>CM047427.1:75359061-77759061 GCA_026168455.1 Theocolax elegans | reverse complement strand
AGGATGAAAGTACATAAAAAATATGAAAATGTAATATATAACAATTATATGGGTTTTCTCATTTCAATATATTTTACTGAAGAAAAATAAATAGATGTTTGATCTAAGCGAGATTCTACTTGAATATATATGTGCAGCTTTAAAAAAATCTACTGGCTTTCTCTTGATTTTTAAGAGTTCGCTTTTTGAGACATATTTATGAAGAATATTCCCCTCGGATCTATAACATCTATTTTATGAGGAAAATTAAGAAAGATATATACTTTAATTAAAATTTCAATTGTTGATCGATCGAGTCATCCTCGCTTTTTCTTTTAGTCTCACATACGTCAACTTGACATTTCCACATAAATATTATTAGTAAGTTATTAACAATTATTTTAAAAAAGAAATTTAAGATATTTTAAGTATATTTCACCATAATTATTCGTTATCTTTTATACACAATTATTTTCGTCATTAATTATAATACAATTATTTCCATATACACGCATTATTAATATAATAACTACGAAAACGTACCAAAAATTATGATGATATATTTGCGTTATGAAAAAATATTTTTATTATTTATACTTTATTAATAATTATAGCGTAATTTCTAATACAACACCGGTTATCTCAATGTATCGATATAGAAAAAGCTCTACTAGAACGGTATTAAAAATTATTTTAAAAAATTTGAATAACAATCCAGCGCATTGAACTCTATACTACATACACACACAGAGTGAACGAAGAAAAGATTATATTAATTATATTTATTATTTATCAAAAATACCATTAAATATTCTTTTATACGTTTCATTCCTTTCTTATCACGTGATGGGACGGAACAGTCTCGTAAATAAAAAGAAATATACATATATATACCCACGTAAAATGCATAATAATTAGGAAAAATAAAAAAATTAATTTAATTTATAATTAAAAGATTTTTAATTATCTCTCTATTATATAAGAGCACTCATATATATATATATATATATATATATATATATATATAATATAAGCATTCAAAGTGGAATCAAAATTTTACGTCTATACACCCGAATCAAACGACAATTAGAAAAAAGGATCGTACACGCGCGCGCGCGCGGGGTCAACAAAAAAAATAACAACCTCGATCTCGAAACGTATATATAATAAAATGATCTTCCAGCCTCACCATCTGGAAATAAAATTCGATCGTGTATATCTCTCTTACATACCTATATAGATGTATATGTATGTATGTGTGTATGTGTGCGTTAATAAATGTGTACTCTAAGAAATCGACATCTGTGTATTGTCAATCTTAAGATATCGGTGCAAGGCCTATATACTCCCTATATACATGTATATATGTGCAAGAGATGAGAAGAAAAAGAAAGAGAGAGAGAGAGAGTAAAGGATATTCTGCGCGCGAATAACGTGCCGCTTTGGCTTCTGAATCATCGTTTCGATTTTACTCGAGATATATACGCGCATATATATATACATACTACATGACCCCCCGAATAACTATCATTTATTATTTTTTTTTTGTTTTGTGTTTAACTTTTTTTTTTACGCTAACGAATTCGATGGTATGTATATACAGTGAAATGAAGAAATGTAGAACGTTTGTGTAGTGTACACGTCGAACGAAATATTTTTTGAGATATTTTATTAATTGCAGTAAGAGAATGGAATGGCGTTGAATTTTGTTTTAAATTGAGTAATAAGTCGGTTGAGAAACATTTTTTACGTATACTAAGTGTGTATACAATTAGCTCCATTGATCGTTGGAAAATGAAATGGATCGTTGTTCGTTTGCAATGTATAAACAATTAGAATGACCCGTTCGCGTATATACTACACAAACTGGTGCTTTTATCATATTGTTTTTTAAATCAAAATTGATTTTGAGAATTTTATGGTTTTGTTATAATAAATATATTTTGATATATTTTCTTACACGTGGAAAATGGTGTAGTGAATTTAAATTTTTTTTCTTTAATATTACGTTCTTTATTTATTTATTTTATATTTCGATAAAAATATAGTTTTTTGCTTTAATATAATAAATATTTATTAATTTCGAGAAAATTCTTTTTAGAACTGTATATCGAAAAGATATACGTTTAATCGGATTCGCCAAATTTTCTTGAGTGTTATACATCAAAACGAAGAGTGTGTATATAGATCAATAGTTACATTAAGTTTAATTTAGTAATAAAAAATTTAGATTTATTAAAAATTATATTTTATTTATAAAAAATTTATGAAATATTTTTCTAATCAAAAACTATAACCGTATAGACAAAAATCTGGCCAAATAAGTGTTTATAATTTATAGTTGAACTCATTTCGAATGGACCATTTTCTACGTTTCTAAACAAATATAAAATTAATTAAAACATAATATTGCTCACAATAATCGTAATAAATAATCCTTTTTAAAAATATGATGTTTAACCCTTAAAAATAAAATAAATCTTTGTTACACACATAAATCGTAATCTAATTAAATATCCCAAATATCGTCAATACCTCTCAAGTGACTAAATTTTTAAACAATCCAAAATAAAATAAAAAGGATTTTTTGATCATACTTATTGGGAACCTGCGTAGGTCCACATCATTCTATTTTTAATTAAAATAAAGAGAAAATAACCTACCTATATATTTTACGCTATACGCAAAATTCGGTTGGCGATTTTTTCTCCATTTAAAGAAAAAAATCTCCGACTTTCAATAAATCGATAAAAAATCCTTTAAATAAGTTTAAAAAAGTTCATAGAATATATCGCATTAGACGCGACAAGTCAATATTATCACATATCGTATACACATATAATATACGCGATCGAATAATGAAACACATGATATATACTATTTTTTTTCGTGAAACACTCGCTTATATGTATATATATATATACACACAAACAAAAGGAATTTCATACTCGTTTGTCTGGCGTAATTTTCGACATTGAAGAACCAAAAGGGGGAAATGAGTCTCGCATTAGTGGGAATTAGCGTTAATTGGAGTCCTCTATCTACCCCCTCCCCTTCGGTCATCCCCTCTCTATCTCTCTCTCTCTCTCTCTTAATACACACAGACATGCACACATACACGCGTACGCGTATACATTTAGTATAATACATGTAAGGAGAAAGGAAGACTTGCATTAATCCGCAAGCTATGCAACTTTGGTGCACGTGCACGTACATATATATATATATATGTGTGTGTGTGTGTGTGTGTAATCCGTCATCGAGCGCTTTTTTTCTTCTTTTTCTTGATATATATAGTTAATGTCACTATTACGCTGTTGTATACATACATGTATACATTTTTATGTATATATACATTATACACCTTTAAATATCTAATTTTTTTCTTTATCTATATACACATCGAATTACATTTGGTATTTCTATCTATTATATGCATAATTATATATTTGTAAATGAATAAGTATAAACATTTAAATGTAAATAAATATTTTAATATCCCTTGTATATAGGAATCATCTTCATTTTCTTACTATAGTAATAAGCTTGTTTCGAAAAAAATTGGGCTTAAAATGTGAACATTTTTATTCGTGTGATGAAACACTTTTTACAGCATTATTTTATCAAGATCAGTCTATTTCCTAGCCATAAAGATAGGTTCCTCAGCATTTCGGTCTGAAATAGGTTGCCTGGCTCGTTCTACCCCATGAAAAGGCTTGTAAGATAGATTCGGCTCGATTTTAAGAAAAATTCGCGATATATATTTTGAACGGTGATTCGTAGAAAGTAAATAATTACCAAATCATATCTACAATTGGGAAACCGATTGAATTTGACCAATTCGTAACTTAAAGCCCACCAATAAATTTGCTTAAAATATTTGAAGGTTGCGGACACTCCATTAAATGGGCGATAATGTGAAAAAAAGCGTTTCACCTCCTACTAGAAACTACCCATTTTACATATAGCTATACAGTCCATTTTTCTTTGATACAATTCTTACCAGGGATATATAAGAGGTTTTTTCCCCGGTTTTTATATACGCGCATCACGCACCATCTTCTGCATACCTCGTTCAATTAGCATCTCGGAATTAAGCTCGGTTAATACATTTACACACACACACACATACACCATACATATACAGTAGTTTGAAAAAAATTATCTCACGACGCGATGACGCGATAATACCGTTGTATATTATAAAATTGACTATGACGTCACACTCTATACATTTATGCACGTGTGTGTGTGTGTGTGTGTGTGCACGCGCGTGATTCCGATGTATACAACACGTTGTAATCTGTATGTGTGCTATTAATTACACTAAGAAAATAATTAATTATAATTCAATAAAATATGTAGTTAAATACGTTCGAAAAAGTTCCAACAGAATATTAATTAAAATAAAGATATACATATTATATATTATATTTCTATATTATATATATGACAGCTACTTTAAATATTTATTTGAATTAATTAAATTTTTGTCAGTTATACAACAAAATAAAATCGTATACCTATTATACACTTATATGTTTTACACATATTTAAATAAATATTCGGATACATTATTGAAATATTAAAAGGGAGGCGTAAAACGAACGTTCCCTCTTTTTTTTCTCTTAAAGACACAGAGAAGCTTATTCAAGACGCGCGGGAGATCCTCGAAAGTATGTATATGTATAATATATAAGACCCGTGTCCTCGCCGATTTGAATGAACACGAACCGATGCGTCATTTGCGCACTCGCGCGCATCTCGTTTCGGAATTAGATCGATCGGGTGATGCGTAAAAACTATTTTTTTTCCTGTTTTACATTATTATGTAATATATATGTGGTTATATCTTTTCCAAGTTTTTTTCTCTCTTATCTTTTTGATTTACGGTGGGAAAGAAATTTTGAGTTATTAGAGCTGTGGTTATTTTATCGGTATTGTATAGCTTTCATTATATATATATATATGTGCGATAGTATGATGGATTAGGCTGATTTTCATTTACGTACATCGGTTTTGAAGGTATTAAAATTTATATTTAAGCTCATTGTCGATAAGTTAAAAAATTATTTAATTATTATATAAATAAGAATTTAACGATACGCAAGCAATAAACTTTTACATATAACTAAATTTTATTTCTCCCTGTCTAACACAGGAAAAAAAAAGTTTAGGAAATTCAATCAAATATTTAGTTGAATATGCGTTCGAAAAAAAACGTTAAAAACTAGAAATATTCGTTTAATCAACATTTTCTTCAAATTTATAAATATTTGCTTATTTCAAAAGAGAAAAAAAATTTTTTTTCCATAATACATATTTTATTGAGCTCGCTAAATTTTTTGTAGTTAATAAAAATTATAAAAAGTGAAAACCAAAATATACATATGTGTTCTTTATGCTTGTAAAATTACAGAATCGCACGTGTAACACGAAGGATCAACAGGTCAGAATTTAACGTTTGGCACGCCAGAGAGAAAGAGAGAGGGAGAGTCACAACGATATATGTATCAGAGGGAATGAACGACCGGAACGAAATGTATAAAAAAAAGAGGGGACTTTGGTTCAATGAGGACCGCTGTGTGTTTTCTTTTCTTTCTTTTTTTTTTCGTCACACATTAAACTCAACTGTATAATACACACACACTACACTCGTCTTTTACGATTCTACATAAGCTTCCTCTTGTTTTGTTCGATATTTATATAATATATACATATATCGTTTACAAATATATCGCGTATTGTATATTTATTTATTTATTAACACTCTTTCGTTTCGATGTATTTGTATAAAAAGAGAGAGAGAGAGATGTTTTCAGTGTACACAATGCGGCGAAATTGATAGATTAGACTTTTTAGCATACAAGAGTTGATTGAAATTTATGTTGGCATTCTCTTGTAATTAAGTGAAAGAATAGTTGCATTAATTGGATGATTAGGTATAATAAACCAAGAGCTTTTGAAGGGAGAGATAGAGAGTTTAAAAATGTAGTTGCATTGTTTAGTCATGAATTAACTAAGAAATAGTCGATCGTGTGTGTATGTACGTCTATACTATTGCTAAATTGAAGGAGCTGTGATAACCGAATTACAGGGATCTGTTTTTAAAAACTTAATCATTTTCTACGATTATCATATTAACAATCTGGAAAAATTTATACGTAACGTTTGAGTAATATAAAGAAGCTGACACAGCGATTTTTTTGTAATCATTAATTTCAAATTATTTAAAAATTAATAACCACTTTTCGTCGGTAAAGATTAAGTGAAAAATTGATCCTTGCGGCTGTACAAAAATTTCGACCATTTTAGTAATCAAAAATTTGGAAATAATCATACATACTATTTTTATTTTATTTTAATGTATTTCATTTTATTTTATTCGAAGGAAGTAGAAGAGCGTTACAGAGAGATTTTTTTAAAAATGTCAACCCATTGCTAAATAAAAAATAATTATAGGAATTTTATTTTTTAGTCTCACATTTTCTGAATATTATATGATTCAACTTTAATAATAACATTTATATTTGTAAATCGAGAAAAGAAAAGTTAAAAGTTTTGATATATGACATTTTTTTTAAAGAAAGATAGTTTTGTATCGTTTGTCAAATATATACATCGTAGGAGAGGAAAATTTTAGGGGAATTAAAGAACTTTTTTTTGGTGTAGAAGTTTATATACTTTTATTATATTTATATACACTTTTAATAAAAAGTTTAGTAAATATTCGATAAAATATTTTATTGAAATACGTACGTAGGAAAATATTTGTTTTTTTTATACAATTGAAATTTTATGAATACTAAATGTTGAAGGATATATTTTCTTTAGATGTATTAAATATAGTTATAGGTACCGTTTAATTGCCAATTTCTTTCATATAAAAATAGAGCAAAATTATTTGAAAAAACTAAAAAGATCTAAAAAAAAAAACTTCAAAAATCTTTTCTGCAAAATCCACAAAAACTTTCGCTTATAGAAAAAGTAAAATATTGTTGTTGGTTAATCTATAAATCAAATGGGATCATTTTTGACTAATAACAATAATAAAAGGTTATTAACATTTTTAATTATACGATTACAGGTTCATTTATATTAAGGAGATGTCGGACTCAGAAAATGGTCATGATTAATATTTTTTTATAAACAAAAGAATAGATTTTTTTAAACCTTGAATGCCATGCCTTTAAGCACGTTTTAAACATAATACTCAAATTTTTTCAGATTTTTAAACCTGTAATTTAATCATGATTTTTGCGTTGAAAATTCATGATTTTTTAAATCAATAATTACTGGCCGACAGTTGATTATAAAATTATTATTAACAAGTTTATTTTTTCTTCAAAAATTAAAACGCCATGCCTTCCCTGGTAGAAAATTGAGCCTATTTCTGGTCAAAATTTCTGGTCAAAATTTTTGAAAATAAGATATTGTTAGAAATCCTTTTCAGAAAATTTGCAGAATTTCTAGATATACACCAATTTAACATGTATTGACCAGAAATTCTGGTAAGAATCTGCGCTATTTTGTACCAGGGTTGGGTTATGTTTTAAATTACCTATATGAATTTTTTCAGATTTTTAATTCGATATTCTCAACATAATTCTTATGTTGAAAGATGTAGATCCCTGTAACTTGAGTCCGACATCCCGTTAACAATATCATACTTCAAATCTCGAAAATCAAAATTTCCATCAGAGCTTATTAAAACAATAATTTAAAAATTACCCACCGTACTTATACAGTTTCCACTACGGAAATATTAATCAAAACCGAAAAAACTGACAAATACCAAAAATACGCGGAAGAAAATGTACAATGAACCTAAAAACTTATTTCATCGAATATATTAAGAAAATAAACAATTTAATTTAAATAAATATTTATTAATTTTAAAAGAGTATTTTCTCAAATATATAAATATTTTTTAAATGCAATAAATTTTTTTTCTATGTATATATTTATATACTTATCGTCATACCCGCATTACACGTTAAAAAAGGTCTAACTTCCTTTTCTTTCTACAAGAAAAAAAAAGAAGAGTATACCGAGTCCGATTGCACCTACGCGCGTGTGCGTATATATATTTTCACAAATCTCCCCATCATAAGAGGGAAGTAAAATTGACTATAGTAGCGCAATTATCTGGTACTTAACGCTTACACACACGCATAGAGAGAGAGAAAGAGATTATAGTATGTGTACACTTTGGTTTGTCCCCAATTATTCAATATGTGTGAGTTTATAAACGCGTGCCCACTTACGCGGGCTTTTTATTAGGATTTCCTTCGTTTCGCTTTAAATGGATACTAATTTATATATCCCTCCTATCTTATCCTATGTACACACGTCCCTTCCTCCTTTTCTTTTTTTAGTCTTTCTCTCTCTCTCTCTCTCTCTCTAACACGAAGTATATGTAAACTCATCTCGAATTAATTAATGATCGGTCAAAATTTTGCGCGTCAAAGATATTTAGGTTGTATAAACAAATTAGAAATTCTCTCTATATACTCTTTCTCCGTGTACAGCATCTCTCTCTCTCGGTTCTTCCTTCGCATAATATTTCAATTGAGAACTTCCGGTGGTGAGCTAAGCCTCTCTCTCTTTCTCTTTGGTCTTTCGTATATATGGGCGGGACTCGTGTACACTTCGACACGTCGGCGAAAAATCTTTGATAAACCAAATTAGACCGATTGATGGCGGTCTTATTTTAATCGGGATGCACGCGCGCCCTGTGTGTGTGTGTTTTTTTTTGTATTAATTTCCTGCGTTCTTTTTTAAATATATATTTATTTACAGCTTTTTTCCTTTTTTTTGGATTTGCATTTTATTATTTTACTTCGATCACTGCGGGTCTTATTAGGTATGTAACTTACATCTGAATTTGCCGGAGAGTGAAGAGTTAGTCGTTTAGAACCGAGTGAAACGGTATGGTGTCGGAATTAATCGTACTGAAGAATTTTGGAAAAATAGTGGTATATTAATTCGATACCATATTTTATGTTGAATACAAGTACCTTATTTATTTACTTCGAACAAATTTTTAATCAAATGAAAGTATTTGGATTTGGATTTGATGACTATACAATACTTTTTTACTTACTTTTTTTAATATTTTCTTAAAAGTTTTTTTCGAATTAACTATAACATTTTTTTGTCGTAGGTAAATTACTCTTTTTGTAAATGATCTTCGAGTGAAAAATTACACCTTTAAAGATAAATTTTAGTGTGCCGGCACAGAATCAAAATTTAATAATTCTAATCAAGTTTGATATCTAAACAAATTATTATTGCGCAACGTCTATTTTCCTTTTTCGAGCACAAAATTACTGAAATGTGAGTGAACTTTTCAATTAGAAATTTAATAACTCATAAGTTATTCATGTAACTTTTTAAACTGATAAAAGATTTTAATAAATTATTTAATTTCAAATGTATAACAATTTAATTTAAAGTATTTTATTGATATATATATATATATAATAATATTTTTATTGATATATATATATATATAATATATTGATATATATATAATATATTGATATATATATATATACAAATTCACTAAAATATTTTCGTATACTTAAAACTTTTTAAATACGATTAAATTATATATAAAAATGAAAATTGGGACGAAACGGTACAACTGTTTATATATATAATTTAAATAATGAATGAAACAAATTCTATACCAACAAATACTTCTAACTTCCAAATAAATATATATTTTTGAAACGATACAAAAACAAGTATTTTAATAAATTTCCCCAACGTGTATTGTTTATTTTATTCTAAATAAAATATAAAATATATATTTATAACAATTATCGAAAACTTTATAAAAAAAACATATCACAAACTACAATTTAAAAATAAAACAACATTTTTCTTGTTTCAGCTCGTCGAATTGAAATACGCAGAGAAGCACCCGAATCTACAAGATGCCACATATGAGAAACACGAAGAATGAAGAATCAAGAAGATGCATAAAATGAAATGAATGAAAAATAATGAACAGAAAAATATATCCCGTCCTGTTCCTAAGTACTAGTGCCGCAGGAGTGACTAGACTGGCCTAGAAATTACCGCGTCTCCTGCTGCTCAAGTGCTTATCAATGGTTCGGGACGCACGACGTTCATTCTTTATATACCTCTACTCTCTGTACCACTTGTATATTTTTGTTCAATATAAATGTCTGTGAAAAATATTTTTGTTGATTTAATAAAGATTTTGTTGAATACTATAGTAAAAAAAATTATGTGTATTATAATATATTTTTTATGTACGCATGTACGAAAAGAAAATTGTAGTTTAAGTTTATAATATAGTTTTTTAATTACATGAACTTCGAATAAATTACATTATATGTATAACATTTAAGGAAAATTGACACCTTTTAGGAAACGGATCTTTAGCAAACTCTAGGATATTATTTCTAGTGTAAAAATGTGAAGAAAGCCGGATAACGTGAAACAACGAAAAATATCGCCAAAAAAACCCTTGATTTTAATAGCTTATTGCTCGAAAACCATTGGAGATATCCAAAAACCTAAGTTCAAAAGAAAGCAGAGATTAAGTAGAGATACGTTTTGAAGAAAAAGAAGCTCAAATATCTCAATTTGGCAAAAGAAATTATGAAAGAAATAATAATTAGTCAAAATTTTAGTCTAAAAAATTATCAAATTTTAATGCTAAGTTTTCATTATTTCTTTCATAAAGTTTGATCAAATCAAGATATTTAAGCTTCTTTCTTTTCAAAATGTATCTACGTGATCTCAACTTTCTTTTGAACTTGGATTTGAATGTACATCTTTACTCGTTTCCGAGTTATAAACAATCAAAGTCAAGAGGATTTTTGCCGAGATTTTTCGTTATTTTGTTACGTCTATCGTAAAAAAGAGCGTTAGGGTCTAAAACCCTGGGTTTCTTTATATTTTTATATTAGTAAACATTTCCTAAAGGGTGTGGACTCTCCTTGTTAGTTTAATCGGTTTTTTCGGAGCACAGCAATTTTCGAATTTTTTATAATTATATATTGGAGAAAGTAGTTAATATTATTCAATAATAAGAAAAAAGAATCTTCGATATTGTTATAAAAATATGTATTAATCTATTTTTTAATTAAAATTTTGTTGTCTCGTTATTAATAAATATTTCTTAGTTTCAAACAATAGCTTATTTACAAGTGTTCAATAAAATAATTTTATTATATTCAATAAATTTACTTTCAGTGTATTATATTGTTCTTTTAAATAATTCCTTTATATATAATACTATATTATAAAATTTTTCGATCGTATATATATATTTATATGTATATGGAACTATTTTGTATACATTGTGTAAACTGTATTATTTAATAAACATATAAATATTTGTTATAAAAAAAAGTAATAAAATTAAATTAATTAAAATATTTCATTTTCTGTACCATCCTTGTATATACCTGTTCATTATCCACTAACAAGTTATTTTATCATCAAACAAAATAATTAAAATGTGAAAAAAAAATTTACATAACTATTTTTTAATTCTGATAATAACGTAGATTTATTTAATGAAAGATAATATTTTTTAATTTTTAATTTTTTTAAATTTCATTTATTAATTATTTCGAAAATTTCATATTTTTAAAAACTATGATATTTAAGCAAATAACTTTATCTAACGGTCGCTAATTAATGACCAGAGCAGTTGATGCGACCTTAAATAAAGAAATTGAAAAAAAAACTTCATCTAAGAGGTTTAATTGCATTAATGAAACAAAATATGATATTTATATTTATATTCGTATTGGTTATTCGTACAAAGAGAACGTAACCAAAATTATATAATTTAATAATATTGTTTATACAAATCGCATTTATTATTAAGCAAATAATTTTTTTTAACTTAAAATTTAAGCTTAATATACATAACACTTGTTATAAGTAATGGAGTATTGTATACGGCTTCCTACGCAGATCGAATGAAAAATAAAATTTTTCTAAATAATAAATATGCACATGTAAGTTTAAAGTAAATTATTATATATCACTTAAACAATTAATTTATATTTAAAATTTTAATATGAAATTGATTATCCACAAGAATTATTATAAATTCAATAACTTACATTTAAATTTTATTTTAATGATGAAACTCGACATCTTTCCTACTGTTGTTCTGTATCTATGTATGGATTATTATCATTATTTTGTTTAAATAATCAATATTACATATATTATAAATATATTCATTTTGTTAATTGTAATCGATGAGCGACCAAAGTAAAATCTATTATAATCAAATTAAAAAAATTATATTGTACAAACATGCTTGTGAGCAACAAAAAATAAACAAAAGGTTGACAAATAAAAAAAAATATTTTCATAGTTATCAAAATATATTGATAATTAACATTAGTTGGTTAAAATGAAATTACCTGAAGGGAAAAAAAGAAAAAAAAATATTTTGGAGGAGCTGGGATTTGAACCCAGGACTTTCAGCATGCGAAGCAGACACTCTACCACTGAGTTACACCCCCAAGTACTAGTTTTGTCGAAGAAGTCACTTTTACTCATCAACACGCAAAATGCTTAATGTAATATCTTTTTTTATGTTATAAAATATTATTTAGAAGTACAAATTGCAATAAATCTAAGAATTTTAGAATGTAAAGTCTATTCTTTCAAGGTTACATAACTCTATATAATGTTCTTAGGTTATCGATTGATTGTTACAATATACATATATATACATATATATATATATATATATACACATAGTGCTGAATTCTATATATATATATGTACAACCTCTAAACGTATTAAAATTTAAAATAGATAAATAAAATTATAAAAAATTAATACATAAATTAACAATAATTAAATTAATAAATTAATAAATTAATTAACAATTATAAAAAATGTCGGATCAGAGTATAATGTAAAAAAATATATACATGTAAAAGAAGAAACCACATTTTTGATGCACTTGTTTATTTTTATAGTAACTTTTCAATCTTTTCTCCTTCTCTTTTTCTTTTAAATGTCATATCGCTTTATTAAATAACAAACCCCGCACTCAATCGTTCATTTTGTTGTTGTCCTATCTTATATATATATATAAATAATCGAGATACAGTAAAAATTGGAGCATATATATAACAAATCGAATTTGCCTCCCGATTATCCAAATGTTCGCTTGTATAATATATATATACCGTGTCACTCGCAAAAAAACTTTTTTATATAAATCTACTGATTTTTCAGCATAATAGCATGTTCTTTTGTTCACACCTATATCACTCTCAAAGCGTGTATACAATAGATTCATACACATTTCTCCGATGTTTTCGCACACTTGAACAAAATTTTTTACGCGCTTTTTTCTTGTAAATTGTTTTTCTGTAGCATGCACGCAGATTGTTCGTCAAAAAAAGGAAAAAAGAAAGAATATTCTACCTTATCAACACCTCTATTTTACAGTACATCGATCAATTTTTTTTTCTTTTTATAAATATTAAGTGTACGTAGTTTCAGCAAAATAATATTTGTATGTATGTATATATATATAAATATGCGCTTTTTTTTACACAAAATAACTTTTGAAACGCATTTTTGAGTATCGTGTGATTTCTACCTTACCGATGTTTTGAATTTTTCATTTTTTATATAATGGTTTAGGTAATTGTAAGTATGTGTTGTCAATCGAAAATGCTCGGCTGTGTAAATTAGGATCATCAACATTTTTCATATATATATATATATATATATATATGATTGAAGTTTACAAATGTTGTCTAGATATCTACCTTACCGACGACATATAATATTATAATATTAGGTAAAGGTAGGAATCGCTTCGACACCGTATACACTTTATTCATTCTGCTGAATTGCTTCCTGCTTTTTTTTAACATAAATTATTATAAATTATAAAAAAAGAAAAGAAAACTAAAGAAGTTGAGTATGCACGCGTCTTATTTTTGTATTATTTTCCTCTCTACACGATAATAGTGAACCTGAAACATTGAACTATCCTTTTTTATAAATTATATCAATACAATAAAACTATATGATCTTTTACATTATTTACATTGTATTAAATATATAACTATTTGACAAAATTTTGGTACAATATGTTTATTGTTGTTTTTTTGTTTCATCTTTCTTTTCGTACATATCGTTAAAATATTTTAAGGGAAAAGAAAGATTTTTGTAATTAATATATATATTTTTCCTCTTTTTTTTCAAATCATAAGGTTTAACAGTTTGAGGTCACGTTCGTTTTTATCGATCGATAATAATTAAATGAGTTAAAAAAAAAACATCATCGAAAAGTATTTGCGAGTAAAAACTATGTGTGTAATGTGTATCGATAAGGAAAATCTGCGCGGGGTATATAATTGCGTGTATAGACGATGTTGCTATCAAAAATATCACGAAGGCTCAGGCTTGAAAATTAAGCCTTGAGGCAAAGATGTATAGGTATCAAAGTTTTTTTTTTAATTCACCAAAATAAGACAGACGTATGCGGTCATAGAATTGATAATTTTGTGTTTAAAAAAAAATAACAATGTGTACCCAATTTCTGATCATAGAAAAATTGATAGTAATTATACATGGATTTACTACTGGATCTACTATTTTATAAAGTTGTATTTAATTTTTTTATGTATAGAAAATTATTTATTGTTACTATTTATATTGAGGGTAGAGTGTAGTTGAAAATGATATGAATAATGAATTAAAATTCTTTTCTATTTTAAAAACTTGTTATAAATGTTATTTACTTCAAATAAAATATTATTTATTGAACTTTAAAGTTAATTGTTTTAAAAATTGTTACTTATTATTTTTATAACGATTCCTTGCAGGGCAATTTTCATCACAGCCTTCCTAAAATTTTGCATGCATTGTAATGGTACGATTAGATTATAAAATGACAGTCTTCTCTTTTTTAAATTAAATATACAAATTTTATATAATTATTTATGTAACCCTAAACATAACTATTTTGAAACAATTATTCAAATAAAATAAATTCAAAGCCCTTTAAGAACTTTTACCCAGCAAGGAGATTTTTTATTGTCTATTGTATTTTAGAACTATTTTTTTCAATATTTTAATATTTTGTTTTTTTATAGTGAGAAAGTCATTGAGAGCAAATACTTTGTCATATATTTTATAGTCATAATAAATAAAAATTTCAAAGTTATTTTTGTGACTATACTCTACCCTTAAAATATAATCAATAAAATAGATACTCATCAGAAATTAATTTACCAACTTTTTAAAATCATTGGAACACCATTTTACAATTAAATAATTAATTTTTCTTCTCACATTTAAAATATAATTTGGATCAGAATTTAAGTATATTAAAGAATAAATATTTGCATCATTATAGTTTCCTTTTATCGCCTTACGCATTCCAGTTTTTAAAGTTCGCGGTTCTATGCGATACGTCCTTCTTTTTTGATTGTACTCGATTTCAATTAAAATTTCTTTATACATTCGGCAAAATTTGTAGCTTTCATCAGTTCCGTTAAAAAATAATTACGCATATACAAATCCATTTTGTGTATTCCTAACGACAACCACTCGGGGTGGACGATAATATCGGTATTACAAATATATAAAAAAAACGATCACGCAATGAATAGTTAAGTATTTTTTTTTGTTTATGACATCGATGAAATATAGGTACAACGACAAATTTTGCCGAGACGATATCAAATTTTAATTCAACAAAGCGTGCACCAGCATTCGCACAGCGAAAAAACACAAGTCTTCTCACACTCAACTTTCATACGCAAAATTGTGCCGATAAATCGATTCCAAAAATGCGGAATGCAGCAGCTCACACGCGACGCATCTTATTTGTTTTTTTTTTTTTTCGTTTCACTCTTTCTCTCTCTCTGTCTATATATATAGTTCAAAACTGACGGACTTATTTTCTGTATATCTTCTCCTCGATCAATCGTGAAAAAGGGCATTTTTTTTACACACACACATATACGCGCGCGTACGAGCCTGTGAAAAACGACGCAACATCCAGACACGAATATCACAATTACACGGATTATACATTGACAAGAAGAAAGAAAATAAATAAGGAACACCGCACGATTTTTGTTCCCTATTATATGTAAAGTGATAATAATGTTCATTTTCCACTTGCTCTCATTATATTTTTACATACAATCTAAAATTAAAGTGCTAAAATCCAATATGCTAAAAATTTCACATTTACTGCAACAATAAATTACTTAAAATTACAAATTTTAATATCTTAATTATATGAATTAATACAAATATTAATGATTGTTTATGGATTACAACTTCTTTTAATAAGATCAAATTTTTCAATTTTTTATTTTGTGTACAAACTTGATTGATCCATTGAATGAAATAAGAACAAGTGGAGAATCTGTTAAATGTTTTTTTTTTCTTTACTGCGTAGGAATGCATGAACTCAAAAACTACAACTTATATGCAATAGTCAATCCTTAACAAAGCTGCTATAAGCCTAAAATAGAAGCATCCGAATAATAAACATTGTTTACCTCATTGTAATCTAGAAGGATACTTTATATAAATTTCATTTTGTTCATAGTTTGTATTTGTTTTTTTTATCTTTACGTATTACATATTCACGATTCACACTACTCTGTGGATATTTTTCATGTACAATTGTTTACATAGTTCACAGCATTTTGACTGAATGTGAAGAACTATAATTAAGAGCTTTAAAAGCTATAATTCATTGTATATAAATTTTACACTTACAGAGCATATTTTTTTTTATTCTCACTTAGATAGCTCTCTAGCGATGTTACCTTTTATTTCTGTTTTTTTAATCAACAGTATTACAATTTGTTAAATATTTGTTTTTATTTTTTCAACTTTCCAGTTAAATACTTGCGAATAAATCAGCAGTATTGCTCTTGTATTTTATTATAGCTTTGCAGAATTATTGAATTTAAAGATCATGAGAAGTAAATATATAACCCATTAAAAAACAAAAATTACGTAAGTAAATACAATTTTTTTGTATTGTTAAATCTTTGGTTAGAAGAATTTGTAAATTAAATTTTAAGAGAATCACTGGAAATACGTTTGGAAATTATTCATGCATACAAACATACATTAATTGTCAAAATAATCATTGCTTTTTCAATTAAATGGTAAGTAAATCTTGGTCATTGAAATAAGTTTGATTCGTAGAAAAATTTACTTTGTCTCGACTGACACAGTTCTGTCAAGCGATAACCACATGATGTAACAAATCAACAAATTCTATGGTGATAAAAGAACCTGTGGTTTACAAAACTTTTTTGACCATTGCTTTTTACCCTGGAAGTGCAAACAATAAAAAATGAAACTAACCTTTTTTGGAATAATAATAAATATTAATTTTCTAACCAAAGATTAAGTAAAGCTTTCACATCTTAAAAACTAAATTATAGAAAAAAAAAGAGACGAGCTGTTGGGTTGTATCGAACCGAGGAGTTTACAAAGATAGTGCAACACTACGAAGAATAGGAAGCCGAGTAGCAGTTTTTGTGTAAAATCTTTGTATTTAATCGATCATGATTTCTTATAACCATAATATTCAGAATATCTTTTTGCAATTCATAGTTCAATATCACTCTCACATCCTCATTCTCCTTCACAGTCGCGCGCGCATACACGCATTCAAGCATTTTGGCAGGCAAGAGCCTAGAGGAATCATCGACGTGATTGAGACAATGGCAGTGTCACTACGATGTCATCATGTCGCTGCTCGAATTCGCCGAATTCATGCTAGGTCCCTTTAACGAATCGTTAATATCTCTTCGAAACATTGACAGATTCTGCGTAAACCTATAAAGTTGTAACAACATATAAACGTATCTGATTTGTAAATGTTTGAATTGTATACAAATGTAAAACGGTAATGATTGTATTCTCTAACCTATCTCTGTTTTTCGTTAGCAAATTCCTTTCAATGCCATCCATAAGATTGTCAAACCACTGAGCCATTGATGCTTGTTTATCTACTGGTTGACTTCTAATAATATTTTCTCTCAATTGATTGAAATACTAAAAGCGAATAAGAAATAATTGCAATAAGTCTTGCAGGTTATATGGCGAAAAATATATGTGTAATGGTACTAACTTCTTCGTTCAAAAGAATAAGACCCAAAAGAGGTCTTGACATACTCCATTGGTTTCTGCAATCTTCGAACATTATCACATTTAAAACAGTACTTAAAATTTGTTGGAGAATTTCGGGATGCTGCTTTAAAACTTGTAAAAATAAATCACCGCCAGTTTGCACTACTGCATTTTTCTTTCCTGGATAAATACCAGCTTAAAAAAAAAGAATAAACAATGTATTAAAGAAAACAATTGACACCTTTTTTTTTGTGTAATCAGTACATACATATTTTAAACGAGTATTACACTATTATGATAATAATGGATTTATTAATTATTGCTATTATTATTGTTCTGATAGTATTTAACAAATCAGTGTAACAGATAATTACCTTTTTGATAGAGCTGCTTAAACAAGTATGTTACAATATGATCTAAAGTTACGCAACAACCATTACAAATCATTGTATCTGAAATCAAGCATGAAAATAATTTTAATAATTTCTAATAGTAACAACAAGTTGTTAACAAGTTTTCAAGCTAAAAGCAAATGTATTATAAAAATAAGATAAACAAATAAAAAAATTGTCAGTATGGAACAAGCCATGCGAAAATTCAAAAGGATTACAAAAGGAAAATGATATATTAATCAAGTAATTAGTAGTAGGCCAGTTGTGCGGCTGAATATGAGTGCTTAGACCACTTTTTTTAAACGATCTAAAAACCTCACGCTTCAATCCTCTGTGTTTATTTTCTGTACAATTATAATGAAAAACAAAATAGATAAATATTGTAAATGTACGACATCATTTGTGCACATACATGAGATAAAATGATAATGAAAAAAAAAATATATCTTTTACGTATAAAAAAACAAAAATATGTACATTATTTAGAAACTGATCTAATTTATCTAAAAAAAATGCATTGTACACTACATGCAAATATAAAAACAAATTAATGCTTAGATATCATGGGTTACGACGCATTTACAATAAATAAAATAAATAAAATTAACTACTAGGTAATTAATAATGAACAAAAACTATACGGAAAAGTATTAGAATACTCATTTGTCAACATTTAAAAGAACTATTAAAGTATATATTCACATTAAAAATAATAAAGAAAGTGTATAAACATTCTTTGACGATTCTATGGCGAAGAAATGTACATTCCAAGCCAACTAGACTTTCTAGGAACTTGCATACAAGCACTAGAGGACAAAAGGCGCAAGAGTATGTAAGATAATTATATATCGACGACTAATAACGACGATATCGTTTTTAGATAATTTAATCAGCCGCACAGACCTGTGTAGGAGTCTTTAAGCGCACCTAGTGCCGTAAGGCCTTCGCTGATACTCGACAGAATGTACAAGAATACACGGGGCTCGAGGGTCGACAAGAAGGCCATGTGGTCCTGTGCCAGGCACTCCAGTAAACCGTAATATGTCACAGATAATTTTGGGTAATCCTGTGAAAAGAAGACAAACATAGGTCTTTTTCTCTTTTTTTTTGACAAAATTGAAACATTATAATAAACTCTTACCAGCAGGTCACTTTGCGATATACTGAGCAACAATTTGACGAACGTGTTTAAGGTATTATCCAAAGCTTCGTCACCGTAAAGCCTGAACACTCCAAAATTAACGTAACTACCACACAGCGCAGCTTTCAGCATACTAAAACATATGCTTATACCCTTAAGCTTGAGAGGATAGATTTGATCTTTAGATACTTCGATTCCAAGTATCCGATTGCCATAACTGCATATCACCTTGCTTGCTTCGCGAAATAGAAGAATTCCGTTTGGCGATGATACGTCAAATTGCAGTCGTTGACTACGATTTTGTACTAATTCGGCAAACAGCTTAAGGACGGGTGTTGTCACTTGAGGCTCATGATGCCAGAGCTCGATTGCGTGCAACAAAATCGGAGTGTAATTTGGATAACTGTTTGTGGCTTGTTAAGTGAAAATGTTTCAGTGTATTTTGCAAAATAAAAAACATTACAAAATATGCAATAAATTCTATAGAGAATAAATTAATTAATCTGTACATAGACGTGGAAAAATTACAACTACTTAAATTTTTTCCATGTGGAGATTAAAAATTGAATCAATTTAAAAGGATACATCCAATCAAACAACATCATATAAGAAGTTTTAGTATTGAAAGCAAACGCTAATCCTCTTAAATCTCTTGCTAAACCAATTAGTGCTTTCTTTGCCTCTTCGGCAGCGAATAATGGTGTGTCAGCTGCCCCCATTA
This sequence comes from Theocolax elegans, assembly GCA_026168455.1. Classification (NCBI taxonomy): domain Eukaryota; kingdom Metazoa; phylum Arthropoda; class Insecta; order Hymenoptera; family Cerocephalidae; genus Theocolax; species Theocolax elegans. Next base: position 77,738,678 of record CM047427.1, on the reverse strand, counting down.
ATTGACCCAAGCTCTCAAGAGCAGCTGAAAATAAATTTAATTTTTCTTTTTATACAAAACCGTTGTTTTGATTTAAACAATATCAACATTACGAAGAAACAAAACCAGCAATAAACACACAAAATTCTTTCAAACATTTTTACCTGTAACAGGAAGCATAAACGTATGAAACTTTTCTTCATCTTCTCCTAAATCAACCATTAATAACCTACCAAGGGAACTGTAAAACATCGATCTACAACGCATTTCTGTCACAGCCACACTGTTACCCAAAAATGGAAAATGCTCACTCTGTAAATAAAAAAATATACGATTAAACCAATATTTAATAAGTTAAATTAATTTATTAATAAGTTAAGGATAAATACCGTATGATTATTTAACATAAACTGCACTTCTTCCAATTTAACAAGCTTTCGTACACAAGTGTAACCAACTGATAAATCGTTTAATAACTGCAAAGTTTTTGAGATAATTTGTTCGCTTCTTCCCCAGTATTTTAAATTCGTTATTCTATGACAGAAACAATACATTAGCTTTTGATAAAATACATTATTAATCTAAAATTATCGAAATATTAATTAAACATACATTTTTCTAATAAACACACTAAGAACCATAGCTTCATCACTCAGACCCAGAACATCAGACAGGCGCCTATAGACTTTGGAATTCTTTTGTACTTGATCACCTACATATATTTTGCGAAATTGTTCAAAGAAACTCAGCATAGCCAACTCGAGTTTTTCACAGCCCCTTTGCGCTAATCTCGAATCAGTAAGGTTCATTAGTTGAAGAACTCTACAGACTAGTTCTCCATCCATTGCGTCATGTTCTTCGTTAGAATTAAATGATACTCGGCCTCCTATGGCACTACCTAAAATCCAAATAAAATGTAAAGAAACTGTCCTTCAATTGTTGAAAAATTATTCAACACTGCAATCTTAAATGATTTACCAATAATATAGACAAGCCAAGTGAGTTGTCCTTCTTGAATCAGAATGTCAATTTGTTGCGTGGGTGTAGCAGTTTGGCTCATCAATTCTTGATAAGTCCCTGCAGCTTGATCGAATAATTGCACCAGTAGTGTACAGGTCTTTTGGTACTCACATCGACCAATTACAGAGAGTTGATCCAGCTGCTGCTGCACCATTCCTAAATCGTCCAAAGGATCCTCCAAACCTTCTCTTACTACTACTGCAACGGATTCCATTCTAGATGTAATGTATGCATTAGACACCTCTGGTGTATAAGTTTCTAAAAGATGAGGTTCGGTAGCTTTTACATATGGTACTGAAGCCACCATTCGCTGCCATAAACTCAAGAGGTAATGTACACTGTTCGGTGCAAACTGCCACATTTGCAAACTTTGAACTGTAAATTTGGCTATCAGCTGTATAGCCTCAGGATAATTGTCAACCATCACCAGTTCACCTGTTTAAAAATTTAATTTTTTTATGTACAATACAACATTTTTACTTTGAAAACGATTAAACAAATTACATTATTAAGGAAAGAATCATACCTAATTGATAATTGCTTTTAAGACGAGCCAGCAATCTACAAAACTCGTGATAATTGCCAGGATCACTTAATCCTTGTGGATTTTGTAATGTGTGCTTAACACCATTCACTAAATGAGTTAGGAACTTTGCTCGTTCCGTGTTGGAAAATAAACTACGCCGGACAGAGGCAATTTGGACCAAACACGAAAGCGCGAGAGAGGATAAACTATTAGGCAGGCTATGGTATAAGTCAAAAAATAATTTTAAAGTAGCAAAATCTAGGATTGCCGGTCTCCAGCTTGTTGGAATCTGTACAGTGCAAAGGTCGTCTGAACTCTCATCAGTCGACGTGCCAATGAAGTCAAATGTTAGACAATTTTGTGCGAGTCTCAAGAGTTGAGTCATTAATCCATGCTGCATGAAAAGAAAAAATACATATACAATTAGAAACTATTGATACAAATGGAAGAAGTCTTTTATAATTTCGAAGAAAAACTTTGAGAATAAAATCATAATTTTAAATTACCTGTGCTTCGTCATTAAAATTTAAATTCTTACAGTTCTCCCGAGCTGTTCCTAACAATGAACATGATAATCTAAATATTTCAAACAATTGTGTATCCCTGAAACTACTAGCTGTTTTCCGATGCTTTGTTAATGATCTATTTGCATCAGCTTCTGATATTTGGTTCATCTCACATGTTAATTGAGAAAGCAATTGTACTCCTATCATACAATGCTCAACTGATCCCTGTAACAATGTAGTAACAAACATTAAGCTTTCAAAATATGTATTTTAAAATTGTATAATTAATTAATTATACATACCTGAAGAAATTTAGAAACATCACTGACTACATTCCTAAAAACAAAATCATCTTTGTCCGAGTCAAACCAACCAAGTTTTGATATACGAGCAAAAAGTGTAACTAGTGCTTGAATAACAAAATTAGGCAATTTTGGCTGAGTTGCTAAATAATTAAGAACATAGTTTCCTGAAAACAATAGAAAGCATTAGTTAAATTATCATTAAGATACATTGATTAATTGTATTAAATAATGAATTCAATTGATAACTTATTCAATTTGATTATAATTGATATTGCAATATTAATTATAATAATTGGTTAATCTTTTGACAATAATATAAAAATTTTTAAACTAAACAAAAGAATGAATACTATTTTTAAATCATTATGTGTACATACTAATATCAAGTCTCTGCTGCAAACTTAATCCTTGAGCAGAACGAGAAACTAATTTAGTAAGAGTAGTAGCAGCTAACAGCTGTGCATAAACTGAGTCTCCACGATCCAGCAGCATCTGACATTTGCTAAGCGTGTCTGGAGCATTCTGAAAGTTGACCAATGCTTTTTCTGCCTCGGCTCGATGCGCAGAATCCTGTGACTCGTAGAGCTGCTTACACAGCAGCTCCAGCTGACGCACATCCTGAAGCTGATCCATTGTTTGTCCGTATTGTCAGCTACTCTCCCCTTCTAGTTCTTCCTCAAGATTCTCATCGAGTGTGTATTGAATGTACGGCTAGTTTATGATTCTGATTGAAATAAAAGAGAAATAATGATAAAACTAAACTTTCTAATAATTAAAATTACAAATAAATATTTATTAAAATAAATTAAACATAATTAAAAAATGCATATTAATAATCATTTGAAAGTTAAGATATTAAAATTCAAGTGTGTCAAAAGATTAAAGTTCTTGACTCAAAAACTTTTTTCTCAATGTGTATCAATAAATTATTCAATATAGAATCAATCAGTTTCATCTAATTAACATTTTACTTTAAATTTATTTTATTTTATCACATTGATAATTGTATGTATCAGTATCAACAGCATGAAACCCACTAGTTAACATATGTTTTCTAAAAACAGGTATAAAAAACAAATTAATCTTAACAAATAATAATCAATGAAAAGATAAAGATTTGGTATCTCTGTTTAACTTAAAACTTTGCAATATAAACTAAAAATAATAAAAAATATAAATATGGAATTCTATACCAATTGCACAGTAATTGTTTTCATGACTCCACTGCAAAAATTTCATCCACTCCAAAAAGTTAGTATTCAAATCGGTGACATTTGACTCTAAAAATTACCTGCAAACAGAAATATTTCAACAACATTATTAATCATTACCAATTTAGTCGACTTGACGATTATTAAATTTAGACGGTTAAAATTATATATACTTTGTGCTATCTTTACATATTATTCTTAACCTAAACTGTAAAAAGTATTTCACTGAATTTTACAGTAAACTCAGTTACTAGGTATTCAAATTACATAACTAAATAAAAATATAATTTTTTTAATGCGTGTTCCAGTCAAAAACATTTGTATTTTGTAAACTAATTTCCTTTGCTCCAGAGATACGCGAATAGGTAAATTGTTTGTAAACTATGTGTACACCCAAAATTTACTGTCCTACAATTATGTACTATTTAACGAATTAACAAAAACAACTATGATCACATTTAACAAAAGAAAATAACAAAAATTATATAATAAATCATTTGTAAATTAATATTGATATCTAACGAACAATTAGATTCTTGACAGGTATATAGTTTATCCGCTTAACCAATAATCCAAACGAAATTACAAAAAAGAAAAAAACATTGAAACAGACAGAACCACCTGAAAACTTCTATCCCAATAAACGATCAAATAATCTTAAAAGAAGTAAATAAAAATAAAAAAAATTCATCTACAGTGCACCAAGAAAATGAAATTTTCCATTAAAAAAAAAAGGAGAAAAAGAAAAAAAGACTCATACATCTTACAAATAAACTCCTCGTAATCAAAAGTAGTTAAAGGAGAAGAAAAATTTAATACTTCGAGAATTCGGAATTAATACACAAGAGAGAAAATAGTTTCTATCTCTCCCCGCGTGTGTATAACCAAACAAAATTCAAGTAATATATATATATACACATATATACGTGTATATATATGTTTTTCTTTTTTTTTTTCTTTTTTTCCCGTATATATCCTCTCTGCCACTGCTCGAACAAAACGGACTATATAAAACGAAATGGAAGCCCGTGGAGAAGCGACTCTCCGGGGTTGTAATATATATACATATATATATTGTATATATACGTATGTGTGTGCGTGTATATATGTGTGTATATATATATATATATGAGCAAGGGGGAAAAAAAGAGAGAGGAAAAATCGAAAGATGTAATATAGGCGGGATCGAAGTTATAAATGCTGAAATTGTAATATCTTACGTGTTCTTTTAAATACAGTATTATATCTCGTTCGATTCGACGTATGTATATATCCAAACGTTGATTCGCCGCTGATTCCTTAATTGTTTAGCGGGCGAACGCCCGTGATGAAAATATTACGTTTTTATATAGGGAGTCTTTTTTTGAGAGAGAAAGACGGAGACAGAGAGAGAAAGAGAGGGAGAGAGAAAGAAATATCTCCCTTTTAACTTTTAGGTTAGGTTTAGTCGGTTTACATGTATATTATATACACACACACACATATCTGTCTCACTCTTGACTTCTTCATGGCATACGTATACCACGTTCAATTTCATCTTTTGGTTGTACATCTCATCTTCATATAGATGATCATCTTTTTTTTTTTACTTTTTATAATTAATTTTAATTTCAATTTTATATACTTATTTTATATTTTCGTATATATTTTATTTAAATTTGTATACATATAATATACACATATACACCGCGTTTGAAAATCCTGATTCGTGTGTCTTATCGACTGATGGTATCTTTTTTTCGAACGTGTGTATACAACGGTTACGTCGAATTGATAGTTTCTTTTCTTTTTATTTGAAAATGTAATTATATTTGTAAATTGTAAAATACAAACGCGTACTTTAACAAATATTAAAACTAATTTTATAAATATTATTAGTAAGTATTGTGTATACATATATACCACAGCACACGACACGTCGTTGCCGGCGTATATTATAGGGTTATTGCAGCTCGCGTGTTTTGGTACACTGTTAAAGTGCTAGTTATTAAATTTTAACAGCACACGAATTATGTAAACGTGTATGATTAAATTTATTAATTGTTTATGTACATTTATATTAAAATTAAAAACATTTGATTATTTATTTGTCGAAATATTATTTAAATTATTGAGAAATAAAAAATATACATGTCGCGTGTTTCCAAGAGTAAGAAAAAAAGAAAACGTAGTAACGTGTAATTATTATGTAAGACCTTTATATATTTCTTGAGCAAGTTTTCGTAATTTGATGAATTGAAGATTTTACGTTTAACTGAAAAATAAACATAAATTTCCGTTCAAAAAGTTAACTTTTTTTTATTCTAATTCATTGTGTAATTCACGTATTAACGAAATCAGTATTCGTTTAATATTTTAATTTTTACAATTAACGAAATCAATAATCGTCCGATATTTTAATCTTTGCGTTAACGAAACCAATATGCGTCCAATACTGTAATCTTCGTATCGGCGAAATCAATGTGTGGAATTAGGTAGAAATAAAAAAATAAAATACACGTAATTGTTGATAAGAGATCTCAAATGGAATTTTCTTACGCCATTGCTATATTTCAGTGATTACATATTAACTTATTTTCTAAATCTTTAAAACACTCATCCACATGTTTAAATTGTAATAGTAATTTTCAGGTTTTTTTTTAATTCTCCGTCGTTCCACGGCTCCGAAAAAAATAATATATATAATACATCATTACCCTGGTGGAAAAAATTCAGATGGTAATCTATATGTAATTTATAAACGTACACTACGTAGATCTGTGTAAGCATCGAGATGTAGATGTGTATGCCGATGTGTGACGGACGTACTTTACAGTTTCCCTTATAAAGGGACTTGATCAAGCTTTATACGGAAAACTATGATGGCCTTTTTAGTTTTTCGTATTTATAATTCAACAGTTTAGCGTTGTTAAATGATTTAAAATGTCTAATACTATAAACTTAAGGCGTTGGAAAAATATTTGGTTAATGGATGTTAAAGTAAAAATGTGTATGCTTCAAAACTTATCTTATTGTTCCTATATGCAGAGTAAATTGTGATACAACTATAGTTTCAGGACATTTAATATCGTAGCAACTGTCAAGTTTTAATATTATCTAGTTTTTTTTTCAAAGGCCACGATTGCTTATCCACGAAATTAAATAATATATTTCTACCAGGGTACTTATTAATTATTACAACATTGGCATATTATTTTTTGTTTTACTTTTCCGTTTTTTCTTTTTTTTCGTTGCTGGTATTACATTTAAAATCGCAGAATTTAGAAACGAAATATTGTGGAGAGCATTGACAAATCGTACACTGACAAAAATCTAACAGCTAAACATACAAAAAATCAATACAAAGCAGATTATTTTCAAGAAACTTTGCACAGCCTCGACATTCTTCATTCTTCAGTGTTATAATTCCGACTTTTACACTACCCCTCTCTAGTTGCGTTAACTACAAATTTAATCCAATCTTTAGAATTCAATATTAAAATTTTAAATAGTTAAAAATGTTTAAAATTTGCAACTATTGTAATTCTGACTAATTAATAATACGATTAATAATGTAGAAATTTACCTCAGATTTTTTTTGTTTTTTGTTTTCGTGGTGTCAAACTAACTTATATTGAATCATATACATTAATCGACAAATAATTGATAGCATGTTCCGCATGCTTAAGAAGAGATTCCCCTACTAAAAAATTAAGATACATCGAGATATTATGAACGAATTTAAAACCACACACACATCTGTCACGAATTATTTTTTTCAGTCTGTTTTTATCTGTTTTGTTAAAACTACGAGAATTATTTAATAATCATTATGCATATCGTATTGCGAACGACCAAGAATGTTATTAAATATTTACACACTCATACATTGTTTTACATTTTATGTATTTTTTTGTTTGTTTGTTAATACATGATTTCAATACTAAATTCATTTCTCATTCGAAACAATTATAAATGAAAGTTTCACCATGTGGTTTCACAAGAAAACCATCGTCATTTTGACAGGTGGGCGATTCCGTTTACAGTAATTAATTACTATCAAAATAAATTTTGATCCTTAGGAAATAAATTCTTGAACGTATGGATTACCGGTTAATTTAAAATCAGTTACAATTTTTTACTACGTGAATTAAAAACGGGAGAGGGGGAAATAATTTACATAATGGAACAGTACACACATTATTAAAATCGTGAAACGTATTAAAATAATAAATATTAAAAAAAAACCTAGATTTAAAAAGCATCTGAATAAAAATAAACATATACCGATGTGTGCAGTTCAAATGTACACATAAATATAAAAACGATACAAATACAAATAATATAAAATAAATTCTTCCTAAAGACAAAATTTGTTTAGATGTAACTATATACTTAAGTTTAGTTAAGTTTCAAAAATCTTCATTTTTTAAACAAACTAAACCTATCTCGCAGATTACATCGCTATTTACAAATTTTGAATACAAAGAATAATTCGAACTAATGGCATTGCGTCGTAGCTAAGGCTTTGATGCGCAAACGATGATTTTTTTTAAAACGTACATTTTTTGTCGCGTTAGCCTGTCGTCATTGTTTTGTGTGAGCCTTTAGCTAGAAAAAAGAACGTCGCAAAGTCTCTTTTTTTTTGTTTTGTGTTTTCGAAGAAAAATACATACTGTACATTTAAAATTTGTTATAAACGGCGCTCATAATTCCCTGTTTCTTTGCTAGGCAATTAGCAATTACAATTGTAAGACTTGCGTATTTTTTTGAGTGTGTTTTTCTTTTTTAACTTTGAGGCATGAAACGTGACGATCATTATTTTTTTTTACTTTTATTTTCAATGTTTTTTTTCTTATTGATCACTTGCGCCATATTTCTCATACAATCACATGCGCACATCGAAATAAGTACTCCAAACAAACATTTCAGGACTCTCTCTCTCTCTCTTTCTCCATGTTTCTCTCTCTCTCTCTCTCTCTCTCTCTCTCTCACTCTCTTTCTCTGCTTACCATAAATTAATTACATAAAAAAATCTTTTACTATAATACATCTAGTATTTTATATAATCAGCCTCCCTAAAAACGTTCCCCCTTTTTGTTGCGTAAGTCTTTTTGTCTATATTTTTTTTGTTTGTTTTTATTTTGTTAATTCTTTTTCGTCCCATCACAGTAGGAAAAAAGTGGTCAACTTTGTATTGTATAAGAGCATCGAGCTTTTTCAGGGTCAACGCCGACAAATTAATTGTTCTTCACTATTTTACATCCATGGGATGTATTTAGTATATATAATGCGCCGTTGTTGTGTTGTGTATGTGTTTTTGTTGTTTAATGTCACTGCAATAGCATGTGTTATTTCCCCTGTTAAACATGATGAAGAAAATCGACCTATTACGGTTGTGTGTTATATATACTTGTGGATGGCCCTTCAAAACTTGTCTTAACTCTTGTTCACTCTTCGCGCTTTGAACGAGAAACGAAGGTCATCGGCCGAGTCCTCATCTCCATGATAGTCTTTTTTCCCCAATCACGATCACTTGTGTTCTCCCATTCGGGCGACGATTCCTGATCCTTGCTAAGGTTCTTCTTCATCACTTCCGCATACCATCGTGAACAGAAGATAATCACTCAGTGACAAGTTGTCTACGACAGAAAATTTTACATTTTATTGAACGTTTTAATTTAAATCAATACATTTACATTATTTTACTATTAAAAACAATCACATTTAATCTTTACATAATAGTTTTTAACACTTGATTAAAACGTATATATAGCTACAAAGCTGCTCAAACATTTTCGAACTATTTTATGAAAGAGGTCACTTTTTAAACTAATGTTTCTGTTAATTTTAAAATAAAAAAATAATATTAATATTAAAGCTGAGACTATTGGTACGACAATTTTAAGTTAAAAGAATTTTTTATATCTTTTATATTGCCTTAATATAAACAAATCAAAAATTTTTTATAATTGATAGATTATAAATGGTGCAAAAACTTATATTTTTACTAGAAACAGTGGTAGAAAACTCTAAAAAATCTGGAAAGTGTTAACAAAATTTTTAATATATATACATGAGGTTTTTTTTGCTAGAAATTAAAAATTTTTTAAATATGTACAAAAAATGTAATATTGTTAAATAAATATGCATTAATAAACTTGCGAGTATAAATAGCTTTACTTTGTTCGATTTACTAACATTTAATATTTCTATGTTATTTACCTCTAATCGTATTAAAATACAAGTGATTGAACCAATTATAAAAATTTGTTTTTTCCTAAAACGATATAAAATATCCAAAATAGCTACAAAAAAGTTTCATAACATAAATTTGTAGTAATTAATCTCTGCTTTAACATACATTTTATACTTTTATTCCAATATTAGTAGAACTGAAGATACATATGATTAAAAAATCACCTTTCATAAAAGAAATTTTAGCCGATATTCAAAAACAAATATAAACTAATCCGAAAAGAATCTTAGGCAAAACTTTAATTTGTTACAGATTAAAACTTCAGTTTACAATGTAATTGATAGTACTAAAGTTTACTACTCACCGGTAAACGACGATACAGGAATCCTCCTATTTATGCGTCACTCGAATGCTGCTTAAAAATTGAAAAGAAAACAAAAAGTACATTGTAAATATTTTCTTGATTAAGGGTAGAGACATCTTTCATATATATATATATATATATATATATAATTAAATATTATACATACGAGATGGAGATCTGGTGTCGGATTGATTAACATTGATTGACGTGGTGTTATTGCGGAATCCACTAGCATTATTGGTATCGGTACCAGAGTTGTCTTGGTTACAATTTAAAAAGTCCCAAATGAGTATAGTGTCATCGTGTGATGATGAAACAATCTGGAATTCATCGAATTGCAGCCGGAATACGCGTCCAGTATGTTCCTGCGATCAAAATTAAATTGATTATTAAAATGAATCCAGTTGTTGAATTGAATGAAAGTAAATTTTTTTTATATCACATAATGAGCTTTACTCACCACCAATGTACGTAAACAGAGGTTAGTAGTAATAGTTCGTGGGTCTAATGCTGCTACCAAATCCCAGACTTTGATTTTCCTGTAAGAAATAAAGGGTAAATGAAAAATAAATGAAAGCAGTGTTTAAGTTTGAGTTCAGAAGGGGATGTTGGAAGCAGAAATTGGACTTTTCTTATATTTCTTATAAACAAGAAATTATTTTTTGATAGCTCAGATCCTGATGTATGCTTTAAAAAATATACCCAAATATTTTAAGATTTTAAAATCGTTAATTACCTTAATATAATCTTGGGTTTTAAGGATTATACAATTATTATTAAAAACATTATATTTTCTTTAAAAAATTTTTCTTCCATATATTTTAACCTATTTGTATGTATTTGTTAAAATTTTTAATTCAATATTTTAAATATAAATTTTAGGATGAAATGTGTAGACTCCTATAATTCGGGACAAATATTCCGATAAGGAGATCGCACACCTAAATGTTGCCGGCAGAGCGAAAACTTAATTATTACAAATATAGAAGCATTGTATAATCGAATAATAAGCCACTGTGCAAATTTACAAATTATATGAAATAAAAGATACATTTAAAAAAGTTAAAAGATGTCTTTATTTTGCACAATTTGCTTTATTTATTTAACCATAATAATTTTTTCATCTTTATTGACTCGGTCGGTAAATATTCAGAATCACACCCTCTTAATATTTGAATAAAGGATTGAATTACTGACCCATCGTAAGCACCGCTAACGATGTGTTTACTGTCGAAACGGATGCAACGTACGAGCTCCTCGTGACCCTCGAGTACGCGAAGGCAGGCTCCACACTCGATGTCCCAAAGTCGTATGGTATTGTCACTGCTACCGCTTACCACAAGACGATCGCGGTATTGTAAACAAGCGATACCTCGTTTATGACCGCTTAATGTGCGAACGAATTCACATGTCGACGTGTTCCATACTTTGATAGTTCTATCCCCACTCGCGGACACGATGTATTTCTCGTCGAAGTCGACGACGTTCACTGCTGCTCGATGACCAACCAGGACGCGTCTTAATGCTATCTCCGTTTGCGACGTCATATCCCATACTGCTATTGATCGATCCTGTAAATATGCACGGGTTCACATTTTATTATCAGTGATCTTTTAAAAACAGAAAAAGAAAGAAGCAGGTACAAAAATAATTATGCATAATTATAAGGGGTGATTTTCATCCTCCCTACATTATCGACATTCAATATTAATATTATTTAGGAGATAAATGGAAAAAGGGATACTAATTTATATAATTTTAAGAGCTCATTGCCTTTCGCTTATGAATAATCTTCAGATAGAAATATTGATTAGTGTTTGAAAACCATCGATGTTAGGTTATCTTCAACAAATTGAAATTTATTTAAAATTTTTTAATAAAGGATGATTTTTAAAAAGTGATGAATATTTTACACATTGATGGAAATTCATTAAATTAAAAAATTAAAGATAATGAATCTTAGAATCATTGAATAAGGTCGATAAGGTAGGAAGTATAAACATTTAGTATACGTGATACCCAAAAATTAATATCGCTATTAATTAATTAATTATTTCACAAAATTTTTATTTTCATATAATTTGATTACAGTTCTCAGTTTTTCAAATGTATTTGAATATAATATCACATCTTGTTAAACGAAGCTCGCAAAAAGTTAAGAAACAACGAGAAAAAAAAAATATTAACTTTGGTAAAAGGAGGAAGAGGATAATAAATAAAATTTTCGATGTAAACGAGTAAAATGTAAAATACTTGGTAAACGAAAGTAACTGTATATTAGACTCATTTGCGCGTATGATAAATGAGGGGATAGCGACGGTTCTATCGACTTTTCAACTTTGATACGATCAACCTCCGTCGACCTCTTAACCCATTACTTCCCAAGCGGATATTTTAATGACGTTTCATTTTCTACCTTGAATACCGTAATACCTATACATTATGTAGAGTTTCTTTTTAAAATTTCACAACAGGCTAATTCAAAATTGATTATTTTAACATCGCGATATTTTACACGTGAATAAAATTTTTTGTTTTTAAATCGAGAACGAAATTAATCGTAAGATACGAGTTATATTGAAATTACTTGTTTTTATTGAGGAAATTTATTTAAAAATGTTAAAAGTACGATTTGAGGATTGTATGTAACACGTGTGGAAAATACCGTTGGTATTATTTTGATGAAAATTTGATATATAAGAGCATATATAAGTATCAGTATTTATTTTTTATTTGATTAAATTTAAATAATTTTTGAGTTTCATTAAAAACGGAATTTTCAATTTAATTAAAAATTTTATGTAATGTATAGAACTTGAATAAATTGAGTATGAAGAACGAAAGTATCATATTTTTATTTAAGTATATATTTATTTGTAAAATATATAAATAATGACGATTAACAATGTTCGATATATAGAGATCTACTTTTAAAAACTCCGAAAATTACAATTAAATTACGGAAATAAAAAATTGTATATTAATAAATAATGACTTCTCGTCAATATTTAAATTAATTTTTCCAGCTGCCTAAATATTACAAAAATGAACAAAAAAAAAACGAAAAGAAATCGTAAGGGATGCTTAAACTACATAAACATAGCTGACAAATCGTGATTTTCAAAACGATTATATATACAAACGAAATAATTAATGTTAGTCGGTATAACTATGAGATCCAAACAAAAGAAAAGTAATACAAATAAAAATAGAAGGTGTAAGAAGGAAACGAATTTATTTACAAAAAAAATTATGAATAATAAACTAACATATCGGTTGTACTAGCTACATTCCAATTAGTTTTAACTTTTAATCAGTTTTAATTTTACTACGCCTATATAAATGTACAGATGAATTAATTTAATCTCATATAGGATTTCACCGCACTTTTTGTAATTTTTTGTAAATAATGCTTAAGATGAGGGGTTCAGACAAAGTTTCATTTCTAAAATTAATTAAAATTTAAAATTTGAATCAAAATTTTAATTGATGGCAACGCAGAATATATATTATTGTTACATTAAAATTAAGATATTGTTTTTCTGAATATTTTGAAATTTTAGTTGGAAAATTGATAAAATATATTTGGTTCACTTGACTTTTAAGGTTTTATTTGAATTTTCATCGGACTCGGCTGAATTCTTTAGGAAACCTTTTTTAAATTAATTGTTAGAAAATAATGTGGAGTAATAATAATAAAAAACTTTTGAACTTTGTTTAAAGAACTTTAAAAAGAAATTAGTATAAAAATCACATTTTTCTTTGATAATATAAAATTTATGTTTTTATAATTCTGTTCCGCTTGCTGTATAACAATTAATTTAAGGAACCTATCCTCAAAATTTCAGGGCAATCCAATGAAAAGTCAAAAATAAACCTTACGGCAAAGGAGTACGAACATTGATTTTGTGTCTTTTGCTGAATCAAGGATTCTGATGGTTGTATTTTGTCAATTTTTCCAACTAAAATTTCAAAAAGTCATAACTTAATTTATGCAGTATATAAATATATATTCTGCATTATAATTAATTAAACTTATAATTGAAATTTCTTAATTTAACGAATTTTACAGGTAATACAGTGTCTGATCCCCTCAACTCATAATTATTTACAAAACAATAAAAAATGCGGTAAAATCCCATAACATACTGTGTATTACCATAAATTAAAACTTTAATTTAAATTTTCTTAATTTAACGTAATTTTACAGACAAAACAGTATCTGGAGCCCTTAAGTAAATAAATAAATAAGTACGGACCTTCGAGCAAGTAACCATCATCCCGTTATTGAATCTAAGATGCAGAACAGCCTCGCAATGGTGTATCAACGTGTTGACCATCTCACCGGTGTTGGCGTCCCAAACTCGTACGGTGCTGTCGGAGGAACCGGAAATAATAGCTTTGTCGTCGTACTGGAGGCACAAAACTGATCCCGTATGCCCAGTCAGTACTTTAACGCATTGCAACGTATTACGATCCCATATTTTGATCGTGTTGTCACGTAATCCCGAGACTATTTTCTGATCGTCGTACTGAAGGCAATAGACACCTTTCGAATTTTCACTACGGCAGTTTATCCGCTGGAGGTTGAATATACCGTTGCGCCAATTGTTGTCGATGCTCTTGATGTCCCGCGTTATCTTCGGGAACAAGTTACGATAAAACGCGTGATTCGGATGGTTCTCCCCTAGTCGTGGTTTGAACAGGAATTGAATCCTGAAATTTACAATTTTTTTTTATTATCATTTTTTTTATTGTGCAAACGCCTAAATCGACGGAAAAATTGTGATTAATGCATTTTAACGATACGTATGTATATACAGTATTTTATGAAAAATACGGAGGTACTAGATTGTTGAAAAATCTTTCAAATTTCAAACGTGTATTTCGTCTTTACGTTTAAATATGTTTTTACCGAAAAAGTCTGCAGCGCAAACTCATTTAAGGTGTCTCTTACTAAAAATAACGTATAGCGCTTCTGTATTTTAGTTTTTCATAAAATATTTTGTAGATACATCTCGTTAAATAAATTTAAAAATTAACATTATTATTCGTTCGATCAATAACAGTCATACATGCCACCCCGTTATTAATACACGAACAAACATTTAAACGCTAAAAATTATCGATTGAAACGTACTATTTTTACGAAAAATAATACTTATTTTTAAGTTTGAAATTTAAACTAAAACAGAAGAATATTTTCTATCGAACGATGCAATTTGTTACATTAATTAACGAGGTTGATTATTTTGTAAACATCTGAACTGATAATGTTATAATGTTAATTGTATTTATTAATTATTTTAATAATTGAATTTAACTATGTATTATTCAGAAAATCCGCAAAAATTATTATCGTTATATTTTCTTAAAATTTTCGATAAATAACTATATGAATATGAAATAATTTGTAAATTAAGCGTTTGATTCTCGAATACAAAAATGTAATAGAAGTATACAGGAAGTTCAACCAAAATTTATAGAAAAAGTTATTCACATAAAAAAATTAATTAAACATCCTACGCGACAAATTTATTATATACATTTTTGTTGATTTCGTTACGCTCTCCTCGGGCATCGCGCAATTAAACGAGAAACAAAGAATTTTCGCGTTGCAAGAATCAAAATAGAATATTCTCGACATCGAGGCATTGATTCTAAATTTAAAGTTAGATTCATCTGTAATAGATGTGTGTCTTTTCTGTTGGTATTGTCCACATGTCGAACGACTGTACAAAACATTGAACCTTCTCTCTCTATATATATACATTTATATTATTATTTATTTTTATTTACTTATTTCTAATAATTTTGCAGTGCGTACTTTCTTAATAAGAGAAGGTATAATATAAATGAGTTGTATAAAAAGGTTATATTTTCGAAATTATAGTAAAAAGAAAAGAAGAAACGCACCATCCTCTCCTTTCAGCGAGTCCACGCCACACCGAGTCAGTTCGTACTTTTCTTTCAATTAACTTTTTCCAAAGCATCCCTTCGCTTATAACTCTGTACCACTCCTTGCACACCAATTCCGCCGCCGCCAGTGAATCGTTGTCCAAATATGAAAGTATACCCTCGGCAACGTGATCCAGTCCTTTTTCTGTTAAATTTTTTAATTCCCAATTACTCGCATTCTCTTTTAAGTTATTATATATATATAGGTAAATTAAAATCAAATTGTATAAAAATTATGTTCAATTATATTTGTATAGTTTGATCATTCGTATGTACGTAGATCGCTTACGTATAGTTATGTTTATATAAAAAGGTTTAATTATTATAGTAAATAAAATAAATAAAATATAAGTTTAATTGCAATATACGGTAATTGCTACGTACGGTTATTTAATTTAATTATTTTGAGTGTTGGGCACAAGAAACGCACGAAGAAATCTAAACGAAAAAATTGCTTATAGGATACGTAGAGATAAGTTTTATAAAAAAAATGGCTAAATTCCTAGAGTTAAGCATAATTTTGAACTTTGAACAAAAGATGTGAAAATTCAATTCAACAATTCAATCTGATAATCAATGTTTTTATGTATCAACACTTGATAAAATTAATTTGCCTAGAACTGAACAGAACTGAAAAGTAACCTATTAATAGTTTAGAAATAAAACACTTTTTTTCTCATTGTCATTTATTTCCTATTTTATAAAATGAACATGATCAGCGCGAAGTTATTTTAATTCTATTTCCAAAAGGTATGGCTCTGTAAACTCTAATTTTTTTTATAAAGTCAAATCATTCACTTGATAATTTTAACGTAAATTTCTTATTGTTTTCGTCTATGACACAATATTTCTAAAGATGTGAGTATGATTATTTAATATCAGAATCAAATTTACAAAAAAAAAAAACATTCAATAGCTTGTTCTTTTAGTTTTGTCTTTCTCGATGGAAACTATATTTATACACGCAGAAAATTATTGTAATGTACTGTTAAATTTACTAAAATTTATTTAACAATTATTTTATTATAAAATTAATTTAATAAAATTTACTAGTAAATTTATGTATAGTTAAATTTTCCAAAATTTATAATAAATTATAGTAAATTATAGCACTACATTTCTCTCCGTATATACGGTTAAAGTATCTTATATATATAAATTGGCAAGTATCATGGATAAGCTGATTTCATTCTTAATGGAAGGATCCAGTGACAAAAAAAATCGTTTCATTGCAAGAAAGAATCTGTCAATATTTTTTACCTATTTCTATTTAAATGTCTATTTTATAACTAAATAAGTGTATTTTATCAACGTATATTCTCTCCCCGTACAAATTCAAACGAATAATACCAGAACCAATTAACATTTATATAAGGATCGGTAAGTCACTATAGTGTCGACCTATGCTCAATTAGTGATATCTTCCATTTTCTTAAAACGATCACAAATCCAAAATGCCGGTCCTCTAAAGGTTTACCACCTTTTCAGAAACGTTCAAACGATCAATAGAAAAATTATTATAAAAATAATTAAAAAATTCACACGCATCCGTGCGGTCGATCAAAAGGCTTTGAAACACCGGAAGTAAATTCTAAAACGGAGTGTTAAGGGATAATAAAGAGAAAAGTAGAAGGTGTAAGTAAAATTGGATTGATATACTTACTCGGTAATAGCGATATGAAGTCTCTCTGTAGCATCGGCTTCAGGTAAGCGTTTATGTGGCCATGTTGATAGTGGCACATACGCGCCAACAGCTGCTCAACGAAGTGCACTTGCTCCGGCTCACTCCAATTCTCGAAGTACTTCATGCACTGATCTCGCTCTTGAGTATACTGTACGGATATCGCGGACGGTGGCTCTTTCTTTCTCGTTGGGTCGTACAGTATCGTCATTGGGTACTGAAATTACAAATTTCATTTTTATTATTACTATTATAATTTATATATTTTAAAATCGACGCATATAATATATAAGTTTAACTTCATATCTCGATGAATTTTACTTTTAAGGGACGAGACTGGAAATCGAACTTTTTTGTGTATATATATGGGTGCGTAATTTTAGTCGGATCAAAAATTTTCAAATGTATCGAATTTTTGGTTAAGACTGTAGATGTATTTTCTGAATACTCGTGAATGAAGACTATGATTTTGCGGGGTTCACAATGTAATTTATTCTACAACACACGGGAGACAAAACACCTAACAAAATCGTATGGATGCATCCTTGATTTTTAAAATAATCATTTTTTATCCTATTTTAAGTTGATACGCATCATATTTCTATGATTTTTGAGGCGTTTTTTTTTCTTACAAACAAAAAAAATTAAAACACCTGCAGGATTAATTTGACTATTTTTAATAACTCGATTTAAAACCGCCGTCTAAAGATTAAATATTCGGTTTAGTAGATATACATATCGTATTTACAACAATGAAGAATTAGGATTGATTGAAAAATATTACATAACGAAAATTTACTTGAATACTCTGTTTGATCGAGAAATATTATATAACAAAATTATACCTGTATACTCAGATTAGAGTGTTTCAGTGTACAAATTACTGAGCTTTATTTTGATAAAATTTAGTTGAGTACCTAACCTATAATGTTTGCAGTATAGTATCTTTTTTACATTGGGTTATCTTTTTTTTTATCCTATTCTTTGAACAGTCTCGTAAGTCACAATATAGTTATTAATTAAATTAAGTAAATTAAATTATTAAAAGTAATCACACGAGAAACGTCGTAATTGACTATATGCAAGTTGAATATTTACTTCTTTGTTGTCGATCTGAAGGAGGCTAATGGTAATGAATGTAATAAATTAATGATAAATACTTAAAATGGCTATATACATCTGTTATATATCAATGAAGTGTATATGTATTATATTAATATTGCTAATTAAATAATTTATTTTTTTATATCGTTCAAATTCACTTTGTGAAAAATACTCCAGAATAAACCATTCGCTAAACCACTTACAAAAAAAATTCAACTTATCCCTCACGCAGTCAAGAGTGACTGTCAATAATTTTTTTACTCAATTTTTTGTTCTCCCGCAGTATTATATTGTCTCAACAATGAACAATAGAAAATCACACCGTGCACATCTGCACGTAAACAAAAAAAAAAAAAAAGAATCGTACCGCAGATCCAACCGTAACGTGTACATATATCGAGAATGAAAATTTTTTTTCTTCACCGGAGTCGAAAACTCGTCTAGAAAGAAATTCCGACACGCGTTATCGCTAAAAACCGAGCATCGCGAGATATATTTTTAAATAGCGCGCGATTCTTTCGCGAAGGGTTTCGGCGAGGAGTGGCTCTAATTATACGCGAACCGTGCGCGCTCCGAACTTTCGAAATTTTTATTCCTTCTCGGTGTGGTGTATTATACATATGCATTTGTGCAGCGTATATATTTAAATTAAAAAAAAAATTTTATATTTACAATCGCAATTAAATTGCAACCAAGGAATAATTTAATACAAGTAATTACGATAGAGCTTGGTGTGTGTGTGTGTGTATGTAACCGGTTTTTCACGAGAGACTTATACACATATATGCATTTTGTTCTCCCTCTGTCTCACTCATATGTATGATACTCTCTGTAAATTATCGAAGGTGCATATATATACATATATATTTATACTGCGTGTAATATGCGTGCGATTAGAACAAATCTATATATATTTTGTTTTGTTTTTCAGATAGAACAAACTGGTTTTACAGAAAAAAATAGTTGGTTAGCGTATCATTTCGTTCCATTGTATGCTAAAACGTGGCGAAATATAATATATACATACATATAGGTCTACATGTTCGATACTCATTATCGAGTGATGTGCTTTAAATAATGTAAACAATGGCATGGATATTTCGTACGTGGAAGTATAACCAGCTTGGTAGTACGTTACCTTATTGTAATCATACGTACACGTCGTATAAGTCACATTTATTTTTTTTCAAAGGAAAATTTTCAACTAAAATATTTATATATATTGAAAAATAAATAGTGCGAATCTACAAAAGAAAGAGGAGGTCGATCGATATTTTTTTGTTTTGTTGCAGTGACGTGCGTGGCGATAACACACCCTCTTCTCCGTAACGGATATATCTCAGAGGAATAAAGTAGAAAGCTCCGTGTGCATTGTAATAATGCCAGGTTACCGGAAAATATAAAGAAGGGGCAGCGAAAAGAAAAATTGTGGGGATCCAAGAATGGAAATTGCACGTGTGTTTCGACGAACCAGCTCTACGATTTAAAAGAGCTTGCGGACGTTTATACGAAGGCGTGGGTGAGACTCGACTGTGTATATATAGCTTTTTTTTCGCGTTCATCTTAGAGGCGTTTAACTTTCGATTTTTCACTGTCGGAATAGATTTTTCGGTCGTTCGCTTGGTGTGCTTTTTTTTAAATTGTGTAAGAGCCTGATAGAAATGAACTTTTTTACAGTAAGATGTTAAAAATTATGTAATTTAAGATGTTTAAGAAATAGTTGAGAGTTTATTAATTTGTATCTAAATTATATCTACAATTAGCTTGTATAAATTATTATTATTTCATTTCAATTCTTAATTTTTAACGTGTATCTTTAGTTCATATTGTCTAAAATATATCGATTGAAGATCATTAATATAAAATACTGATAAATACGTAAAGCAATATAAAAATATTTTTTCAAAAACGAACAATTGTCACGAATTTTAAATTATTTTCGTTTCAGTATGATAAAATATTATATATTATAATTATTTATGTCGTGTAACCTATTATAATATTATTTATATTTGATACATTTTTATTACTGAACTTTAAAATTCAATAAATATATACATATTTTAAATAACATCATTTTCATCCGATAATCAGCTAATTTGTTATAGATAAAAAATCTAACTATGCTTATCGGACATTCGTAACCAAATTGATCAAATTTAGATGATAATTCCCTAAATACAATTTCCAACAAGTGTGGATAGCGTTAAATATCAGTATAATTCTTATAAACACTGTACTTCAAAAAACAAAATTGAAATTAATAATTGTAGGAGATATAATTACGTTTATTTTACATCGTGTTTTTAGTACTCAGAGTTTTACGATATACAATTAATATTCGGAAAATTATTGCGTACTAAAATCACGATGCAGTAAAATTGATTCAGCAATTATTATTCGCAAATGTATATATATATATATGTGCGTGTGGGGCATGAAAAGTCATTGTTTATCGAGAAGAAAAAAGAGAATGTTTACTTGGAATGAAAGATTATATATAGGATTATTATTAGTTTTCGAATGGAGAGAAACGATATGGATATATGGATGGTCGTTGCCCGCTGTAAGAATGTAAATAAAGATCGTTTTCGCTTTGTAAGATAATGCGCGATTATTTGCTCCTCCGATTTCTCCCTTGATTTTCCAGAAACCATTTCGATGATAATCGAATAATTATTTAGTAATTGTTTGCTGGCATGATGATTATTGACACATTCTCTTTCGATCTAAAGGATGATAAAGATACGGATTGCGTAGTTCTGTAAAAATTAGAAGGATGTACACGGTTGTTATATTGTTAGTACATTGATAAATTTTATTTAAGGGGATGTCGGACTCAGAAAATGATCATTTTTTACAATTTTTTTTATTAACAAATGAATAAATGTTTTAGAGAACCCTGAACGTCAGGTCCTTAGGCACGTTTTAAGTAATACACCTAAATTTTTCCAGACTTTTAAATCCATAATTGATTACGATGTTTGGGTTGAAAGTTTATGCCTTTTTTGACTAATAATTACGTATCAAAAATTGTACAAATGTTTACCAATATTTTAACAATTTTAACCAATATTTTAGATATAATTTTTTGGTTGAAAGATGTAGATTCCTGTAATTTGGGTCCCATATTCCGTTAATAAATTAGACAAATTAACTGTAGATCGAGAAGTACTTTTAATTAATAAAATCTCTACTTATTTTTTGAATCACTAAAGTTTAAATGATTTTACATATGAGCAAATAAATGGTAATGTTTTGAACAAAAAAATCATGCATATACATACTCTACAAGGAAAAAGTTGAAGTTAGAAAGTTTAATTTGGGAATATTGTACTTATGAAAATTAAATGAGAATTGATATCAGTTGAAGTTTTTGAAAAACATCTTTCTGTAACACTTTTCTTTACTTTAAATATCCTATAGGAATTTTTGTTCAAAATTTTGATCACTAAATGATTAAGATTTTTTGGGCAACCGTATACAGAGATCAATTGTATACCTAATTATTAGAGTCGCAAAGTGATTATTGAGTATTGATATATTGAAAAATAATTATTTTGTAAATACATCGCTCTGTATGCTTTTAACATAATCTGTGAATTATTTCTGATTTTTATATTCATTAACATTTTTTAGGTTTTTGAAGATAACTTGAAGCCCTGTAAATTGGCTATCACATCTAGTTAAAGAAAGGTATAAAATGTAGGATTTGCACCTTTTAAAAGTGGAATATATGTTATAAGAGTAAATGATAAATAATACACTTTAATATACAAGATTAAGAAAGTAATTTCAAATGAATTTAGAAAAGAATAAAGTACAATTTCGTAAGAATTCACCGTTGTACGAATTAATTTAATTTAAATTAATTTATACTTAATTAAAAATTGAAATATTAAAATTTTTTAAATTAAAAATTGGTTAAAAATTGTATAAGTAATATTATTAGAAATCTTTTTTTAAATAGTGCACCTGTAATTAAATTTTTATAGTATGTTTTTTTTATCAATTTTTTCTTTATAAACCAACATTTTCGGATCCATCGATGGAAACTTCAAATCTATATCTAAATAAATAATATGTATGTTTTAATAAAAAATAGTTATGTTTTAATAAAATTAATTTTGCACTTAAGAAAAAATGATTGTTAAAATTTAATATTCTTTTACAAATGTATATAAAATCCATTGTTTACACTGTTAAAATTACTCGAAGTTTTACACTTTTCAAAAGTGTACAGTTGTCAATTTACATCGCGTATAGACTCATTGAGAATACCTGATTTTTAAAAATGTTTTGTAATAAAATCGGTATAAAAGTTTGAAACTATAATTGTCACAATCAAGATCATGTTGTTGAAAGGTTCAATAGTGTACTCGAAAGGTAACTATAGATATATATATTTAAACACAAAAAGAAAATTAATATTGTCATTCGAACAATGGCAATTTGGTTTAATCGCGCGCACCGCAAGAGAGCAACGTGTCAAGGTCTTGGCAGTGAATTCATAATATTTTTTGGCTCGATTTTCAATGGCCTTTATATATATACCATTTTCTCATTACACACGTTTACCTCACCTCTCGCTTAAAACTATTTACAAAACGATTTATCACCCATTAATTATTCCTTATTACCGTAAAATTCATAAAATTACTTTCGTTAATCGATATAAGAATTGATTTCCAAAAGAACTCGACTACATAAATCGACGCATTAGAGTACGATAACAAGGTACGAGTTTCATTATTGTATACGTGGATTAACTAAAAACCCGTCTTACATAAAGACTGCATGCGCGTATATATATATATATATATATATATATATATATATCCGCGAATTAAATTTAAATATATATATAGCTATACGAACCCTCGAGAGGTAAGAAACAAAAGTTACAATCTGGTTTCTAAGACCAGATATATATATATATATATATATATGCTGTGCACACAAACGCAGCCGTTTTTATTGTTTTGCGCGTTTTTCGCATTTTGACCGCCCTCGAAAAAAAAAATAAAAAAAAAACATACCCAGAGAGAGGGACAGGATGTGCTGTCGAGCAGCTGGTATATAACCACGGAAGATCGATAAAGCCGGCGCGCTCTCGACGTGCCGCCAAACTCGTCTACGTCTCGTTTTATATATAAGTAAGTAAGGAGACATATTTTTTTTTCGTCTCTCGGGTGTATTATATGTATATATACGGGTCCTTAATTGAGCTTCTTAATTCGATTAAGAAATTGTTGTTCGACTGACTTTGACGGATTTATTACACGTGTTTATTTGAACGTGCACTTACACGGAAAGAGAGAGAGGGGGAAGGTGAATAAAAATTATTCAAATGTTTAGGGTGCAGACGTGTGCGAGGTTACGGAATTTTTATGCGTCGGATTGAAATTTTGAACAAATTTTTGTCGGAGGGGACACGTATCTCTTTTAGAGTTTTTATTAATGGTGTATATTGCTATACATATATACATACAAATTATATTTAAATCAACTAATTTATTTATGTTTTTATAAAAAAAAACCTAGGTTAAGTGAATCCATTTGTTGGCTAAATTAAATTACTTAACATTTCATCCAATTTTTCATTTAAAAACCAAAATTTTGTAATACAACGATGAAAAATTCAGATCCATCATTTATCCGGCTCAAATAAATTCTTTTTAGAAAAAAATGAGTTTTCGATGCATACATTGTTAGATAATTACTTGTGTGCACTGCGTACACAAAAAAGTGTACGTTGCAAGACAGAACACGTCTATCTAATCGTGACTTCAAATTTTAAAAGATAATTTAGTGATACTTATCATGAACAAGTCTTTTTTGTTTACGCGGTAAATCAAATTAAACGGGGTAAGAGAAAAAATTAAATTAATGAACATTTATATACATATGGTTTGTCGCATAGTTTGTTTTATTTCTACATTTAAAGTATACACAAACGTATGACACGTGAATTATTAAAAAACATCACTAATATTTTTACTTTGACTGAAAATTAAACATTAAAAATAAATAATTACCATCATCGATTTCTTTCCATGATAAAAAGAATATACATATATACACTGATAGCCTAGTTATCAAAGAACACGATAACAAAAAAAAATTTCATGTATTACAAAAGAACGGAACAAAGATAATCGAACGTAATTTGTAAATGACAGTGAAGCAAATAAGGGATATACGTTAACGCAATATAATCGTGGGTGAAAGATTTCTTTCTCTCCGTTTTTTTTTACTTCCTTCGAGATGGTACGTACGAGTGACTCAAGTTTATCGTTCGATCGGTTTGATTGATAATAATTTCGTTGTCATCGTTTGATTCATCATTTCGTGTATATGATGTAGATATATGTATATATAGTTCTTTTGTTAGATAAAAATCAATTTGTTTAGCGAACCGTTTCTGAATTCAATAAATATATTTAACGAATCGGCTTGGCTTGTAGAATGAAATTGGTGATACCTCGGAGTCTATTCAAAACTCTATAGAGTGTATACACTCTTACTAAATTTTTGTACTTTTCATTATTAATTTACAATTTTTTATAATAGCTGTTAAATATTTTTATCTTCGCGTATTTTCTGATTCACAACAAAGGTCGATCAAAGCATTAATTATGTAAACATCAAAATCCAATTTAAATAACAAAAAATATGCAATATAGGAATCTGTAATTACCTACGACGTTCCCTCAAGGGGGACATACTCGGTGGGTTACCGACCGAGCAAAACAATTAAATATTTACATTTACTTTAATAATTATGAAATTATATGCAAAACCCGAATACAGAAGCACTAGATAATCAAATAATAAGTCATTCTACAAAGTTCCAGGTCGATGCGACAAAGACACCTGTAAAAATTTCTGCACCGAAAAATCATGGAAAGTCATACATTTTCGGTGCAGAAATGTTTTAGAGTATCTTTATTGCATCAAACTGGAACTATGTAGAATTACTTATTATTTTATTACTCAGCGCCTCTGTATTTGAGTTTTTTATAAAATTGCATATTTGTGTTATAAAATATTATAAATATCTTTTTTTGAACGGCCGGTAACCTACTGGGTATCCCATCTCCAAAAACCTCGACTTTTTTTTTTACTAAAAATAGATATAATTATAAAATATTTTATTAACAAAAATAATAATAGCAATTATAGTAAGTAATAACAATAGTATTAAAATAATAATTAATTACTCCAACCTTATTCCCCCGCAATTAAAAATATATGCATACATCCGATGTAAAAAAAAGAAAGATTATTACGTTATTCATTCTCTTAATCAAGATAAACTATTTCGCGTGTACATATATATATATATATAACGTTATTACACACATTGTCACGAAGTTCAAGTGCGTGATTGTTTCTGCCCGCAATCGACAAAAAAAGAAACTGAGAAACTCATTAAGGTGTAACGCACAATAAATATAACAAAAAGTTCTATTATGTTGATACACAGAATCACACGATTAACGGAACTATTAAAATAAAATTCTTTTGATAATATATGAATTCCGCATTCTTCGAGCTCGTGCAAAAAGTTGTGACGTTGATGACAAGTTACTAAGAAAAGAAGAAGAAGAAGTTGTTCAGGAAGAGGTATATATATATATACGAACGTTCCGTTTTCGTGTATAGCACTGCTATTTTGGAAAGTAACAGTACATAATATCTTTAGGAAGTGTGTTTGGTAACTGTTTTTTTAAGTAATTAATACATACACAATGAGACGCCTTTCATTTTCGTTGACATTGAATATATACAAGAGTTTCGAAAATATATATAAAAAAAATCGTGTAAATTGAATGTCTCGTTTTTATTTCTCGTTTGATAAATTTCGTGTCGATGGGTTTCAGGGACAGTGTGTTAATTAACAACGCATCTCTCGAATACATCCTATCTCTCTCTCTCTTTATTTCTTTTAGGTAATAACTGAACTTTATTCAAAACTTAAACGAGGGATCCTATAATTCGGGAGTTCAATTTATATAAATTTGCAATTCGAGTGTATAATACGAAAATAAAAATTTACCGTGTAGCGATCGAAAATTGAAGAGAGAGAAAAGGATAATCCTGACCGTGGTTGACCTCGAGTAAAAAAATGTTCAACCTACGGGAACAATCGTCGAGCAACAAAAAAATATACCGCGAATAACAGTTAAATCCTTGAAGACGAAGAAGTGGAAGGCTCGTCTCTTTTTACGGTCAATTATCATGGCAGAAAAGCGCGAAGAAGAAGAAGAAGAAGATATCCTATACCTTCTTTTTCCGCCTCTCACGATGAAACAACGAAAATAAAAAGAAATAAAAGGAGAGCACGCGGAGGAGGCGAAAACGATGGGGTTACACTATATGTAACACAATGGGAAAGCGGTCGCGCCGTTGTAATCGCAAAAATGGAGGCCGAATCCGTCGAATCGGAAGTTTACGATCTTCGCGAGGGTGGAATATATCGTAAAATTACGATGAACCTAAATTTTTAGAGGATGTGTGCTGTCCATTGTTTTTTAAATTTTCTGGGTCAAGTTTCGTCTTATCGTATGAATTTCAATTTTCTGCGAAGAAGATGACTGTCTTTCTCATTGTTGTTTCGTTAAATGTGATACGAGGATGATATTCAAGTCGACAAACAAATAATTTTATACATTCGTATTTTAATATTACATCGATTTATCAATTAGGTGTCTTAAAAAATATCACAAAAGTTGGAATGGCGAGCTAAAGTGATGTAAATAAAATCTCAAGAAATTGCCCATTAATCGGCGAGTATAAATTTTCGTCGATCAATAAAACGATTATCAATCTAATTTTAAACAACATTATACTTGGAAGAATTTTATTACATTTTCTTAATAGTGACCACTACTTATAGTAATGAAATCGTAAAACATGTTTGCAAAAAGTTTAAAAAATTAATTTATTGCAATATATATCGTAAGGGGACAAACCTGGGTTAAATTTGAAAAACGATATTCAATTTTAACAAATTCAAAAATTGTGTAAAAAACAGCTAAATAATTTTTTTAAATAAATATTTCGACTTTTATTGAAATTCTGTTCCATTCAAGTAAATTAAAATCATGTTACAATTTCAGCCTATTCGATGAAGTGATACCTGAGATATCCTACGGTAAGTCTATTATGAAAAAAATCAGAGTACGTATAGCCTCATAATTAATTAAAAATATAGTTTTGCTACATATAAATTGGCCAAAAAATTTTAAATAAAAGTTAATAATAATATAATTTGATAAAAAAAATAAAAAATGTTTTCCATTGTTATAAAAAGATTATTAATTGTTAAAATTGAATATTTTATTTTCAATTTTAACCCAGGGTTGTCCCCTTAACAACTTGTATATAATCTTTTACACTCTAGTTTTTGTTATTTAATAGGATTCGCTTTTTTAGATATTACCTTCTAATATTTAATTTTTGGAAAAAATATTTCCAAATCTGGTCTCATATTAGGTAAAAGCGGGTCAATTTACTCAATAATTAGAAATTTTCATGACAAGGGTTATCCAATTTGACCGAAGCTATATATCAACTAAATATTTTATTTTAAATAATTCATTTAATAAACTTTAAGCCCAGTAAATATTCTTAAGTATACAGCTTTGGACTGTCAAAATATATTCACGGACGATCGTCCTTTCCGTTTTATTAATCCCCAAACCTTCATACATGTATTCCCAATAACAAACAAATTACAATGAATTCTCCAATAATTGTCGCAATAACGTATTATATATATACGATTCATTCAATCGTAAAACTTTCATTCTCGATAGTCAGACATCTCTCTCTCTCTCTCTCTCTCTTGAAGAAACCCAAGAGCAATATATATAAAGAGAACAGTCTCAAATTACTATACGAGTCACTTTGAAAACGATCGAACAACGTGTACACTGCTGTTATCTTACACATATATACAGATACACACGAGTAAACGTCGAAACTCAAGTCAATTCCATCTCTCTTCTCTAATTTTTAAACACCATCAGTTTAACCCAGAATCCATTGACAACAACAACAAGAGCACCAAGCTCGTATATCCCACCAGATTTACAACCGCACATAGACTTCTTCTTCTTGTGCTTCTTCTTCTTTTAAAAGCAACGTGCCCCGTGTTCTAAATATAGAATCTGGGTTAGCCGAATCGTGACAGGTCAAAGTAATTTCTTTATACCTCGGAATTGGTTGAATTTTACTTGGTAAACGAGAAAGAGAAAATAAAAGAACAAACAACTGTAATATATAGATTCATATATAACCCTGATAAAAATTTGGCCATAACGTTAATCAGTAGGTGCTAAAAGTATGTAGAATGAAAAAAATTATTGCTTATACTTGATGCGAAATTCTTGTTAACCCTTTCGCACGCTTGAATTAATTTAGAATTTTTTCATATTTATAATTTTATCACCACGATTGTTTTTAAATATATAGAGTTGGTTTAATATACCATCCTATCAATCGAAAAATACTATCGAAATATTTTTATTTTTTTTGTATACTTTTAATAATTTACGTTATAATTTTTTTACTTTAAAATTTTTCATCTATTTACATTACAATGTATACATTGGGTATGAAAAGGGTTAAATCGAAGAAGAAATTTGCTTGATATTAATATAATCTTCTAAAATTTCGAACAATATGCTTGATCCTTGTATTTTGATCTTCTTAATTCAATGTTCCTTATAGTTTTGAACATAATAAGGAGATCCAATTTGATTAATAGAGGATTCATTTAATATCAAGCACATTTCTTCTTAGATCAACATTCAATAATTCCGTTTGAAGTAACAAATCACTTTCTATTCAGTTTAACTATTTTATACCTAATAACGACGGTTTTATTTTCAAATTGCATATTTATTGTATATATACCTATATAAAAAGATATAGTTCGAATTTCTATTATGATCCATATACATATATACACGTACACACGTATAAATAATGTACGAAAGAAAAAAAAATGGAGTGATAATGATATTCTGGGAATGTAAAACGGTACACGCACAAATAGAACCGAGTACTTATAGTTTTACTTGTGTCAATGCGATAGCTGCACTGGCATTCTCTCGATCGAAGTAATATTTGTAATCCCTCGCCCGTTGCATTCTATGCGATAGTCGTGATATCCCCTTTAGCAGGAAATATTGTTCAATCAGTTGCATTAGCCTACTTGAACTCTCATACGCATACCAGCTCGACTTCATTTGAAAATTACGCGTTAATACGTATGCAAAATCGCCGTATCGGTCGAAAATATATTTCTTATCTATATCACGTAATTTTTTTTTTATACATATATAATTAAGTTAATTACTTACATAAACAGCATCTCGTATGTATACGTACTATTAATGATTAAAATCGTAAATTTACAAATATATACGCGACCCATTTAACAATATCGTCAACATACATATATATATACACATCAATCCCAACACCGGAAATCCAATTGCATGTATACCACATATATTAATTATCAATTCCCCAGGTCGCACATACTTACGCGATAACGTGTAAAGAATGTATTTACTACTCGATAATTACCGAGCATTGTATAAAGTAAATTAATCGAAAAAAATCGATATAAAATAATAATAATCTGTAAAAGGCAATAGATATACATGCATCGTTAAAAGTACGAAGCGAAAAGAAAAAAGGCGTGTGTGTGCAGTCTGTGTGTGTACGCATAGACTCGTCCTCGATCTCTTCCTTTTATCGGAGCGTCCCTAGTATACAGTCTCTCTGTTCGCGATGGGTCAGAAAACGAGATGCGCCACGAGAGTTTCTTGACCTTTAAGAAAGACAGACAAGAAGAGCGCGTGTGTATGTATATATATATATATATATATACGCGCACCCAAGGCACATCTCTTTCTCTTTCTCTCTCTCTCGGTACTGCTCCTCTTTTGTTTCGACGTCTTGCACACAAAACGCCACTTTGCGTTGACAGACCTCCAACAGATTTTCACGCTCGAGGGCCGATCGTCTTGCCTGACTCGTCGATCGCGAGAACCTGATTATTATACGTGTATGTATGTGTGTATATACAGTGCCCTGTTGAGAGAGTACGTAACGGACCAGTGACGACCCTTCTTCTTCATTTTTTTCTCTCTTTTTATCATTTTTATACGTATATATATTTTCTCTCTGTGCATGTCGACTATGCTTTTTCTTCGATGAGGGGGACGTTTGATTGGCCTTTTTCGTCGGTGGTGTAATAATCGCGTTTTTTCCGCATTATTATAAAGCCAAGTGATTTTTTAATTTGTATACGTGCATGCATGGATACGTATATATTGTGTACACTGGATGTTAAATAATGCGAATGACATTTATAAAGTTATACTTTAATTCAGTATGTAATAATTTTAAAAAAAAAATCTTTCTGTGCATTTTTATAAATTAAACGTTTGGAGAGAAAAGTGTGAAGAAAAACGGTATTTGTAATCGAGTTAAGGTGGTGTGTCAAATGTCTGATGTTACCATTCGAATCACGTACCGATTAAGCAGTGACATTTTTACGAAATTTCTTACATTATTTTCATATTATTTTAATCAAGTTTCATATATTATTAGTACTATTTCAATATATTAATATTAAACTACATCATATTATAATTCACGTTGCCCTTCGTCATGGTATAATTTATAATTTTTCAAAATTTCAACAATGCTCATTGCAGTATTTTACGAGATTAATTGTTTAAAAAAAAATTGAGTCACCCTGCACTGGTATCTAAAAATTTAAAAACCAATTAATCTCGTTAATTAATGTACTAATTGCCTTGAAAATTTTCACAATCATATAGGTTATTTGCATTCCCGTGATTTTCCTTAAATTTCCGTAAATGACTCGGATGGCAATACATCAAAGTTTGACGTACTCTTAAATTATCGCACGTACAGAAGGATCGAAATTATGATGTCAAACGTATCCTAGAAAAAATATCAACGCGTTATTAAAAAACTTCCAATAAATCCAAAATTATCCGTCTATAGTCCGCATAATCAATGTAACTAATGAAACAAATTGAACTAACCTCTACTAATTAACTAAAAATTTTATTTTTCTAATGAACAATTCGAATGACATTCCATTAAAAATCATACTAATACTCAGTTATCGATGTAAGATAAGTAAACAAATTTTGATAAAGTAAATCGTCCGACTCCCAAGTTTATCTAACAAACGCACGTGATTACCCGTTATTCTTCATATCTTTCTTTTATTTCTTTCAAACAAATGCAATGAGAACGCGACGCGAGTTCTTTATTTTTTAGGTTATACACTTAAAAACAATTCGTGTATATACACTATATTTTAAAAACACTACAATGCGCCTGATTTCACATGGAGATATGATTATAAACTTTTGCGTCAAGAAAGGAAGAAAGATTTGTGGAACACGAGTCGCCAATTGTTTATATATACATAATAAACACACGTTGTCACGTTATAGATTTCGAGATCAAAGTTTATTAATATTAAAACAAAAAAACGGTTATTGTTTTTATACCGCGTATATATGTTAAATGATTAAAGGATATGTGTATATGTGTATATATATATATTCGAGTGTAATTGCAGAGAGGCGAGTTACAGTGCCGCGTAATGGACGATCATAAATCCATTTCTCGAACAACCGAAGATTACCTATCAAAAACACATACTGCCAGTATTAATGTCAGCATTACAATTATAACTGTACATCCGTCGCGTGTATAATACATACATACACGTGTGTATGTGAATGAACGTTTAACCACCCAAGGAGAGAAATATTATTAATGAAAAGTATATTGTATATATAATAATTTTTCTACGCATATATACGAGAGATTGATTGTAAATTAATGTATATAATGTGAAAATATTAATGACTTGTAAAAACAATAACAATGAAACAAAAAAACAACGCATCACTCGAGGTTCTTAACACCGGGGTATAAAGACTAGTTTCCGATCGATGGTTCTACACTCGAAGGAGGATCGTCGTCTTTTATGCCTTTTGGTGGATAAAGCAAAATGTTCTTTCTCTCTCTCTTTCAGTTTGCCTTTTTCTCAGGCTCTCGAACGAGCAATGCTCCTTTTTTCGTGAAAACGTTTGCATTGTTTCGTATAGACGAGTCTCGTGTAGGACACTTGCTATTATATATATCCTATCATTTCGAATTTTGAAATTTTTCAAGTGCATCAACTATATACATCAAAGATTATTCGATTATTGATATTTTAAATTCGATGTACATACTTTATTTATATATGCGCGATAAATAATTGACGAATGATTTATTGATTAAAAGGTAAAATTGTATCTATACGAAATTAATACAATCTGTATGAATTATATAACGGCCTTTTAAAAACATTTTAACCGTTAAATAAATTAAACCTTTAACCTTTCAAATAAATTGTAACCCTCTCGGGTATAAAAATTGAAGCGTGAATGTATAATTTGGACATTTTAAATATTGTAAATTACACTTTGCAATATCGTATATAATAACCGAAAATTGCGCTTGGAGTACACAATTTAAATGTTACTCGTATTCAATTATATACGAATGCCTCATACTTTTCTAAATTGTAATGTTAGTCATTTAATATTTTCTTAAAGTTGTGTTAAAAAATAATTAATTACACTTCTTTTTAATTTAACATATTCGATATAAGTTATTCTTTATAAGATTATAATCTCTGCATTTGACAGAGTTTTAAAAGTATTAATAAGCATATACATATTGAGACCTTTTCCTAAAGTGTATAACATTTATTATTTACACTTTTGGCGTATTTTGAATTTTTTATAACTCTTCTCACATTTGCACTCACGAAATTCTACACTTTGTTTGAATAAATAAAATTTTCGTATATGTAACCCTTTTTACATTGTAATTTTGGCTACTTGAAGTTCTTTATTATGTCAATGTTACCAATTTACACATTTTTACGTCGAGTGTTCCACTTTACGCCAAGAAAAAAATGCGCTTATTAAAAATAACTATAATTTACAACTTTTATAAAATAAGATTACGAATGAATAATAACACGAAAAAAGTAGTAGTAAAAATGATTATTGTTATCGAGTAATCGAGAGACAGAAATGAAGGATCACTATTATATTTATAGGTAAAAATTGATGAAAGATTTATTTTGATATTTACTAGATATACTATAAATAATAGTAATATTTATAATTTATCAAATCTGTCTCTCAATTACTCGTAATTTTTACTGTAAACTATACACACTCAACTAAATAGGCAAACGTTCAGATTGAAGTGATGCAGCTATATACTGAAACTCTTGACCTCTGAGTAAAGATCCCAAAAGAAGCTCTTGGAACATCCTTTGACACTCGATGTGTTGAAACAAATATATATATCGAGAGATAGCGACACATTAATATACAAATCGACAAAGCTTATTTCCAATAATGATAAGTGTTTATATTACGCGGTTGATTATAATTGTTTAACTAGAATTAGTAAAAAAAATTACTAGGGTGATTTCTCCAGCCAAAAATTTGATATTCTCAAAAGTTATGTGTACTTATATGTACATACAGTACTGGAAGGAAATAATATAATAATATTAATATTGTGTTATTTATTTAAATATTAATATCTCGATTTAATGTTGTCATTTATATTTGAAAATTACATAAAAGATAAAAATATGAGGGAAATCTACAGCGAATGAACACGCGTATTTAAAATACATTGGGATTGTTTATTCACATGGTGTTGCAAATCCTTAAGAAACCTCCGTTTTTACGATAACACAGTTATTCGCACATTTTTAAGATTTTTTTATAAGGCAGTAAAAATATGTATTTTAATGTTATTATATTACAGACCAAAATAAACAGTAAATCGTAAAGTTTTAATACAATTATAGTCATGGCTATTTTATTATTTATTGCACAACTGTTCATTCAACTGATGACTGTTTAGATAAACTGGCTTATCCATCCATCATAGAAATTTGGTCATTCGTAAACGAATTGAATTTTATTGTTGATAACTCTTAATTTTCTCGGTAAAATCTACTATCGGTTTAATTTCTACTACAGATCATACATAGGTTTTAACGATTACTTCAAGCATAAGAAAATTTACGATAATCGAAGTACATTCCTATGACAAAATATTTCATTGAATTATAGTAATATAGTTTCAATGTAATATTGTGATGTTTACAGGTTAATTAAATAAATAAATAAATAAATTATAACTACATTGTTTTCTCAGTGTACGTTATTATGCGAAATATAATAATTTTCAATAATCCACATTTTTTTCAATGTATTTTTGAAAGTGTACGAATCGTGCATAAAACCTGTTTGGATCACTAATACATGCCCGTGAACCGTTGCAATAAAAAGGACGCTTATCTTAGACAGGTCGAATTTGTCATAGAACAATTCAAGTAAATATAGTAACGCGTTATACGACCGAGTTACGTAAAACTTTTATCGTGACACTGTTCTCTTTCTCCCTCGCGCGCTCTCTCTCTTTTTAATATGTATTGTTATTACCTTAATTTCATTTCCCCAAATTAATTAATTATTGTCCGAGCAACCTATCGATCAATCTTCCTCCTTCTCTTTCTCTCTCTCTATTTATATACAAACGGAGGAAAAAGAATTTGTTCTGAAAAGTATCTGAATGTTTGGTGTAAATCAGAGGTAAAATATTATAAATTTTATAAATTTAAAATTTATAAAATTTTATATAAATGACAATAAAAGCACCGAAATGTGATATCTAGCTGATTGGCGACCTATATAAGTGAAGATAAGACAATTACGAAAATTATTCGAAAAAAAAGTATTCGACAAATACTTTTTGAAAAAACCTGCCCACCTCTGGTGTAAATATTGTAATTTGTCAGTATGGCCAAAATTGTAAAAGAGAAATTACTGTCTATACTTAAGTGGTGTGGTAAATAATATTTCTATAATGTTTTGGACAAAAACGATAAAAACAAGCCAACGTCTTCATTTTACCCCAATCATATTTGGGTAATTTTTTATTCAACTTTTCTCTCCTTGTGTATATATTTACACATCCACGTAAATTGTGTCACAATTTCGAAGCAACCGTCAGAAAAAAAAAATAAATAAAAGAGGGGTGCGCAACAACGATGCCGACGACATAGAAATTATGCGGACAGGTGTAGAATTAAGTAGACAATTGCAAAAAGATGTATACATTTATCGCGTAAACTGTCGTTACTTACTTATTTTTCTT
Source organism: Theocolax elegans (assembly GCA_026168455.1). Taxonomy (NCBI): domain Eukaryota; kingdom Metazoa; phylum Arthropoda; class Insecta; order Hymenoptera; family Cerocephalidae; genus Theocolax; species Theocolax elegans. The sequence goes on along the minus strand of CM047427.1, from coordinate 77,702,530 downwards.
TCTCTTTTGTTTTTGTAACGCCGTCCCGACGTCATCGTCGTATTATAACGACTGAAAATATATGTATACCGTTAAGCTTCAGCGAAAATATTATGGATCAATCGCGGTGTAAAAATAAAACGTATCTGCACCGATCGCGTTTATCCAACAATTACGAACGCAACGACGACGACTACGTTAGAAAAATCGAACGCAACTCATCTCTCTATCTATCACTCTCTCTCTCGATACACACAGCGTATACGAAAAATTCGTATACACAATCCATTCAACGGTAAAATCCTTTTCCTATATATATATATCATACAAGAAAACATCGAGAATTCGTATTTCTCCACGTTTAAAAATTCGAGAGATATATATACTCTCTTTTATACTCGAATAACGAAATCCAAGAAATAGATATATATATAATGCGCCGCGCCGTTCAAGCTCATCTTGATATAGTTGGCGCAGTCAAGCGGCTTTTGTATAATATAATACTGCATATACTTTCCCGGGAAGGGAGAGAGAGAAGAGAGATAAGACGCACGCGTTAGTGTATTACGTTATAACGAGGAAATTTTCGCGTTGGTGGGTTACAGATTTTTTTTTCTTTTCCTGCGATTGCGTAAGGAAGCTTCTAACAATGGTATATCAATTTTACGATTTTTTTTTCTTTTTCATGCTTTCTTTGTAATACACGAGGTTTACACATACAGAAAGAGGGAGAGAGACGATTTGGATTATATCGTATTGTTCGAATTCGGCTTAATTGATCGATTGCGCAAGTCGATGAATATTCGATTGTTTTTAACCAATTGCGTGTGTGTATATGTGTATAACTGCGTTATTGTAATTTTTGAAAAATGTATATATATATATATATTATCAAGACGAAACGTGCAACGAAACGTCGTATAACGAAATAAAAATTGGAAAATGACCATTGGAAAATGCGCGTGTTAGAGAAATGTAATATAAAAATAATTATATTATTTTTGTAACGGAATATCCTTCGCGCGCAGGAGGGCATCTCTCTCTCTCTCTCTCGGTCTGCCTCTCACTCGGTATTTATTAATAATTTAAACAACGTTTCCTTTCTTAACCCAATGAATAGTTAAGCGACATCGATCCGTCCACCGATCTGATCAATATTATAATTATATACACACATATCAATAATCGATAGCCGAACGTAAACAACGCGGCTTTACGTAATTACACATTTCTAATAATCTATATACATAAATTCAAAATACATCTCCTTCTGTATACGTATACAGGTGCATGTGGCGCAACGAAAAAAATAATCAAAAATTATTTAAAACCCATGAAAATTCACGCGATGTTTCAAATCAAAACCAAAAAAAAACGCGATTTTATACACATATATGTGATTCGTGTGTATATATATTACACGTCTGTGACTTGCGGAATATTACACATCGGCGCGGTCGCGCGCGACTTGTATATATATATATATATGAATTACGCATCAGTCCGATGATGCGGCGACGATGCGCTCGAGTCTGCGCGCGACGTATAAACTTTTCGACGCTTGACGAAAATTGATTCGGCCCCGCCTGACTTTTTCTTTATCTCTCTTTTTTATTTTAGAGCGCGTATAACATTGCGGTTGGTTGCGGTTATATATACGTACACGTACGTACGTTCAATTGAAATATATATAGAACAAGAGAGAGATTTTCGGAATATATGCGTGTGCAATTGTCGGTAAGAGAAATGTTCTCTTTTTTTTGTCTTTTACCTATACAACAAATCGTAAATAATATCGATGTAAATTGGACTTGGATAATTTGAGTTTCATTGCGGTTTCTTGTACGTATGTACGTACATGTTTTGCATTTAGATTATATCCATGACTTTTTTTTCTATATTTCGTTTTTCAATATTATAACGCGAATATTTCGTATATAAATATTTACTTTGACGTATATAATCACGCGTATATAGAGACAGAAAAATATAGTTTATATATCCGATGGGGTTGTTTGTATATTTCGTGCGTGCGTGCGCGCGCGTGTGTATACGCACATAGACGCGCACACGCAGATGAAAAATACCGAAACGCCATTTTTAAAAGGTTTAAATTAATTTTTCTTATACGGAATTTTCAATTTGAAAATTGTCAAACTGTATATATACGTTTTATAAACATATATAGCGAAAATAAAATTTCGCACGCAGAAAATTCTATTTTGAAAATATATTGTATATCTTTTGTGAAAAGCGTGTTTTGTAAATATGTAACGTTAAGTACGTTAATTAATGGTCGGTTCGTTCGTACATATATATATATATATATATATATATATATATATATATATATATATATATATATATATATATATATATATATATATAATTGTGTTATATAAAAGAAAAAATATGTATATATAATTATATTACCCAACGTTATTCTTTTATACACTGGAATATATACTTCATAGTGGAATATTGATTATTATCGAATAAGATACATCGAGGTGTAACGTTGTTACATATATGAATGGCACACACAATGGATTTTAATTGCAACTACCTATATATTGTCTTACCTATATTACTTAGAATTGATATTTTTTATTTTAAATTATTGAATATTACTACTTTTGCTAAAAATAGAAAAATTTACGATATTAATAACCTACTTTCGATGTATACCATATGACACTAACAGTCGTAATAAAAAGTGTATTATAAATCTAAAGGAGAAAAAAAATATATGTATAACCGTCAATCCGCTCTTTGCAGTAAATTTTCATCAAAGAGGTATATATGCATATAATAATAATTTACTCAACATTTGGGTTACGCGTACAATAAATTAAATTCCATTAGAAAGTGTTAAAACAATATATATATATATATATATATACACACATATAAAATACGTTTTGCAAGTGTTTTAATATTTATGATAAAATTACTGGTTTCACTCGATTCGAAAGCACATCATTATATTTGAACAATAGGATCAGGAAGCTCGAGAGGGCATTGGATTCTTCATTTTGTATCTGAATAGATTGCTATAAATCTAGCTTCCATTATCGCTCAACACGCCTTCAAATCTTTACGTAACCTGCACGAAACTTATTAATAATATACAAGAATAGCCAACGCGAGTTCCAACGGTATCCAAATTTAAAACAAAAAAAAAACTTTTCTGCTTGTGAGGTATAAATCACATAATGATAAAAAGATATAAATCGAAAGAATTTATAAGAAATTTTGGGTTATCGATTTTCGTGCAGGGTAAATTCAAGTTGCGAAAAAATTTTAACGACTAATTGTGAAAATCTATGACGTTTCGTCTGCCAGGATTTGCAGACCTCCTCAGGTACTAATAATTGTCAAAACAGTCAACACTGGTACACCATTACTCATAATCGAGTAGAGTCAAGTGCAAGAAAGAATTTATAAATTCGATGTCTCTATAATAAATCCATTTTTTAAAACAAATTAATCTATCGAATTTCGTTTACATATCGATAAATCGAAATATATATAATTTGTAATTAATTATACCGATGAATCTATCGGTTGTACGTTCAAGAACAAAAAGTCAATGGAAACGTTCCATCTCGATCCTTTGAGGATCTCTGCCCCCTTGCGGATAATAACGTCGAGTAAAGATGACGATGGAGACTGATAGCTCTTTCACCGGATAAATACTGTTAACGCCCGAGACCGTTAATAGCCGTGGCCAAGTGCCACTTTGCGAATAATTCGACGAAGCCAACGGAACCGAGACGCTATACGCTCCGGCTTCTGGGTTGATTTTATCGGTCCCTGACTTCGACGGTGTAAACTACCCGGTTGACTTATTGCGAATTACCAAGGGACCGAAGAAATGTGTATATATAGTGAAAACCCCCTCCGTTCGGAATAATCAGAGATACCATATTTTTATACTTTATTGGGATATGTAGCATTTGACGTAGAATTTTATTCGATGTCAATATATATATAGAAAATTATTGAGGAATATTTCTTTCGTTTTATATCAGTGTATATTTTTTCAGACGTACGACTACTGGATACTTAACTAACCTTTTTTAAGATTACGGACATAACCTAAAATATGTCATATTGGTGTATTGATAAAATTCTATATTAATGCATATAACTTATTGCACTTAATTGTTTGTTGACCTTTAATTTTCAATAAAGTAACGTTTCTTCTTATCGACGCTGCCACAGATTAAGATTATTTTTAAATTGTACATTTAAATAATGTAATTGGTACTAATAAATGTAACACTGTTAGTGTACGCTACTCGTCATTAAACAATCTTTTTATAAAAATTACATAATGCTATATCAAGTCAAGAAATTAAATTAAAAATTGTAATAAACACGTAAATATGTATAATAATATCGGTCTCTCCGAACCAAATGCTTTACTTTTAGAATAAAGCAGGCCTATCGTACTCTTTGTCCACTATGGTTGGTGGAATTTCCCAGAGCACGGCCTTTTAAAATAATTAAAGGCGTTTCGTCCTCGATCTCCAGCTTGGACTCCTCAGTAAGGAACTGGAGATCATACCTTAGACGCCTGTCGCAAGATGATATGCGACGCCAGCAAGATGTTCTGCGGCTATATATATAGAAAACAGACGACGATCTCTCCAACGAGTGTAGAGAGATAGTCGTCTCCCTCTGGTGGTGGGAAAAGCCACCAGCCAGAGCGCAAATTTTTAGACCGTATCGCGAGTTATTTGTTACAAAATTTTAACGTTCGGTAATATGTATATGTATAATAATATCGGTCTCTCCGAACCAAATGCTTTACTTTTAGAATAAAGCAGGCCTATCGTACTCTTTGTCCACTATGGTTGGTGGAATTTCCCAGAGCACGGCCTTTTAAAATAATATATATATATATATATATAGCCGCAGAACATCTTGCTGGCGTCGCATATCATCTTGCGACAGGCGTCTAAGGTATGATCTCCAGTTCCTTACTGAGGAGTCCAAGCTGGAGATCGAGGACGAAACGCCTTTAATTATTTTAAAAGGCCGTGCTCTGGGAAATTCCACCAACCATAGTGGACAAAGAGTACGATAGGCCTGCTTTATTCTAAAAGTAAAGCATTTGGTTCGGAGAGACCGATATTATTATACATATACATATTACCGAACGTTAAAATTTTGTAACAAATAACTCGCGATACGGTCTAAAAATTTGCGCTCTGGCTGGTGGCTTTTCCCACCACCAGAGGGAGACGACTATCTCTCTACACTCGTTGGAGAGATCGTCGTCTGTTTTCTATATATATAGCCGCAGAACATCTTGCTGGCGTCGCATATCATCTTGCGACAGGCGTCTAAGGTATGATCTCCAGTTCCTTACTGAGGAGTCCAAGCTGGAGATCGAGGACGAAACGCCTTTAATTATTTTAAAAGGCCGTGCTCTGGGAAATTCCACCAACCATAGTGGACAAAGAGTACGATAGGCCTGCTTTATTCTAAAAGTAAAGCATTTGGTTCGGAGAGACCGATATTATTATACATATACATATTACCGAACGTTAAAATTTTGTAACAAACACGTAAATAATTTAGTACTGATCAAAACACTTTTATTTTTATTTACCAAAGAATTTAAAAAATAACAAAAAATAACATTTGAGAACTCGCAGATTTAGCTCGCATATAATAGGGAATAATTCAGAAATGTCTTGAATAAAATGAATCCAAAATCTTTTCATATTCATGAATCTACAACCTGTATGGAATTTATGGATTATCATCTCTCTCTGTATAATAGAAATCAAAATGATTTTTTTTTGTATAGACTGTACATTTTTTAAAAAAATTGTTAGTAAAATGTAACATATGAAATAACTATTTTCAACCTCATTACATCAAAAGTAAGCAAATTTCTACATATCGTCTCTCTACATTTGTTGGAGTGAAAAAATGACTTGTTCAGAAGCAAATCTTAATGAGTATAAATATCGAGTTAACATTTAATCATTTTCAAATCCAGTTACACTTTAAATGTTGTTCGAGTAAAAAATTACACTTTCAGGGACAAGCCTTAGTGAATCGGCATCGAGTTTAATTTTAAAAGTTAAATGTATCAAACTTAAGGGGATTATGTGATACTCAATATTTACCGACCGAGTCAATAGAGATGAAAAAAGTATTTCTGGTTAAAAAAAGTATTGGAAGGAAATTTGATTGTTGAAAATTGTCTGCTTCGAATGTTGCGAATCTGGTGAATTTCCTTCCAATGCCATTTTTTAACGTAACATGATTTTTCTTTGTAATTTCACACAGTGATAGATAATAGTCAAAGGAAGAGCAATGATGTCTATATTTTCCACAACTTTGCTTTGTTTATTTAACCAGAATAATTTTTTCATCTCTATTGACTCGGTCGGTGAATACTAAGTATCGCAAACTGATTTTTCAAATTTATCATTCAATTTGCATATTTGTTCGATTGTATGAGTTAAGACATGATGTACAACAATTGTGCGTGTGCTAAAAGAAATTAGAACAAATGTAAATTAAAAACAGTATTTGAAAACTTTAAAGAATGAAAAATTACTGTATATACGCGTGACACTGACACTCAAAAATTTAATGACTCAGTTTTGACTGTAATTCTTATTCGAATAATTTTTATTGCTCTAACGTCGTTATAGTAATTATTTAACTTAAAAAGTATTATTTTAAACAATTTTTACTTCTTAAAAAATGTATTTTTAAAAAAAAAAACTGTTTCTACTAAAAAAAACACTTTTCAAAAATATCACCTGCAACGTAATTATAAAATTTGAATTACAAATTTTTGTTTGGAAAATGTATATGGGGTATTCCACGTGAAGTGGTCCGATCAAAATTTTAAAATGCGCCAAATTTTGGGTACACATTGCAAATGTTTTTCAGAATACAGAAAAAAATTTTTAGGTACTGGAATTTATTATTTCAAAAGTTATTCTAACCTCAAAAAGTGAACTTTTTCCAGTTTTTTTCAACACCAGCTGGGTTCATCGCTATTTAACTCAAAATCTATCAACTTTTACTATACAACATTATATGTAACATTCGTTGCTAATTATGTCTAGAATTTATCCTTCTGGGTTAGAATTTCTAATTTCAAGGTAAATGTTAGATAAACTACATGTCAATATTCAACTTAAAAAAAATCTAACTTCGCCACAATTGATTTTTTTATCCAAAAGTCCAAAAGAAAGCTTGGAACAATACCTTTCAAATGGTCTGTAGCATTTTTATGGCCTTCAATTCTGCAAAAAGTTATGATAATTTAAAGAAAGACGAAATTTTTTTAAAAATTTAAATGGGAAATACCATGTTAATTTTTGTGAATTTTTTGTCTTTCTTTAAATTATCATAACTTTTTGCAGAATTGAAGGCCATAAAAATGCTACAGACCATTTGAAAGGTATTGCTCCAAGCTTTCTTTTGGACTGTTGGATAAAAAAATCAATTGTGGCGAAGTTAGATTTTTTTCAAGTTGAATATTGACATGTAGTTTATCTAACATTTACCTTGAAATTAGAAATTCTAACCCAGAAGGATAAATTCTAGACATAATTAGCAACGAATGTTACATATAATGTTCTGTAGTAAAAGTTGATAGATTTTGAGTTAAATAGCGATGAACCCAGCTGGTGTTGAAAAAAACTGGAAAAAGTTCACTTTTTGAGGTTAGAATAACTTTTGAACTAATAAATTCCAGTACCTAAAAATTTTTTTCTGTATTCTGAAAAACATTTGCAATGTGTACCCAAAATTTGGCGCATTTTAAAATTTTGATCGGACCACTTCACGTGGAATGCCCCATATACAAATCCTTTTAAATACACCGAAATAATTGACATACAATATCATTTTAATGTAGGTTACCATATATCGATAACATCATACACCGTACAAATAATCAACGCCAATCACAAAATTACCCTCGATACATATAGATTAATAAGGTTAATCATTTCTTTGCCGTGTATAATACACATCAACATTTCAATGAAAATTGTGTTAGTTTCGTCAATATATATATCTAACGAAAACATCATTGACATCTCTCAACTAAATTTCATATTCGATTTCAATCAAAACGATGTGGAGTTCCAGATAACAACTTCAAAACGATGTTTTAAAATTGACAATGTATGTATATATATACATCTATACGCGCTAAAATATATTATTATACAATTGATAATCTCGTGTATACATGTGATTTTCCCGAAATTTCAATTTGCGTAAAACTGTCAAAATTTCACATCAAAAATATCGAATTGTAATATTTAGAATCATTATATATACGTTCCTAATATTTAATTGTTGTAGAGCACGGACGAATATAAACAACCCGGATGACGAGTGAATTTTAAGTGAAAGTCGCGGTGTATATAATAAAAACCGGTAATGAAGAATTATAAAAAGAGGAAAAGAAAATTAAACGGGAAAGAGAGAGAGAGAGAGAGAGAGAGGCCTTTGGTGTATTATAAAGATGAAAGGAAGTGGACGAAGAATTTGATGGTCTCGCGAGCATTCGCGAAATGGAGCGCAATGAAATGTTCGATCACTCGTTTCGATTCATTAATTCTAATTGAATCGATGATACTTTCGAGACCTCTCTCTCTCTTCCTCTCGCGTTTGGAAAATGAATTAGCGTTACGTGCGTAACTAAAATTAACCGATCTTTCATTTTTTGAGTTGAAAAAAAAGAAAAGAGAAATATTAACCTTTGAATTCGTTTCGTTAATAAAATTTGTCTAATGATTAACAGGTGATTGATGCACACGTATAGGTATCCCTGTAAACACTGTGATTGATGCACACGTATAGGTATCCCTGTAAACACTGTGATTACGAGTATGTTTTAAAGACCCCAAGTCGGTTTATATAATGCGGATTTCCTTTTGTTTGAATAGTCCATTCGCGTAATTAGATCGTTAACGATACGACCAAACAGTTGTACAGTTTTGTCCTGCATATTTATGTAATACACCCACGCGATAAAGTGTCTATCAAATTTTAATAAAGAAAATGGCAATCGAACTGCAATTGCAATAATTCACTGTACGGTTGAAAAAGTAAAAACGATAATACCGATGTATAAGGTCAATAAAAATATTTAAGTCTCTCGCGAAAATTTTAATAAATCGATTTATTTTTTTAATTTGGGATATTGTATTCGATGTTGACGAACAAACCGAAAATGTTTATTAATTGGCGACGTTTAATAAATGTAGGTCGTAGGTCGGATCTGACGTTTCGATCGCTGCAATTAAAATAATTGGTTTTTAAACAAAAAAAAACAAAATAAAAATTAAGGATACTTAATTAAGTACACACTACACTATATTAATGAGAAACTCCCGAAAAATATACAATAATTCTTTACTGATGTTTTATCTCAATTTCAAATTTCACGACGACGAAAACTTCAGATCATTGAATCTATAGTGTATATATATAATGCGGACACGCAAATTAATTAATAAAGCGAAGGAAAACACAAATCGCAGTATATATACATATATTTATGGTGTGTGCTATTTAACGCAGTTACGTACATATACAAAATGATTACAGATCGATCGAGTGCGCAGCAGCGACAATGCAAACTTTCGACTCGCCCTATAAATTCAACAGACGCAAATGCAAAATTTTATTCTACTACTAAATTGAATGTGTGTATACACACCCCGCGCACATATACAGGAGATGTGTTTGTACAAATATTACGTGCACAAAAAAATATGCAAACACTCGCGTTTATAATATTTTTATTTAACTAGTCCAATCCACGCGTAGAAGCAAAATTTAACGGCAAAAGTACACATGTACGTACGTATATATATATATGCGGATTCTCCTATGGAAAATAGGTCAACCGATCTTCGTCGCAAGCATCGAGTGACCTAGTATATTTTATCCTCGTTCCCTCTGTGCGCGTTTCGAATATACGACTATAATGTTATTAACAAATGTAACAATTTTCTCTCTCTCTCTCTCTCTTCTTTTTAACTATAGTTACTCGTATATTTTAGTGTTTGTAAAGAGAGGTGGTCTAAATTTTTTTTCTCTGCAAAATTTTCGTTTGCTCCGTATTTGCGTTTTGATAAAGAAATCTGTGGCATTCACCAAGTAATATTAAACGTTTCACGGGAGGTTGAAAGTTTAAAGATTGCGTATAAGAGGATAAAACGCGTTGGAATTATTTTATTTTTTTGTCAATTTAATTTATTTCGAACGATAAGATTTTATTTGTTTAGACAAGTATTTTTACACTTATTCCCAGTGTCTGTGTGTGTCTATCGTGCAAAATGCGATTTTATTGTTTATAATATTGTTTGCGTATATAATTGTACAATGATTATTTTTTAAATAAATTTTGCAAGAATCGTTATTTTTTAATGTAAGTATACCTGAGATATGTAAGTTTTGAATTTTTGAACATATACCATAGCTTTCCAAATCTTTGATCAACTTCAGATCAATAAATAAATATTAACGATTGAAATTAATCATGGAAAGGGTATACACAATCATTACGCGAAATGAAAAAGAGGTGTAGCATTATTTTACACACCAGGATATTATAACCTATAGCCTCACTCCGAGGAAGAACCCCAAAGAATTATCGTTTTTAAAACGCAGGGCAATGTTTTCGTGTTTTTTTTTAATTTCTATACAAAAAACGTTAATTAAAAAAAACCTAAACGAAATCCAAAAAATAAATAAACGTACAGTAACTGTAACAAGCAAAACCAAATAATGTATACCACTATGTATTCATCTAGCAAAATAGTCTGCTCTAAGACTAAAATTGCTTAAATAAAAAAAAATCCAAAAAAAAATGAGATAAACCTTTCTAAACTGTATTACACTTGTTACACTTGTTAATAAAATCCATCATGTTGTCATTTACAGTTGTACAAATCTCAAATAAGACTTAAAAAAACCTCACAAACAAATAAAAAATAAAAATTAAAAATAATGTCTACCGAATTTGACATCGCTCTAACAACCAACAATAAAGTAGATTAATCCACCATACGTCCTTTAAAATGCAATAACCTCGGTATTTGCATTATTTAATCCAAAAGTGATGTAACGACACTATCGATAAACAATCTCAAACGACTATATAGTCAACAATAAAAAAAAAACAAATAAGAAGAAAAATTGGCGGGTATATGTATCAGCCACGTGAGTGTGCGCACGTGCTCGGTGTCGATGTCAGGGTGTCGGTCGTTGTTGCGGCGGCGCCCGCGCGTGAAAAACCGTTTCGAGCCCGATAAATTATGATACGCGCTCGCGTGCTCGAGACGCGTTGAGAAACTCGTCACCGTCGATTCTATTTCTGGATCTCTCAGTTTGTAAACTAATTTCGCATTGGTTTGTATAATCGTTTCGTTCGATTTCTTCCCTTTCTTTTATTTCGACTGTAACGCTCAACGCTGCCCGCTGCCCGGTGTTCTTTTTTTTTTATTAAGCGATGCTTTATTTTAATAATTACACTTGTATAGAAACTCGTTTGCGTTGCTCTTTCTCTCTCTCTCTCTCCCGAGGAAATCTCGTAAAAAAGCGCATTTCACAGACTGGTTAACGCGAAAGGTCACGCGAAATTTATTTATTTATTTATTTTAAAAGATTTTAAAAAACCTTTTTTTTGCTTTTTAAATACCTATAAACTATTTTTCATTTTTTAATGTAAACGTGGTTTTTAACTTGTTTGACGGAGATTTTTAGGTCGATGATAATGAAGGAATTATTTAATTACGTTTTGATAAATTTATCTCCATCGTCATCAGCCTCTTTTTGAAATTATATACATATTATAGTTATTTAAAAAAATTGGTACTTTCTATTTTTGTCATGTACATTAACATAAGTAATTTTGCTTTTTTATCGCATCTTTGATGCGTCGCTCTATAATTAAAAATAAGAGTAAAAGTAAGAACGCATTATTTCTTATTTTCACTCCCCTAAGAATATTCCATAATCAACATCATTTATTCAAAATTAAATAAATAATTAAGTAAATAAAAAATAAATTGATAAATAAATAAATAATAATTAAATAAAAAAATTGATAACTAAATAAATAAATAAGAAAATAAAAAATAAACAAATAAAATGAAATAAGTAAATATATTCTATAGATAGATAAATAATTTAAGAACACATCACACTTGGTATTTAATATTGAATTTAAAAAAAAGGGGGAATATTTCTAATTCTTAATAGAATGATTCATCTCGTTACTTTTTCTCGGTGATTATATTCTTTATATATATTCAAGCTGATACCATTGCCGTGAAACGCAACGCTATAAATACAACAATGATTTGTTTGTCAATCAAACGTATAGATGTTGAAATATATGTACATGTATACATTCTCTGCCGCTTACTTGCAAAAAAACAATGACTGAATGTCCAAAAATTTTAATTTATATATATACAATGTACAACGCGCGTAAAAGTTTGAACCGAACGGTCGATTTTGCTTTCGTGAGAGAGTCTCGCTTTCACTATACGGTGGCGCCGAAAATTACACGGGTTATCGTCGCCTTTCGTGCGAAATTTCCTTTTTTTTTCTTACCTTTTTTTTCGGGGGTTTCTGCATTGTCTCGATCGTTATGCAAGACCCATCGCTCTTTTCTCCTTTTTTTCTCTCTCAAACGTTTTATATAAGAGACCGCCGGCGAACCGAACCCTCGATTCGCTTAAAACCAAAGTCATCGGGTTTAGTCATTTTCCTTTAACGGTGTATAATATATATATATACCTCGTAATATAATATTATGATAAACCATAAAATTTATGAATTGTAAAAACGTTCCTTCATGTATTTCGAGCATATTTTATGTAATTTTTTAACGAACATTTATTATATATACTACATACATACACGCGCGGAATATGGTTCCGGTTAACTTTATTTACGACGAAATTTATTACGGAGCGCGCGCGCACTCGACTGATTTGAATAAGACACGCGCGCGTAAAAATGCGTATATAGCCATATTGCGCAGAAATTAGAATATTAAATTTTGTTCATTTTAAATCCACGTTATTTTAGGTCACTTTATTTCTCAATTATATGCATGTACACGATCTCGTAGTCGGACTCTCTTTTAATTCGTTTTATCTTCTAAACTAAGTTTTTTTTTTCTCGTGCGTGTATATATACACATCTACATTGAATTTTTCTTCTTAACTACTTCTTATCGGCTACTTGCACTTGTATAAAATAAATGGCCCGACGTATATATGCAAGTAAAATTTTTAAAACTTTTTTTTGTTTCGCGGTGTCGGATTTTAAATTGTAATTAAGTAAGAGGAAATACGCAAATGAGTTGCGATTTTTGTGTGTGTTTATATATATATGTGTGTGTGTACAGGTTACGAGGAAATATATAAAAAATAAAACAATAAAAGTGCTTGTATATATTTACTACTTTTTTTTTTATTGTTAACAAGACAAATATACACATTCAAATGCAATAAATGTTTACACGCTCCGCCGGCGTGATCGAATAATTAATGAAATAATTTCTACGTAATTAGCAGTTGAATGCAAAACTTAGATAATTGGATATAAAGTTTATTTTCCAGTGAGAAGTATATATACGCGTTGTGTATTTCAATAATTTTACATTAATTGTTAGTCGGAAATTTAGCGTTCGCATATTTTTAACTTGTGCATGTGGAAATAAGGTGTACCGAATGCTAATTATAACGAAATTAAATAAATGCGTATACATACATAAACGATTTAAAACTAAAATTTTGTGAAATTTAAGTTTTATTTTAATTATAAACGTATTATATTAGAGATGAATAATTATTATTAAAAATTAGTTTTTTTTTATATTAAACTATATTTTTTATATTTTATTGTATTATATTTCAATACGTACACTGTAAAAAATATTGTAAAATGTTCCTGCTTCTTAAGTGAACAATTAAAAATTTTATGCAAATAAAAAATTAAATAACAAATACTGGAAACAATTATTTTCAATTGAATAAAGTATACAAATATTTTGTTTCAATTAAATATCTTACAGCACCGATGTAAATAAAAAAAATCTACTAATTATTTCCTGTAACAATTTTGCTGGGTAAAAATGAGCAATTACAACACCTATAATAAAATTTTAACCGCAAAATATTAAAAAAAAATAGAGCAAATTTCAACCAAGTTACACCCAAAATTGCAGCTCAAAAAAGTTTAAGGCGTATTATCGTCAAATTAAAAAACAAAAGCGACGAATAACCAATACGTTTATTAACGATCATTCGACGTACAACCTAAAATATATATTGAATAACGGATAAAAGTAGTTCAGGGCTACTTCGTCGACGAAATGAAAAAAAAAAATAAAAGAAAAGAAAAATGCGAAAAGCCCATTAATTGCATCGAGAGCGCGCAGGATATGGTTTATGCAACGTACATAACAGTCGAGATAGAAAGAGAGAGAGAGGGGGAGAGAGACATTGGGTTATCCAATCCACGGGAAAATATGTAAATGACATTTGTGTAGCAGTGGTTTTGTCTGAAGTTCAAACTATGTGTATGTATTATACGAATACCTGCTCGAGAGATGAAGAAAGAGAAGGTGTGTATATATATATATAGATATAACGGATGTAACGAGCAGACGTATAGATGCTTTTTGTCACGTTAATTGAAGCTGAAACTTTCGTTTGCAGACGCCATTTTGTTAGGTTAACGAGATGCCGTTATGAACGTATATACACCACGTAAACGATCTTGTGTAGACACAGTCTAGGTCAAAAAGTCGCGAGAGAGATAAGTAAAACATTATTTTCTATTCCGATTTACTTTTTTCCCTTTTTGTCCAAAAAATATACGTAAAAATTAACGAGGCCATTTACTTCTTTCCGTTAATTATCGCAATTAATTAATTAATTAACTCACCCGCAATTTATATATGTATACCGCCGAATTATACGAGCGTATGTATATTTTCACGTATATATGCGTATATATAACAACGAAGTAATTTCCTAAACAATTATTATTAGATCTATAATAATATATTTGATTATACATTCATTGCCGATTGCATTAACATAATATTTTAAAATTTACATTAATCTTGGGATAATAATGACGACCGGGTGAACTGGGATACTGTGCCGGTGTGCTATACGATACATATATGTATATACCGTTATAAACGCGGAAGTATACCATTTGTTAAAATTGTTACATATGTTGTTTGTTTGTTTGGATATATTAACTTTTTTTTTTCTTTCTTTTTCGCACAGACACGCTCGAGAGCGTTATTGTTGCATTATGCTTTTTAAAATGTGTGCGAAGATCTATATGCATCATTTTAATCATATAATTATGCAAAATTCTTTTTTAGGATTAATTCTAATAATCTTCTAATGATTGCGTGAAATGTGCCTGTATGATAAATTTACGCGGTTATCGATGAATATAAGTATATGCTTTTGAGTCGAATTTTGTAGACAGTTTTAAGTTTATTTTCTTATTTTGTAGGCAGTTCTAAATTAAGTACCGTTCTTCAATATACACGGAGAGGAAAATTTTAGTAAATTTTACTAAACTTTCACTACCATTGTAACATACTACCAAAATTCGAAATATTAATAAAATTTTAGTAAAAATTAGTAAACATTTAATATACCGTCATAACTATACCTTCTTATCTATTTCAAAGATTTCTAATTTTGTAGACACTTTTATATTATTAATATTAATTTTAAATTTAATATAATGAATTTTAATAGGTGGATCTTTCTTTAGATATACTCAAATATTTTATGGGATACCCATGCTTATATTTATTAATGTATATTAAATGTTTATTAAATCTTGCTAAATTATATAATAAGAAAGGGACAAACCATCCTTAATGGAACAAACATTTCGAGATAGTAAATTTTCCTAAACTTTTTATTAATTTATACTAAATTATATAATTGTATTAAATTCTACATTTAGGTATATAAAATTTAATCTTACACTGGAAGGTCCCTTCCCCATCCTTTGCTACAAACATCAGTTTTAATAAAATGTTTTAATAAATTTTACTAAATATTTTTCTCCGTGTAATCCGCATACCGGTGTTTATTTAAACTTACATACTTCATGAAAGTTTTAATGAACTTTTCAGTTGAAAAATGTTTATAAATTCATAATTTTCAATATTCATTTAACTTACAACTCTCCGCCACAATTGATCTATTTCCTAAATATTAAGGAAACGATAATAAAAACCGTTGAACAATTAAAATATCCATGCCGTCCAACGACGTCAAGGAAAAAACAAAACAAAATGTATTACGCATACTTTCTACGACGACGACAATTATTATTATTATACCAGCAGTGTAATAAAATGTATAACGTTTTTAATGTCAACCGTAATCTCGAAAATCTTCTCTCGTATATATATAAACAACACACACACACATATATATATAATCATAACGAGATTCATCTCAACTTTCGCTACGGAACACGGAATGGATAACGGAAAACGTACAAGCCGAGGGAAAATGTAATAAGCGTTTCGGTTGGAATAAAGGTTACCGTGTCTCTCTCTCTCTTTCGGTGTGTACATACCGTCGGATTTTACTATACAAGGCTAGCACTTTATCCCACAAATGAAAAATACAAACGTTTTCCAACTGTGGTTTTTAATAAAAAAAATATATATATATTTTGCATGTAACTACGTATAAATATGCAGTTTACCTTTTTTATATTTAAGAGGGGAAAAGCAGGTTACTTTGATATCGCCTCCTTTTTTTAATTAACCCTCGTATATTAAGTAACGCTGAGGTTTACGATCGTTATATATATATATAATTAAAATTTGTCGAAGGTACGTATGTAAATGAAAAGTACAGTGAAGAAAAGGAAAATATGAGAAATTGATAAACATTTTCGCTATTAGAAATCCAAAATTCAATTGGCAATGTATAGACGGAGTGTAATTAATAATAAATTTCATTACCGTTATAGCTCAACAACGCATTAATAATAATTCCTCTATGTCTATACAAAAAAAAGGAGTGAGAGAGAGAGAAAAATATAGTTAAATACAAGTTAATTAAATTCACGATTAAACGAACAAACACTTAGTAAATTAAACGCTACAGGTATATATACATATATATTAATACCAATTTAAGAATCACTTTGCGATAATATAAATCAACCCGAGAGCGAAGCATAATTCAAATATCGCATTGTCTTCTTAATTATACCAGGAGAAAAGTAAGAAAAAAAGGAAGAAGAAGTTGAAATTGATCATAGTTGGAAACGTAGTTCTAATCTGAGTGAAAAGGAGGGAAAGCGCGAGCGGCAATATCTTAAATGGCCTCAATAAATAACCTTCGAACTACACGGCACGCAAATAGAATTCCCGTAGGGGGTTGAAAAAGGTAAAAGAATAATCGTCAATTATACCCCTCTCCCTATTCAATATGTATATATATGTATATATATGTATATAGATAAGTTGTAACGAAGGAATGGAAAAGAACTGAAGTGCTCCTTTTTTTTCTTAAACGTGGAAATATTCGATAATGAGTCGATTTCGTTTAGCCGATTTGTATAATAAGTATATACTATAAATTTTGAATATCTTTCATTGATGACAATATTTAATATAATTTATTCGTATATAACGATGAATCAACGTTTAATCGTATATAAACGCGAATATTGATTTAAAAAAAATTCTTACGATAATTGACGAACAAGATTTTGTTCGAGATACATATGAAATTAAAGAATTTTTCTTTTCAATCTATACACAGTTTTTCAACGATCGAAGAGTAAAAAAACGCGTACCAAATAGATCATCAACTTTCAACTCGAAAACTCGTCTCCGAAAAATGTTTCAAAAAGTAAATTTCGAGAATATAAACCGTGTTTACGAAACACGTGTGTATGTGTGTGTGTGTATACATTACTCCCTGAATTATTCAAACAAAACGGAGATATCTCCTACACCGAGTGCATTAAGAAAGAAAAAACTAAAACAAAAGTAGTATATACATGTGTCCACGTAAACTTTTTAATTATGAATCAGAGTGAGCGGTAAAACACACCAGAATAACAATGGATCTTGAAAAAAAAGAAACTTAAAGATCGTGTATATGGTGTATAAGAATTATAAAATAAAAAAAAAAGAAATATATACTTTATATACCGGATATATATAACTTTTCGACCTTTCGCCCTTTTGGAATTACTATTCGATTTTATATATACCAGAGAGAATCAGACCTTCGCGCAAAAGAGAGAATAATTCAAGGTGTTTGACCGATTCTAAGAGAAACGGAAAAAAAAATATCACTTCGAGAGAGCACAAAAATTGTAGGTTATATATACGTACTCGCAAGAATTATTCATGTGGGTACTCGATATCCCGTTTTATATATATGTATATACATATACACGCAGGATGTATACATTATTTACATTTGGTCAAACTTGGTTTCAATTTATATAGGAATTTTTTTACAGAAACTCTTTTCTTCTTCTTCATCTTTTATTTTTCGAGTTAAAAATTTGTATCGGTTATTTAATTGGCGATATCCGCGAGGTACATATATAGATATACAGTCGAATATTGCGAAAACGGTGTATATATACGGTGTACGTTATTGTCGTGTATAGAGCCAATTTCGAGCAGGATTTTCACGTAAACTGATCTTGATACATATATACAACGTGAATTTAAAGGAAATTTGATACAACAAACTTGATGAAATTGCGTGCACCGAAGATGTACTTTTAATTAATTAATATGATATTAGATATTGTAATTAATATTGATAATTACTCGTAATTAATAATGATTAATAAATAATGTACTTAAAATTATATATTTACGTGTATGCAGTTGCTCTAGTTCTTTTTTAATGCACACTTCTAATTCTCTTCGAAAAATTAATTTGTGGAATAATATCAATAATATATATACGTTGGAAAATATAATAATTAAAATTAAATATTTGTTTTTGATTTGTATTTGAAATTCATCGAAATGTTGAATGTATGTTAATTAAATTAAAGAACTACGTCGTATTTTGAAATATTAATTATATATATTTTTTCAGTATACGTAAAAAGCACTAAAAAAACAACCGAGTAATTCAAAACACCGCGTGTATTTCATAATCAAACTGGATAATTAATAAAACTTTTACTTCATTTGACAATGACGAAATTCGCTGATATATCTCGTAGAGATATAAAAGTTACGATTAACCGCGTTATCTTCTATTTCTATTGTGTTATTCCTTTTTCTTTTTTTTCATCATTTTTATACGTCTTACGATATTTCAATAATGCCAATCTTTTAATACATCCCTCGGATCAGTGCGATATTACGCGATCAACGTATTTTTTTTTTTGTACCGATCCTCTTATATCTCGCAAGTATATTCGTCAGGCGTGTTTTTTTATTTTTTTATATTTCTTCTTTAAATCACACACTAGGTAATTTTTGAACCTTACGAGACGCAAAGTCTATAATGATACACAGTTTGATTTAACCTCCTTTATCTATACAACCTTTTTCGGGTTCTAAGTCTTATTTAGCGAGCGTAAACTTTTGTGCCTTATTCTCCTTTTTTACGGCTATACCTGTATATATATATGAAGAGGAGAGCAACTCGGTTAACGGTAATTCCAAATCCATTTGCGCTTGGCTAAGTCGGCGTAGATATATATATATATATACACACATACACCGAGCTCCTTTTTCATTTATCTTTGTTTTTTTTGTTACTTAGGCGACTTTGTCCCGCCTGCTCTTTTTCACACTTGCCTGACTTCGACTTCCTACTACACAATCTTTTATTTTTTTTTCCTTCCTTCTTTTTACGGGATTTAATATATTTGCCGTTCGAGCGGATGCTCGTTTTTTTTTTCCTTTACTTTCCATTTCGCGATGTCAAGAGTTTGTTGTAAGTTTATTAGGGGAAAAACACGGTTAATTGAGTATATGTGTGGTATGTTTATATATATTAATTATTAGTAAATTATACATTTTTTCCGTCAAATTGCGACTTTTACCTGTTTTTTTTTGTTTGTTAATTGATTTAGTGCATTGTAAACTATATATTTAACGTGATTTATTTTTTTAAATGCGTTCGTTATATATTTTGAAATATATATGTAATTAAAATACCTTCGACAATATCGGTATATTTATAACGTTCCGACTGACTGATAGGTTTTCATATAAATAATCTTGATATATATACGTACGCCACACCGTCGTCTATGTATCTCCCGATATATATATTTACATCTAATAATTCATACTTTTCAATTAACTCGAGATGTAGCGAAAATTTGTTGTTCCTAATTGGAATGAAACTTTCCCGAACGCAAAAAAAAGAGAGAAAAATTGATTAACTGTTATAAATTATTACTATCTTGCGATAAAAATATGAAGGAATCAATGTTATATACATATATATACACACGCATAATTTCCATCCGTCGTGCAATCTGATCGGAATTGATGACCCTGATGTGACACTTTCCTTTTCAATCACTTTAACGACGTCGATATTCAACCCTCTAACCATCGATTGTTTCAACAAAAGCGAATTTTTATTATAGCGTCAAACATTTTTTTAAATATATATCTATTTATTTATTTATTACAATACAGTAGATGTACAGTTAAAAAGGTAAATATAAATAATAACATATGGATCCTATATATTGATACAGCTAATTTATATACACATGTCTGGTCCTTAAAAAAATAGATACATAAAGAACTTAAAACCAACATCGTTAAATCACGAAATATATAAATAACATAATTAATTTTAAAAAGTATAACATTATTTCTTTACTATTTCTATATAAATTTTATTTGTTAATTTAGCTAGTTAATATTTATTTATTAATTTAATATTTTTTTATTTATATATATATATATATATATATTTATCATAAATTAACGATAAACGAATCCTTTCTACACACAACCGAAAATCCAAAAATCGAATCAAGTGAGAAACAACATTTTCCTTTTCCACGTAAAATTAAAACCTCGAAATGCAACTCTCGGTTTAAAAACAAATTGATGTTAAAACGCATCTCGATGACCCGGCTTCTATTGAAAACACCCATCCAACAACAACATCCATCTCCTCTTTCGTTTTTCTATTTTTTTTTTGTTTCTTCTTTTCTAAACGCGCGGCGAGTCCCGCAAACCCGCGGCCTAATTTCGCATTGTCCATCTCGTGTGTGTGCGTGTGTATACCAAAGAAAGAGAAAGAGAAGACCAACGATTTGTCGAGTTACACGTATAACGGTCGATCGAGCGCGGAAAGCGCAACTTGTACGCGCGCATCAAAGAGAAAGAAAGATGTATATAAAATGTGAACGCCTAAAGGCTTCTCCAACTTATATATATATATCCTCATACAGTTATACACGTGGTAGCATCGATTTAATTTATATATCGTGTACAATTTTATTTTAACGTTTATTCGGGTTCTAATGAAATTCGACATTCCTAATTTCCGGTTAATTTTTTTTATTTCAACGAGAATTTCGTATGATATAATTTATACATTATAAATTTATATCTATACGATATTACTGTACGCGTGTATACATACACGCATCCTGTAAAATAAAACGCGATATCTTATCATTGGACATCTTGACCTTCGATTGATATAACATAAAAATAACGTACGCGTATGTATACACCGCTGATTCTATCGGTTTGAAAAATGAAAGAGAAAAAGAAACATAGGTTGATATATATATATATATATGTATATAGGAAACAAAGTGATTATTTAAAATCGAATTGTCTCCGAGTGTGAATGTATATATATATTTTGAAAGTTGTAATGTACAATCAAGGTTACACACGGAATTCCTTTGTATTCGCTGATTATCGATGTGTATAATAATTTCCAGGGCCAGGTTAGGTGAAAGTCCGATGATTTTTGGTTTCTTAAGTTTTAAGGTTTTTGTTGCACCGCTCGAATCATCGATCCTTAACTCGTTGGATTTACAAGGTAAACTTTCTAGTATATATATACACACACACTTGTTGTATATGCGGGTGTTGATTTATATTTAAAATCGTTTGATTTTTAATTATATGATAGGAAATCGGTATAGATTTTTCGAAATTAAGATCGCGACGAACCTTCCAAATTAATTTTTAGTTTATTTTTCTATGGTGTAAAGGGAATCATTTTTTTTTTTTAATTTTTTATTTCCTTGTGAGGTGTAACAGGTATGAAGTTTCTATATCGTTGGACTCCAAAATTTTGGTTTTTTAACAAAGAAACTGGATGTTAAAATTAATTTAATTAATTGATAACCCGTCTGGAAATATTAAATAACTTTTATTATACTTTTTTTCGACAATTTTCAAATTTCGTTGGCGCAGAATGTTCGAATTTTCAAATTGTTAGATATTCTTGTATGATTTTATTAGCGCGTTCAATTACTTTATTTTTAAATTTGAAAAAAGTGCTTGTTTTAATAGGTGCTCCTACAAAATACGAATTTCCAAATATCGCAACACTGTATTTATGAATATTTATAAATTCTAAACATTATTATTCGGTTCGATTACCGCCGAACACCCATTTCACTCTTTCATCGTTTTATTCACATATATATGAGTCTGAATAAAAAAAAACTAAGTAAAACGGTGTAAATTAGTAGATCAAAATCGGTGGATAACAGCGTGACTTGCCTAATCATCTCATATAATAACAACCTATATATATATACTTTCAAAGAAAATTACAAAGAGCATCCAGGAGTTAAAAAAAAGATCAACAGAAAAGATCGATAAATTGATTTAAAAAAAAACCTGCGTTCCCCATATACGTATTAAAGAGTATAAATTTCCTAAAAATTTAATAAGTCATCCGAACTTTCTCTTTCCAGAAATCATAAAAGAGACGCACATATACATATCGTTTATATAGTCGAAAAGGTACAAGCGGAAATATTTATATATATATGTGTGTCACGGTGAAGAGAATAGAATATCCTCAGGTAAAAGAGAAGAAGGCCCTAAATTTCGAAAATCGTAAAGAACAAACAACTATGTCAAAAAAAAAGAGGAAATCAAAGGGCTGACTCCAAAGGAACAATTAGACATATATAAAAGAGGCGACGATGACATAGTTTTACAAAACCGAAAACTCAAGAGTGAAATCTCGTATATATATATATATATATATACACAGACAGTTGCGTATTACCACGAGAGAATTGAATGTTCCCAAGGATCTGGAAATCGAATACATATATATACACTAAAACTCGTTCCGTGTGCTTTGCTCCGTTATTGCGTCGTCTTACAGTGTGTATATATATATTGGCTGCCAATCGAGTTTGATCGAGGGACGAGGAGAGGCTAAGGAAAATACGCTAGTTGCACTTAAATCCGGATGCTAGTTTATATATATATAAAACGACGACGCTCAGTGATACTTTCTTTATGATTGGAAATATATGGGTGTATGGTGTTGTACCGGTCTTCTTTTTTTCTTTCCTACCTCGAAACACCGTTTTTCTGGTCCTTATTTATTTATTTATTTCTACTTCTTATTTACTCGATTGTTCATTTTCTTTCTTTCTCTTTTTTGTTATAACTGCGACGTTACGTGCAGACAGAATAACGAGAAAAAGATATTGCATAAACGTTCGGGTGTATATATATACATTACGCTATACCGAGCAGAGATTATTTCAATGGTTTATAAAATTTTCGATGTTTCGAAGGAAAGATAAAAAAAAAAGTGCAGCGTTAAAAATTGAATATTGCACGAGGGAGTATAAGTGTTACTTACGATCCGTGTACAGCCGGATGTGAATGATGATCGACTCACCTGGAACAAGAAGAGTAAGATAAATTAATAAAATGTGTGTACGAGCGAACGCGAATGAAAAATTATAACGATATTTTAAAATTTACTGGTGTTAATTATCAACAGATCGAAACGCAGAGATATATAATGTACATTTATTTGTATATATACCAACGAAATATTGTATATACGGACTCTCGTAATGCCAGACGCAAGACAATGAGTCATAGACCTTCTTTTTTTTTACTCTTTTATCGAGCTTACTGTAGGTGTGCAGAGCGCACGGAAAATCGACGAGAGAATCTATTGTTTCAACTTTTCATCTCGTGGATCAAGATTTTATTTAGTATCCTCCGCGAATGTTGCAAAATTTACATTTTCGCAAAGTTCACTCTAAGACGCGAGAGAACTGAAACGATCGTTCGTTGTTTAAATTTTTTTTATACGCGATCGTAACGACAATAATGTCAACGTTGTTTTTATTTATTTTTTACTGCATATAAATTCGGAATATATATATACATTGTATAATTATTACTAGTAGCGTATAGAAAGTTTCAAGTACACTTAGTACAACTCGAAGGATTTTGTGTGTATGTGTGTGTGTGTGCGTGCATATTTATTATAATGTAGATAATATACGTGATGGATGCAGCATTAGTTTGAGAAATAACAACTGGGTTATGTGAATTTTCTACTCTAATTCTGTGTCTACATTACGAAACTATATATATAGATACACACATATTGTTACATAAATCACGTGCCCGATTAAATATACAAATTATTTTTGTTATTCTTAAATTGCTTCCGTTGAAAATGAAAATTCAACGGGTACGGATATATTTCTAAATTATATTTGTATTTTAAGCATGTATATGTTTTTCTATATATTTAAAATGTAATAATTATTGATAAATTACAGAATGAAAATTTATTTTTTTTTTGGATATATTTTTAACAAAAAGTGTATTATGTACTTTACTATTGTTAAAATTACATTAAAAATTATATTATATAAACATAATTCGAGTTTATGAACCGATATCATTTCTACTATATTACCAGTTAACGTTCACCGATCGTGAGTATTATAGCCATAAAAAAGCATAAACTATTGTCATTCTAAAATATATCTTATGGTCTAATTATCCACTAGTGCAGAATAAATAAAATAATATAGAAGTATACAATATTGACTGTAACCTATCAGAACAATCACCATTATTTGCTCAATTTTTGATGAAAAGACATATCTTGCCAAATTTTGCGTACATATAAATTTGTCAATAATTAACTAATAATAATTAATCAGTTTTTAATAATTAACTATATCAAAATCAATTTTTATAACTACCAAAAAAAATTGTATATTCTAAGGAGTAAATATTTTTAAATTTAATATATAGTGTACTTACAACTTTTTATCGAAATATATTATTAAAAATTTTGATACTAACATTTCCAAAAGTATTACTGAACTCCACAAATAAAAATTTAATTCCTCCGCGCAAATTTGCATATAAAAATCTTAAAAAATTTATTCGTCTACAAAACGGATAGTTGCAATACCTCAACAATTGCGAAGCACACAATATATATAAAAGAAGCATAGGTCAGATTTTTCAATTATCGCCGATTGTCGAAACGACACATACGTTTTCAGCTGACGAAGCGTCAAAGGTTAGAACCACGTTTGCACAATGAGAAGGCTCGCGCAACAAAGCCGATTAGCATTATATATGTACACGAATACCAATGTATCTACACATCGCAGCGCGAGAAGAGCACGAAAAAAAAAATAATAATGGTACGGGTTAATTTCGTCCACATGTATACTTACACACATAGAATTGGAAAACAAACGATGACGTTGTCAATTAACATTATGATATTTTTAATTTAAACTTGACTCTTAAAGTGCCGTTATTGTCTCCACCTCCCGACTTATACACACTATTTTCGCTCTTTCTCGTCGTGTCGATGATTCATCGAAAAGGTAAACATACATGCACTTCTTCTGCATACACACATGCACACACACATATTCAAGAAAGTTTTCCAAGTCACGTTATTATTGCCCTGAAGAAAAAAAAAATGCGCTCGTATACGCGCATTTTATTAAAGTTATTGCACTTGGCGGGAAAAGAAAAACTTTTCGAATAGTTAACGTTTGTAAAATATTCATTACGTTTTTCACGCACGGACAAAGAGTCGTTGTAATAACTTGGAAACTCAACTGTCACCTATATATACACAAAAGAGAGGCCCGCATGTACGTGTATATAACACATATATATTTTTTTTATACTTAAAAGTCTATATATATATATATATAACTCAAAGCTTTCGCTTTAACTTTTACACGCGTGAAAGAGACAAAAAAAAGTGTCAACTGAAACAATACATACGTGCATAAAGCACACCTGATTTTGACAGTGTAAATACATACATAAAAGAAGAAGAAGATGGGAGTAAATTAGAAGTTGTGAATAAGTGAAGAAAAGAAAAAAAAGGTAAAGGTGGGATGACAGTTTAATGAGCCGCGAGACTTACACAAAGCCAACGCTGGGATTCAGGAAATGACAGAGAAAGAGAGAGAGAGAGACGAGTCAACGCGACTGTTATTTTTTTTTTCTTTTTACAAATATGTTTCTCTTCCTACTAAGTTTCGCGTAACAAAAGACGCGGCCTTCGTGGGATATATCGCGCGAAAGACGAGAAAAGGTATATCTTTGACGACTTTTGGTTAATTTCTCATTGTTGTGTATATGTATATATATATATATATATATACCTTTCCTCTTTTTATTGTACACAGGGAAGCGAGAAATTACAACCAAGTTTTATAATGTCAAACTAAAAATATATATAATAATTTACATTTCGACGATGCGTACGATAAGAGCCTTGGGAATAGCGATTTACAATAAAGCGCAAAATCGATTGCATTTGATTATGGTAATTTTTATTACACATCTATATGAATTAATTTTTTTTTATTCTTAGCGCGTTGCGGGCCGTGTTTATGTATCAATTTTTCACACGGTTGTCGCACATCACGTATCGGCCGTATTTTCGTCGCGATGAACATTTAATCCAATGTCGTACATCGCCTGAAATTCAGGATCATGTTGTTAATGTGAATAATGCCGATAAATAATATTGGATATGTAAAAGCATTTAGACAATACCTGGTAAAGTAGTAGATCGAGTAAAAATCTATATATTATATAAAGAAATATTCAATTTATTACATTCTTTTTTAAATGTATATAATTGTGACCAGAAATTAAATTGATCAGACATATTAAGGAGAAAAAGAAAAAAATTCCTTGTCTATATCCCTTCCTTGATACAAATGTAGTGTTCTCCGCTCAGGATGTACAATTTGCACAAAAGATGCGCAACGGAAGGTGAAGTTTACGATAACTAAAAAATAATAGTTGAAAAAATAGTCTCAATTTTTTAAAATTAAACTGAACTATAAATACTTAATAACGAGTGAAAAAAAAAACCATCATTAAAAATCCATTAATTATATGCTGAAGACTCAGTTCCTGGTTTAAACAAAAAACAACAACAAAGAGCTAATCAACGTATTCATATATTAGTTTAATTATTCGGATTTATTAAACAACGCAGTGGCAGGGAACAGAACGAAAAAAAGAATAAATTGATTTTCATTTGGCGATGCTCGTACATTCGATTGCCACGGGGATCAGAACATTGTCAGTCTCGAGACGCGAGGTTAATTAATGCAGAAGGGAAGAGATTACACGTCCACCCTTGAAAGTAACCGCATATTTTATAAAATATATGTATATATCGAATATACCTATATATTCGATATACACACAAACAGATATACAAGAATCGACCTTTGCTTCAAGGTCTTCTTGATACCCACTCGCAGTCTTTCTCTCTCTCTCTCTTTTCCCTGTCCTTTTAGCTCGTTAATCCCCATGGTACGATCTGGTGGCCCGTTCTCCCTTTTACTCTCTTTCGATCTTTTATGCGCTACTCAGACTCGATCTCCATTTTATTATCCTGTCCTGATGCTGACCGCCATATATAACGAAATTTTACTTCTTGTAACCTCTATCTTTATGTATGTGTGCGCGTGTGTGTATGTGTCCTGTTTTACCGACCACCATACGTTTCTGAATGGCCATTGTTGCTTTTAATGAATTCCCACTATGACGTATTGCAGGTGTGTAATAAATAATTGTAACCGGATGGAAAGTTTCGACGAATTGACAACGGACGAGATATTAATTGTCTTCCTATATGTATACACGGGCTAATTTTTTTGGCTTGGTGTAACAATCACCCCAGACAAAAAATTGAAAATTCATACACGGAGAACAAGTTTATATAGAAAAAATTATAACGTTGTTTAGTACTGGAGAGACGGATTTGATAAATGATATAAATTATTATTTTTTATAGTTAAAATTTACTACATATATATTAATATATTTACTATATGTCTCGTACATTTTCCTATAACAAAAATTTTTATCATTTATCAAGTCTGCCTCTCCATTACCAAACTATACATTGTCATTTTTACTAAAAATTTTTCTCCGTGGTATGGTGTACAAATTTGTAATCTAAATGTCCATTTTATATACATATCAGGGTTATTATTTACATGATATATCATATTGTAAATAAATATATTAGAATACATATTTTTCAAATTATACAGAAAACTACAAGACTGAAATTGTACATACACAAAATCTGTATAGTAGTTTATAGCACTGCAATAAGACTGTTCAACAAATTGCCAAAATATATAAAAGTCAAATTCAACGAAAAATTATAAATCTGAGTTAAAACCCTCGTATGAATAAATTTTTCTCCTGTTTTAGGCTGTTTTGTTATTTTTGGCGTTAATTTATTTAGTAAAATATTTATTATTAATTTACATTAAAATGTTTTTTCTTAAAATTTAACGGTACGGGGATAATGAAAAAGAGGAAGTGCGACTAATTAAGCAAAACTCTTAATACGATTATAATTATGTGACAATAGAGTATACAGCATGATACTGAGGGTGGTGAAGTATGACAATGACAACAATTACGTACAACAAACACCTTCACGCGTAATAAATTTAAATTTACGTTACAAAACTCTAAATTTTTTATCTCTTCATTAGCTTTAGATTATGTTACAATTTTCAAGCATCTATAACTACACAAACGTTCATTGCCCCTGCAGTATTCACCTTTGTAAATATTTTTTACGTTCTCAAAATAAAATAACCGATTACTAATAATTGAACTCCACATTCAAACTACAAACGAGAAAATGTGATATAATTGTATATAACTAAAATTGTTTATCCGAAACCTATATATATATATATATATATTTAACGTAAACGCATAATCATATCGCTTAAACGTTTATTTTTTTCTCTCTTCGAACAAAACAGTGTCTATAAATAGTTATTTTGATTATAGTGTATACATTTTGATAACAAAGTCGTTATATCGATATAATTTTTCTTTCTTTTTTTCTGTTCGGAATCTCGGAGGGTTACACAATTTAAAAAAAAGAAGCCTCTACGAATCACGAGCACAAAATCGACGTGATTCCTATTATAATTTAAAAAGACAAAATATATACATTATGGAATTGTGCGAGGAACAAATGAGGATCGTATCGAATGTAATTAGCATAATAATTATTATGGAAAACCAGATTTCGCATTACATTAAACATACCGTACAAACACATGTCTACAAATTCAGTGTGCAATCAAAATCACTCCCTCATTCTCTGTCGGTGCCGCGTCCTCGGTCTTTCCTTTAATCTCTTCGAATCTACATATATATCAGTCTCGGTTGTTTAACTCTCGAAGCACGAGAAACCACATAGTCGGAGCTCTTCCCCCTTTTTCGCGAAATTGTTTTTACTTATACTTTTGGACTCCAAAATTTCACACCAAAATTTTCTTTTTTTTATACCAATTTGAAAAACAGAATTACAGAAGCGAACACTTTTCCAAGATTCTGTTTTTATATATCCAGGCTTATAACGCAATATTTATATACCAATTGAAATTCAAAATTCTGATACTTTTATCACTAGTTGTCAAGTTTTCGTTTCAAAAGTTTGAATATTTATTGTGGTGTATTTAGAGATAGACACAAAGGAGTATTCTATTGTCTCAATAGACTAATGTCGGTCGCTGCACTTTACAGAACCTACCAGATAAAATGATGCAGATATATATTTATCCTACGTCACCTAACCACGTGACTGCGATTGAAACACAAATCCGTTTTCAAAGTAAATCTAAAATAATTAATATTACCATAAATACGAATAGTAAAATTAAAAATCCAATTAACTAAATTTTATTACTATGTCATGAAATATCTTTTTTGAAAGAAATATTAAACAGAATGACGACTTATTAAAGAGAACAGATCACATTCAATTTCTTGCGGATTCTTAGTGACATAGATCGTTCTGTTATAAACATCAATTTTATTTAACCCTTTCAGACCCAATTAGATGATAAATTTTAAATTATAACGTAAATTGTTAAAAATAGTCAAAAATAATTTCATTAGTACTTTTAGATTAATAAGATGGTATTGAACCAATTCTATATTATATAAAAACATTCGTGGTGATAAAATTATTAATAAAAATATGAATGAATTTTTAATTAATTCAGGTCTGAAAGTTAATATTAAAGAGCACAAATTTTAAAAATAAGCTCCTACTAAAGTGATTTAATAAATTACCCCTTAAAAGAAGTGAAAATTTCACTCCCTATATAAGTCTTAGGAAGTAATACAATTCTGTCCAATCAAAATAAATAAATCAAGGCTAAACTATTATTCGTAAATCCCAGAGGTACACAGATCTTATCAACTGAATTACAACCACTTTACAAATTTGTTTTTTTTTCTTCTCATTCGTACATGTATATTATATCGGTAAAGTAACACTTTCAATTTCTCTTCTTCCTTCTCTCGCAAGGAAGCGAGAATGAAAATATACTTCCACGCGCATCTTCGTAAATTCAACCGGTGTTAAATGACCCACATGTCCATGTGTCTGTGTCTGTGTGCGTGCGTGCGGTATATACCGCTATATACCTCGAGAAATTAAAAGAAAAAAGTACCGTCAGACGATTCTTTGTTTCGCGTGTATATGCGAGACTTAAAGCGTACGCGCAAAAAATTTTTACGAACCACGCACCAAGTTGTACGTATATATATATATACGACTAAGTCCCGTACAGTATATGTATATGTTTATTATATCAAACCGAGTTGTGTTCGCATAAAGAAAATGTAATATAAGTGAATATAAACGAGTATACTGGCAATATAAACACATATACGTTCACCATGTGGAGTGTATATATATACGGACGGAATTAGGACACGCGCGTTTCAATGCGTTATTGGGATCAAAGTTTTGATTAAAATTTTCTGGAAAATTGAATTGGATTGTTTCTATTGAGATTAATGCCCGACGCGATTTTAATTGCACAACATATGACACACGCGCGCGCGCGCATCAGCGTTCACAAACGATAGTAACTTTCCAATTGCGCGAATAATTACCATATTTTTCGAATGTTTATACACATTATAGTCGAACTTTTCGTAAAATACAAATTTTGCATAATACCGCGCGAGTTGGCGCGAAAGTTTTAATCGAAATTTCGCTTCGTCCTATATGTATATATATGTGTGTGTAATTAATTTAAACTCGTTCGATGAGATGAGCACGTATTTAGAACTTGTTTACAAAAATAATGCTGTACGCAAAGTTAATTTAATTTAATCTACTCCAACCGCAATCCTATATATACATACTATATATATACATATACATATTGTGATGCACATTTCAACGATGAAACATCGACGTTTGGTACATATACACGCGCGCGCGGAGGACCGTGAGAGTTACCGAAACTTTTCGCGTATACGTACATTAAAATGTAATTTACTAAATGTATTTCTTAAACACTCGGTGAATTGTAATTTTGATAAATTAATTTTAATATCCCTTGACGATCCAAGTGTATTCAAAAAGAGGTAAAAAAATTTTTAACACGCTATCGATTCACCATACTTAATTTTAAATATATACACGAATTATAATATTTTATTTTAATGTGTGTGTGTGTGTGTGTATGACGATAAACTTATTCGTTTGTACGTTTCGCGAGGAGAGAAGGCTGTTTAAAATTCAGCAAATGCAGGTAATAACTGGTTATATATATAAATACACATACACGGATTGGATCCTTCATAAATTCGTTTCTTACCAACAAAAGATAATAAAACTTAAATATTTCACAGGCGTCGTTCATAATTTCATACTCTCGATGTACTGCACGTGTATATACAATATAGAAAATGTACGAGTAGATTGTTTATCTTGGTAATCGGTTTTGTACCGGGTTGTATACCTTTGTACACATAGTTGTACACGAATTTCATGTATTAAAATCGGTTAACTAAAAATTAAACTTTATATATCCCTATAGTAGAAATGGTACATTACATTATAAATAATATTAAATGGATTGTTTCGAACTTAAGTAGGAAAGGTATCAAAGATAAAATTGGTGGCTATGTAAGAAATGATACATCTTATATTGTGTTATACCTAATTAATTATATTTAACTATATATTAGTTTTTTTATGCGTGTACGTCATTTTTTTAAGAATCTAATATCATGGTATGTAAATAAATAAATAAATAAAAGTAAAAAAGAACGAATGGAAAATGTGTTCATCTCGGTTACACTGATGATAAGTTTTATAACCATTTATTAAAAATATTAACTTTCAGCTATTTTCAGCATGTAAACAGATATATAAGATTTGAATCCAGTTTCATGGATAAAAATTTTTTAGTAAAAATTACTACGTTTTCGTGTAATTGTGAGATAGACTTGACAGATAAAAAATATATTATTGCCACTAAAAATAAATTTAATAAATTCATTAAAATATTTTGTTGTATACGTTCGAAAATACATTTATTTGACAGTAAGCAAATATTTATCAACTTCGAACAAAACTTCAATTAAGAGAAAGATATCATTTGCGATAACTACAAAATATTTTTTAATTTCGTAAATATTTAACAACTTAATTATTTTATTGACTTAGTGGTAACATTTTTTTCCAGTATACGTTGCCTCATAAAATACACTAAGTTTAGAGATTATTTCACAAATATGTAATGTTAAACATTAAACGATATTAAGTTAATTTTTTTCTAAAACGTGAGTATTCAATTACATTTACTACACTTTTTTTTCTATACGTGAACATGTACTATTAAACGACTATTAAAAATGTTTAAGTGGAAAATATAATAAAATACTGTACATATAATATATATCAATTATAAATCGCATAAAAACCCATCCGAATCTAAAAATATTAAGTTCACTCGCGAAAAACTAATAAAACACATTGTTCGAATTTTTTTTTGAGGTTATATGGTCATTCTGTTAAAAAATGAGCTAAAAAGCGATTGATTGAAGATTGAAATTTCTACTATATTCATATATAATAACGTATTTTTTGCGAGACTGTATATGTACAAAAAAAAGGCAAAAGAAGCTTTGGTGATAAATCTATATTCGTATTATACACCGAAGAAACAGAAAACATTCGGAGAAGAGATTTGACAGGCGATTATTTCTTTTGATAAGTGGGAAGATTCTGCATCTGACCTACTTTTATAATATATACGATCCCCATCATCATTTTCACGATATATTTTATGAAAAATGCACGTTTTATTTTCAGATGCTCGCTAATAAACGAGTTGCGACAAACAAGGACGTGGTATAGTTAAAATTATTATAAAAAGAAAGGGTATTAGGGAGAAAATACGAGTTGTAATGAATTTTATTTTTCCAACAAATATAATTTTATTGAGTTATCGTAAAAAAATTAATATTTTGTAATATATCAAACATATATATATTACCGTTCTTTAAATTAAAACTTGTCCGTTTAAACATTAAAGAAAAGGTACGATTAAATTAAATATTTATTGCTAATTATTAATTAAATAATATTACTCATTTTCCAACGTATATATTATTCTTGTAAACTAAAAATATTTTATTAAACGCATTAAATATTATTAAATTTTTCAATTTTATAAATAATTACTCCAGATAAAAAAAGCAGTACTATAATCACTACAAATTCCATCATATAAAAACTAATTTTTGAATTCTCATCCAAAATATCGTCATCGATTCGAACACGACTACAAATTCGATACGAAAAAAAAAAGGAAAATAACGTCACTCTCGGTGCAACGACTTGAACATATATCGGAAGCAAAGGCCGTTTATGCCAACTGTAGAAGGAAACGCGAGAAACCGCGAATCTAACGTTACAAAGAGCACGTCGCGATTTTTCTATATATACGCGCGCGAGAGGTAACAATCCATAAGCTTCGTAATGAGGAACTGCATAACGTCATCAAATTGCACGTGAATAATTTCCGTGACAATACCGTATTAATTATATCCGATATATATAGACTCGTTGCAATTGATGAAAAAAAAATCGTACGTGGGTGAGTTATCCGCTGAGTCATTGTGTATGCAAGTAAATAAAGAATTACTATTACTCTTTTTTTTTTAATTCGCTCTAAATATACCACTTTTGTTCCATTGAAAAAAGGAAAACATTGTTTATCGTATATAAATAATTATAATTGATCAACGTCATATTTGAAGCTATATATATATATGTTTATATACACGTATAATAAATATTGAAGGGACACTCCCGCGTTCAACTCGCCGCACCGCAGTGTTAAAACAAATTTCACATTTCGAAATTGAGTTTCGAAATGAACGTATACACTAGTGTTACAGAGCACGTGGAAATCAAAGTTTCTGTATATATCAATTTAATAGGAATTGCGCTGAATCATGGAAATATAATGTTATATAGAAAAATTAGTTTGTCGTAGTTCGCCCGCGCGATATATTTATATACATAACCGTGGGAATAAAAATATAAATACTACCGTTAAATAAAGTGGAATAGATTAATTATATACATGTATATATTTTTCATTGCACAATCCCTCATATATATAAACACTCACTCAAAACAAATGCTATATATACATGTAACTCGACTAACTCCATCAAACATTTTTTTTTTAACCCGCGTAAAATTATGAAATGTAAATTTATTTATTATTATTACACGAGTAATTAATTAAAAATGTTCGTATGCACGATTTACATAATAATTGAGTAAATGTGTGATGTGTGTGTAAATAAAAAAATAAAAAGCGTAATTTGAAAATGTATATATATACGAGAAAGTTTCGTTGCACCGAACAGATTTGATATCTGAAGATGTACAAAGAAAAATAAAATTTTTTGCAAAATAACGGAAGAGAAGATGTATAACACCACCGACCATCGCGGTAATTCATCAAATTATCAAGTGGAAAAAAAGTGAAAAAATTGTAGTACAAACGATTGGTAAATTAGAGAAGGAAAAAAACAAACATAATAATATTCAAAAGTATTTGCATGTAACAAGGATGAGAGAGAGAGATGAGGATAAAAAGAGAAAGCGTCCGAAGAACTTGAGAAACAAGGATTCGCAAGTGTGTGTGGATATATTCATGCTGCTTCCTGCTTATTTTATCTTAGGAGCATCAACCGATGAAGTCAGTGAAAAATTTATTGTTAAGATAAAAGTTAGTGTGTATACAGGAAACTTGAAAATTTATTTATTTCAATGGAAAGATTACAAAATATTATAAGACGCGCGCACGCACGTGTATGTGTGTGTATATACGTATAAGAATGTAACAGTAACGTCAATAATTAAACAACAATTTATTTGATCGTTTGAATTTCATTCCGATATAGGAAACTATTTTATACGTGAAAAGAAATTCAATCCCCCGACTAACAATTATAATGTATGAGAAGGAGTGGAGTAACAAATAAAAAGTATGGATCTTGGGGTCCAATCCTGGTAGTCCACCTTTTTATTTCACGCTTCTTTCCTTTTCATACGTAACAAGACGTATAAAAATGCTGATTAATATATATAGAAAAATTAATGGTTCACATGAATTCTAAAAATTAAAATTGAATTAATAAAATCTTGTCAATTATTTAGTAATAGTATCAGTACATTTTATACAATATCGTATATATAAGAAAATACTACAATTGTAATTCGTAAAAAGTATTAAGAATGTTTTTGTAAAAATTATTATTAATAATCGTTTTAATTTATAAAAATTATTATGTACAGTTACAGTATACTATAACAAGTTTTGAAATAATTTAGTGTATATATAGTGAATATTTAAAAAATTTGCGGTAAATTTTGTTACAAAACTATAAATAGAGAATGATATATTCACTACAATTTTTATTCCGTGTGGTAATTTTTAATTTATAACAACAATTACTTATACACTAAGAATCATTGTATAATAAAAATTATTGTATTTTATAGAAGATTTCCTGGTAGAAATGGAAAAGATTTCTAAAGTATAAACTAGACGTTTCTAAAGATCCGAAAAAAATGACTATATCTTAATTATCACAGTTTATTAGAAATTGAATCTATTAAAAAAATGAACAAAAAACAATAATACCTATTTAGAAGCTATTAAGTAGCAGTTTTTTAACTTCAAGCCTCTACTATAGGATTATGCCAAACAATTACTACACTGAGAAAAATTTTTCAGTAAAAATTACTATTTTAATGGTATATGGAGGACAGACTTGCACAATTATAAAAATTGTTATTAATAATGGTAAAAATTGCCACCATTTTGGAAAAATTACCATTAATAATGGTAATTTTTATAATTGCGCAAGTCTGTCCTCCTTTGACCATTAAAATAGTAATTTATACTAGCAAATTTTTCTCATTGTATAAACATTTAAATATTTGCTTTTTAAATAATTCAAGATCTTTCGTATTCGTAATAATATTTGCTTTATAAACTACAGTAATAATTACGATTATTAAAGTACATCTTAACCTTACTATAAAAAATCTATTAATTTCTAAATACCCCATTTATCCCAGTGTACATATATATATCGTATACACCTGTTATACACAAAATGAAAAAAGAAGAAGAAGAAGAAGAGGAGGAAGAAAAACAACAAAGTGATAAAGCGCATCGGGAATCCCCTTTTACGAATCGCATTCGGGCGAAAGTTCGCTTGAACGTGTCGAGCAGCTGCAGTATATAGCGTAAAAGTCTATTTGTGACCTCGTGGGAGTCGTCGTAGTAGTCGGTGCAATGCTCGCGAGGTCGAAAAAAATTTTCGGCACGGGATTAGCAGACTCCGCCGTTGCTCCCGCGTCGGTGAGATTTATCGTCTAATTAATCCTTTACGCGAGCGCCGTGAGAATTTACGAGTAACTGTCTAATTACATTTTTTCGGACGCGCTTTACAGTCTTGTTTATTTTTTTTTCTTTTAATACAGCGTATACCTGCCAGTACTTTGATACCGATTGAAAATATTTTTTTTCTATTTACGGGTAATAATGACCTTTTTGGGAGACTATAAAGAAAAAAAATTATCGGTCAAATTTAACGAAATAATAAGAGACACTTAAAAATTGTTTATATCACTAATAATGTTATTTCAATCAAATTTGAAATATTAAAATTTGTGAGAATAAAAAATGATTATAAATACGATACAATTTTTTTTAGTTTTTTATTAATAACAGTGCATCTAATTAACTTCCTTAAAAAAAATTTTGTTTAAAAAATAAATATACGCTCGGTTTACAATAAAGACCCTTAAAATAATTTGCATGCCGAATAAACACTGTTTAACTATTCACCTATCACCGAGTGTATATATATATCCCTTACACAACTGCAATTTTCTGTGTACTCAATAAAAGACCTCTTACCACGTTTCGTATATATGCGTTACATAACTATTACAACTACTACCACTAATTTTTTTTTGTTCGTTGTTCTCGTCTATATACGAATAGAATATTAGAAAGGTTTGCGAACGCGGATCGTACATTTTTACCAAAAAAAAAGTTGACTGTTTTATTTCGACATAAATGTTATTACGGAAGAATCAAGGGACAGCAGTAATTGAGTGAGAATCATTAGTCGTCTGATGCTTCCTTCCTTCTTCCTTTTTTTTTTCGTAATTATAATTGGATGCATATATCCGAGGGAGAGAGAAAAAAAGAGACCGGATAATTGGCTACTCGATTCGCAAAGAAAGTTCAATTGTTTTTTTGTTTTCTCGAGAGAGATGTAATTTATTTATATTATACATTTCTTCGGTATTAACTTTTGCAACAAGAGAAAAAAAAATGTCCGTATAACGTAGCCTATATATATAGTTACAGCATGTACTAAAATAATTAGTGTTGTTGTACGAAATATTAAAATATATTTTTATACAGCAATTAATTTGAAACGAGCACAAAGGGCATTAACGTAAATATATATATACTAATTTATCATATTTTTTTATACATTATCGGAATATTTAACAGTTGTAATTTATACATTTTTATATATACGTCGATTGTCGATAAAAAAAATTGTGTTTTCGATATGTAGTAGCAATAAAAAAAATATGCATCAACTGTAATAAATAAAAAAAAACTACGATAGGATCTTCACTTTATTCTAAAAAAATAAATACATAAACGCTATCGTTAACAAAATCCCTGACTGTAAATTAAAATAAAATACAGCGACAAGATAAACATTTTTTGCGCTTTTTTTTAAGAGCAAAATAAAAGCGTGTAATGAAATTCATATCTGTCGGTTAATGCAACGTCGTAAACTAAAATTCACTCGATAAAACATAGTAAACTTCGTCAATAACGAAAAAGAAAAAAAAAACTACCTATATAAGTTCGCCACTTGACTCGCCCTAAAATGAGGTCATAAAAACTTGGCCAAGCTAATAGCACGTGGAGAAAAATGGCGACGAAAGTGGGAAACAAACACCTCGAAACTAGGCGAAATCAATAAAAACGGCCCCGGAAGGGTCGACACATACACGACACGTCAATGACGTCTCAAAATCTTAGATAAAACGTCTACCTCTTTTTTTTTTCTTTTTACTCTATATCAAAAAATTTTTTCGTAACGACCATAAATTCAATTGTTTAAAATATAACTGTTCTTTTCTTTTGTTTCTTAATAATGAAAACAATTACATTTTTTTTCAAAATTGCACCGACACAAATGATTTATTTAACCCTAATCAAGTTAACTTTTAAACGAGTAGGTTGAATTATATAACATGAAATTTCCTCTTTCTTAAGTGAAAAACAACTGATTTTTCACTCGTAAATGTTACTTATAGTTTTTATCGCGTAACTTCGAGTGATTATACATTTTCACTCTAACGAATTTAGAGATATGTATAAATTAGGTTGTA
Source organism: Theocolax elegans (assembly GCA_026168455.1). NCBI lineage: Eukaryota > Metazoa > Arthropoda > Insecta > Hymenoptera > Cerocephalidae > Theocolax > Theocolax elegans. The sequence goes on along the minus strand of CM047427.1, from coordinate 77,663,159 downwards.
ATATTTCAATGGTCTTGTGTGGATGTGCAAACGAAAGGAGGTACTATCGTATAACATTATCGTCAAAGGGATGTAAATCCGGTGTTTTTAACGAGAGCGACGTTAATTGCACGAACGATTAAAGGAAAATTGAATAGACTCTTCTGTTATAAAGGGCTTGCCCGGGCTGACTCAAGTGCAAATTTGATTGTAGATTAAATTGAGCAGACGAAAACATTGTTAAATCACCTCTCGTGCAATTCGAATAAAAAAGGAAATTTTTAGTCGAATATTTTCGAAACGTAAGATTATTTACGTACTCCCAAAATCTAACTGCAATCATTTCTTACATATATATATTTACATCCAAAAGGAGAGAAACAAAAAAAAAAGGAACGCAGATATAAATTTTCTTTTTTTTCTGAAACCTGCATTGTACACGTGGAAAGGCTATTATAAAGCCCTTGGGCTACATCGCGACCTAAATATCATATTTCGACACACACATACATACAAGTGCTTCTTTGTTCGTCGATGAATTATTTTTTTGCGTCATGCAAATATTATTCGCGAATAAAAAACTAATAATATAAATGTATGAAATACGTCGAAAAATACAAACAACGAACGATCTGATTACTCGATTGAATTATAATTTAAATTTGAATATTACTCTATATTTATATACACCTATATCTTGTGGTTTATTAATATACAACAATGTATACTGCCATATAATTCTGAGGGGAAAAGCAAAGTAATTAATCGATGAATAAATGCATGTATTTAGTTTTATTGTTCTCAACGGAATATAATTGTTGTAATTAAAGGAATATTTATACACGAAATTGAATGTACAGCGTGCTTTCCGTGTGTATATACAAATAAAATTCATTTTTTCTTCCTTTTATTTTAATAATGTCTAAAATCATATCTGTTAAATTCACTTCATATGCATGTATATGTACAATGAAATTAGTTTTATCAAAATATTAGTAAATATTCTTCCTTTTGTTTTCAATCCGGAAATACACGGCAGACTATTAGTAAAAAAATATACAAATTTTATAACCATCCAGTGTCAGAAAAGTTAAGACACGCATATATATGTGTATAAAAATTTAAACGGTTAACGCACTGCACACACGGTGGGCTATTAAAATAAGAAAGTAATTTATACGTTCAAGGAAAAAAAAAAGAATATATATAAGGAATAATATTTGCGGCGTTAAAAAAAAATTAACCTAAGCTTTCTCCGGTCGTTAATTTAATTTTGTGTGCTCTAAAAATTACTGGAGGAGGTGAAACATATACGTACACTCGTATATATATATATATATCGTTCCTTTATGATGTTCTTCACATCATATACGAGTACATAATGTTGTTACAATCTACGTCGATAAACAGTTTTCCTTGAAAAAAATATCAACCTATACACCCACAGAGACACCTATGCACACGTCGTTGTATTTGTTTAAAAATAAATATCCTTGATTATCAACAAACCGTTACATCGTTAAACAATTGATTAACAATAAAAAATTCTGTTAAAAAAAAACGAAAGATTCGTTTTACAAAATTTCAATGTAATACACGTACATACATACACACACCACACACAGGTGATTTTATGTTTAAGTGATTACACACAATAGTTTTCTCCTGTTGAAAATTTTATTAATCGTTAACACGTTATTAATGTGTGTACGTCATGACGTTCGGATATACGCGTTAATTAGATAATTATGTCCTATTTTTCTATTTAAAAAAAAAAGCAAATAATGATTTTTCGCGTGTGCGAATAATATGTATATGTATGTACGTATACACACATGCACAAGCTATTTAATGACCCCTTCGAATGTCTTGCGATCGAGTAACCCTTAGCAACCGCATTGTCATAAATTCGACAACACTATATACATATATATATATATTTGGTTAAAAATATTTTCGATCGTGCACACACTCACACACATTGCAATTGCATAGAATAAAATTTTGTTGTTTTGTGTGTATCTGTCTGCGAGAGAGTGTTTTTATTTGCTTGTATATGCACGTGGTGTGGTGCGCGTGCATAATTAAAAACAAAACGATCAGTTCAGTTTGATATCTACATTTGTATCGTAATGCAATTACGTACGCGAATTTAATATAAAATCAAGTAATCAACCTACTTTATGAATTGATGTATATAAAAGCACACACACACACGCGCGAAAGTTGAAAATTATTTTTCTTATACAATTAAATTAATTCGATTCGAAATTCGCGGGAAAATTATTTTTACATTGTAAGATCGCACAAAATTACTATCTCATATTGTCAATATTTTATTAATTGTAAGAAAAAATGTGCACATACGCAACGATTTTAAAAAAAAGAAAAAAAAAAACAAAAGATATATAAGAGTCCTAAAGAAAAAAAATAGCGCGAAATTTGAAACAACTGAAATATTTCTTTCAAGATACTGATACGAATTTAAAAAAAAAATAATACAGCCGAAAACGAAGGCTAAACGCATGATCCTCGAGGTCCCAACTATACGTCTGTGTGTGTGTGTATGTGTGTACGAAGCTTTCGAAACGCACCGAAGCGTGAAAAAGGAGAAGCCGAATGATATAGACGAAGAGGGAATATAAGAAAGAGAGGGACGGAACTGGCCTGCCTGCTTCAAGATGGCGGAATATGAATCCTCCGCGCTACTGTCGACGAAGCGCAGAGGGCGAGTAAACTTGACTTTTGTGTTTTTCTTTATAGCCTGTACTACACCTCGTTTATATATACATATATATACATAACTATATACTACCGGACGAAAACACACGAGGCTTATGAACTTTCTAATTTCAGCTTTTATAAGTATTATACATGCTCGACACAGTTTTTATTTTTTTTCCCTTCGTCTTTTTTAACACAATACTTTGGATTTTAATTTTTCAATTTAATTGTTGTCGTATATATACCCTGGCGTTTCTTATCGAAAAGAAAGATATACACATTTGTACAAAGGATTCGAGCAAATTTAGAGGTTATTATATATATTTATTATTTTTTTTTCTTAGACAACTATACATATACGTACGATAGATATTAAACACGCATGACGAAAAAAAAAAATTCTTAAAGATCTAGCTGAATTATTAAAAGAGACACACACAATGGGTTCGAAAAATAATAACGGGTAAGCTTTAAAGTGTATAAGCACGTGTTGTGTATACGACAGTTTCAAATAACTCCATATGCACGCGGCAGCTGCTCGGAAAAAAAGGACGAGTATATATATACATACTGAAACCAGTGAAAATTGAGCGTTCAGTTCCGCAGGCTCTTTGTCAAGTTTTTAAACGTTATCGAAGTATATAATACGAGTCTTCTCATTGGAATTTAATTAACGTTGCGTTTAATTTTCTTTTTTTTTTTTAGATTAATATTTTCTTTTAAATATTCACTCTTATCGCGAAGTTATTAATACAGCAAGCGAGAATATAATGTAATTAAATTAATCGCGTCTTCTTCGACTCCGATTGTTAATTTTAAAATGCCACGCCAAACAGGTTCTCGAGACGCAACAATTAAGATTAATTATTAATAATAAAAATTAATGTGTATGTACAGTTGATTAATTTATAAATATAGATTTACAAATGTAAAATTAGTGTGGCGATAAACGCGAGTTGTTGATTGAATTTCAAAACTGTGTTAAAAATATGGTGAAATTAAAGAAATTTTCATTACTAACTGGCATGTATGTACAGCGGAGTGATTATTCTTTTTTTTATTCCTTACCGATGCAAGGAAATGTAGGGCAATTTATCTGCATGAATTGGCATTTACTAGATTGCCTTTAGAATAATTTGATTATGGCCCTACATGTTTACTTTGCAAACTTACAAAGTAAATTAGCTCGCTTGTACAATATGTAAACAATATTTATATTTTCAATTTGGATAATCAAAACTTTGGACAGATCATTGTAACTGAACGTTTCAAATTTCAAAAATAAATGCAAAAGTGTAATTAATACACATTGCAATGAAATGATGTGGAATATTTAGAAAAAAAAGTATTGAATAATATTTTATGATGATTTGAATTAATTAGGTGAATTGTTTTTACATTCATACGATATACCATTTAACAGATTTAAAAGATATACAACCAAGAGAAATTTGAAACTAAAAACCTTTCTCATTTGATGCTAAAATGAAGAATTGCTTCATTGCACAATCACAAAGGAATCAATATTGTTGTTCTATTTCAAATGGACTCAGCCATTGAGGAATCCATAACAAATAAACAAACCAAAAAATGAATGATAATAATTTAATCTGATGAAATAAGTAATATGTATTTGATTGATATGCATTTATCATTAATGAATTTATTTAATTCTTAAAAATAAGAGTTCATACTTGTTGTGCGTTAGAGCAATTGTAATAAAAATATTAGTTCAAGTAATAAAATTACAAGATATTACCTAATGCATATATTCTTTAAAAATACATATTTTGCATAGATTTTATGCTAAAGACTGAAGAATAATTTGCTGATACATAAGTAAATATTTAGATATTGTGTGTAAGATTGGATTAAAATGTAGATGATTAAATAATCTCACAATAATTAATACGATAAGTATTTTCCTTTTAGATTGTAAATTATTATTTTTCTATATTTACATTGGTATAAGTATTTTAATTCATTGCAAACAGACTTTAGCAATGTTAGAATTAATAATTGTAAATTGTGAAATGTTGATTGTAAATAAAATGTAAATGTATAATATTGATAAAACAGGATTCTAGCATTTCTTTTAGTCTTAGATATAAAAATTGTGAAATCATTTTACATGGCAAATACCACAGATTTTTAATTGATGACAAATCTCTTTCAAGATATATATTTAGACTTTTTGTACCAATTTGCTTAAAAAACAGAAAAATAAATAAAATACCAAGGTAATGTTTTCTTTATCAATAAAAATTTTCCATTAAAAGTGCATTATAAAGAAATTACTTTAATCATTATTTTTAATACACCAGTAGATGTATCTTGATTAATTACGTATAAACAATAAGACTAACTGGACTATTATATGTTTGTTGTATAAAATAGCAAGATTGCAAAATTGTACATTTTTCCTCAATGGAAAGTTTTACTGTGTAGAGAACATCTATGCCCTGTACAACTTGTTTTCTAAAAATTAAAAAAAAAAAGAAAAAAGTTTTCCACTTACGATTTCTGTATTATGTACCTTGATATAGTATAGAGATAATTGACAATTATAAATATACACAACAAGTCTCAAATGTTCAACAATATAAGTAGTATACATATATATGTATACGTGTAATTCAAAGTTGGTTGTAAAACAAAATGTAAGTGAAAATAGGATATTCCAATTTGAAAATGATATTAAAAGTTAATACAATTGCATTTCAGATTTTCAGTAACTTTCAAAAGAAACTGTTATCCAAGTCACAATTCAACTTGTGTATCTTATTTTGATAGATGTTAAGATTCTCTTGAAAAGTTTGACTTTTTGTAAACAAATAATCTAAATAAGAATAAAAATAAATCTTCTTTTCTATCATTAGAAAATGTATCAAAACTATATGTACTTAAATACCCAACTCTCGTTGTAAATAAACGAATAGTATTGAAGAGTTTGAAAGTCACTTGAAATTTAAATCGTCTCTAGAAAAACAATAAGGTTTTGCTTGATTGACACTCAATTTGACGTGTACAAATGTAACGGACAACAAATCCTACAGTACAATTGTGCATCGAAGATTAGTGTAGGTATAAGGGTACCTATATGCAGAGAATGTAAATAATCAGTGAATCTAATCCATCGTTGGCACAACAATTAATTGGTTCAACGAACTCTTACAGACACCTAAAGTTCACAAAGTACAGATCCAAGTGAAAAATCTTGGAAGATAAAGAGAAGAGGGTACAAGGTATACTAAAAGATGAAAAAAAAAAAAGGCGTGTCCTGTACCTGCATGCTCGGCGCCCTGGTCTCCTCTTCGGGCATCTTGTCCGTTTCCATGTTGATCATGGTGGCTAGCTACGTCGACGAGCACTCGACGCTCCGGCGAATCGAGCCGACGGAGCAGCCACAGGAAGACCCACACAACGGATCGCGACGATTAACCAGACGGGCGAAGAAACCTCGCGCACACACACACACACGCGCGCGCGCAACAATGTAAAACAGCGAGAGAGCAAGAGAGCGAGAGGTATATAGGTTTAGGTAAGTGTATATACGTGATCGAGCAACCGAGAAAGAGAGAGAGAGAGAGAGAGACAGGGAGGGAATCGAGGTTAACACGGAGGTGGATATATATATATATATGTATGTACGTGTATTATACAGGTATACGTGATTTACGGACCGCGCGCAACGTGTACCACATCTTCCCTGATGCACTAGGTGTTCGTGTAGCGCGAGTCCCGGATATATATATATACATATATGTCCGTATATATATATATATGTACAGTGTGTATCGAGGGAGCACGACGAGTAGTGTGGTGTCACCCTCCGTACGTACGGACTCGCTCGCGCCGAGAGACGGACAGCAGCAGCGCAGTATCGCGCGCGCCAGAACCTACGCACACGCACACACAGACACTCTGACACTCTGACACTCTCTCTCCCTTTCTCTTTGAGCTTGACTTAACACTGTCTTCTTTCAACAGATTCGTTTACTTGCTACCTCCGTCTTTATCGCGCTTACGGGATTTTTCTAGGTGGCGACTCTGTCGCGCTTCACGATTCTTCGAGGCAGTGACGTAAGCTACGGTTCTCTTTCCGCACGCGTTCCTCTCTATCTTATGTCTGTGCTGTTTGTATACCGCGTTTTTTTTTCGAACATTTGAATTTAGAACGCGATTTTTACTTTTATTTCTAACACGTATTTTTACACGTTTAACGCGTTCGTTTTTGTGTTTGGTGACAATTAATTTGGTTTTTCGTTTTTTCTTTTTATTTAGTTTCTTTAGGGAGTGATATTTAAAATTTTCCGTTGGAAATTTATAGTATAAATAAAAAAAATACTTGATATAATGAATAATTAATGTTTATGAAAGCAAAAATCGAGGGGCTAGTCAGCTGTATATATGACTTACGCGACTTTAAGTACATACTTGAGTCAGGCGCTGTCGCGCTTTTTGATGTAATTTGTTTTGAAAATATATAAATTATAAAAAAAATGGAAATTGTACATTTTTATTATAAAAGTCATTATTTTCTTTCTAATTTTTACCCCGAAGTAAAGATCTGAACGCAAAAAAATAAATAATTACTAATAGTAATATTATTATTGTTATAAATATAATTAATATATTTTTTATTGTGATAATTACAAGAAAATTATAGAAATTATATTTTAGTAGAAAAATATAAATAAAAAGTATAATAAATATAAATCTTAAATATTACATTATAATACGAAATCTGGACATTTTATTGTTTATTTTATATTGTTTATTAAATTGTTATTAATTTTTACTAATATTTACCTTCGTTTATTAATCATCGCTATAAAAATTGAATTAATGATGAAATTTTCACTTGAATCATGATCATTAAAAGTAGATACAATGTGGTAATTGGATATTGATAAGTTTGTAAATAATCTTATAGTTTCCGAAGAAACTAAAAAATTTAGGAAAACATTTTTAAAAAGGATCTAGCAGAGACAAAGGAAAATAAATCTTAAAATCAGATTTTTTGGCAATGTTTCGTTGGCGTGGTCTACCAACCTTTTCAGGCTATTTATTTAGACCAAAAAATGTAAAAAATTAAGAAACACGTAGTAAGATAAAATTGCAATAACAATAAATAAAATTCTATGTTCATTAATCCTAGTTTCACCAACGTTAAGGCAATTTTTGCATTTAAATTTTTTGATAACAATCGTATTCTCTAGTTTTTTAATACAATCTTAATATAACCTTATTTTGAAGAATAGAATCAAAACTTTTCTGTACTACTACTGATATTACTTGAATTTTGTAAGAGTGTAATGTGTAAAATGTGTGATAAACTGTCAAAATTGGCGGTATAAAGAAGCGATATAAATTGTATCCTTGTTAGTTTTTTCATATTTCATTTTATACACATGTATATATAAACATGACAATGTATACAAAATTCGCTGACTGTTTTCAACTACTTGACGCATTGTTAATCCGATTAAAGATATATACGACGAATTTTACTTGTTGTTATTGCAATTTTACCTTACTGTGCGTTTTTTAATTTTTTCCAATTTTTTTTTTGGTCTGAATAAATAGCTTGAAAATGTTGGCAGACCACGCCAACGTAACGTTTCCAAAAAATCTCTTTTTAAGATTTTTTCCTTCGCCTCTGACAGATCGTTATTTTAAACATTTTTTTCAAAATTAAAACATAGAGAGCTTATCTACAATATAAAAAATTTAGGTTTTTTTACAATTATTTAAATATGAAATATTAAAATTTCTTAACAATTATAATATTGATTTTCTGTATGCTTATCAATTTCATAATATATATTAATAAATTATTAATACATTGAAAATTAATAATATAATAGCAAGTTATTAATTTATTATCATTAATTTAATATTATGAATATTAATTATTTAATAAATAATATTTTTTCAGTTTGTTCTAATTCAATGTTTCACAATTCTCGATTCTATCGTTTAGAACAAAGGAATTGTAAAACGAACTGCTAAATAGCATATCATTTTAATAATAAGAAAATTCAAATTATATTTTAATTTTTCATGGCAAAATATAAATTTTTAATCTTAAAAATGTTACGGTTTCTCATTATCGTTGAATCTTGATTATATTCCCTTTCTATTTTAAAATATTGCGCATAAAAATGAAAAGAGAAAAAATAGCTTTGTAATGCTGTAATTAAATATTCAACTGCAAATTGATAACCACTTTGACTTTTTCAAAATTACTTGTTTATGAAATGAATATGTAATTATTCTAAATAGATAATATTGCATCGTGTAATCTTTTGAAAGCCTGTTGAAATTCTTATTGTAAATTTGATAAGTAAATTTAAAAATTACAAATTTATTATTGTAATTTTGTTATTAGATTAGAAGTTAAATTTAAAATAGAATTTTATTCGTATATATACATTCATAAATGTCAAATACTCACTACTCGCATAGTGCAATTTCAAACTTTATGATGCAATACTGTGTTAATAGGCTAAATTTATAGATAAGCATTTCATTGTTTTCTGACTCAGAAATATTGAAATGCGCTTATAAATCAATTTTTTCTTTTGATAAGCATAGTAATACTAAATTTATTTTGACATTATTGGTCGTGTAAAATATTGAAACAACATTTTTTTTATTTAAAATTCTTATGTATTTTCGATAGTGTATCGAAACATTGATGTTTGTGTCTTTTTTTATACAAAATATTTGTGTTTTAAATAATAAAAATACTTTGGAAATGATAATAACATTTATGTACAAGAAGAACACCAGTGATGGATTGGTGCAAAAATGAAATACCCTCATGTCCACTTGTTCAATTCGATCCTTGTTGTTTTCAATTCTTTTGGTTCCCCGTGCGTTATGAGCGATGCATATGGTTTGTGACAAACCAAAGAATCTAAAGGTGGATAATAGTGTCGATAACACAAAAATGTTAACAAGAAGCCCATGGCTGAACCCATCATAACATCTGAAATAACATTACATTTATATTTGATAATAAAATTGAATATACACTGTTGACCTTAATTTCTTAAAACTACTACATGCTTAATTTTAAAAAGTCAGGAACAATTATATACCTTGCCAATGATGATGATAATCACATGTGCGACTTACAGCTATCGCGAGTGCTGTGCTGAGCGGAAGCACAAAGAGGAACAATTTCCAGGACTGTCCTTTCCCATTCCAACTGAATGTGTGCAGCTTACCTGCTAAATAAAGTGCGACAAAACCAAAGCTTGAAAATGCCACTGTCAAAAGGAAGAAGATATATATATAATCACTCATAAAATCTGCTTGATATTCAATATATATGTAAAAACAAAATATTTACAGGAAGAGTGTCCACTTGGAAAAGACTTTTTGCCATCTCTTATAGCGATTGGATCGCCTGTGCATTCAAATTCAAAATTAATCTGTCCATCTGGAAAACATCTATAGAAGAAGTCTGGCCTTGGCCTTCCTGTTGGACACAAAGGGAAGAGATTAAATGTTGCGTAAAATTATTATGCTCTCAATATATAAAGTAAATAATCAATAAACCTTACCGACGAGTATTTTTAATATATTGGTAAGTACACCAGTAAAACCTAATGACAAAGTAAACGATAATACAGCTTGGGAAAAGTCACCTTCTTCCCTTTGAAATAATAAAATTAATGTAATGACTACCAGTGGAACAATAATTATCACTGCCTGTAAAAAGTAAAAAATAAATGTAGAACAAAATAACATATAAAAGTATGAGATAAAATAACATATAAATAAAAAAAACATACCCATAATACTGTTACAGGAACATAAGAATCAACTCGAGGATTTTTGTACAACCATAACTCATTCTCGTGAATTTTTCGTGTAAAAGGTTCAACGTGTTCCAGCTCTCTGCAAAAAAAAAAAACGATCGTGCAAGTACAGTAATTACAAAATTTTCCATACAGAAAATTAAACTAAAAATCGATCTCTTTCCAAAGAAAAAGAAAGTATATATCTCGAAACAACGTCATGCAGTAAAAGAAGAAAAAAAAAAAGCACACTGTGAGGAATTCAGTTGGTTAACAACCAGGATAATTGACGTACAAGTGCAAAAATTTTGCCGCAGTGTGCAAACCTATATAAAACTAATGCAGTTGATATTTGCGATATGCACGCGATCTTCATTATATATATATATATATATATATGTATATACAGACATATGTGTCAGAAGTATATAAGTAATGAATGAAAATATGAATACTCACATATTAATGATCGCCAGAAAAACACGAAATAGAATCTCCATAAACATGATTCGGAAAATTTTCGAGTAATGCGCTATGGTCATATATATCTCGTGTCAAACATATTTTGTTTTCGACTAAGCTAATACCCTCGACGTGCGATCATCTCGCCATATTTCGGAGCAGCTGTGTGTTGGTGCGTGTACGTGTTGTGTTTGGGCTTACGTACTTGCGCATTGCTCTACTCGTTTCTCGTTAGCTACCGCGCATTTTTCACCGCGACAGTTTGAAAATTATATTCATATTTTTTTTACCTCTTTCTTTCATTTCCAAGATCTGTTTACATTACGCGTGTACCTCGTGTGCGTGGGGATTCAGATAAGGAAAGTTTGTTTATCACATATTTTAATATCAACCGATTAAATAATATTATTACGATATGTATAGATAATTTCAAACGGATAAAAAGCTTTTTTTAAATTATACATTCTCTTTCGTTTATAAATTTAAATTAAATTAATTTACTTATTTTATAAAATTAAAATAATTTTGGTGTTTTTATTAATAAAAAATTAAACATTACCAATTGTTTAACGTTCGTTCATTTGAATTTATTTTGACATTCTTATATATATATATATTTACACACGTACAAGAATATTTTAATACGCTGCAGGTGGATAATTATTTAAATTGAAGCTCTACGGATAATGAACTATTAGAATCGCATTAATTAACGCTGTTTCTAATTACGTCGAGTTTTGCTTCGATAACGCAGAAACACAGTAAAAGTTCGATTCGACACCTCCTTAATTTAATTATTTGCGACTAGTGTGCATTATTTAATAATACAAAATTTATTTGAATCGATGAAATATTTTATTGGATAAGAACAATAAAATATTGTTTGAAACTAATGTCTATTTCGCTATTTCAATATATATGTAAAAACAAAATATTTACAGGAAGAGTGTCCACTTGGAAAAGACTTTTTGCCATCTCTTATAGCGATTGGATCGCCTGTGCATTCAAATTCAAAATTAATCTGTCCATCTGGAAAACATCTATAGAAGAAGTCTGGCCTTGGCCTTCCTGTTGGACACAAAGGGAAGAGATTAAATGTTGCGTAAAATTATTATGCTCTCAATATATAAAGTAAATAATCAATAAACCTTACCGACGAGTATTTTAATATATTGGTAAGTACACCAGTAAAACCTAATGACAAAGTAAACGATAATACAGCTTGGGAAAAGTCACCTTCTTCCCTTTGAAATAATAAAATTAATGTAATGACTACCAGTGGAACAATAATTATCACTGCCTGTAAAAAGTAAAAAATAAATGTAGAACAAAATAACATATAAAAGTATGAGATAAAATAACATATAAATAAAAAAAACATACCCATAATACTGTTACAGGAACATAAGAATCAACTCGAGGATTTTTGTACAACCATAACTCATTCTCGTGAATTTTTCGTGTAAAAGGTTCAACGTGTTCCAGCTCTCTGCAAAAAAAAAAACGATCGTGCAAGTACAGTAATTACAAAATTTTCCATACAGAAAATTAAACTAAAAATCGATCTCTTCCAAAGAAAAAGAAAGTATATATCTCGAAACAACGTCATGCAGTAAAAGAAGAAAAAAAAAAGCACACTGTGAGGAATTCAGTTGGTTAACAACCAGGATAATTGACGTACAAGTGCAAAAATTTTGCCGCAGTGTGCAAACCTATATAAAACTAATGCAGTTGATATTTGCGATATGCACGCGATCTTCATATATATATATATATATGTATATACAGACATATGTGTCAGAAGTATATAAGTAATGAATGAAAATATGAATACTCACATATTAATGATCGCCAGAAAAACACGAAATAGAATCTCCATAAACATGATTCGGAAAATTTTCGAGTAATGCGCTATGGTCATATATATCTCGTGTCAAACATATTTTGTTTTCGACTAAGCTAATACCCTCGACGTGCGATCATCTCGCCATATTTCGGAGCAGCTGTGTGTTGGTGCGTGTACGTGTTGTGTTTGGGCTTACGTACTTGCGCATTGCTCTACTCGTTTCTCGTTAGCTACCGCGCATTTTTCACCGCGACAGTTTGAAAATTATATTCATATTTTTTTTACCTCTTTCTTTCATTTCCAAGATCTGTTTACATTACGCGTGTACCTCGTGTGCGTGGGGTTCAGATAAGGAAAGTTTGTCTTATCACATATTTTAATATCAACCGATTAAATAATATTATTACGATATGTATAGATAATTTCAAACGGATAAAAAGCTTTTTTTTAAATTATACATTCACTTTCGTTTATAAATTTAAATTATATTAATTTACTTATTTTATAAAATTAAAATAATTTTGGTGTTTTTATTAATAAAAATTAAACATTACCAATTGTTTAACGTTCGTTCATTTGAATTTATTTTGACATTCTTATATATATATATATTTACACACGTACAAGAATATTTTAATACGCTGCAGGTGGATAATTATTTAAATTGAAGCTCTACGGATAATGAACTATTAGAATCGCATTAATTAACGCTGTTTCTAATTACGTCGAGTTTTGCTTCGATAACGCAGAAACACAGTAAAAGTTCGATTCGACACCTCCTTAATTCAATTATTTTCGACCTAGTGTGCATTATTTAATAATACAAAATTTATTTGAATCGATGAAATATTTTATTGGATAAGAACAATAAAATATTTGTTTGAAACTAATGTCTATTTCGCTATTTCAAATATATATGTATCTTATTTATTTGAAATGTATTTTATTTGTCTTAAACGTCTGTGTTTCTATTCCAATGAAAATGTATCTAATCTACATCAACAAATGTTTTATTGCTAGCATTCAATAAAATATTTTATTAATTTAAACAAATTTTTTCTCAGTATAATAACAATAATGATAATAATGCTATTCTCACCTAACAAATTTTAGTTTGTCACTTTCCTAATTCAATTACTTAGAATTAAAATTTGTTTCGATTCGTGTATATTGTTTAACAATAATAACAATAAATTTTAACAATTGATAATAATAATGAATATTAATGATGATAATATAATGATACTTCTCACTTAACTATATAGTGTAACTTCAGTTGGACACTTTTGAATTGATTTCTTGTCGTTTCGTTTATACATTTTTTTAATAATAATTATTATTAATAATAATAATTATTAATAATAATCATTATTAATAATAATTCATAATTAATAATAACAACAATGTTATTAAATAATAATAATGGCACTACTCTATATATACCTAAGATATTTTAAGGGAAAAAAAAAAAATTTGTTTCCGAGAAACGAAACAACGAATTGATTAAAAAATTATTCCGAGTAGCCGTTTGAAACAATTATGCGTGTTCAAGGTGTACAGAGTATCCAATTTCGCGTAAATGAGACACGAAATAAGGCGCATTCTTATTATAATCTTTTTTTTTAATTTTAGTGCACTAACGCGTCGAATGCTCAAATGTCGTATAAAAATATAATTGTATTGGTTAAAAAAAAAAGAAATGTGCCAATGGTTAAATATCAACAAGTATAGATGTAATACATATACATATAGTACACGTATATAAGAAAGGATTAATCAACTCTAAAAAGTAATATCAAAAACTGACGTTTCAATTAGCTAATTAACGCACGCGTCCTCGATATATCGGACCATGAAATGAGAGATCTAGAAAAAAGAGGATTAATAATGAATGGTCGGTGCGTATATAGGGGTGTGAAAATGTCTGTGTGTGTGTGCGCGGGTGTGGAAAAATTACGCGTCCGATGAATCGGTTTCGATGGTAAGTGTATATATATATATATATATACATGTGTATATACGTAATGAATAAAAAGGACAGTCGTTGGCGCCTTCGAGTAAAAAGCAATTACAATAGATTGACGCGGTGGTATGTTTACTCTTGGAATTGTAAAACCACCGAGTCTCATTCGCGTTTTGTTACTCGACGCGTTTGGTTAGTCCTCGTTGCATCCTCTCTCTACACCGGGATGGGAAAAACCAAGAGGATTTTCAAAGTTGAAAGTAGTTGTTGCAAATGTTTATTTAATTTCCTTTTTTTTTATATCTACGTGTGCGTGTGTGTGTGTGTAAAAAATGTTCCAAATCCAATCATTGTGATTTTGTGATTGAAATCGTGATGGATATATTTGTAGTTGATAAATCGACTAAAAATTGAATGATAAATCGTGATTTTTAAATGAATATTATGTGCGTCATATATTTTATTTAATTTTAAAGTTTAATAAGAATAACTTATGTATAAATAATTAATTTTTAACACGCCAATTCTTTATGTATTTCTTGTTTTTAATGAAAGGATTTCAATTATTTTCATTTAAAATTAATAATAAAAACTACTTATAATTTTTAGTGAGATTTCATGTTTTTTTTCAAAAAAGTTTAAAAAGCTACAATGTGAAATATCAATGAAAAATATAAATAAAGTGTTGAAATATTTTAACAGAAATTGTTTGTTGCGAATTAAAAATTGTTTTTCTTAATAATAATGGTAATCTATGCGAATTACCTAAATATTAACATCTTAACTAAAAAAGTTAGTTAACATTCTAGTAGGAACGATGATTTATCTTTCTTTATTAGTGACTTAACGATGAAATAAAGAATATTAATTGAAAAAATTAATAACTAAAATTATTTCGTAATTCTGATTAGTGAATCGTTGCACACTGGTGGAGTGAAAAAGGGTGTCCCACATTTTTAAATTAAAAGTTATAATAAACTTACGAGGTTGTAAATAAATATACATATACTGAGAAAACAATGTTATACAATTAATTAAAATATTTTGTTGAATACATAAAAAAATATTTGTTTAAAATTAAATAAATATTTAGTACGCATATTCGACAGAATACTTTATTCAATTAATTAACATTTATTTTTAATGACGATTAACGTAACTTAAACATATATAAAAAAATATTTAAATCAACAATAAATCGTCAATAAAAATTTTTCATTTAGTGAAAAGTTGTCGTAATAAAAATATAATAGGTAAATCATTATTTCTATAAATATGAAACGAAAAAAAAAATCACAATTTTGACTCACACAGGACGAAAAGCAGAAGCATTTTGGTTATCCGCGATTCGTCAATATTGTGATAACACGTCGTTACATGGATTTCGTTACGTCGTCTCCTCCGAAACGACGATTGCTGAAAAAATTGTTTGGTTACTGGTAACGTACATTAATTTTTTTTTATTCCTTAGACCAACTAAAATAATAAATAACAACTAAAAAAAAATCTACAGGTTTGCGTGCTCGGTTTAACATTTACGATATTACTGATGTTACTCGTTTGGCAAAGATTTCGGCAAACACCGACAGTTACGACGATCGAATCGACGACCCATCCAATTTTCAGTCTTAATTTTCCAGCTGTGTCGATATGTAATTACAACAAAGTTTACAAACCTCATGCTGATAAATTTTCGGAAATCATGTATGTCTTCGTTTTTTTAATTTACACATAAATTTTTGTTTATAATGGATTTTTTCTCTTTGAAAAAATAAAATAAAATGTGATTATCAATAATTTCTTGTAGAAAAGAAATGATTTATCTATGTTTAAATTTTTGTATTACTGTAAATTTGCATACACGGAGAAAAAAAATTTTGGTATAAAAAGTATCTAAACGCTTTACCACAGCATGGTAAAAATTCTGTAACTATATAAATAAGTACTCCGTATAAGAAAAATTCCGATCAAGCATAGATAAAATTTTAAATGTAATTCGATCTGATAAATTTTATTAAAATTCTCGACAAAAATAATCGCAAACCAACATTTAATCCGAAAAATTTACATTATTTTTATTCATCCATTCTCTTCGTGTACGTTTAGTAAAACGATAAAAACATAAAAACGCGCGCGCGAAAAACTGATAAACACATTTTACGCTATTTCTTCAAACAACTATAAAAAATAATTTCATTTATATATTTTGATATTCGAAAAAAATTACGAACAAGACCCTTCAAAATAGTATATCACACACTAATTTAAAACGTACTTTAAGGAGGCAAAAGGGATTGAACGAGGATGAAATAAACAATTTTTTCGTGTCGTTACCCAAATTAATCCGACCGGATTTTATAAATGCTGACAATAGTCGTGCTTTAGAATTAATAACTTCATCGGAAAATACGATTGAAGATATAATGTACGATGTAAGACAAATAAATATTACTTTTGTTTTTTTACTTATATGTATTTGTACATTATTATATACACAATACACACTGCAGGTATAACGGTTATGTTATTATAATGATAAAATTAAATTTTGTAGATGATGCAACCATGCGAAAAATTATTATTAAGGTGCGCGTGGGAAGGAAAAGTGTACGATTGTAATAAAATATTCAAACCCATTAAATCCATCGAGGGATTCTGTTGTGCATTTAATTATCACGTTGACACTTCGGAAAATTCCATGTAAGCTTGTTTATATATATACACGTTGTAGGAATTAAAACGATTTTTCAAAGTGTAAACTATATATACGTTTCTTTTTTAAAATTGGCAGAAAGTGACTGTAGTTATATGAGTTTTTAAAATATATAGCTATACACTTGAAAGAAAATTTAGTGAATTCAATGAAATATTATAACTTACAATTCTGTAAAAATAATTTGTCTATAATGGTAATAAACATTTTTTTATCTTCTTGTAATTAAAATTTTTGTTTTCACTCAACGTGAATTGTTTTTGTTTTTGGCAAAAACTGACTATTTGACTAAAAATAGACATGTTTGTCACTAATAGTCAATAAATGGATGCGATTAATGCTCAATTTCCATTTAGAGTAATAATTATTTGTTAGTTACAAAGAAATATTTTTTTAGAGAATTGTACAATAAAATAGTTTATTGAATTAATTATATTTCAGTGTGTTTTTAATTTCAAAATATCATCTAATTGATACTAGATCTTATGTATTGAAAACTCATACAGTACCGTTCGAATTTTTGGGTTCACTAAAGGAAAAAAATCGTCCGAAATTCGAAGTTTAATATTTGTTAGCCCGAAAATTATTCTACAAATACTTGTTGGATATTCGAAAGGTGATAAAAAAAGCTTTCAATTTACTCGTAATTAAAGTTTATTCACGAATTTTTAAAGCAAGTAGTTAAAACACAAAAGTTAAAATCAAATTTCACTTTAATAAATGTCTGCACCTTAAAATTTCATACAATCAAAATTGTAATTTTTTTAAAAAGCTTTCGATTGGTTTTGATTAAATTTTACAGCGTCAGTTATGACGAAATTATGAAAGTTTTTATATGCAAAGAAACATTTATATAACATTATTTTTACATTATCGAACCCAAACTTTTGAGCGGTTGTGTATGTATATATCATAGACTCTAAATGCTGAATTTTTTTAAGAATTTTTTTTTATTTGAAAATTATAAATGTCATTTATCAGTCATGATTTATACATCTTCCACACTTATACGTGCCATTCTCATTTCTATATCGAGGATTTATAAAATTAAAAGAAAAATTAATTTAAATTAAAATAAATATATAAATAAAAAAAAGAATATAAAATTAAAAATAAATTCATTAAAATAAAAATAATATTGTATTAAAAAGAAAATTCTAACTTTATAGATTTGGCGTGAAAACGTCGAAGAAAAACATAAACGTAAGTTCGGCCGTAAGGCGCAATCTTACGAAAGAAGAACCCGGTGTATTCGAAGTATTGGTAAGTCCCACCTATATATATATATATATATATATATAATATATACACTTGTATGGAAAATTTAAATAAAAAATAACAATCATGCATGTGAAAGAGCGTACCAGGAGCAGGAAGAGACGTAGGTTTATCGGTAGTTTTGGATCTAGAAAAAAATGCGTATCACGGATCGATTAGACCTAGCGTTGGGGCTTCGATTCTCGTGCACGATCCGTTCAATTATCCAGAAGTCGAAGTGTTGACGAGTTTCATACAACCC
This sequence comes from Theocolax elegans, assembly GCA_026168455.1. Classification (NCBI taxonomy): domain Eukaryota; kingdom Metazoa; phylum Arthropoda; class Insecta; order Hymenoptera; family Cerocephalidae; genus Theocolax; species Theocolax elegans. The sequence continues at coordinate 77,644,139 of CM047427.1, read as the reverse complement.
ACCCAAGAGATCGCGGTGATCTTATCGGGATCAATAATGAAAAGTGCCCCGGACGTCAGAAATTTGGATCTGACTCGACGGAATTGTTGGTTCAACGATGAGGTACGCATACACGTCGATATTATATTTATATACTAATAATCGGTTTTATTATTTCTATTATCGCTATTCATTTTTATACATCGATCTAATTTTCACGGGTTTAATGGTGATTTAATCGTATTTATATATGTATATATGTATGTAGAACAGATCGATCGGAACTTTTGTTTTCTTTTAATGTGTGTCAAATTTAATTCAAATTTAATATATAATGTAATAATGTTTTATTACAATTTACATATATATATTTATAGACGAAACTTAATATAAGCTCGGTCTACAGTTATCAATCCTGCATCACTGAATGCAGAATAAGATACATATGGAGGTATTGCAATTGCGTACCGTTTTATTATCCAAACTTTTGTAAGTTTCTTGTTCGTATATATATTGTCAACCACGGAAAAAATTTAATTTTCGTGACGTCTTTTCTTTTTTTTCATCAATTTGATGTTGTAATTGACACGAATGTTTGTAATGAAAGTCATAAATTACCGAATTAAAAATGTAATTTTTTAATTTCTACTTTATTATACAGTACTGATCATAAATTTCCGATAATTTTTTGGAAAACAAGTAAATCTTTAAACAGTAATAAATTAGGATAAAAATAAAAAAATAGCAAATTATAGTGCAAGAAAAATACTAATTTTCTATGATTTTTAACATCAGAAAGAATTTTAAGAAGACTTTTCTAAAAAATTTTATATTTATACAATTCACTTGTAATTTTTTTAAATTAAAAATTGAGCTAGATGAACGGTTCGAACGGAAATCAAAAGAACTTAAATAAATTAAAATGTTATTATATAATATGTTTTTCATATAGAAAGCGTTTTTAAAAAATTACGAAAGATATGGATTTATATAATTTTTATGAAAAATGATATACTACAATTATCATACACATGATCAGTACTGTACGTGCAAGTATCAGTGAACGATAAATTTATCATTTTTTAAACAATTATTTAAATTTTATTGTATTGTATTGTACTCTGTATGGAAAAAGTATAAAACAATATCGGAAATCTCAATTTCTGATCAGGTATTGTAAGTTCAATTTCTGATCGCATTTATTAAAAAGTAAATAATAAATATAATGCATTGATTTAATTCTCTACTTGATCTATTATAGTTTATAAGCTCATTCCGAACGTTCTTTTATCTAAAATTATTTATTGTTATTATTTGTGGAGTTTAACTTTGTAAATTTTCTGGTTTGAATAAATAAAAATAAAAATTTATATTGAAAAATGATGAATAATTGGATGCTGATCAGAAATTGTTTATACAGTTTTATGTAATTTTTAGCGATTTTATTTAATTTCTTATATCATTCTCTTATACTTGATATATAGAATTTATAATTAATTATAAAAATAAGAAACGTGTATCAAAATATAATTACTTTTTTATACGATTATATTCATTTTCATATGAATTTTTTTTATATAATTAATACTATAACGAAAGCAGAAAGAATATAAGACATATGTATAAAAAATTAATAGAAATATATATTTACAAGTAAAAAAAATCTCGCCAAAGAAGCCCTTAACTTTGATCGCTTATAGCTCAAAAACAAATAAAGATAAACACTCAAACTTAAGTTGAGAAGAAAATTGAGATCGAGTAAATTAGATTTAAGGAAAGGAACTTAATTATCTTGATTTGGTCGAAAGTTATGAAAGATAAACGAATTTAACGATATTTTGATGACTATTTTGAATTAAAAAATTTACTGATTTTTTAGGCCAAATTGTCTGCTTATTTTTCTTTTTCCATAATTTTCGACCAAATCGAGATATTTGAGCTTCGTTTTTTTAAAAACTTATTCACCTTATATCAGCTTTCTTTTGAACTTGGATATGTATATATATCTTTATGTGTTAATGAGTTTTAAACAATCGAAGTCAAGAATATTCTTAGCAGCGTGTAAGAATTTGAAACCTTTACGCATAATTATATTTTGAAATGCACATTTCTATATAATTTCCAAAGTGTAAAAAAAATATATGAAATTATAAAATAATATACCGTATGTAAAGTAGAGTATGTTAAAAAACCAATTAATTTTTATAAATTTACTATTTCCATACGGGACGTCAAACTATGTAATTTGGATTCACTAAAATTTTTTTTTTTCCGTGTTGGTTTTTTTGTGTCAACACTTGGTATATATATATATGAACGCACATTCGCACTGTTATACGTAATATTTAATTAAAATTATATCTTTTCTAAGGTTTAATACATCAACATATTATTTTTCTACCTAGATCGAGAACGAGTTTGCAGTTTACTCGATATCGACTGTTTAACGAAATATCGAGGTATGGATTAATGTTAAATAATAATTTGTGTGTTTAAAGTTTATTTTTTTGTATTAATTATTTGTACCTGTTTACTCGATTTAATTTTTGATTAATTGATAAGCGTTGAATCTTTAAAATTCGGAAAGAAATAATGGTTCCTTTTGTATTTTATAACGTAAGGACGCTTTCCGATTATGACTCTATTTTGTAAGAAATGTATATAACTATTTATATAAATTTTGTTAAAAATCAAGTGCTCCAATTGTATTGTAGTAATTTGTAGCTTTTTAGAAAGTATACCTAAGTAATTTTTATATATCTATAAAAGCTTTTGTTCAACTATTATTAAAAATTATTTTCCGTAAACATCTATTTATTACCATATACGTTCATTATTATCTTTATACATTTTTTTAGGTAGTTTATCGAATTTACGTACGATTATCGATTTGGCTACGGAAAATCATACTCAAAATTCATTCAAATGCGAATGTTTACCGTCTTGTGATGATAACATGTATACCTCGAGTAGCGAAAATGCTTTTATGGAAAGCATACCATACCATTCACCAATTCTGTAAATAACTTATCGACTGTGTTTATTATTTAAAATGAAATAACAATAAAATTGTATTTATTTTTACAATATTCACTTTACAGCGAAGGATTTAACGTTAAAAACGTATCACTCGCTTCGATTTATTTCCGAGGTATAACTTGTTTGAAATATAGAAAAGAATCTTGGAAATCTTGGGATGATGTGATTGGTGAGTTATATTTTTATTAATACAAATTTCCCGCGTTACCATTAATTTAATTTATCGACCGAGAAGTATAGATATTTTATCATTTTTGTAACGATTATAATTAATGTAATATTTTTTACAATAATCAATTAATCAATTAATATTTGAGCAAAATTACAAGAGTTTAATTGTTGAAATCTTCAAGGCGATTGGTATAGTAGTTAATATTTTGAAAGTGATGGGATACTCAATATTTACCGACCGAGTCAATGTAGATGAAAAAATGATTCTGGTCAAATAAATAAAGCAAATTGTGCAAAATTAAGACATAATTGACCTTCCTTTGATTATTATCTATTATTGTGAGAAATTTCAAAAAAAATCATGTTGCGTTAAAAAATGGCATTGGAAAGAAATTCACCAGATTTGCAACATTTGAAGCATACAAAGAGTCAAATGTCTTCTCAACAATCTTATGAACTACTGTAACAATTGAAATTTTCAGTCATGTATTATGTAGTTTCAATTCCAAATTTTTAATATTTTTAATACAATTATTTATAACTTATCGGTCTTGTTGAATTGAAACTCAAATTTAAATTTAAAATTTTTAAAATCATTTTGTACTCTTTCTTCACTATTATTGATTTAATATTCTTATCTTTTAAATTAATTTTATTTTATTTTATCCTCGCTTATTTAAGCCCATAAAATTTACATAAGAAAATAAGTAAATAATGAATAATTGTGATTTTCCTAAAAATTCAAGACAAGACATTAATTCTACTGGTTGATTTAAGCGTGCCTTAAAATCTCTAATTGTTTTTAATGTTTTCATTTTTAGCTTATAATAAGTTTTTATCTTGTTTATTATTATCTTCTCAGTATCTCGTAAAAGGTTTAATTTTTTTTAATAAATTAATATTAAGTAAATAAATAAATGAATATGTAAATAAATAAATACGTAAATAACTAAATAATTTAATAATTGAAGTATGTATAAATGTTGCTTCTCTGCCGCCACTTTAAACGCGGGAAATTCAAATTATCGACATGTCTCCGATATTTCCTTTAAAAAAATTTTCTCTTTTTCTTACAGCATCATTCGGAGGAATTTTCGGATTATGCGTCGGCGGATCTTTAGTAAGTTTAGTCGAATTCATCTACTACTTCGCGATTAAAGTATTTCACAACACGCGTCAAGAATCCCAATCGACGATCCCCAATTCGCTGACGGCACGCGAAAGATTCAAAGTGGTCAGTATCGACAAAATAAACGATTGGGAGGACAAAAAACTGGACACTGAGGCGACGCAAAAACGTAATATCCTAGGTAAACCGAATTATCTGTGCCCCTCGGACGTCGTTCCAAATTCGACGACGAAATCAAATTTACAAGAGGAGTTTATAAGGCATTTTTTAAAGAATTACAAGTGAAACGAAGAGATAATGTAAATGACGATCGAGAACACCATGTATTATAGTAACAAATGTTTATATACTTAAATTTATTATATAACGACAATGTTATTGAAATACATTCGAAAATGAAACGAGGCTACAGGCTGCTCTTGTTAATTAAAAATTTCACTTCATATATCCACGAGACAATGTCTACAGACTTTTTTTTCTTTTATCTTTTCGTATATAACAGAGCGTTACTTTCTTTCTTTCTTTTTTCCTCACCCTCCAAACAAACACAGGGTTCCGCAAAAAATTCTTTTTTTTTCCTTTCGTTTTACATATATACATAAGTATGAAATGCAGCTAACAAATAATATCTATATATCTATATTTATATATTTATCTATTATATATATTCACAGGTGCTTACGAGGAAACGTTTGTATCACCTAAAAATGAGAGAAAATGTAGTATTTTTTTTAGTTGGTTATTTTTTCAAATTTTTATAAGTTACAATTAAAAATCAATCTATTGCTTTATCGAGCGCAATAAACGCTTAAGTTATCCAGTAACTGTTATTGGTATATATCGTATATAGGCCTGCGTATAAAAAATTCCAAAAAACGAGCGATGTTTTCTTTTTATTTTTTTTTATGTGTACAGGACACGTTCAGTAGATCGATGTAAATTAACAATAAGAAAATGTCAATTTTTATTTTATTTCACTTGGTCCAAATATTAAAAACAAAATGAAATATTATTACTGAAAATTAAATTTCGTTGCCTGTACACATAAATTCAATTTTTGCACATTTATTTTGGAAATATCATATATTTTTAAATTTATTTGTTCAAAACGCATTTGCCTTAAGCAAGTCTCTAAGGTCTCTCTATTGGTGAACATTTCGTTCGATAAATACTACAAAATCTGCATATATCGCTATATATTTGATTCCGGCGTATAAAAATCTATAGCAATGATGTGCACGCATAAGTACTGTACTTATATATATATAATTCTTTTTTTTAATCTTTTATTTATATTTATATTTTTGCTATCGTAAAATGGTCAGTGTCGCATATGTATATGTACACATTTTATTCTTTTTTTTGCGACCCTCGATACAAAAGCTATATATGGACAGGTCATTTAATTTTCAATATTCTTTTTTAATCGAACGTTCGACTGTGCCTTCACGAAAAGAATCTTGTATTTGGGTAGTTTATCAATTATTTTCGCGTGAAATAATTTTATCAAGCACTTTTGAGATTAGAAAGTTGTAAGTTATAAATGTCGTAGAAGAAATCAAAGTTTTACGTCGCAGAAGCTATCACTGAAAAATAATTTGGTAAATTTAATAAAATATTTATTTCAATAGTCCCAGATAAATAAATTTAAAAGACAAATAAATTTAAATATATATTTAAAACTAAGGATAGTAATGTAACTAAAAAAAAATTAATTACAGGTAGATACTGTTTTTGACAATACAAAATATTTTTTAGTTTTGAACTACACTATTAGTTTCGAACAAATCTTTGGAACTTGAACAAATATTTTATAAAAGTCATTAAATATATTTTTCAGTATACAAATGATTTTAATTTTTTACGGCTGTTTTAACATCTACTGAACGTTATAAAGATTACTAAATATAGTGAAAATATTAATACTTTCTAGAGCTCTTTACAGATAGCCTGATTTTTTAATTTATAAAACCGAGATATACTTAATTTTTTTTTATATATTCCTGAGGCACATTTAATCCATTTTCTTTTTCAGCGCAATTCTAAGACAAAAAATTTCGTATGAGTATTGTATACAATACACTTAAAAAATCCATCTCGGTTGGTATAAAAAAAAATACAAATTTATTATTCGTTTTTATAATTGACTCGCATACATATTGCTATCACTCGGATGTTCTGCTCCACGTGTTTACAAAAAGTTTAAGTAAAAATATAATATATACGAAAATCCCGCGTGACTCGATGTATAAATAAACATAAATTGCAACTCTTATCGACCTGCCAATGGAAAGAAACTTTTTCTGCAAAAAAAAGAAGAAATTACATGCCTATAGATGCTTACGTATAACGTAAACTCTAATCCATCAAATATAAACATGTATATATTCTACATAAAAAGTTTCTTTACCCATTAAAAAATGTACATATCTTCGTTTTTACTAATACAATTTATACTGCTCCTATACATATCGTTTTTCAAATACATACAATGAGATATTTTTCTTTTTCTTTTTTGCAGAGTATTCGAGTTACATAATTTTTGCTTTTTCATTGAGCATTAGGAACGACAGTACTGCTCGTACTCCCATTATTTTTAAGAGAGAGTTAGTTCATTCGGATACTTAAATAAAAATTCAAAAGGCACTTCGAACGAAACAAACCCAAGTTATTAGTGTCAATATGTCTTATTTTCATTATTTCCTTTGACACTCGCTGCAATTTTACTTATTCGCTTTACCATTGATGACCTTGGACTGAGGCACCGACATACCTTATTTTTCTTAATTCAAACGGTTGAATTAAATAGTTTTGTAAAAACTATTGTAGATCAAAGATATTAAAATGTATACAAATTCAGTAACCGATTACTTTTGATCTTTAAAACATTATTGAAAAAAAATAGGAACTCTCACATTGTACTCCAAGATTAAAAGTAATTTTCACATATAACTGTAAAACGAAAATCACTTTTAAAATACATACATCTGTGCCCAGTAACAAGTAAGACCAAGCTGTGGTTTGTTTACGTACAACATTTACATTTTAATATTGAACATTCAACATATCAATATGTATCTCAGTCAATATATATATATATATATATATATTTATATTTATATATATTAATCGAAGGACCGACTGCTGCAAATTTTAAGCAAGTGGATATATTTGTATATCCTAAAATTATTATTCATCGCATCAACACTCGAATATAAACCAAGTAAAAACTGGCAGTTTATTTTTTTTTCTAAATTATTTGCAGCTTTGGCCGCGAATTTATTTATTTTCTCACCCCCTCCCCCTCACAAAGGAGACCGTATACACGTACACTGAAAAATTGCTTCAACATTTATGAAATAAAAGAAAAAAAGATGAAACAGTGCACGTATATATAGAATTAACTACTATTCGCCTTAGAAATGATTGATATATAATGCATATACACGCATTCACTTTGGCTTCTATCGATACGCGATGTACTCGATATTAAGCATATAGGCAGAAAAAATCGGTAGCTTTTGTTACGCCTTTACGTTTTAATTAGCATAATTTCAATCTGATTTCAAAACACTCCCTTTTTCTTTCTACAATTTATAATTTTCCTAAAAAAAAAAAATCACGGTAAAACACACTTATTACACGAAGAAATAACTTTACAACAGACATCTTTATTTTAATAAATAAAGCTATGTATTGGAAAGACAAGAAAAAAACGTACTGCGAAAAATAAATATAAAATCGTATACATAGATCGCAATTGACATCATACAAACGATTAGATAAAAATTTACCCATACATTTAAATTTAAATAATTATTATACAACCTATATCCTTTTCTCAATTTGTCAACAAATTTTACTATTATAAATTTCACTAAATTGAATATTATACATTTACTAAAAAATCCCAATGCACAACCAATATTTATTACTTTTCATTAAAGTAACGAAAGCTACCTTATCCATGCACATGTATATAATTAACTAATAAAATCGCAACTTATACAATTAAAACGAACAGTACGCTACAAAAACGCTGTTCTCATAAATAGAATTTTCCTAAACGCGTAATTATTTTTACAGAGGTTGATTTGCACGCACGCCTCTTTCACAAATTATAAAGATACATATACACCAACAAATAAACAATGATCTACAATTATTTAAGGCTTGTGAGTGGCTTAAAGCCAAAGTACGAGTCAGTAAATTGTTATTCATTTTTTTTCATTATTTTTAGGATTTTGCGATTTGATGAGTTTTATATATATAGGCAAACGCTCATATATTATATTTATCCCCTTGTACAAAAAATGTAATTACATTCACCTTGCAACAGTGCGAATAGCACATTGCAATAAATAAAGCCCCACGTTGGGCGCCAGTTTGTCACGTGGCATATTTATACTATTATAATATCCCACTATAACGCTTATCGCGTGACATGATCATCAGATGATCGTACATAATTTTCCCTCTTAACGCGATATTAATGGTGGTTATTGATTTCCCCTCTATTTCCTATGCCACTTGACAAAATCGCGCATTCGCGAAATAAACTCTCGCGAGCGCCGCTGCGGGAAAAATCACCTACTCAAGGCGGGGTTCTATCTGCTTGCGGGGAAGAGGTATCAGGATAACTGATCAGCCACGAAGAAGAGAAGCGCTCTCTCTGCTCGCAACAGTCCATAGGATCGGAAACACTTTCCAAACTGGCTAGAGGTAATACGCGACACCGAGTGCGTATCACCACGAGGCGACGGCGAAGGTAACAAAGCAACTCAGCCTTACTTGCTCGGCAGCAGAGCAGCCGACCAAACCTCCCGGACGTATTGAAGGGACTTGAAGGAAGGAAGCCGCGACGGCTTTCCCTACCGAATTCAACGTGGAGAGTACATGGCCCTACGTCCGACGTCACGTCCAGGTCACCTGCAAGGGAGTCAACGTAAATGTGAGTCGTCCTAGCAATTGTGAGCGAAACCGTCAGATTCAGACCCTCTTATTGACTCTCTCATTAAAAAGATAAAATGGCTAACACACTGATTGGAGCAACGGTTATTGTGAATGACATGGTAGCAGTGGGCCCGAGGGAAGATGATTATCCGCCATTTATATTAAATGTTTCCAAATTTGACAAACGTAAATATCCACTCGTTACTGATTATTTATCCCAAACAAAATTATCTGACTACATTGAAACAATAGCTGCTAAGCTTAAAGTAAGATTTAACAAAATACCTTTGCAAGTTAAAATCCATGATACGGACAAGATTTCAACTACTATGTACGTAGTATCTTTTGTAGGACATACAGCTATGAAATATGACGAAGCGAAGGGAGATATGGTTACCAAAATCAATAGTGCTATGTCAGATAAGGATGGCTCAGCTATTACAGCAGTACCTATAGCAAGTCCTGAACTAATAGAAAACAAATCAGAATATTCTATCTTAGAAGAAATAGATCATAATGCAGCGTCTGGTAACAGTGAATATGGATACCGCTAAGAATATGCGAGACTTACCACCCCGAGACGTTAAGCGTGGTAGTGTTAAGACTTAGCGGCGAAAAAGTTCAAAAAAAGAAACGTGACACCGGTGCTGGTTTTTCGAATGCTGTAATAAATTTAGTAGCCGTAATGTGTTATTTTATTTCTATAATTAAATTATAAGCCGCGACGGCTTTCCCTACCGAAACCAACGTGGCGAGTACATGGCCCTACGTCCGAAGTCACGTCCAGGTCACCTGCAAGGAAGTCAACGTAAATTGGAGTCGTCCTAGCAATTGTAAGCAAAACCGTCAGATTCAGACCCTCTTATTGACTCTCTCATTAAAAAGATAAAATGGCTAACACACTGATTGGAGCAACGGTTATTGTGAATGACATGGTAGCAGTGGGCCCGAGGGAAGATGATTATCCGCCATTTATATTAAATGTTTCCAAATTTGACAAAAGTAAATATCCACTCGTTACTGATTATTTATCCCAAACAAAATTATCTGACTACATTGAAACAATAGCTGCTAAGCTTAAAGTAAGATTTAACAAAATACCGTCGCAAGTTAAAATCCATAATACGGACAAGAGTTCAACTACAATGTACGTAGTATCTTTTGTAGGACATACAGCTATGACTGATGACGAAGCGAAGGGAGATATGGTCACCAAAATCAATAGTGCTATGTCAGATAAGGATGGCTCAGCTATTACAGCAGTACCTATAACAAGTCCTGAACTAATAGAAAACAAATCAGAATAATCTATCTTAAAAGAAATAGATCATAATGCAGAGTCTGGTAACGTGAATAATAGTACTGAAGGTATTGATAGGGAGTTCTTTTTCCCTGTAAAATATGGCGACTTTAACGCTTTTAAGGAGATGCATATTTCATACCGAGATAAATGGTTTTCCAGTAGCTCTAAAGATGTTAACACCAATAAGAAAGGAGTGCCAATCAGAGCGATTGATGAATTAGCTATTGCAGATAATATGGATACCGCTAAGGATATGCGAGACTTACCACCCTGAGACGTCAAGCGTGGTAGTGTTAAGAGCGTAGCAGCGAAAAAATTCAACAAAAAGAAACGTGACACCGGTGCTGGTTTTTTGAATGCTGTAATAAATTTAATAGCCGTAATGTGTTATTATATTTCTATATTTAAATTATAAACCGCGACGGCTTTCCCTACCGAATCCAACGCGGCGAGTACATGGCCCTACGTCCGACGTCACGTCCAGGTCACCTGCAAGGGAGTCAACGTAAATTTGAGTCGTCCTAGCAATTGTAAGCGAAACCGTCAGATTCAGACCCTCTTATTGACTCTCTCATTAAAAAGATAAAATGGCTAACACACTGATTGGAGCAATGGTTATTGTGGATGACATGGTAGCAGTGGGCCCGAGGGAAGATGATTATCCGCCATTTATATTAAATGTTTCCAAATTTGACAAAAGTAAATATCCACTCGTTACTGATTATTTATCCCAAACAAAATTATCTGACTACATTGAAACAATAGCTGCTAAGCTTAAAGTAAGATTTAACAAAATACCGTCGCAAGCTAAAATCCATAATACGGACAAGAGTTCAACTACAATGTACGTAGTATCTTTTGTAGGACATACAGCTATGACTGATGACGAAGCGAAGGGAGATATGGTCACCAAAATCAATAGTGCTATGTCAGATAAGGATGGCTCAGCTATTACAGCAGTACCTGCAAGGGAGTCAACGTAAATTTGAGTCGTCCTAGCAATTGTAAGCGAAACCGTCAGATTCAGACCCTCTTATTGACTCTCTCATTAAAAAGATAAAATGGCTAACACACTGATTGGAGCAACGGTTATTGTGAATGACATGGTAGCAGTGGGCCCGAGGGAAGATGATTATCCGCCATTTATATTAAATGTTTCCAAATTTGACAAAAGTAAATATCCACTCGTTACTGATTATTTATCCCAAACAAAATTATCTGACTACATTGAAACAATAGCTGCTAAGCTTAAAGTAAGATTTAACAAAATACCGTCGCAAGTTAAAATCCATAATACGGACAAGATTTCAACTACTATGTACGTAGTATCTTTTGTAGGACATACATCTATGACAGATGACGAAGCGAAGGGAGATATGGTCACCAAAATCAATAGTGCTATGTCAGATAAGGATGGCTCAGCTATTACAGCAGTACCTATAACAAGTCCTGAACTAATAGAAAACAAATCAGAATAATCTATCTTAAAAGAAATAGATCATAATGCAGAGTCTGGTAACGTGAATAATAGTACTGAAGGTATTGATAGGGAGTTCTTTTTCCCTGTAAAATATGGCGACTTTAACGCTTTTAAGGAGATGCATATTTCATACCGAGATAAATGGTTTTCCAGTAGCTCTAAAGATGTTAACACCAATAAGAAAGGAGTGCCAATCAGAGCGATTGATGAATTAGCTATTGCAGATAATATGGATACCGCTAAGGATATGCGAGACTTACCACCCTGAGACGTCAAGCGTGGTAGTGTTAAGAGCGTAGCAGCGAAAAAATTCAACAAAAAGAAACGTGACACCGGTGCTGGTTTTTCGAATGCTGTAATAAATTTAATAGCCGTAATGTGTTATTATATTTCTATATTTAAATTATAAACCGCGACGGCTTTCCCTACCGAATCCAACGCGGCGAGTACATGGCCCTACGTCCGACGTCACGTCCAGGTCACCTGCAAGGGAGTCAACGTAAATTTGAGTCGTCCTAGCAATTGTAAGCGAAACCGTCAGATTCAGACCCTCTTATTGACTCTCTCATTAAAAAGATAAAATGGCTAACACACTGATTGGAGCAATGGTTATTGTGAATGACATGGTAGCAGTGGGCCCGAGGGAAGATGATTATCCGCCATTTATATTAAATGTTTCCAAATTTGACAAAAGTAAATATCCACTCGTTACTGATTATTTATCCCAAACAAAATTATCTGACTACATTGAAACAATAGCTGCTAAGCTTAAAGTAAGATTTAACAAAATACCGTCGCAAGTTAAAATCCATAATACGGACAAGAGTTCAACTACAATGTACGTAGTATCTTTTGTAGGACATACAGCTATGACTGATGACGAAGCGAAGGGAGATATGGTCACCAAAATCAATAGTGCTATGTCAGATAAGGATGGCTCAGCTATTACAGCAGTACCTGCAAGGGAGTCAACGTAAATTTGAGTCGTCCTAGCAATTGTAAGCGAAACCGTCAGATTCAGACCCTCTTATTGACTCTCTCATTAAAAAGATAAAATGGCTAACACACTGATTGGAGCAACGGTTATTGTGAATGACATGGTAGCAGTGGGCCCGAGGGAAGATGATTATCCGCCATTTATATTAAATGTTTCCAAATTTGACAAAAGTAAATATCCACTCGTTACTGATTATTTATCCCAAACAAAATTATCTGACTACATTGAAACAATAGCTGCTAAGCTTAAAGTAAGATTTAACAAAATACCGTCGCAAGTTAAAATCCATAATACGGACAAGAGTTCAACTACAATGTACGTAGTATCTTTTGTAGGACATACAGCTATGACTGATGACGAAGCGAAGGGAGATATGGTCACCAAAATCAATAGTGCTATGTCAGATAAGGATGGCTCAGCTATTACAGCAGTACCTGCAAGGGAGTCAACGTAAATTTGAGTCGTCCTAGCAATTGTAAGCGAAACCGTCAGATTCAGACCCTCTTATTGACTCTCTCATTAAAAAGATAAAATGGCTAACACACTGATTGGAGCAACGGTTATTGTGAATGACATGGTAGCAGTGGGCCCGAGGGAAGATGATTATCCGCCATTTATATTAAATGTTTCCAAATTTAACAAAAGTAAATATCCACTCGTTACTGATTATTTATCCCAAACAAAATTATCTGACTACATTGAAACAATAGCTGCTAAGCTTAAAGTAAGATTTAACAAAATACCGTCACAAGTTAAAATCCATAATACGGACAAGAGTTCAACTACAATGTACGTAGTATCTTTTGTAGGACATACAGCTATGACTGATGACGAAGCGAAGGGAGATATGGTCACCAAAATCAATAGTGCTATGTCAGATAAGGATGGCTCAGCTATTACAGCAGTACCTGCAAGGGAGTCAACGTAAATTTGAGTCGTCCTAGCAATTGTAAGCGAAACCGTCAGATTCAGACCCTCTTATTGACTCTCTCATTAAAAAGATAAAATGGCTAACACACTGATTGGAGCAACGGTTATTGTGAATGACATGGTAGCAGTGGGCCCGAGGGAAGATGATTATCCGCCATTTATATTAAATGTTTCCAAATTTGACAAAAGTAAATATCCACTCGTTACTGATTATTTATCCCAAACAAAATTATCTGACTACATTGAAACAATAGCTGCTAAGCTTAAAGTAAGATTTAACAAAATACCGTCGCAAGTTAAAATCCATAATACGGACAAGAGTTCAACTACAATGTACGTAGTATCTTTTGTAGGACATACAGCTATGACTGATGACGAAGCGAAGGGAGATATGGTCACCAAAATCAATAGTGCTATGTCAGATAAGGATGGCTCAGCTATTACAGCAGTACCTGCAAGGGAGTCAACGTAAATTTGAGTCGTCCTAGCAATTGTAAGCGAAACCGTCAGATTCAGACCCTCTTATTGACTCTCTCATTAAAAAGATAAAATGGCTAACACACTGATTGGAGCAACGGTTATTGTGAATGACATGGTAGCAGTGGGCCCGAGGGAAGATGATTATCCGCCATTTATATTAAATGTTTCCAAATTTGACAAAAGTAAATATCCACTCGTTACTGATTATTTATCCCAAACAAAATTATCTGACTACATTGAAACAATAGCTGCTAAGCTTAAAGTAAGATTTAACAAAATACCGTCGCAAGTTAAAATCCATAATACGGACAAGAGTTCAACTACAATGTACGTAGTATCTTTTGTAGGACATACAGCTATGACTGATGACGAAGCGAAGGGAGATATGGTCACCAAAATCAATAGTGCTATGTCAGATAAGGATGGCTCAGCTATTACAGCAGTACCTGCAAGGGAGTCAACGTAAATTTGAGTCGTCCTAGCAATTGTAAGCGAAACCGTCAGATTCAGACCCTCTTATTGACTCTCTCATTAAAAAGATAAAATGGCTAACACACTGATTGGAGCAACGGTTATTGTGAATGACATGGTAGCAGTGGGCCCGAGGGAAGATGATTATCCGCCATTTATATTAAATGTTTCCAAATTTGACAAAAGTAAATATCCACTCGTTACTGATTATTTATCCCAAACAAAATTATCTGACTACATTGAAACAATAGCTGCTAAGCTTAAAGTAAGATTTAACAAAATACCGTCGCAAGTTAAAATCCATAATACGGACAAGAGTTCAACTACAATGTACGTAGTATCTTTTGTAGGACATACAGCTATGACTGATGACGAAGCGAAGGGAGATATGGTCACCAAAATCAATAGTGCTATGTCAGATAAGGATGGCTCAGCTATTACAGCAGTACCTGCAAGGGAGTCAACGTAAATTTGAGTCGTCCTAGCAATTGTAAGCGAAACCGTCAGATTCAGACCCTCTTATTGACTCTCTCATTAAAAAGATAAAATGGCTAACACACTGATTGGAGCAACGGTTATTGTGAATGACATGGTAGCAGTGGGCCCGAGGGAAGATGATTATCCGCCATTTATATTAAATGTTTCCAAATTTGACAAAAGTAAATATCCACTCGTTACTGATTATTTATCCCAAACAAAATTATCTGACTACATTGAAACAATAGCTGCTAAGCTTAAAGTAAGATTTAACAAAATACCGTCGCAAGTTAAAATCCATAATACGGACAAGAGTTCAACTACAATGTACGTAGTATCTTTTGTAGGACATACAGCTATGACTGATGACGAAGCGAAGGGAGATATGGTCACCAAAATCAATAGTGCTATGTCAGATAAGGATGGCTCAGCTATTACAGCAGTACCTGCAAGGGAGTCAACGTAAATTTGAGTCGTCCTAGCAATTGTAAGCGAAACCGTCAGATTCAGACCCTCTTATTGACTCTCTCATTAAAAAGATAAAATGGCTAACACACTGATTGGAGCAACGGTTATTGTGAATGACATGGTAGCAGTGGGCCCGAGGGAAGATGATTATCCGCCATTTATATTAAGTGTTTCCAAAATTGACAAAAGTAAATATCCACTCGTTACTGATTATTTATCCCAAACAAAATTATCTGACTACATTGAAACAATAGCTGCTAAGCTTAAAGTAAGATTTAACAAAATACCGTCGCAAGTTAAAATCCATAATACGGACAAGATTTCAACTACTATGTACGTAGTATCTTTTGTAGGACATACAGTAATGACTGATGACGAAGCGAAGGGAGATATGGTCACCAAAATCAATAGTGCTATGTCAGATAAGGATGGCTCAGCTATTACAGCAGTACCTATAACAAGTCCTGAACTAATAGAAAACAAATCAGATTATTCTATCTTAAAAGAAATAGTTCATAATGCAGCGTCTGGTAACGTGAATAATAGTACTGAAGGTATAGATAGGGAGTTCTTTTTCCCTGTAAAACATGGCGACTTTAACGCTTTTAAGGAGATGCATATTTCATACCGAGAAAAATGGTTTTCCAGTAGCTCTAAAGATGTTAACACCAATAAGAAAGGAGTGCCAATCAGAGCAATAGATGAATTAGCTATTGCAGATAATATGGATACCGCTAAGGATATGCGAGACTTACCACCCTGAGACGTCAAGCGTGGTAGTGTTAAGAGCGTAGCGACGAAAAAGTTCAACAAAAAGAAACGTGACACCGGTGCTGGTTTTTCGAATGCTGTAATAAATTTAATAGCCGTAATGTGTTATTTTATTTCTATATTTAAATTATAAGCCGCGACGGCTTTCCCTACCGAATCCAACGTGGCGAGTACATGGCCCTACGTCCGACGTCACGTCCAGGTCACCTGCAAGGGAGTCAACGTAAATTTGAGTCGTCCTAGCAATTGTGAGCGAAACCGTCAGATTCAGACCCTCTTATTGACTCTCTCATTAAAAAGATAAAATGGCTAACACACTGATTGGAGCAATGGTTATTGTGGATGACATGGTAGCAGTGGGCCCGAGGGAAGATGATTATCCGCCATTTATATTAAATGTTTCCAAATTTGACAAAAGTAAATATCCACTCGTTACTGATTATTTATCCCAAACAAAATTATCTGACTACATTGAAACAATAGCTGCTAAGCTTAAAGTAAGATTTAACAAAATACCGTCGCAAGCTAAAATCCATAATACGGACAAGAGTTCAACTACAATGTACGTAGTATCTTTTGTAGGACATACAGCTATGACTGATGACGAAGCGAAGGGAGATATGGTCACCAAAATCAATAGTGCTATGTCAGATAAGGATGGCTCAGCTATTACAGCAGTACCTGCAAGGGAGTCAACGTAAATTTGAGTCGTCCTAGCAATTGTAAGCGAAACCGTCAGATTCAGACCCTCTTATTGACTCTCTCATTAAAAAGATAAAATGGCTAACACACTGATTGGAGCAACGGTTATTGTGAATGACATGGTAGCAGTGGGCCCGAGGGAAGATGATTATCCGCCATTTATATTAAGTGTTTCCAAAATTGACAAAAGTAAATATCCACTCGTTACTGATTATTTATCCCAAACAAAATTATCTGACTACATTGAAACAATAGCTGCTAAGCTTAAAGTAAGATTTAACAAAATACCGTCGCAAGTTAAAATCCATAATACGGACAAGATTTCAACTACTATGTACGTAGTATCTTTTGTAGGACATACAGTAATGACTGATGACGAAGCGAAGGGAGATATGGTCACCAAAATCAATAGTGCTATGTCAGATAAGGATGGCTCAGCTATTACAGCAGTACCTATAACAAGTCCTGAACTAATAGAAAACAAATCAGAATAATATATCTTAAAAGAAATAGATCATAATGCAGAGTCTGGTAACGTGAATAATAGTACTGAAGGTATTGATAGGGAGTTCTTTTTCCCTGTAAAATATGGCGACTTTAACGCTTTTAAGGAGATGCATATTTCATACCGAGATAAATGGTTTTCCAGTAGCTCTAAAGATGTTAATACCAATAAGAAAGGAGTGCCAATCAGAGCGATTGATGAATTAGCTATTGCAGATAATATGGATACCGCTAAGGATATGCGAGACTTACCACCCTGAGACGTCAAGCGTGGTAGTGTTAAGAGCGTAGCGGCGAAAAAATTCAACAAAAAGAAACGTGACACCGGTGCTGGTTTTTCGAATGCTGTAATAAATTTAATAGCCGTAATGTGTTATTTTATTTCTATATTTAAATTATAAGCCGCGACGGCTTTCCCTACCGAATCCAACGCGGCGAGTACATGGCCCTACGTCCGACGTCACGTCCAGGTCACCTGCAAGGGAGTCAACGTAAATTTGAGTCGTCCTAGCAATTGTGAGCGAAACCGTCAGATTCAGACCCTCTTATTGACTCTCTCATTAAAAAGATAAAATGGCTAACACACTGATTGGAGCAACGGTTATTGTGAATGACATGGTAGCAGTGGGCCCGAGGAAAGATGATTATCCGCCATTTATATTAAATGTTTCCAAATTTGACAAAAGTAAATATCCACTCGTTACTGATTAATTATCCCAAACAAAATTATCTGACTACATTGAAACAATAGCTGCTAAGCTTAAAGTAAGATTTAACAAAATACCGTCACAAGTTAAAATCCATAATACGGACAAGAGTTCAACTACAATGTACGTAGTAGCTTTTGTAGGACATACAGCTATGACTGATGACGAAGCGAAGGGAGATATGGTCACCAAAATCAATAGTGCTATGTCAGATAAGGATGGCTCAGCTATTACAGCAGTACCTATAGCAAGTCCTGAACTAATAGAAAACAAATCAGATTATTCTATCTTAAAAGAAATAGTTCATAATGCAGAGTCTGGTAACGTGAATAATAGTACTGAAGGTATAGATAGGGAGTTCTTTTTCCCTGTAAAACATGGCGACTTTAACGCTTTTAAGGAGATGCATATTTCATACCGAGAAAAATGGTTTTCCAGTAGCTCTAAAGATGTTAACACCAATAAGAAAGGAGTGCCAATCAGAGCAATAGATGAATTAGCTATTGCAGATAATATGGATACCGCTAAGGATATGCGAGACTTACCACCCTGAGACGTCAAGCGTGGTAGTGTTAAGAGCGTAGCGACGAAAAAGTTCAACAAAAAGAAACGTGACACCGGTGCTGGTTTTTCGAATGCTGTAATAAATTTAATAGCCGTAATGTGTTATTTTATTTCTATATTTAAATTATAAGCCGCGACGGCTTTCCCTACCGAATCCAACGCGGCGAGTACATGGCCCTACGTCCGACGTCACGTCCAGGTCACCTGCAAGGGAGTCAACGTAAATTTGAGTCGTCCTAGCAATTGTGAGCGAAACCGTCAGATTCAGACCCTCTTATTGACTCTCTCATTAAAAAGATAAAATGGCTAACACACTGATTGGAGCAATGGTTATTGTGGATGACATGGTAGCAGTGGGCCCGAGGGAAGATGATTATCCGCCATTTATATTAAATGTTTCCAAATTTGACAAAAGTAAATATCCACTCGTTACTGATTATTTATCCCAAACAAAATTATCTGACTACATTGAAACAATAGCTGCTAAGCTTAAAGTAAGATTTAACAAAATACCGTCGCAAGCTAAAATCCATAATACGGACAAGAGTTCAACTACAATGTACGTAGTATCTTTTGTAGGACATACAGCTATGACTGATGACGAAGCGAAGGGAGATATGGTCACCAAAATCAATAGTGCTATGTCAGATAAGGATGGCTCAGCTATTACAGCAGTACCTGCAAGGGAGTCAACGTAAATTTGAGTCGTCCTAGCAATTGTAAGCGAAACCGTCAGATTCAGACCCTCTTATTGACTCTCTCATTAAAAAGATAAAATGGCTAACACACTGATTGGAGCAACGGTTATTGTGAATGACATGGTAGCAGTGGGCCCGAGGGAAGATGATTATCCGCCATTTATATTAAGTGTTTCCAAAATTGACAAAAGTAAATATCCACTCGTTACTGATTATTTATCCCAAACAAAATTATCTGACTACATTGAAACAATAGCTGCTAAGCTTAAAGTAAGATTTAACAAAATACCGTCGCAAGTTAAAATCCATAATACGGACAAGATTTCAACTACTATGTACGTAGTATCTTTTGTAGGACATACAGTAATGACTGATGACGAAGCGAAGGGAGATATGGTCACCAAAATCAATAGTGCTATGTCAGATAAGGATGGCTCAGCTATTACAGCAGTACCTATAACAAGTCCTGAACTAATAGAAAACAAATCAGAATAATATATCTTAAAAGAAATAGATCATAATGCAGAGTCTGGTAACGTGAATAATAGTACTGAAGGTATTGATAGGGAGTTCTTTTTCCCTGTAAAATATGGCGACTTTAACGCTTTTAAGGAGATGCATATTTCATACCGAGATAAATGGTTTTCCAGTAGCTCTAAAGATGTTAATACCAATAAGAAAGGAGTGCCAATCAGAGCGATTGATGAATTAGCTATTGCAGATAATATGGATACCGCTAAGGATATGCGAGACTTACCACCCTGAGACGTCAAGCGTGGTAGTGTTAAGAGCGTAGCGGCGAAAAAATTCAACAAAAAGAAACGTGACACCGGTGCTGGTTTTTCGAATGCTGTAATAAATTTAATAGCCGTAATGTGTTATTTTATTTCTATATTTAAATTATAAGCCGCGACGGCTTTCCCTACCGAATCCAACGCGGCGAGTACATGGCCCTACGTCCGACGTCACGTCCAGGTCACCTGCAAGGGAGTCAACGTAAATTTGAGTCGTCCTAGCAATTGTGAGCGAAACCGTCAGATTCAGACCCTCTTATTGACTCTCTCATTAAAAAGATAAAATGGCTAACACACTGATTGGAGCAACGGTTATTGTGAATGACATGGTAGCAGTGGGCCCGAGGAAAGATGATTATCCGCCATTTATATTAAATGTTTCCAAATTTGACAAAAGTAAATATCCACTCGTTACTGATTAATTATCCCAAACAAAATTATCTGACTACATTGAAACAATAGCTGCTAAGCTTAAAGTAAGATTTAACAAAATACCGTCACAAGTTAAAATCCATAATACGGACAAGAGTTCAACTACAATGTACGTAGTAGCTTTTGTAGGACATACAGCTATGACTGATGACGAAGCGAAGGGAGATATGGTCACCAAAATCAATAGTGCTATGTCAGATAAGGATGGCTCAGCTATTACAGCAGTACCTATAGCAAGTCCTGAACTAATAGAAAACAAATCAGATTATTCTATCTTAAAAGAAATAGTTCATAATGCAGAGTCTGGTAACGTGAATAATAGTACTGAAGGTATAGATAGGGAGTTCTTTTTCCCTGTAAAACATGGCGACTTTAACGCTTTTAAGGAGATGCATATTTCATACCGAGAAAATGGTTTTCCAGTAGCTCTAAAGATGTTAACACCAATAAGAAAGGAGTGCCAATCAGAGCAATAGATGAATTAGCTATTGCAGATAATATGGATACCGCTAAGGATATGCGAGACTTACCACCCTGAGACGTCAAGCGTGGTAGTGTTAAGAGCGTAGCGGCGAAAAAGTTCAACAAAAAGAAACGTGACACCGGTGCTGGTTTTTCGAATGCTGTAATAAATTTAATAGCCGTAATGTGTTATTATATTTCTATATTTAAATTATAAGCCGCGACGGCTTTCCCTACCGAATCCAACGTGGCGAGTACATGGCCCTACGTCCGACGTCACGTCCAGGTCACCTGCAAGGGAGTCAACGTAAATGTGAGTCGTCCTAGCAATTGTGAGCGAAACCGTCAGATTCAGACCCTCTTATTGACTCTCTCATTAAAAAGATAAAATGGCTAACACACTGATTGGAGCAACGGTTATTGTGAATGACATGGTAGCAGTGGGCCCGAGGGAAGATGATTATCCGCCATTTATATTAAATGTTTCCAAATTTGACAAAAGTAAATATCCACTCGTTACTGATTATTTATCCCAAACAAAATTATCTGACTACATTGAAACAATAGCTGCTAAGCTTAAAGTAAGATTTAACAAAATACCGTTGCAAGTTAAAATCCATAATACGGACAAGAGTTCAACTACTATGTACGTAGTATCTTTTGTAGGACATACAGCTATGACTGATGACGAAGCGAAGGGAGATATGGTCACCAAAATCAATAGTGCTATGTCAGATAAGGATGGCTCAGCTATTACAGCAGTACCTATAGCAAGTCCTGAACTAATAGAAAACAAATCAGAATATTCTATCTTAAAAGAAATAGATCATAATGCAGCGTCTGGTAACGTGAATAATAGTACTGAAGGTATTGATAGGGAGTTCTTTTTCCCTGTAAAACATGGCGACCTTAACGCTTTTAAGGAGATGCATATTTCATACCGAGATAAATGGTTTTCCAGTAGCTCTAAAGATGTTAACACCAATAAGAAAGGAGTGCCAATCAGAGCGATAGATGAATTAGCTATTGCAGATAATATGGATACCGCTAAGGATATGCGAGACTTACCACCCTGAGACGTCAAGCGTGGTAGTGTTAAGAGCGTAGCGGCGAAAAAGTTCAACAAAAAGAAACGTGACACCGGTGCTGGTTTTTCGAATGCTGTAATGAATTTAATAGCCGTAATGTGTTATTATATTTCTATTTTTAAATTATAAGCCGCGACGGCTTTCCCTACCGAATCCAACGCGGCGAGTACATGGCCCTACGTCCGACGTCACGTCCAGGTCACCTGCAAGGGAGTCAACGTAAATTTGAGTCGTCCTAGCAATTGTGAGCGAAACCGTCAGATTCAGACCCTCTTATTGACTCTCTCATTAAAAAGATAAAATGGCTAACACACTGATTGGAGCAACGGTTATTGTGAATGACATGGTAGCAGTGGGCCCGAGGAAAGATGATTATCCGCCATTTATATTAAATGTTTCCAAATTTGACAAAAGTAAATATCCACTCGTTACTGATTAATTATCCCAAACAAAATTATCTGACTACATTGAAACAATAGCTGCTAAGCTTAAAGTAAGATTTAACAAAATACCGTCACAAGTTAAAATCCATAATACGGACAAGAGTTCAACTACAATGTACGTAGTAGCTTTTGTAGGACATACAGCTATGACTGATGACGAAGCGAAGGGAGATATGGTCACCAAAATCAATAGTGCTATGTCAGATAAGGATGGCTCAGCTATTACAGCAGTACCTATAGCAAGTCCTGAACTAATAGAAAACAAATCAGATTATTCTATCTTAAAAGAAATAGTTCATAATGCAGAGTCTGGTAACGTGAATAATAGTACTGAAGGTATAGATAGGGAGTTTTTTTTCCCTGTAAAACATGGCGACTTTAACGCTTTTAAGGAGATGCATATTTCATACCGAGAAAAATGGTTTTCCAGTAGCTCTAAAGATGTTAACACCAATAAGAAAGGAGTGCCAATCAGAGCGATTGATGAATTAGCTATTGCAGATAATATGGATACCGCTAAGAATATGCGAGACTTACCAGCCTGAGACGTCAAGCGTGGTAGTGTTAAGAGCGTAGCGGCGAAAAAGTTCAACAAAAAGAAACGTGACACCGGTGCTGGTTTTTCGAATGCTGTAATGAATTTAATAGCCGTAATGTGTTATTATATTTCTATTTTTAAATTATAAGCCGCGACGCCTTTCCCTACCGAATCCAACGCGGCGAGTACATGGCCCTACGTCCGACGTCACGTCCAGGTCACTTGCAAGGGAGTCAACGTAAATTTGAGTCGTCCTAGCAATTGTGAGCGAAACCGTCAGATTCAGACCCTCTTATTGACTCTCTCGTTAAAAAGGTAAAATAAAGTGATAGGCGGGTTAACCGATCAAAACGACTATACTATAATTATTGTTGGATTAGGCGAATGTAGTGAGAGCGCCCGAATGCGTGGATTGGAATGTATCGCGTAAAATTAATTTTGACGCGTAAGAGTATGTCGGAATGAAAGAATATAACCGACCCGTCGTAGATTGAGGTAATATTCGCGAAACATTGTAAATCTATATATTAATTATATTTTAAGATTATTGTTATTATTAATAAATACCAGAGAGCGAAATTAGCTCCTAGTCGACATAGAGATGGTTGTTTTAAGTCAAACTAATTAAATGATTGATCCTGATACCTCTTCCCCGCAAGCAGTTAGAACCCCGCCTTGAGTAGGTGATTTTTCCCTCAGCTGCGCTCGCGAGAGTTTATTTCGCGAATGCGCGATTTTGTCAAGTGGCATAGGAAATAGAGAGGAAATCAATAACCACCAATAATATTGCGTTAAGAGGGAAAATTATGTACGATCATCTGATGATCATCTCACGCGATAAGCGTTATAGTGGGATATTATCATAGTATAAATATGCCACGTGACAACCTATATACATATATATATATATTATTTTCAATATCATTTTAAGTAACGTTATATTAAATATGCGTTATACAATGTATTTTTTTTTTGGTGAATCGTTAAATTTTTTCTTAATTTATACATAACGATGATACGTTTAAAAACGAATTTATATATATATATATATATATATATGAATATATGGAAAAAATGTTTAGACGAGATTGATGCTCGTATCGAGTATTGTTAAAAGTACAGTTTAAAATTATCAAATATAAGTACTGAATTGACAAACAAAAAATTTTTCTTTCAGTACGAAGGTATGACAAGCGAAACACGTTGTATAAGATAAAAAGATTCATGAAAATAATCGAACGAATATCTGAATAATATACGTGTATATGTATATTCAGAATATAAAATCATAAAATACGCGCGAATGTATAACTCGTATATAGTTTAAAAAAAAAAATTGGCTGTAAAAGAAAAAGGGTGTGAGCGTGAAAACACGTTGAAAAGTGTAAACAATTGCAAAATCCTAAATAAATTAACTTTTGCGCATTTTCCATATTGGTCAAAGGCATTTCCCAGGGTTTTGGGTACACCAGTGGGGCCACATCGCTTCTGTCCTGACGCCTCTCGATCGCAAAAGTTCAACGTGCGACGCAAGCCTTGTGTAGACGTTCTCGTCCGTTGTGTACCCGCTCGATGGCAAATCGCTCCTGGAAAATATAAATACGATTATCATATTTTATATAATTAAATTTAAAAAAAAATAATTTATTATTAATTTACGTATCGTAAGTACGTTTGCAAAATGAAAAAAAAAAAAAAAAAAATTCGCCCAACGTGGGGCTCGAACCCACGACCCTGAGATTAAGAGTCTCATGCTCTACCGACTGAGCTAGCCGGGCCTTATGGAACCGGGCTCTTCAGACATTCATCAACCACAGAGAGTTACGCGTATAGCGTACATTTACCTTAAAATTAATAAATTTTGAAAAATTGCTAAAAATGTTAATTAGATTAAAATTTAATATAATCTTGAATTAACCATCGATATTTCGATTTTACATCGTTTTCTCACTTTATCTTAACGTTAGCACAAACGAAATCTACTTTATCGACTGTGCACATAATGACATCGTCTTTGAAATGTGATTCGCATTGTACGTTGTTAAATATTTATTGAAAAACATTATTTGTTAAATTTATTTAATTGTAATTAAATATTGATACAGTATCTGTAAAACACAAGTTAATAAACAATTTTACAAACAACAAATAATTAAATTACAGAATTTCCGCTTCGAGCAATATTGTTTCAATTTCACGTAAACAGTAACATAGTAATTATAATATTTTAGTACATAATAGATCAATAATAAATTTGTTTATATTATAAGATTGAATATCACATAGTATAAATAAATAATCGAGTTAATGATCAAAACATGTTTTTCAAGATGTTTGAAACATTATTTCTTAGATTATATTCTCAGTTCTTTTTATAAATTGAAAATTCGATAATTTAATGATAAAAAATTAATATAATAAAAGTACTTGAGACGTTCACGGTACCACATTTTATACCTCGACAATTTTTTATTCCAAAATTGCGTTTAAAATCTTGTATAAATGTATCTGTAAAAGAAATTAATGGAGAAACTAGAAATCGATTAAATTAAAATAAATTGTTTCAATAATAGAGACTAAGATTTCTATACGAGTTATAGATTGAAAAATATTGAAAATTCAGGTACGTCGCGAATTATAAGCAAAATAAAAAATTTTCCTAAAAATTCATAATACTTCACGTAAGAGAATGTCGTAGTCTATACAAAACTACACGCACACCAACATTATCGTACTTTTCGTTATTTACTTACAATTTTTGATATTTATTCATTATTTTTATCATCGCGTCTTTTTTAATACATATCAAATGTGCGATGACAGCAATAATTATCTAAAAATCAAAAACAAATTTAAGTAACGAAAAATTCATTATAGAAATCTGTAATTAGCTACTACATCCACTTAAAGATGATAAAAAGTACTGAAAACTCGACACGTCTCGTGATGTGATAATCAAATTACGGGATCTACCTACAAAAACCCAAAAATTATAACTAAATAACATAATAAAAATCTTAAGAAATTCGTACGTAATGTTTAAATAATATAGAAAATAAATAAATAAATAAATATAGAAGAAGCTTGCAAAACGAGTTCATCAAAATAATTAATTTTAAATAAATAAATAATAACTAATGACTTTCCGTCGATAATGATAAAATATTAAAATCGAGTTTAACGCGGTTACCAAGAATCTCAATCATTTAGATACAAAAATTATTGAAAATTTTTCTACATAATCTTCAGAGTGAGTAAAAAAGCGTTACAGAGATTTTCTTCAAAATTTTCAACACGTTGTTAATTAAAAAATAAATTCTAATTTTTAGGTATCTCATCCCGTTATTCGATTGACTGCCACAGCAAGTTTCAGTATTTATGTACAAAGTGGTAAAGTGAAAATATTAAGCGAAACACATGATAATTACTTACTAAAATGTACGAAAATGTACTATTTTTACAGTAATTTAATGTTTTATATATTAATTTTTATTAAGTTTTATATTAAATTGGATTATAGAGCTACTCAAGTTTGTTAAAACAATTAACTCTTAAAAACTATTTTAACTAGTAATCTTTCTTCCATTTTAATACAAAGCATTAATTATTGTAAAAGCAATATCTTCTCAATCGGTAAATTACTCGGATGGTAACGTAACAATTTTGACATCCCTTTGACCACATATGAACCCCAAAAAACGGAAAACAATTTATTTTTTATTAAACGAGGATATTATCAAAAAAAAAATTCCTCGAAGATAATCAGTGATTTTTAAAAGAATGGTTTTAGTTATAAATCAACGAGATTTTAGATAAGCCGTGAATAATTATTTTATAGCTATATATTACTAAAGTTGAATATAGTTATTTACATATAATTAACTAATAATTAATTATTTCGTAGAAATCTCTGTCACGGTATTCTATTTATTTTGAACAATATCAGTATTTTTTATAATTAAATTTTAAAACTATTACTATTATGTAGGTTTCTCCGTGGAATTTGGGTGTAAGATCCCCTTATACTCACCAAAGTCGTTCAGCAAGTGCAGACGCTCTGGGCCATAGTCGAGGTCCCAAAGACGCTTGCCCAAGCTGCTCGGTCCAAATGGCAGCCTCTCCTCCAATGACCAAATGCTGATGCTGTGGTGAATAATCCCGCCAAGGCCGATGATTGTAAACGGTTTGCCAAGTACGATATTCACCGCAAGCAGCTTCGCCAGTCTCGCGCCACCTCCCGAATCCGCAATCGAGGTACCACGCGTCCACGTGAGATATGATCACTTTGAATCCATCCTCCAAAAGATCGGGTGTATCCGGCCAATTGCTTCCACCCCACGATTGGATCACGTGAACCGACGAGTCGAGGTATTGAGTGATGTAAGGTCGCTTGGTCAACGGTGAACTCCACAGGATCACCCATTTCGGCGCTTCTCCGTGATTAGCTTTTATTAGACGCTGCAAGGAAGAAAAAAAAACAGGAATAAGTTACATTCGTTTTCATCCGACAACAAATACTTGGATTTATAAAACAATTTATTCTTACGGTATGTAGCTTCCTTTCGAATTCGGCCCACAGTACGTGAAAATCGGTAATGTTTTGGGCTTGCATCGCAGCGCTTATGTTGCTGTACTGCGCCCAACAATCGAGATTTACCTCGTCACCACCCAGATGAACGATGTCGCGGATCTCGGTAAGGTCGAGCAATTCACGATACAAACCCTCCAGGATTTTGAACGAATTTTCGTTTATGGGATTTAACTGACCGCAATTCGGTTCCCCGCAGTAAGCTGACCACGGTTGCTGGTCCACGCAAAGTGCTAGCTCACCCAAACCGTGTTCTACTCCTGTGTTTTATCGTTTATTCGTTAGTATTTCGTTTATTTTTCAGTTTTACTTTATATTTAAGATCGATATTTTCTAGAAAGACAATTTTTTTTTGTACATTTCAAGAAAATAGACTAATAATAGTAAAATCATCTTTTATGGGTGATATCGAGTCCAAATTACAATAATTTATTGTTGTAAATATTTAAATAAATATTGAAAGTAAAAAATATGAAAAATTTACAAAAAAAATGTTTTGAAGTTATAACAAAGTTATTAATTTATTAAAACGAAAATATTTTTTAATTAAAATTAATTGAAATGGGCACTAATGATCAACGAGTGTAAAAAAAAACAAAAATATTCACGTAATATACCGAGGAAGAAAATATAACGGAATCGATTTAATTTATATACTTGAAATTAATTTTGATTCAAGTACATTAATTTCCAATACAAAATAATTAAATGAAACTATTTTTTATTTAAATAAATACTATTTTGATGCAAAATATATGTCAATTTTCTTTAAAATATCTATAACTTTTTATATCTCAATAATAAATATGTTGTTCTACACTAAAAAAAATGTGCTTAACATATTGAATAAATTTATTACGCTCTCAAGTCAAAAGTGTAAAACTTGACGTTGAAATGTGTATAAAATTTCGTGCACTAATTTTTATATATTGTAATTAATGTATTTCATATACTTTTTTCCTTTTACATCTAACTACAGTGTAAAAATCCCGAATTACACTTTATAGCGTTTATTTATAATTTTAGATTTACATTGTATAAAATACAAAAAAAAATTTCTTTTAAACTATACCAATTAAATTCTTATAAATAATTAATTTAAATGAAAACACTTTCATCAAAATCACTAAATTTTATTGTTCAACGAATTTCCTAATTAAATTATCCCGTATATCCGTATAAAACACGTAATATAGAATCACAAATTTCAGGGCTCGACGTCCCCTTAAAAACCATCAAATCCATTAATATTTTACAAAAATTAAAATATTGAATTACATTAAAAAAAATCGATTCAATTAATTGTAAAAAAAGAGAAAGAATTCATCCCTGAAAATGAGGTGTAAAAATTGATAACGAATAAGAAACAAAAACGAGGAAGAAATGTACAAACCCCATTGCCATCCAGCACCAGCGTGAGCTGGCGAATCAATCTCGACAAGGACCCTAACTCCACGTATCTTGGCATAAGTCGAGAGCTCTCTGACATCCTCGGGTGTGTAAACCTCATCGCCGCTGTACGCGCCCCACCTCGCCATTTCTGGAAACTGCGCCGAGTCGTATGGAAAACTTTGCGAGTCGGTCAAGTGCCAGTGAAAAGTGTTGAGCTTCGACGCGGACATACCTAAAACAAATTTTATTGTTTTCACTGAGCCCGTTTTGTGCGTCAGTTGCTACGGCAGTTACGTTCCTCTCTTTTTTTTTCTTCTTTTCCTTCCCTCTCTATACTCCAACTTTTTCTTTTTATTTTAACGAGGAGGTACGTGTATGAACGAATTTATAAGAATCGTATAAAATTACAAAGTTTTTTATTTCTTTTTTTTTAAAGTATAATAATATACGGTAGAAAATTTTTTAATTGTATGAGGTTACACATAATCACCAAAATTTTTGGGTTCACTGAAGTAAACATGTATGAATGTTTGTTTGCATAAAAACTTTCGTAACTTTGTTAGAAATGACGATTGATAAATTCAATTAAAAAAATTCCAATCGAAAGCTCTTAAAAAAAACTTCAATACCGCTCCAAAATTTAATTTCATTAAAGTACAAATATATAATGTTATGCGAATGTCTCTTTGAATAAAAAATTTAATTATTTCTTTATAACTAATGACAGATAAATTAAATTAAAAAAAAACAATCGATAGCTCTTCAAAAAGGCTTCAATTTTCATTTTATTAAATTTTAATACCGCTCGAAATTTTAAATGCAATATAGTAAATATCTAATGTTATAGCAATGTTTCACTGCATAAAAAATTTCGTAATTTTCTTAAAAATTATGATAAATAAATTAAATAAAAGACCAATCAAATAAACTCTGAAAACACTTGAATTTTTATTGTATCAAATTCTAATAAGTATAAACATGTGCTCGTAACGTGCAGATACTTATTTTTTAATCTTTTGTGTATTAAGTACATTAAGAATTCGTAAAAATAATATAATAGATTTTTAACTACAACAATTAGACTAAAGTTATACTACAAAAAAATTTTTTATGTCTTAACATAATAGTTTATTGCATATAGAATATTTATTGCGTTGTTTCAAATATGTCTTATTTATTTAAAACGTGTTTTATTTGTATTAAAAATCTGTTTTTTTATATAAAAAACTTTTTATTTTATCTATATACACACTTAATAGCTTCAACAAATTCTTAATGTCGGTATATTCAATAAAATATTTTATTGATACATATACATTTTTTTTCTCTGACTTCGAAATGTTCTCGATATACGTACTTCAATAAAACCAAAAATTTGAACGTTAATCTAGCAAATAATAAACCATTATCTGTCAATTTTTAAAATAATTTATAAAAATCCAGAATTTCTAAGTATCATCCAAAATCACAAAGTTTATCTTCCAACACAATACATAAAATAAAAACTAATTCCCAATCTTACCATCGATCACTTGCTTGAGTTGTTCGAGGCTAAAAAATTGACGTCCAGTATCGACGAGGAGACCACGGTAAGGAAATGCCGGTTTATCCTCGATGTTCGCATGAGACAAAACTTGAAGGCAACCTTGTCTACCGCACGTTTCGTCCCACCAAATCATTTGAGACAACGTTTCGAGACCGTGGCGAACACCGTAATACGATTTTCCTACTATACGCACCTGCGGATAAGATAATTTCTTCATTATCATTATCCATTTCTCAAACGAATAAAAAAATCAAAATTTAATTATCTTGAAAATTAATCATACCTCTAAATGTTTGCCCTTTGTAAGTACTTGGAGACTGTAAGATTCATCGGTATCTAAGGTTAACCGTATATCTTGAGATGCACCGGCACTTAGGTAAATCACAAAACTATCGATGGCTGACCGACTTTTAGCGTTTGGCACGTTAACCAAATTCCTCAAGTTGCCTAAAAAGAAGGAAGGAAAAATTTAAAGTTAAAGTTAAAGGTAAAGTTTAGTATAAACGGTATATATATATATATAACGTATTTCACTGTTGCAATTGAATTACTGTCTCGGATCTCTACGCGTTAATTACATTGATATAAACATCTAGTTATATATACGAGAAGTGTCGTCGAACTTTTAACTGTGATGTAATTCATGTTAATTCTTTTCGAAGTTGTTTGCGATGTTACAACTATTCATATTATTATAAATTATTAAATTTTCATAATATTAAATAATTTACGAATATTGGATCAATTTAAATTTATATTAACCAACATTATTTCTTTACTTTTCTTTAATTGAAAAATAATCATTTTAATTTTTTAAATTACTTCTTTACCGATATCTAATCAATATTGCTCTACCTGTTGTGTAACTACCAGTAATTAATGTTTTGTATTAAATTTATTTTTACAATATATATGATTATGCAATGATTGAAGCTGATTGTTGTTACGTTATTATGCGAGATTGATCATTTTGAAAATTTTAGTTGTTCTGCTTTGATCTACACATTTTAGAACGATCTTTTAAACTCTAGCATCAGTTACCCATAAAGGAAAAGAAAAAAGTTTTTGTAATTTTTTTTAAATTAAACAATTAGTGTAAAACTATTTTTCTCAACTATTAAATGGAATTGAAATTTCTGTCGTTGTACCCCAATGAAATTTGAAAATTTTCAATTCTTACGATAATGTTCTAAATAAAAATAAAATAAACTTTATTTAATACCTATTTATTTACGTACAGAAAAAAAATAATTTTACCTCTGTAGGAATTTTAGATCATTATAAATAATGTGTATATAATTTTATCTGGTTAATAAAATAAATAAATGAATATTCTTAAATAATAGGTGCATGTCAGACCCAGATCACAGGGAGAATTATGTTTAAAATGTTAAACTAAAACTGTGAATAAAATTTATAAAGATACTTTAAAACATAATAAATAAGCCTGACGTTGCGAATTTTTTGAAAAGGAATTGTTTCAATTTATTTTATGCAAATAAGATTTGCTCAGTAATTTAATATAAGTATACTATTTTCAACAAAAAAATTAATATTAATATTAATAATTTAAAAACCTAAAACATTCTCAGTTATTGTTTCAAGCAAATGCAAGAGCCTCACGTTCATCAGACTTATCAAAATAATACCCCATTTTATATTAATGTATTACCTTCTTATGGTCCGACATATTATTAATTAATTAAATTAATTAAACATCCATTTTTTTTCTTTAAATTAGAAAATTTCGGAGTCCAACGATGGAATCTTTGGACCCATACTATTCATATGACTCTCGAAAGAATATTATAAAACAAATTAGATAGTCAAATAATTACCTAAAAAGACATTTTTAGCGTGTTCCAGCATATTTTTGACGTCCTGATTGGTAGTGTTAACAGTGACGAATTCGATTTGTTGCCAATGAAATACGAGGCTCTCGGAACCAAGATCAACAGGACCGCTCGGTCTTGGCCAAAGTAAACGGACGTTGCCACCGCACAGCGCTGTACAAGTTGATAAAGAAATTCGCGAACTTCGTACCGCTCGCCTCTCGCATCGACCTGCTACACATGCCCATGACCATGGACTCTGAAATGTTCTACAAAAAACAAAAATGTATTATTCATTATTTTTTTTCAGTTTTAATAATTATTTCAAATTGAGGGTGACGAGCGGCGATATATGCTTAAAAGGAGCTTTTTGGTACTTTAAAAGAAAATTTAGCGTATTCAATATAGAGAAATATTTATTACATTGAGAAATATATGGTTTAATAAAAATCAGACTTGTAAGATAGAGGTGTATTTTTCCTTCGTTGTACTCGCACAGTGTATGACTTCAGTTAAATAAGATAGTAGAGGATAGAATTTTTTTTTTCATTTAAATATATAGAATAAACTTTACTTGGCCCTCAAGACATTAATAAAAAAATTCTGTAATTTTACACATTCATTATTTTTATTAAACCATTTTCCTCAGTGTAATAACAAACAAAATTTTAATTGAAAGAAACGTTAACTTATTTCAAACTGCGAAATATTGACTATTTTATTTATTTAACTATAGTAAAAAAAATTATTAATTTCAAGAATATTCTTTATTAAATACGCAAAATTATTTTTTTCAGTACACTTACTATACACATCAATGTTTTCAATCCGGTAAATAATTTGTTACTTTTTTTTCAATACAAAAATGTATCATTTTTTCGCATAGTTTAGCTTGAGAAGCAAGAAAATTAATATTTGACATAAATTTTTAATAAAAAAAAAGTAACAAAAAATTTATTTCCACTTATGCCGGATTCGTATAATCCTGACAAGTTATAGTTCTCTACATCTATCAGGAAGTACGGTGATGTATTTTCGATGACTGATCTAAAAAAAATGACGCTGATGAATTTTTTCTAAAACTATAATGTATAGTAACATTAAGTTTCGTTCTCCTCAGAAAAAAAGGATCGAAACCAGAACCATTTTCTCGTTCGCAACGATTGAATGATTTTTAAACTATTTTATACACACACCCGCACACACATACACACTGATAAAAACATGGACGTTTGTAAAAAATGCATCGTGGAATGCATGCAAAAGGTAATCATAAACGGTAATCCACTTTACGTCGAATATCTTATCCGAGAAGAAGTGTACACACTAAATCCTACTAAATCAAGAGCTCAAGCTAAATCTCCGTCGATTATGGATATAGCTATACCTCAGTGGCAGTTTACCACAGAGCCACGTTTAACACCAGAGGGTATATATATATATAGAGAGAGAGAGAGAAAACTAATGCATAGGGTTTTATTGTTAGTTGGTTTATATGGGACCTTCTCTTCCCTTTCTTCCTTTTGGTTTTTAACTAAGATTACTATATACAGGATTTTCATATCCGATTGATTATATATATATATTAAGAACTTCACCATTTGAGGGATACATTTATTTATCTATTGAACAGGTGATTTATATCCTCTAATTTCGTTCGAATGGAAAACTTGAAAAATGACTCTATTGGAGTGAAAACTGATTAGGAGAGGCCAATGCCTTCGAATCACGGATTTTATCCAAATGTTAGGATACATATTCTAATGTAAAAATATGAAGAAAGCCAAAGTCTTAGATACTACCGTTCCTTTATACCAATATTATGTGCTAACAATCCAAATTATTTGAAAATACTACTCCCAGTTTGATTTCATGTAACTAATCAGTCATTAAATATAGCCATTAGAATTTGCATTTAAAAGGAAACTCAGATCAAATAGATACGATTTGAAAAAATTAGCTCAAATCCGTGCATTTGTCAAGAAGTGATAAAAAATATTAAATTAAATTAACAACTCACTAAATTGTAGCGTAAATATAAATGTAAGAAATATTGTTTCTAAATTTTGATTAAAACTCCTTACAATTTATCTTTCTTCTACTATTTTACGCCAAATGGACGGATTTGAACTTATTTTTTCATAAATCGTATCTATGATCTAAGTCTTCTTCTAAAATAAAATTTTAATAGCTGATTTATTATAAGCAGCCAAAAGACGTATTTTTATAAAATTTAGTTTGGTAGCGCATAACTTTGGTACAAAG
The DNA here is from genome assembly GCA_026168455.1 of Theocolax elegans. Lineage (NCBI taxonomy): Eukaryota > Metazoa > Arthropoda > Insecta > Hymenoptera > Cerocephalidae > Theocolax > Theocolax elegans. The sequence goes on along the minus strand of CM047427.1, from coordinate 77,608,936 downwards.
GACCCGTAGGATTTGTGGCTTTCTTCATATTTTTACATTAGCAAACGTGTCCTAGAATTTAAATAAGATACGTAATCCATAGAATATTTATTATACCGTTAAAAACAGTAAGAGCGCATGGTTAAAAAAACTACTAGTTGAAAAAACCGATTTTTTCCTAAAAAAATAATTTTGTCTCGTCAATTATTTCTAATGAAGATATAAATCAATAAATAACTGCAATTGTTCGTGAATTTTTATCTACTTGTATGTCGAAGATTTAAAAAATATATATGTATATCAGAACTACGAAAACTGACCCTCAAAAGGTTAAATACAAAAGGAGTGTTCTCTAAAAAAAGCAAACTCAACTCAAACTAATAGGTATAATACAAAAATATAAATATAGGATAATATTAACAATGATAAAATATAAAACTAAAAGTAAAAATAAAAATCTATCCATTACATCTTTTGGTTAAATACTTAATAAAATCTGTGGGAAGTAAGCAAAGTCACGATTCTTTTAATTTCCTTCCCTAGACTTTTTTTTCTATTCACTCGTATTTCCTTTGCTCGATAGCTCGGATTTACCTAGGTACCTCCTCCAATGATTCGAACAGTTGATTTCTGGATTCATCGTGATATCGTCGCCGTAGACTAAAGTAACAACGTGACGTCCCAGCTCCTTCAAACTGCAAAGTGCGCCTGAGTGTAACGGGATACGCACGGGGTGTGTATATATCTATATTTCTTTATTAGGTCATCGATGTTTTTTTTCCTCAAAAGGGATATTTTCAAGGAGATAGAAAACAATTAATTGATATAGGTGTATAAACATAGGTGGATATGTCAGATAAGAGAGGATTTTTTATTATAAAATTTCTCTAATTTTCGTTACAAGAAGCTATATGTCGTAATTTTTAATTATCTAGAATTAACCATGCGCGCTCCGCGCGCTCTTGCGTTTTTTAACAGTCATTATTTGAAATATTACGCTGTTTTATTTACTTAAAACAATAATTTTTAACAATATATTTATTCATGATTTATTATACTTCGATTTTGTCAAGAAAATTCAAACATTACGTTTCCCGCGCTGCCAAATCTAACCTACAATTTTTTAGACGCACGCGCAAAACGTAAACCAATCATATAGCCGTTTCATTTGGCTTCACAACATCCGGCAATCACTTTTTTATATAAGGAAATTTCACTCGATTGTTTTACTCGAAAAAGATAATTTATCTTACGATGGTCACTGTATCGACTCAGGATTGTCTCAGAACGAGGAATTTGTTTACTCAAAAAGACAGTATACTTTCGATTGTAACAAAAATTAATACATTGTTATTAAGTTTAATTGTAAACTATACTCTATAATTTTTAAATTCATTAAAGTAAAAATTTCGTCGAAATTGAGTAATTGTACACTCATTAAGTGAAAATTTGATTCGAAAAAGAAAATTGAAGTTTAATTTGTAGTTGTGATCGTCACTCTTCCCGGTAAATTTACTTTATTGCCCGCTAAAATTACTTTTCTTCCTGTAATCATTTCTTGTCGAAAAAATTTCTATTTTGCGGTCAGGGTGAAAAGTGTTATATGCATCTCGGGAATAATCGGTGATTACTCCCTTGCACGATTGTCTGCCCTCGCTAAACCTCGAGGATAAAACTTTACCCGCGGGAATAAAGACCAATTTTACTCCCTTGATGGATAAATAACTATTTCTCATGTATAAAATGATGGTATAAAATTTTTCCTAGTAAACATTCGGTGAGAGGTTATATTTTATATTTTTTTATAAGCAAATGAATACTTAAATTATAAACAAAAAAGTTTAGACAGTTATACAATATGCTTAAATATACTTCATTAATACAACACTTCATTTGCATTCAATAAAGTTTCACGCGGTAAAGAAAATTAAGGTATAAGTATATTACGCGATCTACTAATAAAACCGATTTTTTTTAAATACGAATTTATAGGAGTACATTTTTCAATGAGGTAATTTTTTATTTTATATTTTACATTTATTATATTATTTAGGCCAGCCATATTAATCTACGGAGGTGATTGTATAAGTACAGATGGTGCCCAAATTTTTTATTTGCAATATTTTTCATTTCTCGGAACTTTATCCGATTTACTAGTAATTTTTTAGGTATCAGATTTTTTATATATTTGATAATAAGTGTTTGTGATTTTGACTGTAACACTGAAATAAATGTTATTGTAACTAAAATGTATGGCAGTTAACAAAAATAATTGATTATTAATTTATAAATATAAATCCATCCATACAAAAAACAAAGTCAATTTGAATGAAATATGGGTTACGTTGTAGTTGAATTACCTGCGTGCAGTGAACGGTTGAAGCGAGGCAAGAGGAGGTGCGTGAGCGAACATCGCTATGAGCAATACTCCGGTAACCAAGACGAGGAAGAGGAGTACTCTCCTCATCCAGCCGCTAGGTATGCTACCCACCATTCTCGCGAACCTGTAACCAACAAAAAAAGTAATATTTTATTAATTGATATATACCAGAAAAATTTTTAAAATGAGGAAATTCTTATAGAGATACGAACGAATGTATACCTGTACGTATCGGTCTTGTATACCTACAAAAGAGAGATATGTAAACCTTATTATATAATTTAACTTTATATTAACTCGACTATGTATCTATTGCATTATCCAAAAAATTATTTTTTTTGCAACGTATTAAACTCACAAAAACCTATTTTTTTATTCTTTAATTTTGTTTTTTTATCGTTTTTTTATATTTTTATATATTTTTATATTCTAAAAACATCTACATGACTCAATAGTTTAGGTACAGTAGTACCTAAAAAAGGAAAAAAATTCAAACTCCTGCATCAATTTTAAAGAATATGAAAAAAAGAAGGAAAAATATTGATGCGCCCATGTATGGCCGTCTGTGACTGAAAAGATTAAAGGGAGAGCCATGGCGAATAATATTCTGTAGGTATACCTATATATTTCTCTTGTTTCTTAAGGGGACAAGTCTCCCTCGAAAAAAATCAAAAAATTTTCGACGAGCTGCCAAAAATTTTCTTCTTAAGTTATGTACATAAAAATTGCTATAGATTGAAGTACTTTCTCAGAGATAAAATTCTTGAACCTGATATCTTACTTTTGCAAAGGGCTTTACGGGATGCACGGTTACTTAAATTTTGTCTAGATAAAATCATACGTATTAATCACTCGCGTTCTCTTTGTTTTTACTAGTACTGAAACATAAGTAGAGTACTTTTTTGAAAAAGGTCTTTGTTCTTATTATTTGCACTAAAACATCACATTTTTATAATAAAATTATTGTAAAAACAAAATCTTTATTACAATTTACAAAATGAAAACAAAGACTTTCAGCTCTTTGCAAAAATAAGGTATCAAGTTTAAGAATTTTTCCAAAGTCTAAAATCACGATAAGTACGTTTAGCATCTTCAAATCAAAGCTTAATTCATACATAATTCAACACATTGTTCAAAATTTGTACATGCAAAATATAAATTACCCAACATTAGAAAAAAAATGGCAAGTAGTGATATCGATTCCTTACATATATACATACAAACAAAACGAAAGGGAAAGGAGAGTAAGAAAATATACTATATATATATATATATATAGCTCGATGGGTAGATGAAAACGAGGTGGTCGCACGTATGTGTGTGTGTGTCAACGTTCATCAGTGAGTTTAACTCACTGGACGATTCTTGGGTTAAGTTTACGTTCGATTGGCTGAGGCCGCAGGAATATTCAGGTTACTCGCGTCACGTGTATTATTTACAAGGGACGTAAGCTTCGTAGACGCGTGTGTATACCTGGAGGGACGCTCGATATATCGCAGGATCGGACGGAATATTATGCGCTAAAAATAGCCAACGACGCTTTTGACGTATACCTTTATTTTTTCCCATTTTTTTTTGACAACGATCGACGGACATGATTTTTGTAAGATTTCCTTTTTTGTAGAAATTATGAACTTTTTATTGATTAAAATTTGAACGTTATTAATATAGCTGCTTTGTAGTTCGTAATAAACTATTGCGTATACCGAAATCGTTTTTTTTTTCATATTCAGTATAGGGTTTGTATCACTTAACTTTGCAGTGAGTGTTAGTAAATTACTAAATAGTGTTTGGGTAATCAAAAAGATTTGGATGCACCGTAACATATCCGCAGTTGTTGGCAAATCCGTACGTTCATAGAATAATTTTATGTTAATAAAGGCTAATAATTGTATATATTTTGACGCATACAGAAAGTATGAGTGTTAAAAGGGAATAGGGAAGTACCAATTTCTGATCAGTAAATTTTCGGTACGTATATACCAATTCCTAGTTAAGCCTATACACGAAGAGAACATTTCTAGTAGAAATTACAATGTTATTTAGTAATGGAGAGGCAGATTTGACAAATGATAAAAATTATTATTTCTTATGGCTAAAATTTACTATACATATATTAATATTTACTATATGTCTCGTACATTTTTCAATAACAAAATAGTAATTTTCATCATTTGTCAAGTCTGCCTCTCCATTACCAAAACACTGTCTTCTTTACTAATAATTTTTCTCCGTGTACTAGCTGCAATTATTCGTTGCTTAACCTTTAAATTGTATGTAGCAACTATTAGATTTATGTAAATATTATTATTTTATTGAAATAATATACTGATCAGAAATTGGTCATGATCAACCATTGGGTACTTTACGGCTCATAGCAATTATTTTTTAATTTATTGAGAATAAAATAAACCTATATATGATTTTTCCAAAATGTGCAATCTTACCCAACCTTTCTTATTATCAAATAATCGTAAGTCGCTAGCATTCGAGGTACATTACACTCAATATTTTGATTAAAAGTTTGATAATGGAATCTTAAAAAATTATAAAAAAATAATATTTTTCTCTTACAAGTCGGAAAATTGACCTGGAAATTTACCAGTATATATCTATACAACGTAACGTAAAACATATATAACATAGATCGGTGAATTTTATTTATTTTTTTTAAATTCTTGCAAATTTATGCTTTATTGCTCTTTTTTGCGCGCAAAATGCAACATCCAAAGTTGCCGATATTCAAAGCGTACTGATGATGAAACCATAGGTATGAATTGCTCGTCGACATATTAAAACAAAATGAAAATATGGATATGAAAATAGTCGAATAATTTTTAATTAATTTGTTTCGTTATTTTTAAATGTAATACCAGAGTAACGTCTACGATTATTTCGTAAAATAATTGAGACCAGTAATGGTAAATTTTATTGAATATTATTTAACGAAAAAAAAAATTAACGCAAGAGTACATTTCAATTCTTAAACATACTTCGAGTTTCGCCAGATATATATTTAAAAATATGTAATACACAACGATTTCAAAAAATTTCGATGAAAAAAATACAACTCTGTCCCGGCAGTGTAAAAAAAATGCATGGTAACAAAAAGGTTGGCTTCTCCAATTTCAGCTGCTTTATTGTTCAATATTTATACGTACAATCCTCAGCCTAATTAAATTTGATTGTTCCAAAGAGAAATTTTCCATCTCGGAAAAACTTATTATTCTCATACAAAAAAAAAAACTAAAAATAACTACATACATAAAAGTATAAAAATCGTGCACAACCTGGATGACAAACAATATCCATACTCGTGTAGTCGGCAATGAAAGAGGGCAAAAGAAATAACGGGCACACATACGCAAGATCAGTCATTGTGTCAAAAAAAAAAAACGCCAAACTACGGTCAACAAAAGGTTTCTTTGTGCAGATTCACTTCGATCGAATGACAACCGTAAGCTGTATATACACTACCTCCTCTTTTTTTCGACAACCTATAACTGATATGATTAGAAGGAAAAAAATGTTGGGTGGGGAAAGAATCGGAATTGGATGTCGTGAATTTTCATTGTATAAAAATGAAATTTGTTTGTATGTGAAATAATTAATGCACACGAACGTGAAGTAAACCAGGAATAAAATTGAAAGAATAAATGATTCAATATTAACCCTTGCTTGCTATCGCGGGGTAAAAACGTACCCAAGGCCTATATATTTAAAAATTATTATTTATGCACTTTTTCAAACTTTAGTATTTTTTTGGTATATTTAAATTAATTTTTAGCTACGTAAAGTACTCTATCTTCTAAAGCAAGTTTTCAGTATATGTATATATTTTTTGTAAAAATTTTTGTCGCTTATCCACAAATGTGTGGCAAGCAAATCTTAAAAATTAATAAGTTTTTTTTATTAAATATATTTATTAATTTTTAAACTAATTGTATTATTTTTAACATTCATTTAACATTTTTTAGCTAATTTGTTTGCAACATAACTATTTTAATTAATATACGATTAGACTCTGAACTCCGATTTTTACCCATTATAGGCTGAAATTTTAATAGTACTAAAATTTACCTCGCGTTTCGCCAGATATATATTTAAAAATATGTAATACACCAACGATTTCAAAAATTTCGATGAAAAAATATAACTCTGTCCCGATAGTGTAAAAAAAATGCATGGTACAAAAGGTTGGCTTCTCCAATTTCAGCTGCTTTATTGTTCATATTTATAGTACAATCCTCAGCCTAATTAAATTTGATTGTTCCAAAGAGAAAATTTTCCATCTCGGAAAACTTATTATTCTCATACAAAAAAAAAACTAAAATAACTACATACATAAAAGTATAAAAATCGTGCACAACCTGGATGACAAACAATATCCATACTCGTGTAGTCGGCAATGAAAGAGGGCAAAAGAAATAACGGGCACACATACGCAAGATCAGTCATTGTGTCAAAAAAAAAACGCCAAACTACGGTCAACAAAAGGTTTCTTTGTGCAGATTCACTTCGATCGAATGACAACCGTAAGCTGTATATACACTACCTCCTCTTTTTTTCGACAACCTATAACTGATATGATTAGAAGGAAAAAAATGTTGGGTGGGGAAGAATCGGAATTGGATGTCGTGAATTTTCATTGTATAAAAATGAAATTTGTTTGTATGTGAAATAATTAATGCACACGAACGTGAAGTAAACCAGGAATAAAATTGAAAGAATAAATGATTCAATATTAGCCCTTGCTTGCTATCGCGGGGTAAAAACGTACCCAAGGCCTATATATTTAAAAATTATTATTTATGCACTTTTTCAAACTTTAGTATTTTTTTGGTATATTTAAATTAATTTTTAGCTACGTAAAGTACTCTATCTTCTAAAGCAAGTTTTCAGTATATGTATATATTTTTTGTAAAATTTTTGTCGCTTATCCACAAATGTGTGGCAAGCAAATCTTAAAAATTAATAAGTTTTTTTTATTAAATATATTTATTAATTTTTAAACTAATTGTATTATTTTTAACATTCATTTAACATTTTTTAGCTAATTTGTTTGCAACATAACTATTTTAATTAATACGATTAGACTCTGAACTCCGATTTTTACCCATTATAGGCTGAAATTTTAATAGTAACATTTAAATGTTATTTAAATCTACTTGAATGAAACATAATTGTAAAAGTAACCTAAATGCTTATTCAAAAAATTATGTAGCCGTCTTTTACATAATTTTGTAAGTGGACTATGAAATGATTCCCAAAATATCCTAATACGGTCAGTCTATTGTGGAAAAAAAAATTAAAGTATGGAGTATCATAATTTAAAATAGTTATATTGCAAATAAATTAATTAAACATTTTTAAATTAAAGTTAATAATAATATATTATTAGTTGTTAATATTAAATAGTTTTTTTATTTCAATTTTAACCCAGTTTTTCCCCTTAATTAGCGAAAGGTCGAAATTGACATATAGACAGTTTTACCGTTAATTAGTTTAAAACAAGTCAGGTATATAAATTTAGGAAACATGTATACAGTTTGGATCATAAATTTATTTGCATATAGTTACATACCTAACGATATATTACAACATTATTAACTAAAATTAAAAAGGATTCACGAGTAAAGTATAAAATTTTTCTTCTTATACTCCAATCAATGGTAATTTATATAGCTTTCTGCATGTACACTCACTTTTAAGCGTTTGACTTGCTTATTTCTTCTCATTAACATCATGAGTCACGAGTTCCTTTGCGCCGGAAAGCAAAACTTTTCATGTGTACTGAATTCTAGATAGCTTTTGGGGTCAACGATTTCCAATATCAAAAAAAAAGATGTTTAAACTAAACTAAAAGAAATAATAATAATAATATTAATGCAACGTAGGTAATTATTATACTCGAGTACTCTTGGTTATTGAAATATTTGGTATACGATTATATAAAATTTTTAATTTTACACGAATAGTATGAGTGTATACTATACTTAATACTTCCAAGGTATAAATATAGAATAATAGGGGGAAAAAATTTTATTTTTAAAAGAATCGATAATCACGTGTATAGCGTAGAATATTAAAGTTCGTACCTTATTTCAATAAGTAAAAATTGAGTATGGTATGTATATATGTATGTACCTGCAATCTCCTTCGAAAGTCGAATCTGCGTTATATGTACGGATTCTGTAAATATATAGCCTCCGCGTATATCCTTTGAGGAAGAATTTTTATATATTATAAAAATTATTCAAAAATACTTTTTATAATTTATATTGCAATATTCTGAAATATTGAAGTGATAGCTAATTTTTAATTTTAAAGGACGAATTTAATTTATAGTTTGGTGAGTAATACCAAAACGTATATAAATTTACTCTCAATTGTTTGGCGAATTTCATGAGGTTTTTTCCATGCTCAAATTTTAATTAATAACAGATTTTTAAAATGCCTAAATTATTAGAAAAAAACATCTTTGTAGAATCGAACCATCGATTTTTTTATTTCGAAATGTATTGCAATTGAGTTACTTTATTGTTTATGTCATTATGTTGTAGTCACGTTATGAAAAAAATAGCTTATTTCAAGTGTTTTTTAAACTCAATGAAAAAAATAGATTATTGATCCAAGTATACATCAAAAGAGAAATCTGGTAACTCCAATTCTTTAGAATAAAAATCGACTTAGATCAAAAATATATTTTTTTCAGGACAAACGTAATTAATATATAATTAAAAGCAATAAAATAGTTCGGTAGATAGAGCAAAAAACTTTGGAATAAAAGATTGGAAATTTAAATACATATTTACCTTAAAATTTAAAAATAAATCTAATACCATTTGTATACAGTGAAAGAAAATGTTACTAAATAGCAACTAAATATTTGAAATTTTAATTCAAAGATAACAGATCCCGTCTTATAGACTGCAACTACAAAATGTTTATTAGTTTCGTACAAATATTTGTTTAAGACATTATTAAAAAAATATATATTATTGAATCCATTAAATTTATTTTTCACTCAATGAATTTTAACAATTCTTTTTATGAATATATATATATATATAAAATGTGTATAACAATAAAATCACTAACAACTAAATATTTTTTCTACCCTCAGTTTTAATTTAATCAAACGTCTTCCATCTGAAAAAATAAACCATACTATCGCGTCGATAAAGAAAGAAAAAAAAATATATCAATACACATTCAACGTCTATCACAACTTTTCCAATCGAATCGTGTATATGTGGAATCCTCACCTTTGTCTTTCGCTTTCGTCGGGTTATTGCATATGCAAAGGCAGAAGGGAAGAAAAGTCGAGTCGCATCGATGTCATGGGATTTGAAAATGTATGCAAGAATATGGGGGAAAGAGAACGGAAATACCGAGGACTTTGATACATGTACATCTAACACGACGAGACGTGGAAACAACCGTAATGAGACTAACGGCTGACACCGTTTATACATGTATATATCTTTTTTAAGGGTACGTCTCGAAATGCTTCTTTTTTTACCTCGACAGATACAATTATTTTTTCATCTGTCTATTCAAATGTTCATTTCCATTACGATTTTTACTTCTTTTTTTAACAAATAATCAATTAATTTTTTTTAATATTACAATAGCGGGTAAAATATAGAGAATGTGTAATTTAGAGAAAACAGGTTCACCAATCCGTGAAATAAAACGACGGGTCATTTAACTTGGTAACCTCTCGGTTTGTGTGTGTATATATACAGTAACACGTGCAATACAGTTAGAACACCGCGCTTTAGAACTACTCCAACAAATCTTATTATTATTACACAATATTAACCTTGCCGAGGATAAGTTCAAGAACTTGATTATTCGATTATATTGAGGAAAAAAATTTAATTAATTACATAGTGTGTAATAATATATATTATACGATATATAATAAAAATATTAATATATATACAGTTTAAAATAAAATAATTGTTTGAAAGTATTTTTTTTTCTTATTTTTCTTTTATCTAAATCACATGACTTTTTAATTCCAAGCAATGATTTTTTCAGGACTATTCAGTAAAATATTTTAACGAGTACGCAAACTTTTTATCGTAAGTCTGAAATTTCCATTGTTGGAATCCCAAACTTCCAAAAAAAAGTTGCCTCAAATGTGTAGATTGTATAATTCGTAATCGATGTTTTATTCGAAAGTTTTGAAACTGATAATTGTGAAAATTTCATTGTAATCCAACAATAGAAACTTTAGATCCATTGGACTACAAAATTTTCAAATTTCAAAAATCAATCACAATATTATAAAATGATCAATTGTTCGTTTAATAATTTAAATATTAACACAATTTCCTTCGAGTTCCAACGATAAAAACTTGAAAACCCTCTACTTTCAATATAGTAACGAAAAAAAAAGAGGCCAAGACGCTTAGGAATCATAATGAATAATATCGTATTACTTCCTCGTTTGACTACGCGCATATAAATAAAAAAAAAAAAGAAGAAACCGCTCCTTAGTCAATTTGCGTAAGAAAAAAGAAAAAGCGCGTATATTACTCTTTTCTTATATACAATTCCCCTCTCGTACTGTGACTAATTGTCGGAAACTCTCGGGGTATATAAATTAGAAAAAAAGTAAAATCGTCATTCAAACTTGGATCGCTCAATATTTCAATCCACTGCGTCCACTTTATGAAATAATGACACTATTGATTTTGTCGTAACGCGGAGTTTGATGATAACGCGAACATTAAATTAAAAAAAAAAACTTTTTATATACTATAAAAAAAAAGGAAACTAGAAATAAAATATATAATAGTATACGCATTATATGCGCGCAATAACATTTATGAAATCACCTATACAAAGTTTCAGTCTCCTCGTGTATATATATAGCAATGAAGTAATGCGCAACTTTTCGCGATATATTTACAAAAGTTTACATATATTCGTTGCACACTTTAAACACGCGAAATTTTCGTGTGCAAACCGAGTATATAGGTACATCATAATGCGTGATACACGGTTAATTTGAAAACGCTTCGGAGTAATAAATATATATCGTTTTTTTTTATTTACTACACGCTCGACTTATAAAATTCAATCGATACGAAATCAATTACGTAATTTCGTTTAAAAAGAAAAAGGAGGAAGAAGAAGACGAAGAAACCGATGAACAAACGTTACGACAAGAAAAGTGCATTAAATACCATTAATTTGTCATCGAGAGATCCCTTGCGTGCACCAAGAGAGAGAGAGAGAGAAAGAGAGACGTCGCTCGACCTTAGTCAAGTCCCTAGTCGACCTACGTTATCGATCCTTCACTTTGGTAAATCGATACGAAACGACGCACAAGCAATTTACGTGTATATATATAGAGTTTAACTTCGTCTTGAAAACATCGTCACGATTCCTTGTTGTTGTTGTTGTGTTTTCATTCCACCAAGATTTCCTGAACTGTTTTTATTTACCCGGAACGTCGATTAGATCTAATTAATGATTTTTTTAATCATCACTCGGACACGCGCGTCGGTGGACGAGTGTATGTAAGTATATATAAAATATCACCGTGTGCGTTAATGAATTTACGAGGAAAGCATATAGTCGTTGACATATTTTATAAATAAATAAAAAAAAAGGAACACTGGCTAGTGCACTTTTTAAACTTGAGAGAATTGTCGCAGAGGAAGGAAAATAAAATAAAGTTGACGTGACGAACAATATGTGTACTCGTAAAATGTTGAATGCGTGATGCTGTATAATAGAAAGAAAGTACCTTACATGTGTGTATGTATGTGTGTGATTTTTAGTTTTATTTTGTACGATGTTATTAATTATTTGGATTAAAGGAGAATTGTACGAAATTCAAATTATCGAATGATTAGATTGTATGAACGGGTATATTTAGATTTTTAATTAAATGTGGGAGAATTACTTTATTTTTATACGATATATTATTTTTTCTAATGCTTATATTTATAGCTCTACAAATTGGGTGATGGAGCAAACATTGTGAAACACCATATCGAAACGACAATGACTTAATTTTGTTTTGCACGATATTATGTCAATAACTTTCAGATACAATAATAATTATAATTTTTTAGCCAAATAATATTCTTCGTATTAGACATCGAATTAATCATGAAAGATAGTCACGATCACTTTCTTAACTATTAATTACCAACACTTATTAGCCAGCTTTAATACAAAAAAACGTTTTACCAATCCCTATATAATTTTCTCTACAGCATTATAATACATCTTAAAATCGACAGTCAATAATATATAAATATTTCCGATCTGATATACCATACAATATTACCTTTTATTTATATTTACACATATATGCAATACTACTGACTAAATAAAATTTTATTTTTAAACGCATTGATTTGCCCACTTTTGTTATACAAAAAAAGATCCACATTCAAAATTTAATTACAAGTGAAACGCGTAAAACGATTAGAGATAGTTTAGCTAATAACAAAAAATGTTACTTTAAATTTTATTACTTCACTTTATATACATGTGTACATGTAGTTTAAATTAAACAAGCGAACCCAACTCTCGACTTCAAATGTATACACGAACACACACACACGCGCAAGTGAAAAGAATAAAGGAGTCAATATATATAAACTGAAAAATGAAAGAAAGAAAAAGGAAGAAGAAAATCGAGGTACATCCTATTCTCCAATATACCTTTTATTGGAAATAATAAACTATTCAAAATTCTATTCACAAAAATTTTAATATATTTATTAAATATTTGTATTATATATATATACAATATCGGCACGTACATACTAGTAAATATGTTAAAAAATTTATTAAATTTTACATTATTTGTAACGAAAAAAGCGTACTAAAAATAGCTTTATTTCTGTACATTTATGTCAATTCGTATATTTTGATGAACATATAAAATAATAAATAAAAATACGCAATCGATTAAATTGCATTTCAAATTTTTATAAACATTATTCCCCAACGTGTATATATAAATATACGGAAAGATCAAGTTTCGCTTCGTTACACCGCAATTATTGACGAAATCAAGCAAACTCGCGTATGTATACGCGATATATTTTCTCTGAAGATGTTGACGATGAAAAAAAGAGGAGCGTTGTTATTGCGAAATGAAAAGTATTATATGAAAAGTATGGGCAGCGGTAAATTCGAGTTCGGTATATATATATACTGCAAAAATTCAGTGCTCTTCTTTTCTCCGATTGCTTCTCTTTTTCTTCTTTTTTTCCGATATATGTACTCCGCTCAACGAAAGTTTACGATCGTAAAAAAAAAGTAGCAAGTAATTTATTGACAGCGATTGCGAAATCGTTCGATAAACGCGATATAATGATTGAAATTTGTTATATTTGTTATATATATATATAAATACACTTCGTATTTTATACATATACATACATATCGGCATTTTTTAATTCACTTAACGAATGTATATATATACACATAAGCGAATAATAAATAACGTATATAATAAATTTACTATCTATTTTTGTTCTTCGCTCTATCGAATTTAATATTTTAAATGCACGGTTATAATAAACAACGTATTAATTCTCGTTTATACGTATATACCTTTTATTCCATAAATTAAAAAAAATATTTTTTTTTTTCATATTTTTATTGCGTCATTCGTATACTCATGTCGGAATATTAAAGATATATATGTATGTACATCGTTCTCCCTGTCTTTCTATATGTATAACGTTATTATTTTTCTTTTCTTCGACGTAAAAAAAAGGAAGAAGAAGGATAAGAAACGAGATAGTAGAATCCGGTCCTTCCGAATTCCACGAAAATCTCGCACACGTGAAACTTCAATTCTAACCGATACAAATCCTCGGCTCGTCAACGCGTGGGCGTAAGTATAAGAAATGTATACTACTCAAAAAAAATGTACATGTACATTTTTTTACGAGCAGAGATTTTTCTTTGTAGAACGGAATATTCTTTTTGTTATTTTAAAATTTCATTCTTTTTTTCGTCGGCACACACTGCACACACACGCACATGTATACCGTGAAATGAATTTTAGTCGAAAATTAATTATATTACCGAAAAAAAAAGAATGAAAGTTCCGGTTAGTTGTGCGATTAATGCGATTTCTGTATGTACCGCATAGATGAAAAATGTAGTAGTTAATAGATCGTAGAAAGTTTGACAAAACGCGATAAAAGTTAGATAATTCAAAGTTCCAAATGTTAAATACCGAAATTTTAACGCGTCGCGCTATAATTATGCACCTTTCCAAAAAGAAAATGAAAAGTGACGCACGAAAAAAAAAGGAAAATTTTTAACAAGGAAATCCTTACCTTTGATGCGAAAAAAACTACATATATATATATAAAAAAAAGAAATTAACAATTTCCCTTCTAACTAAGCCACGCATGCCCAATTTAATCAACTCCCTTTGCTCGCCGTAGCACCCGCGACATAATTAAAAAAAAACCCCAAATCAGAGTAATTAACAAACCAACCCCTCGATTAAAAGAAGGAAAAAAAAATATACGTATATCCACTTGCGCGAAAAAAAAAGTCGTCGCTCTTAAATCGTCGCTCTTAAAAAGTCATTCCCCTTTAAAAACCCCATCCAGACGCGTATAGAGCAGAGGGAAGTAACGAAAAAAAAAATAATAATAATCCCAGACCTTTATATATATACATACGACTTTCCCTTTCGAGAGATCCCATGCACTTTTTTTTCATCCCCCCGTTCACGCGAGAAATATAAAAATCCTGAATGTAGAAAGAGAGAGAGAGAGAGTGAAGAGGGGGTGTATATTTGCAGGTTGGAACGCGCGCGCGCGCGCACTCGACTTATCGCCCAGGCAACGTAGCCGACGACAACAGTTAGTCTAGCGCGAAACTCGCGCCGCGTAACACGTCGACTCTTACCACTGATTCGAATATAAACCGATGAGTGTGTAATACTCGTATATACAGTTCGCAGTAGTAGTAACATGACATACCGTAAAAATGACGAGAAGACGACGAAAATTTGTGGATATCGGATCGAGGGGTTGTGTTAGAGGTATATTACATATACGTGATCGACATTTCTTTTTTCAGTGATTTCGTTTTTATTTTTATACACACATGCACGTAAATAACAAGTGGTATTTACGTTTAGTTTGAGAAAAAGACACTTTTTTCGTGGTGAGAAATTTTAAGTTTGATGGGTGCAAATTTTCTTCTTTTTTTTTTTTTAATGTATAAGAGTTGAATGCGCTCGTAGATTGCGAATGCATATACTTAATATTAAGTTTACAAAGTTTAACGGCTACCCTTTTTTTTCTTTTCAATACTCACGTGGTTATAAGTAGACATTTTTTTACCATGTTTATGATGTACTTTTTAACAGAATTTTGTCACTGTGAATAATGTGCATTGGTGCAGGTATACATTATGTATATTGAATAAAATGTTTTTCCTTTTTTTTCTTATACATATATGTATTCACGCGCAATGAAATTCCCCATACTTATATTTATGTAGTTAACGTGTATTAATATACTTTAAATGATTTCAAATTTATTTTACAATTTACACTTAGGATAATGAAATATGCATTTTCTCGGATAATTCTTTTTAATAATACATATATCACGTGTGCATATAAATATGAACTTTTACGTCATGCGGCATTTACATTAATCACCGTCTTTATACCGAGTAATTTAAAAAAAAATATACAACTCGTTCGAAACGCTTTATTTTGTATATATAAGCGATAGGTTTGAAAATTACAAATTTTTATACTAAAGCAATAAATAAGCAGAAATTTACTATAGTAAAGAAATTACAGAGTGATAAACTGATGAAAACTACTACAGAGGTTGCATTAAAATTTAGAAAATGTATATGTTTTATATTTGTAAATATTATTACATATGAATTGTAGTACATTTCATTATAAACTACACTATGTAACTCGAAACTATATAGTAATTTTCAATCTATAAACTTTTTCTCTCAGTGTTATTATTTATAATCAAAGTTCATCTTACATACACTCCTGAGGATACGATGAAATTTCCATTTCAATCACATTATGGCGTTTTGTTTCGTCCACCCTCCTCTCAAACGAAAAAAAAAAGAAAGATAGAAAGAAACTGTGCAACTTAGGTTGTACATTACATAATCGCCGCAACATCGTCGTTGCGATGGGTTACGCAAACTCTTCGATTTTAACAAGGCAATTACACCTATTTTCTTTTCTTCTGTTTATTCAACAGTATTTTGTATTTAATTTCAATTCAGGTACATACGTAGATTTTAGATTTACAGATCCATACGAAGGAACGACTGTTTAATATTACCCCATATGTTCATTCGAATATATACGAATAAAAAAAATTGGGAAATATATTATCAATGAAACAATATGTAGTGTGTACAAATTGAAGTACACTTTCGATTGAAGTAAAATTCATATATAGATGTATATACATCTGTGTGTATGCTCAATTTTAATGAGTGTTAATCCGTTATAGAATCCCAACATATATATATATAGCGACGTATAAATGATAAATCACTCGATTACATCGTCATATGTTTATACTAATAGAATATCGCATTGTTTCAACGAGTGTTCTACTCGGGAGTAAAACAATAAATTTTTAACATTTTGCAATGGGAACGCGACGATCCGCGGAAGTTGACATAACGATCGTTGCAAATGACACGTAAAAAATTCGACAAAATGTTAAAATAATTGATTTTCTTTTAATTCCGTGTATACTATGACGAAATAGCGAAGAAAAAGAAGATAGTCATTGCATCTCTTGTATTTTTAATTAAAGACTCTTTCCTATCGTCTTTTTATCGCTCGAAAACCTAGAGACCAAGAAATCAATGTCAATTACTCCAACTTTCATTTGAGAAATCGAGTTCTGTAAATCATACATTTTATTTATACAGTGTAAAACGTTATTTTTGTTTTTATTTAATTAATCAAAATAAATTCCACGTTTTTTTCTCAATTATTTAATTAATGAAAATCAGCAACAGTTTATTAAGTACGAACTAAATTTTTATCAGAAGATAGATGTATGACGTAGTATTCGATATAACTATATAAAACATTTTTTTTTAGTTTTAAAGAATAATAAAATAACTAACATTTTTTTCACAGTATAATGTTTACATATTTTTAGCAACGAACGAGATAAATCATACGTGTAATACACGTATTAAAAAAAAAAAGAAAACGAAAAATAAATAGTACTATAACCCGTCTTCAGACGCCGAAAAATTCATCAACGAATTCTCGAGTCGAAATATCTTGGAAACCCAATTTCCAAGCGATTCGCAGTAAAGAAATTGCCTTGCAAGAGTAGAAAAGCGAGAGAAGAGAGAAAAAAAAGTGCCGCGTTTCCCAATTTCACTAGCAGACCCTTCGGTGCAGGTTGCGTGACATGAATAATGCAGGTGCGTAGACGAAAATAAAAAGAGACAGGGGGATAAGTTGTTACCTTACGAGAGGACGTCGACGCACTTGGAAATCCATATAGGCATCAAAATCCGCGCGAAGACGTCGGAGTAACATCTCTTATCGAATTATTTATCTTATTTTTCACACTGATTTTTCTTGACAACCATTTCATTCATTCTTTTTTTTTCCTTTTTTCACCGATACATGTATCTATAAACGAGAGACGTTTCTATTTGTCATTTTTTTTATTATTTCCTGTATGTATCGAGATGTTATTAAAAATATAAACTTTAATAACATTCTGTATATACAATAGTAAATATGAAGTAATATAAAAATTTTTGCAAAGATAAATTATTTATCCTCGCGTTATATAATACGCGTTTCGATCAAACAAACATATATTTATATTTTTACAAATTTTTATTTACATATGTACAACAATTTTTTTAAACGCACGCACGTCACTTCAGTTTTTTTTTCAATAAAAAAAATATCCAAACGTCAATTCTCTCTATTTTTTTTTAGTAATACGCTTCTTCCGGCATTATTCGTACTTTTCTTCAAATATTTAACGCATCAACTATGCATCTATGTTTACTTGAATAAATACAATATTGGAGTGATGCATGCACGAAAAAAAGCAAAATTTTTATCTTAAAAATTGAAATTCCTAAAAAAAAATTGAGCTATCATTTCGTAAACATTTAACGTTTGCATATATATCGACGGCACATCGTTTATGAAGAATTTATTTATCGATTACGTAGAAGAAATAAAGTTAAATTTTCAACGTATTATACGTTATTTTAAATTACGTCGTATGTAATATGAAGTTTAATATTTTGGAAAAGAAGTAATATTTTTTTTAGATTACGAAAAGTTTACATATATGCGTTCCTTTTAATAAAAAAAAGAAGTGTATAAAATTATACAACATTTCGTAAAAAAATAGTTGAAAATATATAAGAGTCCAAAAATAAATAAATAAATTTGCATGAAAAGTATGAAAGTTCACGTATAGTCGCAAGTATATGCACAGTGACCCCAATATTGTGTAGTTCTCTATCATTGAGAATCAACTCAATCAAAAGTATAACAAAACTCATTTGTTCGTAAAATAAAAAAAAATCGCGTAACACACTGACATTGCCGTGCAAGAAACAAAAAACAAATTGCGTTAAGTTAAACGACAGTTAATAATCGCGAAAATAAAAAAAAAACATTTTAAAACTTATACCAATTGTTTATACATTTTACTGTCAAAAGAGCGCTTTTTTTTCAAAAAAAAAAAAAAAAAGAATTTCGTCGGCACGTGAAAAAATTATAACGCGTATATATGCAATTGACGTAATAAAACTGCAGCACATAATTTGTCCGCGTAAAAAAAAGTAGGGTTGGTAATCAATAATTTGACAATGATTTTAATCTGCTTTGAAAAAAAGAAAGAAAGAAAGAAAGAAAGGAATGTCAGTGCTTGTAAAATGTGTACGTATTAATATTTCCTTTGGATGAATCAAAATTAAACGAGAATTTCAGTCAAAATGTGAAACAAAAGGACAAATTAGAATATTTCACATCGACGCGTGTACAATTAACATTTAATTTATCCGTGCTATACGTTTTAATGCAACGTCAACTTGGAATATACGAAACCTCGGACTATTTTCGTATTTATATACACGTCAATTCTACAATTATTCTTTATTTTCTTTTTCTCCTTAAAATTGATGGCATAATGCGATTAATTTTAAAGAAAAAAAAAAAGATCTATTTGAGGTTAGGTTTGCAATCACTTCGTATGTAACATACGCACTTACAACGTGAAAAATGAAAATACTCCGAAACACCTTATCGAATAGTGATAACCAGTTCGAAAGAATCGTCATGATTATTTATAAAACGAACAAAGAAAAAGAAAATAAGAAAAGAGGATGATCCACGTGGGGGTTAAAAAAGACATTGCCTGACACTGACACCACACGGGAGGGTAGGTATAGTGTATAATAAACCCGCGCGACTCAACGTAACCGTGGTCAATAACTGGCTAAGAGGGGTTGTATATTCCGCGGCCGTATTCCGGATACTGACCTCCAACCGATACGTCTATATATATACATACACATGTGTACATCCATCCAAGAGAATCCATTGGATTTTATAAGCCGACAAAGGTTTAAACTTTCGAGTCAACTCGATCGAGTCATATATACTTACAACTGGAGGGGAGAAAACCTTTCGATGTGTATATATATATATAATGTGTTCGTATGTTCGTATTCTAGTTGGAAGGGGGTTGGTTTGATGACGCTTTTGTATAAACTGGATCATTTCGACGATCGGTCGGTTACGGTAAGTGTCTCAATGTTAATCTACCGATTAACGTCGGAGTGATCTATGTATGTACATTTTTTTCGAAAGTTTTCGTGCCGTTTCATTCAATTTCGATAAAATATAGGTAAGAAATTTTTTTTTCTGTGCAACCATAAAAAAACGTGTAGATTGATTTACGTGATATTTCATTTAAAAAACTTGTATATTGTACAATTGTTAAGGAGGCCAAACACTGTTTTACCTCTAAAATCCATTAAAATTTCATGTATTAATTTAAAGTTTAATTTATTGTAATGCAGAATATAGTACATTAATGTAAGTATTTTAAGACAGTGCTTTTATGAACATTTTGAATTTTTGGTTAGAAAATTGTCGAAAAAGAACCATAAGTTCAATGAACGAGCCAAAATCAGTGTGTTTCTGACTTTCCATTCGATTGACTTAAAATTTTGAAAAAACATTTTTTTTAATTAACTGTTTAAAAAGTAAGTGGAATAAAATTATATAAACGTGAATTTAATATTATTGAGCAAAGAAAAATATTAATTTATATCACTATTTTTAGCCAAATCTATGTCAAAATATTTTTTTAAATAAAGTATAGAAATTTTTTTTATTATTTTTGTTCCACTTATTTTCTAACAACTAATTAAATAAAAGAATCTTTCTACAAAATTTTAAGACATTCTACTAAAAATTCAAAAATAAACCTTAAAACAAGTGACTTCTGGGTCCTCCGCTGAACAAAGTCTATTTTGTCAATTTTTTTAACAAAAATTTAAAAAAAAATCACTTTAAAAAAAAACTAAATTTATCTACATTAATAACACATATTCTTGTATTCCAATAAATTAAAATTTTGATTGAAAAATTTTACAGGTGAAAAAGCGTTTGGTCCCTTTAATCAGAACGGAAAAAATAAATAAATACACTCAAAGGAAAGTAAATAAAAACCCTTGACATCATACCGGGAGTCATTAAAATTTATCTTTTTTATACACATATATATACGTTTGATAGGGACTTACACCCAAGGATTATAGACGAATGTATACGTCATAACGTTATCTCCCCCTTCCCTTTTACGATATATATATATATATATATTTATTTGAAATAAGAATTACTTTTATAATTAGTTTTTTCTTTCTTTAATCGTATTATAAATTTACGATAGTTATGACGTCTAATAAATTATATTAATTATCGGTTATCTCTATCAATCTCAAATATCTCTTTTTACACTGAAATAATTCAATAAAACATTTTGTTTAATACACTTGAAAAAATGTCATTTGTATAACAATAGTAAACATGTGTAAATATTAAATTTATATTATACTTCAATTACACGTACTCACGTTTAATATTTAATATTTGACAGTTGGTATATCTATATTTTTATTATTTACTATTTAAAAAAAAATCGTAATGTACTAAATTGATTAAAAAATGTAAGTCGCGTGCTTTTTTTCCTGGTACTTATTAAGAACGTGCAAAATCTTAAAAAGGAGGGATATAGAGTATTTAACAACTATTAAATATTATTTAGTTTACAAACTAATATTTTTTTAAATCTATTCAACATAATCTTTTATCGAATTAACGTTTATCTTTCCCTAGTGTAACAAAACCGATTGATTATTTTTTATTATTCGACATTTAAAATACGACATATTATTCGGAGATAAACAATTACGAAGACGAAATAAATCAAATATTATCTCGATAAAATCGAGTTCTTTTTTTACCACGTAATCGCAAACATGAATTTAATCACAATTACGAAGAAGTTTAGCGAATTTTAACACAACTAAAAAAAACCCTCTTTATCCGCTAAATTAACAACGTAACGTGCATAAAGGAAACATTTATACATTGATCGTCGTCTCAATATTAAAATAATATTTTCGATATTCAATCAACCGAGTCGATATAAAGGTTCGTATATATATACGATCAGTTTTAAAATGCAAATTGCACAAATTACGGTAAAATTTACACTTGTAATATTATTAATACACACACACTCATGCACACACACATGCACACATACACACACAGAGAGACGTCCCGAGTTTAATTCCAACCGGTGACTGTACTATAGGCATCATACATACTAATTGTAAAGTCGTTGCGTCTATAAATAGACGGAAAAGACTATGAATTGTCTACCCTTGTTCTATTTTTGTCAAAGACTATTTGAAGTGACTAAATATAGAGTTATGACGTAGGTTAAAGGAAAAAGAAAAAAAAAATAAATAAATATTATCGTGAATGGGAAATGCGAGTGAAAGGGGTTGCGTCTATCCGATCAACGTTTCGATAGTTAATAATCTTATTCAAGGTTTCGAGCTTTAAATATATATATATATTCACGCGGTCTTATCAATTTGTGTACTTAATTTTTTCGATAAAAATCCATTGAACGGTAATATCGTAGAATTATAGTATAATTTATTATATTCAAAAAAATAACTATTGGGAGGTAGTAATAATGCAATTGTAAATTGATAATGAATTAATCAATCAATAAATAATTAATATTAAATGATGATAAATAAATAAACGATAAAAAATTAATCGACCGAGCAAACCTTTGGCGATTTTAAAGATTTTTCCTTGACCAAAAGGAAGAAAATTGGATTAACTCTGAAAAACGTGTACGAAACACACCGTGCCCGCGAAAAGAAAAAAATGAACGTCGAGTAAAGACCTTTACACACGCAGGTAATATATATATAAATATAAATATATACATACATATATCTATATCTATATATTTATACGCAACCCTCGGAATCTAAAAATAACGACGATACGTCTATAAGCTCGAGAATCAAGGATCCATGGGGGGGTTGGTTGTGCGTTGAAAATAATCTAGGTATAAGCTTATAGGACGGAGATATTTCAACGATAGGTGAACGACCACGAGCGCATTGCACACGCGCCAAGAATCTGACCGCTCGGACCGCGAATACCTTGGATATATATGGGTAATACTCGGTCTATGTGTATGTACGTATATGTGTATATACGTAACTCGTTACGTGTCTCGGCCGCTTCGATGATTTTTCGAGTGCTTACCGATATATATAGATATACATTCTACATATAGGTATACCTTTGGTTATTAAGCTTCGATTAATTTGATTTTACGAGTGGTCGTGTATATATCGTTGCGACGATGATAACCGTTTGATTAGACACTCGATTCCGTTGTTATCATTTTTCATTTTCTTTTTTTTAATTGAAATATTGAAGGATCTGGCTTTTGGTTAAATTAATTATATTTTTCGACTTGTTTCCGTTTACGAATTTTCATTGATATTATTGTATGTGAATTATAATATTTTTGTATCAGTTGAATTTTGGTGAAAGAATGTTTTACAGAATAAATACTGTTACTATTCAAGTTTATACTTGAATATTCCCTAGTAGAAATGTGATCATAAATATAACGTTTTTTAAGCCGAAAAATGGCCAAGTGTCATAAAATACCGAAAAAATGCTCAATTAATGGCAAAATTACAGTTTTATTTAACCTTCAAATGGTAAATTTCTACTAAGGTTCCTTACTGTGGATTACGAGTTGCTGAGATATTAGTGATTTATTGATAATTCGTTGTATTTTATTTTGTAGTAAGTGTCGAATCATTTTTTACGCAAATACTAGCACTTTTAATAAGAGTAATCAATAAATCTGCAATTAATCACCAAAAAATTGTTTTAATTATCCTCAATTTATACTGGAAAGAACATACCGTTAACGCAGTAAAAAATTGAATTAAAATTACCGAAATATTCATGGTATAAGATACTGACGTTTGCTTCTTTTTGCCCAGAACTTTGTATAGGAATTGAGAATATATCGCATTACAATTTTTACCGATACAGTAGGATAGAAATTTTTCCTAGATTATGAATATTTCGATATTATGTGTTTTGTTTTACAATTTTTGCAATGGCACTGCAATATTTATCCAAAACATTTAGATACTTTTCAAAAGAATTTTTTTCTCTGTATATCGTACCCAATGTCTGATCCGTACCCAATTATTGATCATTTTTCCATATAAATACTAACAATTAAAAATTATCGATTTGAAAACGTTTGGATAACCTTATAAAGTAATAAATCAAGTCTAAAATTCATATATTAATTCAAAATATTTTATTAACTTTTCCATGTGTGTACATGAATGATTGTAAATTGCAGGACTTGACAGATCAGAACTTATGTAGACATAAACGATACTTCAATTTTCATCATTTTCATTAAAAACGTAAATAGTAACTATTGTATTAATTTATAATTATAAATTTCTCTCCACACTTTATAACAAATATTAAAACCGCCTAAATAACTTTTACTATAATTCGTCTTTATTAAAATTAAATGCCTATAGTATAAAAATTATGATAATTAAAGATATCCTTTTAATTTTTAATAAACCATAATCTGACTTCACGTACGTATCATATCAATCGTAATACAACGAAAAAAGTAAAAAAAATAAATAAATAATGTCACTCTCATGTGCTCACGAAAATCAATGATATATAAATATATAGGAAAAGAGTAAATTTTTTCGATTTTAATAATAAATTGGAAAAGAAAAAAAAGCGTTACTATGTATAAACCTTGCGTACCACGCAAGTTCATAGCTTGTAGTATAAGTCAATAAATAACTACATATACATTATACATGTAAAAATAACCGGAGATTCTTTAAATAATAAATAAGTAACAAAACGCATTAAACATAATGACTTATAATTAAACCCTCTTTAAAAACTATACGTGCAAAACATAAAATATCGATGAACAACCTTAAAAAAAAGGTGAAATAAATTAAATTTCTACAGGTAATGACTAACCAAAGAAATTAAATAATTCCGTAAAATAAACATTGAATCACATATATATATATAGTTTGAAATGTATCATCGATACCCACACACATGCATACACACAAGATTGACGGTAAATAGGAAGCCTCTTATAAAACATGTGTTTATATTTTCATGAACGTCGATAAACTGTTTGAATCAATGGGATTTCAAGTAAGCTACTGAACGATCAATGTCTTTACATGGTGTCTAAAAATATATCTACGTATACGCACAGGTATACAATTCTCATCGTGTACATCAATAAATTATAACGTTATTTTTTTGTCGTTATTATTATTAACGTTATCATTACTATAAACTTATGAAAAACGAAAATCAATGTACTCACTTATTAATCCTGCCGGTCTTTTTATTTGAATCATCCAAAATCTTCTGCTCGCGTGCGAGACCTGTAAAACGAAAAGCAAAACGTAGCGTTAGATATAAAAAAAAATTTTTTTCCAACTCCCGAGATCGGTAAACTTTTTATTTTGCTCTCAACGTTATGTATGTATATGTGTGTATTTTTAGTGTCCGCGTGCACGCTATAAGAATAATACGTCTTTTTATAAAATAAAACTTTTCGCTATAAGGTTATTAATGTGTATGTATGTATGTATGTATGTGTGTGTATATATATATATTTTTAAATTATAACTATTATTTTTCAATTGCTTGTATATACTTCATATTTAAATTATTAAAAAAATATTTTTCTTACATGTACATTTTCTTATTACTATATTATTCATTGAATCGGATGAATTTGTATGTATAAATTTCAGAGTCGCCGTCGTCGATATATTAGAATTGAAAGTGATAATAATAAGAACAAAGAGAGCGAATGAAGCGTTATGAGAAAACGAGGAAGGGACCGATCTTGACGCGATCGAGAAGAAGCGGACTCGGTCAAGAACCGAGGGCAAGACCAGCCGGTGGTTCCACGATGTCGATGAAGAGGTTGGCCGTATTGTCAGCGGTGCACACGGCTCAACTGTCTGGTAACGGGACCAACAATTCCGGAAAAGACGTTCAGGGTTACAACAACATGTCATCCGGTCGAGCCGGCAGATACGAAACTGATTTACATGGGAATGTTAATATTCTGCTAGGAGGGTGAGTTTTACTTTTTATTTACGTTATAGTATATATATGTATATATATATATATATATATATATATATATATATATATATATACTGAGAAAAAATTGAATGAAAATTAGGAAACAATATTCTGGGTAAAACGCTGACGATCGCTTGTTTAGAAAATTTTCCTCTAAAATAGAAATGTTTACCATGATATATAGCTAGGAATTTTTCCTACACTATGAAACAAAAAATATGTGTATATGTATAGATATATGATGTATGCGGAGAGAATATTTTTTTTAATATGTAAATATAAATCTAAATCAAAGATACGTTTCTAAACATTTTGGATAAAAATTGTATAATATACGACTATGGTAGAAAATTTAAAAATTTTTCTTTTCACGTGGAATAAAAAAATACTATTTCATTTTGATCCTCCAATTGTATTATAATTATGGGCAAATATTACACAAACACGCGAACGTCAGCAATTTAACCATCAGAACATTTTTTGATACTTCGGGCGGAAAAATAGCACAACTCAGATTTTCCCATGTATAAATAGCGTTAAAAATTTTGAGTTGTGTCCTTTTTTCATCCAACGTGTCGATTGTAGTAATTTGTATTTATTTTTCCTCTCCGTGTAGTAAAAATTACTAATTCAATTAAAGTACTAATTTCAACTCAAAAAGAGTATATCTAAATATTGAAATAAAAATCTGAAAAGATTCATATGTATGTATCAAAACATAAGAGAGGTCCTGACGTTTTTATTTTTGAAGAAAAAATCACTTTCAATTTCAAAATAATTTTAGGTCGGCAATTATTAATAAAATAAAGGTATAAACTTTCGCTAACTAGTGATTTAGAAATCATTATTCTTTAAAACATGCCTAAGGGCCTGACTTTCAGGATTTCATCAAAAATTAATTTTTTTATTTATAAAAAAATATATAAAAACAATTTTCTCAGTGTCCATCTCCTTAATGGTAAAAGGAGAAAATAGTTATATTTTTGGTACCAATGTTATTATCAATAATGCAATGTTTATTGTTCTCTATACTTTTTGAGTGTTGCCAGAATAAATTTATTATTATTATTATTATTGTCACTTTAGTATATGAATTCGTACCAATGCTGGAAACTTTTACCGTCATTAACAGTAATTTTTATGAAGCACACAAATCTATCATTATTGAAATAGTAATCATATACATCACATTTTCCACACTACAAACGAGGGTATTTTATTTATAATCTCTATATCCAATTTATGTCCAAATCATGTACGGATACCATTTTTTAAAAACGAAAAAATTGTCTCCATCGTGTACAATTTAATATCAATCATTCACCATCATAGAAACAAACAAGATACAAGAAAATAATAAAAAAAAACGACATACATCAAGATAAAATTACACACACTCGCGTCTTTAAAATTTAAATATATCATGTTTTATTTATCGTAAGCATATTATCAAATGTTTATATATTTACGCGTAAAGTTATGACTTTTTGAGGTCGTCGTCGATCGTCCAACCCGAAGAATGTAAATCGAGTGCTCTCTCTCTCTCTCTCCAAAGTTCTTTTAAAAATATGTGCCCCATCTTATACTTTGGAAAGAGCAACCAAAAGGAGCAGAATCGATCTACGACCGTTTTGCATAATTTATGTACAAGCATTTCCTTTTCGGTGAATGTTACACACACATATATATATACACCTTGAATTCGATCGCGTTACACATATATACACTTTTATTTATTTTTTAATACTTGCTGTATCAAGATAACGCGTTACATATCCCTGTCAATATTAATCTTGATTACGCGTTTATCGCATATTAAGGTAAAAGCACCAGTGATTGGACAGTTAAGACCACTTTTTATTTTTCGAGTAAATTTTCAAGTAATACAATTGTAAAGGATAATAAAAATATATTTGACTGACAGTATTAGTATTATAGTTTGACGTAAGCTATTAAAACAAAAACTTTAATGTAATTTTGTACTAAGATATACAAATATCGTAAAATATTCATTTGATGTAGTTATTGGACACTGCTGACACCACGCTGTAGTGATTGGACAAGGATGTATTAGTGTTTGGACATATGTATAAATTGCTCTTTCAAAACTTTTTATTTACATAATGTTAAATGAATTAACTAATTTTAACATATATATACATACATATATATATATATATAAAATAAAAATTGCATATATTATAAATTTGGTCATATTTATTGTTGGAAATATATAACAAAAATATATTAATAATAAGAGAAAATGTTGTATAAATAAATAAAAGTATATCTATATAAAATAAATAAACATAGATACTTATCCGATGAGGACTTGAGTAAGTGAAGCTGACAGCTGATAGGCTTCGAAGGGCTCCTTCGCTGATCCAAGCTGGCTCACTGACATATTTCTTTCTTTGCTAGCTAGTATTAATACTTAATATATATATATTAAGTAATAAATAAATAAAAGTATATATATAATAAATGAACATAGATACTGATTCGATGAGGACTTGAGTATGTGAAGCTGACAGCTGATAGGCTTCGAAGGGCTCCTTCGCTGATCCAAGCTGGCTCACTGACATATTCCTTTCTTTGCTAGCTAGTATTAATTAAATCATTCATTTCACAGGTATTTAATTAATACTAGCTAGCAAAGTAAGAAATATGTCAGTGAGCCAGCTTGGATCAGCGAAGGAGCCCTTCGAAGCCTATCAGCTGTCAGCTTTACTTACTCAAGTCCTCATCGGATAAGTATCTATGTTTATTTATTTTGTATAGATATACTTTTATTTATTTATACAACATTTTCTCTTATTATTAATATATTTTTGTTATATATTTCCAACAATAAATATGACCAAATTTATAATATATGCAATTTTTATTTTATTTTAAATAAATATATAATATATAAACTTACATATACATAAAACATATTATGATAGATCCTAGTATATAAGTAGTATAAGTTTAACAAAATAACTATCTAATAGTACTTTTTGATACATTAGGCTTGTAGGTCTTAATGACATTCCATGGTTCACCGCCTCAACAGCATCAACTATGTTTTCTTGAGTATAGTTCTTTATATCTTGTTTTTTTTGGCTTTAGGCATTTGTCCTGTAACAAAATAAAATACTTTTATTCAATTATATTTGTTATATATAAATTAAATTATAGAGTTACTGTATATAGGATAGGTTATAGGTTAGGTTTACATAAATTTAGAAAATACTTATTTTTATGAATAAATAATATGTTTTTTAATTAAAAATAATAAAGTAAATAAAAGTATAGTTGTATAAAACACAAAATTACTTACCGAAATTAAGTCAAACAGGTAAAATATTAAAAAGGACCGTCTAACAAATTTTGTTATTGCGTGTCCAATGATTGCGACACCACCGCTACTCTTGCATTAGTCACTGGACGCGGTAAATATATAAAATTCAAATTGAAAATCGTAAAATTACAAGACTGTACATATTCCAGATACAATAAACAAACTTTATAAACTTTACTGGATCAAAAAATATGATTTACACGATATTTACAGTCTTAAGAAATACCTCATCAGCATTAAGAAAACCATTAAGGTGTCAGCCATAATGCCTTGAACTGTTAAAAAAAAATATTATATATTTTTTTATAATAAAACCAATCATATGAACGCACTGTTTTATCTGCAATTATTATTCTAAATAGTTAAAGAATCTTTCCTTTTTTTTTTATTATAAAAACATTTAAATTCAATTTAATATTTAAATAAATACATCCAACTGTCCAATCACTGCAACATGTCCAATCACTGGTGCTTTTACCTTAATCGATTTTACGAGGAGATAATTTTTAACGCATTTGTAAACGACTGCATCCTCGAGTGTTAAATATAAAATTACCTTCCTTCAATTATACTTATACGATTCTCAAAAAAAAAAAATAAACTGTATGCGTATAAATATCCTTGTAAAATAACATCAATTCAACCGTTTTCTTCCATGTACGCGATCAGAGTCGGGTCGAAACGGGTGGGTAAAAAAAAATATCGCGATGTTGCAATTAAAAAAGATTTCTACAAAAATCCGTAAAAGAAAATTAATAAAAAAAAGGCGAATCAGGTTAAACTTTCATCACGACCGCGTTTCCGTCTGAATATGCAATTTGCATTTATCTATAGGTATATATGTACAATAATTTGCAAAAAAAAAGGACGAACGACAAAGTGGTGAATCCCAGTTTCTTTTTTTCAAAATATTAATTCCACCTCGCAAATTTGTGTGATAATAATAACGGAAGGAAAGGAAGGGAAGGAAAAAAAAAGGACAACTCGACCTCGACTTTCTATTCACACTTTGTCTACTCCTTCCTTCGTACAGCGTCTTTTTCCTTCGTGGAGTTGGAGTTAAAAAAAAAAGAGGAATGAGGAGTAAGGTGACGAATTTTCGTTGAATAGATTCACCGTTTGTATAATACGATTGTGGCTTTAAATTCCTACTTTCTTCCCCCTTTTTCTTTTTTCGTCTCGCGCATATTACTTATAGAACTCGACGAAATGAAAAATATCCGACGATTTATCGTGAAACGATTATTTTATTATCGTTAAAAAAAATATAAATACAAAAATAAATAAAAAACAACCGGCAATTTTATGCTCGACGCTTTTCGTTGTATCGTCGACGAGCAAACTAAACGCGTTAACTATAAATTAATATAACGACGTATATATGCGAATTCATTGCCGTTATAAAAATCTACAATTTAAAAATTTCATAAAATGAATTTGTAATTAAAAAAATAAAAAGAAAAGTAAAATACATTCGCACAACTGAGCAATTCGTGCTATATACAAAACAAATAAAATCACACTTGAATGTATCTCTTATGCAAATCAAATTGCAACACTGTCCTAAAAAAAAAAAAGAACTCGCGCGCGATAACGACTACATTGGGACGAATATTAATTCGAAAGATAAACATTTAGATATTTTAACAAGGAAACTTGTCTACGTAAATTGGTAAAGTTTAACGAAACTAAAGGAAATAATCTTTTTCTTTAAGTAAATGCATATATAGATAAATTCAAAGTCGCGGAATTAAAAAGGGGAAAAAGTTCATATAACTGTATCTAAAAATATGATTCGAATCATTGCGAGCCAAGTTTAAGCTCGTTTAAGAATATTTATGGAATTGCCCCCAGAGGGCGATCTTTTATCAAACGTATAATAAAGATAACGCGGTTTTACCCTGATTCATACATTCTTCTTTTGTGGAAATGAAAAATAATTTACATATTTAGGCGCAAAACTATTTACAATGTATATATATATATACACCCATGTATAATTTAAAAAGCTTCCTGCGTATACATTTTGTGAACTCTTGTATAAATTAAAAATTCTTTTTTTGTGGGTGTATTAACGCGCCGAGTAATAAATTTAATTGTTTGGTCAAATTATAGGATAATAAAAGAGTTTGTGTTGCATTTTTAAACAGTCGTGAATAATTTACGTTCTTTTGTGTTTTTCTCTGTCTCTTTTCAACAATAAATCAATTAGTAAATTTAGTAGTCGATTGATTTATTATTTTCGAATGGTGATTATCACATTTAAATTTAAGCTTACAATATTAGACTGAGAAAACAAATTTCATTTATAGCCAGTAAAAATGTCGTTGATATAACTGAAATATATTAATAATTCCATTGCCTTTTTAATATATAATAAATAAATATATTTACTAGGAAAATTATATAAATTAAAAAATCAAAATTAAATTAATCAAATTTTATAAATCGATTAATGTCTTATATTAAACAAAAAACGTGTTTTATTACTGCATCAAATATAAGTTTTATTATTTAATAAACTGTATATTACATTATGCCGTTGATTTATATAAAAATTTTTTTCATGCGCACCCACACCGAATTTAATTCAATAAAATATTGAATATATCTCACGATACGATTGTGACAACCAAACATTTATTGTTTTAATGAAATTTTTCTTTCGGTGTACAAGTAGTCGTAAAAAAAATAATACTTATCTATACACCATGAAAAATTAAAAAGAAAAAACATCGTTTACTATCATAATAAAAAAAAAAGAATATTTTAACACCTTGGCAAGGCAATCTTAATCAACGTCACCCTCGTAAAACCCGTAAAGCAAAATTAAAAGCAATAACGAAATTAACGAAGCAACGAAAACTGCCGTTTAATCATTCCCCTCTACACAAAGAAAATAAAAAAAAAAGTAGTAACACTCATTACCAAAGGTGTGACAATTTCTTGCGGAACGAAGTAATATCGAAGTCGGCTTTACGACGTTTGAGTCTGAAGCATTTAAACGAAAAAAAAAAAATAAATAAATAAACGGTACGCTCGCGTGTTTCCAAAATTACACGACGATATTAATATATAGAATCTAAGAAAGTGTATGTAATTTCTTTTTGTTTAGATAATTAAATGTGCACCAAGATTTTAATAGTTTCGTTTAACACGGAAAATATGTTATGCAGGATTTAATCCTAATAGAATATAACACATTTTTTTACGGACCGCTCGGTTACCCATTTTAACTCTTTCTTTCGGCGCTCAATAATAGATTTTGTTAATTTAGGGAAAAATTTAAATTCCCCGGATTACGGTATATATACACCGAAAAAAAAAATTCATTCTAATTATAAAAATTTGATTATAAAAATTATAATTGCGAAACTAATCTCAGCTTAAAATCTATCTCTTTAGTTCTCTCGTGTGTATATATAGTACGTTTTTTTTCTATATTTTTTTCAAATTTGCTTAAAAACATTTCTAAAAGTTTTCGAGGTCAAAGATGTTGAATTGCAAGTATAATCACGGGTATAACGGTAATGGAAACACCGGATAATTATCATTCTAAATTTTATATCAAAATTAAAATTTTATAATTTTACGAGTCACGGAAATCTAATTCCAAACCTTTAAATAATTTCTTTTCTTTTACACCGAACGACTTGGGCACAAGGCCTATACTTTTATAACGTTCATATTTAATTGATTATTCGATTTCGAATAATAATAATAAAAACAATAATCAATAATAATAATATTGAAAATGATAAATAAAAATAATAAAATAACGATTATCCCTTTATCTATATTCAAGAACTATTCACACAGATTGAATTAAAATCAAACCATCATACTTCAAAATGAATTAGAAAGAAAAAATATATTTATACACCTTATCGTGATAAACCTTGAGTACACTATCGGTAATAAATGACTTTTATATTTTCCTTCGCAATTTCCGATGACAAGTGAAAGAAAAAAAAGAAACAGACCTCGTTTTAGAGCCACACCCGGGTTGTGCACGCACGTTTTGTCATCAGGTGGAAAAAAAAGAAGACAGTGTGCGTAAACACGCGAACGAACGTGGAAATAGAGAATATATATATGCTGCTGAAAGCTTTGGTAAACTTGATAATTGGGATTCGATGTTTAACTCTTTGCTCATTGGTCGATATATACGTTTTGATGGATCGCGCATGCACACACACACTCACACACACAGACACACACACACACACACACAACACGTGAATATTTCTGGTGGATATATATATATAAATTAATCATTCGAAATTAACGCGTCGATCGCGGGTATCGACGTTTTTCCCTGATTTATAAAAATAATGTGTACTCTCGTGTACGAAGAAAAAAAAATTGTTAAAAAATTCATTCGGTTTATTCGAGAACCTTCCCGGAAAGTTGATTATTATTTCAAAGAGATGTGTGGAAATATATATATATTTTCGTTCGGTTATTTTACACTCGGAATTATTTAACGAAAACTAATTGTCCTTCCTTATTCGCATTATATATATATACGAATTAGGTCGTATATAATTTTTGTTTCGTTCGAGAATTCGCGCTTGTGTCTACTCGTCATTCGTTAATTCAAATAGTATTGCCAAAAATTTGAAGGGCCACGAGAAATTACGTCGATAATGTATTTCATAATAATCCGTGAAATCTCTTCATTTGCTCATTTATAATGAATGATTGGTATTACGCGCGCGCGCGTGTGTGTGTATGTATACATATATACATGTATACTTGTTGCTTTGAGATTGTAAATCAGCTGATAATGACATATTTCATGTCGTAACTGTATATCGTTAAATAATCCTTTGATCCTTGATGAATAATTAACACCGAGTGTGCATTTTATTTAATATTTTTTTTGACGTATTAATTAAACGAGCATTTTTTAATTATTTAAGGTGGCTCATTACCGATAGTTATGTAGTCAAGTGGGTGAACTTATATATACGAAATGTACAAATAGTGTTGATGCTCATAATTATTGTTTCGAAATAATACATTTTATAATTTTTCAACTATTAAGTAATAATAAGTATAACGTTATTTTTTTTTAATTTTAACCCTTTCAGACCCAATGTACATTGTGAAAGAATTTCATTAGTATTTTTAGATTATTAAAATGGTATTAAACCAATTCTATATTTAAAAATAATCGTGGTGATAAAATTATAAATAGAAATAAGAAAAAATTCTGAATTAATTTAAGTCTAAAAAAGAGTGTTTCTTAGAACATGAGCGGCCAGTTATAGTACGACAAAAATTTTCTTTTTTAAATTTTATTCATTTAAATACATTTTTAGATGACAATATGGACAAATTGAAGGTGTGTTTTGTAGAGAAAAATTGATACCGCGTTGGACAGCTCCCTGATATCCGTCACAGTGAAATCAGATTTTCTCTACAAAATACGCCTTTGATTTTCCATATTACTAACGAAAGTAATTGTTGGATAAATCTTTATATAATTTATACACGTGGGAAAATTTAGTTCCTTTATTCTGATTGTCTTAAATATAACTAATTATTATAAAGAAAATTTTTCTTAGGATAGAGGAAACTGAGACACTTAATTAAATAAGTAAAGTGTATAATGTGTAACCTGTATATAAAAAAATATGCAATTCGTAGTGTAGTGTATTTAAAAATTTCAAAAAGACCTACAGTAATGTTAATTCGGAAGAAGCCACCTTCAATAATACCAAAAGTTGAGGTCGATTGCAAATGCGATTTGTTTTAATTTCGTTTTTACGGATCGACGTCTGTGTCCAACGTATACCAAAGAAAAAAAAAGCAACAACAACAACAAATGTTATTTCCTAGTTATTACATTGTGCACGAGAGCGTGGAAGTAAAACGTATAGAGTAATCGATTGATCGCATTTTATAAACGCGAGTAAAATCGCGTATACGTCAAAAACAATTTTGTAAAGTTGCATTTCACGTGTTTGTTAACAATGATAATAAACAAAAAATTATTTTTACATTCGGGTACATAGACGTCAATCTGTATATATATACATACGCCAAGTAGAATACCTCGTATAATACGAAAATAGATTAACCGCACGGGTGTCCTCCTCCCAAAAAAAGGAGAGTGTCGAATCGATAACTTTGATAAACGAAGCAAGAAATCTATATATATATCGTCGATTAATTTTGTTAAATAATCATCTCTCTGTCTTTCTCTCGAATTAGAGCGATGTTGGGTGGTGTAATCGTGGTCGTCTTCCTCGTCTGCTATTGCTGCCACAGGAACATGAGGAAAAATCGACCGCACGAGTACTCGCAGTATTGGCGAGCCGAGCCGGATGTCCACAGCCTCGAAGTCTTTACCATGGACTCGCACGCTATGGTAATTAAATTTTTTTTATTCCTCTTCCTTTTTTTATTTTCTTTTAAATCCACCCACACGTATAACACACACCTTAATTACCATTGATCGATAGTTTTCATTACGCAAATAGATCCAACGGGTATTCTAATAATAGGGTATACACTTTCATTTTGGGCGTGTGTATGTATCATACAGATTTATTTTTAATTCCCCCCCGTCGCGATTTTCCGAGCCTGATTTCGTATATGTATACACGTTTAGATAAGGATTCGTTTAATTAGCACGGTATACTTAGGTGAAACGGTAAATTATCGTAATGCACAGAGATACTGTTGTTTAAGAGGATCTTACTTAACTTGAAAAATTTGCTGATGCCCTTACGGATAGTAAGAACATTTAGTGAATTCAACTTTATATTTTGTTTTTCTTTTATTTCAGCAATTTTAATCTTAAAGAGATCATTATGCTATAAAATATTTTATTGAATGTATATAGTTTGATTGCGTGAAGTACATAAAATAAAATAAATGGAAATAATTTAAAAATTTTAATTTAAATTAAAAATATTGTAGTTGTCAAATAGGCTATATAGTTACATCGACCAAAATTTTATACGTTCTTTATAAATTATTTAACTAGTTTCAAATAAATATTTTTTAGGAGTACGTACAGGAAATTCATTCAATTATTTTTTTAATGTAGTAGTAGTGATTGACGAAAAAATAACATTTCGTCCAATAATAATAATAGTTTGAAACTAAGAAATATTTGTAGTTATTAATTATGCAAATTTTGTTCGTTCATATTAAATATTTACCAGGTTCAAAGAATTATCGTTAAGGAGTATTAAATAAAATATATTACTGAAATTTTTTTTTCACTGTAATACAATGTAATACAATTTTTCTTCTTAGCCGAATTCTTACACATGCTTTGAAAAGAAAATCTTTTTATTTGTTTGACTTAGAATATTCATTTTTTTGTTCAGAATATTGAAAATTCCGCCAGGATTCGCGTTAATATAGAAAATTCATATTAGAGTAATTAGATATTCTCTTTAGATGTGATATTCAACGTTTATTATATCTGTTTTATCGACGTTAAATATTACACTTAATTGAAGATAGTTATACAATAACATTGTATCATAAAAAATGCTAGAGTACATTGCCTCTCTGTTGAGTAAATAATCAAATATTTAATTATTGTCTTACAGTATGAGATTATGTTCGTCGTATTCAAATTTATTTTTAAGTAGTTTTGGTAAATGATTTCTTTAAAAATTCTTCATATTTCAACCTAAAATTTAATATATAGGTTGGTTACTAAATATTGGGTTTATATTGGTTTTTAATAAAGGAAAGGTATAGTAAACTCTTAGAATTATATTAATTATGAAATATTGGTCAAATTGGTTATTAATAAAGGAAAGGTACAATGAACTCTTAAAATCACATTAATTAACGATGCCTCAATTACATCGATTTTCACGTGACATTTTACATTTATATTAAGGCATCAACGGTAAAACTTGAGTATACTTCATCCCCTGTTCCCACTTGCATTAAATTTTAGATTAATTTAAAACCAACTAATGACCAAACAAAAATCCATCCACAGTGCTACGACCGTACGGGCCTGGCGATCGGTCAAACCGAAGAAATGAACGTCTCGTCGTCAACACCAAGACCGGTGACTCCAGGTCCACCACCGGCATACGAAAGTTTAATTTTCAAACCATGCCTGACATCGCCGTCCGACAAAAAACCCGATTACTCGATGGGATTGACACCCGTAGGTTGCATTTTACCAGTACCGATCGACCTCGAATCTGGTCAACGCACACTCAAAGAAGAGGAGAGCAGACGAGACGACGAAGGTTTACCATCGTACGAAGCAGCACTCAAACTCGAAGCTCACGGCTACGTCTAGCTGTACAGACTGTTACCAAATACATTTTTTAATACAATGCAAATACACACCAGTGAGTTTTAACGATATACAGTGCAAAGTGTCTCGAAAATTTGGAACTTCGGAGAGTGTGATATATATGTAAAAAAAAAAAAGAAAAAGGCCTATTTATGCGTCCGAGATTCAAAATCTCAATATATTGGGTCATTATATACCGTATGTACAATTTTTTTTTTCGTTTTCCCTCCGCGTGGGATGCTGATTTTTTGACTGATCATTCTATTTATCGGTATTATTTAAACGCATTGTGATGTTAATTTAAGGTCGTTGCAGGAATATTATACATTTATTTAAATTAATTTAAATGAATCACTCGCATTATATTATCTTACATTACAGGCGAGATTATATTTTTATTTCACGCAAACCATCATGTATAGATATATATCGATACCTCAAAGTGAAAGAGAGAGAGATACCATTTGGATTATTCGAATTATGTAAGCGTATCATGATAATTTACAGTTTAAAAGGCGATAAGTAAACTCTTTTTATTTGACTACAAGTTATACCTTTTATGCGTTTAAAACTTTCTCATCTCTTCCTCAAAGGGATGTATATATAGAAAGAGAGAGAGAGAGAGAGTTTAATTCATTTCAAATATTTGAATAACGGATAGTTTTTTCACCCTTTGGAAAGTCGAAACGAGAGTATGGGAATTACTTTACAATGCAGTTTATTTTCTCTTTCTCTTTCTCTCGACAAAACTGCAACGACGAACTAAAGTAGTTGGCTGGTACAACGAAAGAAAAGTTAATTATTATTCATTGTGTAACTTTGATTAAACGTATACACGGAGAAAAAATAAGATAGTAATAGTTATTGAGAGAATTGCGTTCGTAACACGTAAAGAAACGAAGTGCTAATCATATCGTTTAATTATTACGAAATTAGTAAACCGGGATGAAGTATTAAAAAAAATCAGTAGAAAAGTCAAGATTTCGTTCTACGTTAAGTAGTATAATTGTAAAAATTAATATTTTTTTCTCTTTTTGTATATAAAAATAAAGTTTTGTTTGTACATGGTTTTTATTTTATACTTTTCTTTCGTGTTTGATGAGTTTTTAAAAATTTCCTACGAATATTGTGTATACGAGCTTGCAGTGGTACTTGTCGTCATCCTCCTTTGAAATATTATTTATGAAAATAAAAGGTTATAAATTTTTTTTAATAACAGTGTAATTGAATTTCTTAGTTTTTTATCAATATTTCTTTTGTTCTAAAATTGATCGAACCCTTAGTTCTATGAGTTATGAATGATTACCAAACGTTTAATCAAATGATATACGCGACGGGGAACTAATATTCCTAGGTGAATTTATTACTCGGTCGAAAGCTCGCTTGTATTTCATCCAAGTTAAATAGATCGAAGTATCAACAATTATCTTACAAATAAATAAATGGATACACTAAAAAATAAATTTAATAAAATCAATAAAAATTTTTTTTAATAGTTCCAAACAAATATTTGGATGGAAATTGTTTTATAAAACGATATACGTCTATATCTTTTAATTAAAATTTTTTTCATCTTAAATATTTCTTTGTTTCAAGCAAATATTAGCTGGAACTATTCAAACAAATATTTTATTGAACTTACTAAATTATTTTTCCGTGCAACGTGCAGCATAAAATTTAATCATTTTGAATGCAGCTTAAACTCTGAAAAAGTTATCCGAACTTGTTGGTTACATTCGTATGTTAAGTTAAAAATTTAAAATGCATTTGGGTATTAAAGTATTAATGAGTAGAAAATGTCTTATGCTCTGTTGCAATTCGACGAAAGAGAAAAAAATCTTCTACACATTATTGGTCTAGATGGCAATAAATACCAAATAAATCGAATGTTGACGTGATGTGCTGAACTAATAGAAAATCTAGTAACTCTCTCAAAATTAATAGTATTTATTTTTCTCCGTGTACACATACGTATATCGCGAATCATCGTTTATTTTCTGTAAAATACTTACTACGATTTATTGAAATACTTAATTACGAATTTTTGGCCATTTATGGTCAAATCACCAATTTTTTCGCCAAAAAAAAAACGTTTCGTAAATGCTTTGGACAGTTAATATGAAGTATAGGTTACACGTACGTATAATAAAATGCAAAGTACATGCTCTCTGTTAGTAATAATCAATATTTTTGTATGTATGAGATATGTCGTCGTATTCAAATATTTTAAGTAGTTTGGTAAATGATTCTTTAAAAATTCTTCATATTTCAACCTAAAATTTTAATATAGGTTGGGTACTAAATATTGGGTTTATATTGGTTTTTAATAAAGGAAAGGTATAGTAAACTCTTAGAATT
Organism: Theocolax elegans; assembly: GCA_026168455.1. Lineage (NCBI taxonomy): Eukaryota > Metazoa > Arthropoda > Insecta > Hymenoptera > Cerocephalidae > Theocolax > Theocolax elegans. Next base: position 77,568,768 of record CM047427.1, on the reverse strand, counting down.
ATATTAATTATGAATATTGGTCAAATGGTTATTAATAAAGGAAAGGTACAATGAACGCTTAAAATCACATTAATTAACGATGCCTCAATTACATCGATTTTCACGTGACATTTTACATTTATATTAAGGCATCAACGGTAAAACTTGAGTATACTTCATCCCCTGTTCCCACTTGCATTAAATTTTAGATTAATTTAAAACCAACTAATGACCAAACAAAAATCCATCCACAGTGCTACGACCGTACGGGCCTGGCGATCGGTCAAACCGAAGAAATGAACGTCTCGTCGTCAACACCAAGACCGGTGACTCCAGGTCCACCACCGGCATACGAAAGTTTAATTTTCAAACCATGCCTGACATCGCCGTCCGACAAAAAACCCGATTACTCGATGGGATTGACACCCGTAGGTTGCATTTTACCAGTACCGATCGACCTCGAATCTGGTCAACGCACACTCAAAGAAGAGGAGAGCAGACGAGACGACGAAGGTTTACCATCGTACGAAGCAGCACTCAAACTCGAAGCTCACGGCTACGTCTAGCTGTACAGACTGTTACCAAATACATTTTTTTAATACAATGCAAATACACACCAGTGAGTTTTAACGATATACAGTGCAAAGTGTCTCGAAAATTTGGAACTTCGGAGAGTGTGATATATATGTAAAAAAAAAAAAAGAAAAAGGCCTATTTATGCGTCCGAGATTCAAAATCTCAATATATTGGGTCATTATATACCGTATGTACAATTTTTTTTTCGTTTTCCCTCCGCGTGGGATGCTGATTTTTTGACTGATCATTCTATTTATCGGTATTATTTAAACGCATTGTGATGTTAATTTAAGGTCGTTGCAGGAATATTATACATTTATTTAAATTAATTTAAATGAATCACTCGCATTATATTATCTTACATTACAGGCGAGATTATATTTTTATTTCACGCAAACCATCATGTATAGATATATATCGATACCTCAAAGTGAAAGAGAGAGAGATACCATTTGGATTATTCGAATTATGTAAGCGTATCATGATAATTTTACAGTTTAAAAGGCGATAAGTAAACTCTTTTTATTTGACTACAAGTTATACCTTTTATGCGTTTAAAACTTTCTCATCTCTTCCTCAAAGGGATGTATATATAGAAAGAGAGAGAGAGAGAGAGTTTAATTCATTTCAAATATTTGAATAACGGATAGTTTTTCACCCTTTGGAAAGTCGAAACGAGAGTATGGGAATTACTTTACAATGCAGTTTATTTTTCTCTTTCTCTTTCTCTCGACAAAACTGCAACGACGAACTAAAGTAGTTGGCTGGTACAACGAAAGAAAAGTTAATTATTATTCATTGTGTAACTTTGATTAAACGTATACACGGAGAAAAAATAAGATAGTAATAGTTATTGAGAGAATTGCGTTCGTAACACGTAAAGAAACGAAGTGCTAATCATATCGTTTAATTATTACGAAATTAGTAAACCGGGATGAAGTATTAAAAAAAATCAGTAGAAAAGTCAAGATTTCGTTCTACGTTAAGTAGTGTAAATTGTAAAAATTAATATTTTTTTTCTCTTTTTGTATATAAAAATAAAGTTTTGTTTGTACATGTTTTTATTTTATACTTTTCTTTTCGTGTTTTGATGAGTTTTTAAAAATTTCCTACGAATATTGTGTATACGAGCTTGCAGTGGTACTTGTCGTCATCCTCCTTTGAAATATTATTTATGAAAATAAAAGGTTATAAATTTTTTTTTAATAACAGTGTAATTGAATTTCTTAGTTTTTTATCAATATTTCTTTTGTTCTAAAATTGATCGAACCCTTAGTTCTATGAGTTATGAATGATTACCAAACGTTTAATCAAATGATATACGCGACGGGGAACTAATATTCCTAGGTGAATTTATTACTCGGTCGAAAGCTCGCTTGTATTTCATCCAAGTTAAATAGGTCGAAGTATCAACAATTATCTTACAAATAAATAAATGGATACACTAAAAAATAAATTTAATAAAATCAATAAAAATTTTTTTTTAATAGTTCCAAACAAATATTTGATGGAAACTGTTTTATAAAACGATATACGTCTATATCTTTTAATTAAAATTTTTTTTCATCTTAAATATTTCTTTGTTTCAAGCAAATATTTAGCTGGAACTATTCAAACAAATATTTTATTGAACTTACTAAATTATTTTTCCGTGCAACGTGCAGCATAAAATTTAATCATTTTGAATGCAGCTTAAACTCTGAAAAAGTTATCCGAACTTGTTGGTTACATTCGTATGTTAAGTTAAAAATTTAAAATGCATTTGGGTATTAAAGTATTAATGAGTAGAAAATGTCTTATGCTCTGTTGCAATTCGACGAAAGAGAAAAAAATCTTCTACACATTATTGGTCTAGATGGCAATAAATACCAAATAAATCGAATGTTGACGTGATGTGCTGAACTAATAGAAAATCTAGTAACTCTCTCAAAATTAATAGTATTTATTTTTCTCCGTGTACACATACGTATATCGCGAATCATCGTTTATTTTCTGTAAAATACTTACTACGAATTTATTGAAATACTTAATTACGAATTTTTTGGCCATTTATGGTCAAATCACCAATTTTTTCGCCAAAAAAAAACGTTTCGTAAATGCTTTGGTTTCTACTAGGGTATAATATATATAGTTACTCGTAGTAATTATATAGGTGTATATATGTATTCAATAACATAGAATAAAACTAAAATCGAGTTGTATAGGTATACATAACATATGTGTATGTGTGTGCGCGCGCGTATTTGGCAGGCAGGGTAAATATTATACTTACTTTTCAAGGCTTCGAGACATAAAACTTGATTAATTTTTTATGATCTTCGAGAGATATTTATATTTATTCATATTTATAATTTTGCGAGTTTTGGTTGGTATAAAACGTACATTTCCGAGCATGAATTAAAAAAAAGTGTATACGTTCCAAAATATATATTTTTCGGAGTTTAGTATATCAGTCGTATAACATTTATATGTGTACATCGGTGGTGGAATTTTCGAGCGTGCATAATAAATGATAAAAAGACGAGAGTGGAAGAGAGAGAGATAGAGAGAGAAAACGAATTTTAATATTTTTGGCATTAGGTCAGAAAGGGTCAAGTTGAAAAAGAGGTCAGATTATTTCAAGCGAGCAACAAAGAAACATATATATACGTATGTGCATATACAGTAAATTTATTTCGTATATATACATATAATTTATATTTTTAAAAATAATACATATATATACATATATATTTATTTACCGAAGCGAAAGTATAAATGCGTTATAACGTAAATATTACACGAATTGTTTTTCTTAAACAAACGTCTAAATCGATGTCGAAGAAACGGAAATGAAAATGTTACGCGAATTATTTGTTATATTGTTTTAATGTTCTCAACGTTGTGACCGACTGAATATTTTTTTGTATATTAGTTTGCGAGGCAACGAAGTTGCCGCGTTTAAATTTCACTGTCATTATTATCAATGCGCTCTGCTCTCTAAATTCGTTGGAGTGAAAAAGGTTATTCGAATTTACGCGCCAAAATTAAGTTAATAAATTTTTGAGTGGAGATCTCACTCGAACTCAGTAATTTTTCACTCGAAAAAGAAAATTGAAGTTAGGTTTAAGGTAATAAATTGACTCGTTGAAGTGTTAATATTTAACTTGATTAAAACGATTAAATTATGACTCAATATCGTTTCACTAAGAATTGTCTCCGAAAGTGTAACTTTACACTCGATTAATTTCACTAAGAGAAAAAATGTTAGTAAATTAATTTATTCAGAGCGTTTGGAAAAATATTTGTTTGAGACTAAAAAATATTTTGTATTCGTCAAATATTATAACAAACCCAATTTTTATTCACGCCAATACATACAAAAAAATTATTAATAATATACATTAATTTTCGAAATAAAATAAGGATTTCTTTACTTAATCTATTACTTTATACGGTTATATCCAAATGCTATTTCAACCAAATTGATCAGAAATTGGGTACGATACGGTATACCTTATCTTTCTTTTATTTAAAGTTTTGTTCCAATTTAAGAATTATTTCTTTATTTTCAAACCAATATTTTTTCAACGTATTCAACAAAATATTTTATCGAATCCACTAACATTTCTTATCCGCGTTGATTAGAATTATTGAATTCTGATATGACACCGATTCGCATATAGTGTCGTCTCTAATTTTTTTTTTCACTCGAACAAATTTCCAGAGTAAACCTATATACAAGAAAAAGTTAAATTTTCATTTTATAAATACATAAAATATTAATTCATACAATACGGTGGAAATGAAAGATTGTATTGGGTAAAAACGTCAGTGATTAAATTTTGCGTCGAGATAGAAGAACTCGAAGATATAAAAGGATTTAATTAAGCCGAAGTGACGACGACGAGTCAGTGTTAATTCCGAAAGCGACTTATATCCTCCACCGTGCAGTAACAAGTGGCTAATTTCGTTATATATACTCTAAAATGGCTAATTTTTTCGAACTGCTCATCGTTTTTTTATAAACATTTATTAATAACCAGAACGAAAATTGTCGTTTAATTCTTTTTATTTTATATATAGGCCAACAGCTTCCGAAGAAACATTACATAATTATGTATATATATATAACATATATAATTAACATATTTATTTACCGAAAAGTATAATGCGTTTAACGAAATATTACACGAAGTTTTTTAAACAAACGTCTAATGTGTCGAAGAAACGAAGTGAAAATTACGCGAATTATTTGTTAGATTGTTTTAATGTTCTCAACGTTGTGACCGACTGAATATTTTTTTGTATATTAGTTTGCGAGGCAACGAAGTTGCCGCGTTTAAATTTCACTGTCATTATTATCAATGCGCTCTGCTCTCTAAATTCGTTGGAGTGAAAAAGGTTATTCGAATTTACGCGCCAAAATTAAGTTAATACATTTTTGAGTGGAGATCTCACTCGAACTCAGTAATTTTTCACTCGAAAAAGAAAATTGAAGTTAGGTTTAAGGTAATAAATTGACTCGTTGAAGTGTTAATATTTAACTTGATTAAAACGATTAAATTCTGACTCAATATCGTTTCTCTAAAATTGTCTCCGAAAGTGTACCTTTACACTCGATTAATTTCACTAAGAGAAAAAATGTTAGTAAATTAATTTATTCAGAGCGTTTGGAAAAATATTTGTTTGAGACTAAAAAATATTTTGTATTCGTCAAATATTATAACAAACCCAATTTTTTATCACGCCAATACATACAAAAAAATTATTAATAATATACATTAATATTTCGAAATAAAATAAGGATTTCTTTACTTAATCTATTACTTTATACGGTTATATCCAAATGCTATTTCAACCAAATTGATCAGAAATTGGGTACGATACGGTATACCTTATCTTTCTTTTATTTAAAGTTTTGTTCCAATTTAAGAATTATTTCTTTATTTTCAAACCAATATTTTTTCAACGTATTCAACAAAATATTTTATCGAATCCACTAACATTTCTTATCCGCGTTGATTAGAATTATTGAATTCTGATATGACACCGATTCGCATATAGTGTCGTCTCTAATTTTTTTTTTCACTCGAACAAATTTCCAGAGTAAACCTATATACAAGAAAAAGTTAAATTTTCATTTTATAAATACATAAAATATTAATTCATACAATACGGTGGAAATGAAAATTGTATTGGGTAAAAACGTCAGTGATTAAATTTTGCGTCGAGATAGAAGAACTCGAAGATATAAAAGGATTTAATTAAGCCGAAGTGACGACGACGAGTCAGTGTTAATTCCGAAAGCGACTTATATCCTCCACCGTGCAGTAACAAGTGGCTAATTTCGTTATATATACTCTAAAATGGCTAATTTTTTTCGAACTGCTCATCGTTTTTTTTATAAACATTTATTAATAACCAGAACGAAAATTGTCGTTTAATTCTTTTTATTTTATATATAGGCCAACAGCTTCCGAAGAAACAAGGTATACATAAGAAAATTAGGCGTATATATACCTAGCAAAATTTTGTATAAATGTAATAACATATATATAGATTTACCTTTTTTCTTTTTTAACCGATTGTATGATACACGATCCATTATGTGAAACAAAATAATTTGTCGATTTAATCAATGTGCTTATATATTTATTACATAGATTTATTCTGTATATAGATACTGTATAAAGGAAGCAAGAATATCGTATCGTCGAAGGGAACATTCGATTATGATATATGACGATTCATTTTGAAATAAATTAACTAAGAAATTTTAACTGTAGTGTGTCTATGTCTTATTCATTTGATATTACATATATATACATGCATTTCTTGTTTCATGTATCGTATGCATCGTGAATGCATTCTACTAACAAACTTTTATAACATTTTTTTTACTTTCCAAAAATTATACATTTATCGGTTTAAAATATCATTTTTTATATGTACCTGTATGAGAAGATATCTGCATTACCGACGGATACCATTACAAAAACCAACGGTAAATCATCGATAGAGGGCTTTGTGCAATGAAAATATAGAAAAGCTCTTACTACGTTTCAGTTGGTAATGTAGGATGCTGCAGCGGCTGAGCGAAACTATCGATCTGATTCGTGCAAAAAATCTGCTTTATCTTTGCACGTACTTATTAAATTTCCACTTTTTCTTACGCATTGACTTGTAAACTATATAAAAATTGCCGTTAGAAGGTGTTAAACAACAATTTTATAAATAAAAGTGTAATACGCGCATTTTATTCTTTTCAACAGTGTAAAATTGTCAATTTACACATTGTAACATTCATTATTATACACTTGAAGTGTGTACGCGAGTCAAAAGTATGTTTACAATTTAAAGAATGATTTATTGGCTATAAATTTAATTAATTAAAAAATTTCTTTGAAACGGTATAAAAGACGTATCGTAAAAAAATATAAACGCATAAATATCTCGCTAACAAGAAAAATCAAAAGGTGAAAAAAAAGATTTTTACAATTAAATTCCTATTTTACAATACGGGCAATTTTAATTAAATAAAGAAACCGTAACAAATTGAAAATAACAATATCGTAAAGTACATTGTGATTTGTATATATATAGCCTCTTTTAAATTCTCGATGCAGTATTTTACTTCGATCGCCATATACACAACGAACAACAATTTATCAAAGTAGATTTTTTTTTAAACGCTCAACCTACTCATCAATTTCAATTGAAATGAATTACACTGCCATTCGCAGATAAAAATACCGACACAACGATTTTTCAGAACCTAATAAACATTGTAAAACGAGCACGATTTGTTCAATAAGTTCAAAATTAAAGAAAAAAAAACGCTACGAATCAACTAATATATATTTTTTAATCAATCAAATATATGCACAAAAAAAAATAAATAAATTCGAAGTATAAATTTAATTAATTTAAATAAATATTTATTTAAATCTACGAGTCTATATTTATTTTAATTTATTGTTCGAACGAAATATATATCTATATACGTTTTTCTTTTATAGTAAATATGTAGTCGCAAAACGTATATACCAATATGTTTTAAAAGACGCTTTTTTTGAAATGTATATGCAAATATGTTTTTCTCATACCTCGCAGAATTGCAATACAGTCGGTTATCACATACGGTATTGTAACATTTATACGTATCGAAAAATTGTTGTCTTATCCGATACCTAATTCGCATATACGTGTATACACATAGATATGCGTACCTCGTTAGAAATTTCGAATGTGCCAATCAAACAAGCCAATTTACAATCTAATCCGCGCCCAAACCGTTTAACGCGACGAACGAAGATAAAAACAGAGCGAACCCGGTACAACAACAAAAAAAAATCCAGAATCACGCGTATATAACACCGAGTGAACTTTTAATCCACGTATATACACGTTGAATAAAACGTTTACCAGCAATCAACCACTCCAAAAAAAATATATATATGTAACTTAATCTGACTAAACTACATCACCCTTATATATGTATATACACACATATCGAAAATTCGTAAAGCTCACGGAAAATATAAAACCGGAAGTGGCGCCGAAAGAAAGAAAGAAAAAATGCCACGTGAAATACCATTTACAAAGTATCATAGCCGTTATCTACCAAGCAAATGCATTGTAACAGGCCTTCCACGCCTTTCCCATAAAACAACAGAAAATCCATCGGCCGGAAACGAGAAATTACACGCGCTATAACAAAGACCCGAGCAGCTTTTTTTTTTCTTTTCTTTTCGGGCTCTTCTACTGAAACAGATATAAAAGAAGAAGAAGGAAAAAAATAGGATAAGATAATTTTCCATTAACTGTAACGATGGAATCATAATTACGATTACTATATACGGCATTTAAGATCTCATCGTCGAAATTAGTTCCGTTTACGGGATCGTGGCTATATATATATACATATATACCGTTCACGTATCGAGGTATACATAAATATGTATCATCAATTTTTTTTTCTCGAAATATATATCATAAATTTTCTTTTCCACTTTTGTTTCCGCCGAGACGAGTGAACGTATTCTTGATATATAAAACTCGGTGAGAAAAGGTATATGAAAATTTCTATTTTTTTAAAAATCGTGCTGGAGAGTTGTTGTCGGTCGTGCGCACCGTATAAAAGGAAAGTATAGTAGATAAATTTCATGCGTCTGTCATTGGAGATGTCTATAAATCAATTTTCCTTCTGTGTCGTATACAAAAATGTATAAAATTAAAATCTACTCCGTTTAAAAAGTATAATTATCAATTTATATATAACGCAAAAAACGAATTAATTTATTTGACGAAAACTACTTGCGAACGCTTAATAATTTTAGAATCACTTGCAATATACCGCGCTTAAACTTTCATTAAAGTATTTATTTATTTTTTTTTATTTTCAACGGTACACTTATAATAAATCACTTTTTTCTTAACTCAAAGCAAAATTCCACAAAGAAAAGTTGTGTAAAGCGATTTAAATAACGTTATTAACATTATACGCTTTACAATTCGACTAACGTAATTTCGCGGAAGAAAGGAGAAATTAATAAGAAACATTTATTTTTTCTAAAAATTCTGTTTTTGATATCACGTATAGACACGCGCGCATTTAAAAATTCTCGTGAATCGATATAAATAAATAAAGAATTCCTTTACTTTTTTTTCGTTTGCTCCACTATAGGTTAAACAAATCCGTAAAATATTTTCCGAATGTAGCACGACGGAAAAAGGTGAAGAAGACCATTTCCATGTTAAAATTTTACTTGTAAAGAACAATGCGAAGCATATCTTAAAGCCGAGAAAAAGCGAAATGTATTCGACCCCAAATACGAACAATTGACACTTGGAAAAGTAACAAAATCCATCTGAATAATTCTCTATCCTTCTTTCTCCAAAATACAACTTTACCGCATTATTAAATCTATATATACATTTTTATTACTACAATATATACACCATTCCATTAAAAACGAGAATCGCCAATTAGCCTCGCATAATTAAAGAAAAAAAAACTTCGAACGTTAATATATAAGTCCATTTAAAAAAGTTATTTAACCCATTACGTTACCTGGATAAAGAAGTTTTTCTCATCAAAGAAAAATTCATTAAAAAAAAGAGAGAGTGACTCATTATCTAGCCATATATTCATATACTCGATTGCTACTTTAATCGTGCAAGAAGAAAAAAAAATTATGGAAATTATACCATGAGCGAAAATTGCGAGAAAACAAGCGCCGAAAATATGGTTTATCGTTATCCCTTTCTATATATATATACACGAATTATATTAAAGGAGGGGAAAGGAAAGAGGAGAGGTCGATTGAAGGTAATTGTCGAGTGAAATTATTTCCTTAAGTATCTTTAAATAATTTAAACGAGATTTCCATCAGACTCGGGTTTAACTTTTTAAAGGGGACACGCTCGCGCTCGATCGCTGATTCTTAAGTGAAACGAGAGGCGATCTTATAAATATTTAAATTTACCTTATTATAACTATATTTGGTAAACGTTTCGTAGGGAGTTACAAATAATTTGATAATCGTTAAATGTCGATAAATGTAAAATAATAAAACAGTGTAATTGTCAGCGAAATTGTACAGGGTTTAAAATAACAACGACAACACAGATTCTACGCTGTAAAACCTAAAGTGTAAAAATTGAAACTTGATTGTGTAAATAAAAAATTTTACAAGAAAATTACAAGTATTACAGTTTCTCAAAAATATATTTGTCGATTTACACATTCTAACTTCAATTTTTACACATATGATTGATCATAAACTAATACAAAATTATACATACTGAATCAATAAAAAACAAGTGAGTTTTAATATGAATAGTTATATAGTAATTTAGATTAAATATTAAATAATAATTAACAATTAGTCAATGAAACATTTACACGTCGATACATATTTTTGTTAGTATAAAAAATCACACCATATTATGGTTTAATCTTTGATTTACTCTTATTTATTTATTTATTTCTTTAATTATTTACCAGAATACAATATGCACAATCCATAGGGGTCCATCTATTATCCTTACATAAGTATGGTTCTTAAAAAAAAATAAATCTCGAAATATGAGATTAGATAACACAATAAATTTGAATCTAATTACCTTTTTCACTTCGATTTAACAGTTTGAGCTTCATTTTGGATACATTTCCTTTTTTTATTAACCATTCGATCCAATATATAACTATTTATTAATCATAAAAAAAAGATGCAATCAATATTGTCAACGATCAATTACTCAAAATATACAATTATACCATATATAAAATTAATTATTGTTTACTACAAAATATACATGATTTGATGTATTTATCAATCAACGCATAAAAACTTATTTTAAATATATAATTAAAAAATGGTCGTTAACTTCATGGTTAAGCAAAATGAACTTTCGAAGTGGATTGTACATAACTTGGCAACTTTGTAATCACGAATCTCCTTTAATCCCCACACGTATATGCGTGATCACGTTATATATCCTCGAGACTGTCGGCGGGCGGCGATGCGCGCGAGATAAAAATGAGAGGAAGTGTAACATTTGTTCGAACGTGTCCTCACTCACACGCTTCATTATCCTATGACAAAAGGCTCGTTTTATACGATATATATATATATTTTTTTTTTCGTACAATCTGCTTCGTTATTTAAATATATAATTATTATATTTGTTATATATAAATTTCTATATACGCAAGAGAGATTGTTATCGTAATTGCGTATTGATTGAGACAAACAAACAGTTTTGTCGATCGTATCTATATATGTATATAAGAAGATATACCAAAATGTATTCGCGATTTAATATATATATAAGTAATTGTTTGCACTGAGATAATAGAGGTTTGTTAATAATTTTGGAACTTTGAGAATGTAAATAGATTATTGTGATTTTTTTTATGATAATAGTTTTTAGTATGATTTGTAATGGATTATTTATACATTTTTAATATTTTTTTTAAGAAAATGTAATAATAATTGTTAGCAGTAGAAATTAAGCGTTTCGAGGTTAGGTGTAAGCAGTTTTTTTTTGTCTTTTGGCTAATTTTTTAATAAAAATGTCTTTTATTAATTTTTTAATGTTTTCTAACAGCTGGTACTATGTAACATATACTAATTTTTAATATAATACGCATCTTCTCTACGAGAAATGATAGCAGATATTTAAGTAGGCAGTTATCAGTTAACTTTGTTCAAGTTAAGTAATTTTAGCTATTGAATTAAATAATTTTTGACTAAACAAAGTTACGTTTTTTAACCTATGAATTAAATAATTGTCAATTGAAAATTATATTTAGTGATTTATACAAAAATAATAATTTTATTACTTTATTCGATTTCAAAAATTAGCAATTTTCTATTAAGGAGATGTGATAGTCAAATTACAGGGATCTAGTTTTGACAACTCAAAAATTTTCTGTAAATACGGAACTAAAAATCTGAGATCTGTTTGAGTAGTAATTTTTAATTAATTTTAAATTAATTTAAAATTAATAACCACTTTTGGGATCGGTAATGATAAGGTGAAAAACTGATCTTTGCGGCTGGACATAAATCTTGATCATTTAGTGATAAAAAATTTTGAAAAAAATCATACCTAGCATTCAAACCAAGTAAAAGAGCGATTTTTTGGAAAAAGTCAACCCATTGTTTAATTAAAAAATAAATAATGATTCCAATTTTTTTAGTCTCCCACTTCCTTAAATGATAATCACGTACATATATGTTACAGCAAAATATTGCGAAGTCGATAATAATATATTGCTATAAATTTATTGATTTTCTACCCGGGAAATTTACAGAAAAATATTAATAATTATAATATATATAGCTGTATCAGTAACCCCTACTTTAATGTATTTTTAGGTTATGTTCGTATTTGAAACAAAGGGATTTGTAAACATGTTTGGTAATAATAATAATTATCATTTAGTTAGTAACAAAAATAATGGTCAAGAAGTAATAATTATTATCTTTTTAAATATTTGAATAACTATGTTTTTTATTAATAATTGTATTCAAATAATTATCTAAAATTAATATAAAATAATTTTAGATTAAATTTATCTAAATATTAATCAATTCGTATACCTATATACTCCAACTTACTAATTTTTAACCATTTAAGTATATACCTATAATTTTTAACGTCTTAACTAAAAAGTTAATTTTCCATCAGTGTTCATATATTTACTCAAATTTAATACAAAACACATTTATTAACTACTTATACTTTCTTTCAATAATCTATGGGACGTGAAGAAAAAAGAATGCAAAAAATATATAGAAAAAGTTGCTTTTTTTTATTAAAACGTCTGAATATCTTGAATGAAATATTTGAAATACCGAGCGTCTCCGCAGTGAAGTTCAATATAAAACTCCTGGAAACTGCAACTTATCGCAATTGAAAAACTTGATAATTGTTAGGTGTAGCGTTCCGAAGAGAGAATATATAGAAATGGAAAATCAGCCGACTCGATAAAAAAAAAATTATTAATAACGGAAAAACACGGTAAATATACATATATAAAAATTTAATTAATTGGATATTTTCGCGTACATAAAACTATCAAAAATTTCCGATAAAATGCATTATAATACATAATATATAAATTCGAATTCCTCAGGTATTTATTATTATTACCTATACCGCATAGAACACAACGTAAATTTATACTATTATACATTAAAAAAAAGTAGATATATAGGAGTGGGTAAAACTTTTTATTTTAAAGAATCCTGTTGGAGAATCTAAAGTTCTTCGAACCGATAAATATCGTATGAAAATCCGGTTAAATATGGTATAAGCCGTCTGGAAATGTTATTCACAAAGAAAAATAGGTCTAAAATTCCGATGAAAGGTATATATATATAAAACATGCATTTAATAATGAATAATTTGAATTGCTCGTATTTTTTTTTCATATCCTTAAAGTCATAATGTAGTCTTCTAATATTAAATGTAAATTATATAATGTTTACTTTTAAACTTAATTTTGATAAATTTTATTAATAAATAACTGATTATTCAATTCAGCATTAATAAAAATTAAAAAATTTTTTTCCTACAGTGGATCAATTTCACAATTTTTTACACATAAAAAGGGTTAAAATCAATATGAACATCTATATTCTATTTAAATAAATACTGTACAAAAAAAAAGAAAAATTGTTCTTAGAATGTAGACGTTAAAACATATTGTTTGAAACGTGACAGATAACAAAGTGTTATACACGAGGACGCAAAGACACTGTATATGTACCTTCTTCAATCTCTAAGATACGTTGACCGAAAATGAAGAAAAATCTACTTCTGGCAAACGTCCAGAGTAATATTTCATTGGTTTTAGAACGTAAGTATAATAAAGAATCTTATATATAGTATCCGCGATAAGTGGAAAAGGAAAATTATTAAAGGATGAGCAGAGTGTCTTAAACTATACCAAATGTACATTAAAAATATTTAAAATTAAGAAAAAAAAAACAGATTCTGCATTCGTATGAAAATTCTAATATTCGTATATATATGTGTATAAAACCTCGTTAACTAGGGCGGGGCGTTTCGGATGAACGACTATAATATACGATTTTAATGAGCTGAAATTGGCGAATTTTAACGAACCTTCGCAGATATATACGATTCTCGGTGAGAAACGTGAGAGTAAACATAAATGAACGATCTTACCGCAGTCGCGGACGAAAACGTCTAAAAAAAAGGAAAAATTAATTTATCGTTCTTAGTTAAGGCAATATAAGAGAGAGAGAAGCATAAATGTATATATGAATAAACACGAATGGCGACTGTTTATACACCAGAGTGTAAAATATGAGAGAGAAACTTGGGAGTAATGAAAAAATCCAATGGAATATAATGAAAAAAGTATTAAAAATCAGTATACATTTCCCATGAAACTCGAAAAGTTTCTTCAACTGTGAAAACCATTTCTATACTAAAAGTTTATATGTACGAAAAATTCTTAGACCGTGAGTGAAACGGAAAGAATATTTTATAGCCTATCAAATACCTATATATATATTTCTACAAAACCTGAATACAATCATCTCAACTATATATATAGTTTTCGTGTATAGTTACAGAAAAATTAGATTCGCCAGCTGTATATGATATAGTGTGTGTATATATATATATATATATTCATGTAAAATTATTCCATACATCTCTGTTATACACTGCGAATTTATTCGCTACGCCTCGACAACTGGGAAAACTGCTAGTATTATTACATTTTCTGCTATTAAGGCAAATCCAAATATATATATACACATTTCCGCGTGAAGCGATTTTTCGAAATTTGGTTAATTGAATTATTCCGACTCGTCTTCTGGTTTTTCACTCTATAGGTAAAAATATATTTTATTATACGTAATTATTATGTGTATATACATATATATTATTTTTATAATGAGAGCTGTGAGTTTGAAAAAATTGTACATTTGTATATAATGTTAAATGACTCAACGCTATTCGTCGAGATGTTATATACAACGAACAATTTCGTAATTTGCAAAAACAATTTTGTTAACGATCGACGTACGATATTTATGCTTTTCAGAGACAGCGAGAAAAATGTTTTAATAAAAATATGACGATATTTTATAGCGAGGTTGTAAAATACTTGGGGATTAACAAAATTTCGTACAATATTTTATAGCAAATATTCGTAGGTTTTTTTTAGTACTGTTCTTGATATTTCGTGTAAAATATAGTATATATATTATCGTGTATAATATAGTAAATTTTATATAATACTTCAAGTATTAAGGTAATTTTTATTAAACGACTTTTGTCAGTGCAGTAGAAATTTGCGCCATTTCTTAATGTTCTGAAATTAAAAGTATGTAGGCATTTTGTAGCTTATAATAAATAGCCATTTTTTATTGAATATTTGAAAAATAGCTAACCCGATAGAAACGAATTTCATTTTTTTAAATATTTTATAATCATTGTTTACGTCCATTTATTGAAATTAAATTAGCTGTTCCCTCACATTTGTCAATTAATAGTTGTATAAGTAAATCATTAAAAAGTGACTGTTTTTGGAAATTTAAGAAACGAAAACAATAATAAATTCACGGTAACAATCGAGTAATTCTAACGATTCGTAATTGATAGGAAAAATTCAACTTTTACAGTGCCATAAACTGAATTAAAATAAATTTAAGATTATACATAATTATTTTCTTTGTAATAAACAAAAAATAAATCGTTTCACAACTACCGATTAACAAACTATTTTTTATGCCCTCAAATTTCCTAACATCGTTAACTATACATATTAATGCAATATATTAATTTCCACTATATATATATCGATCGATCCCTACAATAAAAATCGACACAATCACTATAAATCGAACGCACCGCAACTTTTCTATAAAAATACGGTAAAAAGATCGATTCGCAACATACTCTCAATTTAATCTAGTCGATCATTTTATTTTTGCATATACTACGAATAAAATAAATGGTCGTATAACTGTAAATGAATTACATTTATTTCTCAGCTCACGTACGCACACGTTGAGAATGTTGAAGAAATATTTCATTTCCACATATACGCGCGTATCACGCACAAATATATATATATATATACCTATATATTACAGTAGTGTAATTTAATGAAAAATAAAAACAGTTTATGAAGCGTTTTACGAGGAATTTAAATTTTCGCTCCGTATACGCCCCGTTATAACGAAATATTTCGGCTCGGAAACTATTTTCTTCGCGGCGGAACGAGATCTCGTGTTAAAAAAAAATGAAATTTTAACGACGTAACTCGATATTCTTGAAAAATTAAGAAGAAAAATAAACGCATCACTAATTGTTCTTACGTAAAGTTTCTAAAGACAAAGGTATAGGGAGTTATCATCGGTCGCATCAGAAAAATCTAGTGTCTTGACCATCAGAAGAGAACCGCAGAGACAATTAAGCAAATTATAAGTATTTCTTTAAATTATCCTTCTTAACAAGCGCGCGCTACAACAAGGTTGGACAATAAGTTCGCCTTAACTTTCGCCTACACGAATCATTCCAGATTATAATTACACAATTATAGATGTATCTACCAATGAAACAAATTTCTTATGAAACGTATAACTGCAGTTGTTATTCACCCTTTAATTATCGTGTATAATTAAAAAAATGTTATTTACTTAAGTGATCGAGGATGATTCAGGAAAAAATTCGATCGATCGAATGTACTAAAGGACGAAATTTCCTAACAATTATATGAATGGTACAGTCTATACGTCAAATCAGAAGATGAAAATTTAAAGATTATTGATTCCACTTTTCCTTACGTAGAATGTGTAAAAAAATTGTAGAACCGTAACTTCGATATATATGTATTAAAAAAGTTATTAATATAACTTAAAAACCTAAATTTGGCTATTTCATGTCCATATATACTATTAATAATTATTATATATATAATTTTTGTGGACATATACTTCAAGATATTTGGATATTTTTATATCGGACATTGCTTGGAGATTTTAGAGCTATTTCAATTACTTTTAAATTACATATTTTGATTTTTAACAGCGTCGGAATGGTGCACATTAATGAGATAAATCACCGACACTATATAGGCTGTCTTGTCAGTACAAGGTTTACCTGTTAATCCCTTGTTTTTATTGATCTTTTTTATAAATCCTTTCGGAATTTCAATTGAGAGAAGTAAGAAAGGTTTTTCATAAAAAGCATCAATATATATCTAATTTACGGAACGAAAAATTTGTTTACCTATTCTAGATAAGAAAAAGGGGTCATTTACCAGTATATCAATAATTTACAAATTTTCTTCTGATGATTTGATATGGAATGCCCAAAAATATATCAATATAAGTTTTTACAAACATGGAGGTTAATTAAAAAAGCTGTGAATCATTAGAAAAATGTTACTTCAATCTTGTTTTTAGAATCTTAAATGAAAAAATTGATTGTAGCGTGGATGTCTATTTTGACGTACAGTTTATAAATATAAGTGATCTTGAGACTAAGAATTAGAATTGTACTAGAATTGTAACCCAGAAGGAAAAATTCTGGGGAAAATTAGCAACTAATGTAATGCTACGAAGTAAAAGTTAATAGATTTTGAGATAAACAACTGTGAACACAGCTGCTGTTGAAAGAAAACTTGAAAATACTCACTTTTCGAAATTGGAGTAACTTTTAAACAAATTATTTTCAGCACCTAAATATTTTTTTCCTGTTTTCTGGAAAACATTTTCAGTCTGTACCTGAATGTGAATTTTAAAATCCGACAATATGACGTGGAATGCTCTCTCTCTCTCTCTCTCTATATATATATATATATATATATATATATATATATATATGTATAATAAAGAAATAGAGGAGTCTAGCCATCGGTGTCAGTGGCAGCTCACTTCTTCTTCTACCACTTGAACATCTCCTTCTCTCTTTCTTCCTTTTTTTTCATTATGCATGCACCGTTACGCGTTCACTCGGTAGATAATAAAAGCTGACGTTAGCTCGCACACACACACCATACTCGGAAATGGTTCTCGATGAAGTTCAGGCATTAACATTATGATGCACCGAGGATTCTAAAATGCACACGCGTGAACGTCCATTTTTATTAGGGACGGTTATACATTAACGAGCTTTAAGCTATATAGATGGGCTAGGATGTATAAACGCGGAAGGTATAGAACGACCAGCTAAGTGATATTGTGAAATTAATGGTAAGGATGTGTAGAGAAAGAGAGAGAGAGAGAGAGAGAGAGGAGACAACGATCTTGGTGACGATAACCTAATGAGAGTTTACTAAGTGTTGGGATTCAACGTGCTTGGTGATTATCGTACCCTATTTAATAAGTAACTAATTCATTTTATTTTAATAGGATATACGACCGAAAAATGTATTTAATTTTGGCATCATGATGGAACGTTGTTTTTTTTCTTTTGAAATTTAATAACCTATAACTCAAAGGTTTTGGACGAGTATGCTGATGTTCGTTAAAAATTGAGATTCCAGAGTAAATTTGATACAAACATTATTTTTCTCACGCTATATCACTATAAATTATAATAAAATATTAAGAACTAGTCAAATGTAATAATTGTAATAAAATACAATTATTACATTTGACTAGTTCTCAAAATTGTAAATTTGTCGATTTATAGATTCTAACGTCCATTTTTACACTTTATAGGGTTTAGAGTCTACAATGTGTATCCAAAACATTTAGAAACTTTTTAGAACAAAATTTTTCTCCGCAATTTTTGTTTTTATTTATTCATACACGCATATATACTTAAACCCAGTTTCTTTTTGTTTAAATTTAAGTTCGATTCTGCCTTTTAAAATTGCTGTTAATATAATACTAAAGGTAAAAATATAATTGAATCGCAATTATCTTTCTTGGTATAATATGAGAAAAGTCTTTTGTAAGTATTATATAGGAGAACAGTAAAAACCGAATTGAATTTACAGGAATGTTTAACTAAGAAAGCTGTATTAATAATAATATGAAGCTTTTGAGGTTATGGTCGGTGCATTAAATGCTATAAGGAAATTGGCCAAAAACCGTTACGTACTTACTGGCAAAGTTTACTACACGAAGAAAAATATTGTATTAAAAATTACTATATCGTTCATTGTCTACAAATTCCTTTGAGTGAAAAAAATTAATTAATTAATTTGTTATAGTTCACGTAAACTTCATTACGGTTAACATAATTTTTTTATTCTGACAATCTGTTTCTTCACTATTAAAAAATATAGTAAATACTCAGCGTGTCAGTTTTGAAAATGAAATGTCTACCAGGAATTTTTAAAACTACACTTCGATACCATTATAATCGATTTTAAAAGATTTATGCATTCTATCAATCTATATATAATTTTTTAAAAAATCAAACCACTACCACATCCTTACGTAAAAATAAAAATACATCATTGTAATCGATTGAAAAAAATGCATATATACATCCAAGCAAAATAATGTAAAATAAGTTATACTTATTTTTCCTAAGTAATTAATATAACCGATTCGTGTTTGAATATAACATCGAATGTTTATTTCCCGTCAGTGCTATATATTATACATTTGAAAAATATTTCGAAACCGTACGCTCGATGCAAATTAGTTAAATATCTATATGCATGCAAATTACAAATTACTGTTAATCTTCGTAGCTTCGTACAAATCAACGTACGTGCAAATATATATAAATTTCATACTAGTGATCCGTTTTTTTTTCTTTTCAATTAATAATTAATTGGCGAATAATAACAATAATTTAAATATATATACGTATAATAATTGCAAGGAACTATGTAGCGTGAAATTTTCGAAGGAGAATAATTTACAAAGTATGTAAAATATAGAAAAGAAATACGATTTTATAACATTTAAATTTTTTCCTCTCTTACAAATCGAACGCTAATGAATGTACAGAACGTCATTATGTATATATGCGTTTTCCTTATCAATCAATTTTGTAACTAGAATTTTATAATAAATAAAAAAAAAAGACAACCTACATTTTATACGAGTTCGCGCGATCAACGGTAACGAAGGAAGAGATAATCAAAGGAGAAAAGTATACATTAGATAAATAAAAAATATACAGAAACGCACGGACAGTGAATGTCTACGTATATATACACGATAACGGTGAGTATACTTATCCAATGTCTCGTGCGTCATCAACGATACGTTTCATTTTTTTTTCGCAAACGTTTCATTCAAAAAGGGCACAAAAATCCGAATTACTACACAGGCACATAGTACCCAATACAACACAATTAAGTTACGTCATCACAATATATTTACAACGTGGTTTTGCAATTTTTTTTTTTATAATATTGTGTCAGGTTTTTAAAGTTTCTCGCGTTTTATGCTTATTGACCGCAAAAATAAGTGAGAGAGATTGTTCGATGTTTTCCTTTTTATATACATATATCGGAGGTTAGAATCTGATTACAACGGAAACGTATCCGATTCGTTACGTAATTCATTTATATTTATATAGGTAGGTGTAATTTTCGACACGTCGATTTTTAAATAATATATACGTATTATTGTTCCGAAGATCGTATCTGCACTCTTCATTGTGGTTAAACCTTTACTATATCGATTAGCGTAATTATATCCACGTATCTCCGCGCTGAAAATTATTTGATACATACTTAATAGAATATTTAATCTCTTCATAAAAAATTTAATCTTTACACGTGTGTTATTAAAAAAATATGTGTAATATATATATATATCAATAATTTTTAAATTTATTCACCATCAATTTCGATCTTGAATCGTAGATAAACGCGAATATATCGATAATAACTAAAAATCCTCTTTGAGGTTTGTAATACCTAAATTGAAAAAAAAAATTAATATTTTTTCTCGCACGGTGCACTATAAACGAAGAAGAGGAAAAAAAAATAATAATGCAGCTCTCTATAATAATTCACTCGATAAGTAAGGAAGCATTATTCCATTTTCAATTGTGAGTAAGTAAATTAAAACGGAAATGCTAGAGCTAATGCAGAACTATATGTGTATAGATATAAAAACTAGATAAAGCTCCGTACAAGAAAGAAAATTTCTCATCCGCATGTATATTAAAGCGATACTTTCAACATTCTTTTTCTCTTTCCATTATGTACACGTTTCAATTAAAAAATTTCCCCGAGCAATTTTCTTTTTTCTCCTTTTTCCTTTCTGCACAATGTTCGCGCTTTAAGCGATAAGAAGAAATGCACGCATACGTATATATATATATGATAAAAGAAAAACCTTATTTTTCCCCGTACGTTAATAATAGAATATTGAAATAACGCTTAACTTCTATCACAAATAACAAAAAGAGATCTTTTAACCGAGATAATGTTTTACATACTTTAGTTGAATTAATATTGTTAAATCGTCCCCTTTTCAGGTAATTAAATCTTTAAAAAAAGTACTTTTCTCCTCATTATTATTAGTGGTTAATATTTCATAAATTCAGTAAATACGAAAATATCTCACGTAACGTAGAGTTGTAAAAAATAAAATGAAATTCGATGAATCGTTAATTTATTGTAAATTAATGAAGAACAGTCTCTTTATTTGGGATCATGCTCAGTAATGTACATATACATACAGATATAAACAATATCACGATAAAATTACGAAAAGTATTGCAGAGTAAAAGTTGTAAATAATTAATGTAATTATTGGTTTCAAGAGCTGTAACAGTCAATAGAATATATAAGATAAATAAAATTAATATTTATTTATTTATCTATTTATTAACGAGATAAAACTACATACATTGTTTAGTTTGATATATAATTCCTATGTCCGTACGGTATAACTAAAAAATAATTAACCTAGACTTAAAATTGTAATAATTTAAGAAAGAACAAAAAGTAAAAAAAAAAAAATAAATAGAATAAACATATAAAATCACACATGAATCAATTACCATTCTCCTGTTTTTATAGAAATATCCTAGTTTAATTAAGCACAAGTGCAATATCTTTACAATCCTGTGCAGAGATACAGGTGACTAAATGCGCCCGACCTTTTTCCAATGTATATAATTATAGAAAAACAATGTAAAAGAAATGACGAGAGAAAAATAAAAGCAAGAAGTAAAACCTCACCCATTAACCACATTCTTTATATATGCCAATTCTTATACATGCATTTAAAATTCTTACCACGAATAGATTACAACTGTCACTTGACTTACGGTGTGCATTCGAAACACGCGACCTCAAACTAGATCCCGATCGATATATATTTACCTATATATACGTTCCTATATACAGTAGGAGTATGTTAATAATCGCCACCTGTCAACGAACTTTATGTCAACGTATATATATATGTATGTATGTATCCTTTTGAAGATCGCTGTATACGTACACAAAAAAACTTGCTATTAATAATCGTAGTATACACACGCAGACACACACAGAGACGCCGGAAGCTGAGCTGTCATCGTTGGACGCATCGTCACGCACGAGTGACAGAGCGCAAATTGTTACGCCGTGGTTCGAAGAACTTTTGGTGTTGCACATCTATAGAACGCCTCTCCTTCGCGCCTGAGATGGCCAATTTTTTCCGGTTGCAAGAGAGAAACAGAGAGAGAGAAAGATCCCGTTCTCGCGTTTATTAAATTACGCGTCACGCTTGGAATTCTTCTACTTTTTTTTTGTATCTTCTTTGTGTGACCTGCCTATTTTCGGTTCTTCCCGAGAGAGTTTTGTAGAATTGAGTAATTTTCTGACGTTTCCATTTGAAATACGTCGATAGAGAACCGTAAATATATACGAGTAAACATAATAATTTAACCCCTCTATTTCTTTTTTGGTTATAATTGCACAGCCGGGTTGTGCAGAGTGCAAATCTCTTTTTCTTTTGTTGCGGGGTATAATTTTTTCTTTTTGCGTTGCTCTAGAAACCCTCGAGGTTGAGTTTACCAAGTTTGTGGTTAGTTGGAATCATTTTCACTTTTAGTTCTTCCTCGCAAGCAAGAAAATTTAATAAGGCGTAACGAGGATGGAATAACATTTTTTTGTTGTTATTATAAAAATAATAGTTGACGATTTAACAATAGTCGATTTTCTTGCGATGAAAGGAAACGACGTTTTTATTTTTACTCACGGGGAGAAAAAAATTGCGCGACTAAAAATGACCCTGGTAGTAGTATATTCAACGATTTCTTCTTATTTTGTTGCACGTGTGTTTATTATAATATTAAAAAAAAATATTGTATTGAAAATTACCATAATCTTTAAGAATGAAATGATAGACTGTCAAAATGCAAAAAATTACTGTAAGATACCGTAACATACACAAATTTGATCAACATTTAATTATTGATCATATTTCAATGTAAATAATATTAATAAATAATTTTGTGTTTAAAAATATTTGGAAATTCTTTCATATAGCGATAGGTCAAATAAAAAAATCCATACTAATTTGTAAATAATATATTTATTATTATTTTTTATATATGTACAATATATATAATATCGGTCTCTCCGAACTAAATGCTTTACTTTAGAATAAAAATTTATTATTAATTTTTCTTATATATACATACAGGCGTCATCCGAAACTGGACGTAACTGATCAGAAATCGAATACGAATTACGGAAAGTATAATTAACAACTTTTACTAGAATCCAAACCACGGTCTTTTTTTTGTATTTTCAATCGTTACACTAAAGGCTATGCACGATTATACTTTCAATACAATATTTATCCCCGTGCAGTTAAAAATATTTATCGTCTAACGCATAGTTCTGGTAAACGAAATTATAATAAACGTGATACATAAAACAAAAAGAAAACTGAGAAGAAGGAGGAGAAAAGTGCTCGTCAAAGAGGTTAATATCGGGTGATTTTGTGGTAACGGTAAACGAATGACTTGCTCAACCATGCACATATACAAGGTGTAAGTATATACAGTTCAAATGTGCTTAAGGATGTCGTCTACAGTTTAAAATTTATTTTCATATTTTTTTTTATGTTACGTACTATATGTATACCCTAATACCTAACACGTTTTCTATAGTAGAACGTATTTCGTTACGTGCGAAAAATAATAGTTGAACATACATTGACCCGCGATGTACTAATCAATCGATCGTTTTCATTAAGAAAGTATGTATCGAATTTTATAAGTATTAAAATAAAATCATATATTAAAGAAAGATAAATGATTTCATATATATATTTGTTGGATTTTATGTATTTATTGAAAGATAAAAACTTGAGGAATGTAGTATTCAATATAAAATTCAAATATACAGAAGCACAGATTAATTGAATAATACGTCATTATGCGAAGATGCAAGTCTATAAATAAAAGGCAATTTTTAGAAAAGTTGCATGGAAAATTACGTATTTTAAAAGGTGTGTAAGTTAGTTACATACATTTAGAGATAAATTATTGAATATAAATGTTTCTGTATTTTATTCTGCATTACAAATATTATAGTTAAATAATTGTAATAATTAAAATTTTTTGCAATGATATCCCCACCCTCCTTAATAAACTGAAATCATATGGGAATAGATATATCCGTCGAGAGTTACTTATATTTATCGCAAATGTATACATATTCGACAATATATATTTTTTAACATCCACGTGTCAATATCGTTCGCGTTTATATACGAAACGAATATATTAAAATTTATCGATTTCCATGTGACACTCAAAGTATATACAGGAGAAATAAGGTCCGGTGTCCTTCAAGGCTTTCTACCCGATTGAAAAGTCACGTTTTTCCCTATAGCTCTCGGCTTTTGTCGAACCTTCGCGTGGCAAAAATTGAAAGCGGCAAACTTTACACATACACCCACACACCGGTGAAATCCAATCACCGAGACTTGGAAATTCGAACGGTCCGCAGCAATTTTGTTATATACACGATTATGTGCGCCCTGTATTTTATTTCCTTTTTTTTTATTCTTCTTTCTTTTTGGTCACTTCCTATTTTTTATTTCGAGGGAAGGGGGAAATATCTCTGCTTTTTTTTTCACTCACTCCGGACACGATCGATTTATTATACGAGAGTTGGTGCGAAACGCCCAATGACTCGGAAGAATTTCCTGCAAAAATGTGTGCAGTCGTCGGTAATGAATATTCCGAAAAGACAAAAAATTGACACTTTAATATATATATATAGTTGTTTCAGTTAAAAAAACAAAACAGATTATCCTTACGCGTGTTACGCATCACTTATATATAAATACGTGGAAAATATATAAATCGACGACGAATCAATTAAAACACTCCCTTCTCATTATATGTATCTGTTAATTAAATTTAAACGAGTTAATTAAAATACACCACTTATATATATATATATACGGTTAGTGTATTAAAGCAAACACGTATATATAGATTATTTAAAATCCACAAAACAAAACTCGAGAGTTTTTTAAAAAAAAAAAAACATTCATTTATATATATAGACACTCGAAGCTTAAAAAGTTTCTTAAAAAAAAGATTAATCAAAGGAAAAAGAAACGAACTCGTTCTGTCAAACGGAGATTGACAGTTATAACGACTAACGCTCCAAGGTATAACGTATAGGTTAACTTAACTTTACTAAACGTCAAATGTCCTCCCGCATTATACATATATATAAAGGAAATAAAAAGAGTAGTATGAACATTTATGACAGTATAGGTATAAGGACGATAAGAATTACATACCCTTTACTTTGCAGTAATTACAAGGCCATATTATACGAATGGTGTCATAAAATCGGTGATCAATCACTACATTTCAAAGAGATAGGTAACTGCTTTCTCGAAACTGATAAGCTTGTGAAAATCGTGATTACACACAGTGAATTATTGTTCAACTTACGAGGATATATGTTTTTAATACAATTTATACTTATTTTTTTTACGGAATATAAAATTTGTCTATTTTCGATTCAATGGATTCAACACGTGTCACCGAATAAAAACGAAAATATATAAGTCTCAAAATATATGATTTTAATTTATTTCAAATAAATTATAGGTACAATCTATATGGTTTCAAGTATGAACGTCACACAGTTAGAACGTAATATTTTGAAATGATCGTTTAAAAACAATTAAATATTTTATTTAAAAAAAAATAATAGTCTATATGATCTAACTAAATGAAGTATCCTTTTAAAACAAAATTGTGACTACATGTTGCCAAGCCGAAATGAACGTTACACGATATATCGGTTATTTGAATTCAACAAGAAAAAACGTGTTGCTTTTAATTTTGCATCGATACATCATCGTGATAAATCACGAACATAAATATTTATAATAATTATTTAATAATTATGTTTGTAAATATAAAGTTACTGCTTTTATAATAGAAACTCTAGTATAAATTGATCATTTTTAAGTTGATACTGATGATTTGTGATCGAACCGACATTATTGGTTAAAAAACACTAGTAATTATTATAATTTGTATCACTTCCTAATTGTGATAATTTAAAAAAAAATTTCAATTATACCAAAAAAATGTAATAAAGACAAAATGATATAACGTAATTATTTACATGTCAAAAGAGTAACGGAAATATGTACGTCAAGTAAAGTACATATTGAATGAACGTTCCATTTTTTTGACACCCTGTGAATTGAGAATCAAATTATGAGCATGCTGGATATTTATTTTATTGTTTTTCATAAATATTTAAATTTTTGCGCTTTTACTTTTTAAATATTTAATAATCATATGATCACGATGCAGTTAATGAAATCAATCTTATTTTGGATTTACTTTTATTATTTAGATACTTTTCACCAAAAAATAAAACAAAAAAATTAGTTAATACAATTTTATTTAAAATCACGAGAATGTTACATTATCCTTTTCTAAGTTTCAGTTGAAAATTGTGCAAAGTTTCACTGCGATTGGCGTACTTCACGAGATCAATTGTTTTAACAAATTTTAGTCCATGTGTATATGAATATTTAAAAATTCTTTAAACAATTAATCTGATTAACCAGTCGACCAACCACCTTGGAAAACTTTGTACATAACCATATAGATTATAGCTTAATAAAGAGGAACGTTCTCATAATTTCACTTAAAATTTAATTCTTGTGCCAAACAGTAATTCTCAGTCGATAAACGACTCGGACGGTAACATAACGAGTTTGACATTCTCTTAAGTAAGAAAGATAAACAAAACATCATTAACAGAATATTCTCTTAGAGAAAAGTTTATTTCGGGTCACGCTTAAAACCTATTAATAGTTTCGGAAGCCATAAGTTCAGCTCCGTTTAACAAACGACCGGTATATATGATGTCAGGGTCTCAACATGTATATATATACATAAAATGTACATCGTCGTCTGCATGTAATCGTATAATAATAATAACAATTTGAATCGTACTGACCTTATATCATTAATCGTCTCAGCGTTCTCGTAACGTCCAACTTTGTAATTTCATTATCAATTTGGCGGCGATTACCAATTATCAGCGATCCGACAAAACGCCACTTGTCTGAAACAGATAGATCGAAAATTTACGATTAGAGATTAATCTAATACACGTGATGTAATAATCATCATAATATATTGCGAAATGACTAATCCGCATAATTTTATTGAATAACGTAACGATTTAAAAATTAATATTATTTATACAAATTAAAAGTTTCTTTCAAATTTACCACTTGTATATTAGTTAAATATAGAAATATTCAGTGTAAAATTTTTTATTTATTTTACACCTACAATCAAACGAATTAAGATGGGTTATAAATTATAGACTACATCTCCGCCACCTCGATTGTAACATAAATGCATTATTGATAATTGGTTTAATTATAACGGCGTTTCAATTAATTACATCCTAATCATACAACTGTCCTTCACTGTATACCATTCGACAAATGGAAAACTTTTCCATTAAATCGATATCCCGAGGAAGGATTCACTTTTACAAACGCGATCAATAAAGCAATTGAATTAAATAGAAAATAAACATGAAATGCCGAGAGTGCGCTTATAGACAGCTTGATTCGAACGGTAATAGCTATATCCATAAATATAATGTCATAATACACCGATGATGTGCGATATATATAGGTATATATTATATATATAAAAATTCTTTAGCGGTATCACATTTTCTTTAAGTACATATATGAACATATATATATTGTACACGTAGACGTTGATAAAAAGATTTTATTAGATGTATATATCATACACATGAAAATAATATTTTGTTAAGTAGAAGTTATAAATAATTTAACAAAAAATGTTGAAGGCGTTGTATGTAAACATTTTATTGTCTAATATTATCTTTTTAATTAAACAAAATAATAAACAAATTTCTCTTTAAAATCTGATATACGATCGTACTAATGCATAGTTAATTAAATTATTAAAATATTTAGTTGAATACATATGAAAAATATGAATTAGAGACTAAATATATTTTAGTTATATCTTTGTATTAATATTGTATATATATTTGTTATATATTGTAGTTATATCTTTCTTTTAAATACAATTTTATTTGCTTTATTTAAAAGAGATATTTTTTTCAAATGTACGTAAAGCCAAAAAAATTGTAGTTATGAAAAGTATATATTTTATATATCTTTCTTTTAAATACAATTTTATTTGCTTAATTTCAAAGAAATATTTTTTTCAAATGTACGTATAGCCAAAAAAAAATTTTTCTTTATTTTCTTATTTATTAAACTAGAATTATTTACGAAGGTAAATACTGTACAGAGGCATATGCAAGTGCCTAAAAGAGGACCCGGTTGTCAAAAAAGGATAATAGTGTAACTTAAAACTACTAGGGTATTTAAATCTTATAAATAAATTATAAATAGTTTAACAAACATGGATATCTATTCACTATGTAATAAATTCTATAATAATTATCAAATATTATTTATAATCCCAATTTTTAATCTTTTCTTAGACTCAGATTTTTAATGTCTTATTTATTTGAAATATATTTAAAAAAATATAATTTATTTAATTTACACACATATTTAGTATCATTAACAAATGTTTCATTCTTCGTATTTAATAAAGCATACTATTGATTCAAATTTTCTGAGTGTAGTATTCATTTCAAATAGCAAAAATTTATTACGTAATTCGTCGTAATAATGTAATAAAGAGTTCATGATGCAAAAGGCTTGATATGCAGTAAGGATACTTCTGTTCTTTCCAAATTATTCTTCTTTATTATCTTTACTAATGTACATTGTATAATCTATACAGGACTTAACTAAATTTTATCTTACTAGGAGAGGCCACGGCCTTTGGATCACGGATCTTAACGAAACTCTAGGATATGTTTTGTAATATAAAAGTATGATGAATTATTTTTAGACCCTAACGCGTTAATTTAACCAAATTATGGCTAACTAAAACCCATTTTGTAAAAAATTACTTCTACTTTGATCGCTTATAACTCGGAAACAAATAAAGATAGATACTCAATCCCAAATTTAAAAGATAGCTGAGATTAAATAGATGTGGTTTAAAAAGAGGAAGCTTAAATTGGTTAATTTGGAGGAAAGTTATAGAGAAAATAAGAAATTCATGAAATTTCGGTCAAAAACGTCAATACTTTTTTACTGCTAAATTTTAGTTAAAATATCAGCAATTTCTTGTTTTCTTTATAACTTTGCTCCAAATTGACCCATTTAACCTTTTTTTTTAAATCATACCTACTTGATCTCAACTTTCATCTAAAACATAGATTGAGTAACTATAACTTTATTCGTTTTCAAGTTATAAGCAATCAAAGTGGCAGTAATTTTTTCACAAAATTGGCTTTAGTTAGCTATAACTTGGGTAAATTAACGCGTTAGGGTCTAAAAATCTGGCTTTCGAAGGCCGTGACCTTTCCTAGTTAGTGTAGTAATTCAAAATTTCTCGAACTTAGTTAAAACCATATTTTAACAATTTTTGAGCTAATTTTCAACGAAAAAAGTTCCACAATCCCTTTAATTTCTATTCGAGAAAATATATAAACATAAAAAAAGAAAAATTACCCATTTCCATCTCTCCGCGTGTACCCTAAGAAAAATTAAGCACTTAGTTATTATCGTTATTGTCAGTTCCGTAAATTACGAATCATCACCTATATAGCTCTACAAAAAAAAAGAATATACATATATACACAGGATAGCTAATTATCCAAATTGCAGTACATAAAAACCGCAATAACTCAACGATGTTTTTTCAACCGCACTGTAGACATACACTGCATCTTCTTCTTCTTCTTCTTTTTCTTCGTTTTTTTTTTCAAAAGCACTAGAGATCGAGTGCCCTTAGGGTGAACACATTGTCTCTGTAAAATGCTTCCAAGGTATATACAGCCAAAGGCATTTACTATTAAACTCGAATGGTCAAAGATGTAAGATCCTGGGAGATGCAAATAAAACAAAAATGAAAAGGCGAATGAATTTTCATGTCGAGCTACTTTATACTATGCATATATAACGTACCTGATTCCTACATACAGGTATATTATACACTCGCTCGTGTTTACTTTGTATTTCCAGTTTGAGGTTAGGTTATGCGGTTCTTTTCGATCGTTCGTTTCCTTTTGCATTTTAGCGTTGCTGCTAAAGTTAATTGGAATAGTTTTTATATGAATTTCGTTTCGTGAATGTATAATCTTTTGCGGTTGATTAAACTTGTTTCTTTTAATGTCTATGGTAATTCGAATAAATAGTATACTAAATAATAACGTCCGAACTTTACCAATTAATGATACTATTTATACGATTCAATGGTGTATTATTAAGTGGAATTTATTATTTAAAATAGCACTTTGTAATTTAACAGTTTATTTATTTTTTAACTTTTTAATTTGAATTTAGTAAACAATTGCAACTTAAACTTTTCCGTTATACATTATTTATACAAAAGTAAAAAAAAGAAAAATATGTAACATACATTATTTTTTTTTTGGATTATTTGGATAAGATTACGCTTACGTTCAGTATTCCAATACACAACAGAATAATTAAAACAAAAATATTTTCACGCTAATGAACGATTGTAAAACCTATACACTGAGAAAAATAAATTCATTTACTTTACTGTATTTTAAAGTTCAAGATTAAAATGCTATCAAATATGAATCAATCGCAATAAAAATTGTATATAAATAACATTTTAACATGGCGAATTTTTTGTAATTTTAGGTCATCTTCATATTCAATAGAAGGGGGTGCACCACGTAAGTTTATTTACATTAAATAATAAACAGCTTAACAATAATAATTTTAAATGGCCAATTTAAAAATGTTTTAAAATCCACTTTAAATTATTATTAATTATAATCAATTTTAGACAAAATTTAAGTAAACATAATTTAATCATTAGCATTTGAAATGAATAATTTTCAATGAATTTTTATTAAAAATTATTAGCTAAATAATAAAATTATATAAAATTAATATTATACCGGGGATTTTTTGGTGCAAATATTAAAAAGTATACACTAATTTACTGAAAGATCGTAACAAAAATTACTTTTAGACACTTTAATATTTGCTAAAAAAACCATAGTCGAAATTTCGTCCTTTTACATCACTATAAATTATAGCAATTCACACAATATTACCAATTTATAATTATCATTTCCAAAGTGTATATATTGTAAAATAAAATACAATAAATAACATATTAAATAAATATATGTAAAAATATTTAAACAGTATATATTAAAATAAATAAGAGACGAGGCACCGTTCGTCGCAAAAACTAAAGTCAAACCATCAGTTAATTACCAAGACCTCGAAACACATTTTCTCAACCTCATCGTTCGCTTAATTTTTATATATATACATACAGAGCGAAAGAGAAAGAGAGAGATCTCAGAAAACTTCTACGACAAGGAAGTAAACCATCGGAAGAAAACAGAAAGGCGGTTGGTGAAGCCGTAGCCAAGTTTCGTCGACCCAAGATATACCCTGACAGTAAAATAAAGGAGAGAAAGAGAAAACGAAACGCAAAACGACAAGTGTATATATACCTGCTACTTCTATACGGATTAAACAATCGTTCGAGCAAAGCGATAACTCACTCGAATAAATCTCCCGTTTCCTCTGTTTTTTTTTTTCGTCGAACGTATATAATTAATTGATTTAGATTAACCGAGTTTGCGATTAAAATTAAATGTATCCCAGGTGTGTATATGTGCATATACTTTTGTTTTAGACTTTTTTTGGAGATACTATATTATGTATACTACGTTATCGTGTTGTATATTTTTACCACTCGAGTTGTTCTTCATGGGAGTTTGACGTATAATTTTTGCACGGCGAATTTAATACAATTTGTTAAAACGTATAGGTACATATATATATACACCACTTGGAAGTTGCGTTAAACGTAGTCCTCAATTAGAAAGTTCTATATACACGCGAAGTTTCAAACTGCACCATTAACGTTATAAGATAATAAAAGTTATACGTGTATATATATATATATATATACGTATAAATGGATACGCTCGCGTATATCGCTATTTTTGTTACATTATTTAGGTATTTATTTAAAAAAATTATTTTTTTCTTGAAGAAACACGTTTGAGAATTTGAGTGCAAACTTTATTCGTATCGTTTCAAAATAATCAATTGATTGAATTGCGTCAATACGATTATTTAATAAATTACCGAATGATTTAAAAAATTTAAGAACCTATAAACTATAAATATTAAGAGAAAATTAAAAAAAAAATGGATTTGAGCAAACGTTTCACTTTACTATATTATGAGAGGAAAATATGATAATAAAATTATTCTATAGTAATAAATGTAAAATGTTATTAAAAATTATGCAAATCATTGTTGTATTTATAATGGTGAAATTTATAGAATGTTAATTCTATAAGAATTATATTATTATTATTTAATTCTATTAAATTTAAGAAATACTATGTTTTACCTGGATATAGGATGATTGTTTGCAATCTTTTCATCTTAACAGAATAATGTAATATATTGCTAGTAGATACATAAATAAATGAATATGTTTAACATAATATTTCATTAAGTTCTTCCAATTTCATTTACTGAGTGATTTAACGTGTTTTGTCAAATAAAAACTATAATTTACAATTAAAACCATGAATACCTTATAATTTTTTCAATTACAATTTTTACGTTTTTTTTAATAAATATTCATCCAGTTTCAAATAAATATTTTTGTAACGTATAGATTCAAACTTTTTTTATTAAGAATGTAGATGTCGAGGGTCAATAATAAATAAATAAAAATATTTATTTATGTTGGTTGCACGCACTACATTCCAAACATTTTTCCTTTCAGTAAAATTATTAGAATTTATTATAAACAATAATTATTTATTATTAACATAAAGTATTATCCTATGCCATGTATACGTAACACTGAGAATAAAATTAACGAATACGAAAAAATATTTAATTAGTTGGATAAACGTGGCAAAATGTTGGTTCGACCAACAAACAAATATTTTGTATACATAAATTGTCAACTGCGTAATCTGACTTTCGATTAAAAATTATTTGTATTTAACAAACATTCATTTTCAAACAAATATTATTTCAAACGTACCCAAATATAATAATTACAATATTGTTTCTTATATTAATCAACTTTCCGCGATGCACAAAAAAATATTTATAAAAAATTTCCACACAAATATTTTTGTTTTTTTTTGCCTTCGAAACGTAATAAAAACCTGTACACACATACGGACCCTTCAAAATCGATCAGGTATATAGCCAAGCAAACATCAGAATTGCAAATAAATTTTATTCATTCGCAACAACAAACACATTCGTATAAAACCACAGACACACACAAGCGCGCGCGTTCCGTCTATATAGAGAAAATTATCCTTCAATTTATAACAACGTCGTTATATATACATCACTGATCGATAAGAAAGAATGAAAAAGAAAACAGGAGAAGAGATCCGCGATATTAGTCATAGTGATATAATCCAACTTTCGTTATATATATATAAAATAAAAAAGAAGAAGAGAAAAGGGAAATCGGTATATACGCGTCGATAACAGAATAGACGACGTAAGATAAAAGAAAAAAGAAGCCACGAAAAGACCGAGAAATGCTATAATTTTCACAGTGGGTATATACGTATATCTATATACCCTGAACGATTCCACGAAAGCAACCATGGCAATAAAGTCGATTAGCCAAGATTACAAAGCGCAAAAGGGATATGTACGGGGAACCCCTTATACGAGCTGTATATATATATATATAAATAGGGGGGATTCGATTTCGAATATGCGCCTCGATTAGTAGTGATGATACGCGTGACGAGGTGCCAGCTTGTCTTCGTCTTTGATTTGTATACATAAAATCTGAATTTACAAACATTTTTTTTATTTGAAAAAAAAAATGCGTTACAGATTAAGACCTATTACAGTAAATCGATCGAGATTATTATATTGATTTTGTTATGTTATCGTGTATACAGTAAATGTTATATATATATAAGCTGATGAGACTAATGTGATAATGTACTGTAGTTTTACAGTTTGTAACGTAGTTCGTTATGGTACAAATTATTGAAATACGCATGTTTTACGTGTCTAAATCGTAAAGCGTATAAAAATTTACGGTACACAGAATGTATAAATTAAACACTTAATATAAATGTATATATAAAAAAATCCATATAACGCATAAAAAATTACTAATAATTTTATTACAGTAAACATTATGCAAAATTAAACACATATTCCCAAATATATAAAACAACCTAGCACCTAAGAATTATTAAAAATAATTTTAATACTAATTTTTCACGTTTTAGGTTTTTTATACATTTTAATTTTGACCGTAAGACCAAAATAAGTGGAATTATAACTGAAATTTATGGCAGTTGGTAAAATAATTGATTATTAACAGGTTGGGGACGGATAATGTATAAGTATCTTTTTCATGCGGAAGTCACATTAGATTATTATAAAATAAAAATGAATAGTTGGATAATTTAAAAAATTAGTAAAAAAATTTGGTCTCAGTATGTCAATTTATATATTTAACCATGCATCAAGCTATATTTTTCTAGATTAGCAAAATCATAAATTAGAATTGAGGAGAGTAACATAACATGATATAAATATGTGTCATGCCGTCCCTAAAATGTTAATTAAAATCTTTACACAAAACGTACGAATTACAGTTTTTGTTTTATTTTGAAAAATGTAAAATGTAAGTATATTGCGCTTTTAAAAACTATAACATTTATACTTTTGAAACCCTGATAGAAAATAGATTTTTAGGCAATTATTGTACGGACAAAATAGTTGTAATAAAAATTACAATGTCATTGAGTAATCAAGCTGACACATCATAAATATTACTGTTTTATATATTAAGAAAATTTAAGTACTACATATCAGTTAAATCTTCCCGAAAATTGTAGTGAATTGTACTATTATAGAACGTATAGTAATTTTTATTACTTATGTCTAATCTGTTCCTCAATTGCTCAATGACATTGTCACTTTTATTACAACTTTTTTCTCCCTGTGGAGTTAATGTTGTCCAAGTTAACTAATTCTTAGTTATCGCATTATTTAAATATCAGTTAAACAAAGTTCGACTTTTTAATTAATAAATTAGCGAATTGGCGAATGAAAATTATATTCAATTATCTGTACAAAAATAAATAAATTCATTTACTCACTTAAATTTTGAAGTAAAATAATAATTATTTTAAATTATCAAGTACAATAATAATCAAATAAAAATGTAATTATCGATTAATCTTAATTAAGTTAAGGTATAATTTCAATATATAATTTTACAATAATTTTTTATCGAGTAAGAATAATTTTTAATAGGTTAACATACATATTGAGATAATTATAATGTACAACTTGACAATACATTGGTTTCAATATATTTTTATCTTGTCTTCGTATACAGACACGAAGGGACTTGTAAACCTGTTTGGCGATAATAATCAGTAATAACAAAAATAATGTTTAAGTAGTAATAAATATAATTTTTATTAATATTATTCGAATACTTTGACGTTATATTTCACGTTAATGCTTTTTAATCGATTTTAGATAAAAATAATTAAAAATAAGTAAATTGTTGGCAATTTGAATATATAATTTTTTTTTTTTTTTTTTTTAATTTATTTATTTATTGTCGCATCAACTTCTGGAGAGTCATTAGCGACATCACATATATACATTATTTTACAGTTCATGTGGTTACATAGGTAATCGAAGAATTAATACATGGTATATATACATTTTAGAACTTATGTTGAGTTGAAAAAGAGAAGGAAAATTAAGTTATATACTATTATAAATTTCTATCGTTTTAAGAAATTCTAATATAAATTTACATGTTTCTACATTAGTAAGACATTGGTCTAGCGTGTTTGGTATTTTAAATTTGGTTCTTAAAGAGTTGTAGATTGGACAATCTAAGATTAAGTGTTTCACAGATAAACATATATTACATTGTATACATAAATTAGGTTCTTCTTTGGTGATGTAATGTAGATGGCTGGTGTTCGTGTGTCCAATACGTAGCCTGTTAATTACAATTTGATCATGTCTTGAAAAATGGATAGCTGGATTAACTTCAAATACGGTTTTTCTAATTTCGTGGAGTTTATGAGGTTTTATATTCTGCCAATAGTTGTTCCATTTGTTTAGTACGTAAAGTTTGAATTCTTTTTTAACAGATAAGTAGTTATTATTTTGATATGTAGGAGATATAGATGTATGTTTTTCTGCCGCTTGTTTAGCTAATCTGTCAGCCTTTTCATTTAGTTTGATTCCAACATGGGCAGGGACCCAGCAAAACTTTATATCGGAATCAGTATGCGTGGAGGTGATTTCTTGATATTTATCTATTATGCTTTTAATAATATCATTTTTTATTGAATTTTGTTCAATAGCGTTCAGTACACTTAAAGAGTCGGAGAAAATTAGTGCTTTTTTAATGTTATATTTACTTGTGTGATTTAGAGCTTCGAGAATGGCAAAAGCTTCGCTAAAAAAGATGGAGCAGTTATCTGGAAGTTTAAATACGAGGCTCTTGTTTTTTAGGACTACAGCGCATCCCGAGCCTGAGATTGATTTTGAAGCGTCTGTGTATATATGAGTAAAGTTTGCGTAGGCGTCTACTGTAGAATAAAATTGAGCTTTTAAAATGTTCGGATTTTTGTCTTTTTTAGACGTATCTATTTTGATAACTGTAGGATTTTTAGTATTCCAAGGTATTACGGTTGTAGTGAGTCGAGGAACTATATTTGGAAAAGTTTTATTACTTTTCTTTAGGTAATGTTTCATTCTTATGTTGATAGGCTTTGGAGAACGCATATTTTGTTTGTATAAGGTATTGAACTTGTCGGAATCGATGATTATACTATTTATGTTTTGTGGGGTGGCTAAGCATGAGATTGAATAGTTGAAGATGAGTATTTCTCTTCTGAAATTGAGTGGGCAAAGGTTAGCTTCGCAT
This sequence comes from Theocolax elegans, assembly GCA_026168455.1. Taxonomy (NCBI): domain Eukaryota; kingdom Metazoa; phylum Arthropoda; class Insecta; order Hymenoptera; family Cerocephalidae; genus Theocolax; species Theocolax elegans. The sequence goes on along the minus strand of CM047427.1, from coordinate 77,531,190 downwards.
AACAGACTGTCGACTGGACTAGTGCGAAAAGCACCAGTTATTATTCTAGCAGCACAATTTTGTATAGGTGATAAAGCTTTGAGGAGATTGGATTTAGCTGAGTCGTATATGATGGAGCCATAATCCAACTTGGATTGGATTAGAGCAGTATAAGTTTTTTTTAAAATTATTTGATCAGCACCCCATTTTTTAGCAGCTAACATTTTTAGTATATTTAATTTGTGTTGCAATCGTTTTTTAATTTCAAAATATGGCTTTTCCATGTATGTTTGTGGTCAAAAGTTACTCCCAATATTTTAACTTCGCTGACTGTTGTAAGTTTTTGATTGTTTAGAAAAATATTTAATTCTGGATTTTTCTTTTTAGAGAAGACAGTAATTGTAGTTTTAGTTTTAGAGAATTTGAAACCGTTATTTTGTGAAAATTCTTCAAGTTTATATATCGCTTCTTGTAATAATTCTTGCGTTGTTTTAATATTTCTTCCTGCTAACATCAAGGTTATGTCGTCAGCATACATTGTTATGTTGATTGGTTTGTTAATGGATTTTGTAATATCGTTTACGGCTAAAAGGAACAGTGTAACACTTAGTATGCCTCCCTGGGGAACTCCATTTTGAATTTCGAAGGAATTTGAAAGCTGCCCATTTACTCTAACTTTGATTGATCTGTTTGTAAGATAGTTAGATATAAATTTGATAATATTACCGTTTATTTGGAGTTTAGCAAGAATTTGTATTATTTTGTACCTCCAAAGCATATCATATGCTTTTTCTATATCTAGAGCGACTAAGGCCAAGTGTTGTTTGTTAATAAATGCGTTACATATATTATAATCAATCGAAACTAGACTATCCATAGTTGAATGGTATTTCCTAAAGCCGTGTTGATAAGGCGAGATTATATTATTTTTGTCGAGGAACCATCTTAATCTATTATTAATCATTTTTTCCATCAATTTACATAAACAACTAGTTAAGGAAATTGGTCTATAGCTTTCCTTGTGGTTGGGATTTTTGCCTGGTTTTAATATAGGTATTACTATCGCAGTTCTCCAACTAGTTGGAAATAAATTGTTGGACCAAATGCAATTGAATATATCGAGAATGTACTGAATTCCAAGTGATGGTAAGTTTTTTAGAAAAATATTAGGCAGATTGTCAGGTCCTGCACTGGAGTTTTTACTACTTTTGATAATGCTTTGTAATTCTGAGGTGTTAAATTCTTTATTAAGAAGAGTTGAAAATTCGTTTCCTTGAATTTCATCCAGGTTTATCGTTGTTTTTTCAGTTTCATGCTTAATATTTAAAAACGATTGTTCATAGTTATGATCGCTCGAGTTATTTGAAAAATTTTCAGCAAGTATATTAGCTGTATCAAAAGAATCATTAGTAGAGATGTTTGTTTTTGATAAGATCTGTGTTATTTTTGAAACTTTTTTATTTCCATTTATTGATTTAAGCTTGCACCAAATTTCTGAATCAGGAGTATTTTTATTGAAACTTGATATGAATTCGATCCAAGACTTTCTTTTACTATTTTTAATAATTTTGCGACTGATTGCTCTTTTTATTTTATAGTTAATTTGGTTATCATAGGTATTTTTTCGTTTGTAGATGTTAAAGGCACGTTTAGCTTCCTTCACCGCATTTTCACAATCATTGTTCCACCAAGGAAGATTTTTTTTTTCTATTTTTCCAGAGGTTTTAGGAATGCTAATATTGGCAGATTCTAGAATAAGGTTTTTAAAATTATCTATTATTATATCTAAATCTTTTTCGGTTTTACATTGTACTTTATCTAGGTGTTTAATATTATTAGTAATAAATTCTTGATATAAATGCCAGTTGGCTTTTTTAAATTTCCACCTTGGTGCGAAGATTGACTCAGAATCATTGCTATTTTCGAAATTGATGACTATTGGGAAGTGATCACTATCATAAAGATCTGAAAGAGTATCCCATGAGAGAAAATCTGATAGTTGAGGTGAAACAATTGATAAATCGATCGAACTTAAAGTGCCGGTAGATATGTTAAAGTGTGTTGGTTTATTAGTATTAAGTAATAGGAGATCATTATTTGTAATGAATTTTTTTATTAATCTACCTCGATAATCCATTTTATGTGAACCCCAAAGTAAATGATGGCTATTGAAGTCACCAACTATTATCATGGGAGCAGGTAGTTGAGCAACTAGATTTTCTAATTCTTCTTCTATAATAGGTGTGCTATTTGGAATATAGATGTTGCATACGCAAAAACGGTTTGAACGTAATTTAACAGATATAGCTACTGCTTCTAGGTTAGTAGTTAAGTTTATTTCATTACACTCTATTGAGTCTTTGACATAAGTGGCAACTCCTCCACTAGCTATCGAACAATTAGATCTATTTTTAAAGAAATTGTTATAATTTTTAATAGGAGTACATTTATTATTATTAAAATTAGTTTCTTGTAGACAAAGTATTTCAGGGTCTTTATCATGTAGTAATTTCTTTAAGAATTCGGTATGTGTATTAAAGCTATTTATATTCCAGTGAATGATACTACTCATAATGATAATAATAAAATTAGTGCTATTAATATTCTTCTTGTAAAGACGTATCTTCTTGTATAGATAATTCTTCTTGTGTAGACGACTCTTCATCAGTTTGGCTCAAATTATCATCTGAGATATCATTATATTTTTTAAGTTTATTTATGATGCCGGTGAAACGTCTTTTCATTGTTCGATGATTTAAGTAGGGATATAATTTTTGAAGCAAGGATATAATAACATTTATATCACTAGTATATTGTAATACAATTTCGGTAGGATTATTTGATCCTTGTACATTATCTATTAGGCTTTTTAATTGAAGGTATGAAAGAGCATAGGTGTTGTTGTCTTTAAGCAATTCTTTAATAGGTTCTAACATTATATCAAGCGCTTCGTTAGGGTCTTCTTTAGTTTTCTTTTTATTACGTGATTGTTTTTTTGTTAAAGGGGCCTTAAAGTTTTCATAGTTAAGTTGCTCTTGTGTGTGTGTAGACTGAGACGAACTGATATCAGAATGAGTACGTTTAATACCTGGATTTTGCGAAGTACCGTCTGTTGTGGGAATGCCCATCGGTGGAAATTCCGAAATTGTATTTGTGTCCGTTAATCCGATATTATTTGTGTTTATGTTTGTGGAATGCGGTGCGGTGGAATTTTCCATACCTGCTGAGATTTGTGAAAAATGACTGTTTGTACTTGAATTTTGGCTAGGAATAGCCTTGCAGTTTTTGGCTAAATGTCCTTCGATGTTACATATAAAACATTTTAAAGAATCTGTACTAGAGTAAATGAAATAGTTAGCGCCCTCGAATTCTATCTTAAATGTTTCTGGAATTTTACATACGTCTTCAGGTTTGACATAAACTTGTCGACGAAAGCTTGTTACGTGATTGTATCCCTCCTTTGCAATAGTCGCTTTTAATATAGTAATTTGAGATACTCGACTTACATTTAATTCTTCAAGAATGTCCTCGAATATACAATTTGGTAGGTTAGATGGCACGTTAGAGAAAATCACTTTTTTATTATTAGTTAGCAGAGGTCTGATGGAGATTTTTTTATCGCCAATTTGTAAGTAATCGGTTTTGTCGGTTATGGCGTTGACATGTTCCTTACTCGTAAGGTAGATGCATATCCGGTTATTGGAAATCCTTGAAGACGAGATAACATTTTTTGGTAAAACTAAATCTCCCACAGCACAAGTATAATCTGTAAGATTGAGACCTTCAACACAGTCAAGAATGAGACCTTGATCTCTTTTAGGGTATGAAACAGCAGCATAACTAGATAATGTTGAACTTTTAGGGGAAAAGCATCGAACTTCACTATGCATTCGCTGGCTCACCTTATCGGAGGCCATTGCGAATTAAATATCAAAATACACTTTATGATCTATCGACAATCACTCGCGAGAGAGACATCGAAGAACTTATTAGACTTATATATAGATATTTATAAACACGCGAAAATCGCTTCGGAGCAACCATAAACACGTCTGTTTACTACGAAGGCTCGACGTGAACTGATATAATTTTTAATTACTATAGAAATACAATTTATCTAAATACCAATAATTCCTATACCTATTCTAATTAACCAATATTTTTAAATATTTAAATTATCTAATTTTCAACGTGTAAACTAAACAACGTCATTTAATTTTCCAGCAGAGTCAATGTATTTATTTATATTCAATATACAAAACAATCGTTGACTATTCAAATTAGGTAATTTTTAGCTATTTAAATATCCTAATACTTAACATCTTAATCTACAAATGTTAATTAATTTTTTACCAGGAAAAGTGTAAAAATGTCTATTTACCCATTCCACCGTAAATTTTTACAATAATGGAATCAGAAAAAAAGTAACATTTTTTTTATACATACAAAAAATTAACCTCCGATTTTTTACATAACACTCTCGATAATGTACAACTATTACGAAATTGCGCGCGGTGTACTTATATATCATTTAAAAAATAATAAAAGACGGAATTAATTTTGATTCACGGGAATTTAATCCACAAGCGCACGGAAAGTAAATTATACCTATGGATATATCTCTCACTTTAATTGCAACTATATACGTACACACACACACGCATATAAACATACGCGCGTGCGGTACATAACTGCAATTTATTCGTCTGTTTGTGTGAGTATAAATATACTCGGTTATGTACAAAATTACAATAGCGCGATTGTTACCCATTTGGAAAATTGTTTTCAATTGAAATTTCGATAACGCGTCGTTAAAAACGATTGATGCTTGTATGTATCGTACACACGCCTATAACGATGCGAATTTTTTCTTCTTTTTTTTTTTCCTTAATGTTTAATACAAACAAAATGTAAGTTAATTATATATGTAGCGTATAGCGTTAATAATAATTACGCATCACGAATCCCTTGAACATTTCCATTAAATAAATCGATTTTTTCAAGGTGAGGTACATATATATAGCGATACTGTGTATGTATATAAATGTAATCGAGGCTACATTAAAAAATGCTTCATTTAACAGCTGATGCAGCATTCCTTTTTATCGTACGCGTATAGCGTCTGCTAAGCTTTTTTTTTTCTCATTTCAATTCACGTACGTAGCAAAATTTTTCATTCACACGCGTATGTGTATATTGTACATTTTCAGAGTTCGCTGAATCGTAATAGTAAAATCCGGGAAAATCCTGTAGAGAAAAAGTTTTTTTAAGTTGTAAAATACAACGATTCGCATATGTGGAGAATTTTTCTAAGGAAGAAGGGCGTAAGTTAAGAAACGTTCTTTTTTCGATTTAACGTGTATATATATATTCTTGATCTTTGATCCTAAATAAAGTAATATTTTTTTATTGTTTACTATTAACTGCAATAACTATTAGTTTTTATTATGAATATGTTTATTCATCTATTTACATATGGTGTATGTACATATACAAATGTGATGTTGTAAAATAATTAAGAGTAAAAAAAAAATTTGTACCTGTTGAATATAAAACGAACAGCGTTTAAGATTATTCTTTTCTGTGAGGTTGTGAATGAGGTTGGAAACATTTTTTTCGAATTTTTTAATGTGGTTTATTGTTTATTAAATAATGTTGTTTTTGTTAATGTATTTCGTTATAGTAGCAACGTAAAACTATATATAAATGTACTCTTCTCAAAACCTAATTTTTGGACATAATTATATGCCCTTTTCCTTAGAAGTTTTCGTATACACATTTAATAAATTTATAATTGAACTTTTTTTCGCAGTTTAATAAATTGTGCTTATCGTAAAAGAAGCAATCGAAATATTTTAATGAGATAAGCCAGTTCTTCTTAATCGACGAAGCAGCGTAGCGTTATCGTTATCGTTATAATAAATACCGTAATATATTTCTAAGAAAATAATTAAAACTGATAATCCTTCTAAAAAAAAGAGTATGCACAACTGCAAACTTCCCCCGACTGTGTTTACCCTACATGAAGCCGTTTCCTCGTATACAAACCTTTTTTTTCCATCTTACCAACGTGGAAGCCCTATACTATGTATATACTCGAGAGGTTAATCCGTCGCAGGCACGTGTGTACATACATATGGGGCATTTCACGTCAACTGCTTGGATCACAGTTTTAAAATGTACGAAATTTTAGGCGTAAAGGCTGAAAATGTTTGCAACAAACAGAAACAAATATTTAGGTGCTAAAGATAATTTGTCTAGAAATTATTCTAACCTTCAAAAGTAGATTTTTCAAGTTTGTTTTTAACAGCAGATGCGTTCACAACTATTTATATGGAAATGTGTCATCTTCTATAATGTGTAATATTACGTGTAACCAGGGTTGCAAAAAAATTAATTGGACCAATCTGTAAATCATAATTCATTTTTTACTTGTGAATTAAACTCGCCTATAATTCACAAATCAATTTTGATTTATGAATTAAACTCGCCCTTAATTCACAAAACATTTTGATTTTTTAATTAAACTTTAAAATATTACGATAATAAAATTAATAATATATTATAATATATTATAATGTAATAATATATAATAAGATAATAATTAATAAAATAATTTAAACTAAATTAAAAATAATTTGTGAATTAAAGGCGAGTTTAATCATAAATTATAAATTATTTGTGACTTAAGGACGTGTTTAATTCATAAAATCAAAAAATAATTCTGAATTAAATGGAGTATTTAATTAAAAAAGTAATTAATTATTTGTAACCCTGCGTGTAACTATCTATCCGAGTTAGAACTTTTAATCTCAAAGTCACTAATACTAATAAACTATATGTCAATATTGATATTTAAAATAAAGCGTCCACGCCACATAATCGATGTTTTCATTTACACAACTAAAAAAACATGAAGCAATAGGTTTTGAATGATTTGCAGCTTGTAATTGGCCTGCTAGTCCATAAAAAGTTATGATAATTTAAAGAATTGCAAAAAAATTTCAATAATCTACATGGTATATTCCATTAAATTATATTTAAATTATTTTCAGCCCCTGAATATTTTTTTTGTATTCTAGAAAAAACATTCTGTACCCAAAATTTGGTGCATTTTTTGAAATTTTGATCCGCCCATTTGTCGCGAAATAGCCCATATATATAAATTAAGCACGCACCCAAGCAAACCATCTCGTCGTCTCTTAGGTTGTTTTGACGAGGCTTTTGGGCCACTTGGCTCGAGTCCGCTGTATCTTTTTCACGAGAATTGGACCGACGATGTATATATACCCGACGCGAAAAACTATCTTGACGGATCGCTTAAATTTTCTAATTTTCGATCGAGGAGACAGAATAAAATTAATTTAAAAAAAAGTATCATTACGCGCATAAACACAGAGTATTGACGAAACTATTATTTCTTATCCAAAAAGTAGCCGTTCTATCAAAAAAAAAAAAAAAATACTCAATAAATCTACGATTAATAGTCAAAAAATGATTTCGACTATCATCAAAATGATAAATTTCTACTATCTTACTCGTTTAATGTTTGCTCCACTTACAGGATTTCGATATACGTGTATATATACGAAAAGAGATAGACGCGTGTATTCTAATCAGTTTTACGAGTTTTATTGTTATACACTGATACGAGTGTGTAAACTAATACGAGATAGTGGCACGATGCGTCTCTCTTTTTTTTTCTTTATTCACGCGTAAAAGAAGAAATAGTTGACAATTACAAAATTTTTTTTCGTTTTATCCATAGAAATTTTCAAACTTAATATAATTTATCGTCTATAATCGTTGTGAGTAATAGTGCTTTTAGAAATACAATGTTACTTTGTCTAAGAAATTCACCTTCAACAAGTTACACACACATACACACACACACACAATTTCATTGATTTATGTGTTTACTTCGTAATACACTGAATTTTCTAACTTTTCGTCACGAATTAATCGCTTGTCAAATTCGTGCAATCAATTAATCGAAAATTAAGTAATATATATATAATATCGAAATTATATTTCGGGTACTTAAATTTATTTATTAATTTAATTTATTTATTTATTAATTTTATATGTTTGTTTATTTATTCAATTATTTTATTCTACGGATTTACTTGTTTATCATAGTAAGTATTTCATTGCCATCAGTGTTGGTTTAACCGATTGATCTTCTAATCTGCGATACATTGTAATTAATACACCGATTGCGCATATTATGCTAATACCATTGATGTGATCTTGTGATATTACCTACACATTGTACACATGTACATTTCTTTGGGCATGATTCTAAATAAAGAGATATTATTATAATAATATTATTATTGTTGGAAATGGGGTATTTAAATGAAATGTACTCGAGTGTATTTTAATTTAAATTAGGAATTTTATTTTAAAGATAACTCGAGAAAGGTTGTAGATGTCGTCTGAAACGAGAGTCGACAGAGAAGCGATACAGTCTATACTTGCAATCGTAGAAAAGAAATTTGATTAGGCACATAGTAAAGAACAAAATGCCCTTTCTTCGGTACTGCTCGATGCAACCGAAAAACATGCGCAGATACGTATAATGTCACGTTAAAAAGAACCAAAAGTCAGTTTAAACCGACGAATATATACGTGTTTCTAAAATATCAAACAACGGCAGTATTATATCCTTAGCTATTCTCCTTCCACGAAAAAGTGTCGATTTAGTTTTTTTTAAGTATAAACGAACGTTCTTTCATTATACTGAAATATCCAACAATTATTAGATCCAAGAATTATTAGATTCGAAAATTATGATTACTTATTATATAATAAGTCTAAATAAAATTTCAATTTTCTTACATTGCGCCTAACGCGAGATAAGAGGGAAAAAGAGGAATGTACCTTTGATAAAGAATTTTATCAATTTTCTTAAATACAACACGAATTTTCGAGACATGACGTATACTTTTTGTTTGCATTAAATTCCCTTTTCATTACAACCGCGATGATGAACGTTAATCGTGAAAAATAAAATAAAATATATATTTGAAATAGAGTATTACAATAATAATAATATAATAATAATATAATAATAAATAATAATAATAATAACAATATGTTTATGATAATACGGTGCGCGAGTATTACGTAATGTATAATATTCTCTAGGCAAACATTGCAGGTTGATTAAAGTAGAGGTATAGGAGGATAATTAGAATGGAATGTATATAATACTATATGTAACGCAAACCTAAAAGCATTCTTAACAATATTGTGCATTTGGAAATTCGTAATAAAATTTAAACAGTATACGTTTTCAACGTGCATTTGCGTTAGAAACAATTTGTATTCGTATATTTGTATTTATTTACATTTTATCAAACGGTTTGACAACAGTTTCCGCTTAAAAGTGTGATGTAAAAATATGTACAGCAGTACATATGGATTTGTGTTATTCGAAACTGGTAGAAATTGATAATAGATATTTTGAATAGAAATATATAAGTGAGAAACGTTGATAGTTTTTAACTTGCGATTAAATATTTTTTTTTTCACTGTGTTCACTCATTTTTTGTTAGTTTATATAAGGTTATTAACGATATGAAAATGATTTGAATTGAACTATATTAAATTTAGTAATTTTGTTTCCGATATTCCGAGAAAATCTAGGTGTATTTAAAAATGAAGTTTCAAAGTAGGAGACAATAAGAAATTAAGAGTTTAGAGTGTTAGAAGATCAAGTGGAGGATCACAATGAAAAAAATAATTTCAGGATAATCGATTAATAGACTACTTTTCATACTCATTTTCTCGCAATATGACCGTTTTAAATACATTGATTTCTATTAGGGTAGTTAAGAGAAAAAACTCATGGGTCTTTACTTTTTAGACTCTTGGCAGGTCTTTCGCGTCTTAATTTCGTTGTTTACACTCCAAATCGTTAAGTGTAAAAATTGACGCTGAAATGTGTTTTTTTAAAAGACAGGTTACACGAGTCTGAAGTTTCCATTGTCAAAATTTTGGGTTTAAAAAAAATGGATGTAAAACTAAGTTATTTAGTTTTGAAAACTATGTTTAAAAAAAAAACTCTAAAAATATTAAATAAATTTCATTTTATTTTTGTTTTTTATTGAAAATTTTAATATTCACAATTTTCAAATTTTGTTAAAAGTACAACGGTGATAGGAATTTCAATCCCATCAAGTTTACACTTTTAAGAGGTGTAAAATGTGAAAATAGCATTTTATAATCGACAACCTCATTAATATTTTTGGATTATTGGTGTGAAGTGTAAGAATCGCACATTTCAAAAGTGTTAGTTATAGGTACCCGCATTTTACTCTTTTAATAATTCTAGCATCAGTGTGCACTGTAATTAAAAATTGAAGTACATCCCGTACAAGGATATTAAATGTTAAGTAATTAATCACCGAGTGTCTTGTAAGAAAATCTTAATTATTATGGATTACCGTTACCACTTATATACACATAAAAATCTTGATACATCTCGTTAATTTCATGTAAAATTACAATTCTATTTTACTACGGGTGTTAAAAGCGTAACGCTCAGTGAAAAATGGTACATTAAAAATTATACAATAGCAATATAAGGAAATACTTAAATATATCACAATTTTTCTATTATGCGTTTTTTTGTAGTAATTATTAAAAAAATGTATACATGTCATTTGTGACAAAAAATTATAACGAAAATTACTATTAAGCGTAACAAAACTTACGATAACGAGTATGTCTTTACAGTAATTTAGTAATTTTTAATATGCATATTTTTTTCAGCACACATACATATGGCGAGAAAATTACCACTTTAAAAGTTGTATAGTGGTAGTCCCCGTAAAAATTACGGTGACGAACTGTAATCGCGTTGCGGAAGGGACGGCCTAGCCAAAATTTTACAAGGCAACGTGGTAAAAATCTGATTTTGAAGAAATCGTGGGTTTCCATATTTATCCGTTAGATTAATAACAAGCATTCAAAATTTTGTCTTTTAACTGTTAATGATTTTTAGACAAATAAAAAAATATATTTCTTTGCTATGTTTCGTAACATACTTAAAAATGGTGCTACAATAAATTGAAGTAAAAACAATATTAACAGCTTTTCAAAAAAGCATTAATTTACATGATGATTTTTATTTTATATTTTTAACTGTCTTGTTTATTAAGTAAATTAGAAATTTGTGAATAAACTTTAATTAACTGGTTTTTGTGGCATAATTTGGACTAACGATATTAAATTTTTAATTTGGGTTGATTTTTTAATTTAGTAAACTCAAACTTTTGACCGGAAGTGCCGCACGATCGCCGAAAAAATTTGTAATTTTTAAAAGTAAGAGTAATATAAATTACAGAAACATCACTATAAAATTTCTAATAATCATCCATAGAGAAAAATCCCAAAAAGTATTTTTTTTTACGTTAATCACTATACCGACCCTATAACATAAAAATTTCTTCATGTCCCCAACACAAATATAATGAAAAAAAAAACAATGAGTCTGAAGTTTCCAACGCTAAAACTGCAGCACTGCTAAAAAAAAATTTTTATTTCTATCTTTTTACAAATGTGTACACGACTTGGTAGTGAATAGAAATGAAAACAAAATTTAATAATATTCAAACGTTTTGATATAAAAAATCTCCGAATACGCAAAAACTATCATAAATCCAAAAAATTAAATATCATCCATCCGTATATAAACCCGCATGGAAAACAATTTATAATTTATTATTAAACTCGCTCTAGCTCAAGCGTGAAAATAATAAATGAATATCCCGTCAAAACAATTAAAAAGTAATCTCCGCATATAATACATATACATACGACTGTGAAGAATCGACAATCAAACAAGAAATTTATCTCTGCTCGTTTGAAAAAGAGAGAGAGAGGGAGAAAAAAAAGAAGCGATGAAGAAACTGTTAATTTTACACGCATCTTTTAACGACGTATATATACATCAGATTTGCGCAAAAATTAAAAGCACACAGGTGGGGAATGCGTCATCTAACCATCGAGAAATATATGCCAGTGCGAAAAAACTCGTTTGCGGCTTGCTGTACTATAAATGCCCAAGTATGTGTATGTGTGTCTCAACGAAGGTAAACACTTGCGATTGGTAGGGAGAAGATGATGATCGTGTCGTTTTCTTTTATATATACCGTCCACTTTCGTGTATATACCCGAAAAAAAAGGAAACGGGGGAAACTCATTACGTCTGATGTATGAAACGTGAGATGAAAAATAAAATGTCAAATGGTAATCAAGATTGTTATTGTAATATCACTTATATTTCTTATATATTTAAAACTATTCGTTTTAAAAATGACCACCTCGTGTACGTAAAAAAATTAAAAATGACTATAAAAAATAAAACTTTAATTGTAAAAATATTGTATAAAATAAAAGAATTTGGCTTTATTTTTTTTTTAATTTACTTTTATTACAATATTTTTACTTTCTTATAATTAACGTTTTATTTTTTTTTGTAGTTAATCGACTGTAACACCTAAATAATAATGTTTTATTTTATATTATTGAACAGTCGAAATAAGAATTAATCATTAACTCACGCAAAAAAAGTTTATAAAATAGGTTTTACAAAAATTGTCTATATATACATAAACCTTCGTTATAAGCAAAAATATAAATTTTATTACATTATAAATACGTTGCCTTCTTTTACACTGCACTCCTTGTGATATTTCCAAAGTGTATATACTTTTTGCATATTGTAAAATGCCTTCTCACATTATATAAACAAAAGTACAAAAAAAATACATCTTATTATTTTAAAAACTTTTTTAATCGTCATCTCCTTTCACACACTATACTAAACGCGAGATATTTTTCCAAAGTATACATATTGAAAAAGTTACTTGCGCATTTTAGACCTGTATATTCTGATATAGTTTGACAAAATATTCTTTCGAGACAACATAAAAAAAAGTTCCTTATCTCGCGTCTGCCATATTTAAAAAAAAAAAAAAACTTTCGTAAGATAGTAACACACAACGCGTTTCATAAAAATATATATATACGAAATCTCGATAAAAACTGTATCTTTTCTCTTCGTTCGAGTTGAAATATAAATTTGTATTTATCGATTTTGTTTCAAATGCTATTTATACATATATAGAAGACACACAAACACATATACACACAAAAAAAACAAAGAGCGAATGAAAAAGGTATATATAAAATTGTTTTTATTCGCAAAACATATAAATGTTTTACGACAATTTTTTGTCCCTTTTAGTCGGAAAAAGTTATTCCTCATTAACAAATAATTCATTGTATCCTCGTTTATATATACACGCGTTACACACGCACACTTACACACGATCCGCGTTTAAAAAGTTTTATCACGTACTTTGTCGAGTAAATTCGTTATTTATTCTCGTATTGTGACGTTCTGACACATTTACAACCTCAAATCACATTGTGTGTATTAAAAGTTAGCGATATAACAACATACACACGTAATCCAAGTTTTCAAAATAGACGTTTACTCGATATTTGTACCCCGAAAATTATAATTATACCATTATTAATATAAATATACGCGATCAATGATATAGTTGCACCGGTATAATTATTAATTCAATAATTTATTACATATTGCGTTGCATAGACGATATCCGTAAAAGAAGGAAAAAAAAAACAAGCGGTAGGGATAAAATAGTATGCAAACAAAAAAAAAAGGTGTGCGCGCTCGGTCTTTTCTTATCCCATCGTATAGCCAAAGGGAAGTGCCAAAAATCTAACCCGAACCACAATTTTTGGCAACTGCCCACTATTCTTTATTGATTCGCTACGAAATTCAACAGCCGTCGCGTACGACCTTTTTATATATAGGTATATACATATTTATACATGAAAAAAAAATATATGGAACGTAACTTTTTCTTTTTTTCGTCTCGACATCGATTTCTTGGTGTATAGATACATATTAGTAATTAACGTTTGTGCAATTTGGCGTGGGTGTTTAACTGCGTATTATATGTGCAATCGTAAAAGAAAAGAAACCGCTGGCACGTGCAGGTTTTCCCTATAATGTGTATGTAAAATTCTCAGGTTCTTTTTTTTTTAAATTCTTTAAATAATGTAATAGTTAATATTATTTGCGCGATTGGAGATGAAAAATATTTAGATGGACATTTTTACAACTCGGAAACGGGCTGAGATAATTAAAGAAACCTTGAACGAGAAGATAGATATACATTCATGCTCTAGTTGTCGTATTTATTTAGATGTGTAAGTTTATGTATATATATATGTAACTAAAAATTGACCAAAGGGTACGAAGACAGGGCGAAAAAAATCGATATTCGAAAATTAAAAGTGTTAAGTAGTTGAATTTAAGGTAAGCATCATTGTAATTAAAAAAAATATTAGAGATTTTCTAAAATTAATATCCGAATGTTTGTTACTAGCAATTGGATTACGACATTAAATGTACACTTGAAATTCATCAAAAATTGAAATGAAAAAGAAGAATACGTTGCTCATGTATACCGGTCATTTAACAATCGTGAAATATTTTTAACTTTTTCTTAGCTAAACACAAATGAAACTTGAAAAATCTTCATACGATATATTTTAAAAACTTGTTAATAATATCGTTCAATAATTTGATGCAACTTATTACCTTCTTTTTATTTAAAAACGTAAAAATTTTCCGAGTTCAACGATAGAAAATTCAGATTCGTACAGATATACTATAAACGAATATTTAATATTTAGTATAAAAAAAAACCGTGTAAACCTCAATTAACAATACGTACTTATTACCAATCACGAATTGTTTTGCAATATGAGTATTACTAAAAAAAAAAAGAAGAAAAAAACCAGTTGCACACGTGTAATTAATGAACACGCGCGGATTGCTCAACGTAGAAATTTTAATAAATAGATTACGTAGGCAAACATATCACGTATATAGGTACAAATTGAAGATTAAAAAAAAAGTGCAATGATCAAGCACATTATTTATATACGTATACACACGCGTACTTGACGAAAATTGTAAATGCAACGATTAAGCACATGCATTTTTTTAAACGAAATTTTTACAAGTATAAACCTACTCTCCAAATATATATATATATATATGAAACAGTGATAAGTCGGTCACTATCACCGATTACTCAACATTCGTTAATTAAATAATAAATATTTACCAATATATACAAACAGTGAATAATATTCACTAAATCGTAAATACGTACACGCGTGATACATAACGATTAATTATAAAAAATAAAAAAATCAAAACATATAGGTATAACCTAGTGAGAACATGCACACAGTAATTCCATCGAAACGTCGACTGCGTTAGTCGATCAAACACCCCTCGATACACATCCATCAAAATTGTTTTGTAAAAATATATTCCGAAACGACTTTCCGTATACACACACACACACCTTAAGAAAAATCAATGTTACAAATATATATATATACAGGAGTCAACCCAAAAATTCTCTTTATACACATATTTATATAGAGAAACTCGTAGATTTCGACAGAGAGGATCGTGAAAAAATAAAAGGCCATAAGTGCAACGCGAACCTGTCACTTTCCAATGTATCAGATGGTGTATATATATATATCAACAAACCGAGTGTAACATCCAACACTTTCTCAATAGGTATACCGAATACCTATAAGTATACTTATATACAACCACGAGAATCGTTTCACGTGCGCTCTTTCAGGTTGACAATCCGCGAGCGACGCACATTACATACACACGTATATATATATATATATATACGTGTATACACACGAGAGGACACACAGCACGCCGCTGTTACGATTATATACAATAGAAACGAAAATAAAGACGAGACAACAACACAAGTCGAAAGTTATCACAACATTTTACAGGGCGTGCGGTGGTACACCTACCTCTACATATACATCTATAATGGATGGGAATATATATATATATATAAAATAACCTAACCTAAACTTGATACGGGCGTCCTCCTCGTTGATCCCGGAACTCACTGCGTGCGGTGTCTCTGTATATTAAGTATATATCCTTTCCCTCTTTTCCTCTCTGTATACAAAAATACACGCGCGCACACGTACACACATAAAACCCCGCACATCCACACGCGCACACAGACGCGAGCGCGCGCTCACGATAAGAGAGAGAGAGAGTGTTTTCTCACGCACTCAACATTATACACATGTATGTATATATATGTATATATATACACGCGTTGTCTGTCTCTATATGTGTGTATGTATATAGGTGCAAAGAAAGAGAGAGAGAGAGAAAGAGACGACGACGAGGTTCTCTCTCAGCGAGTCCCGCACTCCGCGAGTGAGAGTCACCGAGTGTGCTGCGTGATGCGGTGCGGCTCTCTTCTATATGCCGCCGCCGCCGCCGCTTTACTTTACTTTACGCTCGATCTCTCTCTCTCTCTCTCTCCCTACCCCTTTTTTCGAACGCCTTCTCTTCTCCCCCCCCCCCCCTCCCCACTGCGCTGTCGAGGGTGTGTATATATACATACACACATCAGCCGCGAGAGTTGCTGCTCGTTTTGCGCGGATCGATCTCGAGAAACCTTCTTATACTTATATATATGCACTTGTGTATTAAAGGTACCGCAGATCATTTTTATTTGGTGTGTGTATTTATATTGCGTCATGGACATACCCAAAAGTTGATGATATAGATTTAATATTACTAAGGATTTTATATATTTATTTACATTGTTGTTACTTGCGGATTGAGGAAGGATCGATGATTGATATCAATGTATTGTATAATTATCGGGCTATTGGTATACGAAGAGTTTCAGTTCATAGTTTCAATTATAATACTATACACTTAAGAACTTACAGAACGGAATTACGATTAACACTAAATAAATCTGTTTATATACTTAACGAATAGAAATAATATTTTTATAAAAATTCATTGAAATAAAAATATTTATATACACCTAAACAACTGTTAAGAGGATGTCAAATCGAAGTAATAATTCAAATTTCCCGCGTTTAATATTATCGACTGAGAAACACTGTTTGTTTTTACGAAAATTAAGATTTTTACTGAAATTTAAAGGAAAAATACGATGGACGCACATTGCCTTTTGTAATGATACATAAATAACTATTGCGCAAAGTTTTAGAGCGATCGGTGTATTAGTTGATATAGTAAGATTATTTGTTTTAACAAATTTTTTAATATCACTATAATACGGTTCATTATATTTTTAAAACGATTAATTTCATAAACTACTTTATCAATCGTCTTAAAACTTTACATTTTAACACAAAACATTAATTATTGTAAAAACAGTAAGATTTCAGTCGGTAAATTATTGGGATGATAAAAGTAACAATTTTGATATCCCCTTAAAAAAGAGAGAAATAATTTCTCTTATTTGCGCAATTATTTTTTTATATTTATTATTACCGTTATAATAATATTAGAGACATTGTATAAACTTTTAATTATTGCAAATCCCATAAAAATCAAACATAATTTTGTATCTGTTGTTCATACAAACCTGATATTTGAAAAAACGTAATAAGAACCAAAATAAATAACACAGTACTTAATTTAAGTGTTACATATCTTTTTTTTTTATTTCGTTGAACAAACTTCAAATTTATTAACGACAGTTACAAATTTAATTATAATACGAAACAATTCTACGCAACGAAAATTTAAATTTCCCGGGTTTTTTTAAAAAAAACGTCACAGGTGGCGCTGAATCGAAACCGCGGTACTTTTTAGATTACATAGTTTCGCGAGATATTATTCTACGAAGGTATACATATAAGAACTAGTCGTAGTCGTAGTCGTGAAGATATTGTTACAATCTTGTTTTTGCATATTAAAACTCGACCGAGTAAGTAGTTTTGTAAAATTGTCAACATCGACGTAAAACATTTTATGAACAATTGAACAAATCCAAAACCGTACGTATATACGTATAAATCTATAGTAATCTTCAAACCATTTAATATTTAATCATACAAATATACTTCTCTGTTTTGTTTACCTCTTAGATATATTAAATTGGAAGGTCATAAAATTTAACGATGTTTCGAAAATTCGTACGCAATCGTATAACGTGTACCAGCGATGGCAATTACAAATGTTATATGTGTAACAAACATTTAGATGATCATTACGATAGTATTTTTGAGCATATAGACGATTATCGGCATCAGGACCATTATTATCAAATCGATGGGTATGAACGGGGTATGGAGTACGATGCATTTTCATCGTATTCGGAATCAGATTTCAAATATTTGGTAAAGAATTACGTGGTGTGTAAATCGTACTGCTTATTTTACTGTCACCTTTGCTACTGTGAAATTTCTGGTTTGAGCAACACTTTGGATCACGTCCATGGTTTTATGCATAAGGAATTTTATAAAACTAAACACGGTACTCATTACTACGATGAATATTCTGAAGATGAAGATGATGATGACGATGAGTATTACAATGATTACGAAGATGATGATTCTTTCAATGATTACGATGATTATTTAGAAGATGATTCATTTTACAAGTATTACAACAATGAAGAATATGATTATAAACCTAAAGCTACTGTTGTCAAAAAAAAGAAACAAGCTCCTGCTAAACAGTTCCAGAATGATCCAAGGTTCAATTGTTTTATTTTTAATGAAGAAGCTAATACTTATGAATGTAGAATTTGCTATTGCGACATTAGTTGCCAACAAAATTTTGAATCTCACGTCAATGGGTTTTATCATAGACAGTTAACATTACCTATATCACATGATTCATTGAACAAGGTAATTGAAAAAATACGTTATTGCAAAATTTGCAAAGTTTTCTTGGCTAGCAGTTTAATGTTGCAGTGTCACATTATGGTACATTTGTTTGAGGAAGTCTATAATGAAAATAATGATATTATACAGTTGCAGTTTAAAAAAACTAGAACAGTAGCGCATTGTTTACTTTGTAATATTGCAATGGCCGATGATAGTTTACCGCAACATTTACTAACTAACAAGCATTCAAATTTCATAAAACTTTTGAACACTCTAAAAGTAGAATCTTTACAGAGACAAATGCAATTACATAAACCTTCTTTAGAAAACCTTCAATTTGAACCTAATGCTGATATTCACATGGCTTCATTATGTACAGTATGCGAAATACCAATTAATGGGATATTTGTGCATGATCATCTCTGTGGGAACAAGCATACGGATAATGTAAATAATAATATTAATAAGTTGAAAGATCGAAAGGTAGAAGTTGATGATAGATACTTATATATATGTTTTATATGTAACACATTATATGCCAGTATTAAGCAACTGTTATCTCATTATAATGAAAATAATCATGTACAGAAAATTGAATTTTTCAATATGGTACAGAAAAGTAGTATTTTAAGTTTCTATCACTCGAATGATAAAATTTTTATCACTTGCAGTCTTTGTGTAATGAACATGGATAATTGTGATACAGCCATACAGCATCTAAAGATTGTCCATGAGAAAAATGATACCAAAGTTGAAAATAAAACAAAACCTGTAAATGATAAGGTTTTACAATCAGTAGAAAAGGAAGGAAAAATGGATACTATAAACAATAATAACATTAAATCAAAAGAGGCAATATCCGTTGTAAATAAAGTTGAAACAAATAGTAAAACTATTGCAACTAATGTAAGCTGTAATTCAAGTAATTTAAATGTTAGTCAAACAAGCACTTCTGCATTAGCTTTAGCTAAATCTAATGTAAATGATATAAATAATATATTAAATGATTTAGTTAAACTAGAATTAAAATGTAGAGAAGATCAACTTCCTCCTGCAGCAAGAAAAAGGAAATATAGAAAACCTGATACTGAATTTACTAAAGACATTTTTTATGAAGAAAACTTAAAGAAGTATGGAAAAAGTTTTATTAAGCTGTGTATTGAATCTGGAAAAGAAAACATTTATGATAGGGAAGCTGAAAGTATTCGAATATTGAAATTAGAAACTGACTTGATAGTTTCTTTGGAAAATAATAAATTTTGCCTTCCTTGCAAAATATCATTGTCAAACAATAAACAATTATTATTTGAACATTTTAAATGTAAAAGACATTTTGAAAATTTGCAAGAAATGGAAACCAATGACAAGAGCTTTCAATATTATTCAGGGCAATTTAGTGATTTAAAACTTGCCCAAAATTATATGCATGTATCTTCAAATAATAAAATCAAATGTTGTATTTGTAATATTGAAATTATAAACAATAATAGTACCATTTATGAACATATTACACATCCACAACATATTGCAATACATCAACTTTGTAAACAACAAGCAGAAGATATTTATGAAGAACTTTTAGTTATTTATGATGATGTTTGGTACTATGCCCAAGTATTTACATGTGCAATTTGCAATGTTAAATGTGATAATGAGATTGAGTTTGTTAAACATTTAGAAAATTCACAACACATAAAAATTTGCACACAATTATTGTCAAAGAAAATTAATTTGAAATTTGGTGTGTGCCCTGCATGCATTACATACTGGTATGGACAATCTGACTTTTATGATTTGCACTTACAAGAAAGTTTACATAAACGTTTTATTAAAAATGGTGATTTTGAAGTTCCTAAAATGACTGATTATACTATTCAGTGGTTGAATAATGTAAATGAAAAAATTGATACTTTAATTGAAGAATCTAATAAAGAAAACTTAGAATCTCCAAAAATAAAAAATCTACTTGCTGACATTGAAAAAACAACAAAGTGTGTACATCCAAATTCTAAGGCCCATGTATTTGGTTCACGACTTTCAAATTTAGCATTTTCAGATAGCGATGTTGATGTATATTTAAATTGTAACACTGAAAATTTCCATGGTAGTTTTCTAGAATATTGTCAACAATATTTAATGTCATTGATAGAAAGTTTTGAAACTAAATCAGACATTTGGACTATTAATGAATTTATATTAGACAGCAGAGTGCCAACTATAAAATTACTGCATTTACCAACAAGCTTAAACAGTGATATTTCCTTTGGTAGCAGTTTAAATATAGAAAAGTCAATGCTTATAAGGTAAGATTTTACTTTACAAAATAGAGTTTTGAACAAAATTTGTTTCTATTACTTTACAGTTATTAATAATTAGAATATATTTTTCAGACGTTACTGTGAAGCTTATCCTATATGTCGAAAATTAATAATTTATTTAAAAAAGTGGATCATATTAAGTGGATTAAGTGGAACTGGTTGTTTATCAACTTATGCTATTTCATGGTACGTCATTTTCTATTTACAAATGGCTAATACTTTACCAAGCGTATCTCAGATTATTAATGAGAAAAATGAAACAAAAATTATTGATGGTAAGATATCTTTTATATTCAACATATTAATTATAATTTAAAAATAGATATACAATAGTTAACTAATGTTAAATTTTAAAACTTTTACATAGGTTGGGAATGTGGTTTTCCAGAGAAAATAACAGCATCTCAATCAGGTTTCACATTTCAAGATCATCTTCAAGGTTTCTTCTCATTTTATACTAATTTTGATTATAAGACTGAAGTTGCTTGTCCATACTTGGGAAAAATAATTAAAAAACGCCATTTTATATACATCAATAAATTGCCTAAGGAAATGAATCTTTATATATCCTACATGAATGAAAGTAAATCAAAAACTTTCCGCATAGATTCTCCAATGTGTATTCAAGATCCAATTGATCTATCATACAACATAACAAATGATGTAAACAAACAAGTTTTACGACGTTTTAGACAGTATAGCTCTGAATGTTCAACAATTTTACTTCACAGCTACATAAAGCAAAATTTGTTGTAACCGTTTGTAAGTTGCAGTGATTATATTACTATGTTTCAAGAGAAATAATTTAAAATTATTTCTTTATATTAAATGTAATAAATACTTGTTAATAATAAAATTATATTTATATTTCCTAAATTACACGTTTAATAAATTGATGATTGCAACAGAAAATATTTCATTTATATATAAAATTAATAAAAAGTTAGTTCACTCTTTGATTAATTAAAATTAAATAACTTTATAAAAATTAAAAATGATTATGAATATTAATATTTAATACCTACCTACATTTGAAAATTAATGTTCATATTTTCATTGGGAAACAAAATATTATATATGCACTTAAAACTCTTACTTAAGATCTAAGCAAGTATTAAATATTTAAAAAAATTTTAATATCTATAACTAAAGATTATTTAATATAAATTTGAACAAAAATTTATTGGTTTGCAACAGTTTTCAAATTTGAAAATTTTACTAGTGATCAAACTAATATTGTAATTTATGTTCATTACCATTATCACATAATTATTTTACAATCATAAATAAAAATAAATAATTGTAATCAATGAAAGTCATATTTACTTATTTATTTATTCATTGGTACAAATCAATATTATATATTTAAATTGTGTTAAGCATTGTTAGTTTTTTAATGTTACAGAGTATATAAATACAACTACATGTTTTTGATATTGAAAATAATTCTTAATTTAAATTTTTAGCTTTTATGATGTATGTAATGAAAATGTTAAATGTCATTTTATAAAATTATTATCAGTTTACAAATACAAATTTTTTATTGTTATCCAGTTTTAAATCTTGTTATATAGTAATTTTAAAACCTAGTTATAAAAAAATCTGAAAAAAGAATCACAGACACTGTTCAAAATAAATAAAATAGCGCAACAGAGATTTTTACGAAATAGTTAATTATAAATGAATTATTTCGTAAAAATCTATATTGTATAATTAATTATAAGTTAATTTATTATAAACTAATATAACTATTTTTTGTTGGTAATATATATAACTATAAAACGATGAATCACGGCCGCTGCTTATAAATATCTCGCTGATTTATCAATAAAATGATTTTTAAATATTCACTGCAGACTATCTTCAAAGGAAACTCTACATTACAGAAAGTTTTTTTCAATAAATTAAATTCCTCGTTTAATGAAAAATAAATTATTTTTCTAATTTTTGGGGTTTACATATCTTCAAATGTTATATATCATTATTTAGTTCACAATCTACATTTCTATTACTCGTTTATATAGTTCATGCTTTGTGTTGTATATCAGCCACAAACTACACAGGTATATACTAGGAACAAAAGTTTGCGAAATCTTCAATATGGAAAAATTTTTATAAATAAATTAAAAAGAGGGAGCCCGTAGTGCCCGTACCTACTTACTTGAAAAAAGTTTATCTTTACCATTTCATCAGAAAATAACATAAAATTGTTGCATCTATTGAAAAATTTTAGAGTGCAAGTGTATCAAAGTTAAGATATTCAATGTACATCACATGCTCAACCACATATATATTAGTATTAGTGTAAACAAATGTGTAGTTGTGTTTAAAATAAGTTTTTATTAACAATGTTTAAGGAATTTGTGCAGAATCGTATATACGGCAATGCATCAGGTTATAAGTGTTTTTTGTGTAAAATCTCATTAGATGTTAAATATGATACAGCGATAAAACATATTGAAGATCAGCAGCATCAACTAAAATTTAATAAAATTGATGAAAATGATAAGGAAAAAAAGACACAAATTTTGCTTCGTGGAAATGAAGAAATATTTAAAAAAATGGTAAATAATAATGTAGTATTCAACTGGGGTACTGCAGTTTTTTGTCACACTTGTAATTGTACATTTGATTATTCCGAACGAAATTTAAAAAAACATGTTGACAGCAATCTACATTTAACATTGTCGAAGCAAGAAATGCCATTTAAGATTTCGCAAAGTGGTTTGAAATTTGGTTGTTATAATTATAATAAAACTACAAAGACTTACACATGTAACATTTGCAATTGCCAAATTAGTGGTTACACTAATTTGAAAAGCCACGTCGAAGGGTTTTCTCATATGCAAAAAATAGAAGAAATTAATAATCAAGCAGTTTTAAAATTTAATAGCAATATTAATTCTAGTAATGAACAAGTACTGCCTACACAAGAGTCAAGTAGACCTAATAGAATATACAATAAATTTAAGGCAGAAATATGTTTTTGTAAACTTTGCAACGTTTATCTGTATACTACTTCTGAATTACAGTGTCATGTGATGATACATTTATACTTAGAACTTAATCTGAATGATGTTATACAAGTAGAAAAAACAAGGAAAAATATAAAAGTATCATGCTTATTTTGTAATAAAACCATAAAAGATTATGCCTTATTTGACCATATAATTACAGAAAAGCATTTAAATTATTTGAAACTATTTGTTACCAAGAAAAAAAACTCGTCGCAAAAAATATTGAGTAAAGAAATAAACAGTTCTGAATTGAAGAAATTATTGTATGTACCTCTAGCTCAAATTTCGACTGCTACATATTGTAAGTTATGTGATGTATCACTATCAAATATAAATGCAGAATTCCATTTCAATGGGAAAAGACATAAAAATAATTTAGAAAATAATGATAAAAGATTTGATACTACAAATAAAGTTGATAGAACACATTTTTTCAAATGTTTTATATGTAACAGAGTATTCGCTACTTACCAACTATTACTAAAGCATCATAACAGTATCTTACACATCAATAAGATTGAGGTTTTAAAATTAGTCTGCAAAGGTTCCTATTTACAATTTAAAGAATCAAAAAATAAAATTTCTGTAACTTGTTTATCCTGCAAAATAGATATAGACAATTATGATATAATTATTGAACATTTAAAAACAATCCACAAAGAAATTTTGATCGAAAATAATAAAGTTGATGATGCAGAAAATACATCAGTTTTCTTAAATGTAAAAAGTAAAAATACTGCTACCACCAATAATAAAACTAAAACAAATAATAAGAAATCAAAATCTAAAAAAGGTCAAACTATTAAGTATAAAGTAGATATTGAAAATTTAATTGCATTGGGTTTTGATCCTGATCAATTTAATCAGCCTGCAATAGCTGTAACTAAATCAGATTACAGTGATGCGAATAGTATATTAAATAATACACCTCAGCAAGATGTAAAATGTAAAGAAAAACATTCTGATGAAACTAGTAAAAGAAAATTTAGATTACCTAGTCTTTCTCAATATGCAAAAAATGTAAATTATGAAACAAATTTGAAAAAATATGGAAAAAGTTTCATTAAATATTGTATTGAACCTGGAATAGAAAACATTTATGCAAAAGACAATGTAGATATACAAATGCTGAAATTAGGAACTGCTTTGATACTTTTTAAAAAATTGGATACTATTTGCTTCCCTTGTGGAATCAGCATTCCAAGTGATAAACAATTAATTTTTGACCATTTACAATGTACAGGACATATAAAGAAATTACGAGAAATGGTGGTAAATAGTAGTAGTTTTCAAGAATATCCTGATCAATTTAGTAATTTAAAACTTGCTCAAAATTATATGCACGAGTTATCAGATGATGAAATTACATGCAATATTTGCAACATTGAAATTGAGAACAACGATAGTACCATTCATGAACATATTAAACATCCAAACCATATTGCACACTATCAACTTAGTATACAACAAGCAGAAGATTTATACAAAGAATTTTTAACTATCTACGATAATCTTTGGTACTATGCCCAAATATTTAATTGCACAATATGCAATGTTAAATATGACAACGAGATTGACTTTATTAAACATTTAGAAAATTCACAACACATAAAAATTTGCACACAATTATTGTCAAAGAAAATTATTTTGAAATTTAATGTGTGCCTAGTATGCAGAACATGCTGGTACACTGAAGTAAATTACATAAACTCACATTATGAATATAGTTTTCACAAACAATATGCAGAAGAAGATGGTTATTTTAAAGTGCCCAAAATGAAAATAGATACTATAGATTTACTAAATAATGTAGATAATGAATTAGATATTTTAATTAATGAATCTGATAGTATAATTGCAGAAACACAGAAGATACAAGATTTAATAACAGACATTGAAAATACTGTAAAAGCAGTCTATCCAAATAGCACAGTTTATATTTTTGGGTCACGTCTTTCAAACTCAGCATTTCCTGTCAGTAATGTAGATGTATACTTAAACTGTGAAGATGAATATTCGCACAGTATTTCACCACAGCAAAGTGAACAATACTTACTATCTTTAAAAACACAATTTGAAACTAAATCAGATATTTGGGTTGTGAATAAATTAATACTAAATAATAAAATGCCAATTGTAAAATTAAAACATTTTACAGGATTGAACTGTGATATATCTGTTAATAGTATCTTAAGTACAGAAAAGTCACGGATTGTAAAGTAAGATTGTGTTTTATACATTAAATATAGTATGTGTAAAAATTTTGTACAGTTTTAATAATTAATGATAATAATACTATTTCAGGTTGTGTAATGCAGTTTTCCCTACTTGTCGAAAGTTAATCCTTTTTCTAAGAAAATGGTTAACATCGTGTGCATTAAATGAATCTAATTTCATATCAACATTTGTTATATCGTGGTTTGTTATTTTCTACTTGCAAGTGTCTGACATTTTGCCAAGTGTACACGATATGGTGAAACAGAAAAATAGTTCAAATACTAATGCTGGCAAGTTGTTTAATAAATTTAAAATGCTAATATCAATAAATTATGTATGTTAATAAAATTCATTTCATCACAGGTTGGGAAAGCAATTGTACTTTAGAAATAACAGCAACTGAATCTAATCTAACTTTCCAAGAGCATCTTCAAAGTTTTTTTTCATTTTATGCTAATTTTGATTACAAAACAGATGTAGCTTGTCCTTATTTAGGAAAAATTATTAAGAAGCGCAATTTTGCATATCTTGATGAGCTGCCTAAAGAGTTGAACATAGTTCCAATGAAAGAAGCTGAACCAAAATTAGTTTATTCACCAATGTGTTTTCAAGATCCAATCGAACATTTGCAAAATATAACAGAAACTGTAACAAAACAAAAATTAAGATGCTTCCAACAATATTGTTCTGGAAGTGCATCATTATTATTAATCTAGTGATTTTAAAATTTTTCTACTTTTATAAACTGTTAATACTTTGTATTTACAGATATTTACACTTATTATTATTTTAATTGCACATTATTTTTGTAAAATAATACAGTGTAAATATTGTTCAATTTTGTCATATTATATTTTATAAAAAAAACATTTGTCAGAATTATGCATTATTTATTGCTCTTTTGTATAAAATAATTTAATTTATAGAAGAAGTAAGCAAAAGGTATCACACTTATAATGCTATGATTTTAAAATAGGATTTTATGTGTTATTTATCCCCCCAAAAAATGATGTATTTTTTCAGTTACTCAATAAAAAATTACATAAAACAAAATAAAATTATATAAACAAAATTTTGTTGAATAAAATAAAAATATAAAACATGATTATCGATATTTCTTTGTTAGAGAAAAATGTTTTTTAATATTAAAAAAAAATTACATTTAAATAATAACATTAAAATTTCACAAATATTTTATAATATTATCATTTTTAGAGTAGGGAGGGGATGTCAAATAACAAATAACACTTTTCAAACATGTCAAACGACTTTGTTGTAATTTGAAAGATAATATTATATAATTTTTGATATTTGAATTGAAGTTTGAACTCTCGCAAATGCAGATGTCGCGACCGAGCATCTGTATATATTTACCTTTTTCGGACTTCGGTTGAACAGTCGAGGTGGTTGGATCGCTTTCGCTTTTGCTTTCTCTCGTGCCTGATATTTTGAAATATTACAAACTGATCTCTTTGAAAATTAAAGGTATCACTAACTTAAGTATAGATATATATATGTGAAGTGCCATAAAATATTTATGAAAGTGTTTTGTTAAATCATGGAATCAGACGTTTATAAAGACCACGTAAATGTAAATTTACAACAACAAAATGAACAACCCATGTTATATCAAGATAATACACAGCAAAAACAAAAAGACCGTTTAGTAGTACGCAGAACACACCTGATAATGAATTCAAGAATAAGAAAAATAAGAATATTAATAATGGTAATAATGTACTGGCAGAAATTTTAAATATTACTCCAAATGAAAACTTATCTAATAAGACTAACCTACAAGTAAATATTGACAACGAACCAGTGAAGAAAATAGAATTATATAACTCTAATAACAAGGGACCATTTGGCGTCTGGTTCAAGAATATTAAATTTAACAACGAAGAACTAAGTCCCTTTACTGTAGGAAGTATTTTGTACAAGAATTATAAACAAATTAGTGACATCAGAAGAAAAAGTAAATTCAATGTTGAAGTTTTATGTAAAACTGAGAGATGAAGCTAACAGACTGTTAAGTGATAAAAGTTTTTTGGCATCTAATTTGGAAGCGTATTTACCTTCCTACAGAAAGTTCAGAAAAGGGATTATCAAAAATATTCCTGCTCATATTTCAGAGGAAGCTATATTTGAATCCATTTTGTCAACTGCCAAGATACAAGATGTTAAGATTAAAAATGAAAAATAGAAATTCAACCACCGAAAATGACAAATGGATTCCTAGCAAATCCGTGCTTATTACTTTTTCTGGTCAAGATTTACCAAGAGAAGTGTATTTATTTTCTGTTAAATGCTATGTAGAACCTTTTGTATCAAGGCCTATGCAATGCTATTCATGTTTCAAGTACGGTCACACTAGCAAAAGATGTAAAGAAAATCCTGTATGTATTATGTGTAGTGAAAATAAACATGAAAATACACCTTGCAACATTGAAAATACTCCAATATGTATTAATTGCAAAGAAAATCACAAAAGTATTAGTGCAGATTGTGAAATATTTAAATTTTATTATAGAATAAATATTTTGATGGCTCATGATAATCTTTCGTTTATTGAAGCAAAGAACTTAGTATTGCGTGAAAATAACTGCCCTCCTTTTATTTCTATGATAATCGCTAATGTAAGAAAAACTAAGGAAAACTTTCCACAATTGCAAAAAAGAAGAGATCAATTATTGGAGAAGTATAGTTTTAATAGTAAAGATGAAAGTAATCATAATTTGAAAAAACAGAATGATAATAATCAACAAGGTGTACAGCAAAAATTACAGGTTAATAGTTACTCTAAAGTGTTTAGTAATCAAACTTCTACTCAAGCCAAACCACAAGATAAACATCAACAACAATATCAAGAACAAATACAAAAACAAAAACAAAAACAACAAAATCAAAAATCAACGCAAATGCAAACTCAACAACAACAGAATTGTGAAATGGATTACAGTTTGACCTATGTGCCTACTGACTCGTCTAATTCTACGACAAATAATTTATTTATTTCCACTGAATCAACCGAATCGACTACCTCATCTACTCCAACTTCAACTTCAACTTCAACTCCAACTTCTAGTATGTCTTCAACTTCACATTTGGAATCAAGTAAAAATATCAAACGTGAAAGTAAAATGTCAACAATATTATTTGATAAAATGGGTATAGAAAAAAAACTAACAACAATCAAATTAAAATCAAACAATATAACATTAGTAATAAATCAACTAAAGATAAATATAAAAAAATATAAATGGTTTTAATTTTATTATTAGTAAAATAAATAAAATCTAGTCAAATTTTTTAAATATATTTAATTATATATTGTTACAGATTTTTTTTTTTCTTTTTTTGTGATTATTTAATTGTAATATTTGTCTATTATGGATAATAACAAGAATATTAAAATACTTCAATGGAATGCTAGATGCATTAAGAATAAGTTAGATTTTATTAATAAATGTAGAGAAGAAAAAGATTTTGATATTATTGTTATTATTGAATCGTGGCTTAAGCCTATAGATATAAATTTTCTATTAAAGGTTATTTTTCATATCGTTTGATAGAGATCCGAATAAGGGTAATAATGGTGGAATTTTGTTTCTAGTTAGAGATAACTTGATATCTGAACCTGTCAACATGAATTTGGAAATGGACAACCTTGAAATTGGTGCCATTATAATTCGTAACAATTTGGAGGAGACTCTTATTGTGGGATGCTACAGACCACCTATTTCTGGTAATAACGTTGGTAAAAGTGAATTAAAAAATTTGATTGATGGGGTAAAGTCATTTAATAAATTTTATATTTTGGGTGACTTTAATGCGCACAATCCGCTATGGGGTAGTGATAAGTGCTGTACAAATGGCAGTAATATTAATGATTGTTTTGAAGAGAATGATGTTATGCTATTGAACAATTTTGATCATACTCATTTTTTTAAGGGGAATGAAGATTCATTGAAATATTCAAACATAGATCTTTCATTCGCTTCGCTTAGTTGTTATTTTGATTCCAATTGGCGTGTTTTGGACGACCCTTGGGGAAGTGATCATTTTCCGATTGTTATTGAGATTAATGATAAATATGAAATAGTTAAAAAGAAAAATTATAGATATAAATTGAATAAAATAAATTGGGGTAAATTTTTCTTTAATTTAGAAGAGGAAAAAAATTTTTTTAATGGCTTAGAATTTATTAACAAAAAAGCTGATCTGAGATATGTAGAATTTGTTAAATTTTTAGATAAAATTATTATAGTTTCATATGATAATGATAATGAGAGAAATATAAATAAAAAAAATAGAAGTAATGATAGAAATACAAATAAAAATTATAATCATAAAAAAACTGATGATAACAATACAAATAAACACAATATTTGTGCAGGCAAAATCTGGTGGAATAATGATTGTAGTAAGATGATAAGGAAAAGAAAAGCAATATTTAAATCCTTGAAATATAGATGTGATATGGAATCTTATATAAATTATAAAAAAATTTG
The DNA here is from genome assembly GCA_026168455.1 of Theocolax elegans. Classification (NCBI taxonomy): domain Eukaryota; kingdom Metazoa; phylum Arthropoda; class Insecta; order Hymenoptera; family Cerocephalidae; genus Theocolax; species Theocolax elegans. The sequence continues at coordinate 77,500,368 of CM047427.1, read as the reverse complement.
TGCTGAAACCACAAGATTCTTAAAACAAACTAAAAAAGATTCTTTTCGTGACTTTGCTGAATCGGTTCACTCGAGAACATCTATTTCAGAGATATGGCATAAGATAAGAAGTTTTAAAAATGGGTTTGATAGGCCCATCATTCATTTGGTAATAAAAATTTCCAGGAGAATGCTTTTAAATGTCTAAATGATCTATGCACGCCTAAAAAAGACAATTACTTAGTAAAGGATTTAGATTTGATTTGTGTTGATTCTACTTTTGATGATCAATTGTCTGATTTGATTACTTTAGAGGAGTTGAACTCAGCGCTTAATTCTTTTAAAGATAAATCTACACCAGGTTACGACAAAATTTCATATTGTATACTAAAAAAATTACCAGAATTTTTTAAGAGGGTTTTACTGGATATTTATAATGATTTATTTAATGAAGGATTGTTCCCAGACGAATGGAAAAATTATTTATTGATTTTTATACCTAAAAATAACTCCAGTAAGGCTAGACCTATTTCACTAGCTTCTTGCCTGTTAAAATGTTTTGAGAAAATCTTGAAACTACAGACTGACTTGGTTTTTAGAAAATAAAAATTTTTTACCGCATTTTCAGTTTGGTTTCAGAAAAGGAAAATCGTGTATAGATAGTTTAAGTATTTTTACAAATAAGATTCAGCAAAGTTTTTTTAAAAATGAAAAAGTTATTGCTCTCTTCCTAGATATTAAGGGTGCTTTGATTGCGTTATTCCAGATCTTATGGTCAATGATTTAATTGAATTGGGTTTGCCAAAAAATTTGTAATATTCTATAAAAATTTAATCTATAAAGAACTCTTATACCTATTAATCTCAATGTTAATGATAATGAAACATATGATGTGAATGTTGGACTTCCTCAAGGTTGTGGTTCAAGTCCCATGCTCTTTTCGATTTATACTGCTTTTATTAAACAATTAATCGGCAACTCTTTAAAAATAAACCAATTTGCTGATGATATAGTCTTATCAATGACTTGTAATGGTGATATTAAAGAAACAATTAAAATTTTAGAAATGGAAGTAGATAAAATACGTATAGAACTTGAAAAGAAAAATTTATTTTTATCTCCAGATAAATGTAAATTTATAATATTCAGTAAAAATATAATTAAGAAAGAAAAAGATTTTCATTTAAAATAAATAAACATAAACTTGAACCTTGTAAGGACGTAAGATTTTTAGGTTTAATAATGGATAGGAGATTGTCGTGGTTGCCGCATATCAAAGATATTACGAATAAATGTCAACAACCTATACACATATAAAATGTTTGAGAGGCATCTGGTGGGGTGCTGATCCGGAAATTTTATTGATGCTTTATAGGTCTTTAGTACGTTCAAGATTGGAATATGGTGGTTTTTTAATCTCTCCTTGCAAAGATTCGCATTTGTACAAATTACAAAAAATACAAAATAAATCTATTAGATTTGCATTAGGTTATCAAAATACTACACCTGTTAATATTATTATGGCCGAATCAAAAATACCTTACTTAAATAATAGATTTAATTATTTAGCTTATAAATTTATACTGAAAAACTTATCATATCAATCTAGTAATATTATCGCCGAAATTCGTAATACCTTGGAACTGTCGGATCACCCAATATACTCTATTAATTTTGAAAAGTCCACTTTATTAAAGTGTTATGAAAACACTTGGTACAAAGAAGATAATATAATTAAATCTGAAATTTATTATAAATTTACTACTTCTTATGAGAGTTTATTTTATACTCCAAATTGTGATTTCAATACTGGAGACAAATTCAAAAATATTCAGAATTCTAATTGTTTATTTAATAATGAATTCCGAAATAAGGAGTTTGAGGAGTTTATTGATATATATACAGATGGGTCAAAGATTGATATTAATAGTAAAAGTTGTGTGGGATCATCAAACTGGTCTGAATTGGATTTTTTCAATGCATCGTTTAAGTTAATAGATGATGCATCGATTTTTACTGCTGAGTGTTACGCTATTATCAACGTTCTTGACAATATATTCAAATTTATTGAATCGGGTATAGATGATAATAATTTTAGAATCTTCACAGACTCTCAGAGTATTGTATTTCTTTGGCAAAGGCTAAATGGTTTGGATCAGGAGTCTCCTCTATTGATACGAATTAGATTTAAACTTTTTGTTTTGTATAATATGAATATTATTGTTAAAATTATTGGATTCCTTCGCACAAAGGTATTGAAGGTAATGAAAAGGCTGATGTGTTAGCTAAGATTGCGGCTTCTCAAAGAAGTATAAATAAATATGAGGTTCCATTCACTGATTTTATTAGTTGTTATAAAAAAACATGTAAAAAGGAAATGATAATTTTATTGAGAATAATTTTATTCATGAAAGGAAAGGTGAATTTTATTATGATAATTTTTATGACAATAGTGATAAACCATGGTTTTATAAAAAAGGATTTAGTAGGAAATTAATCACTACGATTAACAGAATTAGAAGTAATCATAATATAACTAATTGCTCATTATTTAAATATCAAATTGTTGATTCTCCGTTATGTAAATGTGGAAAGGACAATGATTCAATAAATCATATTTTCTTTTTGTGTGAACTATTTGAGAAAGAGAGTGAAATTTTATATAGAAAAATACATAAATCAATTTGTAAGCTAAAATTGAAGATATTTGTCCTTTCTCCATAATTACTTTGTTCAAAAGCGAAAATTTAAACAAGATATTGTCAATGCTATTTTAGAATTTATTGTAAAACTAATATCAATATTTAGACATTTTTTTTTTTTTTTTTTTTACACTTTTATACATGTAAAATTAAAAATTTTTTATTTGTGATAGGCGCATGCGCGGCGCCTAACCTAGCCAACATGACGTGGCAATATGTACCTAGATACGATGCCAATAAAGTGACTTAAATAAAAGCAGGGAGTAAGAGAGAAGGATACTTAACTCCATGCATTGAAAATGGGATGATTTTACCGCAAAAGATCGACAGGTTCGCTCGGCAGAATGACGGTCCCTTTACTGTTACAGCGCGTACCGCGGCAGCAAAGATAACTAAGATGCTTTAAAATTAAAATTAAAATTGTAAAATATTTAACCCGGGTTCAAATACACTCCAAAGAAAAATTTTTTTTACATCGAAATTAATTAACAAGAATAACGTTTATTATTTATCCATTATTTTTAATTTTCAATATGATTATCAAATTATAAACAAAATAAAAGCTTTCCCCCAAACCCTCCTTCGATGATCATATATAACTTCCGAAACATAACATTCAATGTTTTTGTGGTCGTGCGCGTTAAGGCGTATGCAAGTGTTTCGCAGTCCTGGGGTCAAATCCCTGCCAAATTTTTTTTTTTTAATTATTTAATTTTATGACTACGTATTTTTTTATGTATAATTAATAAATGTATTATATTTTTTTTATTATATATTAAAATATGAAAAACATCGAAAAACAGAATGAAATAAACAATTACTATAATATTTAAAAAGAATTAATGAAAATATATATACAAGGAATTTTATCATTATTGTCTGAAATAGGTAAGACTTTTTCCTTTTGTTAAACATCCTTCTATGAAACACGGATTTCATGTTTAAATTAATAAAATAACACGCTTTTGCACAATAGAATATTGCACGGAGCACATTAATCGCAACTGCTTCAAACACATGCGTTTCACATCCGTAATTGAAAAATAAATGAATGTCAATGTTCATCTACGAATACCGACATCGCGGAATTCCGCGAGCCCAACCACCGTTATAATTCCAAGAGAAATTAAAATACAATAAAAATATAACACTCGATATATTTTATTCGTTTTCCATTTCTTACCTATTTCAGACAATAATGATAAAATTCCTTGTATATTTTTTTCATTAATTCGTTTTCCTAATTATATAAGAAAATAAATAAATTGTAAGTAACAATATGCTACTTGAAAAATAGTTAAATATTATAGTAATTGTTTATTTCATTCTGTTTTTCGATGTTTTTTAATATTTTAATATATAATAAAAAAATATAATATATTTATTAATTATGCATAAAACAAATACATAGTCATAAAATTAAATAATTAAAAAAAAAATTTGGCAGGATTTGACCCCAGGACTGCGAAACACTTGCATACGCCTTAACGCGCACGACCACAAAAACATTGAATGTTATGTTTCGGAAGTTACTATGATCATCGAAGGAGGATTTGGGGAAAGCTTTTATTTTATTTGTTTATAATTTGATAATCATTGAAAATTAAAGATAATGGATAAATAATAAACGTTATTCTTGTAATTAATTTCGATGTAAAAAAAATTTTTCTTTGGAGTGTATTTGAACCGGGTTAAATGTTTTACAATTTTAAAGCATCTTAGTTATCTTTGCTGCCGCGGTGCGCGCTGTAACAGTAAAGGGACCATCATTCTGCCGAGCGAACATGGCGATCTTTTTGGGTAAAATCGTCCCAAGTTTGATCGCTCGAGCGCATATGAGTTGGGTCTCCTTCTCTCTTACACCGTGCTTAAAGTTATCTTTACCTTTCATCAGAATACAACATATAAAATTGTGCAAGGGTATTCACAACGTTAAATATTCAATGTACATCAGGCCTCAACACATATAGTAGTTAGTTTAGTGTAAACAAAATTGTAGTTGTGTAGTGTGTTAACATAAGTTTTTACTAACAATGTTTAAGGGAACTTTGGTGCAGAATCGTATATACAGGCAAATGCCCTCAGGTTATACGTGTTTTTTGTGTAAAAATCTGCATAGATAGATTAAATTGGCTACACGATAAAATCATATTGGAAGCTCAGCCAAGACAGACACCAACTGACAATTTAATTAAAATTGGATGAAAATGATAAGGAAAATAAAGATCACAAATTTTGCTTTCGTGGAAGTGAAAGATAAATATTCTAAAGAAATGGTAAATAATAATGGTAGTATTCACACTGGGTACTGCCCCCCAGTTTTGTGTCACACTTGTAATGTACATTTGAATTATTCCGAACGAAATTTAAAAAACATGTTTACAGGCAATCTACAGTTAAACATTGTCGAAGCAAGAAATGCCCATGTAAGATTTCGCAAAGTGGTTTGAAATTTGGTTGTTATAATTATAATAAAACTACAAAGACTTACACATGTAACATTTGCAATTGCCAAATTAGTGGTTACACTAATTTGAAAAGCCACGTCGAAGGGTTTTCTCATATGCAAAAAATAGAAGAAATTAATAATCAGCAGTTTTAAATTTAATAGCAATATTAATTCTAGTAATGAACAAGTACTGCCTACACAAGAGTCAAGTAGACCTAATAGAATATACAATAAATTTAAGGCAGAAATATGTTTTTGTAAACTTTGCAACGTTTATCTGTATACTACTTCTGAATTACAGTGTCATGTGATGATACATTTATACTTAGAACTTAATCTGAATGATGTTATACAAGTAGAAAAAACAAGGAAAAATATAAAAGTATCATGCTTATTTGGTAATAAAACCATAAAAGATTATGCCTTATTTGACCATATAATTACAGAAAAGCATTTAAATTATTTGAAACTATTTGTTACCAAGAAAAAAAACTCGTCGCAAAAATATTGAGTAAAGAAATAAACAGTTCTGAATTGAAGAAATTATTGTATGTACCTCTAGCTCAAATTTCGACTGCTACATATTGTAAGTTATGTGATGTATCACTATCAAATATAATGCAGAATTCCATTTCAATGGAAAGACATAAAAATAATTTAGAAAATAATGATAAAAGATTTGATACTACAAATAAAGTTGATAGAACACATTTTTTCAAATGTTTTATATGTAACAGAGTATTCGCTACTTACCAAATATTACTAAAGCATCATAACAGTATCTTACACATCAATAAGATTGAGGTTTTAAAATTAGTCTGCAAAGGTTCCTATTTACAATTTAAAGAATCAAAAATAAAATTTCTGTAACTTGTTTATCCTGCAAAATAGATATAGACAATTATGATATAATTATTGAACATTTAAAAACAATCCACAAAGAAATTTTGATCGAAAATAATAAAGTTGATGATGCAGAAAATACATCAATTTCTTAAATGTAAAAAGTAAAAATACTGCTACCACCAATAATAAAACTAAAACAATAATAAGAAATCAAATCTAAAAAAGGTCAAACTATTAAGTATAAAGTAGATATTGAAAATTTAATTGCATTGGGTTTTGATCCTGATCAATTTAATCAGCCTGCAATAGCTGTAACTAAATCAGATTACAGTGATGCGAATAGTATATAAATAATACACCTCAGCAAGATGTAAAATGTAAAGAAAAACATTCTGATGAAACTAGTAAAAGAAAATTTAGATTACTAGTCTTTCTCAATATGCAAAAAATGTAAATTATGAAACAAATTTGAAAAAATATGGAAAAAGTTTCATTAAATATTGTATTGAACCTGGAATAGAAAACATTTATGCAAAAGACAATGTAGATATACAAATGCTGAAATTAGGAACTGCTTTGATACTTTTTAAAAAATTGGATACTATTTGCTTCCCTTGTGGAATCAGCATTCCAAGTGATAAACAATTAATTTTTGACCATTTTACAATGTACAGGACATATAAAGAAATTACGAGAAATGGTGGTAAATAGTAGTAGTTTTCAAGAATATCCTGATCAATTTAGTAATTTAAAACTTGCTCAAAATATATGCACGAGTTATCAGATGATGAAATTACATGCAATATTTGCAAACATTGAATTGAGAACAACGATAGTACCATTCATGAACATATTAAACATCCAAACCATATTGCACACTATCAACTTAGTATACACAAGCAGAAGAATTTATACAAAGAATTTTTAAACTATCTACGATAATCTTTGGTACTATGCCCAAATATTTAATTGCACAATATGCAATGTTTAAATATGACAACGAGATTGACTTATTAAACATTTAGAAATTCACAACACATAAAAATTTGCACACAATTATTGTCAAAGAAAATTATTTTGAAATTTAATGTGTGCCTAGTATGCAGAACATGCTGGTACACTGAAGTAAATTACATAAACTCACATTATGAATATAGTTTTCACAAACAATATGCAGAAGAAGATGGTTATTTTTAAAGTGCCCAAAATGAAAATAGATACTATAGATTTACTAAATAAGTAGATAATGAATTAGATATTTTAATTAATGAATCTGATAGTAAATTGCAGAAAACACAGAAGATACAAGATTAATAACAGACATTGAAAATACTGTAAAAGCAGTCTATCCAAATAGCACAGTTATATTTTTGGGGTCACGTCTTTCAAAACTCAGCATTTCCTGTCAGTATGTAGAGTTATACTTAAACTGTGAAGATGATATTCGCACCGTATTTCACCACAGCAAGTGAACAATACTTACTATCTTTAAAAACACAATTTGAAACTAAATCAGATATTTGGGTTGTGAATAAATTAATACTAAATAATAAAATGCCAATTGTAAAATTAAACATTTTACAGGATTGAACTGTGATATATCTGTTAATGTATCTTAAGTACAGAAAAGTCACGGATTGTAAAGTAAGATTGTGTTTATACATTAAATATAGTATGTGTAAAAATTTTGTACAGTTTTAATAATTAATGATAATATACTATTTCAGGTTGTGTAATGCAGTTTCCCTACTTGTCGAAAGTTAATCCTTTTCTAAGAAAATGGTTAACATCGTGTGCATTAAATGAATCTAATTTCATATCAACATTTGTTATATCGTGGTTGTTATTTTCTACTTGCAAGTGTCTGACATTTTGCCAAGTGTACACGATATGGTGAAACAGAAAAATAGTTCAAATACTAATGCTGGCAAGTTGTTTAATAAATTTAAAATGCTAATATCAATAAATTATGTATGTTAATAAAATTCATTTCATCACAGGTTGGGAAAGCAATTGTACTTTAGAAATAACAGCAACTGAATCTAATCTAACTTTCCAAGAGCATCTTCAAAGTTTTTTTTCATTTTATGCTAATTTTGATTACAAAACAGATGTAGCTTGTCCTTATTTAGGAAAATTATTAAGAAGCGCAATTTTGCATATCTGATGAGCTGCCTAAAGAGTTGAACATAGTTCCAATGAAAGAAGCTGAACCAAAATTAGTTTATTCACCAATGTGTTTTCAAGATCCAATCGAACATTTGCAAAATATAACAGAAACTGTAACAAAACAAAAATTAAGATGCTTCCAACAATATTGTTCTGGAAGTGCATCATTATTATTAATCTAGTGATTTTAAAATTTTTCTACTTTTATAAACTGTTAATACTTGTATTTACAGATATTTACACTTATTATTATTTTAATTGCACATTATTTTTGTAAAATAATACAGTGTAAATATTGTTCAATTTTGTCATATTATATTTTATAAAAAAAACATTTGTCAGAATTATGCATTATTTATTGCTCTTTTGTATAAAATAATTTAATTTATAGAAGAAGTAAGCAAAAGGTATCACACTTATAATGCTATGATTTTAAAATAGGATTTTATGTGTTATTTATCCCCCCCAAAAATGATGTATTTTTTCAGTTACTCAATAAAAAATTACATAAAACAAAATAAATTATATAAACAAAATTTGTTGAATAAAATAAAAATATAAAACATGATTATCGATATTTCTTTGTTAGAGAAAAATGTTTTTTAATATTAAAAAAAAATTACATTTAAATAATAACATTAAAATTTCACAAATATTTATAATATTATCATTTTAGAGTAGGGAGGGGATGTCAATAACAAATACACTTTTCAAACATGTCAAAACGACTTTGTTGTAATTTGAAAGATAATATATAATATAATTTTTGATATTTGAATTGAAGTTTGAACTCTCGCAAATGCAGATGTCGCGACCGAGCATCTGTATATATTTACCTTTTCGGACTTCGGTTGAACAGTCGAGGTGGTTGGATCGCTTTCGCTTTTGCTTTCTCTCGTGCCTGATATTTGAAATATTACAAACTGATCTCTTTGAAAATTAAAGGTATCACTAACTTAAGTATAGATATATATATGTGAAGTGCCATAAAATATTTATGAAAGTGTTTTGTTAAATCATGGAATCAGACGTTATAAAGACCACGTAAATGTAATTTACAACAACAAAATGAACAACCCATGTTATATCAAGATAATACACAGCAAAAACAAAAAAGACCGTTTAGTAGTACGCAGAACACACCTGATAATGAATTCAAGAATAAGAAAAATAAGAATATTAATAATGGTAATAATGTACTGGCAGAAATTTTAAATATTACTCCAAATGAAAACTTATCTAATAAGACTAACCTACAAGTAAATATTGACAACGAACCAGTGAAGAAAATAGAATTATATAACTCTAATAACAATTTGGCGTCTGGTTCAAGAATATTAAATTTAACAACGAAGAACTAAGTCCCTTTACTGTAGGAAGTATTTTGTACAAGAATTATAAACAAATTAGTGACATCAGAAGAAAAAGTAAATTCAATGTTGAAGTTTTATGTAAAATGAGAGATGAAGCTAACAGACTGTTAAGTGATAAAAGTTTTTTGGCATCTAATTTGGAAGCGTATTTACCTTCCTACAGAAAGTTCAGAAAAGGGATTATCAAAAATATTCCTGCTCATATTTCAGAGGAAGCTATATTTGAATCCATTTTGTCAACTGCCAAGATACAAGATGTTAAGATTAAAAATGAAAAATAGAAATTCAACCACCGAAAATGACAAATGGATTCCTAGCAAATCCGTGCTTATTACTTTTTCTGGTCAAGATTTACCAAGAGAAGTGTATTTATTTTCTGTTAAATGCTATGTAGAACCTTTTGTATCAAGGCCTATGCAATGCTATTCATGTTTCAAGTACGGTCACACTAGCAAAAGATGTAAAGAAAATCCTGTATGTATTATGTGTAGTGAAAATAAACATGAAAATACACCTTGCAACATTGAAAATACTCCAATATGTATTAATTGCAAAGAAAATCACAAAAGTATTAGTGCAGATTGTGAAATATTTAAATTTTATTATAGAATAAATATTTGATGGCTCATGATAATCTTCGTTTATTGAAGCAAAGAACTTAGTATTGCGTGAAAATAACTGCCCTCCTTTTATTTCTATGATAATCGCTAATGTAAGAAAAACTAAGGAAAACTTTCCACAATTGCAAAAAGAAGAGATCAATTATTGGAGAAGTATAGTTTTAATAGTAAAGATGAAAGTAATCATAATTTGAAAAAACAGAATGATAATAATCAACAAGGTGTACAGCAAAATTACAGGTTAATAGTTACTCTAAAGTGTTTAGTAATCAAACTTCTACTCAAGCCAAACCACAAGATAAACATCAACAACAATATCAAGAACAAATAACAAAACAAAAACAAAAACAACAAAATCAAAAATCAACGCAAATGCAAACTCAACAACAACAGAATTGTGAAATGGATTACAGTTTGACCTATGTGCCTACTGACTCGTCTAATTCTACGACAAATAATTTATTTATTTCCACTGAATCAACCGAATCGACTACCTCATCTACTCCAACTTCAACTTCAACTTCAACTCCAACTTCTAGTATGTCTTCAACTTCACATTTGGAATCAAGTAAAAATATCAAACGTGAAAGTAAAATGTCAACAATATTATTTGATAAAATGGGTATAGAAAAAAAAACTAACAACAATCAAATTAAAATCAAACAATATAACATTAGTAATAAATCAACTAAAGATAAATATAAAAAAATATAAATGGTTTTAATTTTATTATTAGTAAAATAAATAAAATCTAGTCAAATTTTTTAAATATATTTAATTATATAATTGTTACAGATTTTTTTTTTTCTTTTTTTGTGATTATTTAATTGTAATATTTGTCTATTATGGATAATAACAAGAATATTAAAATACTTCAATGGAATGCTAGATGCATTAAGAATAAGTTAGATTTTATTAATAAATGTAGAGAAGAAAAAGATTTGATATTATTGTTATTATTGAATCGTGGCTTAAGCCTATAGATATAAATTTTCTATTAAAGGTTATTTTTCATATCGTTTTGATAGAGATCCGAATAAGGGTAATAATGGTGGAATTTTGTTTCTAGTTAGAGATAACTTGATATCTGAACCTGTCAACATGAATTTGGAAATGGACAACCTTGAAATTGGTGCCATTATAATTCGTAACAATTTGGAGGAGACTCTTATTGTGGGATGCTACAGACCACCTATTTCTGGTAATAACGTTGGTAAAAGTGAATTAAAAAATTTGATTGATGGGGTAAAGTCATTTAATAAATTTTATATTTGGGTGACTTTAATGCGCACAATCCGCTATGGGGTAGTGATAAGTGCTGTACAAATGGCAGTAATATTAATGATTGTTTTGAAGAGAATGATGTTATGCTATTGAACAATTTTGATCATACTCATTTTTTTAAGGGGAATGAAGATTCATTGAAATATTCAAACATAGATCTTTCATTCGCTTCGCTTAGTTGTTATTTTGATTCCAATTGGCGTGTTTTGGACGACCCTTGGGGAAGTGATCATTTTCCGATTGTTATTGAGATTAATGATAAATATGAAATAGTTAAAAAGAAAAATTATAGATATAAATTGAATAAAATAAATTGGGGTAAATTTTTCTTTAATTTAGAAGAGGAAAAAAATTTTTTTAATGGCTTAGAATTTATTAACAAAAAAGCTGATCTGAGATATGTAGAATTTGTTAAATTTTTAGATAAAATTATTATAGTTTCATATGATAATGATAATGAGAGAAATATAAATAAAAAAAATAGAAGTAATGATAGAAATACAATAAAAATTATAATCATAAAAAAACTGATGATAACAATACAAATAAACACAATATTTGTGCAGGCAAAATCTGGTGGAATAATGATTGTAGTAAGATGATAAGGAAAAGAAAAGCAATATTTAAATCCTTGAAATATAGATGTGATATGGAATCTTATATAAATTATAAAAAAATTTGTGCTGAAACCACAAGATTCTTAAACAAACTAAAAAAGATTCTTTTCGTGACTTTGCTGAATCGGTTCACTCGAGAACATCTATTTCAGAGATATGGCATAAGATAAGAAGTTTTAAAAATGGGTTTGATAGGCCCATCATTCATTTGGTAATAAAAATTTCCAGGAGAATGCTTTTAAATGTCTAAATGATCTATGCACGCCTAAAAAAGACAATTACTTAGTAAAGGATTTAGATTTGATTTGTGTTGATTCTACTTTTGATGATCAATTGTCTGATTTGATTACTTTAGAGGAGTTGAACTCAGCGCTTAATTCTTTTAAAGATAAATCTACACCAGGTTACGACAAAATTTCATATTGTATACTAAAAAATTACCAGAATTTTTTAAGAGGGTTTTACTGGATATTTATAATGATTTATTTAATGAAGGATTGTTCCCAGACGAATGGAAAAATTATTTATTGATTTTTATACCTAAAAATAACTCCAGTAAGGCTAGACCTATTTCACTAGCTTCTTGCCTGTTAAAATGTTTTGAGAAAATCTTGAACTACAGACTGACTTGGTTTTTAGAAAATAAAATTTTTTACCGCATTTTCAGTTTGGTTTCAGAAAAGGAAAATCGTGTATAGATAGTTTAAGTATTTTACAAATAAGATTCAGCAAAGTTTTTTTAAAAATGAAAAAGTTATTGCTCTCTTCCTAGATATTAAGGGTGCTTTTGATTGCGTTATTCCAGATCTTATGGTCAATGATTTAATTGAATTGGGTTTGCCAAAAAAATTTGTAATATTCTATAAAAATTTAATCTATAAAAGAACTCTTATACCTATTAATCTCAATGTTAATGATAATGAAACATATGATGTGAATGTTGGACTTCCTCAAGGTTGTGGTTCAAGTCCCATGCTCTTTTCGATTTATACTGCTTTTATTAAACAATTAATCGGCAACTCTTTAAAAATAAACCAATTTGCTGATGATATAGTCTTATCAATGACTTGTAATGGTGATATTAAAGAAACAATTAAAATTTTAGAAATGGAAGTAGATAAAATACGTATAGAACTTGAAAAGAAAAATTTATTTTTATCTCCAGATAAATGTAAATTTATAATATTCAGTAAAAATATAATTAAGAAAGAAAAAGATTTTTCATTTAAAATAAATAAACATAAACTTGAACCTTGTAAGGACGTAAGATTTTTAGGTTTAATAATGGATAGGAGATTGTCGTGGTTGCCGCATATCAAAGATATTACGAATAAATGTCAACAACCTATACACATTATAAATGTTTGAGAGGCATCTGGTGGGGTGCTGATCCGGAAATTTTATTGATGCTTTATAGGTCTTTAGTACGTTCAAGATTGGAATATGGTGGTTTTTAATCTCTCCTTGCAAAGATTCGCATTTGTACAAATTACAAAAAATACAAAATAAATCTATTAGATTTGCATTAGGTTATCAAAATACTACACCTGTTAATATTATTATGGCCGAATCAAAAATACCTTACTTAAATAATAGATTTAATTATTTAGCTTATAAATTTATACTGAAAAACTTATCATATCAATCTAGTAATATTATCGCCGAAATTCGTAATACCTTGGAACTGTCGGATCACCCAATATACTCTATTAATTTTGAAAAGTCCACTTTATTAAAGTGTTATGAAAACACTTGGTACAAAGAAGATAATATAATTAAATCTGAAATTTATTATAAATTTACTACTTCTTATGAGAGTTTATTTTATACTCCAAATTGTGATTTCAATACTGGAGACAAATTCAAAAATATTCAGAATTCTAATTGTTTATTTAATAATGAATTCCGAAATAAGGAGTTTGAGGAGTTTATTGATATATATACAGATGGGTCAAAGATTGATATTAATAGTAAAAGTTGTGTGGGATCATCAAACTGGTCTGAATTGGATTTTTTCAATGCATCGTTTAAGTTAATAGATGATGCATCGATTTTTACTGCTGAGTGTTACGCTATTATCAACGTTCTTGACAATATATTCAAATTTATTGAATCGGGTATAGATGATAATAATTTTAGAATCTTCACAGACTCTCAGAGTATTGTTATTTCTTTGGCAAAGGCTAAATGGTTTGGATCAGGAGTCTCCTCTATTGATACGAATTAGATTTAAACTTTTTGTTTTGTATAATATGAATATTATTGTTAAAATTATTTGGATTCCTTCGCACAAAGGTATTGAAGGTAATGAAAAGGCTGATGTGTTAGCTAAGATTGCGGCTTCTCAAAGAAGTATAAATAAATATGAGGTTCCATTCACTGATTTTATTAGTTGTTATAAAAAAACATGTAAAAAGGAAAATGATAATTTTATTGAGAATAATTTTATTCATGAAAGGAAAGGTGAATTTTATTATGATAATTTTTATGACAATAGTGATAAACCATGGTTTTATAAAAAAGGATTTAGTAGGAAATTAATCACTACGATTAACAGAATTAGAAGTAATCATAATATAACTAATTGCTCATTATTTAAATATCAAATTGTTGATTCTCCGTTATGTAAATGTGGAAAGGACAATGATTCAATAAATCATATTTTCTTTTTGTGTGAACTATTTGAGAAAGAGAGTGAAATTTTATATAGAAAAATACATAAATCAATTTGTAAGCTAAAATTGAAGATATTTTGTCCTTTCTCCATAATTACTTTGTTCAAAAGCGAAAATTTAAAACAAGATATTGTCAATGCTATTTTAGAATTTATTGTAAAAACTAATATCAATATTTAGACATTTTTTTTTTTTTTTTTTTACACTTTTATACATGTAAAATTAAAAATTTTTTTATTTGTGATAGGCGCATGCGCGGCGCCTAACCTAGCCAACATGACGTGGCAATATGTACCTAGATACGATGCCAATAAAGTGACTTAAATAAAAGCAGGGAGTAAGAGAGAAGGATACTTAACTCCATGCATTGAAAATGGGATGATTTTACCGCAAAAGATCGACAGGTTCGCTCGGCAGAATGACGGTCCCTTTACTGTTTACAGCGCGTACCGCGGCAGCAAAGATAACTAAGATGCTTTAAAAATTAAAATTAAAATTGTAAAATATTTAACCCGGGTTCAAATACACTCCAAAGAAAAATTTTTTTTACATCGAAATTAATTAACAAGAATAACGTTTATTATTTATCCATTATTTTTAATTTTCAATATGATTATCAAATTATAAACAAAATAAAAGCTTTCCCCAAACCCTCCTTCGATGATCATATATAACTTCCGAAACATAACATTCAAATGTTTTGTGGTCGTGCGCGTTAAGGCGTATGCAAGTGTTTCGCAGTCCTGGGGTCAAATCCTGCCAAATTTTTTTTTTTTAATTATTTAATTTTATGACTACGTATTTTTTTATGTATAATTAATAAATGTATTATATTTTTTTTATTATATATTAAAATATGAAAAACATCGAAAAACAGAATGAAATAAACAATTACTATAATATTTAAAAAGAATTAATGAAAAATATATACAAGGAATTTTATCATTATTGTCTGAAATAGGTAAGACTTTTTCCTTTTTGTTAAACATCCTTCTATGAAACACGATTTCATGTTTAAATTAATAAAATAACACGCTTTTGCACAATAGAATATTGCACGGAGCACATTAATCGCAACTGCTTCAAAACATGCGTTCACTCCGTAATTGAAAAATAAATGAATGTCAATGTTTCATCTACGAATACCGAATCGCGGAATTCCGCGAGCCCAACCACCGGTTATAATTCCAAGAGAAATTAAAATACAATAAAATATAACACTCGATATATTTTATTCGTTTTCCATTTCTTACCTATTTCAGACAATAATGATAAAATTCCTTGTATATTTTTTTCATTAATTCGTTTTCCTAATTATATAAGAAAATAAATAAATTGTAAGTAACAATATGCTACTTGAAATAGTTAAATATTATAGTAATTGTTTATTTCATTCTGTTTTTCGATGTTTTTAATATTTTAATATATAATAAAAAAATATAATATATTTATTAATTATGCATAAAACAAATACATAGTCATAAAATTAAATAATTAAAAAAAAAAATTTGGCAGGATTTGACCCCAGGACTGCGAAACACTTGCATACGCCTTAACGCGCACGACCACAAAAACATTTGAATGTTATGTTTCGGAAGTTACATATGATCATCGAAGGAGGATTTGGGGAAAGCTTTTATTTTATTTGTTTATAATTTGATAATCATATTGAAAATTAAAGATAATGGATAAATAATAAACGTTATTCTTGTTAATTAATTTCGATGTAAAAAAAATTTTTCTTTGGAGTGTATTTGAACCCGGGTTAAATGTTTTACAATTTTAAAGCATCTTAGTTATCTTTGCTGCCGCGGTGCGCGCTGTAAACAGTAAAGGGACCATCATTCTGCCGAGCGAACATGTCGATCTTTTTGGGTAAAATCGTCCCAAGTTTGATCGCTCGAGCGCATATGAGTTGGGTCTCCTTCTCTCTTACACCGTGCTTAAAAGTTTATCTTTACCATTTCATCAGAAAATAACATAAAATTGTGCAAGTGTATCAAAGTTAAAATATTCAATGTACATCAGATGCTCAACCACATATATATTAGTTTAGTGTAAACAAATGTGTAGTTGTGTTTAAAATAAGTTTTTATTAACAATGTTTAAGGAATTTGTGCAGAATCGTATATACGGCAATGCATCAGGTTATAAGTGTTTTTTGTGTAAAATCTCATTAGATGTTAAATATGATACAGCGATAAAACATATTGAAGCTCAGCAGCACCAACTAAAATTTAATAAAATTGATGAAAATGATAAGGAAAAAAAGACACAAATTTTGCTTCGTGGAAGTGAAGAAATATTTAAAGAAATGGTAAATAATAATGTAGTATTCAACTGGGGTACTGCAGTTTTTTGTCACACTTGTAATTGTACATTTGATTATTCCGAACGAAATTTAAAAAAACATGTTTACAGCAATCTACATTTAACATTGTCGAAGCAAGAAATGCCATTTAAGATTTCGCAAAGTGGTTTGAAATTTGGTTGTTATAATTATAATAAAACTACAAAGACTTACACATGTAACATTTGCAATTGCCAAATTAGTGGTTACACTAATTTGAGAAACCACGTCGAAGGGTTTTCTCATATGCAAAAAATAGAAGAAATTAATAATCAAGCAGTTTTAAAATTTAATAGCAATATTACTTCTAGTAATGAACAAGTACTGCCTACACAAGAGTCAAGTAGACCTAATAGAATATACAATAAATTTAAGACAGAAATATGTTTTTGTAAACTTTGCAACATTTATCTGTGGACTACTTCTGAATTACAGTGTCATGTGATGATACATTTATACTTAGAAATTAATCTGAATGATGTTATACAAATAGAAAAAACAACGAAAAATATAAAATATAAAAATATAAAAATATCATGCTTATTTTGTAATGAAACCATAAAAGATTATGTCTTATTTGACCATATAATTACAGAAAAGCATTTAAATTATTTGAAACTATTTGTTACCAAGAAAAAAAACTCATCGCAAAAAATATTGAGTAAAGAAATAAACAGTTCTGAATTGAAGAAATTATTGTATGTACCTCTAGCTCAAATTTCGACTGCTACATATTGTAAGTTATGTGATGCATTAATACCAAATATAAATGCAGAATTCCATTTCAATGGGATAAAGACATAAAAATTATTTAGAAAATAATGATAAAAGATTTGATACTACAAATAAAGTTGATAGATCACATTTTTTCAAATGTTTTATATGTAACAGAGTATTCGCTACTTACCAAATATTACTAAAGCATCATAACAGTATCTTACACATCAATAAGATTGAGGTTTTAAAATTAGTCTGCAAAGGTTCCTATTTACAATTTAAAGAATCAAAAAATAAAATTTCTGTAACTTGTTTATCCTGCAAAATAGATATAGACAATTATGATATAATTATTGAACATTTAAAAACAATCCACAAAGAAATTTTGATCGAAAATAATAAAGTTGATGATGCAGAAAATACATCAATTTTCTTAAATGTAAAAAGTAAAAATACTGCTACCACCAATAATAAAACTAAAACAAATAATAAGAAATCAAAATCTAAAAAAGGTCAAACTATTAAGTATAAAGTAGATATTGAAAATTTAATTGCATTGGGTTTTGATCCTGATCAATTTAATCAGCCTGCAATAGCTGTAACTAAATCAGATTACAGTGATGCGAATAGTATATTAAATAATACACCTCAGCAAGATGTAAAATGTAAAGAATAACATTCTGATGAAACTAGTAAAAGAAAATTTAGATTACCTAGTCTTTCTCAATATGCAAAAAATGTAAATTATGAAACAAATTTGAAAAAATATGGAAAAAGTTTCATTAAATATTGTATTGAACCTGGAATAGAAAACATTTATGCAAAAGACAATGTAGATATACAAATGCTGAAATTAGGAACTGCTTTGATACTTTTTAAAAAATTGGATACTATTTGCTTCCCTTGTGGAATCAGCATTCCAAGTGATAAACAATTAATTTTTGACCATTTACAATGTAGGGGAGAGGCGGCTATGCGTGGCATGGCGGGTCAACTTGACACCTCAAATATTTATTTGGATTTTACATGTTTCAGTGCTGACACTTAAGGAATTTTAAAATATTACATTATTCTATTTTCCTCTTGAAAAAAAATGTTAAAAACATTATTCTAAATAAATTAATACGCATTTGAAATTATTGATTGAAAAGTGATGCAAGTTTCATTTTATATACAAATAATATATATAAAAAACTTAATAATTTTTAAAAAGAACATAATTATCTTGTAGTTTTTAATAGAGACTTTTTTGCCTGACTGTGTTTTTTGTTTAAAACATTAATTTAAACGAATATTAATTGCTTAAGAAGTAATAATTGGGGGGGCATGCGTGGCACCCCTGCGGGGCATGCGTAGCACACGGCACTATAATTTCACAAACTAATATATCGATCAGCTGATGAGTTTATAACCTTTCAGATCATAAAAATGTAGTATAGTAATAGGTAGATATCCTGCAGTATTTAAGTAATTTAATTGTTTAAATATATAGTTCTTAAGATACGTATTCAATGGTGCGGAATTATAAAAAGAAAAACCACGTTCTTCGTTGGAATGATGGGCAATTACATTTAAAAATAATATACTTGATCAAAATCATTTTAATAATGTGAATAATGAAATTAAAATTCCAATTTCATATATTGAACAGGCTAAGCCTCTGTTGAATTTATTGGTAACTAATATAAATTATTATTTGTAAATTAAAAAGTTTTATTTGTACGCTATTATTTCATTATCTTTTTTAACAATCATTTTTAATTGAAAAACCTAGAGAAAAAACCCAATGATAAAAAATCTAAGCCAAAAATAATAACTAATAAAATTTTGAATAAGAGAATTAAAGTGGAAAATAATAGAAGACCATTAAGATCTGTAAGTTATGAGAATGCTACAAACGTAGATGAGTCTTTACTTGGCCAAGTTTTAGAAATTCCTGTTATTGACCGCGTTCCTTCAGAAGATTATAATGTAATTTTACAAGTCGATAACATAGCAGCTGAATCTTCTATTAATAATATATATCCTATATACCAAGTCCCTTTTCCTGAAAATGTGCATTATTATTAAATGTATTTATGAATTGTATTCTAATATAATTATAAAACGTCAAATGTGATTTGTAAGACTGATTAAATTAACTAAATGATATAATAAAGTGTTAAATTTAAAGTTAAAAATTTTATCTGTCTTATCATTAATTAGAATGAAAAAATTAAATGCCTACATTTACTAAATTTATTTTAAATTACATTTAAAATATAATACCTCTATTTTATTGCATTCATTAAAAATACAGAAGTTGAGTGTGCTATTCATGCCCCACCGCACTGACATCCATGCCCCCTAGCGGGGCATGAGTAGTCATTCACACGCTTGTCTTTACAATTTTATAACTAATTTTAAATATAAAAATAGTAATTTTTAAAAATGTAATTATAAATTTAAGAATCTTTTTAACTATTTTCATTTTTTTAAAGTGAAGAATGATTTAAATTATTATTGTAATATAGTTTTAAACTTAAGGTGCCACGCATAGCCGCCTCTCCCCTACAGGACATATAAAGAAATTACAAGAAATGGTGGTAAATAGTAGTAGTTTTCAAGAATATCCTGATCAATTTAGTAATTTAAAACTTGCTCAAAATTATATGCACGAGTTATCAGATGATGAAATTACGTGCAATATTTGCAACATTGAAATTGAGAACAACGATAGTACCATTCATGAACATATTAAACATCCAAACCATATTGCACACTATCAACTTAGTATACAACAAGCAGAAGATTTATACAAAGAATTTTTAACTATCTACGATAATCTTTGGTACTATGCTCAAATATTTAATTGCACAATATGCAATGTTAAATATGACAACGAGATTGAGTTTATTAAACATTTAGAAAATTCACAACACATAAAAATTTGCACACAATTATTGTCAAAGAAAATTATTTTGAAATTTAATGTGTGCCTAGTATGCAGAACATGCTGGTACACTGAAGTAAATTACATAAACTCACATTATGAATATAGTTTTCACAAACAATTTGCAGAAGAAGATGGTTATTTTAAAATGCCCAAAATGAAAATAGATACTATAGATTTACTAAATAATGTAGATAATGAATTAGATATTTTAATTAATGAATCTGATAGTATAATTGCAGAAACACAGAAGATACAAGATTTAATAACAGACATTGAAAATACTGTAAAAGCAGTCTATCCAAATAGCACAGTTTATATTTTTGGGTCACGTCTTTCAAACTCAGCATTTCCTGTCAGTAATGTAGATGTATACTTAAACTGTGAAGATGAATATTCGCACAGTATTTCACCACAGCAAAGTGAACAATACTTACTATCTTTAAAAACACAATTTGAAACTAAATCAGATATTTGGGTTGTGAATAAATTAATACTAAATAATAAAATGCCAATTGTAAAATTAAAACATTTTACAGGATTGAACTGTGATATATCTGTTAATAGTATCTTAAGTACAGAAAAGTCACGGATTGTAAAGTAAGATTGTGTTTTATACATTAAATATAGTATGTGTAAAAATTTTGTACAGTTTTAATAATTAATGATAATAATACTATTTCAGGTTGTGTAATGCAGTTTTCCCTACTTGTCGAAAGTTAATCCTTTTTCTAAGAAAATGGTTAACATCGTGTGCATTAAATGAATCTAATTTCATATCAACATTTGTTATATCGTGGTTTGTTATTTTCTACTTGCAAGTGTCTGACATTTTGCCAAGTGTACACGATATGGTGAAACAGAAAAATAGTTCAAATACTAATGCTGGCAAGTTGTTTAATAAATTTAAAATGCTAATATCAATAAATTATGTATGTTAATAAAATTCATTTCATCACAGGTTGGGAAAGCAATTGTACTTTAGAAATAACAGCAACTGAATCTAATCTAACTTTCCAAGAGCATCTTCAAAGGTTTTTTTTCATTTTATGCTAATTTTGATTACAAAACAGATGTAGCTTGTCCTTATTTAGGAAAAATTATTAAGAAGCGCAATTTCGCATATCTTGATGAGCTGCCTAAAGAGTTGAACATAGTTCCAATGAAAGAAGCTGAACCAAAATTAGTTTATTCACCAATGTGTTTTCAAGATCCAATCGAACATTTGCAAAATATAACAGAAACTGTAACAAAACAAAAATTAAGATGCTTCCAACAATATTGTTCTGGAAGTGCATCATTATTATTAATCTAGTGATTTTAAAATTTTTCTACTTTTATAAACTGTTAATACTTTGTATTTACAGATATTTACACTTATTATTATTTTAATTGCACATTATTTTTGTAAAATAATACAGTGTAAATATTGTTCAATTTTGTCATATTATATTTTATAAAAAAAACATTTGTCAGAATTATGCATTATTTATTGCTCTTTTGTATAAAATAATTTAATTTATAGAAGAAATAAGCAAAAGGTATCACACTTATAATGCTATGATTTTAAAATAGGATTTTATGTGTTATTTATCCCCCCCAAAAATGATGTATTTTTTCAGTTACTCAATAAAAAATTACATAAAACAAAATAAAATTATATAAACAAAATTTTGTTGAATAAAATAAAAATATAAAACATGATTATCGATATTTCTTTGTTAGAGAAAAATGTTTTTTAATATTAAAAAAAAATTACATTTAAATAATAACATTAAAATTTCACAAATATTTTATAATATTATCATTTTTAGAGTAGGGAGGGGATGTCAAATAACAAATAACACTTTTCAAACATGTCAAACGACTTTGTTGTAATTTGAAAGATAATATTATAATTTTTGATATTTGAATTGAAGTTTGAACTCTCGCATATGCAGATGTCGCGACCGAGCATCTGTATATATTTACCTTTTTCGTTCCATTATCCTATATACTCGCATTCGCTTCGCTCACGTTCGCGAAATTTTTTCGGTGCCATGTATTGTGTTCAATTATCTAATGAATTCCGCACAATTTTCTATCAGCACAATGATTTTCAAGGGTTTTGTCAACCTCGGTTAACCACGACGCAAAAGATTTTGAAGTCTCAAGAAGGTTAAAGCTTTATTTACAAGAAAAATGACTAGCAGGTGGTTATTTATATTTTACTATAGTACTTGTCATCCATTGGTACTTGTCAAGATGATATACAGATTACTTTTCTATTATACAAATTTTAAATTTTCAATAATGTTTATATTTAGCATAGTTGTCATTATGTTAGTGTGAAGGTAAATTATGTTAGGATACATTTTGTTTTGATGTTACTATAGATAGTTGTGTGGTTCTAACAATTGCAAGATAATTTTTTCTAACATATTTTAATAGTTTATTGGATTGTTTTGTTACAGCTTTTTATAAAACATAGTTAAACAATATTGTTTATTTACTTATTATTTGAGAATTTATTTTTAAATCATTTTAATTGATATTCATTTTGTTTATTATAGATGAAAATAAAAATTTAAAAAGATGGATGCGGGCTCCGATTCTTCAAGATGCGAATTAGATTCTATCGCATCTGCAGATTCGTTACAAATGATAACGGATGAATTTAGACTCCATCATTTGTCAACGCCAGATGTAACAAATGCAGAATTATCAAAGAGAATTGCTGCGCTAGAATTAGATAACGAACGTTTAAGAATTGACTTAGAAAATGCAAGAATAGAATTAAATGCCAAAAATGCTGCCAATCAAGGATTAAAAAATAAGATAACAGAATTACACGTGGAAGCACAAGTTTCTCTGCAAGAAAAGCAAAAGTTGCAAAATTCTGTAAAAGATACTGAATGTCGTTTGACAGCATCTGAAAATTCAGCAAAATGGTATCAAGGTCAAATGCACGAAGTTCAAGCTAATAAAAAATCTTTGCAGATAGAAATAGATACTTATCAAAGTATGCTAAGACAAAAACATCAAGCTCTTGTTAATGTTACTGCTAAATGGAAACAGTTAAACGAAGATTACTTGATTGTTATTCAAAAGCATAAGAAAGAAAAGGATATTTTGCGTGCTGAAATTGAATTATTAAAAATGAAGGATAATAATCTTAAAGTATATATGTTATTATACCATAATTTATAAAATAATTTCATAAATATCGTAATTTAATTATCAATGTATTTTTTAGAATTGCAATCTACAATTGCAGCCACATTCAACGGTGCCAATAGCTATGTATACGGATTTATCAAATAAATTGGATGAAACAGAGGAAGAGATGCAAGTTGTTCGAGCCGAGGTAAGAACCCTCGAACAGCGTTTAATGACTGCCGAAGTAGAAAAAGTTTCAGCTGAAAGTGCTCTCAATAAGCAGCGGGTACTCCTGTCTTCAACAGAAGACAGCCTGCAAAAGTGCCAAAATGAAAGGACCGAGCTTGCCGATACAACGCGCTGCTTGCGCGTCGAGATGCAAAAGCTTAGGTCTGAAAATGAAACGCTTCAAATGAGTTTGCTGTCAACTAGACAAGAGCGTGAGCAGGTAATATTCTTTAACTGTTGAATGTCAAAGTTTTTTCAAGTACATATATGTATAAAATATAAAAATACTAAATAAATTTTTGTATATTCATATCTCTTGTGATTAATTTGTTCATTAATAGGTAGAAGATGCCATAGAGCAGTTACGCTCACAACTCAGCAAAATGATAGCCCAACATAGGTTGCTAAAAAGCAGAAACGTTGAATTGGAAGAAAAATTAAATTCTATGCAGGACGTTTGCAACGAAAATAAACGATTGAAGTCGCTGGCACATTCGGCTAATACAACGCTTTTTAGGAGACTATGGCAAGAAAGGAAAAAGACCATCAATTTACAAAAACAGCTTCGTCAAGAACAAAATCGACAACGAATTACTGTTGAAGTAAGATTTTAAAAGTAGATAATAAATTATCATTCGTAAAATTGTAATAATATGTGATCTCTCTTTTTAGAAGAAAAAAATTAATTTCTCTACAAAGAGTCTTTTTAAACAAACTCTTGAAAGCAGCAAAGTAAGATACTTTTTTCTATATAATTAAATTTACATTATACGCTAATAGATTATTTTACGCATTTTAAAATACAATTGTAGGAGTTGAAAGATGATTTAAAATCAAACAAAGCATCTGAAGAAAGTCTTGACGAAGGTTACGCCGATAGCAACAGTGTTATCGGATTTCAACTGACTAATATACCGTCTCCGCGACCTGTCAGTCCTTTATTACTTAAAACCATCAACGATGTTCTTTGTAGAAGTAAAAATTTTTGGGAACCCGTACAAACGGGTCTTCACGAACTTCACTTAAAGCTCGAAAGTTACAAAGGCGAAAAGATTCCTGGATCTAACATTAATTGTTATAATACACTTCAAATGACGACTCCACCTGCATCGCCACTGAGCAATACGCGATCGGTAGCCTAAAATAATTGTATATATACATTTCTAAAAAGAAACAGTTGGATCTCTAGTTTACTTGTATTAGGTGAACAGTATGAAAAATTCAGGTGTTTATTAAATGTTTTATAATTACGTGTCATGACTTTTTCAAATATTACTTTTAATTATTTTTTTGTTACATTGTATTATATTACACATAATACAATATATGTTTGTTGTTATTAATTGTATTAATATTAACGTCATGAATCATGATATTGACTTAATAAGTTAGACAAGATTTATGTATATTACATAATTATGTTGACATTGATAGATTTATTTAAAAAGTTCTTTTGTGCTTTTTTCATGAAAAAATGATCACACCTGGATTTTTTATCCATTATTCCTTGTAGATTCATATAGAAAAAAGTTATCATGGTTAGATCATTGACAAATATAATATATAGATGTTGGTTATTTTTTTTATTTACATTGTGCTGTTGTACTTTAAAGTAGAAATCTAGGAATTAGTATTTTTTAAGTATTTGGTTGTTACTACATTTAAAATCAAGAATTATTTTTCTGTAAATCTATCTTTTGTTTACTTCGTATTTTTGTTACTGCTTTTCTTTCACATACATTTTGATAAATTTGTATTTTTATCGAAAATATGTTCATAAATGCCTCAATAAAACTTATCTGTATAATAAATTCAAATCTAAACATTTGTACAATAGAAACATTAGGTAC
This sequence comes from Theocolax elegans, assembly GCA_026168455.1. Classification (NCBI taxonomy): domain Eukaryota; kingdom Metazoa; phylum Arthropoda; class Insecta; order Hymenoptera; family Cerocephalidae; genus Theocolax; species Theocolax elegans. Next base: position 77,474,439 of record CM047427.1, on the reverse strand, counting down.
TGTGATATAAATAGTAATGATTATTGGACATTTTGTTTAGCAATAACAAAAATATGTCGTAAACAAAAAATGTATTTTTAAACAGTATATGGATTGTAGGTGTGATGGTTTTTGTGTATATGTTGAAGTATTACTGAAAAGAAAGACAACGATAGTTGAAAATAATTCATTAAGTCATAGTTGATGTGCGATAATTTAATATTTATTAGATTGAGGACCCGGTTATACAGAGTTCAATCGAGTAGCAATATTGATATTGCCATTAATGACATTTGTATACAACCTATATGGCTTTGCCTATAGCGGCAGGTACATTTACAAAAGTATAAAGTAAACCAAACGTTATAATATCTTTGCGTTTACATTCTTCTTATTTTTTTTCGTCTTTTGTTACTTTTGTGCAATAAAAACGCAGTATTAAATTTTCACGAAGAATTTTGTACTAATAAATTCTCCTTTCTTAAGAAAAATACAATTACATACACATAAACTTTTTAACAATTCCTCCTTCACCCACTCACAAGCGGTTTCAAAATTTCGATGATAAAATAATCAAATATGCATACATATACATATATATATGTATGCTTATGAGTATTAAAAATTAGTAGAAATATGTTAACAATCATATGTTACGAAACAAAAGATAAATGAATGATGTTTTTTTTTTAATTTTCGTTTTATTCCTCTTTTCTTTGCTATATATTGATATTTATATTCTATTGATCTACATAATTTATAATTTATTGAATTGAGATTTGATTTACTCAATCCACAAAGAAATGGTTAAGGTGTATGGTATAATAATTAGACGAATTAAGCAACATTCACAAGCACAGAGTTGGTATTGGTGATATTGAGTAAAATGAAAATTGTTCTAATATTTTGGCAACATTTATGGCACGGTATATAATATGGGAGTGTGTCCCCACACTAAAAGTTTGTACAATATTATAACTATCTCTTTAATTACTTTCTTCTCTTCCCTCAGTTATATATCAATTCTTACAAGCTCGTTCATCACAATAATTCTTAAGAGGAACAAAGACTGAATTTAATAAGTATACTGTATAAGTAAAAATTGGTCGATTTGTGATCGGTATGTTCAAATCAAAATTGGGCAGTTAATATTTAATAATATTGTTTATATTGAAATTTGTATATCAAGCTATAATTACACGCTTCTTAATAAATTTAAACTTTATTACAACAAAGTCCATTTCTTTCTTGTATAATAAAAGTATACAATTAGCAAAATGGTTACAATTGACTTTCTTTATCCTTTTTTTTTACAATTTGGCCCAATTATGATTTGCAACAATTGTACATTTAATCTAAACAAATCATTTAAAATAACTAAGGTGAAATAATTACTTATGCAATTATTGTCAGAAACTAAACGTAAATAAATGAAGAATATATAAAACTTAGACACACAAGCTAAATGAACAAAGCACTATACTAAAAATGAAAAGTAAAATAAACGTGTTATATGTATACACTCTGAGGAAAACGACTAAAAAAAAAATTAATTCCCCTACACAAAAATATCACAGTCAAGCATAGTTTAAATAATAGAAAAAAAAATATAATAATCACGCTGACTATATTTCAGGAAATTAAATTTTTTGTAAGTATTGCTTGTTTGTACGTTTGATTTTGAACGACGTAAACGTAAACATGATACGTGTACGATTTTTGTACGATTGTAGTAAAGTATGTATTAATATGAAATTATATTCGATAAAAATTGTAGAAAAAGCTTGGCCAGCGATTGAAGGGTTATGAAAAAGAAGTATAAAAAGTATATTATTGAGATAGGTGTTAACATTAATTATATTTTTATTACTTCTTTAAAGTCTTAAAGAAAAAGAAAAAGCAACAATTTTTTCGAAATAAAAATTGTGCATTAATTTAAAATCTTTATATAATACTTTCATTTATTTTATATAATTACAATTAATTATATTTAACTATTCGTAGTGCAAATAATTCCTAACACTTTAATTAATCCACTTTCATATACTTTAATGAATTAATGACTTATATAAATAATATCAATGACGATTAATGAAATATTGCTTTTGTACAGAGTAACTAATAATAATAAAATAGCTACATTGTGTACCTCAACTACTTTGACACTGTCATTCACAAAATAAACGTAAAATAACTTTTACACTCTACTTAATATCATTTGCTTAAAATAATAAAAAGCATAATTTATACAGTGTGACTAATATGAATAAATAAGAAATCCATAGAAAAAACTTGCTTAAGTCACATATTGGTAAAAAATAAATATACATCCTTCAATGTCTGGATACTTTTTCCAATATAATTATAATGTTTCACGTATTATAACAATGAATATCAGTAAACAGCCTGGTCATATTCATTTATATTTTACTTTTGAAAACACGTTGCACATTACTCGTTAACTCGTTTGTTACTTCGTATTTATTTATTTATTTTTTTAATTATCATACAAATTGCCTATTGAAATTACAAATATACGTGTATCATAACGATACGCGTATAAAAGTCGTGAAATATAACGCGCGCGTAAGAAAAAAGTATGGTCAGCTGGGGCAAGCTGACGAGAAAAAGCACCACGGCTCGTAATTCAGTCTAAGTTGACAGTCGTTCGCATCTCTATCAACCTCGCGATAATTGCAATAATAATCGTAATAATAGTAATAATAATAATAATTATTATAATAACCAACACGTCCCATCTTATACACCGTCGCAATGGGAATGTTGCTGATCAACAATACCTATAAGTTTATTACCGAGGTTACTCGTATAAGACGATTAGAATATTCGTTACACGCTAAGAGAAGGTGCAGGCTACCAACGTAAGTCGTCATCATCATCATCATCATCTTAATTAATGTTATGGCCACCGTAGTCGATGGATCGATCGTTTTATCGACTATTCGGTATGGATGCAGTTGAACAGCAGCCCATTGTCATCTGGGAGCTGGATCATTTTGCCGTACACGGTCGAAGTGACGTCTGTAATGTGGCTTACCACGGCCTCGATTGCGATTGTGACGATTACCGTGATTTTGTTGCTGATGAGCTTGTCGAGCTTGGCCATTGCTGTGATTTTGGGGTTGATTCTGCTGTTGCTGTTGTTGCTGTTGTTGTTGTTGCTGCTGTTGCTGCTGCTTTGACTGCTGCAATAATAATACATACATTGCGTGAGAACATTTATCAGAAAAATTTACACTTGTAAAGGGCTCTTTTCAAAAGTGTAATACTGGCATTTTACTCTTTCAAAAAGCATTTTAGTTTTCTAAATACAGAAAAAAATTAAAAGAATTTACAAAAAAAAATTTAACAAATATTAATTATTAAATTTTAATAAATCTGTAGTAATTTTTTTATCAGTCTAATCAAATTTATTGGTCTTTTATTTTGTCTTGTTCTCAAGTAATAGTTAAATTTTATTAATTATTAACAATACTAATGTGTATGTCAATCAGAATATATGCACTTTAAATGCTAAAGTGTAAAAATTGTTTTACAATTTTGAAAGTGTATAGAATGTGAAAATTGTACATTTCAAAAGTACAATAATGGCATTTTACTGTTTTGGCATTTAATTGTTTATAAGTTTTATACTTAATGGTTTAAACTTTATAATAACATTTACAAAATTATAATAGATATTTATAATTATAATTTTAATATGTATATATATATATATATATATATATATATACATATATTAAGAAAACACTTTCAGAATCATACCATAAGCTAGAAACCTACTTTTCAAATGAATATTTAAATCCGTCATTTAAGATAAATCTATTTCTAAGGATGTATAGTTCCAGCATTTACAATGAATCTATTTGTAAGAATGTAGTTAATAATGCATCTATAAATACGCTTTCTCACCAATTGGGCTGATTGATTAGCTATAGCATTTAAACTAGTTCCTGGTGGATTGCGTTGTACGGTTGATCCGTTAGAATCATCCTCGGTGGTAACCAATAATTTTACACCCTCAGCCTCTAGGTCGATTATTCCACCACGGCGCTGCTGGCGTAAAAATAATTCAGCCATCTGACGTTGCATTTCTACAAGTTCTTGAGTTAGAGCAAAATCCGTCGCGGCCTCAACATCAATCGGGGGCGGTGCCCCTACGAGGCTATTGACATCACAATTAATCGACTCGCGACACACTGGACAGAGAGCCTATACGTACAAAAGTTACCATTATAATAAGTCCTAGATAATTTGTTATTTTAATTCATCTTCCATGCACATATTGATTTTAAAGTTTTAAATGCAATATAAAAATTTATACTTGAAATTTATTAGTTGTATCTTGTTGCCAAAAAGGTAACTTCTCTTGCTCCTCTCTGTAGTAACGTTCTGCTGCTGCAACATGAGCAGCCAAGCAGTGAGAATGAAAATGATGATAACACTCAGTCTTTGTAAACTCGTCACCCTCTCGAAATCCATACAAACACACTGCGCATTGACCAGTTGGAAGATTACTTCTTGTCAAATGTTCCCTGACAAGCTGTCAATTTATAATTAAAACATTTTTGAAATATAATCATAATAATAAAAATTTTTTGAAATATAAATAAGTAAATATTTGTTGTAAAGGATAATTTTGTTACCTCAATTAATTCGAACATTACAGGCTGACCTAAGAAATCTTTGCATTTAGCATCAGCATCCGATTGAATTTGCTTTACCTGTTTCTTCATCTAAACCTCTTGGATTTTTTAGATTAACAATTGGAGTTGTATCAGGATAACCAGGAAGCAGCTTGACAATCAATCTAACACATACATATTGAGATTGAGAATCTTCTCCCGTTGATGGAAAGACTAGTGTTTCAATTGACTCAGGTTCACCCCTTAAAAAACAATGTCACATAAATAATAATTTTATTAGTATAATTTTAATTGCAAAAATGAGTAATAATTTGCTAAACTTCTTTTCAATAAGATCTAATCAGATAGATAAAAGTGAAAGGAAGGATAGTTATAAGATAGTTTGTCTGTTGTAATGTATTAAGCGATTGCATCAATTGTTTAATGTCATATATAATAATAATATACAATTTTTATTATCAGGTATTTTAATGTATTAAATAATTTTAAATTAATTATTAAATAAGTTATTAAGTTTTACAAATCAGGAAAAAAATGTGTAAACTATTAATATTTTTTATTTAAAAAATTGTACACATATGTTCAACATTAAAATATAATCTTAATTGGATAATAATGCTATTAAAATTAGTTGTAAATACTATAATAACTGGTAAAAATTTTATCAAATACTTCAATTAAACAGTCAAATAATGCTACAATAATGTATATACAACACAATTATAAATTATATGAAATAAACATATGTTATTACATTACAAAACTAATTCCATATGAAATACTAATATCAAAGTAAGCAATACAAAATAAATAATTTATATTAAAAGCAATTTGATACATGTTTAAAAGTAAAACAGAGATATAAATTATTAAGCAAACTTTACTTAAAACATTGAACAAATTGATATTAATACTATTGTTAAAGATACATCAAACTAATTGATGTATAAAGAAAGAAACAATATTGACATACCTATCGTTTTCCACAATGTGGAGTTCATCGTCCAGCAAAATAGCCCTAAGAGCTTCAATTTCATCGGTAACTCTACAAAACAATAGCCATTAGTGTACACCATAAATTAACAATGAATGATCCAAAAATGAAACGATAACAAACAAATAATAACAATTACCTTTCGTCTATGACAGTTGACATTTTTCCAACTGAACTGCAATATAGTTTTGTTTTTGCGAGTTGAAAACGACTTGACTGGGTTTTATGTATAGATGAAGGAAACGACCGAGTTTCTCAGGCGCAGACTCGTTGCTAACTGCTTGATGAATTAATTATTCAATAAGTAAATATTTCCCCTCGATTGTTTTTGAAGCAGACGAACTTTTCCGAATGTAAACTCGGTGGATCTGTATACGGTGATTTTTCTCCCTTATACCAAGGCAAAACTCGTCGTCGCCGTCGTCGTGTGTATATATAGTTGTGTATATACACCTCCGCGCTTTTCTTTATATTGATTTCCTTCCCTCGGTTGATATCTGCTTTACCGACGCGGCGGCACATTGCAAAACAATAAAAGAGACGGTCAATTACGATACAATGACCCATGATTTTTTGTATATTTCCATCACATTTTTTTATTTTTATTTATATAGATTATAAAGATTTGATTGCACACACACATATATGTATACATATATGTATATGTATATATATATATATATGTATAAAAAATTATTAATATTTTGAAAAGGGTACTATAATAACATAATAGTAAATTTCAAGGTTCATTTATTTAAAATTCAACAATAGAAATTAACATAAATATAGTTTTCTTTATATTTTAATATGTATAGCTATTTCTTATATACATTGGTATCAATTCCAGTCTATACTGTGTTCCCAACACAAAAATGCATATATATACTATATATGCATATTTTATTACCTTCAATTATTTATTTTATATATACAAATATAATTTAAATTAACTAAACCGTTTGTAGCATTACAATTTAGATATAAAGTGATTAATATTATAATCCGGTACTTCGTAAAATTCTGATCTATGGATGTTCTTGGATAACTCACGAAACTCTTTGATAGTTTTAGTTGTCATATCTACAATTTCTTTTTTGTACAAATCTATGTTTGATGGGTACATAGAATCACCTGGAAGTAAATGCACCGATCCATCTTTCAACATAACTCTTACCTAAAATATAAGAATTAAGAAACACAATTATTCATTGTTATTTAATATGTATTATTTTATTTTGTTCATTTTCTTACCATATTTAAAATATATTTAGGGATAGGATTGTTACACACACAGTTTACAATTATCATATTGTAATACAAAAATTTATTTGTATCAATAGTAATAAAACATTATAAAAATATGTTTTTACAAAATATAATTTATATATAGAAAACAGTCCACTCCCTACTTCTTTCTTTTTTTGTAAAAAATAAACTAAGTACATACAAAAAACATACCAACGTAAACTGTACAAACACAACAATTTATAAATTATATTGTAATACAAAAATTTATTTGTATCAATACTGATAAAATATAAAAATATCATTTTTACAAAATATAATTTATATATAAAAAACAGTCCACTCCTTACTTCTTTTTTTTGTAAAAAATAAATTAAGTACATACAAAAACATGCCAACATAAACTGTATAAACGGAACAATAATTAATAAAATTAATAATTTGAATTTTTTAAAATCCAAGTATAAGTTTTAACTTTTTAAAGTAATATACTATAAATATTGAGAAATATACAATAATGTAATCTAAGCTTACAGGCAGGTACAACTGAATTCCATTTCTTGATTTTTCTACAGCAAATTCTAATAAATTATCCACACATCTATACTTTGATATTTTTGATATTTCGTATTGTTGAGGTGGGGGTAGTGATGTTATAAGCGAAGTCATTGTGTGCTCTGGTGTGGCCCACTATTGATAACAGTTAAATATACATCAATTGTTGAAAAAGTTTATTAATATTTATTAATTAATAAATATTTAAAATTACACTACCAAAACTTCTTCTACTTCTCCTTGTTCAGGTTTTGAATTAGGTATTTTTGATAGACAAGCAAAAAAGAAGGCTGTATTGAAGCGTTGTGGAAAAAATGCTGGTGTTAACCAGTTTCCCCATTCATACAAGGCCCATAAATTTGGATAACACTGCAGTCTTTCGCACATGTTGTAAAATTCATTTGCATCGCAATGAACTTTATCTTGCCAAAATTCAATTTCATCATTTGATACTGAAACAGTCAATTAATCAAATATTTATATTTAAAAAAGAAGTTGGATCAGAAACTAGGTAATCATTAATAAATGCATTATTACTAGGAAAAGCTTCTGCTATTTTAGAATTTGATGAAGTTCCAGATAATTTTTTACAAAGAAGTATACCACATTCTTCAAAAGTTTCTCGTATTGCAGTTATTCTCAATGAAATTTCTCTAGGTAATTCATTTTCTTTACTTTTAAATATTTCCGGTCTATTCTTAAGGTTTGGAATTAAAGATTTAAAACTGATTTCATGGTTTTCATACAAATTTTTCCATTTTAGATCTGCATCAGCTGCTTCAATTAAACCACCAGGAAATACAAAAGCTCCAGCAAATTTTGCTGTTTGCTGACGTTTTATAAGCAATAAATCATAATCATACTAAAAAAATCAATAAGATATTTAAAATTATATTTACATTTTAAATTTTTTAAATATGAATTATTAAAGTATACATCTTACTGATTGACTTTGCTTCAATCCATTTTTCGCAGCAATAATAAGGCTAGCCGATTCTCTCCAAGCTTTCATTTTTGAAACTCAAGAGTGTTTAATAATTTTTTAATATAACTTTTTATTTTATACACTTGTAACTTTATGTGTTTTTGTACCATAGGTTAGGTTAATTCATTAAAGTATGATATATAATATTTAAAATTTATTATTATATTGTAAGCAGAATCATAAAAAGAAAAAAATGACACTTGTTATTGGCTAAAATTGCGTAACATTTTAATTGACCAGACAAAACAAACTGATTATGATAAGAAAGTATTCTAAATAATTCCATACATTAAAATGCAAAAATTATACAAAATATGTTAGTCTTATAATATAAGTAAAAATCAAAACCTAACATTATTATTAAATTGAAGTAATAAAATACAAAAATGTTTTTCAGTATGACAATGACAGATTTAATAATTAACCAGTTTTTTACTTGACTAGTACTTTACAGTTATTCAATTACATCATGTTTATTAGGATGAAATTTAAAGTCACGCAACAGTTTGGTAACTTAAACAGATGGCACCACAAGTTTCTAATTTATGCAAATAAAACAATTTGAAATGTAAGTAACCGTGCAAATAATTTATTCAAACCTTATTAGTTTAAAAAAAAGTAAACTATCAACATTAATGAATTAAAGCTTAATCACAACTTTCTTTATACACAAATCTTGAACAACATGTAGTAAATTACTTTGTCAAGTTTTAGTACTCGGATTGTCTTCCTTATCTTTCTCTTTCTCGGTAGCAGCTACCATCAGTTCATATAACTGATAAATTTGTTCATCTTGAAGTTTATCTATATCCTCAGGAGACAATGGTTTCCCTAAAGGTTTAGCTGTTTTTGGGCCACGTAAACCAAGTTGCTCCGACAAGTTAATCGCATAATCCTACAAACAAATTGTGATGTACATACAATAACAATCAATGAATAAAAGTGTAATACACAATATAATGCCTCTATTCTTTACCGCCCATTCGTTTAAAAAAATATTAGCTTCCGCAGGATTGCACGTTTTGTGCCTTCGAAATTCATCTTTGACGTAAACGTTCCCTAATTCTTGGACATCCGATGGTAATCCACGATGTAACCTCAAAATGACTTTATATAATTTTCTGACTCGTTGTAAGTGTGTCCATTGTGGTGCAGACATATTATCTTATCCTCTATCTTAATTGTAAACTATTATATTAAAATTTGTGTTCGATCACACGTACTGTCAAAATAATTTTAGTATTCGTCTTCTTTCCTGTATACTTTGCCGGTTTTCTGATTAATTAAACGTTTATATTATTATCAATCAGCTGATACATTTCGTCTGCTAGTTTATGCCAAGTAATTTACTTGAGTAATATACTGTATATAAAAAATTATAATTTTAAATTAATTAAAATTGTTATTTAATTAAGTTTAAATTAATTTAAATGATGTAATTAATTTATTATTTGGAGAACGCCAACGGAAAGCATTTGAAGTATATCTATATACATTCAAAATTTGTATATATAGATATACTTGCAATGTTAAAAATGAAACTGTCGGTTAATTTTGGCTTTTCCTTTCATTGCCCGAAAATCATTTTTTTTGCAAATGAAATATCGCTAGTCAAAGTAAAAGATAAGACATGATTTATACGTCTTGGAACGTCTTTATACTTATTGGCGGACTCCAACGGTATAACTTTTAGAAAATAAGTATATATTATTTTAAGTGAATTAAGATTATTATTACATTTTGGAATTACATAATTACGTTGTCATTATGTATAATGTATAGGATTTTGTTGACATATATATTTATAGCAATTAAGTACGTGAAAATATACAGTACCGCTCAAAAATTTTGGGAACAAATTGAAATTTTGTATGGAATTTATTTGTTTAATTTAATAAAGTATGATATATAATATTTAAATTTATTATTATATTGTAAGCAGAATCATAAAAAGAAAAAATGACACTTGTTATTGGCTAAAATTGCGTAACATTTTAATTGACCAGTCAAAACAAACTGATTATGATAAGAAAGTATTCTAAATAATTCCATACATTAAAATGCAAAAATTATACAAAATATGTTAGTCTTATAATATAAGTAAAAATCAAAACCTAACATTATTATTAAATTGAAGTAATGAAATACAAAAATGTTTTTCAGTATGACAATGACAGATTTAATAATTAACCAGTTTTTTACTTGACTAGTACTTTACAGTTATTCAATTACATCATGTTTATTAGGATGAAATTTAAAGTCACGCAACAGTTTGGTAACTTAAACAGATGGCACCACAAGTTTCTAATTTATGCAAATAAAACAATTTGAAATGTAAGTAACCGTGCAAATAATTTATTCAAACCTTATTAGTTTAAAAAAAAGTAAACTATCAACATTAATGAATTAAAGCTTAATCACAACTTTCTTTATACACAAATCTTGAACAACATGTAGTAAATTACTTTGTCAAGTTTTAGTACTCGGATTGTCTTCCTTATCTTTCTCTTTCTCGGTAGCAGCTACCATCAGTTCATATAACTGATAAATTTGTTCATCTTGAAGTTTATCTATATCCTCAGGAGACAATGGTTTCCCTAAAGGTTTAGCTGTTTTTGGGCCACGTAAACCAAGTTGCTCCGACAAGTTAATCGCATAATCCTACAACCAAATTGTGATGTACATACAATAACAATCAATGAATAAAAGTGTAATACACAATATAATGCCTCTATTCTTTACCGCCCATTCGTTTAAAAAAATATTAGCTTCCGCAGGATTGCACGTTTTGTGCCTTCGAAATTCATCTTTGACGTAAACGTTCCCTAATTCTTGGACATCCGATGGTAATCCACGATGTAACCTCAAAATGACTTTATATAATTTTCTGACTCGTTGTAAGTGTGTCCATTGTGGTGCTGACATAGTATCTTATCCTCTATCTTAATTGTAAACTATTATGTTAAAATTTGTGTTCGATCACACGTACTGTCAAAATAATTTTAGTATTCGTCTTCTTTCCTGTATACTCTGCCGGTTTTACGATTAATTAAACGTTTATATTATTATCAATCAGCTGATACATTTCGTCTGCTAGTTTATGCCAAGTAATTTACTTGAGTAATATACTGTATATAAAAAATTATAATTTTAAATTAATTAAAATTGTTATTTAATTAATTTTAAATTAATTTAAATGATGTAATTAATTTATTATTTATTATACATAAATTTCGGTATAACTTTTAGAAAATAAGTATATATTATTTTAAGTGAATTAAGATTATTATTACATTTTGGAATTACATAATTACGTTGTAATTATGTATAATGTATAGGATTTTATTGACATATATATTTATAGCAATTAAGTACCTGAAAATATACAGTACCGCTCAAAAATTTTGGGAACAAATTGATATTTTGTATGAAATTTTTTTGTAGCTTTATGTAACTATATTGAGTAAATAATAAATAATAATAGATAATAAATAATAATAATGTAGAATAAATTTCAAACGAACAAATGGAATGATAATCTTTTATGAAATTTCGACGAGTGTGATAAAAATGTGGAATTGATCCATCAAACATTTTTCAATTTATAAATATTTACATAGTTTTAAGAGAATTGAGGAATTAAGATTCTACTGAAAATGACAATGTAAATGACTAATCGAGAGACTGACTTGACGAAAATGAAAATTACTATTTTTTTATAAAAATTTATTACAATTTTTGAGAAAATTAAAAAATAACATAGAATAGGAAATTTTAATGAATATGTATGGTAAACTTTTTTAACAAATATATAGTAATATTACTACACTTTTATAAAAGTATTTTTTTCTTTTATTCTGCATTTTTAATTTATTAAATTACTTTGCACTCCGTGAAATATTATGATCAATCAATCATATTTATCCACAAATTTGTATTAATCCAAATTTATTTATCCAAATATTCCATATTTATCCAAAAATTCTGTATGAGCAATGAAATTTCCTTTCGCTTGATTTTTTCAAATTTGTTGTCTGATTGCGGCGATCAATTACAATTTGAAAATCGACACGTGTAAATACATCAAAATTTCGTTTTAACATGAAAAAATTGAGATCGCTCGAATGCATTATTTTAGAAAATCGATATATCTTTAATTCTGTATACCGAAATAAAAAATTTAGTAAACCGAAAAAATGTTTTATTGAATAGTAGTAAATAATGTTTGTTTCTTACTAAAAAATAAAATAAAATAAAATAAAATAAAAATTTATTAAAAACGAAAAAAATTACAAATTATATATATATATATTAATTTCCAACAATCACATTTCTTTATAATTATTTAATAAAATATATTTTTTTTAATTCACTATGTTTTTTTAAAGTACAGAAAATCTGTTGCATCAGTACACTGAAAAAGTGCATTCAATTTCAACTAAAATATCCATGTATTTAAATGAGCAGTATTTCCAAATAATGCTGGATTGTAATCATAGAACAAACTCAAAATCTAACTATATTCTGTAAAGAGAAAAATATGAAGACAAATTACAACCAGTAATGTAATGAAATTCTCAACCACAAAAAGTGAATAAAACTACCACAATTACTTCTGAACATTAAGATTTGTGTAAACAAGATAACGCCAAATCTCTTTAGAAAAGTTTCGGGCTAAAAATTTTATCGATTATTAACTGTGTTTATTGTAAGAATAATTATTTTAAATACAATTAATGAGTTGTCCTCAGCTGTCACAACAAGCAACAGTTTTGTCAATAGAGAGTAAATAATATTGTTGCGTTTGTATGAAATGTTTGACTTACTAAACGAAATGGTTGTATTTTTTACCTTTCTTTAGTAAGTCAAATTTTTTACAAGAATGAAATATATTATTTACTCTGCCTTGACAGAAATGTTGTTTCTTATGATACCTAGCGAGGGCAAATTGTTATTTATATTTAAAATAATTAGTTTTACAATAATCACGTACATACTAATGATTAAAATTTTTGGCACGAAATTTAAATTTCTAAAGAAGCTTTGGTGACACCTTAATTTCTAGGTTTAATTTTCTTAAAAGTTTTTGATAAATAAAATTAAGGTGCTAGCAAACAAATTCTTCTGAATGTCTTGAAAGTTAGAATAACGTCCAAACTTTTAGTTATGGATCTATTTATATACTTCTACAAAAAACAGAATTTTAAATATGCTTGACAAGATTCATCACTCAGTAATGAGGAGCTCTTTGGAACATTACAAGCCTGCATTGCTAAACCAAAGAAATATTCTCTTGCAAGTAGAAAAATCTAGTTGTAGATGTGAATATAAATAAATAATAAAAAATAATATATATTAACTTAAGAAAAATCAAACAATAGGCAATTTTTGTTTTAATGTATAGCTCTTTCACCACAAATTCATAAAATTTATTTTCATATTGTATCATTTTACTTTCGATGAAATTATAGACTATCAAACTTCAAATAATTTACGCGCTATCTTACCGAACTTTTGAGCGGTACTGTACATATACATATATTCTCCCAACTAAAATTTACCCAACGAAATACACATAGGTATTTGCGTATTAGTTCGATCAAGACCATCGTACCAGCCTACTCGATCAATGAAAATCTTCCTAAAATATAATGTGGAATCGGACAATTTTCTATACTCATATTAATAATGCATCTAACCAAATTTTACTTGACGATCGGTTTGTTAAACGTTTGTAACGCGTGTTTAACACAAACCGGGGTATACGGAGAATGCGTCAATATTAAAAAGTGCAAACCCGTGATTAGACTTTTGAGAAGTCGACCACCTATGAAAGTCTACAACGATTTACGAAGCGTCCATTGTGGCTTCGAAGGTAAATATTAACAGTGAAAGAAGATATAATTTTGTTTTATTTACATTTTGTTTGCTCGCAACAGGCGACGATCCAAAAATATGCTGTGAAGCTCAAACGAATATTCCTGTAAGATTGAATTTATCACCTATGATATCTACTACGACATCTAAACCAATCTCGGTAACTTCTCATCCAAATTTAAGACTTCTCGATCACGATATCTGCGGACACGTAACCGTGGAGCCTAAAATTTACGGAGGCACTGCCACTAAAATATTTGAATTCCCGTGGATGGCTTTGCTCGCTTATTCTACTGTATCACGGAATAATGAGAAACCGGATTTTCGGTGCGGAGCTACGATTATCAATAAAAATTACGTTATGACGGCCGCTCATTGTGTTACTAATTTACCCGAGGGTAAGTGTAAATTACCTAATATGTATAATTTCTTTCTTTTTTTTAATTTTTAATTTAGAGGATGCTGGAGTTAACGTGAGACATTAATTGTTTTAATTTTAGTCAATTGTTAATTAATGTAACAATCAGCTTGAAAAATTTTTACAATTATTACATTATTTCATAACGAAGGGTAATGTTCTCGTGATATTTAAAAATTTTATTTTTCATCATAAGAGGATGTCGAAGTCTATACGAAACTACACGCTTACCGACATTATCCTACTTTTCGTTATTTACTTACAATTTTTAATATTTACTCATTATTTTTCATCATCGCGTATTTTTTAATATACATATCAAATGTGCGATGATAGCAATAATTATCTAAAAATCAAAAACAAGTTTAATTAACGAAAAATGCATTATAGAAATCTGTAATTAGTTACTAAGAGGATGTGATAATCAATATTTACCAACCGAGTCAATAAAATAAAGACATCATTGCCCTTCCTTTGATTATTATCTATCACCGTGTGAAATTTCAAACAAAAATAATGTTGTGTTAGGAAATGGAATTAGAAGGAAATTTACCAGATTCGCAACATTCGAAGCAGACAAACTGTCAAATTTCCTTCCAATGCCATTTTTTAACGCAACGTGATTTTAGTTTAAAATTTCACACAGTGATAGATAATAGTCAAAAGAGGGAAAATGATGTCTTTATTTTGCACAATTTCCTTTATTTATTTAACCAGAATCACTTTTTCATTTCTATTGTCTCGGTCGGTAAATAATTGAGTATACCATCCCCTTAATGATCTACAACTTTTATGATATATTTGTAGTTAAAATATAAACATTTTGTTAAATTTTCTACAAGTTGGAATCATTTTAACCAAAGTTAATCAGAACAATGTATCAAAATTATGCTTCTTATATCACATCAATTGCTCGGTTTCCTTGAAATTTTTTGTAACTATTTTTTTAAATAATTTTTTTAAATAATTATTTTAAACTTTACACAAGCTTTTTTTTATTTAAACAGTTTTTGTTTTAAAACAAAATTATTAGAAAATAAAAATAATTAAAACATTATTTTTGTGTATAAAATATGAATTTTCTAATAATTTTTTTGTAATAAACAAAAAACTATTTTAATGAAAAAAAGGTAATGTAAAGTTGTAGCAACACTTATGAAATAATATATTCACAGAAAAGCCAAATGAGTCCAAAAATTGATAAGAAGCCAGGCGTACATGTCACCGAAAATTTCTTTTGATACACATTTTTCTTCATATCTTTTTCCAAATTACTATAAAATTCAACTTTACGATAGGTCATCCAATTTCTTCTACAACAAAAATGATTTATCCTTATTATTCATTCAAATAAACGTATCAATAATTGGATATTGATCAGAAATTATACATGATACGGTACGACCATGAATCTCGTTTCATACATATACTTTTATCATATCGATTTGTTAAAAAGTACGTGAAAAATTATATACATTTTACGTAAACATCACTCTACATGTTCATTTTATATAAATTATATACAAATATCTTTTTAATATTTTAACGTACGTTTGGTATATTTATTTTAATAAATTGTTTGGATAACGCGTTTATTTACCCGCGACGAGTAATTTATAAATGACCAAAGACGATATATTAGAGTAATCGTACTGTACATTGAGAGGCGCATCGCCGCAGTGTATTTTAGACATAATTAATTATATTGATTGTAGATTTAAAATTCATTGGCGTGAGGGTCGGCGAACACGATCTTAATAAGGAGAGGGATTGCGAAATTTACGATAACGGAGCTGCGTACATTTGCGCTGAAAAGTACCAAGAGCTTACGGTGGCAAAAGTTTATGCGCATCAAGATTATTCGACGACAACGTTACAAAATGACATTGCTTTGATTAGGTATACATTAACAGTTTTTTTTTATTTATTTATAATTCGTCCTTTTATAATTATTAATTATGTTATTTAACTTGTAGTTTTTTAACGATTTTTGATTGATCACTGTTTATGAGATTTTTATAGTTGACTATTAATATAACTATTATTATTTAATTTTAATCGAATAGATTTTTATAATTTGATACATCGCTATTTTCTTTATGGCTTTTGAAATACTAAATAAACAACGATCTATTACACGGAAAAAAATGTATTCAAGATGGTTATATTGTTTAGGAATATACAGTTTAACAATATTCTATTGAATGTATTTAAAAAAATATGTGTTTAAAACAAGTATATAAATATAGTTTCTATTATATGTCTCTTTGAATTAAAATTTTACTGTAATTTAATCAATATTTTTATATAAATTTAGTTCTATAAAGATTTTACTAAGTTTCTTTATATTAAATAAATGATATTCTTATTAATATAATAAGACAATAACCATAATCTTCTTGACTTTTGTGTGTGGAATAATTAAAAATAATTTAATATAAATAGTAATTCAATATTAAAAATTAAATGTAATAATTGTTAACAAGTATTAAATTAGGAGGTACAATTTTGTTAATTCATTTTAAATATCACTGTACAATTTTAAAATTAGAATATTTAGTTTAATTAATGTTTATGCCGTCTGAAGAAGATGGCATTGAATATAAAAAATACTTACGATTTTTTTCCACAGTTAGTCTCGAAAAAAAGGGTAAAATCTTACCTAAAAACCATACGCTACAAACTTGATCAATTTGAACTATTAACCATGTCACACTTCCAAAAGATAAAAAATTATTTTACACCTTAAACAAATGGTTTTAACTTCTATGTAAGAAGAGTCATGTAAAATCATTAATCAACGTAGATTTAGACCAAATTTTATTAATCGTGTTTAATATACTTTTTATCAATGGGTCATATACAATTAGTTTTATAAACGTTTTAAAGTATAACAATACACTACAAAATTTGTGTATAAACTATGTAAAATCATTTAATGGAACTAAATCTATAAAAAAATTAAAAAAAAACTTAATAATGTCTTCCAATTTTATTACATTCATAATCAGTTATTAGTTTTCCCATATAGTACGTAACTGCATTGGTAAAACATTTTGGAAACGTTTCTTCAGAAACTTTACCAATTTCTTCTTAGTTTCAGAAAATTGTACAACGATACAGAAACTCAGAAATTCTTTCACCAAAAATTTTATTCCATACAACTTCACACAAAGGTTTAAAATCACTTTTCGAAACTTACGATTTGGAAACGGATAAGATTTTTAAAAATAAAGCGATAAGGCATTTCTACGTTTCCTATTATTAAAGAAACATTTCCGAAACGTTATACCAACGTGACGTGTTACGATGCGTGAATTATACATTTCAATAATAACATTTACTTTATACTTTCTCATCGTCTCCATGTAGATTAAACGGCACAATAAATTTCAAACCAGCGAGTGTTCGACCAATCTGCCTGCCTCTCGAGCAAAATTCAACCCCCCTAAAATCCGGATTGGTGACGGGTTGGGGCTCGACCGAAGAGGGCACACCAACCAGCGAAATCCTCCTAAAAGTTCGATTGCCAATATTATCTAACGAAAATTGCATCAAAGCTTACCTCGACCAATCTTTCGTTAAAATTTGGTACAAACAACTTTGCGCTGGTGGATCCAAATCGAAAGATTCTTGCACCGGCGACAGCGGCGGTCCTTTACAATCCGTTGGGTTGTACTACGGTAAACCTAGGACGATCCAGCATGGGATCGTAAGTTTTGGTAGGCGAAATTGTGCGATTATTGGATCGCCTGGAGTTTACACCAACGTTCGTTATTACGTCAATTGGATATTGGATACCATAGAGGAATGATACATGCGTATTTTAATTATAGATAAACCTGGTAGAAAATTGGCCAGTTTCACTGTTATACTCAAATGGATACATTTTTAGTATTTATATTTACATAGTAATTTAATAAAAACAATGACTGAATATTATTTAAACAATTAATAATGACTATTGAGAGATTTTGTATTAAAACTTAGTACAGTAGTAAAAATTTGTCCATTTGTTAATGGTTTGAGGTTAAAAATTGCTACTTAATAACTTGTAAATAAGCATGTATCGTCTATTTTTTAATAATATCTAGGTTATACTTAAAAAAATAGATTAAATTTCTACTGGGAAATTTCTAATAAAGATATCACTAGAGAGTGACAAACTGAGAAAAATGCTTACATAAACTATTTATGAAAATTCACAAAATTAAGAATTACAGTAAATTTTATTATAAACTCTAGTCAAATTTGCTAGGAAGCTATAGTCATTTTTCTTTAGTTCATCAGCCTGTGATTTCTTTACTAGAATTTGCATTGCGATTTTTAATCGAAATTTTTCTCAGTGTACGAATATACACGTGTAATGAATTGTTTAAATTAAACAATATTATTTACAATATGCACAGTTGAAATACTAGGAAATTTCTACCAGGGAATCAAAGATGCTTTACAATTTAGAGTTTATAATTTTAATATATAGATATTTAAGGATATAGATGTTTAGGATCTCCTTAAAAAAATTCTATATATTAATAATTATGCTTCTATTATTATAAATTAAAAAAAAATAATTCTATTACGAATATTAATAGTTCTTAATGTCGAAACATTTCACACGCTGCACATATATATACTTATATTATTTTTGTAAATATATACTTCGCGATTTAATTATATGTAGATAAACCAGATAAATATATATATATATATATATATATATATATATATATATATATATATATATATATTCTTCAACGTGACATACACTCTTTCTTTAGAAAGCCGTGTTTACCATTTGCGAGAAAAAAAAAGAATTTATTTATCTCGATGTATATACAAGTATATTATAATATCATAAAATCACTTTCTCAACTGATAAGATAGCGAAAATTTCACTGAGTATGAAAAAAAACACGATCGACGTATGTGTATATTGCCTAGGCGTCTATGTATATATGTATATATATAATAATAAACAAACACCTGACATACAAACAATGACGATCCCTATCGAAATAAATTTCATTTAAAATTTTACTTAAGCGATTATTAATATTTTTTTTTGCAACGCAAATTTTAAATACATGTGCAGATGCGTTTAATACAAATTATTCAGGTGCGGTATTAACACCGTCGTTAATAAATATTTGCGAACAAGCGTGTATAAAAAAATGGAAAATTTTAATTATCGCGTTTATATATGTAATTGTCGATAATTATTATTGTGTGTATATATATACGGTTTATCTTTTGCTACCGACGGTTTATGCAAATCTAGAAATTGATAATGAAAATTAGAAAGACACAACAATTTTTAAATTGTAATCAGTGTATATAGAAGTAACAAGGAAAAGAAAAGGAGAAGGCTCGGTTACGATGATCGATAATATATATATATATATAATCTATACGTAATGTAGATACTTTTCAATGGTTTATTACTTTTCTTTTATAAGAATGGAAAATCTTTTCATTAATTAACTTTTGTTTGTAAAGACGTACTGATATACAGTTATGTAAGGTTACAAGCGTTTCATTAGTGGAATAATTATTTGTAAAAATGCGTAACACTAATTTTACGGTCACGTTGAATTATTCGAATATATACATGACCGTAAAATTAGTGCTACAAGTTTATACGAATAATTATTCCATGAATGAAAAAGTTAATTAATGCACATTTTTTCCATTGTAATAAAACTAAAGTAATGAACCATTAAATAATATTTAATGTATATACATATTCGAATAATTCGACTCATTTTAATGCACTTAAATCCGATTCTAAGTGTGGTATGAAACAAAAGTTCAGACAAAAGTTGATTAAGATGAATAAGTGCAAGAATAGTAACAATACGAGCATCATTTACGGTGCATTCGCGACGCCTGCATTTGCAGGCAATACGTTTTTGAAAAATAATCCTTTAAAAAAATTACATTCTATTCAAAAATTTTTTTTTTAGCTTTTCAGTACTCTATTTATTCAATCACTCCGAAGAACGATATATAATTTTATATTGAATTTTGTGCCTACTCACAGTTGTGTTTTATTTTAAACTTTATATTATCAGTTGAATAGAATTATTGTTGTGTCGTGCAACAATAACACTACCTTACTTAAATGGTTTTTATGAAAAAGTATCATCAGAATTTAAAAAACACGGAATAAAAACAATTCCAATTATTGAAAACAAATTAAGTAATATCATAATTAAAGGAAAAGATAAAACTGATAGAAAAACTCAAAATAACATAGTATACAAATTAAATTGCAACAATTGTGATGCTTCATATGTAGGACAAACAAAAAGACAAATAATTACCCGAATAAATGAACATAAAACTAACAAAAATTCTATGATCTTTCAACACGTACAAAATAATCAACACGATTTTGATTGGCAAAATTTTAAGATTTTAGATAAAGAACCGAATTACGGAAAAAGAATTGCATCTGAAATGGTACACATAAATTTACAAAAACATTCAATAAACAAACAAGAAGACTCAATTAAATTAAATAAACAGTATTCGCAAATTATATATAGAATGAAAAGCCTTTAAATTTAAATTTATCTGAAATCAAACGTATTGTACACAACCTTGATCATGCGTCATAAATAGAAAAAATATAAACACAAACTTACTAATTATACCTATATAAGAAAGCGCGAATCTAGTATTGTTTCATATACAGCAGAAATTTTCGTCGTGTATACATCTGTTTGACGTTTCCTCGTGTTTAGAATGAGGAAAAAGAAGCGAAAATTTAAATCGACTTGCGGCGAAATAATATTGTAAACATTGTACGATATTGATATTAGAAGGTATATATTTTTTAATTTTTTCATTTACGTTCCCTTTTTACATTATATATATTCTGAGATGTACTAATCGAAATTAATTAATAAATTTTATACAGTCTGAAGAGGGTAGCATTGTCTACCGAAACGTTACGAAAAAAGAAAAATGTATTAAAATTTCTTTTTTACCTTCACCTCTGACTTGGGAAGATCGATAAATTCTATTCAACTGATATTAAAAAATACCAAGTGATAAAATCAAAATTTCAACATGAATTTTAAACTTTATGATGAATTTGGCATCTACTCATTGTTGAAATACGTATAAATTATTTTAAAATAATATCTACTGGCTAGAGTGCTAGAATGATAGGCTACATAAAGCGCTGTTAAAATTAAAAAAATTATTTTCGATACGAAAATAATTTTTCTTAAAAATGCTTAAACATCTAATTCTGGTTTAAGTTAAACGAAAAAAATCATTTTTTAAAAATAATCATAAATTTTTAAATTATCTAAAATTTTTGTTTATTACAGTACACGTGTAATATTAACTAAAACGTAATAATGCTATTTCAATTTTTAACTTTGACATGACAATAGTTTTAGGAGAGTGTTGTAATAATTTATCATGTTGCAGCAAGACTTTAACACTGAACGTTTTTCAGATAGAAGACATCCTACTCGTATAAAAATACAAAGTTTAATTGCCATATCTTGTAGAGGACGCCTTGCTCGCCAACACAGTACAACCAAGATGATGCTCTTGTTGTTACTATTGTTGCAATTATTCATCTTAATCCTTGTGTCAAATTGAAGCTGTCGTCAAATTGAAAGGAAAGTTGGTATTCCAAGAGCAACATTTCTAAGAATTCTAAATAGGCTTAATTACTATGCTTACCATATTACGCTCGTACAGGAATTGAGAATGTATCATATGCAAATGAGGATTGAATTTTGCCGATGGGCTTTACAGATGATACAAAATGATCCCAAATTTTTCAACTATGTCCTTGTTTTTGACAAAGCAAATTTTATAGCAACGAGCAATTAAATAGGCTCAGTTGTCATTATTATTCCATTGAAAATCCTCAATGGTACAGAACAGAGTGAGCAGTTGTCTCCTTTTATTTCTTATATTGATGTTTAATAAGCAAGAGCAAAAACGAAGAGAAAAAAATCGCCATCGCCTTACTTTTTTGAGCGGAATGTTGGTAGGGACAGCTATTTGCAGTTAATAAGAGATCAGTTGCTAGAATTATTAGAAGATGTTGATTTAGAAACTAGAAGAAGAATGTAGATTCAGCAGGCTGGTGCAGCATCACACTTTGCACGAATTGTCGAAGAATTTTTTAATCAGAGTTACCGGAAGATGGGTCGGTAGAGGAGGACCAGTTAATTAGTTTCCTAACTCACCTAATATGAGATCTCCAGACGTTTATTTATGGGGCTTCCTGAAAAATTCTGTTTTTGAAGACAGTTCCACAATTAGAGAAAATATGCAAGATCGCATTCGTCAAGCATGTGCAGCAATTCAAAGACAGACTTTACTGAACACTGTACGCCATTTTTAACAGTGCTTAACAACAGTGTCTACAAGCAGATGAAAATAACTTTGAACATTTTATTTAGTAATTTGGGTGGATAAATTAAAACGAGCAAAAGTTCCGGAGCACCCAGATTTTTTCGCAGGGTATATTATTTTTTGTAGGGGTCGAGGTGCATGCTTTATTTGCATCAAGAAATATGGTGGTGACCTTTATTTTGATCATGGCAATGACTTTTAAGTTCATTTGAAGGTTAACTTTTTTTCAGAGGGACCTCTACAGGTCAAACTAAGAACAAACTCAAAATACAGTTTTGTAGCTGGGCTCTTGAGATGTTGGATCAAAACCCAGATTTTTTTAGAATGTTAGATTCAGTGATGAAGCAACATTAAAGCGTCTCAATAGGTATAATTGCCATTATTGGTAACCAGGAAATCTACATTGATATTGTGAGACGCTTAATCAACGTTGGAGTTTATGTATGGGTCGGCATTTACAATGGCCAAGTGATTGGACCATATTTATTGAACGTATCATTACTGGTCAAATATATTTGGAAGTTTTGGAAAATGATTTGCCTAGAGAATATTCCTCTTGCAGTGACACTAAATTTATGTCATCAACAAGATGGTGCTCATGCTTATTATGTTCCTATTGTATGGACATTTTTGAATCAACGATTCCCAAATTGATGGATAGGACGAAGTGTACTAGTTGTGTGGCCCCCTATGGGGATACGTGATAGATGCTGTGTATAGTGAAGCTCCAACAACAAGATTGAATATGATGGATAGAATAAAAAGATTTTGTAAAGCGATAACCCTCCAAATGCTTAGATATGTACAACGGAATTTTCGCCGACAATTACAGTTGTGCTTAGAAAATAATAGTGCACATTTTGAGCATCTATTTGATGCAGAGAGAGCTCATAACAATGCGATCTTGCCTTCACTGGCTGGTTCCTCTATCGGCCCTTTTCAGGGTCAAATAGATGGAGCCGGGAGGCCCCCTATATCGTCGCTGTCGGCTCCAGGGGTGCTTACACGTTTCATGAAAATATGCAAGTGTAAGCATCCCAGAGAAGGGATCTTAATAAATCTTTAACTCTCTGTTGACTTGTACCTAGTGGTTAGCTTTGCCCTTCATCACTGGATCCATTACGTTGTCCTTTATTGCCCATTCCAGCCACAATAAAAATACATATTATAACATTGACCATGGTCACTGATGTATGATAGTCTTTGATCCGAGAAGCAATATTATTATTTACAAGCTTTCTACTGCAAATAGAAATTTGACTTTAAAATAACCCTAAAGGTCATTCAAAATAAGAACCTCAAGTACCATACTGAACGTAAAATTTTGCGCTCTTTCCGAATCCGGGGTCAAAAATAGGGGTTCCCCTTTAAAAAATCAGATTTGACCTTCAATTGACCTTGAATGAAATGAAATACTCTCTCTCTTTCTCAAACACAATGCTTTCTCTCTAAATAATGCTTTTATTCTGTCTCTCTAGAGAGACAGAATAAAAGCATTGTTTGAAAAACATAATTAATTTTCATTCAAAAATTAATCTTATAAGACAATGATAAAATGTACACACGCGCGCGTAACGCTCGATTTATCAAGATACATGAAAAAAAAATAAAGAAGCGCTTATATATGAATTGTACACATACATCAAGAATAATTAACAATATTTGCGTGCGGAGATTTGTCGTTCATAAATTTTATATATCGATAATTCTGGCGTTTTATAAATTTCACATTACATGTATACATTTAATTTAATTTTCATATTTTTAATATTAACCAGAAAATACAATAAATATACAATACACACTTAAGTTATATATTTTTGTATAGAATTATATGTATTATTTTTTTTCTTCTATTATTTTAACTCTCTTTATATTCTCAACACGACGCTGTTATTATATTTTTATTTAATTTTATAAATTATTTATACATTTTATTGCGCAAAATACATTAACGATAACTACTGTAACATCAATTAATTGCAGTAATAATGACTGTTATTGTCAATCCTTATACTTTCGCCAATAACGCATACATATTATAATTAATTTTTTTTGTTTTTTTTTAATTTCGTATAACAATTCCTAAAAAAGTCTGTATAAGTATACTAAAATTAATCGAATCGTTATATAAAAATTGAGATGGAGAATCAAACGAGAAAAAGAACACCTGTGTTTATCTAAAAGTTGTAAGGTAAACGCAAAAAGGCTGACGATCGAACGAGTGAAATTGCGATAATTAAAGCGCGCGTGAATCAGACCTCGATTATAAGGGAATTAATTTTGTTTACTCGTATATAAGATTGACGATGTTATGCCTTGACATTTCGAATAACAACCTGCTTACCTTTTTTTTCGTTTTATTGTCATAATGTTTTCCAAGCCACGTGTTTACGTGAGAAAACACGTGTAGGGGAGTAGACACACCTTTCTTGTTTTTTAATCACGATATATATCTTTACTTTTATTGGACAAGTTTTTCTTTATCTGTATCATACAATATTATTCGTAATTTGATGAGATATTTTTTTTAATAGCTATTTGCTATATAATAGCTTTTTAATTGATATTTATAGTTTATAGAGATATTTTTAGTGGGATGGATAAATTTTTATATTATCGGTGCGCGTCTCTAAAATATGCGTATTAATTTTTTTTTATCCTGTTGAGAAAAGTAGTGTGCGAAAAAAATTGGTATAGATTGTTTAATAATGAATATATATAGGTATACAATATAGACTCTGTAAGAATAAATAAAAGTAATATAATACAATTTACAAAAATGAATATATTTTTTATTGAATATTAGTACATGTATTTTATAATCATTCATCATTAAATAATATAGTAATTTTTAAAACGATCAATATTCTGTACCGGATATGACGTATGGAAAATGAAAGAATAAAGGAATATTTTTGTTTGTTCCACATCTATAGTATTATCTCTGCTAAACTTACATACAACGTAATTTTTGTTTTGTTCCTTATATCCTATACTTACAATATGTCTTGATACATCGATACAATAATATATTTTATTATAGTTGTATTTTATAATCATTCATCATTAAATAATATAGTAATTTTTAAAACGATCAATATTCTGTACCGGATATGACGTATGGAAAATGAAAGAATAAAGGAATATTTTTGTTTGTTCCACATCTATAGTATTATCTCTGCTAAACTTACATGTATACAACGTAATTTTTGTTTGTTCCTTATATCCTATACTTACAATATGTCTTGATACATCGATACAATAATTTATATATTTATTATAGTTTACAATATACATTACGTGTGTAAATAAAATTTCGGTCCAATAACACGTAAGTGACGGATATTACAAAACAATACAATTATTAAAATATATTCATCAAATATGTCAATTAATCGTAGATTTTTTTAAAAGAAACAACTTACTGTTATAGAGTCTTGTTAAAAGTAATATGTACACAGTTTAAAAAGAAAAATCTCTATATATCAAAATTTTTTTTTTCTAGATTATTGGTACGTATTATGCAGTTAAAAATATAAAAATTGAACATATTTCTTACTTACAACTTACTATCACATTTACATGTATATAAGTATATATAAAATAGACCACATTTTTCTTTTACTTTTTTTTTAATTATTTTAATTATTAGTTTATATTCTGAGCAGCAAGTTATAGTCAAATATATCTCGGTTTGTTTCATTTTCTTTTTTTTTTCTTTTAATTGTCTTCGGCGGGTCTGGCATCTTGAATTTCCTGTAACGCGAAAAATCAAAGATGTCATTTCGTATGGATGATTGGAAATTTTTGATTAAATATAAAATAATACGAGCGTCTTACCCTGTTACGACGTTCACCGTATTTCGACCAGAATGTTACTTTGCACGTTGATTTTTGACCGGTTTGCTTGTTGAACACCGAGCACGTTGAAAACGGCGGTGAGTACAAGTGCAACGATACCGCTGGATTGACCGCGCTCAAGTTTTCTACGCGATGCAAGCCGATCGAATCTACAAAACGATTATTTTTATTTTGGATCTATTAATTGATTGTATTATATCTAGGTATAGTATTATATTTTATTCTAAAAATTAATAATCAATTTATATTTATTAATTATTAGATTTTTTTCAGGCCAGCTATGTTAAGCTAGATTGTAAGTCTAGGCGGTGCCCAATAATTTTTTACAATATTTTTCATTTTTCGTAATTTTGTCTGAATATTTAAGTGTTTTTTAAGGGAATAAGTATATAATTTTGACTGTAAGACCGAAATAAGTGGAATCGTAACTGAATTTAATTGTAAATATATATAGAGCTTACAAAGAGGAATTAAATCAATATTTAAAAAGTTACCAATATTTATTTTATAATAAGTAATCAATATTTGAAAAGTTACAAAATAAGCATTTTTAATAGAAAAATGTATAGGTAAAAAATGTTGATAGTTTTTTCGTTGCGATTGAATGATTTTCTTTCTTCATTGGATTCGCCTATTTAGGACGAAATCAGCTGTTTGATAATGATTGCGAATACGTAAAATATTTTTAAGCTTAAGAGGTAACTTTCAGCGAGTAAGTTAAAATCAAATATATGTTCAAGATATTAAGATTGGATGAAAAATATTTTTGTCAATTTTGATTACCATATTAAAAAACATAGATATCTTTAAAAATATCGTTTGAAAGACAAAAATAATAAATACAATTTACGTTAATAATCAAGCAACTTATGCCAACTTGATGTAGGAAATTTAAACTTTAGAGTGTTATATAACTATTGAATTAATTAATTTATTTAATTTATTATATTTATCTTATTTATTTTATTTACTATATTTATCTTATTTATTTTATTCATTTTGATTATCTTGTTTATTATATAGATTCATTTATTTATTATGTTAACAGTCACAGCTCGAGAATTATTTAGTTATTTACAACATTTATTCTGTAATATTTTTGACAATCTTGTTGCCATATTGTTGATACGTACTCGTAAACTTTTAAGCATGATTCCAAATAAAGAATATATTATTATTTATTTTAAAAATCTAATATTTAATAATAAAATAAGAAAATTGAATAAATAGATTTAAATACATTTTTCTCTGTATAATAGAAATCATAGAAATAATGAAACGTTTTCTTTTTTTTTTCTAAAAACTAACCAATTACTTTCGTAATTAATGGCTAAAAAATTGTTTCGATTAACCTCAGAATTTTCGATTTCTATTGAAAATATCTAAATCTATGTAATAACTACATATTCATTTCAATTGCAAATACGTATAAATAAATATTTGAGCAATAACATTTAATATATACGTGAACAAATATTGTAGAATCACCAATTCTTCGACTACGAGGAAGTACTTAGACAAAGCTCACCGAATCACGAAACGCGTACATAAAGTCGTTTCCTTTTTCTTTTAAGGTGACATTTGAAAATGGAGTGCGTATATACGTCATTAATCGTAAACCAAGTATATACGTAAAAGTGAAAATTTTCGAGTTTTATATAGTAATCTCACCATTTATGTAGGTAACGTCATTGGTTCTATAAATACACCTGTCGATTTCTTCCAATTCTTCTTGACACTCGTTGCCTTGCGCATCCGTGTACTTCTTTGGCCACTTGTACTTTGTCTAATCGATCAAACAATTATTATTCCTCTCATTATTATCTCGTTGATTATTTTTTTTTTTACGGACGATATGTAACAATTACCTCGCAAAGATCATTTTGTAAGATTTTCATGACGCAATGGGCGTCCGCGTGATCGTGAATCGCCGAACCGTGTCCCTCGCCCCAACATAAAACCATAAGATTGAATTTACCGTTTCCTTCGTCCACGAGGTTTCGCGTGTACCTGAAAAATGTGTGTGTGTTAATAGATTAATTATTTCGATTTTTTTTTCTTTATAACCACCTGACGATTAGTCATGTGTTTTCGTTGTACATATAGTATGTCATTGTTCGCTTATGAGACGAAATCGGAGTAGTAAAATCAATCGTACTTTGATATTAGAATAGGGAAATGTACTGTTATTTAGTGACGTTGAAGGTGTAAAACGGATCTTTATCAAATTTTTGATATGTTTACTATTATAAAAATATAAAGAAACCCAGAGTTTTAGACTCTAATGCTCATTATTACGATAGATACAAACAAATTATGAAAAAATTCGACGAAAAAGCCCTTGACTTTCGTCAATTATAACTTAAAAACAATAAAGATACCCTAGTAGAAATTGAGCATTTTAAGGTTAGACAAAATTTGAAATTTGATCATATTAGGATCATATTTTGAGCATTTTTTGCTAATTCGTCATTTTCTGGCTTAAAAACCGTTTCAATTATGCTCAAATAGATACTGAAATTTAAGTTTAGAAGAAAACTGAGATAAAGTAGATTAAATTTAAAAAAAGAAGCTTAAATATCTTGATTTGGTCGAAAGTTATGAAAAAAAATAAGAAAAAGGAGACGATTTGGCCTAAAAAATCAGCAAATTTTTTAATTTAAAATAGTCATTAAAATAACGTTAAATTCGTTTTTCTTTTATAACTTCGATCAAATCAAGATAATTAAGCTTCACTTTTTTAAATCCAATCTACTCGCACTCAGCTCTCTTCTGGAATTCAGTTTGGAAACCTATATATTTATTTGTTTCCGAGTTATAATCGATCAAAGTCAAGGGCTTTTTTGGCGAAATTTTTCATTATTTGGTTATATCTATCGTAAAAAAGAGCGTCTTTCTTTATATTTTTATAATAGTAAACATATCCTAAAGTTTGGTAAAATTCGTTTCCCGGAGATGTGACACTTTCCTTGTAAGTAAATTAACAAGAAGTACACGTAGTGGAATATTGTACGTTTATATAGCATTAAATTAGTAAAGTTACAAAACCCAATAAATTTCTATATAGCCTATGGTAAATATTAAAAGAATATTTTAGCGAATATTATAAAAATTCCTGCAAATTTTAATATATTATTTAGTAAAATTTATTGAAGGTTGTATAAAATAATTTTTATTAATATCTTTTTTCTTGTTCGTATGTATATATAGGAAAGATCGATATAATTTTAGTACTTTGTGTATACATTGATTTATGATAAAATTTTCTAAAAAACACCGTAAATTTTATGATTTAAAATATACGAATTTATAAATAAAAAGCAATATATAAAAAAAACTTTAAAATAATAGTAATTTCTTAAGAGAAAAATTTATTTTGTTTTTAAAAAAACAGCAATATTTTGTAAAAACTTTAATAAACGAATAATTTTCTAAGTGATAAATATTTTATAATATTGTTTAATCTTCTTACACAATCGCTTTTGGTAAGTAATAACTAAATACAAGTGTTTTTCTACATTTAGCATCGTAGTGTACCTTTTTCTACAATAAATATAGATAAGTATATATATACACGCATTGCATAAGAAAATATCGTTCTATCGTTACAATAATAATTTACCAGTGAAAACAATAAGATTTCTATATAACTAAGAATTCGATTAATAAAATAAATATTATATTCCGTATTATATGAGAAATATGGTGGATAGAGAAATTACTATTATTATATTACATATGCGATGTAACCGTATAATTTAATAAATTTAATTTATAATTTAGATTATTATATTTAATTTGATATTTAATTTACTATGTATAATTTGAATTTATAATATAATATAACAGGGCAAAAATTGTATACAGTTTTTTAATTTTTCTCGCTTCGACGTTTACATTGAGAAAAATGGTATATTTGTATTAAAAATGACTAAAATACATTATACGGAGAGAAAAAAGTGTAGTAGTAAAAATAAACAATTGTTATTGAGTAATCGAGAGAAAGACGTGACAAATAAAAAAAATTAAATTAAATTAAACTAGAATAAATTTGTTTAAATTAAAATTTTCCAAAGATTTTATTTTTACAAAATAATATTTTTACTAAAAACTGTTAACTCTGTTCAACATAAGGGTGATAATATACAAGGAACTTATAATTTCTTATTCTTCAATTGTCGCAAATTTCGTTACGTATTTTCTATCAAACATTAAACTATCTATTGAAATAAATGGTATAATCAAAATTACTATATTTTATAGGATCGTAATAATTTACATACTTTTTATATAGTAATTATATAGTAATTTGTTGTTATAAATTCTAATAAAAAATACGATATACATGCTACTAAATCTACTATAAAATATATCCTTATACGTTACTATAACAATAGACTAATTTTTAATATACTATTTTTCTCAGTGTAATACTCAAGTCTCAAAAATATAATAAAAAGTCCTCTATACCCTAATACATTACGATTTATATATAATCCACTAATTTTTACCACGTTATTATCCTGAATGTATACACTGGAAAATACACTGAGAAAAATGGTATATTGAAAACTATTATAAAGTTATAATAATTTTTATTACGAATTATTATTATTAAAAATTACGATAATCCAAGTATATCCCTACGATTACCATAACGATATATTAATATATTAATATATTAATATACTATATATTTTTCTCAGTGTAAACATAACGCGTGTTCCCTATATATATATGAAAAATAATTTCCCGTCAACATTACGATATAGATTTCGGAATAACAAAAGCTTAGATCCGAGTGACGCAAGTTGTTTCCATGCATACCCGCTTCACAAATAAGATGAAAACGTTAACATTCTCGTAAGTATATTAGTAATTTATAACCTCGGCAGTCCTCGAATACATATATACACGCTCTCAATTATACATGTATATACATGCGTTATCGGCACATATTTTTGGGCTTTTAGTTCTCTATTCACAAATATAGAGGGAAGGATAAACCGAAATATGTATACGTACATTTCGAAAAGATAATTGGCTTATCGTTTTCGTTTCGTTCTGTATAGATGTAAAACGTAATCGTCGAACCGGCCGATTTTTCTTTTTACATATACGCGTTATCGGGCTTATCGATATATTTCTTACAAATACAAACACACACGCACACACACATATATATATATGCTAATGCGATTTATTTCGCTGGATGAAGTTAAAGAATCTGTATGTATATATATATCGATCGATTTTAATTCGTAACGATTTTTTTTTATTTTTTGGTAAAGAAAAGTGTATTATTAAGAGATTAAGCGAACGATATATCGAACGATTTCATTTTTATTTTTATTTTTTGGAAAATTTGTTATTAAGATATTATACTATACGTTAATCGAATAAACATTACGAGTTTGTATATAATGTATAATCTAATAAAATTTCGTAGAATCCCACGATTTATACATTCGGATTGAACGAATCTTTAATAATATATATATACATTTAAATATAAATAATAATTCGTCGAAGAAACATATCCATTACGTTACGTACAGACGAGATGAAAACTCGGTGGCGGTATATATCAACGGTCGTTTTGTTAAAAAGAAAGGGAAAAAGAAAAGGAAAAAAAAAAGTTTAAAATATAGTTATTAATCGAAAGATAACCCCTTTGATGAACTTCGTAGAGTAAATCGACCGATCTTGCGTGTTAAATTTCATCATGTGTATCGAAAGTGCTCGAGGAATCATAGACGACATCGGACAGTGATATAATTAAAATTTTCTACGAACGATGATTTTTCTTCTTTTTTTAATGTAACGCCGTATAAAGTACGATGTTCTGCTTTTTTTTTCTTTAACGACCAATTAAAACATTTTAAATACGTCCTCGTATATCGTTGGACCGTTAAGGTGTTTTTTTACGATTCCGTTAGTTTCGTAAAGAAAAGTGTTTTAAAATGTAACGAGAATGGAATTTGGTGTTGCGTTGGTTTTATAATGATATTTTTTTTTGTTTGATAGAAGGTACCTATACACATATGTTTTTCTCATTTTTTTTTTGAAAATACGCGTATTATTTAGAATGCGAAGGTTGTTGGTATTTTTCGGGTATTGAAGTAAAAAATAATGATTTTATCGAAATAATTTAATAATAGAGGTAAAATCTGACGAGGATGGTGAAGCGCAACATTTTAAAAAAATAAAAATTTGAAGGAAAAATATGTTGTCTATATTAATGAAAATACGCGATAATTTTTTATTTTAATCGCAAATGATAATCGAGCGCTACGACTATATGTTTACAATACAATGATGTATATATAATAATATTTATAAAATAATAACATTTATACGAATGTTAAAATGTGTTATTAGAAATAGTATAATATAACAATCGACGATCGTACCTGTAACGATCGAATTTGGCGAATTTCCTCCACTCTTGTGGATTACTCCTATAAGACGCCATTAAATCTTGAACGTAATCGATATCAACGTCGTTCGTAGCAAATGCTTCGTGTAACTTTTCGATCAATTCCGTAAGGGTTATCGATTTCACGGACGATACGTCGCTACCCTTCATATCGAGCATCAACCGATTTTTCTCCGTCAATTGGGTACACACATCCATATTTCTCCTTCTTTATAAATTCGCACTGACTGTTTTTGATTTGTTTTTTTTTTTAAGTTTCGTCGATTCCTCTTGGGTGAAAATACGTCAAACTCGAGGATTTGTAAACAAAAAGAGCGGAGTCGCTTGGTCGTCGTAGGACCAACTGAAGCGATATAAGTCTATAGAGCCAGATCAGAGGCCGGAGTGAGTGATATCTCCCTACTCCTTGAGTCTTGAGTTTGAATTTCTTTAAACTCAAGAATTGGAGAACGAGTGTCACGTGGTACTGACGTTTGTTTTGGATCGGTTTGTACATGGTTTTTTTTTTATTTCTCTTTCCTTCTTTTTACCGATTGGTGGGTCAATCTATATACCTTTTTTCCTTCTTAATTTTATAGTATTTCTTTTTAAATTAATATAGAAATTTTGTCGGTCTTGCTGAGCTAACGTCGACTAAATTTCTATATTAATTTAAAAACTTATGCCTGGGTGAGAAAAATTATATTTTTAATTTATAGTATCTCGATTTACCCTACACGATGATTTATTCTTTTACAAAGTTTACGTCTTATACATGTTACAAAATCGAATGAATGATTTTTTTAAATTATTTATAACGTTGCATACGTATACTCGATTTTACATAAATTTGCTTACGTTCACATCCCAATAATTAAAGTATATTTGAAAAAAAATTATCAATAAATGCTATATTTCTCTATCTATCTAACCAGGAAGTCTAATTGTTTTGTTACTTTTACCGATAACAATTTCATCAACATTATGAAATGTTAATTTTTTTCTTCGATTGTAAAATTTATTCATTTCGCTTTTTCCGAACAGAAAATCAGCCCGTATTAATTATTTCTATTTATTCACCCACACTAAATAAAAATTAAGTCAATTCCATAAAATATTTTATCGATAAGTCTTAAAAAAACAGTTCATTCGTAAGTACACGATATATTTTATTAAACGTCATTAAATATATATTATATTCATTATTGTTATTA
Organism: Theocolax elegans; assembly: GCA_026168455.1. Classification (NCBI taxonomy): domain Eukaryota; kingdom Metazoa; phylum Arthropoda; class Insecta; order Hymenoptera; family Cerocephalidae; genus Theocolax; species Theocolax elegans. The sequence goes on along the minus strand of CM047427.1, from coordinate 77,439,832 downwards.
TAATATTAATTAATTAATATTATTAATTATTATATTAATATTTTATTATTTAATTAACATTATTCATTATTATCAGTTTTATATGTTCAAAAAAAATATTTCATTGAATTCGTCAAATAACTTTTTTTTTTCTCGTACAATGGAATTATTGTAAACACACGTAATACTTTTAATCAAGTTCTCCCCAAGTAGCGAAGCCACAACATTGAACTTACTTTATTTATTTACGTATTGTAAACGAAAAGTGTGTCAAAAATTATCAATCATTATCGTGACTCCATATATATATATAGTTCTTACGAAATTCATTGTCAAAAATTCACAATCGAAACTTTATATTTATAAAACACGTGTTTTAACAGCTGTCGTTAAGACCATTATTTTCAATAATAATGTTTACTACATATACGAACTAATTAAAAAAAAATAATTATAGGCGAAATGTTTTTTTATTACACTGTTATATATACTTGTTTTTAAAAATTCGCGTGGTTTAATTATTAAACAAAATAAGACGTGTATAAAGAAAGTGATGTACATATAAATTAAATATCGAATATATCAAAATTGATTTAAGATCTGAAATCTTAGTATCTATATGTGTATCGGTACATGCGATCGAAGCTTCGGGTGCAAAGATATTAAAAAATTCTGATAAAGGATTATACGCGTATTGTGGAATGCGATGGAAAATATAATGAAAACAAACGGTATAATATAATAATACGCGTATATATATATAATTTATTATTCTACGTGATAATATTTGTGTGTATATTTTTAAAATTTACGAATGTAGATTAGATGTACATGAATATTCTGTTGCGTGATGTATATAATGTTTATAATTGTCTATATCGCGCGATGAAGAAATGTGTTGTTTTTCGATTGGTGTTATATGTGTCTATCGTACAAGTTGTTTTTGAAACTAGGAGAATTTTTATACACGTTGATTATCTTTTATTTATAATTGTTACATTATTACTTTTTTTTTAATAAAGAAAATCTATATTATGGGTGATTATCAAAAAATAAAATAAGTATCTTAGAAAAATCTGTATTCTTAAAGTTTCTTTGTTGATTTTTGTAGTTGGTACTAAATTTTCAGCGTGCACCTAATACGAGACACCTGAAAATACGTGTAAATAAAATTTTGATATATGATATTTAAAGATATATATGTATTACGTGGATCCTTACGCGCATGGTGAATTTTTACAGTAGTAACACTTGGCTCGTGGTTTTTTCGTGATGATATGTTCGAATGTACCATTGCTTTTTAATTGGTTACAGGTACACAGTAAGTCTTCTTTGGTAACCGAGTTTTTTCTATAAAAAATTGTTTGAACGAAGTTACAAATCGTAGGGATAATTTTTTTTTAATGATAATTTTTTTAATGATGTAAGATTTCTGTGTTTGAACATTTTTTTTCGGAGAGCGTCTTTTTTGAAAGAACAAGTTGCGGTACATAATACGTTGTTTGAAAAAAATAAACTAATAAAAACAAATAGTGTAATAGGAAAAATAATTATTAAAGAAATTATCCAACGTAACCAAGTATCCCAAAATTATCGTAAAAAAGTATCCCTCCCCTTCCCAAAAAAAAACTAGAATTATATAATGGTAAGCACCAAAAATTACAAAAAAATAATGTAAAAAAATAAATAACTATTAAGAGAGATTCGCACCGTTGTGTATCAAGTCAAAATTAATATATTTTATATTTTTTTATTTATTACAAAATATATTTTGGAAAAAGAAATAATTATGAATAAAAATTATTAATTCATTTATTAATAAATGAATGTTGAATTTGATTAATAAATTTTTATTATTAATTAGGTTCAATTAATGATACATTCAATGAGAAATTACTGCTCCACGTGAATTTATTTGTTAATATAAAAATTGTGAAAAAATTCTTAATTTTTACTGTTCAGATAAATGAATACGAACTTTCATATTAGAGTCCATACAAATTAATTTGAAAATTAAAATATTAATATCTCGACTTCCAAGCTATTCAGTTTTATAAAATTTTAAGTAAGATTTTTTAAGGTATTTATGAATCTGTAAATAAAATTTCTTAATTTTTATACCGATACTTTTTAAACCTTCTTAACTGTATAAATCGTAAGAAAAAAATGTATACAAAATTTAAAATTTATTATTAATTGTTTATTAAATAAAATAAATTATATTACTTTGATAATGATCCTAAATTTTTAATATGAAAATTGTAAATTAGAAAAATTTCATTTTTAAAGAAAGTATTAAGTAAAATTATTATTGAAAAAGTATTCTATTTAAAACATATACGTGGAAAAATTATATATATTCGATTTACACATACCTATCGTCAATTATTTTATAACACAAACATCGGTCTTGGTCACACTGACAAAAAATACAATGCGTCGATTCTCGCATTTTGTACTGCAATTCTTTCACTATACTGGGAAATGCTATTGACTGTTGATACGAAAGTTTATCTTTTCCGTTTGTTCGATTGGTTACTACTTTGGCACTCTCAGTTTTGTCCTTGCAAACGCAATTTTTAATCGGATACAAACAAGAGAAACAAAATTGCGAAGGGTTCGTTTTAACACCGTTTTGTTCTTTTAATAATTTATTATGCACTTCTGGTTCCCGATTTTTTATCGTCGTATCTTTAATTTTCTTATCCCTCGCAATTTTTGATTGACACTTTTTCGTTTCTCTTCTGCTCACCTGGGTAATGGATTTACAGATACAATTAGTTGGCTTTTCATGATATTTTGATCCTTTCGTACCTGATTTTTTACGTTTCGGTCGATCGTTCGTTATGCCCCTACACCTTGAACTACAAGTATTTCTATGTTTATTCTGAGGTTTAACCTCTTTATGGCTTTCTAGTTTTTTTCCTTTCATTAAATTGATAATTTTAAAGAAAAATGAACTTTGGTCTTTGCTATTGTTTACATTTTCATTGGTGGATATATTTTTTTCTCGTGTAGTTGGATTTTTAATCGCTTTCTCCCTTGATTTTTTTACCTTACGTACAAACGGTTCGGTTTGTATTTCAACAGATTCTTTCTTAGTGCTTCGTTTTATTTCAACTTTGTCCTTTTCTTTTTTATGTTTATCTTCCTTGTTTATTACGGTTTTAGTTTCATTGGCATTGCGTTTTTTGCGGATCGATTTCTCGACGTTGTCGCATGAACGCTTAGCGTGCCTTTCTTTCTTAATTTTTGGTTGGACTGGTTTATCATCATTCTTTACTTTAATATTACTTTCCTCTCGATTTTTTAATTTTTCGTTTGATTTTTTTTCATTCTCCGTTATTTTCGTAGACTCGCGCGGTTTCTTATTTTCCCTGGGTAAACTTTTCGCGTTCTTCACCTCGTTGTCATTCGATTTCTTCGGTTCATCCTCATTTTTCTCATCGACCTTTTCCTTAACCTCCGTACTTTTTTCACTTCCCAATTTTCCCTCTAAACCGTTCCCTACTTCGATTCGATTCCTAAACGATCAAATATTACATTTTAATTATTATCATTTTTTTTCAATGATAATTCACATCTTACCCATCGTCCACGACGTTCCCTGAACTTTTCTCTACGTAATCTTTGGCATTTTCACTCTGTTTCTTCAACGTGTTTCGCAACCACACGTCACTCTCGTCGAATAGCCTGCAACGGCACGATACCATTTTCGAAAAATCACGATTTTTACTCGACGATGTTGCTTTTGGACTGTTTACGTTATTTTTACTAGGATAATCGGTGTAATCTATGCTCGATATTATTTTATCTTTACTATCTTTCTCATCGTTGACGTTACGCGATTCTGAGCGAGATCAGGTTATATATTAATAATTTCTATATACACTTCTTTTTTTTATTATGACGTTATATGTATATATATGAATATACCTGTAGGTTTCGTTTCTTTTGTAATCCGATCGATTTCGAGAAGATTTTTCTCGTCTTTGTCCATCGCTTCGGAACATATGTAAATGTTTACGTTACCGGTCATGCAACGATTATCACCGGATAATTGGGATTTCTTACTCTTTTCGGACATTTTCTTTCTCTTTTTGTAGTCGAATTAATAACTCGCATGATTCAACGTTGCTTTCATTATTTCGGTGTGTACTTGAAATTTAAAAAAGTATATATAGGTTATAATGATGTATATTAATATATTATTCCTCTCTTAAACGATGTTTTTTTTTTAATTTATTTATTCGATTACTAGGCACTTGAAATAATTTTATAGGTTAACATTTCGTTAATTTAATTGATTCTTTTATTTTCTAATTTAAAAAAAACTTGTTAATTTCGTAAGGTTATATAAATATATATACATGATCGACGTTGGATGGTATCGATAATAACACACGTTACACGTGTTTTCTCTCGGTATACGCAAACAAGTGTAGAAAATAATAGATAACAAAAGAAAAATAAAAGATCGTACATATATTTTTCTTTTTCCTCGATAGTAAACAAATTCGTCGTTGTGTACCCATTTATTTATGTGTATGTTACATTAATTTTCGCGGGTTTTTTTTTTTGAGCGTTAAAAACGCGTTACATGTCGCGGTTACATATACGGAATAAATGCGATGCGTCGCGTGCAGGATGAAATTGTGTGCAGGAAGAAGGAAATTCTTAGGCGTTCCTGAACGTTCTTTTTCTTTTCTCGTCTTCTCGTCGATCGTTATCTCGAAAAGGTTTTTGTGCGCGCAATACGAATGAGCTAGTCGTGGAATTTTTATTGTTTAACTATATATATGCGTGTATGTGTGTATGTCCACGAGAGGCTGCTGTTCGCGTAATTTGTGAAAAAAGAATAGTACAGTCTATGTCTGTATTAGACACAATTTATTATTGCGAATGAACATCCATAGCCTGTATACATTCTATGTATAAAAACAAATTTTTTATTTTTCCATATTTAGGGTTTGCATGAAGAATAAAAAACGAATTATATTTATATTAGTATTACTATACAAATAAATAGTAACTATATATATTTTGTAAATAGTCTATATTTAAAACGTGCCTATATTTTATATAGTTAGAAGATATAAGTATAATTTGTTTTTATTCTTTATTAATCTATAATTATGGAAAAATAAAAAATTTATTTTTATACATATACAGGCTATATGGGTGTTCATTCATATACATATTCTGTATATAATAAATTGTGTCTAATATAGATGACTGTACTATTTTTTTACAACAACGTTTGCGTTATTTACCCGAAATTAGTTGTAAAATGTTACATTTTTTTTTTAGAGAAAATTTATCTATATTATGTGTGGTTAAGTGGAGACGGACCGAGAAATAAATATATGTATTGTAATGAACATATGCGTGTATATCGTAAAGTGTATAAATATAACGGAGAGCCTCGTTCTGAATCGCATCGCGAATTATATGGTACTTGTACGTATTTCTGTTATCTCAATGAAAATGTTGCGATTGTTGCCAATGGAAAGTTCGATACTTGATATATGCGGTAACTCTGATAACTCGGTGATGCTCAATTTTCCTTCCCTTCGTTTTTAATCGTTTATCTTCCTTGTTTATTACGGTTTTAGTTTCATTGGCATTGCGTTTTTTGCGGATCGATTTCTCGACGTTGTCGCATGAACGCTTAGCGTGCCTTTCTTCTTAATTTTTGGTTGGACTGGTTTATCATCATTTTTACTTTAATATTACTTTCCTCTCGATTTTTTAATTTTTCGTTTGATTTTTTTCATTCTCCGTTATTTTCGTAGACTCGCGCGGTTTCTTATTTTCCCTGGGTAAACTTTTCGCGTTCTTCACCTCTTGTCATTCGATTTCTTCGGTTCATCCTCATTTTTCTCATCGACCTTTTCCTTAACCTCCGTACTTTTTTCACTTCCCAATTTTCCCTCTAAACCGTTCCCTACTTCGATTCGATTCCTAAACGATCAAATATTACATTTTAATTATTATCATTTTTTTTTCAATGATAATTCACATCTTACCCATCGTCCACGACGTTCCCTGAACTTTTCTCTACGTAATCTTTGGCATTTTCACTCTGTTTCTTCAACGTGTTTCGCAACCACACGTCACTCTCGTCGAATAGCCTGCAACGGCACGATACCATTTTCGAAAAATCACGATTTTTACTCGACGATGTTGCTTTTGGACTGTTTACGTTATTTTTACTAGGATAATCGGTGTAATCTATGCTCGATATTATTTTATCTTTACTATCTTTCTCATCGTTGACGTTACGCGATTCTGAGCGAGATCAGGTTATATATTAATAATTTCTATATACACTTCTTTTTTTTATTATGACGTTATATGTATATATATGAATATACCTGTAGGTTTCGTTTCTTTTGTAATCCGATCGATTTCGAGAAGATTTTTCTCGTCTTTGTCCATCGCTTCGGAACATATGTAAATGTTTACGTTACCGGTCATGCAACGATTATCACCGGATAATTGGGATTTCTTACTCTTTTCGGACATTTTCTTTCTTTTTGTAGTCGAATTAATAACTCGCATGATTCAACGTTGCTTTCATTATTTCGGTGTGTACTTGAAATTTAAAAAAGTATATATAGGTTATAATGATGTATATTAATATATTATTCCTCTCTTAAACGATGTTTTTTTTTTAATTTATTTATTCGATTACTAGGCACTTGAAATAATTTTATAGGTTAACATTTCGTTAATTTAATTGATTCTTTTATTTTCTAATTTAAAAAAACTTGTTAATTTCGTAAGGTTATATAAATATATATACATGATCGACGTTGGATGGTATCGATAATAACACACGTTACACGTGTTTTCTCTCGGTATACGCAAACAAGTGTAGAAAATAATAGATAACAAAAGAAAAATAAAAGATCGTACATATATTTTTCTTTTTCCTCGATAGTAAACAAATTCGTCGTTGTGTACCCATTTATTTATGTGTATGTTACATTAATTTTCGCGGGTTTTTTTTTTGAGCGTTAAAAACGCGTTACATGTCGCGGTTACATATACGGAATAAATGCGATGCGTCGCGTGCAGGATGAAATTGTGTGCAGGAAGAAGGAAATTCTTAGGCGTTCCTGAACGTTCTTTTTCTTTTCTCGTCTTCTCGTCGATCGTTATCTCGAAAAGGTTTTTGTGCGCGCAATACGAATGAGCTAGTCGTGGAATTTTTATTGTTTAACTATATATATGCGTGTATGTGTGTATGTCCACGAGAGGCTGCTGTTCGCGTAATTTGTAAAAAAGAATAGTACAGTCTATATCTGTATTAGACACAATTTATTATTGTGAATGAACACCCATAGCCTGTATACATTCTATGTATAAAAACAAATTTTTTATTTTTCCATATTTAGGTTTGTATGAAGAATAAAAAACGAATTATATTTATATTAGTATTACTATACAAATAAAGTAACTATATGTATTTTGTAAATAGTCTATATTTAAAACGTGCCTATATTTTATATAGTTAGAAGATATAAGTATAATTTGTTTTTTATTCTTTATTAATCTATAATTATGGAAAAATAAAAAATTTATTTTTATACATATACAGGCTATATGGGTGTTCATTCATATACATATTCTGTATATAATAAATTGTGTCTAATATAGATGACTGTACTATTTTTTTTACAACAACGTTTGCGTTATATTTACCCGAAATTAGTTGTGAAAATGTTACATTTTTTTTTTAGAGAAAATTTATCTATATTATGTGTGGTTAAGTGGAGACGGACCGAGAAATAAATATATGTATTGTAATGAACATATGCGTGTATATCGTAAAGTGTATAAATATAACGGAGAGCCTCGTTCTGAATCGCATCGCGAATTATATGGTACTTGTACGTATTTCTGTTATCTCAATGAAAATGTTGCGATTGTTGCCAATGGAAAGTTCGATACTTGATATATGCGGTAACTCTGATAACTCGGTGATGCTCAATTTTCCTTCCCTTCGTTTTTAATCGTATATCTTTATATATATATATTTGGGATGATAATGTATGCGAGCATTCGTGAAATTCGGTATTTCCTTTTGCATATAGGGAAATGTACGATAGTTGTTATTTTATAGTTTTATGCAATTTTTCGGGCGTTTGGGTAATCAATGTTCGTGTATTTGGAAATTTCGTGACGATGTTCATGATGGAATGGGGTTTTAGTCGTGTATGAACATGTGCGTTAATCAATAATTTATTGTAATTGTGTTTATTTTAAAAACATAAACGAATTAAAAATAAGATATTAATTATAAGAAAGTAATAATAATTGAAATTAAAAAATATATCGGCACTTGTCATAACTTATAATATTAGGACTGTAAAAAAAATTATCGTTTTAATTATTATTATGTAAAGAATTAACTTTACATCCATATCAATAATTTTTTTTAACGTTCTAATATATTAATCCACGACTATACGTGAACATATGTAAATGTTTACGTTACCGGTCATGCAACGATTATCACCGGATAATTGGGATTTCTTACTCTTTTCGGACATTTTCTTTCTCTTTTTGTAGTCGAATTAATAACTCGCATGATTCAACGTTGCTTTCATTATTTCGGTGTGTACTTGAAATTTAAAAAAGTATATATAGGTTATAATGATGTATATTAATATATTATTCCTCTCTTAAACGATGTTTTTTTTTTAATTTATTTATTCGATTACTAGGCACTTGAAATAATTTTATAGGTTAACATTTCGTTAATTTAATTGATTCTTTTATTTTCTAATTTAAAAAAACTTGTTAATTTCGTAAGGTTATATATATATATACATGATCGACGTTGGATGGTATCGATAATAACACACGTTACACGTGTTTTCTCTCGGTATACGCAAACAAGTGTAGAAAATAATAGATAACAAAAGAAAAATAAAAGATCGTACATATATTTTTCTTTTTCCTCGATAGTAAACAAATTCGTCGTTGTGTACCATTTATTTATGTATATGTTACATTAATTTTCGCGGGGTTTTTTTTTTGAGCGTTAAAAACGCGTTACATGTCGCGGTTACATATACGGAATAAATGCGATGCGTCGCGTGCAGGATGAAATTGTGTGCAGGAAGAAGGAAATTCTTAGGCGTTCCTGAACGTTCTTTTTCTTTTCTCGTCTTCTCGTCGATCGTTATCTCGAAAAGGTTTTTGTGCGCGCAATACGAATGAGCTAGTCGTGGAATTTTTATTGTTTAACTATATATATGCGTGTATGTGTGTATGTCCACGAGAGGCTGCTGTTCGCGTAATTTGTGAAAAAAGAATAGTACAGTCTATGTCTGTATTAGACACAATTTATTATTGTGAATGAACACCCATAGCCTGTATACATTCTATGTATAAAAACAAATTTTTTATTTTTCCATATTTAGGTTTGCATGAAGAATAAAAACGAATTATATTTATATTAGTATTACTATACAAATAATAGTAACTATATATTTTGTAAATAGTCTATATTTAAAACGTGCCTATATTTTATATAGTTAGAAGATATAAGTATAATTTGTTTTTTATTCTTTATTAATCTATAATTATGGAAAAATAAAAATTTATTTTTATACATAGAATGTATACAGGCTATATGGGTGTTCATTCATATACATATTCTGTATATAATAAATTGTGTCTAATATAGATGACTGTACTATTTTTTTACAACAACGTTTGCGTTATATTTACCCGAAATTAGTTGTGAAAATGTTACATTTTTTTTTTTAGAGAAAATTTATCTATATTTATGTGTGTGTTAAGTGGAGACGGACCGAGAAATAAATATATGTATTGTAATGAACATATGCGTGTATATCGTAAAGTGTATAAATATAACGGAGAGCCTCGTTCTGAATCGCATCGCGAATTATATGGTACTTGTACGTATTTCTGTTATCTCAATGAAAATGTTGCGATTGTTGCCAATGGAAAGTTCGATACTTGATATATGCGGTAACTCTGATAACTCGGTGATGCTCAATTTTCCTTCCCTTCGTTTTTAATCGTATATCTTTATATATATATATATTTGGGATGATAATGTATGCGAGCATTCGTGAAATTCGGTATTTCCTTTTGCATATAGGGAAATGTACGATAGTTGTTATTTTATAGTTTTATGCAATTTTTCGGGCGTTTGGGTAATCAATGTTCGTGTATTTGGAAATTTCGTGACGATGTTCATGATGGAATGGGGTTTTAGTCGTGTATGAACATGTGCGTTAATCAATAATTTATTGTAATTGTGTTTATTTTAAAAACATAAACGAATTAAAAATAAGATATTAATTATAAGAAAGTAATAATAATTGAAATTAAAAAATATATCGGCACTTGTCATAACTTATAATATTAGGACTGTAAAAAAAATTATCGTTTTAATTATTATTATGTAAAGAATTAACTTTACATCCATATCAATAATTTTTTTTTAACGTTCTAATATATTAATCCACGACTATACGTGATTATAAGTAAGACATGATAGAAGTGTGTAAGTTAAACGGGATACTTTAATTCGTACTGCTGAGTATTTCGGGTTGCATTTGATTGAGGGATATATTAACCATCTTATATTTTGTACGCGGAGAAAAAGTTGTATGTATTCGAGAGTTCGACTTGCCAAAAATTATTATTTTTTATAGGAACAATTTATTACAATATTTGGGAAGAATTAAGATATAGATATATAATAACTAATTTTAGTCAATTTTCTTATAAAACGTAGCAATTTTTATATCAAGCCTGTCTCTCTTAATTTTACAATAACAACAATTTTGTTACAAATTTTTTTCCGTGCATTTAAAAAATACCGATTTAATCAAAATTTTTACAATTTTCCTGATTAAAAATTAATTTTTTGATCAAACTGAGGGGAAATTTCTATATATGAAGAGAATTTTTATTTAAAGAATTTTAAAAAAATCACCTTGATAAGGGCACCTTTAATCTAGAATAACATTTATTAACATTTATTAAAATAACCATAATCTCACAACATTGAAATAATGCTTTCAGCTTTCAGCAATAAGTAAACTTCAAAAATCTTATACATAGGATGATTTTTCAAATTTTTGGCGTAATTTATTACAACTAATCTCAAATTTCACATTTTTAGTATTTACAATAATAATTAAAATTTTTTCAGATTTTTTTATCTGTTTTTAATAGCAAATTAATAAATTAATATCTCACATTTATAAATTGTTTGAAAATGTGAAAAAATCGTTTTTTTGTAACACATGCACGAAAATTGCGTTTTTGCGCCCTAAAAATAGGGAATAAAGTAGTCCTTTTGCGCCCATAAAGTAAACGCCCGCTAAACCTCAAGGCGCGGGCGTTTTTTTTTCAGCAGTGAGCGTTTTCTTGATAGACCACCTTTTGCGTCCCCTGCGTAAATTTAGATTTTTACTTAGTTGTATACACACACACAACCGCACAAACACGCACACGCACACGCACACGCACACGCACACGCACACGCACACGCACACTTACACATACTTACCCATATATATATGAATTTATTAATTACAGCGCAATATTTGCATAGTGTCCCTATTTTTAGAGCCCTTCAAACGCGAACATTCGTGCACTTGTTACAAAAAATATGGTTTGCGCCAAGGGCTAAGTGGGCTTTTATGCCTCGTGTGTTTTTCGTACTCGGCTTAAAAAAACCCACTTTACGCCCTAGGCACAAAATGTACTATTTGCGAGGATAAAAATGAAGACATTTTTTGCCTATTTTAACCCATCTATTATTTTTATATTATTTCAATGTCGCTTTTCTTGATAATCACCGACGGAGGTCAATGTGCAATGTCTTTGAAATAAAATTTTTATTATCTATAAAAAAGGACATCGGAACCCTAAAATATCAATTTTCTGTATTTTTTTAAACAAAATGAATATGACACAGTATTGTTTACTTAATTATAAGAAAAAAATTACTTTTTCTTAAAAAATCCAATCGTCAGACCCTTTCAAACGCTCAAAACTTTTTTGGTGAATTTTGTTTGGAGTTTTAAATCACTATGATGAACAAGACTTTTAGGTTGAAAATGGTTCTCTATAATTTTAATCTCGACAACTCGTTAAGGGGAATGCCGAATGAAGACGATTGGAATAAGATGGAATAGTAACAGTTGTTAGAAGAAATATGAACCGACGCTATAAAAATGAATATGTGGAAGGAAATCATTACAAATTTTATGCCGCGCCTTGTGCATGTCATAGTAGTTGGTTTAGTTTTCGTAAGATAATCAAATATCCCAGATTCACCTCGTTTTGCACAGACAAGTTTTATTGGTTAGTTAATAAAATAATATACAATAAAAAAAAGTATGTAAAAATAGGAGTTTAGTACACTTCGTTTATGAATAGTCTATGAATATGCTGAATTTTAGACAAAAATATCATAGTGTTTTCAAGATGCATCCCTTACCAAAAAATGACAATTCTTATCCAAAAATTGCACCCTCTTGAAGTTAATTGTTATATTTGTTGATAATGGATGCGTCTCGAAAACGTAATGATAATTTGTCTAAAGTTCAGCACACAGTCTATGGATAAACAAAGGTCACTGGATTTTTCTTTTTATATATTATATACCCTGCACCTATTTTTCTTCATCCAGACATTTATTATTATTATATTAGGAAAGTATTTTTTGTCGACGTTGGTGAACAAAAGAACAACTGTTAATTAATTAAACATTACTATTTCGTTAGGTTTTACATTTTCTGATTAATTATTAATTATGATCGTTCTGATGATAAGGTAGGTAGGATAAAAATGGACTTGGAGACCCCCTAAATTTTAAAAGAAATCCTTATTCTTGTCGAATAAAATTGATAAACGACTAAACTTTTATATTACATACTCACATCTAAATCGAAGAGGCTTAAAATAATATCATATCATATTAGTTTAAAATTCATACTGTCCTGTATTTCAGCCTGCCTTGTTTACGGTACGATTGTCGCACACTCGATCGAATACAACCTTTTTTCTTCAACTAATACAATTTTCAACTTTAAATCACGATATTCAATATTACATTTTTGCTTACATATCATGTACAATCTGTAAAATTTAGTCTTATCCTTACACTCGATACGTTCCTAAAGAGCAACTGTATACCTCGTATATATGATAATAATTTCCCTATTTAAAATATTCATTAGGAAATAAATGAGGTACAATTACAGTATAATGCTTTGCACCCCTTATGAACTATCATCGAGAAAAAATATATGCACGGTAATTATGTATCAGCCTGAAGAAAAACTGCGTGTCTATAATAATGTACTATTATAATCGTACTTAAATAGTTTGTAGAAAAGTCTATTAAAAACCTACTTTTCTCTTACTTTTCTTTTACAACGTCTCGGTTCATTTAGTATGCAAATGAGGTGTATTATTTTAATAAATCACTGTCGATTTACAGAACAGTACTTCCTTCACGATATATTTCCGTATGTATCCCCTTCTTTTTTTCTCCCCGTTAGATTAGGTATTCAAGTACTATTGGTTATTATTATTCTACTACTGTATGCTGCCAGAACTATTTGATTTATTTAAAATATAAAACCATACTATTGATGATTTAAAAATTTGGTGGTGGTATTGTGTTTGGTATATTTACAAATGTTCTATCTACCTGTCACTTATCATTAGTTACTATACCGTAATCGAGGTAAGTTTATTGTAAATTTTTCGTTTATTTTTTTTTTTTTTTATCAATTTTATGATTAAACGTTTTTGCGCAGGCACTGAAGAGGATGCACATCTATGAGAGTAAAAGTTTCAAACAATTGTGTTTCTACATAAAGTATCGGGATTGTGGCCAAACCATGGTCCTTGGTCAGTTTTTTTGGTTCTGCTAAGGGTTACATGGTCTCGACGGTTATGTTTATAATAATATTGCTGCAAATGTCACCGTTGTTGACATTACCTAATTTACAAAGTTTGATAGAGTAAGTCGAGTTACGAGTGGCAAGCCTTAGTTAAAATTAGAAAGAATAATTATTATAAATAATTTTTCATTTTTTTTAAACAATTGTGTTGAAATTTATTATTACAAAGAACTTTTTATTCAGTTTATTTGTGTATACGTCACTTTGTACTAACAAGGGAAGTACTTGACTTTCGAGAACGGATCTTATCCTAACTTTGGTATGACTTTTATTATATACACGGTGAAAGAATTTGTAGTAAAAATTATAATTTTGTTTAATAAAAGAGAGACAGATTTGAGAAATGATAATAATTACTATTTTGTTATAGCAAAAGTTACTACATATCTATTAATATTTACTATATGTCTCATGGATTTTTCTTTTTATATATTATATACCCTGCACCTATTTTTCTTCATCCAGACATAATTATTATTATATTAGGAAAGTATTTTTTGTCGACGTTGGTGAACAAAAGAACAACTGTTAATTAATTAAACATTACTATTTCGTTAGGTTTTACATTTTCTGATTAATTATTAATTATGATCGTTCTGATGATAAGGTAGGATAAAAATGGACTTGGAGACCCCCTTAATTTTAAAAGAAATCCTTATTCTTATCGAATAAAATTGATAAACGACTAAACTTTTATATTACATACTCACATCTAAATCGAAGAGGCTTAAAATAATATCATATCATATTAGTTTAAAATTCATACTGTCCTGTATTTCAGCCTGCCTTGTTTACGGTACGATTGTCGCACACTCGATCGAATACAACCTTTTTTCTTCAACTAATACAATTTTCAACTTTAAATCACGATATTCAATATTACATTTTTGCTTTACATATCATGTACAATCTGTAAAATTTAGTCTTATCCTTACACTCGATACGTTCCTAAAGAGCAACTGTATACCTCGTATATATGATAATAATTTCCCTATTTAAAATATTCATTAGGAAATAAATGAGGTACAATTACAGTATAATGCTTTGCACCCCTTATGAACTATCATCGAGAAAAAATATATGCACGGTAATTATGTATCAGCCTGAAGAAAAACTGCGTGTCTATAAATAAATGTACTATTATAATCGTACTTAAATAGTTTGTAGAAAAGTCTATTAAAACCTACTTTTCTCTTACTTTTCTTTTACAACGTCTCGGTTCATTTAGTATGCAAATGAGGTGTAATTATTTTAATAAATCACTGTCGATTTACAGAACAGTACTTCCTTCACGATATATTTCCGTATGTATCCCGCTTCTTTTTTCTCCCCGTTAGATTAGGTATTCAAGTACTATTGGTTATTATTATTCTACTACTGTATGCTGCCAGAACTATTTTGATTTATTTAAAATATAAAACCATACTATTTGATGATTTAAAAATTTGTTGGTGGTTATTGTGTTTGGTATATTTACAAATGTTCTATCTACCTGTCACTTATCATTAGTTACTATACCGTAATCGAGGTAAGTTTATTGTAAATTTTTCGTTTATTTTTTTTTTTTTTTATCAATTTTATGATTAAACGTTTTTGCGCAGGCACTGAAGAAGGATGCACATCTATGAGAGTAAAAGTTTCAAACAAATTGTGTTTCTACATAAAGTATCGGGATTGTGGCCAAACCATGGTCCTTGGTCAAGTTTTTTTGGTTCTGCTAAGGGTTACATGGTCTCGACGGTTATGTTTATAATAATATTGCTGCAAATGTCACCGTTGTTGACATTACCTAATTTACAAAGTTTGATAGAGTAAGTCGAGTTACGAGTGGCAAGCCTTAGTTAAAATTTAGAAAGAATAATTTATTATAAATAATTTTTCATTTTTTTTAAACATATTGTGTTGAAATTTAATTATTACAAAGAACTTTTTATTCAGTTTATTTGTGTATACGTCACTTTGTACTAACAAGGGAAGTACTTGACTTTCGAAGAACGGATCTTATCCTAACTTTGGTATGACTTTTATTATATACACGGTGAAAGAATTTGTAGTAAAAATTATAATTTTGTTTAATAAAAGAGAGACAGATTTGAGAAATGATAATAATTACTATTTTGTTATAGCAAAAGTTACTACATATCTATTAATATTTACTATATGTCTCATAAATTTTTCTATGGCAAAATAGTAATTTTTGTCATTTGTCAAGCCTGTCTCTCTTTTATTTAACAACATTGCCATTTTTACTAGAAATTTTTTCTCCGCGTAGAAATATGAAGAAAGCCAAGTTATTACTTATCAATGACCACTTTTACGAAAGTTTTTTTTTTCTTTTATTTTAACGTCGCTCTTTTTATGATCCCAAATCGGTGCTCGTCAGCGATGGAGGTCATACGATGTCTTTGTTAAGAAAGCACTTGTTGAAAATACATTCGCCAGTGGTGGTTGTATCAATCGGCCGGGGTCGGGAATCGAACCTGGGACTTCCAGATTACGAGCTCGACGATCTACCGACCGAGCCATCGCAGGCCTCTTTTACGAAAGTTATTCACTTCGATTACTTATAACTCGGAAACGAATAAAGATAGACACTAAAATTAGAAACCAGAAGAATATTTTTGAGTTTAAATAGATGTGATTTAAAAAAGAAGCTTAAATTGCTCAATTTGAAGCAAAGTTATGAAGAAAATAAGAAATTAAAGAATTTTATGTCAAAAGAAATAATAAATTTTTTATATTAAATTATATTTAAAATTTCTTCAATTTCTTATTTTTTTCATAATTTAGGATACGATCCGTTTCCCGGATGTCAAGTACTCCTTTTGTAAGATTTGTTAGTGTAATGCACCGTAAGGTGTATAGTACATTTCGACATGAACACCTTCATTTCAAAAGATTAATATTTTAATAAAAATTATTGTTGATACTCTTGAATAAACGCGACAGAAATTCAAATATATTAATAAATAATTAAAAATACATTAAATAATCTGGACTATACGAAAAAAGAATATAACTTCGGTTAATATTGCTTGATTAACATCGGTAAGCGTATATAGTACATAGTTACGTAGTAAAGCCTGAAGATGTTTTCCAGAATACAGATAAAAAATTTTAAGTGTTATAAACAATATCTTCAATAGTTATTCTAACCTCAAAAAGTGACTACTTTCAATTCTTTTTAAATAGTTATTTCTGACACTGATTATATCTGAAAACCTATTAACTTTTATATTTATAATATAAAATATAACTTTTTTTGCAAATATTCTGCAGATTTTAACAATTCAGGTAAAATTTTCAATTTTAAAAGCAAGCTCCCAATTATTGTTATTAAATTTTCTGATTTTACAAAGGTTTCTTTTTTTTAGTTAATACGTTATGCAATATATTTTAGTTTATCACTTTATACAATCGTTAAGTTTATCGTGTTTTATTTCATTAAACATTATTATTATGAAATAAAATTTTACGTACATATTCATTAGGACATGACGCTGATAAAATTTTAATTCATTTAATTCGTCATAGCCTAAGTGCAATATGCTAAAAAAATCTTGATACAGTGTCGTATGATCGATTAAAATAGTTAATGTTACAAATAAATTAACTAAACAATTTTTGGATAAAAGTTATAAATAACAATAAATTTTCTTTGAAAATGAATAAATTTTTTAAGTTATTGTACAATATCTCAACCTAAACTTGGTCCCTTAAAATTCAAATATTATTGTACATTTTGTAGGTATATGATAGAAGCATTTATGACGATAACAACGTTCATTAAACTGCTACCTGCTGTTGTCAACAGGTAAGTATTAAATATTTATTCAAACATTATCAGAAAGGAATGTAATTGTTTTAAATTAACTACGTATTAGAAAATCCAATACAAAACTTAAATTTAAATTTAATAACATTTAAAAAAGTAATTTTATGTATGCTATTATTTGTCACTTATAAACTAATTATTTTATTTCCAAATAGTTATCCATAGAATATTAGATAATTGATCAATTTTTAGTATAGGAAATTAAGTTTTTATAAGAAAACGCTTTTCTTTTTATTCTGAAAGTAACATGTGGAGTTTTATTATAAATATTTTATCAAAAAATTTGACCCTAAGTTGACATAAAAATTCTAAACAATGAAGGGTTTAATTTAATTTTTGGTAGTATACATAAATATGAGTCAACGTACTAACTGGTTCACAAATGACTCCGAAAGTTTTTAAAAATTTTTAATTTCATTAAAAAATATTATTAGCAACAAACAAATGCTAAGGTGAAAAAGTGTGTATATGAGACAATTTTAGTGTATTCCAAACGCTTTTATATAAAAAAAAACTTCACACGGAAGAAAATCCATATTTGATAAAAAAAATTTGATTAATTCTCTTCGTAAAATATTTCCAAAATTCACAGAGATGTCGTTTTAGAATTGATAAAAAGAACGAAAGAAATAACCAAAAATCGTGACGATTATACGAAAGAAGAGTTGAAAATAACAGATAAGTGGCAAAAATGTCAAGAAATGTTGATGAAAACTATACTTACTAGCTATACATTTTACATGGTTGTAGTAATAATAACAGCAATATTATACGGAGAATTATTATTCAAATGTTATTCTCCGAAATTACTCGAAACGTATCCTTGGTAATTTTCTTAATTGAATTATAAAAGTAAAATTAATTAAATAATAAACCAGAATTATTTGAAACTTACAGTTCATTAACTATGAAAAATAAAATAAAATAAAATAAAATAAAATAATAAATATTAATTAGATTATATATGTATATGCGCGCCATTTCACATCAACTGATTGGATCAAAATTTTAAAATCCACCAAATTTTGGGTACAAACTAGAAACGTTATCCAGAAAACAGAAAACAAATTTTAATTGCTTATAATTATTGGTTTAAATATTATTCTAACCTCAGATTCTGAGTTATTTCACGTTTTTTTCAGCAATAGCTAAGTTTACATCGATTTATCTCAAAATCAACTTATACTAAATAACATTATATGTAACATTGATTGCTGGTTTTCTCTAGAATTTATCCTTCCGGGTTACAATTTTTAATCTCAATGTCAATGACTCATAAAGTACAAGTCAATATTGATATTTAAAATACGGCGGCTATAATCGATTTTTTTATCCAAAAGTCTGAAAAAAAGCTCGAAGTAATACCTTTCTAATGGTCTGTAGCTTGTTATTGGCTTCTAAGTCTATCAAAAATTATAGTGTTTTAAAAAAATACAAAAAGTGATTAAAAATTTAAATTGAATTTAAATATAATATAAATTTTTGAAAATTTTTGATAGTTTTTTAAAATACCATAACTTTTAAAAAGCCTACAGGCTAATTACAAGCTAAGTAAGGTAAAGTACCGAGTATCGAGAACAGCGAAACATTGGCAGTAGTAGTGGGACACAATGAATTTAATACTATAAACGGTAAATAAAATAAAGTTAAAAATGAATTCGTATTGTTGACTAGGTAAACATTATATTTGTATAAAAAAGTGTTCGTTTAATTTGTAAATTTAGCATAAAAACGATAACAGCAATAAAAATGTATTAAGTTTATGACGAGCAATGTATTTTGGTGTTGAATGGTGTCCCGCTACTACTTCCTTACAGTTTCCATAACGCAACAGTAGGATACATATAAAACTATAGTTCCGTACTGCGTCCTTTTTGGAGTAGGACGTCCCACTACTCCGAATTTCTCGTTGCCTTTTACAACATACTTTTTTAATTAAAACATTTAGATAAACTACCGTTGTTAATAAAACATCAATAAAATAGACAATTGATTAGCAATTAGATTACCAAGTTTTTAAATATTTTGTTTCTAATTGTTAAAACATAGATTATAGTATAGTAAAGTTTCTGTAAGTATCCCGGTACTGCAGGGAACTTTACCTTACAGACCATTAGAAAGGTATTGCTTAAAACTTTTTTTTCAGAATTTTTAATAAAAAATTCGATTCTGGTGTAGTTGTTTTATTTTAAATATCAATGTTGACTAATACTTTATGAGTCCTTGATCTTGAGATTAAGAATTATAATCCGAAAGGATAAAGTCTAGATAAAACCAGCAACTAGCGTTACACATAATTTTATATAGTAAAAGTTGATAAATTTTGAAATAAATAGCTGTAGTCAGTTATTGTTGAAAAAAAGTGAAATAACTCTCTTTTTGAGATTAGAATAACTTTTTAATCAATTACTTTTAGCACCTAAAAAATTTTGAATTATTTTATTGAATATTTGATTATTTTTATTCTCTTATAATTAATATTTAATTGTTAATATTTAATGGACTGTGAGACCGAAATAATTGATTTAAATTATATTATTAAACACTCAATTTTAATTTGCAGGTATCAAATATTTTGGTTTGTTCAATGGGTTATGGCTGTGATTCGTCTTATGGGTGTCTTATCCATTGACATCCACACGATTGTATTTCTATGTCAATTGCTAAGCGAACTGGAACTAATGCAAAATGTCATATTAAATTTGAGGAAATCAAAATTGTCGTACACAATCGAGAGGCACGCGATCGTTATGGATTACGGTGATTTGTTGTGTGGATATATGTCGGTGATGTTTATGTTTCAACATGTTGCTCTCTCACTTTTACTAGTTTTAACTGGAATAGCCATTTTACACGTAAATATTAAGTGTTTCTCATTTTTTTTAGTTTTAAGCAATACTATTCTTTTTTTAAGACCGTTCCACTGCGTGTCAGCGTCTCCTATGACCTAACAAAAAAATTGTTTACCATATTCAGCTTATTTGTCGGAGTTTGATCAGAAAAACCGGGTTTTCTAACGTAAAATGTTACATAGAGATTTATTTAAATATATATATTTGGATGAAATTATGGACAAATGGATGGTGTATTTTGCATAGAGAAAAAGTGACACTGTGTTGGACAGATGTCTTCTATTTGCCACAACGAAATCAGATTTTCTCCACAAAACACACTTTCAACTTTCCATAAAGAAAAATGTTTAAATAAACTTTTATTATCATTTTATACGTGGGAAAACTTATATTTTTAAGCATGACCGTAACACAGGAGAGCTTTATAATTTTGTCATCGAACAAAGTAATGCCCCACGAATATCTCAAAAAGTTTTTAATTGATTTGGCTGAAATTTTAAAGGTAGTTTTCTCAACCCTTGGGAAGGCGTTGGTTCTATTTCCAGCAACATCAGTATAGAACTGTATTTAAGCTATAACAAAGTTTACATTTCTCTAAAAACCGCTTTCTTTCATTCTCTGTACATTATCTCGAAACAGACAACTTTTACAAAAAAAAAAAAATATGTAAAGACGCAACTTTTTCTTACGTAATGTAGCATACGTTTTTCCATCAATTTCAAACATTTGCTTATGTGTTCACTTTATCGTTTTCGTAAGAATCCATCAGCCCATATATGAAGAATAGTAAACCTCGTCGTGACGTCGAGGCCTAGTCGAAAACTTTACGTGTGGCAGTTATACCAATATCGCGATCGAGAGATACGAGATCACCATCTCTCAGGATTGCGTAATCTATTTCAGAAGGTTCGGCAAAGTTCTTTGCAAACATGGTTTTACCTGAAAACAGACAAAAATTGTATTAAAATTGTGAATAAACAAATTAACAGTTCTTCTAATAATTATTAAATCAATTATAATTTCATAAAAGTTAATTAAGCATTTTAATTTTTATATTATTTCGACTTTTCTACAACGAATTTTTTTGTAAGATGGGGAATATATTCATTTACTTATATCTTATTAATTGTTAGTATTTATTCAGTTATTGATTTGATCAATTTACAAAATATATGTATAAGGGAGATACAAGTTTTGCTTTGATAAGAAAACTCTGGTTTCTGTGAGTAAAATAATGTAGTGCAAAATAATCACAAATTGACTTGTTAAATCAATTGCAAATATTATCAAGATAAATTGAATTTGTTTACTTGTTCCCTTCACTAATTTTAGTAATCATATTTCTTATTCTTATTTTTTTTAAAAATTTCTCTAAAAGTTTTTAAATTAAAAGTATAAATTTACAATTTTATTAAAAATCTAATTAAATTATAATAATAAAAAATGGTTAAGTACAGTTTATTTTCCTTGTCATAAATTATATACTACAAATTTTCGATACAATATTTGTAACATCAAAAAATAAATAACCCGAATTCAATAGAAAACACTTAACTTGACCATTATTCATCCAATATTGGCCCATCATTCAAAATAAAAGCAGGCGCAGAAGAAATAAATTTTGAAGCGTAACCTCCAAGTTTGAAGGGTAACATAACTTTAATATATATGTAACAAAAATTATACATATTTATTAAAAAAATAATTATATTAAAGTAAATTTGTATAAAATACGTGTACGTGTATATATATTGATTTTGTTTACTTTTTCTTTTCACTAATTTTGGTATTCACTTTTCATTCCTTATTTTTTAGAATTATTTTAAAAATTGTTTTACTAAAAGTATATATTTACAATATAAAAAATATAAAAAATCAATAAATTACCAACTTAAAAATATGATGAGTTAATTATTATTTATATTTTTTCATTATTATATAATTTTATATTTTCATTTTTTTATAAATATCCATATATGCTTTTACTATTCATTTACATTAAAAATAATTATAATAAAACAATATAATCTATACTAATTAGTACATTTACCCATTATTCATCCAATATTGCGGCCCATCATTCAAGTTAAAAAAAACGCAGAAAAAATATATTTTAAAGTGTATAACCTACAAGTTTGAACAGCAACAAAAGTGTGCAGTAAAAAATGCAAATTAACAATGTGTATAACGTTAAAACTAGTTAAATTATACGTTGTGTTTACACGGCAGATCAGTATTAGCTCCTTAAATTTCAACACTGATATCTTATGCCTAAAAATTTTTTTGGGAAATATTTTACTTTTTAATCGTGAAATTAAATTTAAAGAAGATGAAAAAACCAAATTTACTTTTATTATTCTCATTTGTGTAGATTGTATAAATACTTCGGTACGAGCAGTTTACTGTAAACAATACAAGATAAAAAATATTGATATAGAGAAGAAAAAGCAAGTTACCTATAAAAGTTACGTAGATGGAATTTTCGTTGCTAAATAATATATTAGTTTAGTTTTCATTTTAACGTTTTTTTAAATTTTATTAAAATTAATATTTAATTAATTCATTAGTATACATGAGAATAGTAATTTTCTTATTTTACATAAATTAATATGCATATGAAAAATTTACTTGAAAAATATTTCTTTTTTTTTTTATTATTTTAACGTCGCTCTTTTCATGCTCCCAAACCGGTGCTAATCAGCAAAAATTTACTTGAAAAATATATTAATTGTAAAAATTACAGCAGAGGAAACCATTGATAGTGCGAGTGCGAAACGCGCGGGGTGTTGGCGTTCGTTAGCGTACAGGACTCTGCTCCCTACTTAGTTCCTATTGTCTTAAATAAACTAAATAAACTAAATAGGCGGCCCTGTCGCGCTATGGAACGGTCTTAAGATCGGATAAAAGAGTCAATTTTTTCGAAAAAAAGTTTCTTTACTGACGTACGTGTAAATTATTCAAACATTATTTAAACAAAATAACATCATACTTTTTTTTATACTTCCAAATATGGATAAAGTTTTGCTAATGTTTAGATGGTTTTATCTAACGAAATATTTACTATAATATTGCTATAATCTTGGGGAAAAAATTACTAGAGGTATCCACAAGTTCTCTTAAATTGTTTCAGATTATTTCGGGGTATTTTCTTAAAGTTACATTCGTAGCTCCTTTTCTCTACAGACATGAATACGATATTTTTGTAAAATTTTCTGAATTCTTCATTAAAAATACTATTAAGGGCAGTCCGTAAACATAGCTTCACAAATCCATCACCCGAATTTTGCGAGCATTATGCTGAGTTCTAATTCGACAATAATTATGGACATTTAAAGAAAATAGAGTTTTTACCACACAAAATCAGAGTTGAGCGCCATAGCTATTGATGTAATGATTAATTACATATTACTTAGCTGATCGAAAAATCAGTATTTTCAACGAAAAGTGATAAGTACGAAGTGACTTCGGTACCTATGTGTCTAGAGGATTGATTCATACTTATCACTTTTCGTCGAAAATACTGATTTTTCGATCAGCTATGTAATATGTAATTAATCATTACATCAATAGCTATGGCGCTCAACCCTGATTTTGTGTGGTAAAAACTCTATTTTCTTTAAATGTCCATAATTATTGTAGAATATGAACTCTGCCTATCTGCTTGCAGCGCCACCTCTGCTCGCAATTTTTCGAGTGGCGGATTTGTGAAGCTATTAGTACGGACTCCCCTTAAGTCATAAATATATACTATTACACTCTTGCAAGAAAAATTTGCTAGTAGTATAAATTACTATTTTAATGGTAAAAGGAGAACAGACTTAGACAATTGAAGAAATCGCTATTATTAATGGTGAAAATTGCCACCACTGAGGATAAATTACTATTAATAATGGCAACTTTCACCATTATTATTAGCAATTTTCATAATTGTGCAAGGCTGTCCTCCGTTTACCATTAAAATAGTAATTTATACTAGCAAATTTTTTCTCAGTGTGTAAGCCATTTAAATCTTAAATAATAAAAAGCAACAATTCTGCTCTGAACTCTGAAAACAAAATACTGTGTGAATCATGTCATTTTATAGTCAAAAACTGCCTACAAATTTACAGAGTGGGTCTGAATCGTTAAGATTGCTTATGGTCAAAATATCTGGGAAAAGTGCCCGAAATATTAATAGAAATGTACATTTGTTGCTTACAACTTTGAATCTGTTAACACGATCATTACAAAAAAATTCATGCATTTACCGTGGAGTGGTAGAAAAGCACCTACATCTTTTTCAGTATCGGTCTAATCTTTTGGATGCTGTTAAAAATACAAATATTATTATACAATTATAAGAAAGTGATTGAAATTAATATTAAAACATTTATAATGCTGGATTTGTAGTTTTACAACCACTATAAGGATTATGATACAAATCTGAAGGATTACTATAAAAATATCATCATTATTATTATAATAACAGAAAATTCGTAGTTCTTACAAAAAAATATCTCAATAAATGAGTTTTGAAACTACCCGCGTAAAAATAATACCTATTGCACACATGTTGGTTTCATGTTGCAAAATCCTTTTGCACACCTGTATGAAAAATGTTAGACACATGTTGGAAAAATAGCGGAATTACCTGTGTCCCAAATTTGGCTGATATATTGTTAAAACACAATATGCCAAACCTTACCAACAGAGTTTCCAACATTGCTACAACACCTTGACAACGTTTGTGCAACATTTGTTCAACGTTTGGTACACACTTTGTTTATACAAATATAGAAATATAATTATGCATAGAAAACAAATTAATTATAAAAATTATACTTTAATAATAATAAGTTATTTTTGCAAAATAAAACAATTTTACAATAATTTTTCAAACAAGGTAAGTACTTTTAAATGTTTTTATTCGTTATTATAAAACAAATAATAGTTATTCGAATTCTAAACAATTCACAGGTTCTATAACATAAAAAGTATTCGTATTTACAATAGGTACATGGAAACATACGTGTTTTAAGCGGTCGATTTTTACAATTTCAATAGTATTTAAAAATGAACATTTACGAATAAATTTTAATTTAAAAGTATTCAAGTTAACATGAAAAGGATAATTTACAGTACATTTTTTAATTACAGCATAAAAGGTACCGTTGCAGGCGCAAAATTTTTGGCACAAACAATCACTTGTTTTTACAAAATTTATAATAGATCCTATACATACAGTACCATGCTCTGCTAAATAATTTACAAAGTGAGTTTTTGTTAATCTATTGTTCTCTTTTGTTTCGCTCGTAAATAGTATGTTTGACTTGACAATTGATTTAAATAAAAATTTGCTTCCTGGAAGACTTTCAATCATTAATCGATTAGCTGTTGCATCGTTTATCTTATATATCTTTCCGACAATAAATAATGAATTATTTATTTTTGTTAATAGTAATTTTCTTACGGGATTTAAAAGATTGTTACAAAAATTATAAGCATCACTGTTTTCACGCAACCATTGATGTTTATAATTATGAACAATTAGAAAAAAGTTTAAATTATTGATTATTTGCATTTGTGGTATACTAGACCCGTGGACTAAATATTTCAGTTGCCCGTTGATGTCCTCTAGAGGAAAACACGAGGTAGTCCAAAGAGGACCCAAACGGCGTACAACATCAGATAAATGTCGCAGACTATGAACATTGCATACCATACATTTCAATCCGTACAGATCCTGAAAACGCGACACAAATTCTTTTAACAGCTTATCGGCAAAATTAATTTCTTCTTGGGTAATAGTTTGTTTGCATAAAAGGTAAATTCCTGCCACAAGTAGCATATAATGATGGTAATACGTTTCAGGTAAAATCTCGTATAGAACAGGCAAGGAGTAATAAAAAAATCAATTTTTATATTCTGAAGCTTTCCAATATCTGAAATGGGTTTTTATAGGTCGTGGTCTTCTTGCTACAAATGCTGGAGGTTTTATAGATGATAATCGAAAATCAATAACATCTACTGGCTCACGGGTAGAGCTCCCGACTCTCACACCGAGGGTCGTGGGTTCGATCCCAGACGTGTACCTCTGAAAATTTTTTTCATGTGCATTTTTCGAACACCGCGACTCAGTGGCTCGGCGTGTCACTATAATGTGACGCCAGTTCAGGTGCGTGTGCGTTTCGTGCATTTGTCAGTGCATGAGAGGCACGGGCATCTGAACTATAGGGAACGTTAGGGACGCGAAGATGTAAAGAGGATCGCGGTGGTTCCATCGGGAGGACAGGAAACTGTAATTATTAGACTAATTACAGTGACCGATGATATCTTCCGATGGACACAAGCACCACTGTTTCAACTACATGTGCTTTGTTTACAGACACACCGTTCACCTCCGTCGCTGATTAGCCCTGGCAGCATAAATAGAGCGACGTTAAATAACATAAAAAAAAAAAAATAACATCTACAAAATTAGAGATGGAGTAATTTTCAGGTCCAGATTCGAACCATAATTCCCCTAAACGTTTGACGCAGCCTTCGAATACGCAATGCATCACATCTATCGCAGTAGATGTGATGAACTTGTAACAAATTTTTGATATTACCGTAGGCCCTTTTACACCGCACACCGGTCTTTTAACAAAGCAAGCTTGCAAAGCATGGTTTAACGTTTCCTTTTCAGATCGAAGTCTTAGGTTTTGTTTGTATGGGTAAACCCTTGTTCGATCAACTACCAAACCTTCTTCTTTGCAAAGTTGGCAACCAAACCGACCATTGTATTGGTGCATATTTAAAAAAAGAGCTTTCGCTGGCAAATCGCAGGTACCAGCCATTATGATTCCTGATACATTTAGTGTTTCATTTATATCTTTTATAAACATTGGTACACCACGAAATAATTGTCGCAAAGGTTCTATTAATGGTTTTAAAAACATGTTAGGATTTGGTTTTTTATCCCCAAACCATAATCCAATTAAAAGAATATTATAAATTTTATAGCGTTGTTTATAACATAATTCTAAAATGATAAGAAAAAAACCCCAAATACTAAATTTTGACGATTTAAATATTTGAATACCGTCAGTATACCAAAGAAATGACAAATTAATTTTTTTTTCAGTAATATTCTGACTATCTAATGTTTCCTTATAAATTAACCCATCATAAATATCACTACCATCATTACTACATGACAAATTTGGGTTCAAATTTAGTTTTTTATAAAAATCTTTTCTTTGAAATAAAGACTGTAGCTGAGAAATTAAAGGTATTTCAATAAAATAATTATCTTTCTTAGGTGACGTACAATTACAATTATTGTTTTCAATGAAATCGTCATTTTCAGTAGAATTTAGATTGTGTGGATTGTATTCATTGTCAATTAGCGTTGTGCAGTTCGAACAAAAATAATGATTTTTAATAGGAACTTTAAAGTTAGAGAAAAAATGTTTAAATTTATATAAGCTAGTCGGACAATTATTTGGCAGCGGGCAGCACTTAGAAATTAGTAATAAAATATCTAAAATGCACACATCTGTTAATCTATGCCTAAATTTGAGAGACGCTATGCACAACAATAATTCTAAAAGTGTCAGCGAAGCATTAACATAAATTTTCTCTTCAAAATTTGATTGTTGTGGCGCTTCTTCAGATCTGTCGAAGTCGCTATTCGCATCGTTCCATTCGTCTTCATCGGAAAAATAATTATCAGTATCGTCAATAAAATCATCCGCTGTAAATAATGATAATTAAATATAGATATATAAATTTAAAAATTGTTGATAAAATATTCATTTCTTATATTTATGTTAACGTGTTTCTAATATCATTTTATTAAGATTTTACCGATCTTTGCGAATTAAAGGTAAAGAAAAAAAAATATAAAGAAAAAAAACCATTCAAGTTCTGTACTTTTAATTTGAAAAAAGATCGATAAAATTTCAATAATACAATATTTCAATACAACAGAATAATCAATAAAAATGAACATCATTATCAACATATTCCTTTGTATGCGTATGTACACATGCACAAAGGAATATGTGGATAATTACTTTGATTTTTTATTGAATAATTTATTTTATTAAAATATTGTATGATTCAGATTTTATTGATCTTTGCGATCGATACACTTTCCTATTTCTACCTTTGACGCGGAGAGATCAATGCAATTTTTTTCTCCCTCTCTCTCTTTCTGTGTTTATATATATATAATATATTAATATAATTAATAATTAACTGAATGTAGTGCAAGTAAATAGGCTATATATGCAAATATATAAATTTGGTGCGAATATTACACACACACACACACACACACACACACACACACACACACACACACACACACACACACACATACTTAATTAATTCGCACTGCACTCGGTTGATTATTAATGAATTAAATTTGCATATAAATCAATAATACAATGAAAAATTTTTACCATATTCAAACTCTTTGATGAATTCTTCATTTCTGTCATTCATAGTATATTGATTATCAATTAGTTTACAATAATTTTGATTATCTAAAATACATTGCTCTTCATCATTTAATTCGTCGATCACTGGTAAATTATACCTTGCATGGCGGTTTACAAGTACATTCGGTTTAGAATCACTCTGAATATTTATTATTTGTTAGCAAAGCAAAATTCAATTAAAAATTAAAATAACAATACTTACGTTTAACAAAGTATTTTCACTATTTACAGATAGCTCATGAGTAATATTTGGAGATTCACGGCTACACATTCTTTTTAACCTTTTTTGCAAATCTTTCGAACACTTTTCAAAACTATCAGGTCGCTTTTTCATTTTGAAGGTTTGTTATGTTTTTTTTACGTATAGGAGAGGTTAGTAAAAATAACGCGAATTTGTTTATGATAATAACTTGAAGATGGCAAGAACATATATTCAAGACAAGGAGCAAACACTAACTTCACCCCATATTGTTTTTTTTTTAATTTTTAATATACAACTTCATAAAGCTCTTATCGCAAAAGCGAGCAGTTGGTATTGCGCAATAAATTCATCCAACCAAACATTAGAATTAGAAAAATGTATGTGTTGGTATTTTGGCTCGCAAGTAAGACAACAAGCATAATAAGTTTAGAGGATTTGTGCCCTGACAAGGAAGAAGGCGAGGAAACCTTTGCGAATTATGGAGAAAAGAAAAGACTGTATAAAGCGAAGATAATGCGAAAAAGTGGTAAGATTTACATTAAAACAATTAAAGTTTTACTAATAATTTTAGTTTAATAATTACTTATAGTTTAATTAATTACTGCATTAAAAATTTATTGCTAATTTAAATGTACTAATTACCCATTGTAAAGTACAATATTCACATAACTATTTTTCTATTGTTACTATTTCTATTAGTAAATTAATTTTTTTTTTACTTTTCTTTCTACTATTTGGTTAGTATATTTATATTAACATTGTAACAGATTATAAAAATCACTGTTGTAGTAATTATCGAGATAACTATTAAAAAATATTGAATTGGTTACTACATTAATCAAGTTTAAATAATTATTTCAATAATTAATGTAACAGTCATTTTTAAAATCTGTTTCAATGTTATTGTAAATACACTTACACTTACACTTACACAACAAATAAAATTTATTATTTCAGATGATCGAGACTATTTGTCGTATTTAAAAGTTACAACGGATGGTGAAATTTTAATAAAGGGTAAAAATTCATCAAAAAAAATAGCTGTATCACAAAAGAATGTGATAAAACAAAATGAAAGGATAGCCTCCAAAAGAAGGAAAATAAATAAAGATGCTACTGATTTCCAATTGCTGAATGAAGAAGCAGTATTCGAAGAACCTGAATGCAATGAATGGATTTCAAATGATGAAGCTGGTCCTTCTTCATGTTTGCAAAACAGTAATCATAGTAACTCTTGCAATGCTAAAGACAGCGGCAGCTCCGAAGTACCTGAAATTGGAAACGGTGATGACGATGATGATGACGATGACGATGAAAATGATGAAGCTGAAATCGCTAATTTGGAAAAGCTTCTTGAAGAGAAGAAAAAGAAAAGAGCTTTATTAAAACGAAAAGCCGATGAAAACAGGGCAAAATATAAAAGCTGCCAAAAGGTATAATTTATAATTTTAAACAATGATAAGCCAATCATTTATTGTAATTCCATGTGCTTATAATTTATAATTTTCATTTTACAGAATGATGAAATTACCATATCCGAGGAGAACCCTGAAGAAGAGGACCCTTTAGTTTTGTGTGGAAAAGCTGGCCACGGACGCGTTCAACTATGCGATGCATACAATGTATGGATCGACAAAGGAGACTTAATTTTTGCTCAACGTTGGCTAGACAACCCTAGAGAAATGGTACGGTGTTTGTTGAAGATGATTGTTGGAGTAGATAATTTAAAAAGAATGTGTGCAAGAGGCAATTCGAAGAATAGATTAGCTGTTCCGAAAGATATAGTTACCTGTGTTGAATGTAAGTTTTTACCTTTATTATAATTCTTTTCTTTTAACACTTCATGAGCGAAACACAATAAATAACCTATAAATAAAAATTTTTATTTTTTCAGATTACGTGAATAAAAAATGTTCGCGCAGATTATCACCGTCGGAGTTCACGGACGTGATCAATTATTTATGTGGTACACTCCGAGCAGAAGAAGCCAAAAGAGTGCAAAAAAATTAAAAATATATTTTATTCTTTATTTTTAAAATTTAATTACGTCTTGATGTTTTATTTGCTACTGTGTTTTCGTTAATTATCTTAAGTTTGAAAAATGTTGCTAATAAAAAGTTAAAATACAACTATATCTATTGTTTAAAATAATTATTATTTAAAATAAAATAATTTTTTAATTATTGGTGAAATTTATTGCCGCATATATAAATTCATTATGAACCAGTTTTTTTACAAACTCAATAGTGTGAGGAACTGCGAAAAATTGAAAAATTTTATTGTTAATCATATATATATATATATCATTCTCGACTATAATTATCATTGAACAACGATATGTTGTAAAAGAAAATTCTAATCGAGAAGAGTCTCTTAGTTTTGTCACGCGCGTATCTTTGAAATATAAACATCCACTTAAGATGCCATCGCCCAGTTTCTCACAGTTTAAATGACGCATATACACTAAGCCTAATTTGGAAATTGTTTAGTCTCTTTTAAAATATTTAAGTTAACATTTAGTCATACGTTACTATTTTAATTTTTACTTTAACATTTAAGCAATAACGCGAATAGAATATTTTTGTACTTATAGTGTTACTATAGAAAGTAATTGGATGTAACGATTAAATTAAATACACTTTATTTCATTAACCAAATATTATTTATATTTATTAATTCAACGTTTTAATTACAAATATACACATATGTGTCTAATTTTTTTTATCCAATTACTCTCTAGTGTTCTAAAAGTTTATAATAAACAATAAAATTATATTTAATTCATCAATTAATAAATAAAGTTTATGAAATAAAATAAATACAGTTAATCATTTATATAAGAGAATAAAAGTATTAACACATATTAATTGTTTAAATAATAATTAATTGTTAAAGATAACTTTATTTTCATAGTAAACTATATTTTTTCTTATTTAAATTTCATATTTGTTTAAATTCAACGTAAAAATAAGGTTATCAATTTTTTATTTGTAAACTTTAATGCGTAATATAATAGTTAGTAAATTATTATAGTTATTAATATTATTGTCAAAAATCGTAAAAGGAAAAGAAAGAAAGGGGAAGTTACTCCCACTCAATACTGTATCGATGAACTATGACCGATAGTATATAAGGGCAAAGAAAATTCGGCGTCGCGCTTGATTAGTCAGTAGTCCATAGGCTTTGACAGTCGCCACATTAAGTCTTAGTCCATAGGCTTTGACACTCGCGTATTAAAATTAAATTTTAAATTAAAGATTAATCAGTAGTCCATAGGCTCTGATAATCTTTAATTTGCTTTGTAAAAGGTTATTATTTTCTTTTCTTTTTACTGATTTTATAAAATCAGTGTATTTTCAACGGAACAACAAATAAGGTAAATAAACTTTTATTCAAATAAATTTATAACATATTAATTAACCTGAATAAAACTATCCTTATTTTTGTATTTCTCAAAAGAAAGACCGCTTTTGAACTGCGATCTATCTTTATATTCCTATCTATTTTCTTTTGCTTTAGAACTGCAAAGAAATCTATAACTTTTATGTATACTTATATGCATACTAACAAAATTGATTAGATAAAGAAGCTGTTGAGCTGCTTCTTTACAAAAAACCAAAAACGTATATAACAATTCGTTCAAACCGCAAGTTTGAATTTTCATCTCTACTCACTTCTCTCTCTCTCTTTCTCTCTTCTTCGCGTGACTTCGTCTTAGCGAGCTCACACGTGGAGTCGAGTGGAGGGGCGATCTTTCAAGTACCTTCGTCTCCTATCCTTTTTCCTTCTCTTCGGTGCATAATCTAGCAGTATTAGATTTATACACTAATTTTTCCCTCTCTGCCCATCCTGGCAACTCTTTTCATTCGCTTTTACTTTTTTTTTTTTTTCCTAATACTCTGTTATACGCTGTAGTGCTGCGTATTTGAGTACTTTATATTTTAGTTTACATATATTTATAATTATAAGATATTTATTATTAAATTTATCTCTTTATAACTGGTTGTCGTGGCCCGTAGGTTCCTTCAATTTTTTTTTTTTTTTTTTTCTTATTTCCTTACCAGTCTTTAATTTTTTGCTTTAGAGCTGCGAAAAATTAATATAAGACATCCTATAGAAGTGCTGGAGAGCTGCACTTCAATCCTTCAAAATTTCCAACTATCCGCTGATCAAATATTATATAAATTTGGAGCTTTAGATCTGCTTCATTTTTATGTAAGATTTGAGTTGAAGCAAATAATAAATTATTTTTATAAACGCTTCAGAACTGCTGTTTATGATATAATTTATTTATAAACCTGACAAGTATTTCCTCAGCTCGCTTTAGAACTGTCGAGCATTAGACCCGTCACACGACACAAAAATTAGTATTTTCGCGTTCGCGTCCCTAACACAACAATTATATATATATTTGCATATAAATAATATTATATTATAAAATAAAAGAATTGGTTAAATATAATAGGGTCCGTTTTAACGGTTTGATCCAAGACAAGTACCCACCAATTAATAATACTAGCCGCTCGGTATTGTTAATAACTTTTCCTTACAAAAACAAATATTTTCTTTTATTATTATTTTATTGACCGGGAAAACGACACGATAACGACGTTTGCGCGATTTGCAAACGTCACAATAGCAATCAAATAATAAATATCAATGGATAAATAATTTGAATTATTTATTTTCAATTATTTAATTTTTTAATACATTTTTTTACATATTGTTACTTGTTTATTTATTCAAATAAACAAAGTGTGTACCAAACGTTGAACAAATATTGCACAAACGTTGTCAAGGTGTTGTAGCAATGTTGGAAACTCTGTTGGTAAGGTTTGGCATATTGTGTTTTAACAATATATCAGCCAAATTTGGGACACAGGTAATTCCGCTATTTTTCCAACATGTGTCTAACATTTTTCATACAGGTGTGCAAAAGGATTTTGCAACATGAAACCAACATGTGTGCAATAGATATTATTTTTACGCGGGTATAATCGCATTATTATGATTAACTAACAGTGACAAGTTTGTGGAATTCAAATATGCGCTGCTGAGTAATAATAATAATGTTGATACTTTTATATATCTTATTTAATTTACTTTATTGTGCAGTTTTCCTGGCTCTCCTGCCGTTTGTCCCCTCCTGGAGGACCTCGTTCACCCACCACCTCTGTGTGGGTGCTTTTTCCCCCGCCATTATCATCCCCAACCATCTCGGATTTGCTCGGAGTTCTACCTGCGGGAAAGTGAAACCTGTGAAGCAGGGAAAACCTCACCCGAGATTGCCCTGTTCGAAATATTCTGTTTGGGTGTCAAAGTCTAATTGCGCAGGCCATGATACCGAAACAGAACGTTCCACACCACCCGCTCGCGTTGTGGAATGTGAAGAAACACCTAACCGATCACGAAAGCCGCACGAGAATGGTCTCCCATCCAAGTAGTAACCGCGCTCAGTGCTGCTTAATTTTCGCGATCGGCCGAGGTACGGCGGTGTGATACTTTTATATACACATATTATAAATGTTTAAATATTAATAACTATCTTTTATAAAATTTATTTATTTATTTCTTTATTTAGTTTTAATAACTTACATGACATTAGATAGATACTGTAAAAGATGAAGATGCTTTTTCACCATTTCAAGCTAATTGCATGAATTTTTTCGTAATGATCGTGATAACAGATTCATCATTGTAGGCAACAAATATGTATTTATATTAATATTTGGGGTATTTTTCCCAGATAATTTGATTGAAAGTGGTTTAATGGTTTAGACTCACTCTGGAAATTTATAGGCAGTTTCTGACCATAAAAAGACATCTTTTAGACAGCATTAGGTTTCCAGAGTCCGAAGCAGATTTGCTGATTTTCACTATTTAAGGTTTAAATGGCTTACAAGAGTGTGTATAACTGTGTGTGTGTATAACTAAGTATTTTTAATGAAAAATTCAGAAAATTTTACAAAAAAAAATCATATTTAAATTTATAGTGAAAAATACATCCCTCGGGAGCTCAAAATTAATGAAAATGGGCATAGAATGCAAAAAAGTGCTAAAATGTCAACTTTGACTCTCTGTAACTTAAAATAATGGCTCCAGAAAAATCTGAAAATATTCAGGAGAACTACTGGATACCTCCAAACATATTCCCACAGTTATAGCAATATTCATTTTTCTCATCTTCAATTTGATAGAGATCCATATTTATACATATGTCTGGGAAAAATATCCAGACTTTCCTTTGACTTTATACTTAATTTTAACATTTCTTAATGTAATGTGTGAAATAATGGATTTAAGCATAATTATAAAAGAGAATTATTACATTTGAATTTCAAACAGATACGAGTAATACAATATCGTTTTCTTTTAATTTTCAGTCGAGCGACACAGTATTGACAATAAAAATGTCAATGTTTTCTGTAGGCGAAGCATTTATGATACTGATCTACTGCTACGTAGGTGAATTAATAACGAACTCAAGTTTAGAAATAGCTGAGTCATTGAAAAACGTAACTTTCACAGAATTCCTAGGTGACGTCAAGTCATTGAAATCCATCAATTTCGTTTTGTTCCGAGCCCAAAAACCGTTGAGACTGATCGTCTGTACTCAAGGGAGTTTGAATTTGAAATTCTTCAGCGAGAGTATGAACAAATTAGTCTCATTTTTTTTATTCTTAAATACATTTTTGGAGTAACGTTGATGTTTTATAGACTTTTATAACATTTATATAGGTATATATGTAAATTTATTAATTTGTTTGAGGTAGCGTTAATAATAAAATGAGTTTACGTATCGAGAGATTGTTGTAGTTTGTTATTTACACCTTCTTTTGGAGGCAGAGTGAGAGATTTGTTTTAGATCGAATCCCTGTGAAGCCGACCAGTAATGACATTGAATAGTTTCGATTTAAGCCGAGTTCAAGGGAAATCTTTCGATTCATATTGGAGGTCAAGAATCATTTTTATAGCTGTAACATAAATATATCAATTATTACACGATTTCAGATATTTTTGAATGATAAATTAGAATATAGGCAACAACATATTATTTTTGAACAATACAATAATTCATCATTTCTCAGAATAAATTTAGAATATGTAAGGTTTGCCTTCGTCAACATCGATGAATATCCACAGCATTAATTTTGTCCAGAATTTTAACTGATGTCAGTCCGGATAAAGGCTGACTTTTAAATTTTCATAGATCGATAAATTACTATCTTCAAAGATCATTTTGGCTTATGTACGTTCACATCACGAATTGAAAATCCCGCCGTTACAGTTTCGATAATTTGTATAGTTAAACAGAGGTAAAGTATCTTTATAAATATTTTGTAGTGTAACAAACCGAGAAGTGACGTATACGTATGTATTTAATTGAAAATTTGTTTATTAGATCTAATTCACCGAAGGATTAGAACATGTTGGATTTGTTTATTGATGATGTAATCTAATATACAGAAAGAGTATACAATATTCTTTTGGTAGATCGGTCGATACAAGTAGTCGGTGTCCAGCTATGATCAGACGAGAAACTCACAGTCAGACTCAATTTTTATTTCTATTTTTTTTACTATCACGTTTATCAAATTTTAGTAAATCCACAAAAAATTGTAAAGAAAGTATTTTGAATTAACTCAGCAAATCTTAAAATAAGTGACACACTACTGTTTGAGTGAGGAACGTTGTTTCACAGACAATTCAGTGCATTTGGTCTTACCGTATTAATCGTAAAAAGGTTCATTCAATATATTAAACAGAAAATCAAATGTACAAATGTACAACAAAAATAAATGTATACAGATTTTTTTAATAAATATATGTAATTATTATAAAATTTATTATTTCGCATGTGGTTGAAAAACGCATCAAAATAATAGATTCAACGTCACTTTAGAAGCAGTATACATGGACGTTATCATAATTTACTAATAAAAAAAAAAAAGAATCATCGAAAATTTTGACTAATATGCAGGATAGTAATTTATTACAGACAAGAATATTTTGTTTTAAATTTTTGGCCATACTGTCACTACTATAATATTATATCATCCGAAACATTTACTTACTTTTTTTTTTTAAATATATCCCTCCGTATGGTAAATTACCACAGAAAATAATTCAGAAAATAATGTATGAGAACAAAAATTTATGACGTATTCCACCAATTTAGTTGGAAATTTGCCAAAATATATCCAGGTTTTATAGAACGTTGATCAAAGTATATAAAATTTGCTTAGCTATTAACAAAAATAAAATTTAATTTACATATACACTTAAAAATTTGAAGGCGTACTGCAAATGTCAAGTTAATATGTAGTCGACAACGACTTGTTTCTACGTTGCCTATTGTGAAATTAATTAAAATTGTACGAAAGTATTTCGAATTGTATTTCAATTAGAAATGAGGTAGATAAAAACTAATATGCTAAACTACAAGATATGCAGATAATCTGTTGCTGCAAAAGGAACTAAAAAAAATAACATTCAGCGTAACACTAAACGAAAATGAAAGTAGCACTCGACACGAAGATAAGTATCATACAACAAAAACGTTTAAAAAATCATTAAAATTTATATGTAAGCCAAAAACGCAAAAATATTAACGAACATTATAATGAATACATAAAATATGTTTGTATGCAAAAAAAAGTCTCAATAGAAAATTATGGAAACAATATGATCAGGCTCAGACAAATTGCCTATTTTTAAACTAACCATGCTTATCGAACAAAATCAGACGTGCGTCAAGAAGAATATACTATGGAGTAAGTATTGTTAACTAAAGGTAAAAGACTATGTATATTTCCTCACCTAATTCAGACTAAAATCGGTATTTGTAAAAAACTTATTGTATATATCTCATCAGTTACAACAAAAAATTCGATAATAAATTATACTTATCTCTATCTCGAGATGGCGGCAGATGTCCTTCGACAAAAACATATCTGCTCGTTAGAATAGTAAGATTGAACCACCGAAATTTCAAGCTTCAAATAATAATATACTCAATACTACACACTTTATTCCTTCTGCTCGTACGACACAAGATTTTCATTCCATTTCTTTCAAACGCTACACGATAATGTTCGAGAGCATTTACCTCGTATACTTGATAATGATTTTCGTATTTAAAAAATTCATTGAGAAATAAACGAACTGCAATTACATTATACACCTCACACCGCTGTAAATTACGACGGAAGAAAAGAAAAAGAAAATACGAACCCGTGGAAAAACTGCATGTCTGATATATTAATATTCAGCGAGTTTAAATCGTTTGCAGAAATTGTGCATTAAAACCTATTCTTCTACTTTTCTTTTATAACACCTCGGTTCATTTGGTATGCAAATGAGGTGCAATTATTTTAATAAATCACTGTCGATTTACAGAACAGTACTTCCTTCACGATACGCATTTCCGTATATGTATCCCGCTTCTTATTTTCCCGTCGGTTGGATACTTTATACCATTACTTATTATTTTACGATTATGTGGACTTCGTACCTATTTATTCGAATTTGCAGAAAAATATAATTTCGATGATTTTCTCGCATTCGTTTTAAATGTGGATTGTGTTCGGGTAAAATTTTGTTACTTTTTCTGATTTTCTAACGAGTGATGTATGGGATTCAAGAATAAATTTTATAGAGTTTGAATTGATTCAACGATTTATCCGTAAGGTATAATCATTTTTCTCTACTCGTCTATTCAGAAGAAGAAAGTAATATTTTAAACTATATGTATGTGGCAAAATGGTATGCATTTTCAGTACAATATAAATTTTTTTTGATTCAACAAATTTGATCGTTATTATACAAATGTCGATTTGTTTTTAAAATTTTTTCTAAAAATTTTTTCTCGAGATTTTACAGAATACTAGATTTTTTCAAAAGACAAACTTCAAGGGATGTCAGATCCAATTACATCAGGAATCTGCATCCATCAATTTAAAAATAATGTTTAAATTATGGGATTAAAAATCCGAATAAAATTTATACTGACAGCTTAAAATATATTACGGGGGGCCTGACGTTTTTACTTTTGAATACAAAATCATAAATAATTTTTGGTCGGTAGTGATTAATGGAAACAGACATAAACTTTCAACCCAACATCCTAATGCAGAAATCTGAGAAAATTTCGATATATATATAGTTTTTGAATGTCCTTAACCTAAAATAGTAGCCATATTGGTTCCGTTCTGAGCTTAAAATCGTAATCAGCGTTCTCAAAAATCCTTAGATCACCTAAGATTTTTAAATTTTGTTCAATAAAAAAAATGTGACCCTCGAAGGTTTGAAAAAATTAAAAATTAAAATATTTATTATTATAAATTAAAATATAAAAATCCTTAAAATTAAAATAATTTTGGATCTAAACCTTGTAAATATTGCTACGAAAACTTGAAAAATAATTTTAAAAAATTGCTTTCGAGATGAATAGGTTGCTACTGCTGAATTTGAAATGTACACCTTTTTGTGAATCATTCAGTGAAAATTTTGTGTATCATTTGAAATGTTACTTTTTTCTTCTGAGCCGACGAAATTTAAAATAAATTAATTACATTTTCAAATGTATTTCAGACTATTTATGGGAACATTAATAGAGATGCACATCTATACAAGTAGAGGTTTCAAACAAATTGAATTTCTACATAAAGTATCAGGTTTGTGGCCATACGATGGTCAATGGTCGAGCAATTTTGGTCGTGCCAAAATTTACATAGTCTCAATGGTTATTCTTATGATTACGTTGCTGCAAACGTCGACGTTGTTAACGACGACCGATTTTATAAATTTGATAGAGTAAGTTGTTATAACTCTCAAATCGTTAAAAATAACGTTTTATTATTCTACATGTTCCAGGTGCTTGGCTGAAGTATTTCCTGCAATAATAGCCATAATCAAACTGGTACCTGCTGTCGTAAACAGGTCAATGTTTAATCACATTTTTGTTATTTAAATATATAAAATTTATTACCTTTATTCTTGTATATATGTTTACTATATCTACGAAAATTTTGATTATTTTTTATGTCGGAGGTTGATAATAGTGTAATCTTCTATTTTAAATCATTTCAATCTATACAATGGCAAATGTATTATTTCTCATTTGATTTTAAACTATTTACGCGAGAATTATTTTCTAAGAGAAACAAAATAGTTTTTGTTTAGTGATCACAGAGAAATTTTCTTTTAAGGGGATGTCAAAGCCAGTTGTTACCATATGAGAGTCGGATTTACCGACGGAGAAGTCTTAGTTAGTTAAAAATTAATCGTTAGACTACAATTTAAGCTTTTCGCTTTTGCGTAATCTATCATTTTAGAGAATAATTATTTGAAAAATTGAAAGTGTTTTATATGATTATACTAAAAATTTCGACACAATGTCTCTCGAAAATACGTATACGGATTATTGTGAAATTTTATGTGATGACAGATTATGCAAAGACGGAGAACAATACTTTTGTGATTTTCCTTAAACAATTAATTTTTAACCAAATAGTGCTTCTCTGTCGGTGAATCCGACTCTCATATGGTAACAACTGACTTTGATCTAACACCCGAAGTGCAGAGATCTACCTAGAAAATCCCAAAACATTCATAACCTAATTATAAAAAAAAAAATCTGAAAATATCACAGATACTGTTAAAAAACAAACAGACTTGCTTTGTATAACACGTAATATTTGATTTCCAGAAGCATTATTTTAGAATTGATAGAAAAAACTAAAGAAATCACGGGAAGCTACAACGATTGTACAAAATCGGAATTGCAAACGATAACTAGGTGGCGTAATTATCAAGAAAAATTGATTAAATCTTTACTTACGGCATACATATTTACTATAGCCGTAATATCAATGTATGCAATTATGAATGACCAATTTTTACTCCAATGGTACTGTCCGAAAATTTTATACGAATACCCGTGGTACTATTTTTCATCCAATCATCAATCGATCGAAAGCCACATCGTTTCTTACGTTCAATTTTCATTTTCAGGTTTCAGATAATTTGGCTCATCGAAATAGTTATGGTTATTATTCGCTATATATCTGTCTTGTCTCTTGACGTTCACACGATCGTATTTCTATGTCAATTGTTAAACGAACTCGAACTTATGCAAAATGCGATATTAAATTTGACGAAATCGAAATTGTCGCACACGATCAAGAGGCACGCGATCGTTATGGATTACGGGGATTTACTGTGTGATTATTTCTCAATGATGTTTATGTTTCAACATCTTACTTTGTCGTTCTTTGCGGCTTTCACAGGATTCGCAGTTTTATACGTAAATATTAATCAATTGAATTTTTAATTGAAACACGATTATTTTTATAATCGTAGATTTATGCTCGTTTTTCTATGAAAGAACAATTAATGTATTATTTCCTTTCAGACAAGCGATAAAATTTTATCGATAAAAATGTCAGTTTTTTTTTCGTTTGGGGTAATTTTGATACTGATATACTGCTTCGTAGGAGAATTAATAACGAACGCGAGCTCAAAAATTGCGGACGCTGTTAAAGACATCGTTTTCGAAGAATCCCTAGATGACGTTAAATCGTTGAAGGCTTTGAATTTTATTTTGTTACGGGCACAAAAACCATTGAGGTTGATCGTCTGTACTCAAGGAAGTATGAATCTAAAATTCTTCAGTGAGAGTATGAATAAATTAGTCTCATTTTTTTTATTTTTAAATACAATGTTGAAATAATTTTAACGATGTACGTACGTGGATAAAAATTTCCCGAGTAAAAATGATTAAATTGCGGCTTTTGATTTTTCAGTCCGAATTTACATTTCATTAAGTGGTATTTATATTTTATAAATTCAATATTCAATTTCAATATTTATATTTAAATTATATTATATTTATATTTTATTTGCGATTACAACCTTTTACTGATTCATTTATTGTATAATTATTATTTAATATTACTACTTTTTTATATTATTTTTTAAAAATAATTATCTTTACTCGAATGTTGGTAAACGTTGTCTTAAGTAATTAAAAATTTGTATGTCGTATAATAAAAGTTATAGAATCATATGCTGCCGGTCCTGATTGACTCAATAGGAGATCCATATATACATGGCAACTCAAGACCGGATAACGATCTTCCGGAATTGAATCCGGGCTGAATAATCACCAAAAGTCGATTTTTACTCGGGATCTACATATCATCGACATAAATACTATTTATTTTCCGCATCGTAAAATAGTTCTATTTTAATATTAGTTAAATGTGCCGTTATATTCATTGTAAGCAAATAAAATTATCCAAATCACTCAATAACGTGTGTACAGTTTTTTGTATATTGCTGATTCCTCAGAACTTGCACGAAGAAAAAAGTAAGTAAAAATTCCTCAAGGGTTTAGGAGAATTTTCCGAATGATTATAGGTTGGAGTACTCGAGTGAATCGCAAGTTCAGAACCTATAGCCTACAACGGGACGTCATACCCAAGTTAAAGGAATCTACACCTTTCAACATAAGAATTATGTTGAAAATATTAAATTAAAAATCTAAAAATAATCATATGGGTTGTTTAAAACAAAACCGAGGGTATCACGTTTCGATTTTTTCGAAAATATATTTCGAAAATTTACGGTCGGTAATTATTGCTCTAAAACGGCATGAACGGCAAAAATCAGAAATAAATTACAGACTTAAAATTCTGAAAAAATTTGAGTATATTATTTAAAAGATGCCTAAGGGCATGGCGTTCAGAATTTTTTCTAAAATTAATTCTTTTGTTTATAAAAAAATACTAAAAACGACCAATGTCTGAGTCCGTCATCCCCTACTATATATTTTTATATTACTTTGAATTTGTGTATACAGCGTTAACTGCTTAACGGGATGTAGGACTTAAATTACAGGAATCTGCACCTTTCAACCCAAAAATTATATCTAAAATATTGCATTAAAAATCTGAAAAAATTCATACGGATAGCTGAAAACATAAGGAAGGGCTTGACGT
This sequence comes from Theocolax elegans, assembly GCA_026168455.1. NCBI lineage: Eukaryota > Metazoa > Arthropoda > Insecta > Hymenoptera > Cerocephalidae > Theocolax > Theocolax elegans. The sequence continues at coordinate 77,396,517 of CM047427.1, read as the reverse complement.
TTTGATTTTTTAACGAAAAAGCATTTTTTAAATAATAATTGAGTAAACAATGTTTGGTCGGTAATTATTAGTCCAAAAAAGCATAATCTTTCAACCCAAACATCATGATCAAATTATGGATTTAAAAATCTGGAAAAATTTGGGTATATTATTTAAAACATATCTAAGGGCTTGACGTTCAGCGTTTTTTAAAAACTTTATTCATTTATTTATAAAAAAACATACAAAATGACCATTTTCTGGGTCCGACATCCCCTATTCGCGAATGTAAATAAGTTCATTTTTAGATCCGAAATAATTTTACGTGACGATTACTCCTCACGATATGTACAAAAAAAGTTGTGTCATATACGGCAATAGATCATATGTGTACTAATTGAATAATTTTTAAAGTTCTTTTACGGATCTGGACGGAATTTGATATACAACAATTCGTTCTTGAGTCACTTTTTGTATGAAATTTTTTAACATTTAACACACGAAAAGTTCTAAAAGTCGCACCCGTAAGATATTTTCTATTAATCTTTTTTATCTAACGAAGATTCTGCAAATTTTTACGATTATTTTATATTATACTCAAGAATTACATTCCCGAGAACTCGAGTGTGTCCCGACAAATCTCATCAGTCGTAATTACGTAACGCATCAGTATAAATTATAATTAAAAATAATTACATATATACATCTAAATCAATGGAATACAATTTTGTTAATGAAATATTTCACTTTTCTCTACAAGATTTATTATTTAAACTCACTTACGTATACTTGAGCAAATATACAAAAGTTTGCCAGTAAAATTGACTAAAATAATAATTAGATTATTTCTAATTGACGCGCAACGTGCAAGTTGTACTGGAGCAACCCAAAAGTCATTTTAGTTTGAATTTTTTCCTGTATCAGCAAGTACATCATCATCGAATGTTTCACCGCAGAAAAATGCACACAACTCGTCAGTTTAATTCTGCAAAAAGTATAGAATTTTTATAGCAAAAGAAGTTGAAGTGACATCGACGTATATGAAAATTATTATTTATCTTCATAAGGTATTCTAGGAGAACCATGGATAAGTTATTAAAATAATTAATTTTTTTTATTAACAGCGATTTTTATAGGTGGAAGACCTTTTCATCGTAAATCCCAGTACCAAGTAAGTTTCACGTCTGACTCCATAATAGCGTAAGTATATACTTCACGATTAACCTTTACAGGACGGGAATTTTTCGGTTTAAGATGTCCAAATCTCAATATGTCTAAAAACATCGAATCACTAATTTTAGACATCCCAAGTGACAGGTGGTCTTTTTGATGTTTTGGTGAATACAAATAAAGAGTAACAGAATTGATACAAGTAAAGATTGATACAAGCACCACTGGCGAATGTATTTTGAACAAGTGTTTTCTTTACTAAGACATCGTATGACTTCCGTCGCTGATTAGCACCGGTTTGGGAGCATAAAAAGAGCGATGTTAAAATAATAATAATAAAAAAAAAAAAAAGAGTAACAGAAAGAAAAATCATAAAGGCACCCTATACCTCAAATATGCGACCAAATTCGTTCATTATCATAATTTGTAAAGCACGAATTATGACATCCACACAGACAAATAAAAAATAATGGATAAAGAGCAAGTTTGAGGATGGAACGACCTTTAGGAACTTTTTCTTATATAATACATCAAATTTCACCTAAAACCTCTCTCCCCCAAAGGTTAAACTAATGAAACAACTCATTTGATTTTTCAATCGCTACTTCCAACGCTTGGTAAAAAATTGAGTGTATACCAAACAAAATTATCAACTATAATTTTTATATTATAAAAATTATCAACTCTCGAATCTTAACTCCTATCACTTTACACTGCAATACTCAATAACTGACGCATCAAGCTTCAATGTAACAAACAATTACTTTTACACTTATACTCTCTCACAATGTTCTACCTAAGTGCAATTATCCAGGTGAAAATAACTTAGGCCCTCAACACACACACACACACACACACACACACACAGAAATTATACAAGTAAAACTGATATATGTATGTATACACATATATACGGACACATAACGCTCGATATATAATTCGAATTGAATATTTCAAAGGTTCTCGGAGGGTAATTAAATTTTTTAAAATTCGGATATACATTCCACGTGTACTTTACGAACGCACATTTACAACATCGGGGAATCGATTATCAATTCCCACGAGTTATAGTTGTATAAGTAGATATAAGTAAGTACGGCCGTTTATGATAATTACACCGATTGTTATTTTATAATACCAATCGGATAGTTACCGTTCGTTCAGTCTACCGTCATCGAACAACCAATGGTCATTGAACTTTTTATTATCATCGGGCGATTGGAGAATGTGGTTAGAAGGAAGATTATTTTTCTGTCGATCTGAAGGTAAGATTGTTATTTTTTAATGTAACTTGATTATATAATATCATGATTCGGGTTAATTGTTTGGGCTGTAATTAGAGGGAGTTTTTTTTTATTTTGATAAAGTTTATCAATTTTTTTTTTTGAGGAAATAATCCCGTAGGTCAAATCCATGGAAAATCAGTAAACAAATTGTTCGGTTCGTCATAAAACTGACGAGAGAAAAATTTGTGAATGAAATTAAATATCATTTCTGTAGTAACGATGAGACGTATAATTATTTAGAAATATATAGTTTGTACATTTATTAGAAATATTAACATATTTTTACGATAAAATATATAGCAAAATTCATGACATTTTAAACATGTTCCTGGAATTACAAAACATTTTTAATCCAACATTTTTGTCCGTAGATTTAAACAAAATAATTTTTTAATGATTTACGAAAAGAAAATGGCTCTGTGGAGAAGTATCGAATTGGTTAATTTTGATAATAATATATAATTACTGCAGAATGTATCATATCCTTTGAAATAATTTTATTAAACAATGTATAGCCAGAAATTAAACAATTTATCAGTTTTTTAGGTTTATTAGCTTAGTAGAAGATTACCCAGTTTTACATTTTTAGTTTATATTAAATAATTTTAATAATTAAAACACACACACACGCACACACACACACACATATGTATATATATACATATATATATATATATACAACTATTATACACGAACAAAAGAATTTTATTAATGCAATCATTTCATTCTTTATCATTTAATTTATTTAATTATATAATTATTTTTATTAATTATAGTATAAATATACTGGCGCCTCGCACAAGACCGATACGGTGGCGGAGTGGCGGAGACGCACCTCGGCCGATCACGAAAGTTAAGCAGCACTGAGTGCGGTTGGCACTTGGATGGGTGAGACCATTCTTGTGCGGCTTTCGGGATCGGTTAGGTGTTTTTCCACACTTCACACAACGTGACCTGAACGTCTAAACGGAATGTTTCAATACACCGGCCGTCTCGAGGAAGGTTTTCCTACAAGGTTTTCCCTTCCTCACGGGCATAACCCCGGGCGAATGCGAGACGGTGGGGACCGGAATGGGAAAATTTGGAATGTTTTCACTTTCACACATAGGTGGTAGGGGTGTCCCTGTAAAAACCCGTTTAATGGGTATACGGGGTGATGAGCACAGAGAATAAAAAAAAAAATACTGGCGCCTCGCACGAAGAAAAGCACAACTCAGATTTTGTAATGTTATTACAAATGGGAATTTGCTGATTAGCACCGATTTGGGAGCATAAAAAAAACGACGTTACAATAATAAAAAAAAATGGGAAAATCAAAGTTATGTTTTTTTTCGTACGAGGCGTCGATGTATTCTAAAAACACCAACAGGATCTTTATTATATTAAAAAACAGTTAATTTAGAAACGGTCATTAAACGCTGGAAAAATAAAATGCGTTGAAGAGTATTAAAAATTTCAGGTTAAACAATTTCAATACGACGAAGAAATAGCATATGATGGAGATAAAAGAAGATACAAGAGTATTCAAGTACGGTAGTTTTTTACACAAATTCATTGGTATATGGCCGGACGACGATCAGTTCCTCGGTAAATTTAGCAACACGAAACGTTGTATAGTCGCTTTTATAGCCTTGGCTGTTTGCTGCTTTCAATTCTCATCGATGTGGCAAGCAGAGGACACCAATACCCTCTTGGAGTAACGTACACCCTTACATGAAATTAATTGCATCCATAATTACACTATAGAAAGTATTTCTGATAAATCGTTTAAATATTTTCTTAACGCAGCAATCTCATCGATAGCATAGCTACGATATTCCCGGTGATAAAAATCTTACCAATACTGTACAACAGGTGAGGTGTAATACGTTATATATTTCATGAAAAATATCATCCTTTCTTTCTTTTTTTTTATGTAATTACGGTGTACCGTAAATCAGTTGAATTTTTTAGAGACACCGTTTTAGAACTGATAACGATGACGGATCGAATTAACAAAGTCGCCGCGAAAGATGACGTGAAACCTAAAGGAACCGAGCGTTGGCAAGGATACGAAGAGAGATTAATTAAATTTTGTTTACGCGTTTATCCGTTCGTTGTGGGAGCTTTTTTCATATGCGCCCCCGTATTCACGGACAAACATTTTCCGCTTCAAGGGATTTTACCGAGAGTCGCTTTGATTCCACCTTGGTAATTTTGCGCGGTGGTTTTCTGGCAATCCTAAACATCGCTAATTTAAAAGAATAATTAATTAAATCTTGCATGTATTCGTAGGTACCAGCTATTTTACCTCATGGAATCATTGATGATAATACCGCTATTGATTGCTGTATTATCGAGCGACGTCCTAGCGATCACATTGATATGCCATCTCTGTAACGAGCTTGAAATTCTCCAGTACTCCGTAAACAAAATCAGCAAGAGGACTAAACGGAATTTATCCTTTCTTGTCCGAAGACACGCTTACGCTTTAGATTACGGTGAAAAGATCTGTCAAACGTACTCCAAAATCTTCCTCTTTCAACACCTTATATACTCGAGTTTCATATGTCTTTCTGGGATCATCACGCTGAACGCAAGTCCATTTCACGCATATGTCTACTCTCTAAAAATAAATAAATTAATTACAACTTACTAATTAGCGAAGAATCACTGGTTGATAAAAGTGATAAGTATAGGTCATTTATTTTTATTGAATTTTTTATTAATAATAAAAAAAAATAATCACTCATTTAAATAGTAGTGCTTGCTAACTACATAATAAGTAAAAGAGTAGTAGAAAATCACTAATTCAAATAATAACTGTATGCTAATGAATTAGTGAATATTCACTAAGTTATTAAAAAAATAATTAAATAATTAATCATTTTCACTAATTAATTATTGATTAAGTTGCCAAAGGCCTAGTCGTCGATGCGACAATAAATTAATAAAAAGTATGCTTATTCACCAATTCATTAATGGAAGAAATATAATTCGCTAATTATTTAAAGAACATCCGCTAATTATTTAGTAAAATATATTTTTAGTGGAATTTTCACTAATTTATATTTAGAGAGTATATTAATATGGTTATATATGTAATATTTAGGGAATAACAATATTATTACAGGTAGATAATTCGCTGATCGTTACCAAGGTGATTTTCATAACGTTCGTGTTGATCATGACGATGTTCATCATCTGCTTCGTCGGTGACGTGTTGACCAACTCGAGTTTGGAAATAGCCAAAGCGATCGAAAATAGTGATTACGCCTCGTTTATGGACGACGTGCCGTTGGTCAAATCCGTAAGTTTCATTCTCTGCAGGTCGCAAAAACCATTGCGCATACCCGTCGGTTGTCACGGATGCATGAACCTCAAATTCTTCAGCGAGACGATGAACAAAGTCGTCTCTTTCTTTATGATTCTCAACACGATGATTGGTTAAATCGATCTGTAATAAATAAAATATTTTTTTTGGGACGACTAATTGATCGTCTATAAAGTCGATTTGGAAATTCATCGGTATTCCCGAATTGAAATATGATTTTACACTGGAGAAGAATGTTCGTCCACTATATGGTTGATATAGCAAATATTTTATCAATAAATATGGTAAATAGTTAAACAAAATACAAAAAAAAATCTTTTATCATTTATTAAGAATTAGCTAATGTTACGATAATAATTTTATAGTGTTTACTAATTTATTGCACATAATTATGACAGCATCTAAGGTAAAATGTTCACTTCATTAGTAACGAGTCCAAACTGGTCATCGAGAAGAATGAAACGTCTATAGAATTTAAAAAACAGCCGTCTAGGGATTCTACCGACGAAGAATTCCAAAAGCTTTTTCTAATGTAAAATGATCTTTTTATTTCGGCAAATCGATAAATTTCCAAATTTATATTAAAATAATTATTATACAAATCTATATTATTCTAAAATGGATTCTTATCTCACTGTGTGCTAATCGGAAAACCACGTATATACTACGAATCGTAACTTCAAATTTTGTACTGTAACTATACTTTTATATTTTTTAATACAAAGTATATTTATATTCGTAGAGAAGATGGAGGAAAAAAAATTTTACACTTAAAGGGATATCGGACTCAGAAAATGGTCATTTTTAATACTTTTTTATAAAAAAAGAATACATTTTTTAAAAAATTCAGAATGCCATGCCCTTAGGGATGTTTTAAATAGTATACTCTTTATTCAGATTTTTAAATGTGTAATTTAATTCTGATTTTTGAGAATTCATGCCTTTTTAGACGAATAATGAAAATTGTTTATTTAATGATTATTAACAAATTTATTTTTTCTTAAAAAATCGCTTTTGTTTTAAACTACCCACATGAATTTTCTTCAGATTTTAATTCAATATTTTCAAGATAATTCTTATGTTCGAAGGTATAGATCCCTTTAACTTGGATCCGACATCCCGTTAAGATATAATTATATGGCACATTAAAGATAAAAAAATATATACGTAAATAGGACATAATAATTTGCATAAAGGAAGAACGATTCCTCTTCTTTTTAAATAGAAAGCAAGACAAACCTCGCTGTCAATTCATTGGCACGTATAGATTTCTTAAAATTAATATACAGCTCGTATATATGTAATGAAATTTAATTAAACCTTACAAAATTATCCAAACTTTTAAAAATTGTTTATTTTTCGGACTAATTTTAATCGAACGATTATTATAAGCTAATTATAAAATCTTGAGTTGAAAAAGAATAGGAATCGTTGTTACCATAAAGTCTATATTTTCCCAAAATTTCAAGAGAATTGAAAACTTTTTACGCTCGAAAATGCAAAAAATATATCATCTGCAACATTCAAAATTTCAAAAATTATATTATTACAAAGCTTCCTGATAGTTTAATCTCAGAAAATTAAAGATATCTAACAAGCGCCTTTTTCGCAACACATTTTCGTAGTTTTTCAAAATATGTCGCAGTTAAATTATTTAATGTTTTTTTTCATAGTCGATATATTTAAGCGAATTAACAATGGTAGAAAATAAGATGTACATATATATAGGTAAATAATAGAATTAGCAAATGGAATAAAAATATACATGACGCTTTTAATTCTTATCGAGTTAACGTACTGATAAATGCAAAATGTTTTTGTAACTGTTTATTGTATAACAATATATATGTGGATATAAAATAAAACTTTGCCAATTGAATGATTTAGATTATTCTTTTCTGGAAGCTTCATCGTTATTACACGTGTAAGTAAGTATACGAAAGGCGCGCGTAAAGAAAAGTGAATCAACAAGTACTAAATATTCTAAAAGTTTTGATGGCATGGATGAATTTTTTATTAAGAGTGCGACGATTCATTAGATTATTATAAAGTTTGATGTGACCGTACATCTAATTTACAATTAGAAATCGAATGGAAATATTCCTTTTTTATATATATATTCTAAAATTTCACCTTAAATCGTCTTATAGATAGTGTAAATTTCAATGTTAGATTTTTTGCTCGTCGAATAAAAATATCTATAAAAATGAATTTATTGATCGCTACGAGCCAAATCATACCCAAAACTGGTAAGACTTCGATTCTCAGTCCCGGAAAGTGGTCCTATTATAAGTAACTCAAACATGTCCTCGGAGAATGTTATAAAGCTCTAAATTTAAGGAAGATTGTAAGTAGGAAGAGTAAAAGTATGAAATGTAATGTAAATTATTCTTCATGATTTGTAAACTATGAATTTTTGAGTACTCGGTATTATAATTTGTTTTTTTTTATCTGGAGGTCCCAGGTTCGATTCCCCGCCCCGTCCGATTGATACAACCACCACTGGAGAATGTATTTTAACATGTTCTTTCCAAAGACACCGTATGACCTCCGTCGCTGATTAGCACCTGTTTAGGAGCATAAAAAGAGCGACATTTTTTTTAACAGTGGTATAATGAAATTGAACGTGATTGACATCCTTATCACAGAGGAAAGAAAATCGTTTACGTATGTGTTGAACATTTTTTACACAAAATGACAGGTTTTTTTTGTCTGGCGAATGATCAATTTCTTGGAGAATTCAGTGATTTAGTTTTTTATAAGTAGGCTAAATTATTAAGTAGTATAATTTTTTAATTAATTTGCATTGATGTTACATTAATTATTATTATTCTTACTTAAATTCATCTATATTTAATATAATGACAATTGACAATTTTTAGATGCCTATCAATTTAGTATCCTCTTCGCTTTTTATACATGAATAAATTTTTGGTTTCTTTATGATGATCAAGCTTCGTGAACTCATGGTACTGGGTCGGAATCTACGAAAATTAAAATATTGTCAAAATATCTTTCCATTTCACAAAAAATTTCAAGTGGAAAGTACTGCCAAGTATGAACTTGGGGCAAAAAATTCATCAGGGGTGATTATAACAGAATTTTCTTCGAAAAAAAATTGAATGGAATAGATGTATAACATTATTTAAAATTAATATATAAATTTACATAAGTATGATTTTTATTAAAATTAATAATAAACTTAATATTATAATTTTGACATTAATCTATTTGTGGTTCAAGTTCAATGCAACTGATGGCTCGGCCAGTACAGCGGAGGACTCTTACCGATTGATGCAACTATACTATTTAGGAATGTATTTGTAACTCTTGCTGTCTTCGGAAAGACACCATATGATCTCCATCGATGTTAAACTATTTAAAAATAAGTATGAACTGTAAGCTGGGTAAAGAAAAAATCGTTAAATGGGACTTACTTAATGTCATTTTTTAGTATATTGCAAAAGAAAATGATAAAAATATTAATGACGATAATTTGCACACTAAAATAACGATAATGTGTCAGTTTGGAAGTTTTTCGATATAATCAGACGAGAAAATCATAGACGGACTAAATGACGAAATTTCTTGCAATGCGACGCATCCAAGATTGTTCTAAGTTATAAAAAGCGACTCTTAAAAATTCCAGATTTGAACCCAGAATCAGGAAATTGATTTTTAAAGGTGACGATGCTGCTTTTTACAAAAAAACATTATATTTTGGATTAATCATCTAGATAAAAGCAGTTTTTATTACAATTCTCGACAGAAATGTCAAAACGTTGCAAACGCCAGGTTCTTCAGCTCTATTACTCTTTGTTCAGTTCTTAATGTTTAACTTCATGTATATCTATATTTACTGCAAACAATGTTATGGTTACCTTGGTCAAAAATTTATTTTAAAATCTTTTTATTAAAAATATGACGTTGAACTCGAACAAACAAAGATGAAATTGGATCTTAACTATATAATAAGCGGTATTTAAATCTCTATACTTTCCTGTATTTTACCTTCTTTTAATTAAGACACAATTTTCGATAGAAAAAATTTATACGTGGTTCAAAAAATTTTTTGAAGTTAAAAGTTGAAAGTCGTATAGTAGAAGAATCAATGTCTCATATCTCTAAGTCACCTTAACGATACATCTTTTACTCGACATTGTCTAAGAGGAACTACTTCGTATTTGATAGTCGTTTCCGTGTATTTAAAAATTCAATGAAAAATAAAGAAGGTGATAATTACAGTGTACACCTCACACCCGCTTTAAAATGCAAGTATCGCAATTATGAAGAACCCGAAGAAAAAACTACGCGTCGTTTATGCGTATACAATATTTATTAACTTTGCAGAAAAACGCGTATGAAATCCTATTCTACTTTTTTCTTCTTTCTTTCCAACACCTCGGATCCATTTAGTATGCAAATAAAAAATAATTGCCACGAATTAAATCGCTTGTTAATTACAGAATATTTTTTCTTCACGCTATTTTTCTTGTACTTTGATTTGTCGTCAGCGCGATGTATTCGATGTTACTTATATTGTTTTAGTACGATGTGAACTTCCAAACTGTTTGCATTGAACAAATAGAATTTTTTCATCAAATGTGAGTTACGTTCAACATTAATTTATTGTCATTTTTCGTTCTGTAACCAGATTTATTACCTAAATTGGATAAAGTGTGTATGGTAAGGTAAGTATTTTTTTTTCCTTCTTGTTTTCAATTATTAGTAAATTCTAAATAATAATATAAAATAAATTATATCAAGTGAATTTTCATGCGTGTTTCAGGCTCTTGCGATAATGGATGTCTATGAGACTGAGGTTTACAAACAATCTATACAACTTCATAAAGTAGCAGGTTTGTGGCCAAGCGATGATCAACGATCTGCCTATGTTGGTCGTATTAAATTTTACTTCATGGCGTTGGTCGTTGTTTTCATTACACTACTCGAATTGACAACTTTGTTAATCGCCACAGATTTTATCAATTTGATTGAGTAAGTCGCTTCGGGGATGTCAAACCTAATCGATAATTATATTTTGGGATAAGAACGTACTCTGTGTTAACTTTTTTTTATTGAGCTTTTCGATCTAAGTCATTTAAATCATCCGCTCGCTCGCTGTGTTAAACTGTAAATCATCCTGTACTGATATCTAAAGATTGTTAAAACTATTAATTTAATTAATTACTGCACGAAATTGTGTACTATTACAGACTACTGAAATGATTACTTTTAAACACTGATTTTTCGATCAGGTAAGGTAATATAATTAATCATTACATCAATAGTTACGGCGCTCAATTTCGATTTCGTATGATAGAAAATCTCTTCTCTTTAAATGCCCGTAATAAATATTGAATACGTACTCTGCCCATTTGACGACAGCGCCACTAATGATCGCTAATTCTCGAGCAGTGAATTCAAGAAGCTAATTCTGCGGATTCCCGTTAAGGCAAGTTCATCATTTCCTTTTTTTCTCTCTCGTTTTAGTAAATTATATCTTGCGTTTAAAATGTTAATTATATTGTATTAACAACTTATTTTTAAATATATTACTCAACCGACTCGGTGGCGGAAACGCACCTCGGCCGATGACGAAAATGAATCAGCATTCATGCAGCTTTCGTGAATATAGTTTTCGAGATCGGTTAGGTGTTCTTCCACACTTCACAACGTGACCGGGAGATTTGGAACATTTGGTTTCGATGCTTAGGCCTACGCAATGTGACCTAAACACTGAAAAATAATGTTTCAATACACCGGCCGCCTATAGTAAGGTTTTCCTTTCCTTACAGGAATAACCTCGGGCAAATGCGAGGCGGAATGGAATAAAAATAAAAAGGGGAAAAAGGAATGAAAACATACACCTTTACCTATAGATGGTAGAGGTATCCCGTAAAAATCCTTAATAATCCTTAAAAAGGGTATAAAGAGTAAAGACTGAATATAAAAAAATGAATTATATTACCCGAATAGATAACTTTGTTGAACAATTGAGATTATATGTTTTAAGAAGTAAATCATTTCTAGATATACACACACCGAGAGTGTACCTTAGGTTTTTTTCCTTTCCTGTTTTAACGTGACAGAACGATTTGAAAATGTATTCCTCAGTGGTGCTTGCATCAATCAGCAGAGACCGAGAATCGAACCCGTAACAACTCCAGAAACGAGTCCTTCGCTTTACCCACCAAGGCATCGCAAGCCGCTTGACCTACAATTTTAAATAATACTTATAAGTATATTTTCTCGCTATTAAACTATATGTGCTAATTCGCAAATGTTTTGAATATACTTTTTCAGAAAGCTACCTGTTATGTTTAAAAATCGCGATAGTAACCATTAATGTGATAATGTTTAAATTCTTCTGCAAATCTCTAAATTATTTGTCTACTATAGTCTACACGGAAAGTACTATCATCTTACCGATAAATTGGGAGTTTCATTTGCTTGAAGTCTACAGTGGAAAGGGATCAAGAATACTTGGCATTGTCCTAAGTGAGTTTACCGATTCATTAATCGTAAATATCTGTTGACATTTCATATACAAATTTTTTAAAATCTACGTGTAAAAACACTGATGTGTAAACATTTTTTAAACAATTAATTTTATTAATTATACTGCACGATGAAATTTTGTACTGCATTACAGACTTGTGATGCAACATTTATCATCATGTATACCAAATGTGTGGATCATTGTGATTTAAGGTATCTTGAAAAGTTACGCTTTGACACCTCATCCACTCTTTCTCTCTTGTTCGACCTGTCATCGAGCAACCTTTTCAAACCTCATGCAATCCATAAATGGAAGAACAGCTGTTAATAATCGACCAGCTCTATACATAAGCTGACCCACTGATATTTCAGCTCGAACAAGATAAGTAAAATCCATCGGACATCCAAAGCAAGTATACAATAAATCACATTTCAATTATATTGATCATAATAGTTTATTGGTATTAATTGAATTGATTTGAAACCTGAATGTTCACATGGATATAATAAATGATGATTGTTTTTTTTTGATTCTTTCATTTCGTTTTATTTTCTTTATTGGTTTAACTTATTTCTATAATTTAATTTAACAATTTAAAAAAGAGTAATTTTCAGTCGGTACACGACTGGGATAGTACCGTAATAAGTTTGACATCCCCTTAAAAGTTTAAAATCATATAAAGTTGAGTTTTCTTATAATTGCACATTTCGCAGGTATTTGTCAGGTGTACTTCCATCGATAATATCAACGATCAAACTTTTACCTGCCATTATAAATCGGTAAGTTGCAAACTCTTATTTTATAATTCGTTAATTTTCAACAATTTTTTTACAAACTACTTTATCGAAAATTTGATATGTTTTGTGTCGTTTGCAGAGACGTGATTATAGAATTGATAAAAGAAACAAAAGAAATCACAGAAAACGACAACGATTTTACTAAATCAGAATTGCAAACAATAGATAAATGGCATAATTATCAAGAAAAATTTATCAAATCTTTGTCGGTGGCGTATGCATTTTTGTTGTTCGTATTAACAATGACAGCAATGATAAACGACCAATTCGTGATCCAATGGTATTCTCCAAAGGTTTTCCACGAATACCCTTGGTATATTTTCTAATAAAATTCTTGATCAATTGGAGAACGTAAAAAATTAAGTTTTTACGGTAGACATTTAATTTGTAGGTACCAAATAATCTGGGCTATCGAAATAGTTATGGTTATTATTCGCTATATATCTGTCTTGTCTCTTGACGTCCACACGATCGTGTTTCTATGCCAACTGTTGAAACAACTCGAACTTTTGCAAAGCGCGATATTGAATTTGAATAAATCAAAATTATTACATACGATCAGGAAGCATATAATCGTTATGGATTACGGTGATTTGATGTGCGAATACTTGTCGGTGATGTTCATGTTTCAACATCTTGCTTTGGCACTTTTTGCGGCTTTCACAGGATTAGCAGTTTTATACGTAAATGTGTTCTATAAGTAGAAGTTGCAAATGGAGAGCCTAGTTATTAATGATTTTGTTTTTAATTTTCAGACAGACGATACAGTCTTATCGATAAAAATGACGATTTTATCCGTTTGCTCTACATTACTAATGCTGATGTATTGCTTCCTAGGAGAATTAATTACGAATACAAGCTTGAGAATTGCGGAAGCCGTCAAGGATATCGTTTTTAAAGAATCCCTAGCTGATGTCAATTCTTTAAAATCGTTAAATTTTATTTTACTACGGGCGCAAAAGCCATTGAGGTTGATCGTGTGTCACGAAGGAAGCTTGAATTTAAAATTCTTCAGCGAGAGTATGAATAAATTGGTGTCATTTTTTTTATTTTTAAGTACAATGTTGAAATAACTTTGAGGTGTAAAATTGTCTTGAGTAGTACCGTGATGAAGTTAATTGATGGCCAGGACTTGAGTTTCATTTAATTGAATTACACTTTAAAGTACCCCTCAGCGACTTAGCGCTTCTGTTAAAAATTTTTTTTATAACATCGACAGTCGTGACAAAGTAGGTACCAACTCGCTTGCATGTCCAAAGAGGAGCAAACTCACTGGCTTCTGTAAAAAGGGCCAATCTCTCTTTTAAGTGGAAAAAGGTGCTGATTCGCTTATGGTTGATAATAGAGGCTAAATCGCATCAAAAAGAGGATATTTCGTTCTTCGGTAAAACTTGCCTCAGACCAAATTTGTCTATCAAGAAAAGTAGATGTGGTCACAAGACACACCAAATCAAACGAATACGCGTGTGTGTGTTTGTTTATGTTTGTGGTTGAGCTAGTACCTTTTTGAAAAAATTAAATGAACCGTCACCTTCTTTGCCGCGGCCGTCGATATTTCGCTTATTTATCAGAGTTAGCTCAAAGAAAACTAAGCTTTACCTGATGAAATGTGGAAAATTGAAGATTTACCTGAAGTAATGTGGAAAATTGAAGGCCGAATCAAGACCGGACATTGATCTTCCGTAGCTAAGTTCTGGCCAAAATATTGTTGATCGATTTCTAGTAGATAAACCGTAATTGTTACTAGAAAGCGTCTAATTAAAACATACGTGTGGTAATTAGAATTAGGTAGATTTAACCAGCAGGGTCAAAGTTACCATGTATTTAACTATATTTTAAAAATATTTAATACATGTATATTAATATTATAATAAAGTTACTTGTGAATGCATTATTGTCTTTATCCTCTGTTTAAACTATCAACATCAGAGCAGGATAAGCGATGCCCGTTGTTTAGTAAAATTTATTGGTAACGTGTGTAACTGTATCGATTTATTCACTGTATGAATATACAAATATTCACGTCATCGAATAATTTGTGTATTTTTTCAAATACACAAAGATAAATGTCTTGATGTTACTGATTCTTTAAAATGATTAAAATCATTCTACATAGATTAGTACAAACAGTTGATGATCATCGAATGCTCATGTACTTGTGCAGAAAAATATGCACAGTTGGGCAATTTATTCTTCAGTGTAATTATTTAGTTTTCGAGGAAAGAAGTTAAAAATTACATCAATGATTGATATCAAAAGGTAGAAAAACACTAAATGGTTATCTTACTATAGATTAAAAAACATATTTTTTCTCGAATTCAGATATCAAAAAGAAAGTTTCATGACCAACCCGAGCGATATTGGTAAAGTAGTTTAAAAAATATAGTCGTATACGTAAAAACACACACACATACAATCATTTTCTAAGAACACGTGAGTTGTACTCTAGACATGTTAAAACATACTTCTAACACATTTTTAGCAAATCGAAAAATGTTACTAATAAAAAGCTTCCTCTATGAGGAAACGACGTATTTAAAGAGCAGTATTAAATTTCTACTTCCCTGCATTTTACGTTGCTTTAATTATAAAACAATTTTCGATAGATCAAATTTATCCTACGTTCTGCAATACAAACTTTTTTCAAATCGAAGCAGTAATTCTTCATTTCGTCTAGTAGAAGATTCAGTGTTTCTTTATTCAACCTTACACGATATTTCCCTTACTCAACATTGTCTAAGACCAACTACATCGTGTGTGATAATCGTTGGTGCATTTAAAAAATTCATTGCAAAATGAACGTGGTGGTAATTACAGTGTACACCTCACACCGTTTTAAATCGCGAGAGATTAAGTGTATCGCAATTATGAAGAAAAAACTACGCGTCGTTTACGTGTATATAATATTTATGAAACTTCGTAGAAAAACCCATATGATATTCTCTACTTTCTTCTTTTCTTCTGTAACACCTCGGGATTCATTTAGTATGTATATAAAAAGTAATAGCCGCGATTTAAATCGCTTGTTAATTACAGAACATATTTTTTTCGCGTTATTTCCACACTTCGGTTCCATGCCATTGCGATATATTCCCTACTGTTTATTGTATCTCTAGGATGTGAACTATGAGACTGTTAGATTTGTAGAAATAAAGTTATTGCTGGCGTCAAATGTGTGTTGCGTTTACTAAATTTAATTTGATTAAAGTTTGAATCTTATGGTAAGTTTATCATTATATCCTTTTTCTTCTTCTTATTTTCAATTATCAGTAAATAATACATTCAGTATATTTGATGCGTATTTCAGCAATTCGGGATCATGAATGTGTATAAGAGTGAGGTTTCTAAACAATGTGTATATCTTCACAAAGTAGCAGGTTTGTGGCCAACCGATGAACAACAGCCAGACTATGTTGGTCGTGCTAAATTTTACTTCGTGGCAATGGTTACTGTTTTCATTACATTGCTCCAATTGACAACTTTATTAGAAGCAACTGATTTTATCGATATGATACAGTAAGTCGCTTAGGGGATGTCAAACCTAATTGAAATTTTAAATTTCCGACTGAGTATTACTTAACATTATTTTTATTCAACTTTTCGATCTAACAAGGAGAGCATCTAATAATTTGGAAACAGATCGTGCCTGTAGGATATGTTTTTTAATACAAAATATGAAAATAGTCAGAGCCGCATAGCCTAACAATCGTTTTTTTTAAAGTTATACGCAATTGAAGCAAAATTTCCAAAAAATAGAGACTTCACTTCAAACGCTTGTAACTTCTATCCTATCAAATATTGACATTCAAACCAAAATTTAATGAAAATCTGAGATAAAATAGATAGAATTTAAAAAAAGACGCTCAAATCCGTAGGAATGGAGCAAAGTTTAGCCGAATTAAGAATTAGAAGAAATTTACCTTAAAAAAATCAATAAAATTTGTACTGCCCAATTTTTGTTTAAAATTGCTTCTAATTCTTAATTCGGCTATAACTCTGCTTCATTTCAACGGATTTGAACGTCTTTTTTTTTTAAATTATATCTATTTTATCTCAGCGCTTCATTAAACTTTGGATTGAATGTCAATATTTGATAGGATAGAAATTACAAGCGTTTGAAGTGAAGTCTCTATTTTTGGAAGTTTTGTTTTAATAGTGTATAACTTTCGAAAAAACGATTGTTAGGATATGCGGCTCTGGCTTTCTGTATATTTTTTATTGGAAAACATATCCTATAAGCTAGACACGATCAATTTCCAAATACATGAGATACTTTCCTGTAAGTGTAGATCCTGCACGTTTCAATCAATACATAGATCAATAATGTAAATACAAAAGGAAATTACGCCCAAAACTATTGTACATTAAGGTTATACCTTCCTTTACACATGATATAGTAGGAAAGCACGGTACAATGATTAATCAAAGTTTATCAAATATCAATCAATATCATTTAATTAAGTTTTTTATTAATAGGTCAGGTTTACCATTAGTACGATGCCATTGTTTATTTGGTCTCAGTAAAAACTCCTGTGGAGATGAGTTGATGCATATGATTAGAATGGGTCATCCACCGTCGATTATAGTTATTCGACATGTCTCGTTTTAGCTGTATAACAAATTAACGACTCAAATGGCAAGCACACACACATACAATCATTTTCTAAGAACACGTGAGTTGTACTCTAGACATGTTAAAACATACTTCTAACACATTTTTAGCAAATCGAAAAATGTTACTAATAAAAAGCTTCCTCTATGAGGAAACGATGTATTTAAAAGAGCAGTATTAAATTTCTACTTCCCTGTATTTTACAATTTTCGATAGATCAAATTTATCCTACGTTCTGCAATACAAACTTTTTTCAAATCGAAGCAGTAATTCTTCATTTCGTCTAGTAGAAGATTCAGTGTTTCTTTATTCAACCTTACACGATATTTCCCTTACTCAACATTGTCTAAGAGCAACTACATCGTGTGTAATAATCGTTGGTGCATTTAAAAAATTCATTGCAAAATGAACGTGGTGGTAATTACAGTGTACACCTCACACCGTTTTAAATCGCGAGAGATTAAGTGTATCGCAATTATGAAGAAAAAACTACGCGTCGTTTACGTCTATATAATATTTATGAAACTTCGTAGAAAAACCCATATGATATTCTCTACTTTCTTCTTTTTTTCTGTAACACCTCGGGATTCATTTAGTATGTATATAAAAAGTAATAGCCGCTATTTAAATCGCTTGTTAATTACAGAACATATTTTTTTCGCGTTATTTCCACACTTCGGTTCCATGCCATTGCGATATATTCCCTACTGTTTATTGTATCTCTAGGATGTGAACTATGAGACTGTTAGATTTGTAGAAATAAAGTTATTGCTGGCGTCAAATGTGTGTTGCGTTTACTAAATTTAATTTGATTAAAGTTTGAATGTTATGGTAAGTTTATCATTATATCCTTTTTCTTCTTCTTATTTTCAATTATCAGTAAATAATACATTCAGTATATTTGATGCGTATTTCAGCAATTCGGGATCATGAATGTGTATAAGAGTGAGGTTTCTAAACAATGTGTACATCTTCACAAAGTAGCAGGTTTGTGGCCAACCGATGAACAACAGCCAGACTATGTTGGTCGTGCTAAATTTTACTTCGTGGCAATGGTTACTGTTTTCATTACATTGCTCCAATTGACAACTTTATTAGAAGCAACTGATTTTATCGATATGATACAGTAAGTCGCTTAGGGGATGTCAAACCTAATTGAAATTTTAATTTCCGACTGAGTATTACTTAACATTATTTTTATTCAACTTTTCGATCTAACAAGGAGAGCATCTAATAATTTGGAAACAGATCGTGCCTGTAGGATATGTTTTTTAATACAAAATATGAAAATAGTCAGAGCCGCATAGCCTAACAATCGTTTTTTTTTAAAGTTATACGCAATTGAAGCAAAATTTCCAAAAAATAGAGACTTCACTTCAAACGCTTGTAACTTCTATCCTATCAAATATTGACATTCAAACCAAAATTTAATGAAAATCTGAGATAAAATAGATAGAATTTAAAAAAAGACGCTCAAATCCGTAGGAATGGAGCAAAGTTTAGCCGAATTAAGAATTAGAAGAAATTTACCTTAAAAAAATCAATAAAATTTGTACTGCCCAATTTTTGTTTAAAATTGCTTCTAATTCTTAATTCGGCTATAACTCTGCTTCATTTCAACGGATTTGAACGTCTTTTTTTTTTAAATTATATCTATTTTATCTCAGCGCTTCATTAAACTTTGGATTGAATGTCAATATTTGATAGGATAGAAATTACAAGCGTTTGAAGTGAAGTCTCTATTTTTGGAAGTTTTGTTTTAATAGTGTATAACTTTCGAAAAAACGATTGTTAGGATATGCGGCTCTGGCTTTCTGTATATTTTTTATTGGAAAACATATCCTATAAGCTAGACACGATCAATTTCCAAAACATGAGATACTTTCCTGTAAGTGTAGATCCTGCACGTTCATCAATACATAGATCATAATGTACATACAAAAGGAAATTACGCACAAAACTATTGTACATTAAGGTTATACCTTCCTTTACAAATGATATAGTAGGAAAGCACGGTAAAATGATTAATCAAAGTTTATCAATATCAATCAATATATTTAATTAATTTTTTTATTAAATAGGTCAGGTTACCATATAGTACGATTGCCATTGGTATTTTGGGTCATCAGTAAACTCCTGTGGAAGAATGAGTTGATGCATATGATTATAATGGTTCATCCATCGTCGATTTATAGTTATTCGACAATGTCTCGTTTTAGATGTATAACAAATTAACGACCAAATGGCAAAGGCAATTAAGAATTTTAAAAGAATTGGTCAGAGTTTTCATATGACCAACCCGAAATTCATGAATAATTACTAAACTGGCAATTTTTCAATATTTACTAAAGTTTATTATTCTCCTGCACTATTCAAAAAGTATAATAGTTTTGGTATAAATTATTTCATTTTTAATTTTACAAAATTGTTTTAGTATATGTATTTATACGTACCGATCTCTAATTCAATTTAATTACTGTTAAATTTCACAAGTTCGAATATTTTTATATCTTTTCTATAAAATTTAAAAATCAAAATTTAATTTAAATCATTAGCATTTCGTCCACGATCTCCAGTTTGAACTCCACAGTAAGAAACGGAAAGTACCTTTGACTTGAGTAACAGCGACGCCAGCAAAATGTTCCTCTACATACTAGGGGGTTCTTCCCCTTTCTGCTAGTTTCGCGCACCTAATTCCCATCACTCTGAATTCAAAATAATTTTTTAAAAATTATTTAAAATCCTCAATTTAAATATTTTCTATAAGTATAGAAATTTAATAAGCAAGCTTTTATACATTATTTGATAGAATACTTGCTCTTTTACAGACTCGATTACATACGATTGACCGAACCTTTGTGGTTAAACAGGATGGGAGTACTCTAAACCAGTAAATATTAAAATACTGGAGTCCCCGAATGTCCCCATCTTGGTCCAATTATATTTTGTATTTATATCAATGATCTTCCGTATGTGCTTGAACATACGAAGATTCTAATGTTTGGAAATTACTTAAAACGATTTTGCACAGTAGCAATCCGAATATGACCAGAATTAACCTTCAGTTCGATCTTAGAACCTTCGTCAGAATGTGCCAAACGAAATTATTTACTTTTTATATTGTATATATCGTAATCACTCTCCCTGGTGTTAATCTTGAAACTTATATGCTTTCTGGCGGAGCCAAAAGAAAAAAATCTTAAAAAGACAGATTTTTTTTCCTTTGCCTCCGCCAGATCGCATATAAGTTTCAAGATTATTTACTTTTTATACCACTAAATGCAATATTATATCTTTTTACCGAACGATTTTGTTCTTTAATTTAATATTATGAAATTCTGGGTATGTATTCTACAAATGTTACGAATTACAATGTGATAATTAATTTCGACGAATTTTTTCTTCTTTTTAATCGATATAATATAAAAACACGAACGATTTTGTAGATTTGGCAATCATTTTCGCAGCCTTTCGATACTTCAAACAGGTTTCCACGGCGAAGTGAATCACGGACTTAAGTAAACCTGATCAAGTATGGCTTTTAGGCTGGGAAAAAATGCATCTCAAAACGTGCATCAATTTGTTTCATCAGAGGCCTGTGATGGCTCGGTCGGTAGGGCGTCGGGCTCGTAATCTGGAGGTCCCAGGTTCGATTCCCGGCAATTCATCGTATGACCTCCGTCGCTGATTAGCACCGACTTGGGAGCATAAAAAGAGCGACGTTGAAATAATAAAAAAAAATTTGTTTCATCAATTTTTGACTTGATTTTCACTCAACTGCTCTTCTTCATGTTTAGCTTAATTGCGGTTCGCTCCAAAAATGTATTCATACCATTGGTTGTGAAAGTAACTAAATATACAAAAATAAGCATTCTCAGTCGGTACATGGCAATAAACCAGTGGTGACATCCCCTTAAAAGTCAAATCATGTACAAGTTGAGTTTGACTATAATTGTGCATTTTACAGGTATTTCACCGAATCACTTGCATCGTTAATAATGACGATCAAACTATTACCTGCTATCATAAGTAGGTAAATAGGAGACTTTTTTTATTAAACGGAAAATTATTATGTGTCAATAAAAATCTATCAAAGATACATTGTAGGAAATATGATACATTTTGTATGGTTTTTCTAGAGACGTCGTTATAGAATTAATAGAAAAAACAATATACATCGGGGAAAGTTACGTAAATTGTTCAAAAGAGGACGATCAAACAATAGCTAAATGGTGTAATTATCAAGAAAAATTACTTAAATTGTTGTCCGTGTCATATATATTAATGTTCATCACACTATCGACGTCCGCAATGTTGAATAACCAATTCTTATTCCTGTGGTATTCGCCAAAGTTTGTCAATGAATATCCTTGGTATACCTACTCTTATTCCGATTATTATTATCAATCAACTCGAGAATATAAAAAATAATATTAAAATCTTACTACGGATATTTAACTTTCAGGTATGAAATAACTTGGGCTATCCAAATTATTATAGGTTGCATTAATTTAATAGCAGTCTCATCGATTGACCTGCACTCGATCGTGTTTCTATGTCATCTGTTGAACCAACTCGAACTTATGCAAAATGCGATATTAAATTTGAGGAAATCAAAATTGTCGTACACCATACGGAGGCACGCGATCGTTATGGATTATGGGGATTTGCTGTGTGATTATTTCTCAATGATGTTTATGTTTCAACATCTTGCATTGGCACTTTTTGCGGCTTTCAGTGGACTAGTTGTTTTATACGTAAGTATTAAATGGGCATCGGACCCAAATTATGATCTGTACGTTATAAATCTAAACAATATTCGTATGGATGGGTTAAGGGGGTGTCATACTCAATTAAAAATTCAAATTTCGCACCACAAAATAGAAGACGAAAAAACAAACTAATTTACTTGTAACAATTAATAAAAACAAATTTACGCAAAACCAGGAGTTAGTTGCCCGTCCTTATGTTATTATCTACTATTTTTCAGTTTCAAGTTTTTATAACAATATGTCTCTGAGAAAACCTTGAAAAATGCAATTTTCTTATATTTATTTTTTTTATTCTCTTTGCTCATCACCCCATATACTCATTAAACGGGCTTTTACAGGGACACCCCTACCACCTATGTATGGGGGTGAAAACATTCCAATTTTTTCCCATCCCGGTCCCCACCGTCTCGCATTCACCCGGGGTTATGCCCGTGAGGAAGGGAAAACCTTGTAGGAAAACCTTCCCCGAGACGGCCGGTGTATTGAAACATTCTGTTTAGATGTTCAGGTCACCTTGCGTAGGCCCAAACACCGAAACCGAATGTTCCACACCTTCCGCTCACGTTGTGAAGTGTTGAAAAACACCTAACCGATCCCGAAAGCCGCACAAGAATGGTGTCACCCATCCAAGTGCCAACCGCACTCAGTGCTGCTTAACTTTCGTGATCGGCCGAGGTGCGTCTCCGCCACTCCGCCACCGTTTTGGTTCAATTTTCTTATATTATTCAAGGACATCTCGGCGACATATTGTTATAATAACATGAAACTTTGTAAAATAATAGACAATTACATAACGGAGGGCAACTAACTCTTGGCTTTGCGTAAATTTTTTAATATTAATTGTTATAAGTAAATGATTTGTTTTTTCGCCTGCTATTTTCTCATCAATTTTTACTTCAACTTTTTTCTCAATGTATAAGTAAATTAGTTGTTTTTTCGTCTGCTATTTTGTGGCGCGAAATTTGAATTTTTAATTGAGTATGACACCCCCTTAAAAGCAGTTAATTTAAAAATAAAGAAATAATCATTTTTTTAACAATAGTTAAATAAATAGATGTTTGGTCGGTAACTATTAATAAAAAAGACAGGGAAATTATGGGTATGTTATTTAAAACATCCTTAAGGGCTTTTTCAAAAATTCATTCTTTCGTTTACAAAAAAATATGAGAAATGTCATTTTCTGCGTTTGACATGTTCATAATATATTTCTCAAAAGAATTTGTAATTTTTTTCGAATGTTTGTTGTTTTTTTAATTTTCAGACGGACGATGCAGTTTTGTCGATGAAAATGACGATTTTATCCGTCTGTTCTATATTACTAATGCTGATATATTGCTACGTAGGAGAATTAATAACGAATACGAGCTCAAAAATTGCAGAAGCTATTAATTACGTCGTTTTCGAAGAATCCCTATCTGATGCAAAATCTTTGAAGGCCTTAAATTTCATTTTAATGCGGGCACAAAAGCCATTGAGGTTGATCATCTGTCAAGAAGGAAGTTTGAATTTAAAATTCTTCAGTGAGAGTATGAATAAATTAGTGTCGTTTTTTTTATTTTTAAATACAATGTTGAAATAATTTGGTGTTTAAGAATTTTCCGAAGTTTAAGTGCCCAATTTCTTAGGTATATGTCATTATTTTATTTGACGCTCCAGACTTGAATTGTATTTAATTGAAGTATTTTCAAAATTCAAACGTTAGTAGTAAATTCTTTGAAGAGGATGTCATTTCATCAATCATTATCTTTCAGTATAGAGAAATAATTAAAAAGTTTTATCATTATTTAAAAACTTACAGAATCATAATATAAATATAAATGATTCCATAAGCGTTTCTTCGGTCCGAATTATTAGGTCCGAGGACGCCTGGATATTTCAGAGCCAAATCTCAGCCAAATTTTGTGGTCGATCGAGTCACGTTTTACACCAATATCAAAATAATTATAGTCCTATTTTTACAGTAAGCATGGAAGCAGGGTAAAAAAAACATTACCACATATTGATAACTATATTTTAAATACATGTAAAAAACATTTAATACTTGGTAAAATTAAATTTGCACGACAATTTTAAATTTATCTACATGTTAATTCATCAATTTTTCTTATCAACGCCATGGTTGTGTACTTTGTATAAATACTTGTAAATCAACTTAACATTACTTTTCACGATTCTCATGTATGCGCACCCTGAATTACAGGATAGAAATTATTAGAAGTGTGTATCCGTGTTAGATTAATTGTTTAGCTTTCAATGTATACGCAAATAAATATGTTCAATTAACCGAAAGACATGTGCACTTTTTGGACTACTATAGATAAACTAGATGAAAAAAATGAATTTATTGATCTCTACGAACACGTTCAATTTGTCGATACCATAAACGAACGTGTCTTGTAGATGTTGATTTCTCAAAATGTATCCAAACAGTCGATCGTTGCATATTTTTGCAAAAAGTAAGTGTATGCGTTTGTTGGATAAGAAGTTGAAGTTGATTTTGATGAACAAATGCAAATTCGTTTATTTTATCAGTTTGCTATACATCTTTATATATTCAACGATGATGAAAGCGTTTCACGGAATCCTTGTTAAACGTACAATTATTGCGTGTTCGTTATCGTCGATTACAATATATTTTTTAATAAACAATTAATCATTATTTACTTATAATATTACCATTTAAAAACGACTTTCATGTAATTAATTAACAAATATTTTTCTTTTATTTTTTTTTCAATTTTCAAGTTTCTTTTTCAGAAGTATCAATGAAATTTGCATAAATGTTGTTAAAGTGATTTTCCCCCTTTTACTTTTATCAATTAAAATAAAATATTTAAACATTAGACGTTTGCGCGTTAAAAATAAAAAAAAATAACGAAGCGAAAAAAATGTAAGCGAGACGATGAAAACAGATTCTCATTTTGTAAACCTTCGATTCTAGACGTTTTCTAGTATTCTAATAAAATATTGGTTGCATTTATTGAAGTTACATCCGTGACAAAAGATGTTAAATAAAATTTACTAATCACGTACACTATAGACACAGAATATCAATCGTACAAAATAGAATACTTACATGATCTTCATCCATGCATCGAAACTATCTGGCTAAGAGTGTATGATAATAAATCGTTGCACACCAATCGACAGATTAAAATATTTGTATTATGATATCACTGTCCATCCTTTACTTGTGTGATCAAAATTCAACGAGTTCCATCTATCCTGTATTCGATATTTAATAGTAAATTTTATACTCATTCAACGATTCATTTGCCACTTACTTCTTCACGACGTCACTGATATGTCAAGGGTATACCAATCAGGATTAACACCTAAAAAAATCAGTACAAAATATTTCATTTATAATTCCTTGTATATCTAAGACAAATATACAATTAATTGCAAGATTAAAGGTGAAGTAATTTTACAGCAATAATATCCATGAAATGCAAAATCTGTGTAAAGAGATTATCCAACTGTTGTATAGGAATCATTTATGATTCAACAAAATATTGCACGAATTATCACTGCTCTTACCAAAATATCACAAATCAATTCCTTTTAGTTCCAACGTCTGACGAATATTAATATTCTCATTTTACAATATCCACTTCGCTTTTTACATGAAGAATGTAAGGACGACGTTGCAAGCACCATAAATCAGGCAACACTAAAACCAACATCAAATGCTGAAAAGTTCTGTTATTTCATATTCTTTTTGTAAGTTACATAAAGGAAAAAGAAAAGTTTAAAAGGTAATTACAGAACATTACTGCTTAGGATGTAGCAAAAGGAAGAAAAATTATAAGCAAACCAGAGAATTATTTGCATAAATGTACAAAGGTAAAGTATTAATACTTAGAATCTTTCTAAATAGTATAAAGGCGTATAAGGAACGCTTATTTATCAAATATTAATAAGTCTAGATTCTACACTTTGTTTCGTAGTTGTATGTAAAATTATGCAGCGAAACAAACCGATAAGTGATATAAGTATACGTATTTAATTTAAAATTCATATCTTTGATCTTATTCACCGAATGAGTAGAAAATATTCTTTTTGTGAATCGGTCGATACAAGTAGTCGGTGCACAGCTATGATCAGACGAGAAACTCACAGTCAGACTCGACGTTTCTCACAAAGTTTCACCTCTTTCTTTTTTTACCATCACGCTTATTAAATCGTAATAAATCTATAAAATTTTTGTAAGGAAATTATTTTGAATCATATCTGAGTAAGGTAAAATATTTGGAGAGATAAATTGTAATAGAATTAACACCGATTTGTGAATAATCGTTCGAATATATACGTATAGATGTCGAGTAAAATAGAAATAATAAATGACAAACTACTATTTGAGCGAGGAACGTTGTTTCACAGACAATTCGGTGTTTGGCCTTACGGTACCAATGCGATGGGGACGATCGAAAAAATTAAAGGAATATTGAATTTGATAATAATCGTTTGCTTGGGCGGTTTTCATTTCACCGCTTTAAATAATATTCCAGATGTAGGAGATAAGCTAGTGTAATACGACAGTATCATTATAGTAATATTAATAAATACCTCATTTATATTAATTACCTCATTTTGTTTTAATATATTTAATATGTTTTATATATATCTATCTACGTATTTTATTAACTATATTGTTAAAAATACAATGCTAAAAAATAATAATAAAAAATTTTAATAGACACGTGGTGGAAGCCATGTCATCGCTTATCGCTATTGGTAAAGTGTTGCCTATAGTGTTCAATAGGTAAGATTCCATTTAAGCCAAATCACGAAATTAAATTTCCCGCTCTTGAAATTTTTAGATTTTTATAATTGTCACAAAAAAACATATACTATACGCATGAAATATAAATTTAAATTTTTTTAAATAATTTTTAAAATAAATATTAAATTTTTATAGGTTAATCTTGTAAATGCTCACGTGCTCACAGAACATATCTTCGAATTGTGATCTCGTCTCTTACTCTATATCTTCTCTCTAAATCTATATCTTTTTTATTTAGCTTTTAAACCTATACAGTACGTTTATATTACGTTACATGAATTAAATTATACATATTATTGTATTGCGAAGTTAAAAGACCATGGAAAATAATCTTATATTTTAAAATTACCTCTGTTTAGGTATGTGATGATAATTCTACTACTGTATGTTAGGTTCCGCTATGTTATGATATTTCATATTTCATATACATATTTTGGCTAACGATTCAGCCATATGATAGATTAGCCCTTACACGATTAATTGATTTACATAAATTTCTGTCGAGAATATCTATGTTTATCTATCTCTCTTTTTTCATTCGCAGTCTTTCTTCTTAACTCTTCTTCGCCAAGTCTTACCCCCCCCCCCCCCCCCCGCAAAAAAAATCCCAAAATTTAACGTGGCTATACAACCGTAACTCAATAACATCCGTAACAGTCAATCAAAACGATCTTATTTTGGCTTCACTTTCAGGTTCATCTCTTTTTTAAGACTAGAATTAACCATGCGCATTCCGTGCGCTCTTACGTTCCTTAACAATCATTATTTGAAATATTACGCTGTTTTAATAATATATTTAGTTTTTAATAATATATTTATTCACGATTTATTATACTCCAATTTTGTCAAGAAAATTCATACATTACGTTTTTCCTGCGCTGCCAAATCTAACCTACAATGTTTTAGACGCATGCGCAAAACGTGAACCAATCACATAGCCGTTTCACTTAGCTTCACAACATCCGGCATTCGCTTTTTTATATATGGAGGATAGGAATAGTAATCTCACGATGAAAATATAAAATGCGTACCTTATTGTATCACTTTTGAAAAATATAGAATATAAGACAATTACAATTTTTGTGTAAATAATTGCTGCATTTCACTCTCTTCAAAAGTGCAAAAGTGTCGATTTATGCATTCTAGCGTCCATTCTTACACTTAAGGATTTACAGTGTACCGTACAAAATAAAATTTATTTATAACTTTGTAATAATGTACATTCGTCGCGAACTAAAATTATATATCATTTACAAATTTATATATAGTTACAATAAAACTGAAAGGATCGAGTTAAGCAACTTTAATTTATTAAGAAATAATAAAAAATTTTAATAGACACGTGGTGGAAGCCATGTCATCGCTTATCGCTATTGGTAAAGTGTTGCCTATAGTGTTCAATAGGTAAGATTCCATTTAAGCCAAATCACGAAATTAAATTTCCCGCTCTTGAAATTTTTAGATTTTTATAATTGTGACAAAAAAGCATATACTACGCAAGAAATATAAATTTAAATGTTTTTAAATAATTTTTAAAATAAATATTAAATTTTTATAGGTTAATCTTGTAAATGCTCACGTGCTCACAGAACATATCTTCGAATTGTGATCTTCGTCTCTTACTCTATATCTTCTCTCTAAATCTATATCTTTTTTTATTTAGCTTTTAAACCTATACAGTACGTTTATATTACGTTACATGAATTAAATTATACATATTATTGTATTGCGAAGTTTAAAAAGACCATGGAAAATAATCTTATATTTTAAAATTACCTCTGTTTAGGTATGTGATGATAATTCTACGTACTGTAATGTTAGGTTCCGCTATGTTATGATATTTCATATTTCATATACATATTTTGGCTAACGATTCAGCCATATGATAGATTAGCCCTTACACGATTAATTGATTTACATAAATTTCTGTCGAGAATATCTATGTTTATCTATCTCTCTTTTTTCATTCGCAGTCTTCTTCTTAACTCTTCTTCGCCAAGTCTTACCCCCCCCCCCCCCCCCCGCAAAAAAAATCCCAAAATTTAACGTGGCTATACAACCGTAACTCAATAACATCCGTAACAGTCAATCAAAACGATCTTATTTTGGCTTCACTTTCAGGTTCATCTCTTTTTAAGACTAGAATTAACCATGCGCATTCCGTGCGCTCTTACGTTCCTTAACAATCATTATTTGAAATATTACGCTGTTTTAATAATATATTTAGTTTTTAATAATATATTTATTCACGATTTATTATACTCCAATTTTGTCAAGAAAATTCATACATTACGTTTTTCCTGCGCTGCCAAATCTAACCTACAATGTTTTAGACGCATGCGCAAAACGTGAACCAATCACATAGCCGTTTCACTTAGCTTCACAACATCCGGCATTCGCTTTTTTATATATGGAGGATAGGAATAGTAATCTCACGATGAAAATATAAAATGCGTACCTTATTGTATCACTTTGAAAAATATAGAATATAAGACAATTACAATTTTTGTGTAAATAATTGCTGCATTTCACTCTCTTCAAAAGTGCAAAAGTGTCGATTTATGCATTCTAGCGTCCATTCTTACACTTAAGGATTTACAGTGTACCGTACAAAATAAAATTTATTTATAACTTTGTAATAATGTACATTCGTCGCGAACTAAAATTATATATCATTTACAAATTTATATATAGTTACAATAAAACTGAAAGGATCGAGTTAAGCAACTTTAATTTATTAAGAAACAATAAAAAATTACATCTATTTTATCCCTATCCTGTCTGTATATCTACGATGCCCTTATAAACGTAAGAATAACATATGCAATGAAAGAAAAGAAATTTTCCAAGAGCAGGAAATTTAAAAATCCGATTGACCGCGACACCTTCTCAACTTTTATATTTCAGAAAATAATTTATAACAACGTTATATATTTCAGAAAAAAATTTATGGCGACATTGTATAAGATGAAAGAAGTTTTCGTTTACATAGAACACATACGTCGAGAATTGAACTTCGGAGACGAATGGCGGCTTTATCAAAATAAACTGATCAAAATGTGGGTGCCATTTTGTTACCTTGTGATGCTATCGTACGTCGGTTCACCGATGCTAAAAAAACGCGGTTTGCCATTCGAAGGAACTTTACCGGATATTCTCTACGTAACTCCTTGGTATAATTTTATTGTAAATTCTTACATATTTAATACGCAATATACAGTAACGCTCAAAATTTTGGGTTCACTAAAGTAAAAATGTGTAATCTTATATAAATGTTTATTTGCATGAAAACTTTCGTAAGTTCCGTTAAAATGGTGATGGATAAAATTATAAACAAAAAGGAAGTTGAAAATTCTTTAAAAAAAGCTTTAATTCACTTGTTATTGTCTACTATGGTTGATCAAATAACTCAGAATGCAGCCTTTATAAAAAAAATCATAGGCGTTTTGTCCGCGATCTTCTTGCTGAAAGCTCCGGACAAAACGCCCATAATTTTTGAAAAGGCCATATTCTGGGTAATTCCATAAAACATAGTTGACAAAGAGTAAAATGAGCATTCTTTAATTTAAGATTAACTTTTGATTTGGAAAGACCAATAAATATATTTTATGCAATAATATTTTAATCTGAAATTCAGTACAGTTAGATTATATTAATAAACGAATATTACATTATTGCAGTAATTACACATTTATTGCCAATTGTCGCGTTTGTCGGTAAGGTAGGGAAAGTATAAATAACGATCATGGTTTTAAATTTCCTTACAAATCGATTTTTAACTCGTTTTATATAGCATCATTTGATCACCAGAGATGTAACTTAATTTTTTATTTCAGTAAATCCAAACTTTTGACCGATATTGCGCTCATCCAAATATCTAACTATTTTTTAACAAAATCGTACCCATCAAGGTACGAAATCACTTACTTCGTTCAGTGCATCTTCGCTTACCTCAGATTCATAAGCGTATTATCAAGCGACATCTATTGCATCACTCTGATATGCCAGTTGTGCGACAAACTCGAAATCGTAGAGTATTTATTTAAAAATTTACAAAAAGATGGCAAAGTAAGTCTCAAAAAAACTATCCAAGCTCACGGAGTCGTCTTGAATTTCGGATGCATGGTCTGCGACAATCTTCGAGGCGTATTTTTACTTCAATACTTTGTACTGTCAACGTTTTTATGCTTAAGCTGCGTCATTATGATTTAAGTAAGAAATTTCTTTACTCTTTGTATAAAATTTTTATCAAATTGTATAGACTATTTTTTTTACAGATTGTATACAGATTTTATACATATTGTGTACAACCAATATTGTATACTATTTGTATAAAATATATTGTATACATTTTGTATACAATCTGTATACTATTTTTTTACGTGGGGACCTCCGTCGCTGATTAGCACCGGTTTGGGAGCATAAAAAGAGCGACGTTAAGTTAATAAAAAAAAAATTATAAATTTTTGGTAATAAAACTCGGTCTGGGGTACATAACAAAGATTTTACGGAGCAACCCGCAGATTTAAATGATGCAAATGTAATATATTATGTATTTTCCATTAAAATTGTACAGAGTTTCCAAAAGTTTATTTTTAGTGAATTATTGAAGTCAGACTATGTTAGCAAAATTATACGTATGTGTGTGTATGAGTGGGATAGAAAGAAAGAAAGAAAAAATATGAAGAATTGTAACGAATCCGATGCGCCTATCCGATACATGGATCTCAGAAAGTTACGCCTATCTTGGCTCGTTTTTTTTTATTAATCTAGGGCAGTTTCTCACTGTTTTCTTTTCTGTTTTCATATTTCATTAAATTTGACCGATTTTTCAAAATAAATATTAAATTTTTATAGGTTAATCTTTTAAATGCTCACGTGGTCACAGAACATATCTTCGAATTTTGATTCGTCTCTTACTCTATATCATCTCTCTAAATCTATATCTTTTTTTATTTAGCTTTTAAACCTATACAGTACGTTTATATTACGTTACATGAATTAAATTATACATATTATTGTATTGCGAAGTTTAAAAAGACCATGGAAAATAATCTTATATTTTAAAATTACCTCTGTTTAGGTATGTGATGATAATTCTACGTACTGTAATGTTATAGGTTCCGCTATGTTATGATATTTCATTATATTTAATTTTTTATATATACTCACTCTTTCACTGTCGAACAACACACATTGCCATACAACGTGATTAATGTTTTCTTCGTACTCGCCGCACTTGCATAAAGCGTACTATTTACAACACATATTTTGGCTAACGATTCGGCCATATGATAGATTAGCCCTTACACGATTAATTGATATATATAAATTTCTGTCGAGTATATCTATGTTTATCTATCTCTCTTTTTTCATTCGCAGTCTTTCTTCTTAACTCTTCTTCGCCAAGTCTTACCCCCCCCCCCGCAAAAAAAATCCCAAAATTTAACGTGGCTATACAACCGTAACTCAATAACATCCGTAACAGTCAATCAAAACGATCTTATTTTGGCTTCACTTTCAGGTTCATCTCTTTTTTAAGACTAGAATTAACCATGCGCATTCCGTGCGCTCTTGCGTTTTTTAACAGTCATTATTTGAAATATTACGCTGTTTTAATAATATATTTAGTTTTTAATAATATATTTATTCACGATTTATTATACTCCAATTTTGTCAAGAAAATT
This sequence comes from Theocolax elegans, assembly GCA_026168455.1. NCBI lineage: Eukaryota > Metazoa > Arthropoda > Insecta > Hymenoptera > Cerocephalidae > Theocolax > Theocolax elegans. The sequence continues at coordinate 77,363,613 of CM047427.1, read as the reverse complement.
CATACATTACGTTTTTCCTGCGCTTCCAAATCTAACCTACAATGTTTTAGACGCATGCGCAAAACGTGAACCAATCACATAGCCGTTTCACTTGGCTTCACATCATCCGGCATTCGCTTTTTTATATATGGAGGATAGGAATAGTAATCTCACGATGAAAATATAAAATGCGTACCTTATTGTATCACTTTCGAAAAATATAGAATATAAGACAATTACAATTTTTGTGTAAATAATTGCTGCATTTCACTCTCTTCAAAAGTGCAAAAGTGTCGATTGATGCATTCTAGCGTCCATTCTTACACTTAAGGATTTACAGTGTACCGTACAAAATGAAATTTATTTATAACTTTGTAATAATGTACATTCGTCGCGAACTAAAATTCTATATCTTTTTTTATTTAGCTTTTAAAACCTATACAGTACGTTTATATTACGTTACATGAATTAAATTATACATATTATTGTATTGCGAAGTTTAAAAAGACCATGGAAAATAATCTTATATTTTAAAATTACCTCTGTTTAGGTATGTGATGATAATTCTACGTACTGTAATGTTATAGGTTCCGCTATGTTATGATATTTCATTATATTTAATTTTTTATATATACTCACTCTTTCACTGTCGAACAACACACATTGCCATACAACGTGATTAATGTTTTCTTCGTACTCGCCGCACTTGCATAAAGCGTACTATTTACAACACATATTTTGGCTAACGATTCGGCCATATGATAGATTAGCCCTTACACGATTAATTGATATATATAAATTTCTGTCGAGTATATCTATGTTTATCTATCTCTCTTTTTTCATTCGCAGTCTTTCTTCTTAACTCTTCTTCGCCAAGTCTTACCCCCCCCCCCGCAAAAAAAATCCCAAAATTTAACGTGGCTATACAACCGTAACTCAATAACATCCGTAACAGTCAATCAAAACGATCTTATTTTGGCTTCACTTTCAGGTTCATCTCTTTTTTAAGACTAGAATTAACCATGCGCATTCCGTGCGCTCTTGCGTTTCTTAACAGTCATTATTTGAAATATTACGCTGTTTTAATAATATATTTAGTTTTTAATAATATATTTATTCACGATTTATTATACTCCAATTTTGTCAAGAAAATTCATACATTACGTTTTTCCTGCGCTTCCAAATCTAACCTACAATGTTTTAGACGCATGCGCAAAACGTGAACCAATCACATAGCCGTTTCACTTGGCTTCACATCATCCGGCATTCGCTTTTTTATATATGGAGGATAGGAATAGTAATCTCACGATGAAAATATAAAATGCGTACCTTATTGTATCACTTTCGAAAAATATAGAATATAAGACAATTACAATTTTTGTGTAAATAATTGCTGCATTTCACTCTCTTCAAAGTGCAAAAGTGTCGATTTATGCATTCTAGCGTCCATTCTTACACTTAAGGATTTACAGTGTACCGTACAAAATGAAATTTATTTATAACTTTGTAATAATGTACATTCGTCGCGAACTAAAATTATATATCATTTACAAATTTATATAGTTACAATGAAACTCAAAGGATCGAGTCAAGCAACTTTAATTTATTAAGAAACAATAAAAAATCACATCTGTTTTATCCCTATCCTCTCTGTATGTCTACGATGTCCTTATAAACGTAAGAATAACATATGCAATGAAAGAAAATAAATTTTCCAAGAGCAGAAAATTTAAAAATCCGATTGACCGCGACACCTTCTGAACTTTTATATTTCAGAAAATAATTTATAACAACGTTTTATATTTCAGAAAAAAATTTATGGCGACATTGTACAAGATGAAAGAAGTTTTCGTTTACATAGAACACATACGTCGAGAATTGAACTACGGAGACGAATGGCGGCTTTATCAAAATAAACTGATTAAAATGTGGGTGCCATTTTGTTACCTTGTGATGCTATCGTACGTCGGTTCACCGATGCTAAAAAAACGCGGTTTGCCATTCGAAGGAACTTTACCGGATATTCTCTACGTAACTCCTTGGTATAATTTTATTGTGAATTCTTCCATATTTAATACGCAATGTACATACAGTAGCGCTCAAAATTTTGGGTTCACTAAAGTAAAAATGTGTAATCTTATATAAATGTTTATTTGCATGAAAACTTTCGTAAGTTCCGTTAAAATGGTGATGGATAAAATTATAAACAAAAAGGAAGTTGAAAATTCTTTAAAAAAAGCTTTAATTCACTTGTTATATTGTCTACTATGGTTGATCAAATAATTCAGAATGCAGCCTTTATAAAAAAATCATAGGCGTTTCGTCCGCGAACTCTTTATTGAAAGATCGGGACAAAACGCCCATAATTTTTGAAAAGGCCATATTCTGGGTAATTCCACAAAACATAGTTGACAAAGAGTAAAATGAGCATTCTTTAATTTAAGATTAACTTTTGATTTGGAAAGACCAATAAATATATTTTATGCAATAATATTTTAATCTCAAATTCAGTACAGTTAGATTATATTAATAAGCGAATATTACATTATTGCAGTAATTACACATTTATTGCCAATTGTCGCGTTTGTCAATAAGGCAGGGAAAGTAACTTTAACTGGTTTTATATAGCATCATTTGATCACCAGAGATGTAACTTAATTTTTTATTTCAGTAAATCCAAACTTTTGACCGATATTGCGCTCATCCAAATATCTAACTATTTTTTAACAAAATCGTACCCATCAAGGTACGAAATCACTTACTTCGTTCAGTGCATCTTCGCTTACCTCAGATTCATAAGCGTATTATCAAGCGACATCTATTGCATCACTCTGATATGCCAGTTGTGCGACAAACTCGAAATCGTAGAGTACTTATTTAAAATTTACAAAAAGATGGCAAAGTAAGTCTCAAAAAAACTATCCAAGCTCACGGAGTCGTCTTGAATTTCGGATGCATGGTCTGCGACTAATCTTCGAGGCGTATTTTTACTTCAATACTTTGTACTGTCAACGTTTTTGTGCTTAAGCTGCGTCATTATGATTTACGTAAGTCATTGCTCCTTTCACTCTGAAACATTCGTGATAATTAACTTATTTTTTCTTTTATTTCAAAGACAAAAGATCCAGTCACTTACTTCAGAATAATATTCATGTCGATGATAGTAACGTTCACGATGCTGACTATCTGCACCGTTTGCGACAAAATCACGACGTTCAGTTTGCAGCTGACTACGGAAATTGAAAATATTGCTTACCAAACTTACGGTGACGACTTGTCCTCCTTGATGTTGTTAAATTTCGTTACGATGCGAGCTCAGAAACCATTGCGTTTTATGGTGCACAATCAAAGTTGGTTCAGTCTGAAATTTTTCAGCGAAAGTATGAACAAAGTTCTCTCCTTCTTCTTGTTCATTAAAACATTTGTGTAATAACTTGATATATTATATACCTATACAAGTATCTAACTTCGATGTGTCTTTAATAAATAAAAAATCGTAGTAAAACTGTAGGTGTCAGGTGTATTTTACAGTCATAAAAAAGGAATCTTTTCTGCGTAATCGATCAATTATATAACGTGGGTGCAGTTTAGGGGTCAAAAAAGTGAAGGGGATGCGCAATTCCGGTAATGCGTGATAAATTACTTTCGTAGGAAAATTCACTGTTTACGATGAATTATTTACGAGATTTGGGGAGAATAAGTACACAAGTGTTTCGCGTGCGATTAATCGCACACTGAGCGTCCAATGAAACTATATTTGCGTTGCTGAATTTTAAATTACCATTTCCCTTCCGTGTATTTTAACCTGCAGGATGAAAGATGAATATTTAATATTATTAACGATTACATATTCCTGCTGGAAAATCGTGAAAGGATTATAAGGTAGTTATTAGTTATTTTTGATGAATTCATTCGAATTAAATAAAATTCGGTTAAAATTATGATGCTCATCAGATGTTTTTTTGGCTAAAAATCATGTTCTTTACTGAATGTTTATATTTTATCAATAAATTTCATCGAATAAGATTGATTCATTCTATAACTACATAATTTGTTCGTGTTGTGTCAGTATTAATGTATTATTAGTTTTTTCTGTTCGTTTTGAAAAGAAGAGATTTGAACAATAATAATTATATAGTATAATAACAGTGACAAAAGTAATTTTGTATTAGTAGTACATAAACACTTTACGATTTTATTAATATATGACGTGATTTTTAATGTTATTACAAATATTAGCTGAGGTTAAGCTAAGCATTAGTAGAAGTATATCATTTTTAACATATTATCATTAATAGTAATAATAATATATTTTTCACCCTAATCATCTAAAACGTCTGGTGTACTGACATCTACGAAGGGAGTAAAATCTCATTTTATTCCCTCATTCAATATCTTTATTCACTGTACACACACTTGATTCCCTGTATATTCGTAGATATATTTCAGCACCTGCAGTAAATTTAATTTAACTTGATTATAAAAACACATCTGTATCAAATTTGAAAGCAAAATAAAACGTGTGATTTGGAGAAAATTATGAAAAAATATTAGAAATGTCGAATGAAGTGGTTTTTCAAACGATTAGGATGAAAAGTGCTAAATTCACCTGGGAAATAATAGACGTTTCATTCCCTTGGTGCATGAATAACAATTATTTGGTTTGTTCATTAGCTTTTAATAATTATATATTAATTTAATTATTTTTACAATTTTACAATTTCTTAATTAATTATATATTTATTTATTTATTTTTTTTTTTATTCTTGATTTTGTGCTCTCTTTTTCCTGGCACTTCCTACCGTTTATCCCCTGGGGGACTTTAACGGTGTCCACCTACCACCTATGTGTGGGTGCTTTATCCCTTCCTTAAAAACCCCACCATCTCGCATTCGCCCGGGGTTATGCCCGTGGACGAGGGAAACCTGTGAAGCAGGGAAAACCTCACCCGAGATGGCCGGTGTATTCGAAACATTCTTTTTGGGTGTCAAAGTCACATTGTGTAGGCCTTGACACCGAAACCGAATGTTTCACACCTCCCGCTCACGTTGTGAAGTGTGAAAAAACACCTAACCCGCCACGAAAGCCAAACCCATCCAAGTGCGAACCGCACTCAGTGCTGCTTAACTTCCGTGACCGGCCGAGGTGCGTCTCCGCCACTCCGCCACCGTGTCGGTTAATTAATTATATAATTTTTATAATAAAATTATTTATCAATTTTTGTGTAAATAATTGCTGCATTTCACTCTCTTCAAAAGTGCAAAAGTGTCGATTGATGCATTCTAGCGTCCATTCTTACACTAAGGATTTACAGTGTACCGTACAAATGAAATTTATTGTATAACTTTGTAATTAATGTACAATTCGTCGCGAACTAAAATTATATATCATTTACAAATTTATATAGTTACAATGAAACTCAAAGGATCGAGTCAAGCAACTTTAATTTATTAAGAAACAATAACAAATCACATCTGTTTTATCCCTATCCTCTCTGTATGTCTACGATGTCCTTATAAACGTAGATACTAACATATGCAATGAAAGAAAATAAATTTTCCAAGAGCAGAAATTTTAAAAATCCGATTGACCGCGACACCTTCTGAACTTTTATATTTCAGAAAATAATTATAACAACGTTTTATATTCAGAAAAAAATTTATGGCGAATTGTACAAGATGAAAGAGTTTTCGTTTACATAGAACACATACGTCGAGAATTGAACTACGGAGACGAATGGCGGCTTTATCAAAATAAACTGATTAAAAATGTGGTGCCATTTTGTTACCTTGTGATGCTATCGTACGTCGGTTCACCGATGCTAAAAAAACGCGGTTTGCCATTCGAAGGAAACTTTACCGGATATTCTCTACGTACTCCTTTGTATAATTTTATTGTGAATTCTTCCATATTTAATACCGCAATGTACATACAGTAGCGCTCAAAAATTTTGGGTTCACTAAAGTAAAAAATGGTGTAATCTTATATAAATGTTTATTTGCATGAAAAACTTTCGTAAGTTCCGTTAAAATGGTGATGGATAAAATTCTAAACAAAAAAGGGAAGTTGAAAATTCTTTAAAAAAAGCTTTAATTCACTTGTTATATTGTCTACTATGGTGATCAAATAATTCAGAATGCAGCCTTTATAAAAAATCATAGGCGTTTCGTCCGCGAACTCTTTATTGAAAGATCGGGACAAAACGCCATACTTTTTGAAAAGGCCATATTCTGGGTAATTCCCAAAACCATAGTTGACAAAGAGTAAATGAGCATTCTTTAATTTAAGATTAACTTTTGATTTGGAAAGACCAATAAATATATTTTATGCAATAATATTTTAATCTCAAATTCAGTACAGTTGATTATATTAATAAGCGAATATTACATTATTGCAGTAATTACACATTTATTGCCAATTGTCGCGTTTGTCAATAAGGCAGGGAAAGTAACTTTAACTGGTTTATATAGCATCATTTGATCACCAGAGATGTAACTTAATTTTTTATTTCAGTAAATCCAAACTTTTGACCGATATTGCGCTCATCCAAATATCTAACTATTTTTTAACAAATCGTACCCATCAAGGTACGAAATCACTTACTTCGTTCAGTGCATCTTCGCTTACCTCAGATTTCATAAGCGTATTATCAAGCGACATCTATTGCATCACTCTGATATTGCCAGTTGTGCGATCAAACTCGAAATCGTAGAGTACTTATTTAAAAATTTACAAAAAGATGGCAAAGTAAGTCTCAAAAAAACTATCCAAGCTCACGGAGTCGTCTTGAATTTCGGATGCATGGTCTGCGATAATCTTCGAGGCGTATTTTTACTTCAATATTTTGTACTGTCAACGTTTTTGTGCTTAAGCTGCGTCCATTATGATTTACGTAAGTCACTTGCTCCTTTCACTCTGAAACATTCGTGATAATTAACTTATTTTTTCTTTTATTTCAAAGACAAAAGATCCAGTCACTTACTTCAGAATATATTCATGGTCGATGATAGTAACGTTCACGATGCTGACTATCTGCACCGTTTGCGACAAAATCACGACGTTCAGTTTGCAGCTGACTACGGAAATTGAAAATATTGCTTACCAAACTTACGGTGACGACTTGTCCTCCTTGATGTTGTTAAATTTCGTTACGATGCGAGCTCAGAAACCATTGCGTTTTATGGTGCACAATCAAAGTTGGTTCAATCTGAAATTTTCAGCGAAAGTATGAACAAAGTTCTCTCCTTCTTCTTGTTCATTAAAACATTTGTGTAATAACTTGATATATTATATACCTATACAAGTATTTGTAAGTAAGTAGTTATATATCTAACTTCAATGTGTCTTTAATAAATAAAAAATTGTAGTAAAACTGTAGGTGTCAGTGTATTTTACAGTCATAAAAAAGGAATCTTTTCTGCGTAATCGATCAATTATATAACGTGGGTGCAGTTTAGGGTCAAAAAGTGAAGGGGATGCGCAATTCCGGTAATGCGTGATAAATTACTTTCGTAGGAAATTCACTGTTTACGATGAATTATTTACGAGATTTGGGGAGAATAAGTACACAAGTGTTCGCGTGCGATTAAACGCACACTGAGCGTCCAATGAAACTATATTTGCGTTGCTGAATTTTAAATTACCATTTCCCTTCCGTGTATTTTAACCTGCAGGATGAAAGATGAATATTTAATATTATTAACGATTACATATTCCTGCTGGAAATCGTGAAAGATTATAAGGTAGTTATTAGTTATTTTTGATGAATTCATCCGAATTTAAATAAAATTCGGTTAAATTATGATGCTCATCAGATGTTTTTTTGGCTAAAAATCATGTTCTTTACTGAATGTTTATATTTTATCAATAAATTCAATCGAATAAGATTGATTCATTCTATAACTAAATAATTTGTTCGAGTTGTGTCAGTATAATGTATTATTAGTTTTTTCTGTTCGTTTTGAAAAGAAGAGATTTCAACAATATAATTTATAATAGTATCATAACAGTGGACAAAAGTAATTTTGTATTAGTAGTATATAACACTTTACGATTTTATTAATATATGACGTGATTTTTAATTTATACAAATATTAGCTGAGGTTAAGCTAAGCATTAGTAGAAGTATATCATTTTTAACATATTATCATTAATAGTAATAATAATATATTTTCACCCTAATCATCTAAAACGTCTGGTGTACTGACATCTACGAAGGGAGTAAAATCTCATTTATTCCCTCATTCAATATCTTTATTCACTGTACACACACTTGATTCCCTGTATATTCGTAGATTTATTTCAGCACCTGCAGTAAATTTAATTTAACTTGATTATAAAACACATCTGTATCAAATTGAAAGCAAAATAAAACGTGTGATTTGGGAGAAAATATGAAAAAATATTAGAAATGTCGAATGAAGTGGTTTTTCAAACGATTAGGATGAAAAGTGCTAAATTCACCTGGGAAATAATAGACGTTCATTCCCTTGGTGCATGAATAACAATTATTTTGGTTTGTTCATTAGCTTTTAATAATTATATATTAATTTAATTATTTTTACAATTTTATTATTTCTTAATTAATTATATAATTTTTATAATAAAATTATTTATCAATTTTAGAGAAGGTAAACTTCTATGGAAATCAATAAATGTTTCTTTAATCTTAAATTGTAAATAAAGCGATATATCTTCAGGAGATGCTATTGATGCATACGCATACTTCTGTATTAAGCAACACGACGTAATAGTAAATAATCAATTTTTTAAAATGAGAGATTTAATTTCTTAACTATATAGCCTGACGAGGATGAGGAATTTTTCAAATAAAAAAGTAGAAGTTTAATACCTAAGTGGAAATTATTCTTAAATATATCTGATTTTTCTATAATCAACTGGATTTCTTTTTAGAAAAATGCCAAAGGTATTGGAGTAACCAGACGTTCTATATTTAAGAATAATTCCGCTTAGATAAAACATATTTATTTAGTGTATCGATAAAAGAATTTAACAATTTAGCTGGATAAAACAGTCAAATCAAATAAAAATATTATATATACATATAAAACTTAATAAATAACAGGTGGACACGCAAACCTATGAAAAAAGTTTAAGCGGAATCCAACGTGATTTTTTTGGAATTTTAAAAAACATTTTATTTTTTATAATAGTCTTTTTTTGACTGTAGAAGTTAATGTTAATTTCTCTATGCAATCCCATGTGCAATCTTATGTTTGATTCCACATGCTAATTTTCATCAACTTTAATGTATATAGTCCAAAACGATTATTAGAAAATAAACTATTTTTTAACAAAATCGTACCCATCAAGGTACGAAATCACTTACTTCGTTCAGTGCATCTTCGCTTACCTCAGATCATAAGCGTATTATCAAGCGACATCTATTGCATCACTCTGATATGCCAGTTGTGCGACAAACTCGAAATCGTAGAGTACTTATTTAAAAATTTACAAAAAGATGGCAAAGTAAGTCTCAAAAAACTATCCAAGCTCACGGAGTCGTCTTGAATTTCGGATGCATGGTCTGCGATAATCTTCGAGGCGTATTTTTACTTCAATATTTTGTACTGTCAACGTTTTTGTGCTTAAGCTGCGTCATTATGATTTACGTAAGTCATTGCTCCTTTCACTCTGAAACATTCGTGATAATTAACTTATTTTTTCTTTTATTTCAAAGACAAAAGATCCAGTCACTTACTTCAGAATAATATTCATGTCGATGATAGTACCGTTCACGATGCTGACTATCTGCACCGTTTGCGACAAAATCACGACGTTCAGTTTGCAAGCTGACTACGGAAATTGAAAATATTGCTTACCAAACTTACGGTGACGACTTGTCCTCCTTGATGTTGTTAAATTTCGTTACGATGCGAGCTCAGAAACCATTGCGTTTTATGGTGCACAATCAAAGTTGGTTCAATCTGAAATTTTTCAGCGAAAGTATGAACAAAGTTCTCTCCTTCTTCTTGTTCATTAAAACATTTGTGTAATAACTTGATATATTATATACCTATACAAGTATTTGTAAGTAAGTAGTTATATATCTAACTTCAATGTGTCTTTAATAAATAAAAAATTGTAGTAAAACTGTAGGTGTCAGTGTATTTTACAGTCATAAAAAGGAATCTTTTCTGCGTAATCGATCAATTATATAACGTGGGTGCAGTTTAGGGGTCAAAAAGTGAAGGGGATGCGCAATTCCGGTAATGCGTGATAAATTACTTTCGTAGGAAAATTCACTGTTTACGATGAATTATTTACGAGATTTGGGGAGAATAAGTACACAAGTGTTTCGCGTGCGATTAAACGCACACTGAGCGTCCAATGAAACTATATTTGCGTTGCTGAATTTTAAATTACCATTTCCCTTCCGTGTATTTTAACCTGCAGGATGAAAGATGAATATTTAATATTATTAACGATTACATATTCCTGCTGGAAATCGTGAAAGATTATAAGGTAGTTATTAGTTATTTTTGATGAATTCATCCGAATTAAATAAAATTCGGTTAAAATTATGATGCTCATCAGATGTTTTTTTGGCTAAAAATCATGTTCTTTACTGAATGTTTATATTTTATCAATAAATTTCATCGAATAAGATTGATTCATTCTATAACTAAATAATTTGTTCGAGTTGTGTCAGTATTAATGTATTATTAGTTTTTTCTGTTCGTTTTGAAAAGAAGAGATTTCAACAATAATAATTATATAGTATAATAACAGTGACAAAAGTAATTTTGTATTAGTAGTATATAAACACTTTACGATTTTATTAATATATGACGTGATTTTTAATGTTATTACAAATATTAGCTGAGGTTAAGCTAAGCATTAGTAGAAGTATATCATTTTTAACATATTATCATTAATAGTAATAATAATATATTTTTCACCCTAATCATCTAAAACGTCTGGTGTACTGACATCTACGAAGGGAGTAAAATCTCATTTTATTCCCTCATTCAATATCTTTATTCACTGTACACACACTTGATTCCCTGTATATTCGTAGATATATTTCAGCACCTGCAGTAAATTTAATTTAACTTGATTATAAAAACACATCTGTATCAAATTTGAAAGCAAAATAAAACGTGTGATTTGGAGAAAATTATGAAAAAATATTAGAAATGTCGAATGAAGTGGTTTTTCAAACGATTAGGATGAAAAGTGCTAAATTCACCTGGGAAATAATAGACGTTCATTCCCTTGGTGCATGAATAACAATTATTTGGTTTGTTCATTAGCTTTTAATAATTATATATTAATTTAATTATTTTTACAATTTTATTATTTCTTAATTAATTATATAATTTTTATAATAAAATTATTTATCAATTTTAGAGAAGGTAACTTCTATGGAAATCAATAATGTTTCTTAATCTTAAATTGTAAATAAAGCGATATATCGTCAGAGATGCTATTGATGCACTACGCATACTTCTGTATTAAGCAACACGACGTAATAGTAAATAATCAATTTTTTAAAATGAGAGATGTAATTTCTTAAATATATAGCCTGACGAGGATGAGGAATTTTTCAATGAAACGTCGTCAATAAAAGTAGAAGTTTAATACCTAAGTGGAATTATTCTTAAATATATCTGATTTTTCTATAATCAACTGGAATTTCTTTTTTAAGAAAAATGCCAAAGGTATTGGAGTAACCAGACGTTCTATATTTAAGAATAATTCCGCTTAGATAAAACATCTATTTATTCTAGTGTATCGATAAAAGAATTTAACAATTTAGCTGGATAAACAGTCAAAATCAAATAAAAAATATTATAATATACATATAAAACTTAATAAATAACAGGTGGACACGCAAACCTATGAAAAAAGTTTAAGCGGAATCCAACGTGATTTTTTTGGAATTTTAAAAACATTTTATTTTTATAATAGTCTTTTTTTGACTGTAGAATTTAATGTTAATTTCTCTATGCAATCCCATGTGCAATCTTATGTTTGATTCCACATGCTAATTTTCATCAACTTTAATGTATATAGTCCAAAACGATTATTAGAAAATAAAGTATTTTTCTAAAAGTCGGAAAAAACCACATGCAAGCTATACATTACCTTTTTTGATAGGGAATATATGCATACAAATCACAGTAGATAATCAGTCTAAATTAAAAATATGATAAGTTATAATTTTCTAACAGGGAACAACGAGAACTTACCACTCGATTCAATTTTCACATTACATTTCTGAAACCTAGCTAGCGAGGCATGCCTATACATTTCTCACGATAAAACTAAAGGGTATCCACCAACAACAACCTCTTCGAAAATGCATCGTGCATACTCGCGAATCGATCGAATAATTGCCAACTCTTTACCTCTAACACCATAGGACGTAAATAAAAAATGTTCACCGTTTCGCTACCGAAGCTGGGTTACCATTCACTATTCATCGAAATCACTTATTCCACGATCAACGATCCTCCGCGTAGGAAAGAAAAGAAAATATTGAAGAACCTAGTGTACGCAACCCTTCATCATTATTATACATACCTCTGGACAATGTTGAAATGGTCGAGGGAAAGGAAACCACGCGGTGTTTTCCGAATCGACGAAATGCGGAAAACGTCTCTAGACCCGTGATGAGTGAAATTGATTGATCGGGAAAATTGCAGGGTATGATGCGAGTCGAGCATGGCAATTAAGTTAAGTGTCCTTAATAAATTTTAACGAAATTCTGAAAATATATAGTATGTAGGAAATGTATTCACAGTTGAGTTTACATTGTAGTTGTTAGTTGTAAGCGTTCGGAACGATTTACGGTATGAGTTCGGAGTTTAAATTTTCTATCAACATTTGCACGAAATATCGTGTGGGCCAATGGGAAATGCTCGTTCATCGATGGATAATTCTAATTGGTTTGAAACATTCGTCGTCTCGAATGTTTTTAATAATTGTGGATTTGTTTGAGTACGGGCGATACGATTTGACATTTTTAATGCTACTAGTTCCTGATGCTTTGATCGATACAGGTAAAAAGAAAGAAGTTTTATTTCTATTTTAGAATAATTATTAAATTTTGTACGCAGGCTTTGGCATTAACAAGATGTTTTATCAAAAATATTTTCATGGAGTCCAAGATGTCCAGCTTCGAATCACTGTCAATCGTTTATTTGGATTTGAAGTATTATTCCAAAAAGTATGAGGTTTCATGGGTCGTTTAAGTCGATACAAAGGATGCCCCATTATTTATAGTTTTCATTCATCGAATCTAGCGACAGTAACGAATTCTGAAGAAGCAATATGCAAGTTGAGTACAAAGATTAAATAATACACAAAATTTATTTCTAACGTCACTTTCTACAAAAAGTACGTGAGCAATATCGATCTTGGTAATTACTAAATGAAATATTTTAAATACTTTTAATTTTACTAGATGTGCTATCGATAGTTTATCTTTGTTATCTTCGGATTTAAAATACTAGATAATGATAAATGATTTTAGAAATTTACAGCACGAAACAACTAAAGTGAAGGTAAATATGCAAAAACACAAATAAGCGTCTTATTCTTTTTGCAAGAATATCAATATGAATTAGAGGATTTCTATATATATCCAGAATCAATTAATTTCTTTTAAAAAGAGGTTTTACCGAGTATTCTACACAAATCCACGGTTGTCCAGACTTGCCTCATTACTATAAAAATGTTTGCAAGAAGGCAGATGATTAATAAACCATTTTTCGTCGTGACGCGAGAACATGGCAATTTATTTACATCATCTATTTTGCAATGACAGCATAATATGAATATTTTTGATTTTTATGAAAAATTCACATCTGTAGGTTCAACGTAAAGTCTTTCACGTTCGGTGCTCGATGAGTCAAATCCAGATTGCCAAAAATGATAGAGGATCCTCTTGGAATATAGGCAAAATAGAAACGACAATTTGGCGACGATGTTCATAGTCCAACATCTGGTTATGTCAGGATTAATGAGTCTATCTGAAATCACAGTGGTATATCTATGTTTTTATTTGAATACAAAAATTCAATGTCTATTCACGATCCAATTATAATTTTAACGATGTATATAAGATTTATCAAAACATTCCCAAAATGTTTTCGGATAATTGATGGATTTGATGAACCGCTGTCCATCTTTCCACCGTAAGGATATGATAATGCATCTATGGCAAAAGTCAATGGTTTTTTATTATAAAATTGCAAAAAAAAACTTTTTATGATTACTCGAAACATTGTTTTTTTGTATTATAATAAAAAATCATTGGCTCTCATCATCGATCCACTATCATATCCTTATGATTTCGAAAAATTTCGAAAAAAAGACACCCACTTTGATTTTTTCCATAATGGACTTATCGCAGGATATCTCAGGAACCATTTCATCGAACAGGCTGAAATTTTAACAGTACCTTTCAAATATCATTTTAATCCACTTGAATGCAACAGAATTTCAGTAAACGTCTAAATAATTATTCAAAAAAATATTTAGCTGTTTTTTTACTCAATTTTTAAATTTTTAAGATTATATGGTAAGAATAATTTTTTATTACAAATATTAACACAGTATGTTCCACTCAAGTGAATTAAAATCATATTTAAAAGTTACTGTTAAAATTTCAGCCTAGTCGGTGAAGCAGTTAGATGAAGATCCTGTGTAAGTCCATTATGGAAAAAAATCAAAGTATGGGGTCTTCTAATTAATTAAAATAATTGTTACATATAAATCAGCTAAAAAATTTAAAATAAAAGTTAATATAATAATATAATTTGTTTAATAAAAAATGTTTTTAATTGTTATGAAAAAAATTATTATTTATTAATATTGAATAGTTCTTTATCAATTTTAACCCAGACATGTCCCCTTAAGGAGGTGGCATACCCGGTAGGATACCGACCGAGTAAAAAAAGATAATTATTACATTTATTTAAAAAAATACGTAATTTTATGCGAAACCCGAATACAGGAGCACTCCTTTAATGGTTTTACAATTTTTGAAGCATCAGTACAGATTGACTAAAATATTTTGCATCGTAACAAAGTGTAATTCTCTCTTGAGTTCTCTAAAATTTTAATATAAAACATTAGATTTTGTAAAAATATTACTATTCAGTGAGCAAAAGACTCAGATGGTAACATAACGAGTTCGACGTCTCCTTAATTAAGTTTTATGGAATAAAACTGTACGTATATTTGGTACATATTTCTGATTGTAACCGTAATAGTGAATCATGCCTGTAATCGATCAATTATTGTAACTTACCAGAGGTAACTTCTTCAAGGATAATACGAGGGGTAAAAATGTGTAACAATAAGGGGATATGAGCAATCATTTGGCGCGCGATTCATTACTTTTCGCAGGAAAAAAAACTTTTTATGATTACTCGAAACATTGTTTTTTTGTATTATAATAAAAAATCATTGGCTCTCATCATCGATCCACTATCATATCCTTATGATTTCGAAAAATTTCGAAAAAAAGACACCCACTTTGATTTTTTCCATAATGGACTTATCGCAGGATATCTCAGGAACCATTTCATCGAACAGGCTGAAATTTTAACAGTACCTTTCAAATATCATTTTAATCCACTTGAATGCAACAGAATTTCAGTAAACGTCTAAATAATTATTCAAAAAAATATTTAGCTGTTTTTTTACTCAATTTTAAATTTTTAAGATTATATGGTAAGAATAATTTTTTATTACAAATATTAACACAGTATGTTCCACTCAAGTGAATTAAAATCATATTTAAAAGTTACTGTTAAAATTTCAGCCTAGTCGGTGAAGCAGTTAGATGAAGATCCTGTGTAAGTCCATTATGGAAAAAAATCAAAGTATGGGGTCTTCTAATTAATTAAAATAATTGTTACATATAAATCAGCTAAAAAATTTAAAATAAAAGTTAATATAATAATATAATTTGTTTAATAAAAAATGTTTTTAATTGTTATGAAAAAAATTATTATTTATTAATATTGAATAGTTCTTTATCAATTTTAACCCAGACATGTCCCCTTAAGGAGGTGGCATACCCGGTAGGATACCGACCGAGTAAAAAAAGATAATTATTACATTTATTTAAAAAAATACGTAATTTTATGCGAAACCCGAATACAGGAGCACTCCTTTAATGGTTTTACAATTTTTGAAGCATCAGTACAGATTGACTAAAATATTTTGCATCGTAACAAAGTGCGATTCTCTCTTGAGTTCTCTAAAATTTTAATATAAAACATTAGATTTTGTAAAAATATTACTATTCAGTGAGCAAAAGACTCAGATGGTAACATAACGAGTTCGACGTCTCCTTAATTAAGTTTTACGGAGTAAAACTGTACGTATATTTGGTACATATTTCTGATTGTAACCGTAATAGTGAATCATGCCTGTAATCGATCAATTATTGTAACTTACCAGAGGTAACTTCTTCAAGGATAATACGAGGGGTAAAAATGTGTAACAATAAGGGGATATGAGCAATCATTTGGCGCGCGATTCATTACTTTTCGCAGGAAAAACAACTTGGTTTACGTTGAATTATTTACGAGATTAGGGGAGAATAAGTACACAAGAGTTTTGCGTGCGATTAAACGCCGACTGATCGTGCAATGAAATTATTTGTATTGGTGAATTTTAAAATACCACTTCCTTGAACGTATTTACTTACAGGACGATGGATGAATATTTAATATTGAAGATAATAACAATGCGAAGTTAATTTAAATAATGAGAATCATTCGATTTCGTTCACAGTTGCTCGTAATAATTTTTAACCTTAACGAGTGAATATGCTAATATTTTTTCAAGAAATAATTGGTGTCGATAAAACATTAAATTTTCGCAAAGACACATTTTGGCGAATGACTAAGATCTGACGTATGAATATGAATTTCTATTTTTTTTCAGTGTAACGTTATAATCAAAATATCTTTTGCTTGCACTTTTATGGGTATTGTAGCAATAACATCACTTCAATGAATCGTTTAAGTTTTTTAAGGTCAATATATTGTCGATTGCTAATACTTTTATATTAGCTTCATTATTTCCGAAAAAGACGAGGAATTAAAGGTAATGGAACACAAATATTGCATGCATTGTTCCACTTATATTTTACAAAACGATGAATTGAGTAATACGCAGTAAAATCATCTTTAGCGTGTAAAACAAAAATATACATTTTCTATCTAAAATAGGTTAATTTACTTTTGCCAACGATCAACGATCCTCGTAAAGAATTTAAAAGGCCCCAAAAACGTGTATTAATCAAGCTTGATTAAATCACATTAGCGTTAAATATGCATTTTCCTCGCCGAAATATCGTGCTGAACTTGAATGAACAAAAAGTTAAATAATGAATTTAATTTCACATGTAATTTTCTCTAGGACCGAAATATCGTGGCAAATCTGTGAGAATCGAAATATTTCTGTTGGTAGATTAAATGAACAAAAAGGTATAAATTTTTAGAAGATACCAAGGAACGCAAATAATTACATCATCCCTATCATGAATCAAGTATTCACTCCTGGAATATTATTTCATAAAGTATTAGGCATATGGCCAGAAGATGATCAGTTTCTGGGTCGATTTAGTCGATACAAAGGATACGTAATTGTATCCAATGCTATGTGTATCTGCAGCTTTCAATTTTCAGGACTGGCAACCGCAACGAATTCTGAGGAAGCAATTGTGTTAAGTAAAAAATTGTTTAAAATTATAAATGTATATCATGAGGTCTACCATAGGTATAAATAGCGAGGATCAATTTGTGTAAAATGGAATGATTTACTAAGAAACATCCTATGAATGTTAATAGCTTTTATGCAACGAATTTTTTTACTGTGATCCCCTATTTAATCGAATGAAATAACATTCCATTTATAAATCGGTCGGTTGCTCGATTGTTAATATCATCATTTACTTATTGTTTTTTTACCTTTGAAATGATCGATCTAAGGATACGTATATTTGATTCTTTAGTTCATTTGCTTTTAACAAATGAGCGAACACAGTAGAAGAAGTATTGTTTATGGTATTATAAAATAAGTGAAAAACGTCCCAATTTATCCGATCGAAACGCTCTTTTCCCATTAAATGGAATAAAATATAAATTTCTTTGCGTTTTATGTTGTACTTTATGGATGTTTAAATCTAGTTGCATTCTACTAAATTACTATTTAAAACATTTTAAAGTAATAATTCGATAAAATTGTAGTAATCTTTATAAATATATAAAAAGCGAATTGACATGGTATAAATAAGCTGAGTAAAAATTAATTTTTACAGGTGTATAGCAGAAGGAATATCAACATTGATACCAGTGATTAAAATTTTACCAGTTGTCTATAATAGGTATACAAAAATATTCATTAATGTACTTATTGTCTAATATTGGGAATTTACTAATGTTAACATTGTGGTCAACGAATAGAAGCAACTTTATAGATTTGATGTATAAAACATGTAAGATTTATGAAAGTAAAAAAAGATAATTATTACATTTATTTAAAAAAATACGTAATTTTATGCGAAACCCAATACAGGAGCACTCCTTTAATGGTTTTACAATTTTTGAAATCATACAGATTGACTAAAATATTTTGCATCGTAACAAAGTGCGATTCTCTCTTGAGTTCTCTAAAATTTTAATATAACATTAGATTTTGTAAAAATATTACTATTCAGTGAGCAAAGGACTCAGATGGTAACATAACGAGTTCGACGTCTCCTTAATTAAGTTTTATGGAATAAAACTGTACGGATATTGGTACATATTTCTGATTGTAACCGTAATAGTGAATCATGCCTGAATCGATCAATATTGTAACATACCAGAGGTAACTTCTCCAAGGATTATACGAGGGTAAAAATGTATAATAATAAGGGGATATGAGCAATCATTTGGCGCGCGATTCATTACTTTTCGCAGGAAAACAACTTGGTTTACGTTGAATTATTTACGAGATTAGGGGAGAATAAGTACACAAGAGTTTTGCGTGCGATTAAACGCCGACTGATCGTGCAATGAAATTATTTGTATTGGTGAATTTTAAATTACCACTTCCTTGAACGTATTTACTTACAGGACGATGGATGAATATTTAATATTGAAGATAATAACAATGCAAAGTTAGTTTAAATAATCAGAATCATTCGATTTCGTTCACAGTTGCTCGTAATAATGTTTAACCTTAGCGAGTGAATATGCTAATATTTTTTCAAGAAATATTGTCGATAAAACATTAAATTTTCGCAAAGACATTTTGGCGAATGACTAGAGCTGGTGTACGAATATGAATTTCTATTTTTTTTCAGTGTAAGGTTATAATCGAAATATCTTTTGCTTGTATTTTTATGGGTATTGCAGCAATAACATCACTTCAATGAATCGTTAAGTTTTTTAAGTCAAATATATTGTCGATTGCTAATACTTTTTATATTAGCTTCATTATTTCCGAAAAAGACGAGGAATTAAAGGTAATGGAACACAAATATTACATGCATTGTTTTACTTATATTTTACAAAACGATCAACTGAATAATACGCAGTAAAATCATCTTTAGCGTGTAAAACGAAAATACTCATTTTCTATCTAAAATAAGTTAATTTACTTTTGCCAACGATCAACGATCCTCGTAAAGAATTTAAAAGGCCCCAAAAACGTGTATTAATCAAGCTTGATTAAATCACATTAGCGTTAAATATGCATTTTCCTCGCCGAAATATCGTGCTAAACTGAATGAACAAAAAGTTAAATAATGAATTTCACATGTAATTTTCTCTAGGACCGAAATATCGTGGCAAATCTGTGAGAATCGAAATATTTCTGTTGGTAGATTAAATGAACAAAAAGGTATAAATTTTTAGAAGATACCAAGGAACGCAATATATTACATTCATCCCTATCATGAATCAAGTATTCACTCCTGGAATATTATTTCATAAAGTATTAGGCATATGGCCAGAAGATGATCAGTTTCTGGGTCGATTTAGTCGATACAAAGGATACGTAATTGTATCCAATGCTATGTGTATCTGCAGCTTTCAATTTTCAGGACTGGCAACCGCAACGAATTCTGAGGAAGCAATTGTGTTAAGTAAAAAATTGTTTAAAATTATAAATGTATATCATTAGGTCTACCATAGGTATATAAATAGCGAGGATCAATTTGTGTAAAATGGACTGATTTACTAAGAAACACCTATGAATTTTAATAGCTTTTATGAAACGAATTTTTTTACTGTGATCCCCTATTTAATCGAATGAACATAACCTTTATTTATAAATCGGTCGGTTGCTCGATTGTTAATATCATCATTTACTTATTGTTTTTTTACCTTTGAAATGATCGATCTAAGGATACGTATATTTGATTCTTTAGTTCATTTGCTTTTAACAAATGAGCGAACACAGTAGAAGAAGTATTGTTTATGGTATTATAAAATAAGTGAAAAACGTCCCAATTTATCCGATCGAAACGCTCTTTTCCCATTAAATGGAATAAAATATAAATTTCTTTGCGTTTTATGTTGTACTTTATGGATGTTTAAATCTAGTTGCATTCTACTAAATTACTATTTAAAACATTTTAAAGTAATAATTCGATAAAATTGTAGTAATCTTTATAAATATATTAAAAAGCGAATTGACATGGTATAAATAAGCTGAGTAAAAATTAATTTTTACAGGTGTATAGCAGAAGGAATATCAACATTGATACCAGTGATTAAAATTTTACCAGTTGTCTATAATAGGTATACAAAAATATTCATTAATGTACTTATTGTCTAATATTGGGAATTTACTAATGTTAACATTGTGGTCAACGAATAGAAGCAACTTTATAGATTTGATGTATAAAACATGTAAGATTTATGAAAGTAACAAAAGATCGATGAATAACAACTTAATTAGTAATCAATGGAGAGTGTATCAACATGGATTGATAAAATTGTGTTTTCGAAGTTACGTGGGTTTAGTAATAACTTTGTATATAGGAGCTCCGTTCATCAATAATGAATTCCCATATAAAGGAGCGTTGCCCAAAATTTTTTACACTTCTCCTTGGTAAAATAATATTGTACTTTTTCCATAATACTCTGATAGAAAATTGCCCTGTTTTATAAAATAAAAACTATTTCTTACTAATTTAAACAATTAATGAAGATAGTACTATTAGTAAATGTCGATTGTCAAGGTTCAATAATAAATAAATTCAATTTATTTGTATAAGTGCACAACGTCTGCCAGGTTTGCAGACCTCTTCAGGTGCTGAATTTATTGTACAAGAAAATAAATAATGTAACGGGGTACGGATTGAATATAAGGAATAAAAAAATCAACGAAGGTATCGGGGCGCGAACCCACGATCCCGGGAGCGCGAGGCAGAAGCCTCACCACTGCGCTACCATTCGCAATTATCCCGGCTAGTCGACTTGGTCCTATCGACGAACGTCGCCGATAATTCAGGGACCTAACCTGCGCCGACACTCGAAAATCCGTACCCGTTATATCCCCCACCCAAACGCGACCTACGCCCTCGGGGAGCCGTTTGATCACTTCGATCACCTGGGCTAGAGAGGCGAAGGTTGTCCCTGCTCGACCGGTGTCAAGAAGACCGTTTTCTGAGCACCGGGAGCCTCGTTAGGGATAGCCGTGCGTTTGCACCACCACGCTTGAGATCCCAGAAACTCAAGCTCCCCTACGTCTAGTGCCAACTTTGGAGGTGTACTGCGTATATGTATACACACTGTGGACGGAGAAACACAGGCTTTTCTCCTACAGTCGTACCTCCGCACTTTTGACGTTCTCGCGGGGAAATCCACCGGGACTGTGGTGGTGGGGATGGGAGTTTATGACCGACTTCGGTCCAAGATGAGCCAGGCGAAGATAAACTACTTCGTCTCTTCTGGCAAGTGGGTTTTTGAGTTGGGCGCCATTTGTAACGGGGTACGGATTGAATATAAGGAATAAAAAAATCAACGAAGGTATCGGGGCGCGAACCCACGATCCCGGGAGCGCGAGGCAGAAGCCTCACCACTGCGCTACCATTCGCAATTATCCCGGCTAGTCGACTTGGTCCTATCGACGAACGTCGCCGATAATTCAGGGACCTAACCTGCGCCGACACTCGAAAATCCGTACCCGTTATAATAATTATATCAAGTTTTATAATAATTGTCAATTAGAGCTTCGTAGAATAACATTTGACACGAAATCAACAAGTATTTATACAAAAACAAAGCAGGTGTGTGTTTACAAACAATACGTCATAGTTTGTGTACATTTATCTCTTTAAACTATATTCATAGCATATATGATAAATGAATTTATTGATCTCCACAAGCCAATAAATATATTCATAGCAATTCTATATTGTTTTTATTATATCATTTCTATATTGATTATGTATAAATACTCGTTAATTTCGTGTCAAATATTATTTGACGAAGTTCACTTAGGCTGTAACATTGTATTCAACATTGAGGTAAAACTTAATGTTAAAACTTGATATAAATATTTATTTTTATGCCCAATAAATTCAGAACCTGAAAAGGTCTGCAAACCTGGCAGACGAAACGTTGTTCACAAAAATTGGTAAAGATTTTTAGAAGATACCAAGGAACGCAATATTACATTCATCCCTATCATGAATCAAGTATTCACTCCTGGAATATTATTTCATAAAGTATTAGGCATATGGCCAGAAGATGATCAGTTTCTGGGTCGATTTAGTCGATACAAAGGATACGTAATTGTATCCAATGCTATGTGTATCTGCAGCTTTCAATTTTCAGGACTGGCAACCGCAACGAATTCTGAGGAAGCAATTGTGTTAAGTAAAAAATTGTTTAAAATTATAAATGTATATCATTAGGTCTACCCATAGGTATATAAATAGCGAGGATCAATTTCGTGTAAAATGGACTGATTTACTAAGAAACATCTATGAATTTTAATAGCTTTTATGCAACGAATTTTTTTACTGTGATCCCCTATTTAATCGAATGAACATAACCTATTTATAAATCGGTCGGTTGCTCGATTGTTAATATCATCATTTACTATTGTTTTTTTACCTTGAAATGATCGATCTAAGATACGTATATTTGATTCTTTAGCTCATTTGCTTTTAATAAATGAGCGAACACAGTAGAAGAAGTATTGTTTATGGTATTATAAAATAAGTGAAAACGTCCCAATTTATCCGATCGAAACGCTCTTTTCCCATTAAATGGAATAAAATATAATTTCTTTGCGTTTTTGTTGTACTTTATGGATGTTTAAATCTAGTTACATTCTACTAAATTACTATTTAAAACATTTTAAAGTAATATTCGATAAAATCGTGGTAATCTTTATAAATATACTGAAAAGCGAATTTAATCAATGCATAAAATTTATATTTACTTTCGAGATCATGGTACGTCCATTAAATGTTCATAAAAAACGGTCAGCGCAATCTATTTACTAACAAATCTTACGACCTCGTTATATTTTGAAATTTCTACCAGGTGACATGGTTAAATAAGCTGAGTAAAAATAATTTTTACAGGTGTATAGCAGAAGGAATATCAACATTGATACCAGTGATTAAAATCTACCAGTTGTCTATAATAGGTATACAAAAATATTCATTAATGTACTTATTGTCTAATATTGGGAATTTACTAATGTTAACATTGGGTCAACGAATAGAAGCAACTTATAGATTTGATGTATAAACATGTAAGATTTATGAAAGTAACAAAAGATCGATGAATAACAACTTAATTAGTAATCAATGGAGAGTGTATCAACATGGATTGATAAAATTGTGTTTTCGAAGTTACATGGGTTTAGTAATAACTTTGTATATAGGAGCTCCATTCATCAATAATGAATTCCCATATAAAGGAGCGTTGCCCAAAATTTTTTACACTTCTCCTTGGTAAATAATATTGTACTTTTTCCATAATACTCTGATAGAAAATTGCCCTGTTTTATAAAATAAAAACTATTTCTTACTAATTTAAACAATTAATGAAGATAGTACTATTAGTAAATGTCGATTGTCAAGGTTCAATAATAAATAAATTCAATTTATTTGTATAAGTGCACAACGTCTGCCAGGTTTGCAGACCTCTTCAGGTGCTGAATTTATTGTACAAGAAATAAATAATTATATCAAGTTTTATAATAATTGTCAATTAGAGCTTCGTAGAATAACATTTGACACGAAATCAACAAGTATTTATACAAAAACAAAGCAGGTGTGTGTTTACAAACAATACGTCATAGTTTGTGTACATTTATCTCTTTAAACTATATTCATAGCATATATGATAAATGAATTTATTGATCTCCACAAGCCAATAAATATTCATAGCAATTCTATATTGTTTTTATTATATCATTTCTATATTGATTATGTATAAATACTCGTTGAATTTCGTGTCAAATATTATTCTGACGAAGTCTCACTTGGGCTATACATTGTATTCAACATGAGGTGAAACTTAAGTTAAATACTGCTATAAATATTTATTTTTATGCCCAATAATTTCAGAACCTGAAAAGGTCTGCAACACTCTGGCCAGGACGAAACGTTGTTCACAAAAATTGGTAAAGATTTTCTACCAGGGTACTATACAAATATTAAATTAAACTATTGTCTACTTGTTACGATTTATTTAGGGTATTACCTAGTTTTCATTGTTGAATCATTAGCAGGTGATAGCGAATACGTTAGGAGTTCTATCCAGCGACTCTTTCTGCATTACATTTCTATGTAAACCTATGCAGCGAGCTCGAACTGATTCAGTGCTCGATGAGTCAATTGGAATGAAGTCAAATCCAGTTTGTCAAAATGATTGACAGACAGCAAATTGCATTGGAGTATGGGCAAAGTATATGCGACAATTTTGGCTGACAATGTTTATTGTTCAACTCTGGTGTATGTCAGGATTTGTATGTCTTGCTGGAATTACGGTGATTACGTAAGTTTTCTACGGCCTAGCTTTGGGACATTTCATTCAAATTGACTCTTTATCCTGATCAACTCATTTCGTTAATTAATTTAATACGTAAACTGATGAAGATAGAGTATACGTACTGTAACAAACAGTTTATAAATTGACGTGAAATCTCTTTCTTTAATTAATATATTATTGATACAGCACTATATATAATTTTGTAATTAAACAATTTGTTTGAAACTTGTGTAACTCTTACTCATCTTGCATATTTAAATATCGCAAATGATATTCATTAATACATAAAATATTTTTCTTTGTTTATAGACTAACAACACAATTATCATTACAAAGGTTCGTCACTAGCGGTAGTCCTCGTTGCAACACTGTTAATTATTTGCTACGTTGGTGAACTGATAACTAACGTGAGCCTCGAAGTAGCCAATGTCATCGAAAGCAGCCACTACGAAGACTTTTTAACCGATGTGGAAATCCTCAAAGCGATAAGTTTCATCCTGTGCAGAGCTCAGAAAACCTTTGCGGATGACGGTGGGCTGGTCGTAGAAACATGAATCTGAAATCTTCAGTGTAACGATGAACAAAATAGTTTCCTTCATTATGATTATAAAAGCTGCAGTCAAGCAGTAGTATTCAGTTGAATGTATTAATAATCGGATGATAAAGCAGATCAAAATTTATACGTCTTTGTTTGACGTATTTCTTTAAGATTAAAAATGTAATAGAACCTAAACGATGTTTGATTTTTTATGACAGTGTTTTGCACTGGTTATTTGTATTTTTTTTTTTGCACTTTGGATGACTATTCAACATTTTACCTGATGCATATAAATTAAAGGAAAAGCAATTTGGCTTCCAATTGTGAATTATTGTTTTATTTTTACCCAAAATATTAAAATTAATATGGGTATTCGTGTGTCGTCTTGCATATATAAGTCTTTGGTCTTTACAGGTATTCATCCAATATGTGGAGAAGATAGACGGACACCCGAAAGGCTGTTTCAAGCGCGTCCCAGACATCTACCCACCTCGCTGACTCGAAAGCGTTCCTGATATACAATAGAGGTATAGAGAATATTCCGCATCAGTACATCCGTAAGTATAGTCAGGTCTATCCGGGTGTGATGGAAGAAGGCTGTCCATTATTCTCTCCATCAAATCTACGTTGCTAGCTACCGGTGTAGCTCGGCTTCCCAATTGATAGATTAAAATCTTGTACCCCGCGTTCCAAAGATCTGAGTCCACCACATTCGTCAGTTTCTGACAACACTGTCTCTTACTGTTTATTATAACTTACTGCAATCGTGTCCTAGTCAGTTTATGCTGTTCAGTTTTTCTATTCCTGGCCTTTTGAGCTTTCCATCTAAGTGCTAGGTCACCAGTAAGTTTACTTTACTTGTGTACATATTGATTCCGAAGCACTGAAGAAACTGGATTGCCCCCCTCCCCCCCTCCAACGCTCCGCCAACGCTTCAGTCCTGATATGTTTAGTGGGGCTCTACCTATAACGGTGGATCATGCAAACTGCAAATGTTTTTCGTGTTTGTCTAAATCTAGTCGTTTTACTTTTTACCACTCTCACCAAGGGGGGGGGGTAGTCTCCACAGCCGGATCGCTTGTACGTCATCGTGTTCCCTTCGTTGACTATAGAAAGTCGAAAATCGAAAGTCTTCGAAAGAGAGCACTACAGTTTGGGGTCAGGTAGACGCTAACGAATGCGACAGAGCTGCAGTTAATTAATAAAAATAAAAGCGAGGGCATGACGTTTTGAATTTTTGAGAACAAGACATTTTTTTAATAATAATTGAATAAACAATTTTTGGTCGGTAATTATTGAACGAAAAAGGCATGAATTTTCAACGCAAAAATCAGAATTTAATTACGGATCTAAAACTCTGAATAAAATTGAATATACTGCGCTACCATTCGCAATTATCCCGGCTAGTCGACTTGGTCCTATCGACGAACGTCGCCGATAATTCAGGGACCTAACCTGCGCCGACACTCGAAAATCCGTACCCGTTATATCCCCCACCCAAACGCGACCTACGCCCTCGGGGAGCCGTTTGATCACTTCGATCACCTGGGCTAGAGAGGCGAAGGTTGTCCCTGCTCGACCGGTGTCAAGAAGACCGTTTTCTGAGCACCGGGAGCCTCGTTAGGGATAGCCGTGCGTTTGCACCACCACGCTTGAGATCCCAGAAACTCAAGCTCCCCTACGTCTAGTGCCAACTTTGGAGGTGTACTGCGTATATGTATACACACTGTGGACGGAGAAACACAGGCTTTTCTCCTACAGTCGTACCTCCGCACTTTTGACGTTCTCGCGGGGAAATCCACCGGGACTGTGGTGGTGGGGATGGGAGTTTATGACCGACTTCGGTCCAAGATGAGCCAGGCGAAGATAAACTACTTCGTCTCTTCTGGCAAGTGGGTTTTTGAGTTGGGCGCCATTTGTAACGGGGTACGGATTGAATATAAGGAATAAAAAAATCAACGAAGGTATCGGGGCGCGAACCCACGATCCCGGGAGCGCGAGGCAGAAGCCTCACCACTGCGCTACCATTCGCAATTATCCCGGCTAGTCGACTTGGTCCTATCGACGAACGTCGCCGATAATTCAGGGACCTAACCTGCGCCGACACTCGAAAATCCGTACCCGTTATAATAATTATATCAAGTTTTATAATAATTGTCAATTAGAGCTTCGTAGAATAACATTTGACACGAAATCAACAAGTATTTATACAAAAACAAAGCAGGTGTGTGTTTACAAACAATACGTCATAGTTTGTGTACATTTATCTCTTTAAACTATATTCATAGCATATATGATAAATGAATTTATTGATCTCCACAAGCCAATAAATATATTCATAGCAATTCTATATTGTTTTTATTATATCATTTCTATATTGATTATGTATAAATACTCGTTAATTTCGTGTCAAATATTATTTGACGAAGTTCACTTAGGCTGTAACATTGTATTCAACATTGAGGTAAAACTTAATGTTAAAACTTGATATAAATATTTATTTTTATGCCCAATAAATTCAGAACCTGAAAAGGTCTGCAAACCTGGCAGACGAAACGTTGTTCACAAAAATTGGTAAAGATTTCTACCAGGGTACTATACAAATATTAAATTAAACTATTGTCTACTTGTTACGATTTATTTAGGTATTACCTAGTTTTCATTGTTGAATCATTAGCAGTGATAGCGAATACGTTAGGAGTTCTATCCAGCGACTCTTTCTGCATTACATTTCTATGTCAACTATGCAGCGAGCTCGAACTGATTCAGTGCTCGATGAGTCAAATTGGAAATGAAGTCAAATCCAGTTTGTCAAAAATGATTGACAGACACGCAATTGCATTGGAGTATGGGCAAAGTATATGCGACAATTTGACGACAATGTTTATTGTTCAACATCTGGTTATGTCAGGATTTGTATGTCTTGCTGGGATTACGGTGATTTACGTAAGTTTTCTAGGCTATGGAATTTAATTCAAATTGATCTTTATCCTGATCAACTCATTTCGTTAATTAATTTAATACGTAAACTGATGAAGATAGAGTATACGTACTGTAAACAAACAGTTTTATAAATTGACGTGAAATCTCTTTCTTTATTAATATATTATTGATAAGCACTATATATAATTTTTGTAATTAAACAATTTGTTGTAAACTTGTGTAACTTACTCATCTTGCATATTTAAATATCGCAAATGATATTCATTAATATATAAATATTTTTTCTTTGTTTATAGACTAACAACACAATTATCATTACAAAGGTTCTGTCACTAGCGGTAGTCCTCGTTGCAACACTGTTAATTATTTGCTACGTTGGTGAACTGATAACTAACGTGAGCCTCGAAGTAGCCAATGTCATCGAAAGCAGCCACTACGAAGACTTTTTAACCGATGTGGAAATCCTCAAAGCGATAAGTTTCATCCTGTGCAGAGCTCAGAAACCTTTGCGGATGACGGTGGGCTGGCGTAGAAACATGAATCTGAAATTCTTCAGTGTAACGATGAACAAAATAGTTTCCTTCATTATGATTATAAAAGCTGCAGTCAAGCAGTAGTATTCAGTTGAATGTATTAATAATCGGATGATAAAGCAGATCAAAATTTATACGTCTTTGTTTTGACGTATTTTCTTTAAAGATTAAAAAATGTAATAGAACCTAAACGATGTTTGATTTTTTATGACAGTGTTTTGCACTGGTTATTGTATTTTTTTTTGCACTTTGGATGACTAATTCAACATTTTACCTTAGATGCATATAAATTAAAGGAAAAGCAATTTGGCTTCCAATTGTGAATTATTGTTTATTTTTACCCAAAATATTAAAATTAATATGGGTATTCGTGTGTCGTCTTGCATATATAAGTCTTTGGTCTTACAGGTATTCATCCAATATGTGGAGAAGATAGACGGACACCCGAAAGGCTGTTTCAAGCGCGTCCCAGACATCTACCCACCTCGCTGACTCGAAAGCGTTCCTGATATACAATAGAGGTATAGAGAATATTCCGCATCAGTACATCCGTAAGTATAGTCAGGTCTATCCGGGTGTGATGGAAGAAGGCTGTCCATTATTCTCTCCATCAAATCTACGTTGCTAGCTACCGGTGTAGCTCGGCTTCCCAATTGATAGATTAAAATCTTGTACCCCGCGTTCCAAAGATCTGAGTCCACCACATTCGTCAGTTTCTGACAACACTGTCTCTTACTGTTTACTTATAACTTACTGCAATCGTGTCCTAGTCAGTTTATGCTGTTCAGTTTTTCTATTCCTGGCCTTTTGAGCTTTCCATCTAAGTGCTAGGTCACCAGTAAGTTTACTTTACTTGTGTACATATTGATTCCGAAGCACTGAAGAAACTGGATTGCCCCCCTCCCCCCCTCCAACGCTCCGCCAACGCTTCAGTCCTGATATGTTTAGTGGGGCTCTACCTATAACGGTGGATCATGCAAACTGCAAATGTTTTTCGTGTTTGTCTAAATCTAGTCGTTTTACTTTTTACCACTCTCACCAAGGGGGGGGGGGTAGTCTCCACAGCCGGATCGCTTGTACGTCATCGTGTTCCCTTCGTTGACTATAGAAAGTCGAAAATCGAAAGTCTTCGAAAGAGAGCACTACAGTTTGGGGTCAGGTAGACGCTAACGAATGCGACAGAGCTGCAGTTAATTAATAAAAATAAAAGCGAGGGCATGACGTTTTGAATTTTTGAGAACAAGACATTTTTTTAATAATAATTGAATAAACAATTTTTGGTCGGTAATTATTGAACGAAAAAGGCATGAATTTTCAACGCAAAAATCAGAATTTAATTACGGATCTAAAACTCTGAATAAAATTGAATATACTGTTCAAAACATGCCTAAGGGCATGGCGTTCAGGATTTTAAAATAATTTATTCTTTTGTTTATAAAAAAAATATTAAAAATTATCATTTTCTGAGTCCGACATCCCCTTAATTGCAATTTAAATAATAAATTTAATTAGAGCACAACAATGTTTTTTTGGGAACAAAAATATACATATTTTTGGAGAATGTCAAGAAATGCAATACGTTACATAGCGAGTGAACATTCTTATTAGTTTCTTTATCATTGATTAATCAATTAATCGTTTGAGTAAATTTTATGATGAAGACAATAATATTATAAATCGCTAATATTTTGTATATTAACTTTATTTGTAAACATTTTCTGGGTTTAATTAATATAATACAATAAATATTATTTTTAAAAAAGAGGAGGAATTAAAGGTAATGAAACGCAAGAATTACGTATGCATTGTTCTACTTTTATCTTAAAAATCGATCGATATTACGCTCCGAATGAGAAATTCATCTTTGTATCTAAAATGCACGTAAAAAATAATAACACCCTGTGCTACCGAAAGTGATCTACATTATTTTCACACACGATCAACGATTCTCGTATAGAATTTAAAGGTAATTTAAATGGCCTACGAATCTAACGAAGATATATTAAAGACTAATTAGATCATATAATCGTTAAGTATTTTCTTCTAAGGCCCAAATATTGTGTATATTATATGCTAACAGAAATATTCTAATTTGTAGATTGTATTATCAAAAAATTTTGAAAAATATCGAGGAACGCAACAGATTACACTCATCTCTAACATGAATCGATTGTTTGCACCTGGAGTATTATTTCACAAAATATTAGGTATATGGCCAGAAGATGATCAATTTATGGGTCGATTTAGTCGATACAAAGGATACGCCATTATATCGTGTGCTGTGTGTACATGCAGTTTTCAATTTTCAAGTCTAGCAGCGGCAACGAATTCGGAAGAAGCAATTGTGTTGAGTAGACAATTCTATAAAATTACAAATAATTTTTCTTTATACATAGAACAAAATATTATGGATGATCGTGTAAAAAATTCTTACTCTAAAATTGAATTAGTCAGTCAATTATCAATTTCATGTACTTATTGTTTCTGCTTTTTCTGTAAATATGTATGATTATCTAATATCAAAAAAACTAATTGTTGTTTTTAGTTTGTACCTAGTAGATAAAAGTGATTCTTGTAAATTACTAAGTAGCTTAAACTATTTTCATTCTAATAAGAGATCGAATTAGTAGAAAAGATTATTTCATCTCTTTCATCACTTTTTACCTATATTTTACTAAAATTGGTAAAAAAAGTGCATTTATGCGTGGTGTGAAACGCTTTTTCATCTTATAAACATATTGATATCTCAGTTTATAGATATAATATAAACTGTCTCTTAATAGTACATTACGATACAAGTGTGCGAAACAGGCGATTCACGTACGAGACGCATTTGCCGCCCGAGCGAAGCGAAGGTGGCAAACAGACGAGTGCTTAAATCGCCTGAGCACATGAGTATCGTATACTATTTTTTGAAACTAAGTGTGAGAAATGTCGTTATTGTTTAGAGTGATAACTAGGTTTATTTATATTGTGGGAATTTAAATAATATACAACATTTCAGAATTGGGAACAACTATATTTGAATTTTTTTCATACAATATTAAATATAACGTAGAAATGTAATTAGGATTAGTAATAATAATAATAATAATAATAATAATAATAACCTGAAAAAAATGAAATATAAGTTTTGGAATTCGTTATATTAATCACGTGGAATTTGGAAGCTTGGCGGTCAGTAGAAACGAGGGGCAGGGCGGCGGGGTGGGATGTTGGGGCGCGGGAGGTGCAGGGGGCGAAGCCCGCCGGGGGGTTGGGGGGCGGAGCCCCCCCCTTATAAAAATACATACGAAACTTCATAAAATGATTAAAGATAAAAGAATTGTATATCGAAAGCATTAAATTTTGGAAATAAATTTGTTTTTATATTTCTTAAAATTTTACATGAATTAATTTTAATTATTTTCCAGTTGTTTTGTTTTTATTTTTAGTTTCTTTTAATTGATTAATATTAAATACAAAATAATTAAGAAATCTGCGCATGCGCGAATTTCGCGCACGCTGCGCAGGCATTCAAAATGGCATTTCGCACACAGTGTTTCAAAAAATATTTTATTTAAGAATCTGATAAATTCACAGTTATTTTTATAAATACTAGAAATATAAATAGAATCTGCTGTACGCGAAATTTATTATAGGTGAACACTAAAAAAAAACAAACCGAATTCACCGGAAATAATAATTTAAGCTTTTAAAATTATGTTAATTCCATTAAATGTTAAAAAATAGGTCAAAAAGCGTTTCAGCGCAAGTTATCTATTAGGAATTATAACGACCTACACGGAAAAAAATGTCTAACCTTTGGAGTACGAAGCGCTCCATACTAATACAGTTAACGTTTCGTATCCCGCTACAGATTGTACACTAACTTTTCAAGTGTTTGTTATACATAGAAGTAGAGTAACGCCTTTATAAAAATAAGCTAAAGATGCCGAACTCTTGTAGTAGCGTCGCTATAGGGGGAGAGTATACGCTCGCACCACCTTCAGTTGTAAGGCTCATACCCCTCTGCGGTATATGGCGCTTACAACCGCGAGTACCTACTATAAGAGTTACGCTTTCCGCGCAATCTTAAGGAAAGTGCGTATTTTTTTAATTTTGTTTTAATTTTTTTTATAAATATTGAAATCGAAGACAATACGGGTTGACATTATAAACTATTTGTTTATGCATTATTATTAATTTTAAATACATAAACATTTTTGCACTTTTTATTTTCAAAGTTAAAAATTGTACTGCATCTAAATCGACCGTATAGTTTAAAGAATTGATGCACTTTGTACGCACAAGTTGTTTTAATCTACTTTTACATTGCAAAAAGTATGCTAATTTATTATATTTATATAAAACTATACAGTTATATTAATCATTTTATTCAAAATTAGCCTTTTTTCAGTATTAATATTTGTTGGAAAGTGGGGAAACGGTACTAAGTGATTCTAAATTGGATATGTATATAGGTTATTTTATTCATTTATGTATTTTACTTAGCGCACATAACACTGATTCTATACACCGTATTATAAAACCAAATTCAATAAATAAGCAAACTCAATGCATAAATGAACAAATATAACAATTGTATTGCATGCATGTTAATAGTTGTATTAAATTAAATGAAAAATTATGAGTTACTTATAAAGTGTTAATTAAATAGTGACAATACAAAACTACAATAGTTTAT
Source organism: Theocolax elegans (assembly GCA_026168455.1). Classification (NCBI taxonomy): domain Eukaryota; kingdom Metazoa; phylum Arthropoda; class Insecta; order Hymenoptera; family Cerocephalidae; genus Theocolax; species Theocolax elegans. Next base: position 77,329,935 of record CM047427.1, on the reverse strand, counting down.
TGCCAACTTATATATCTTTTGTATTATTAGAAATAAATATAACACTCATTTTAAATGCTGTCTCAACCGTCTATTCGAATTGCATACTCCATAGACCTATGGAGTATAGGTCCTTTACAAATGAAGGTAGTACTGTTGTTCACCTTAGACGTGCGGCGGCATTACATTCGCGGTACTGTTTGTATACACTGAAGGTTTAAATGCGTAACGTTGAAAGTAATAAATGTAATATACTTCTAACGTTACGATTTCATACGCGCACGGTTTAAATTGATGTTCTGTGAAAGTAATAGAATGTCTACGCTGTAGGAGGAAGAAGTCAGACGTTAGACATTTTTTTCCGTGTAGGTATGTTATTGAAATTTCTACCAAGGTGATATCACGAATAATATACACATGTAAAGATATTTCTAAATTAACATCAATTTTGACAGATGCGTAGTCGAGGGAATATCAACACTGATACCAGTGATTAAAATTTTACCAGTTGTCTATAACAGGTATGAAAAAATATTAATGTACATATTTTTCAATATTTGGGTTACATTAATATTGGCATTGTGGTCAACAAATAGAAACAATTTTATAGATTTGCTGTTCAAAACACATAAAATTAATGAAAGTAACAAAAGCAACAGAAGATCATTGACAGAAAATATTATCAGTAAACGTTGGCGAAGATATCAAGTTGAACTAATAAAATTTTGTTTAAGAAGTTACATGGGTTTAGTAATATCTTTGTACGTAGGAGCTCCATTCATCAGTAATGAATTTCCATTTAAAGGAACGTTCCCTAGTATTTTTTATACTTCTCCTTGGTAAAATTTTATTATATACTTATTTCATATTATATATAATTAGTAATGTCTATGCATTTGACTATTTGTTACGATTGTTTAGGTATTACTTAATTTTCACTATTGAATCATTAGCAGTGATAACGAATACATTAGGAGTTCTATCCTGCGACTCCTTCTGCATTACGTTTTTATGTCAACTATGCAACGAGCTTGAACTGATTCAGTGCTCGATGAGTCAAATTGGAAAAGAAGTCAAATCCAGTTTGCCAAAAATGATAGAAAGACACGCAATTGCATTGGAGTATGGGCAAAGTATATGCGACAATTTGACGACGATGTTCATTGTTCAACATCTGGTTATGTCAGGATTTTTGTGTCTGGCTGGGGTGACAGTGATATACGTAGGTTCCGTTGGCTATAGAATTTAATATAAAATTGAATCTTCATCCTCACCAGCCTGTTTTGTCAATTATTACGTAAATTAACGAGGGTGAAGTATATCCATTATTACCAAGTAGTTTAGATTTATGGTTTCAACAATCAAATTGTCAATAAATTCCATCCCTAATATGCAAAACATACGTGAAAAAATATGTTCGAAAGATTTTTTTATTCTGTATTGAAATATTTATAAATAAGCAAACAAATTTTGAGTAACTTACCTATTTGACATACTAAAATGTTGTAAATAATATTAATTATTCTTATAAAAATATTTTTATTTGTTTATAGACTAGGAATACAATTATTATTTCAAAGATTCTATCACTATCGGTGCTCCTCGTTGGAACGTTGTTAATTATTTGCTACGTGGGCGAACTGATAACCAACGTCAGCCTCGAAGTGGCTAATGTCATCGAAAGCAGCCACTACGAAGAGTTTCTAACCGATGTGGAAACCCTCAAAGCGATAAGTTTCATCCTGTGCAGAGCTCAGAAACCTTTGCGGATGACGGTGGGCTGGCGTAGGAACATGAATTTGAAATTCTTCAGTGTAACGATGAACAAAATAGTTTCCTTCATTATGATTATGAAAGCTGCAGTAAAATAGTAATATTCAGTTAAATATATTAATAATCGGATCATAAGCAGACCAAAATTGATTTTTTTTATGTATACATTTTCTTTGAAGATGTAGAAATGTGATCGACTTTTTATTTTCGATGATTGTATATTGCGCACATTGTTGCACTTCTTCTGCAGTGTGATTATAAATTGAACTTTTCACGTAAGACACACATAAATAAAGAAAACAAAATGCTTTGTGGCTACTATTTTTGAATTGTTGCTTATTTTCAACCGAAAGCTTAGTAATTAATCTTATCAGACAATTAAATCAAAAACGTTACTAATTTAGTTAAAACCGTGTAGAATAGAAGAATTCATAATGACTTTTTCAGTTTTAACAATTCATCATCATCAGTAAAATTATTTCAACTAGTTATCTATAGATTTTAAATTAATTGTCGGTCACTAATATTACTTCCATCTATACTTCCTGAGAGTCTTTCAGGTACCCCCTTTGCATTCATTTATTCCTTTCAAATCTCTCTTATTCCCTCGGTCTGCTCGCGTTTCTCCGAGCTTATGCACGTAAAATACAGTTTAGGTATTAAAATCGTAATTTTACTAAATCATAATGCGTACAGGCCTTAATATTGAAACAGAAAATTTCACACCTCCTGTTGACAACGTGTAATGTGGAAAAACAGCTGATCAGTCTTGAAATCAAATCACTGAGCACGGTTGCCCATCCACTTGGATTCCGTGATCATCGCTGCTGCCTTTCCATGGCTGCCCGAGGTGCATCCCCGCTGCTCCGCGTTGGTTTCATATATTTTCTTTGAGGTATCAAAGGTAATGAAACAGAAACGTTACATGCATTTTTTGTTACAAAATTTTATCGTTCGGTAATATGTATATGTATATGTATATAATAATATCGGTCTCTCCGAACTAAATGCTTTACTTTTAGAATAAAGCAGGCCTATCACACTCTTTGTCCACTATGGTTGGTGGAATTTCCCAGAGCACGGCCTTTTAAAATAATTAAAATCTTGCTGGCGTCGCATATCATCTTGCGACAGGCGTCTAAGGTAAGATCTCCAGTTCCTTTCTGAGGAGTCCAAGCTGGAGATCGAGGACGAAACGCCTTTAATTATTTTAAAAGGCCGTGCTCTGGGAAATTCCACCAACCATAGTGAACAAAGAGTACGATAGGCCTGCTTTATTCTAAAAGTAAAGCATTTAGTTCGGAGAGACCGATATTATTATATACATATACGTTACATGCATTGTTGTTGTTTTATCTTTCAAATCGATCGAATAATACACCCTGATTAAAAAATTCGTCTTTACACATAAGATGCGAGTAAAACAAAAGTACCCTCTCTCTACCAAATGTGAACTACCACTTTGCTTTTACTCACGATCAACGATTCTCGTAAAAAATTAAAAGCAATTTAAATGATCTACAATCGCGATGAAGATATATTGAAGAAATCTTGTGGTACGTATAACTTTTCACCAATAATGTACATTATTTCGCATAGGCTGTATCTTCCTAGTTGTTACCAAACAAATATAAAGAAAAAAAGACTGACTGTACATTATTTGTTGATTACACTGATCATCGTCAGGATTAATTGCAATTTAAATAATGAATTTAATTAGAAACACATCAATGTTATTTTCCCTAGGACCGAAATTCAGTGGGAATAGAAATATTTCAGTTAGTACATTGCACGAATATTGTACACATTTTTGGAGGATTTCAAGGAAAACAACACGTAACTCTCATCTGTACCATGAATCGATTATTCGCACCTGGAGTACTATTTCACAAAGTAGTAGGTATATGGCCAGAAGATGATCAGTTTTTGGGTCGATTTGGTCGATACAAAGGATACGCCGTTGCATCCAATGCTGTGTGTATTTGCAGCTTTCAATTTACGGGGCTTGCAAGAGTAAGCAGCTCTGAAGAAGCAATTGTGTTGAGTAGAAAGTTTACGTACATATAATACTATGTTAAAATACTCTGTTCATATTATTCTGTATCTATATCAATATCTAGTCTCAAAGGGTACTTAATGTCTGGCTTCCCACTACAGGATACCAAAATTTCTATTTCTATTTCTCTCACTGTCACCAATTCCCATTTCATTACCGGTATCAGAATTGCAAGTTTCTTAACTCGTCTCAATTGACTCTCTAATCCCATAATTTATTCAAACATTCACTTCATTGTCACCTCTTGGAACTCGATCGAACTGTGTGAGACAAGAGGGTTGTATGAAAGGACCCCATTTGCCCTCAGTGCTCTATAAGCGCCCACCGATGAATAGTGGTGCTGGAGTCAGTCATATTCATACGAAACTAATTTTACTTAGTCTTTCTTATTTGTTACATTTAAATTAATTTTATTAATTGTTAGTTTATAATTGGTATTTATTTATTTTTCAACAATAGTTAAAATTATTCATACTATGTCGGCATCTTCGGCAAGAGATTCAATATCATCGTCATCATCTGAAATTACGGCATTCCAAATGATCTATTTTGTGATATTCGATGAGGTGCACTCTGAGAAAAATCATTCAATTAAATTACAAAAAGATAATGTGAATAGGTACAATCAACCGTTTTTATAAGAATTCTAAAAAACTGGTAGAAATTCAATAAATTCTACACTCTCGCGTTTAGCGTAGGATCATACAATCCGCGAATTTATCTTTATCGGATGTGATCGTTTTCGGGTATATTATTTAATCTTGATTTTAAAGAATCTAATTTCTGTAATACAATACATTAAAAATATTACTTTTAGATTATATATTAAACAAAAATAAATCAATATTTTATTTTTAAACTTACACAAAATTATTTTCTTTTTGTCAGATTCATATTGTTAAATTGACTAATAATGTCTATTTGATATCGTCATTTCTTCATTATACTTTTTGGAATGTCAACTCCGATCTATATTTCGTAAAAAAATTACTTTCCGTTCTATCGTTCTCTCGTTTGATTTCCTGTATATTTGGCGTTGATGCAATTTACCAGGTTTCTAAGAACATTAATTCATTATAATTAAATCATTGCACATCGATAATTACATGTTACATATTATTAATTTAAACTATATAAATGGACTTGACTTTTGTATGTTCTTATCGTTTTCCATTTTTTCATGCTCCTTATTAGTAATTTCTCCTTTTTTGTTTTTATTTTTTAAATTGTGATTTTTCTTTGACTATCTCATCTTATAATTGAATCCATGATTTTTAGCAATGGTCCCATCACCTACAAACCGAAAATAGGTATAAATTAGGTTATAGCACAATATTTAATTATGTGTGTATAAATATAAATTAGAACCATTGAATAGTAATCAATTATTAAAGAAGAATATTGGTTATTTGCTAGTTTTTAATTAATCTTACTTACGATTACTAAATAATGTGTCCGTCATAATAAGCGACCTTTAGAACTATCCTCAGGATACAAAAACTTAATTTTTTCTCCGCAATAACTGCGAATCACAATTTGTATCAATAACAATTGATCTTTTGTATACAATACACATTGATGTGTCACTGCAGTCGATTAAATATTGCATTTCCAAAGTCTTAATGCAATGCATTTTTGCAATTAAAACATTTGTTATATTTAATACGACTATTTTAAATTTTAGTTGTTTATAACATTTGACTGTCTGCTATATGCTTAACGACTCATCGATTCAGTCAATGTTATATACGGCATATTTCAGTGCAAATAAACTGTCAAATTTGCGATTACATCATTTTTAAAACATGAATCAAGAAAAACTTATAAGAATTACGTGAAAGATAATGAAATGGTTAGGAGAATATTTTATTAATAAATAAGAAAATATATTTGTTAATTTTATTAATTGACAGAATAAATTACTTAATATTCTTATACCCTGGTAGTCCATGGACATTCCTTGAGTACTTTAAGAAGATGGAATCAAAATGACAATGTAAATCAAAATATGCATTTAGATCACCGATAGAAGAGTTTTTAACGAAGATGATAACAGTGAGGTAATTATGTAATAATAACCCGTTGCTTGTTTATTTCTTTGTAATTTTATATTGTTGATTTTTTCATTAAATATTTAAATACACATTATAAACTAATAATTTTGTAGTGCTGTTTACTGAGAATAATTATGATTCGGATACATCAAACACTACAGCAGAATTAATGATGAATTTGAACAGAGGATTGTTTTCTGAATGATGATAATTTTATGGAAACAAATATGAAAAAGACTGGATAAAACAAGTATTGTACAACTCAGCAACAGTGACTGTTGGCGAAGCGGTGAATTTGATATTAGATTTTTTTGTTAATAACTTAACAAAGGAAGGATGACAATTTATTAATATTATTAGATCAGTTATTACCAAAACCGCATAATCTCCCGAGAACAAAATTAACTTTGTAAATTATTGGAACTTTAACTCCTTTTGATAAAATGTTAAAATACACCAATTTTGTGCTGATTGTTCTCAATCATATAGGTCTTTCAGAATCATCTGCATCGACAGCAGTATGACGACAATTGTGGTAACATCAAATTATGATTTATTTATTGAATATATTTACAAAAGTTATCCAGATGCTTTTGAAGTCAGGGTCTAAAGAATCTAATATGAGCATAATAGGGAATTGAAAAACGAAAAAAAACTATATATACGAGTTTACCGACAGCAAGAGAGTATAAAAAAACTAAAAGAAGGTCCTCTTAATGGTAAATATGACGTGTGTTATTATGGAATACTGATGAGCACCAGTTTCGCAGAGTTCAAATGGACAAATATGGCCGTACAGGGTAAAATTTTAAATATACCAGTAAAATAAAGAAAATCCTACCATTTATAGTTGGTTATATTATAGTACTTGTAGCAAACTCCATGAATTCTTTCTTGAAGCCGTTGTTGATCTTTGAACTCTTGTATAATGTCGGAATGAATGGTTTAATAAGTCACAATCTATCGAGTGCATGTAAAGTTTTGGACCAGTTGCTACTTTAGATGCTCCAGCAAGAGCTACTGTTACAAAACATAATGCAATACACGGTGCATATGGTTGTACACTAGTGAGCATCCTGGTGTTTGCTGTTCGACAGGTTAGGTCAACGCGTGTGTATCCTATTTTGCCAAATGAACCTCCACTCGTACGAAAATAGTATTTTGAGCAAGCTAATGAGGTAATACGTACTGATTTACATCATTGATGGAGTAAAAGGAGTTTCGATTACAGCCAACGATACCTTACTTTGATTGTGCTTCATCTTTGTCGTCGATTATATGCATGCTATATTGTTAGGAGGTTGTTAGAATGCTTATTAGTTTATGGTTTGATGGAAAGAATAGAAAAAAGAATTTTTATATTAAAAATCAAGTTCAAAATCAGATAAACAAAGAAATAGAATTAATTGTTGTACCAGATTTGTAATTCGACTTCCAGTTATTCTCAAGTATCGGAAATATTTAAAAGCGTCACAATTAAGAGATTTTTTACTTTTTTATTTTCCCATCATATTAAAAAATCGATTGCCCCGAAAAATATTATAGACATTTCTTGTTATTAGCACATGGAACGAGAATTTTGTTACAAGAAAAAATTCAATCTACAACAAATAATATTGCAGAGTCATTGCTCGGTTATGTGCACAAAATATGAAAGTTATATGGATTAGAAAAATGTACCTTTAACGTTCATCAGCTAACACATATGGCATACTGCGTGTGAAAATGGGGCCCTTTATGGACAGGTCTGCTTTTTCTTTTGACGACGCTATAGGACACTTGAAAAAATTGAATCATGGACCTAACAAAGTGGATATGGAAATTATAACACTTTAAAATCTGTTAAATGTGCGTTATATTTTAAAAGATTTATTAAAAGTCAATATTGACAATGAAAATGAATGCAGTATGCAATCAGTACTAGTGGAAACTGTAAAACACAATTTAAACTATACATGAATTAGAAGTGCTACAAATGTTTAATATTACAGAATCTATGTTATTAATAATAGTATAACTCAAGTTTTTACTAGAGAGCTGTCATAGGAAAAGAAATATTTACATCATCACTATACAAACGACAGAATAAGCGACAAATTCAATTGTAACCTGGAATTGTAAAACACAGTTCGGCATTATTCAGTTTTTTCATTCAAGCAAATAATTCCGCTTTTGCTATTGTAAGAGAGTATGTGCGCAATTATAATGAAAACATACGATACATAATCAAATTAAATTAGATCTACATGATATTTGATACCAGTTCGTCTAACTTATTCGTATTATATAGTACCATTAAATCAAATTACTGGTAAAGTTTTATTTGTGGATCACTATGTGTGTTTAATGCCAAATGCACAACGAAAGACGTTACTCTGAGTAATGTATGTATGTACGAGTACTTATATCGTTTGGTTTTATCATAAATAATATTTACTGTGGAATCTCACTTCCTTAAAGTCTTAATGTAATAAATTTTGAATTTATTAAATTACAATATTTTTTTAGCATATTGTAATAAACTTTATAACCACAGTAGATAATCTATAACGATTATGTATTTGATAAATTCTCTTCTATATAGTAGTTATCAAGATTATATATATATTATACAGTAGTTATAGTGATTAATATATCTCTATATAGTAGGTATAAAGATTATATATGTTCAATTTTCCATGAAGATTATATGCAGTCATCTAGATATAATTCGTATATAGTCTGTACTATTATTTTTTACTTGGGTAGATGCACGAATATTGTACACATTTTTGGAGGATTTCAAGGAAAACAACACGTAACTCTCATCTGTACCATGAATCGATTATTCGCACCTGGAGTACTATTTCACAAAGTAGTAGGTATATGGCCAGAAGATGATCAGTTTTTGGGTCGATTTGGTCGATACAAAGGATACGCCGTTGCATCCAATGCTGTGTGTATTTGCAGCTTTCAATTTACGGGGCTTGCAAGAGTAAGCAGCTCTGAAGAAGCAATTGTGTTGAGTAGAAAGTTTACGTACATATAATACTATGTTAAAATACTCTGTTCATATTATTCTGTATCTATATCAATATCTAGTCTCAAAGGGTACTTAATGTCTGGCTTCCCACTACAGGATACCAAAATTTCTATTTCTATTTCTCTCACTGTCACCAATTCCCATTTCATTACCGGTATCAGAATTGCAAGTTTCTTAACTCGTCTCAATTGACTCTCTAATCCCATAATTTATTCAAACATTCACTTCATTGTCACCTCTTGGAACTCGATCGAACTGTGTGAGACAAGAGGGTTGTATGAAAGGACCCCATTTGCCCTCAGTGCTCTATAAGCGCCCACCGATGAATAGTGGTGCTGGAGTCAGTCATATTCATACGAAACTAATTTTACTTAGTCTTTCTTATTTGTTACATTTAAATTAATTTATATTAATTATTACACCCATTATAATTTTTTTATAGCACTTTATTTGATTTGCTTTTCCTTTCGTATTTTATTATTATTTTTATTACTAATTATTATCACTATTTTTTTTAAAATCTATGAAAAGCTTTTTATGCTCGACCGGTGAACCAATGCCCCCTTCGCAAGAATGGACGGCTCTACAAGTGTGGGACTTGGCGGAAACTTTACCCATACCTATACCTAAAACACATGTCTCACTGTTTGCACCGATAACAGCTCAAACCTGTTATTCACATTAGTTCAAACTAGACGGCTGTTCTTTCATATCCAAATGCAAACATTCCTTTACACATTCATTCTCGAATCACATTCGCTTAATCTATTTAATATATTAGTTTATAAATTGTGCAATACACTTCACAATAATTTCAACACAGCGCACCTGATACTTACATAATATTTCCATTGCTAGTTTTCAATTAGAGTTAAGTTGCATACTGTAATTTATTATATTAATTCTTATGTATTTATAAGATCCTCATGACCGATGCCAATGTTGCCTAGTCACTCACCTGTTTCTCTTTCTCCCTTTTGCAATTCTCTTTTTCACTAGGTACTTACCCATCTTCATGGATTTGATAAGCATGCCCCCATATTCGTCGGATCTTTCATCTGCATAATCAATCCCACCACCTTCCTGATAGTCCCAATATTGAGCTTCCCAACTATGATCTTCTGTTCGTGTTATAACCGTTATGTAGTTCCTATAGTAAATGAGAAGATACTTTTACGCAAAACAATTCACGACATTTTCAGCTTACTCGCGTACATGGGGGGGTGGCATCTACGAGCATTATGCAACCATTTTGCAATGTTTTGTCATTTTGAATACTTACAAGGGGAGTACATGACCTCCGGGAAACGGATCTTATCCTAACTTTGGTATATCTTTTATAATGTAGAAATATAAAGAAAACCAAGTTATTGCTTGCCAATGACCACGTTGACGAAAGTTATTCGACATCTAATAATAATTTCAATGAAAATTACTTCCAATTTAATCGCTTATACTTAACTCCGAAACAAATAAAGATGAACAATCGAACTAAAAATCAGAAGAAAAGTTGAGTTCAAGTAAATATAATTTAAAAAAAAGAAGCTAAAATTGCTTCATTTGGAGTAAAGTTATTAAGAAAATAAGAAATTGAAGAGTTTTGGGCTAAAAGACCATAAATTTTTATATTAAATTTTGGTTAAAATTTCTTCAATTTCTTTTTTTTACCATAACTTTGATCCAAATGGAGCAATTTTAACTTCTTTTTTTTAAATTATATCTACTTGAACTTAACTTTCTTCTGATTTCTGTGGCCATTGACAAGCATAATAACTTGGCTTTCTTCATATTTCTACATTACAAAAGATATACCAAAGTTACGATAAGATCCGTTTCCCGAAGCTCATGTACTTCCCTTGACAGTGTACAATATTAAATTAGTCAATTAATCCGTACAAACAAATGTTTTTCGGAATAAAAATAAATTTTTACAGGTGTGTAATCGAAGGTATATCATCGTTGATAGCCGTGATTAAAATATTACCAGTCATCTACTATAGGTATACAAAGTTTTTATATTTGTACATATTTTCCAAACATGGGATTACAATAATACATAATTACATGTTGCTAACGTGCAGAAGTAACATTATAAATTTGCTGTACAAAACACTTAAGATAAGTGAAAGTAACAAAAGATCAATGAAAGATAATCAGATAAGTAAACGTTGGCGTGGATATCAAGATGAATTAATAAAATTTTGTATAAGAAGTTACATTACTGTAATAGTATCTTTGTATGTAATAGCTCCATTTTTCAATAATCAATTCCCATTCAGAGGAGTATTGCCTAAAATGTTTTACACTTCTCCTTGGTAAAATTCTATTATACACTTATTCTATACTGTATAATTATTAATGCCAACACAATTTACTGCTTGTTATGATTGTTTAGGTATTACATAGCTTTCATTATTCAATCATTGGGACTGGCAAGCAATACTTTTGGTGTTCTATGCAGTGATGCATTTTCCATTACGTTTTTATGTCAACTATGCAACGAGCTCGAACTGATTCAGTGCTCGATGAGTCAAATTGGAAATAAAGTCAAATCCAGTTTGCCACAAATGATTGACAGACACGCAATCGCATTGGAGTATGGGCAAAGTATATGCGACAATTTGACGACGATGTTCATTGTTCAACATCTGGCTATGTCAGGATTCATGTGTCTTGCTGGGATTACAATAATATACGTAGGTTTTTATTTAAACATTGAGAATGAAATTTAATATCAATGTGACTTTTATCCTCATTAGACTGAAATGTTTTCGGTAATTATTATATAGACTGACGACTATTAACATTATCTTTATTTTCAAAATAATTTGGGATTATGATTTTGACCATTAATTTAGATGAAAGTGTATACTCTGGTGAAAACGACAATTGTACCACATTAAGCCAAATTGTGTATATTAATTCGATTTGATACTACATTTGATACTAATCTGTAAAGCTCAGCGCATCTTGACACAGGATAGCATAGTTTAACTTGAAAATAAATATGGAATGAGGAAAAATATATTTTTTTTAATATATTAGAAAGTTAGCTCAATTTGTCACTGGAAAGATGCAAACTTGTATAAATGACAAAATGTAACACAACGTAGTACAATTTGACATCTATCATCATTTCATACCATCATTTCTACCACCACAGTACGTCACAAATTGACATGATATTAGTAAATCTAACGTGTTATACGGCATTTATTGTAGCACTAAAAGCACGACATGTCAAATTGTGTCAGGTTACAAGTACTCACCAATTTTGTAATGAAAGGTTCTATTAATGTCTTTAATATTAATTCACACAAAAATGTTTTATTTGTTTACAGACTAAAGACACAATTATCATTTCAAAGGTTCTATCACTAGTGGTACTTATCGCTGGAACATTGTTAATTATTTGCTACGTGGGCGAACTGATAACGAACGTCAGCCTCGAAGTAGCCAATGTCATCGAAAGCAGCCACTACGAAGACTTTCTAACCGACTTGGAAACCCTCAAAGCGATAAGTTTCATCCTGTGCAGAGCTCAAAACCTTTGCGGATGACGGTGGGCTGGCGTAGAAACATGAATCTGAAATTCTTCAGTGTAACGATGAACAAAATAGTTTCCTTCATTATGATTATAAAAGCTGCAGTCAAGCAATAGTATTCAGTTGAATGTATTAATAATCGGATGATAAAGCAGATTCAAAATTTGTGTATGTTGTATGTACTTCGTCCGAAGATATAAAATAGTACATGAACAATATTTTATTTTCGACAAGTAATATATTGAACACGTTGTTGCACTTTTTTGTAGTATTTCTTGCATTGCTATTTTGGCGGGTAACAAAGAAAAGAATCTTAGAGAATATAAATAATACACATGTTTTTTACATTCTGTTTTTTGCACGAGTCTTTTGTTGATACTTGGCGTATTATTTAAAAAAAGTGCTCAAATAAATTTTACAGTGGTTTTTAATCGAGTCGTCGTTAATTTCTGTTTATTTAATTTTTTCATTCGGTACTCGAAGATTACATTTGTTTTTTTTATATAGCTTATTACAATTATAACTTGTAATTTCTTAATTGTTACGTTATAAAAATACAATGTGTTGTTGTACATTATCCTGAACGTATGACGTTGTATATATTTGCAATATTGATTTGACACGCAAAATTTTATGAATATATAAGAAGACATATTTCATATTGTATCAACGTTTTATCAACATCATATCCATGTTACAGTATTGTTGAAATCGCGTTGCCACAATGTATCTGCAATATTAAAAGCTAATAGGGTTTTTAATTACAATAATATTGAAATTTAAATATAATTCTTTAATATAATAAAAGATTGTAGAAATGATAAGATAGACAAGGCTTTTTTTCTTTAATATATCATCGATTTGTAGCAATTTTTAAAAAGTCAGAATGCATAATACTCAAAGTGGTCAATTTTGTGGCACAATATTGTCAAAAACCTTGGTGATTCAGACGATTCAGTACAGAAAATTCTACAGAAAGTCGGTACACACGGCGCTCAACAGCCTTAAGCTGTCAGCTCTCCAACTACCCACCAATACCTCCTGAGAAAAGAAATTTATCTTTACTTCTACGATTGGTGATAAATAAACTACCAATTTTCTCTTGTCCCAGATACTTTTCTAAAGATAAACTTAAGTCTCTTGAAAAGTACAACTTCATCCGCTCTCTCAGCAGTCAATATAGGTAATGATAGTTTTTTTTCAAATTTACTTCGCTCGACCTTAACAAAGATTACTTTCAGGTTCTTGTCGCTTTATAAAACATCCATCGTGAATCCCTTCCGACTCTTTGAATCTGCGGAGCTTCAACTTATTGCTAAGGCTACAATCAGTGTCTTTCATGACTTCAAGTTATACCTATAGAGACAATCTTCAACACTATCAAAAGAACAACATCAACGTCAACTGATTCAAATTGATCACCTAAACATCTGACAAGGTTTCCGGCATCCACTCAACAGGGTTAAAGCTACCGTTAATTATTCTCTGCCGGACACGATCATGAGTCTTCACAATTTTCTTTGACATGGTGAATTAATACATAATAAAAGTAAAACAATAATAAACAATATCGGTATCGAACGATGCAAACGAATACTATTCAAAAATTACATTACAAGGCACTTCGATTCTTAATTTTATGTCATAGATTTAAGAATAAAATTATCTTCCGAAACCACCTTCGAATGCATTGATAGCACAGTAATAGATAATACTCAACTAAATGGAATGATATCTATGTTTTTCATAATTTACCATATTTATTTAATTTAAATTGTTTTTTCGTCTTTATTGTCTCGACAATTTGACTTTTACATCCCATAAAGGGATGTGGGAATATGAGACAATCAATTGTTACCGACCGAATGATTTTACGAGGTTAATCGATAATAATAAAATAAATATGTATTATTTATTACTGAACTAAAGGAAAATCTCAACGATTCGTGAGATTTGATTGTTCAGATAAGACTTATACAACTATACTGAAAAGTAGACTAAATAGCAAACCATTGAAAAACTAAATTTTGTTTTATTATAACATAAAAAAAGTTATCATAAAGTTTTCAATCTCTACATAAAAAATTTGATAATTTAGACAAAAAGAATGGTTTGCATTATTTTAGAGAAATTTTGTATTTTCTTCATTTTATTCATATTTGGCAGTACTTTTTAATAAAAATCTTTAATGGCATGAAAAAGCATAAGTATTTTTAATGTCACTTGTAATTTTCGTAGGTTGTAAAGCAATACTAAACGGTTTTTTTTTTCTAAATGAGAATTGATCTCTGATAATCACTCATCGTAAATTCATATAGAAATACTTTGGAAATTACGAAAATTCAAAGATTTTAATTGTATCTTGCATCTCACTTTCGTCCCATTGAAATTTGTTTTAAACAACATTTATTAAGGGATTTCTAAAAAGATAATGAAATTGTATTCAATTCAATGAGACATTTTTTTCCGATAATGTATGAGAAGGTAAGGATTGACTTTCACACCCCCTTATTTTCGATTTAATAGACAGAATCTTAAATCATATTCAAAATTTTGGTTTAATACCTATATCAATTTGACATTAATTGTTTCTTAATGCATAATTACACGCACAATAAAAATTAAACATTTGAACTTACACGCAATAATTGCGAATCATTAATAAAATTTACAGTAACGAACCTACATTACATATTATAATCTGTACATTCACATAAATAATTTATGTTTTGAAAATAGTATTTGTAATGTATTGTATAATTTGTAATAAAAATAGTTTATGTTTATTTATTTACAGATGAAAAGACAAATTATTCTAAAGAAATTAGTCAATGTCATCGAAAGGAGTTAAAATCCTCAATGCAATAACTTTTATCCTGTACAGAGCTTAATTACGATTCTAAAAGCTGCAGTTACAAAAAACTTATCGTTGATCGTCGATATCTACATTACTGTAATTACTTAAATCAATCTGCGACTGTGATAATGAATATTTTTTCTTTGCATTCGCATTTTCTTTATCTACCTTATTTCTCTTTAAAAAATCTGATGTTTTATTTATTCTGAACATCTTCGCAAAAGCTCTTTTCACCTCTTTTTTATATTTCTCTTTACTTTCTTTCATCGTTTCATTCTGAATTTTATACTCGGATTTTGGGTTTGTAGAAATAAGTGTCTGAACTTTTTTCGACCCGCGCCTTTTAGAATCTTGACCCTTTTCATCGCTATCTTCGTTTATTTTATCTTCCTCGTTTAATATTCCTATATCGTTCAAATTGTTGTCGATCTTTAGCGATCGTTTGGTCACTTTGAAAAAATAAGAATTATTAATTTACTACAGTATACGTAATAAAGTTTAATAAAAGCCAAACGAGTGTGTAAGAAATAAACCTGAAGAATCCGTTGATACGTCTGAGATATTATAATCATCCGGTATGGAAGAATTCGACGTTGTACATCGACTTTCGTAACGATGCTCGTTATTGTCAGATGTGTAAATGTAAGAGTCCTGAAAAATAAGATTCTGAATCACACGTTTCACCGGTGCAATATTTGCATAGAAAAATAAAATTTATACGTTATCGACGTCACTGGTTGCGCTTCTCCTTTCGCGAGATGGATCACTGTCAACCGAGGATCGAGTATCGGTCATCATGCTGAAATCTGAATTATACTGTATTTTCTCACTGGGTGAACGGCAAGAGCTGCTTTCATCGATTTCATAATATTTCATCGTGTTACAAATGGATTTCATGTGGCTGTAAAATTGTTTCAATGTAAATACACACAGTTTGGTTACATAAAGCAAAAAGGTAATTAAATTAAATTTTCACCCCGACGGTCTGAAAAGTGTACTTTATTGACCCGTTTACAGGGAGTAAAAATTCATCCTATTATCTAGGAACGTAAAGTACTTTATTACTCGATAAATTTACTTTATTCCCTCAAAATTCACTTTATTGTCCACTAAATTTACTTTACTCCCTGTAAATTTCATTTCTTGTCGAACAAATTTCTATTTTCTGGTCAGGGTGAAAAATCTTATATCCACCTCGGGAGTAATTGGTAATTACTCCCTTGCGTCAATTATTCAATTACCGTGGAATATCTTTCGTTTTGAAATTCATGTACGTTTTATTTAGTTTTGAATGTGACTTTTTACGTTTTTTAACAGATCTTGATTTGCAGCTACATTCGTCAGTGTTTTTAAGATTCCTTTTTCTTAGAATTGAATTATCTTTCGATAGATAGTTTCCTTTTTTTAATAATTGGACCATCTCGTAATTTCCCGAAGTGAAAGATTCGTCGGAATCTTTTCCCGTTTTCATCAAGTCCTTGTTACTTTTCAACTTTAAACATTTATCTTTTCTCTGCGATAGAAATTTCAAAAATTATTTGTCTTTTCTATTTGGGGAAACATGGAAAATTTTTATACTTTCATTATCGCAGTATGCGTGATATTTCAAAAAACAATATACAGAAGTGCTCTTAAGTATTGTGATCCTTAACGACAAAAATTGTATAAAATTTGGAGTTCTATATCTTGGTTGAAAATGACCATGCAGAATTAAACCTTTACGAATTCGCTTACAATTGTAAAAAGAAATAAATTCAACGCCATATACAAAAAGGGCATGTAATAGTGTTAATAAAAATAATTTTTCTTAATTATTTTTAAAAATTTTAAATATTTTCAAGTCCTTGTATAAAAGTAAAAAAAATAATAGGTATTTAAAAATCAAACGAATTATCCTTTGAAGGGTTTACAAAGATCTCTTTAGAACCCTGCTGCTGTTTTTTACGTGGATATTTCGCAGAGTTGGGAAGAGATTTATGAGATAAATTAATATTTAATAGTTAAGAGATTTTAATAGAATTAATATATTTTTAAATTTTATAATGTTATTTAGTATTGGTATAACAATCTTACCTAAAATATAAAAATATAATACATATAAACAATTACCTTTTTAAACGAAAAAATTCTCTTGAAGTTTGCAAAAAACCGTTTGAACAAACTACTTTGTCTTTGTCTCGTTTTTTTATTATATTCGTACAGCAACAACTCGTCGCTCGAATGTTCTTCGTCATTAAAATCCTCAATTTCCACATCGATTACAGATCCATCGCATTCTTCGGTTACCCACGATTCGGTATCCGCAATTGACATCAACTCGAGTTGATCAATATCTTCCGAACAGACAATCGATTTCTTTGGCTTTTTCTGCTTGTTAAAACCAAAGCAAAGTACTACTTTTTCACTGCTCGTTGATGCATCGTCGGGTAAGGGTTCGTTAAAAATCTAAAAACGTATAATTTCTTTTCTGTAATTGTCGATGAAAGCGATTTTGTTCATTTATGCAAATTACCTGTATGGTTGCATCGTCGCGGATTTTTTGAGCTTCGACGTCTTTGAAACTTAATTTTTCTGGTATAGCAGATCGGTTGTCAGGTTCATTTTGGTAACCTAATTTAAAATAATTATTTACAGAATTTTTATTTTTGGTTTTTTAATCTTTGAATTGTGAGAATTGTTAACCGACTGTAACTGTACTTTGACGACTCATCGTCAGTGGTAGTTGCACTTGTAACATTTGCTTCTAGATCGATTTCTTTGGATGGAACTTCACCTTCTTTTGCAAATTTTATTTCTTTGATCGTATCCCTTTCTTGAAATTTTACTTTTTTCAATCTCGATTCTGGATCGTCCGAGGAGTCTCTATAAGATTTAATCATTTAGAATGTTTGTTTAATTAAAATTTATATGCGTGAATGAATGATAATAATTCAAAGTAAATTGTAATACGATCAAACGTAGTGGACGTATAAAATGCCATAAATTAATTGTTACCAAATCCGTGTATTATTTTATATTCCATGTCCTAATTTTGTGGTAATTTCAACAATAAATTCATCGCGTGCAGATCTGATCAATAATATTTTCAACTGAGTGAAAAATTAAACCATAAAAAGAGTTATAGTTTAGATAAATAAATATAATAAATTATCGAAAATTAAGCACACTTGCTTTTCGTTTGAGTATTACCTTTATAATTGTGCTAAATTTTAATAAAAATATATATATATATATAGAAATATTTGAAAATGGTTCTAGAAGAAAATTTGACTCTTAACGAGGTGTCATACTAAACTTTTATCCTCCCTGCCTTATCGATGTTAATTGAGACATAAAATTGAACATAATTAAAAAAGAATTTCTATCAAGGTAACTCTAAGAATTTCTTGTCCATCCTTTATTAATAACCAAACTGTGTACTTCATTTCAATTAGAAATGTGGATTACTTTTTAAAAAATTCTTTACTAAAATTTTAAAATAAAATCAAAGTCGTTGATTATAACCTCATAATATGTAAGAATATAATTAGAATTCGTTGTTATAAGCGATGGTTCTCCAAAACTATTAATAGTCCCTGTCTAAAATTTGATATATGGATAGATTATTTATAAAAGAAAGGCAACACATTCTTTCCTATTTTTTCTATTTCCAATTTAATATGATAAACAGCAAAAAAGTAGATTTTTTATCTAAACGTTTCTTCTTAAATACGCGTCAAAATGAAAGTCTGATTGCTCTAATTTGTTTATCTTATAATACACTGAATTGTCTTTTGTAAAAAATGAGAAAGTATAATTCAAAAAGATTAATATTTTAAAATTAAGCAGATTTGTCTTGATTCTAAAGGGAGCCCATTAGAGTAACCAGATGTTCTTTTCGAGTCATATTTAAGAACAATTTCGATTAGATCAAAAATATATTTTTTCTCAGTGTAATTAACGATGATAAGTTAGGAAAGCTAATAAATTGTGTATGACACCTCATTAAATTTCAGATTCTAGGGTTAAAAAAATTAGTCTTGATTTGAATATTGTCTATACCGTCATATTGCATTTCGAACAAAAAAATGATGCATTCAACAAATTTGAAAAATTTGACTCTAAATTGAATCTTATGAGTAAGAAGAATTCTAAAAATATTCACATGAATGCTACAATTTTTCCTAATTTACCAAAAAAGTCGGTATTGTCTAGACAAAAAAATATTGTGATAAATTTTACCCCACTGATGCAGTACAAATAGAACAATGGAAACAGCAGGGTAAAACCCAGTTTCCAAACAAATTTTACTGATTAGCATCAGGGTAAGAATTACAGCAGAATAAAATTTATAAAAACTTGTTTTCCGCACATAGCTCGTAATAAAATAAAAGTACGTAACGAAAAATCTAACCTTTCCTCGCTAACATCGGTTAAATCACCGTAATCCAAAGGTGACAAGCATATAGTACAAAGATTTTGTAAATCTTTAAAACATTCTGTGCAGTAAATCCCAACGCAACCAGGGGTAGGACATCGAACATGCGGCGCGGACTTATCACGATCGGGTTCGCCACAAATTAAGCAACCGTCATCCGGTTTCATCGGGAAAATCCTATTGAGCACTGGAAAAACCGACCAAATACGTTGACGCAACGTCACACGGTCAATACCATCATCGTGCGCGGTGCCGAATTTCCGTCGTAATTGTCGTCGCGCGTACTTGACGAACGTACCCCGTGATCTACAAATACTCGCGTAAAAATCGTACAAGTAAAAAATTCCTTTAAACAAAAAAAAAGAACCATACCTTATAATGTGATTGTACAACCAAACGGCGCGCTGTTTCGCCCGATCGGGATAATAATTGGACAATACGATGCTGCGTAATCGAAGTCCATAAGGTTCGAAAAATAGCCATGAACCAACATAAAATTACGATGATCAACAATTGCGCGTAAATATCGTAATCCGGTGGTTTCGGATCGGGTAGACAGGGTATTGTGTCTATTTCCGACTCATCGTCGTACGGTGAAAATGCACGTACGATACTTCGATAAATGTCAGCTAGGAAACCGCGTCCTTCGATTTTCACCGCACCCGCGTAACTCGGTCGCAGGACGCTCGTTTCGGTCCTTCCGTGAAATCTGATCGGAAATAAGTATTTTTTATTTTGTTAAACGAAAAATATTGTAATCAATTGATAGGAAATCAGACGTTTAAAATTTGAGTAATTATATTAGGATTCTTAGAAACTTTGATGTTTGACAATTGTAATGGACACTAGTAGAAATTTGAATCTAAGAATTAGGAATTAAACATTGGTATTAAATACCTTGTGATGAAACGCTTTTTTACCCATTTTTTTTTAACATTTAATAGAATGTCCATATAGCCTCAAAACATTCGAATAATTTTTCCAGCTTTCCTGTAACAGTAAACATCAAAATTCCTGTAGTATCGGATGGGTATTTAACGTTTTCGTCTGATTTACAACTAATTTCTTTTACATTTCTAGTATTTACGAAGATAATTGTGATTTTATTATATTTTTCATTTGTTCATTTTTAATAGACTTTTAATAACATAATTAGACTAAAATTTGATCTATGTTTATGAGTTAAAAATTAACTCAAAACAGAATATAAATTATATTTTAGTCTATTTAATGATTAAAAATTAGTAGAAAAAGCTTTTCACCAGGAGGATAAAAATGGGCACATTTTTCGCCTGTTTTTCACCCATTTTTTGACCATTCTATTTAGAATGTCTATTTATTACCTATTCAATGTAATACTATTTCTAATGTGTTTCAGCTTGACTTTTTTTAATGATTTAATTTCTTTGAACGTTAAAGTTTATTTATATATTTAGAATGTGTGATTAATTATTGTAAAATTTTTAATAAAAAATTTTTTTCATTTTTCCTAATTAGTGCCGGACGAAGTCGACACACAAATTTTTAACGAATTATTGCTTTTTTGGTTAAATATGCAATCATCTTGCCCTCATCCAGATCGTAAAGAACAATACCGATTATATATAATATGGAGAGTGTAACTAACGTTTTAATTAATTAATTAATCTTATTTGTGAATTTACCTTATGGTATCCAAAATCCAGAAAATGCAATAATCGATGGTGACGTAGATCGCAAGCTTGATCGTTGTCATACCGAGGAAAACGACGGATTTAGCCATTTTACGACGTTCGGAACGCGCTAAGAGGATCGATGATAACGCAACGTATTTTTGTCGCTCCCTTTTGTTTAAAGGAAAAATAGTTTCCTTATCCTGTCGAGCCCGTTTTATATCGATTTCCCGCAAATAACTCGTTACGTAACAATTGTCGAAACGATCGCTTCTCAACCACTTGTATCGGTAATATATGACCCTTTACAAAAGAAAACTCGATGTTAATTATTTTTAATTTATGTAGGTACTTGCAGTAATTACAAAGACAAACGCATCAAATATGTTTTTATTATATTTTCCATTTAGTCATATTAATAAAAAATTAATAATTAAATAAAAATAAAAATTGGATCTATTTTTATAATCTCGAAAGTGGCATTAAAAAATTGTTGCATTACGACAAAAATTGAATTTTCCTGTAGTACATAGTTATGACATCTATAAGATATAATAAAAAATAAAAATATGAACACGCTTCTCGTCAATTATATTAAAACAATATCGATTTCTTATCTATCAAATAGAATACGACTTCTACTAGGTTAATAGGGACTTTTATTGAAGGTCTATACCTTAGTAACAAAAATAGGAAGAAAAAACTGGTGACGAAACCGATGAAATCAAAAATCCCGAAAAGACGATTTATTTTCGTTTTGACTTCAGTTGATATGCCAGTCGATATTTGATTGAAACTTTTGCTTTTATTCGTCTCCATGTGGAACGAGTGTGAAAATTTGATTTTCACGTAAAACATCGCTCTCATTTCTCGGGTAAACTTTTTGATGCCTGTAAAGAAATACAAATTATCTTGATTGTATCAAATTACTTGATGCGTTTGTATATGATATCTCGCGAGATTCATTATGGAATGAAAAATTAATCGAAACTATTAGTGATGTAACGAATAGAAATATGAAAGTAATAATGAAAACGTGATAAAAACCAAACTTTTCCGTACTGCGCCAACGATAGCGTCGGAAAGATAAGAAACGAGGATGCACATCAAATCGAGTGGTTTGAGGGCGTAACAAACGATCGAAGCAACGTAAGTCATGCTGCAAATACCACCGATGATCGGTCCTAATTTTGCGCGGCAATCCGCAACCGCACCTTCGAATACTCCCTGACACCGATCGTACGGTGTTCCTAATTTTTTGTTGCATATGTTTACGATACTGCCCAACCAATCGAACGCCGATTTGATCACTCGCACTGTTCAACAAAAAAAAACAATATTTTATACGTAATGAAATAGTAAATAAATAAATTTATTTTTTTATATAATTGTATATACAACTTACGTATAGATAAAACAAGTCTCTTCATTGAAATCAACGTTCTTTTTATTCGCGTGACAATCCCTTTGATGGATTTTACAATTTTCGTTAAGGAATCTCGAAGTGCGTAAAACGGCTGTTTAACCAATTCCACTATTGATCTCACGGCTTCTCTCAGCTGATCCTATGAATTTCGATAGACATAACTGATAAGTTTATGATTTTAATATTTTTGTAAAATCTGTACTTACTTGACCACAAGAGAGAGATTCGGAAAGGACACCTACATTGTGAAGAGAATTTTTTACGGGCCCGGTGAGTGCAAGAATGAAGGCGTAGGCCATTAAAGCTTGACGTCCACGTTTTGAAAAGAATTGCGGCAAAAACAAGAATACGATGCATCTGTGGAGCAGTGACATTTTTGTAGTAGAATAATATAATGTAATAATACAATACTTGTTGCTTTCGTCTTCCATTTTTAAAGGTTATTTTTAAAGTTATCCATTGAGTTATTTACCTATTGAGAAGTATTGTCTTTATTAAATTTAATAGTTTGTATTAAAATTAAAGGAAAATCAACAAAAAAAATTGTCCTTCATAATAAAGTAATTTACAATTGTGCAAATTTCGAGACGACTGGTAAAGAGGAGATCAATTGATTTAAAATGTAAAATTCCCTGTGTACTAATATCTAAAATTTTTTTTAATAATCTTGCAAACGGTTGCACACTAATCGCTCTGAAAATTTGCACAATTGTAATTTGTATCATTAGAAAAGACACAGTTTTTTTTATTATTTTAACGTCGCTCTTTTTATGCTCCCAAATCGGTGCTAATCAGCAACGGAGGTCATACGATGTCTTTGTTAAGAAAGCACAGTTCTCGCATTATTCCTTTATTTTCAATAAAAATCTTCATTTTTTACATTGTTTTTTATAATTGGTATATACTTGCATTTGACATCACCAGTAATTTGAAAGATTAAAATAATTATTTCTTGAGGTCCAGCTAAGTTTTTTTTTCTTTATTTAAATTAGAAAAGCCTAACTGATCCTCAAAAAAATTGATAAATAATTATTTTAATCTTTTAAATAGACATTTTCGATTATGTTCATTAATTAAATGCGGATTGAATCTTTTTATAAGAGCTTGTTAATTAATTTGTTATTGCCCAAAATTAATTACTTAATATTATTACCTTTACGTTTGGTCGTTGAAAAATAATTTTAAAAAGAATTTATTAAAAATTTGTTTTTATCTTAAACATATTAGATCAATATATAAATATTATAAAGATTTAACATGTTAGATTAGTATAAATTATTATGAATTTAAAGATGATTGAATTTTTTTTTTTACAAAGTCATTCTTCGAAAATTAAAATTATTTAAATAATAAAAATTATATTTTAGTAACAAATAAATAACTCTCTGAATTTTAAAGTAGAAAAGTTAAAAAAGATTCTATGATTTATCCTTCTAATCCGAATTTAGAGAGTAGAATACAGAAATAATATTTGCAATAATGATTCCAAACTTTCAACTAGAGTCCTGCTCTTTTAAATTATTTCTAGCGAAAAATGACTCTTTCAGGTAGATCTTCTGAATGTCATGTTAATAAAGTTAAAAACATAACCTTAACTTTTATTTGCATACATTTCTAAACTTAAAGAATCTGGTATTAATAGATTCTTTCTTTAAAATACAATAATATATCTAAATTCGGTAAAAGTAAAACATTACTCGAAAATTATGCAAAAATTACATTTTTTAAGTAAAATATTATTTAATCTCTTTAAAAAATTCCTCAAAAACATAGCGATTCACCTTTCGAATTAATTTACAAGAATTTTAAGAGCATTGCATTTTAAAGAAAGCGATTAATATAATCTTTAAGTTAATAGAAATTTTCTTTACCAATAAAAATGTAATATTTTTTTTCAAGTGTAAAACGTTTTATTTATCGAAGTAAAAATAATTTCTCGTCGGTTCAGCGATCACGCGAGACCTTCGCCAAGAGCGAGCATTTCCTTTTTTCGTTTTACGTTCAAATTACCCTGCGTTTAATTGAGCATGAAACCATACTTATCTCCGTTAACTACCATAAAACAATGAAAAACCTAACCAATTTGTCAAATTTAATCTTCGCGAGAGGTTACAACGTAAAAGTGAAATAAAGTAAAATACAAAAGTGTTAATAAGAACGGAAAGGTTTACCTTACACGTGGTGAAAATGCTAAACCAACGGTAAGTACAGTACCGATGAACGAACAAATCAAAGTAGCCGATGTCAAGCTGAAGTGCAATTGAAAAACGAAGAACACGAAGAAGAGATAGGTGAGTAATATCCCACCGAGGAAACCGCAAATACTCTTGAGAATATAATTTTCTAAAGTCCCTTCGGTTTTCAGTAAAAGGTATTTCTCTCGCAACCACGAATTTTCTGGCAGACACGGGCAACTTTTGATGAAACCTCGTACTTTTCTCTTCAAGCTGAAATAATTTTACATTCTTATAAGCACAGAATAAAAAGTGTAAATAATCGAACGTTGATGCGATAACGTACATTATTTTTTTACGACGGATTTTTTGACCAATCGTATAGTCTATTTTTTTACCTTTCGACAATTCAATCGATTGCGATCTTTCGTACTCGTATAATTCGCGAGCTTTTCTTAACCTACGAGCTTTGACGAATAATTCGAAAAACGCCATGTTTATATGTACAAACGAACAACTAAGTTAACGTTTATTTTACAATTTTATATACATAGTTAATGAGTATAGTTAATCACTATTTTTTGCAGAATTATAATTAACTTTGTTACTTTTACAAATTTGTCGATGTATAAGATAACTTCAAGTTTGTCAATGTATTTTTAAGATCAATCATACATAGAAAGTAAAATTGCGATTTATTTTTTAATTATTGAAATTTTCGCATTTTTTTCTAAAACATCGTCCGTTTGTTCAAAAATAAAAAATTTCCAAAAAATTTCTAAATATATAACGTCTACATAGATTTTTTCTACATTTATTATGACAAACTAGTAGTCGTAAAACTCGTTTGTTAATACTTAAACCGTTACCGAACAGTTATTATCTACCATTAATTAATGATTAATAAATAAATAATAAATTAATTATTAAATGATTAATAAATGATTAATTATTAATAATTAATAATTAATAAATTAATAAATTAATTAATACATTAATTAATAAATGATTAATAAATGATTAATAATTAATAATTAATAAATTAATAAATAAATAATTTGAAATCAATTATTTATTAATTAATTTGATACTATTTATTATTAATTTATTTAAAATCAACTTAATTCCGAAAAATTCTCTTTATTAATTTCTACTATAACGTATTTGAAAATCGAGTGTACAAATTTTATTAAAACTTTCATAATCCACACTCAAAAATCTAATATATAAAAATTGACGTAAGAACGTATAAATCGATAACTTTATACATTTGAATATCGTAGAATGTGAGAATCGCACATTACAATCCGCGCAATTTTACAGGCTATTAAAATGTAAAATATGAGAATTGCTGGTAATGATTGCGTAAAGTGTAAAGTTTTATTTTAACGTAAATTTTTACACTTTGGGGTTCGGAGTAGCATATCGTACTGTCTTAAGTTTCTAAAAATATCAATTAATTAAAAAAATATACATAACAAAACGATTGAAATGCATTAAACAAATTATAAATGATAAAGTAGGAATCGACCGTAACTTCCTTACTACGCTTGAGTTACCTATCAAAAGATGCCGCTACCATACACGTAAAATACGACACAATCTTCGTCCCATAAGAAAAATGCAACATATCCACGTTCTATAAAATAAGAATGTTTAATTAAATAATAATCTTACACGTTATTAAAATGCACTTACGCACAATGATATAAGAGTAATTACGTTACAAATAGAAAAATAAATGTATACATTTAAGAAAGAGAGAATTAATTGAATGAAAAAAAATGACATATTTCTTTATGTAGTGATAACAGTATTTCGTTCTCACCGATAAAACTCTCCCACGCGTTTCCTCTTCCCGCGCGAACGACGAAGCGTAGAATTTCATAAAAAAAATGTGATTACTGGGTGTATATAACTACACGACGATGCTACGTTAAATTTTCGTTTTCGATTGCTCGTCATTGTGGTCAGTATATATATTTTCGGATATTGGCGTTAATTTTAATCTTAAATAATAACGAGAAATTTAGTAACGAGAAAATACGTATAGAGAAAACAGGTGTTTATTAAAAGGACCATCAGACTATGTTAGTATAAAAATTAAATCGACATATAATCAATTTTTTTTATAATTATTCATTTTATTTACATAGCCCGTCGAAAATAAATTTAGTGAATTTAAGAGAATGTATATTGCACTTGCGAATAGTTAAGAAAAAATATTTGTTTGAAACTAAGAAATAAGACCGATCAAAATTTTAATTTAAACAATGATATCGCGTATATTTAACGCCATGCAAAATCATATATATTATTTTTTTAGAAGCATTCAATAAACTATTTTATTAAATACGCTAAATTTCTTTTTCATTTCTTTAATTCAGTCATCTTTCATTACTTTCATTACTAAACAATCCACTATAGCTTTAAATAAGAAATTAAAAAAAAACTGATTGTATCGATAATTTAATTGTTTTCGAAAGAACGAATTGTTATCTAGAATGATAGTTGCAATACTGTCTGGTTACATCGCTTAACTGAGAACGTGACTTAGTAAATTTTTTTACAAAACTCCTTACAAAATTAGCGCAAAATAATGTAATTAAATTGTTTAAAAATCATCTTGAAAAAAAAAATGAAGTCCGAAATATCTCCGTTTCTAGGTATATAAAAGTGCAATCCGATGTAATATATATAGGATATCGATAAGGGTGCGTCTTGTCAATATGTACTCGATTCAATTGACCTTTCTCTCTGTTTCTCTATCTCTTTCTCGCTCTTTTATTTTTCTTTTTTTCTATGATACGAACTATATATTTGAATAGTAAATGAACGATAAAAAAAGTGGAAACTTTTTTCAATGAAATAAAAATTAGTTTTGTATAGTTAATGAAAAATAAAAGTTATTCAACAGATTTCATTTTAGAGTCTTTAATTATATTGAACTAAATTGTTAATATTGATAATTATTATTTTTGTTCTCTATTATTTTGCGCTATCTAGTTTAATCCCTATAACCACGCAAATCAAATAAAAAAATAATGCAATAATTGATTAATAATCAAAATTTAGATGTAAATGAATATGTATTTATGTAACTTTTAAAACCGAATATCCGGTTATTAGTTTAGTTTAAACTTTAAAGTTACTATATTATGCTATTCATTTTTTATATGTTTATGTTAATTCAGAAAATTCAGCTTCCTCGACATTCATTTAGTGTAAAACCAAAATTTTTGATCCATTCATTTTTCCCTTTTGTATAATTATTTAAATGAAAAACATATGTATGCCGTAACATACATAATACTCAATTCCTGATAAGCGCTTATATATATATACATATAAAATAATTAATAACAAACGTACATTTCAAAATAATGATGCATACGGATTGTTCACTCGATATATTGCTTTATTATTAACTCACATTAAAATATTATAAATAATTGAATACCGGAACAAGGAATTGATAATAAACGATACATGTACAGCCCATTCGCTCACCGCTAAAAATAATCGCGCAAACGTAAGTAAAATTAAAAAAAAGACCCATAATGTTTAAAGTCACCCTCGCGTCAAATCATCCCTAAAAGAAACAAAGAAAAAAACCAAAGAGAAAGCTGGACGCGCGCGGTGCCTCCTACACACTTACGTATACAATATATATATAGTATAGAATCAAGCGAAAGTATGAACGTACACATATATACATATACAGGAGGGGATGGATAAGGTTGAAGTTGCGCGCGCTAGTCAGTCGCACAGCTGAGCTCGGGCGACGCATACTCGTTTGCGCGTCGTTCGTCCACGGCCTTCGAGCCAGCCTATTCGCGCGTGTGTACACATCGCGCACCCACCCACACACACACACCACCATCTCATATACGTATTATCCGTAGCTGTAGATACGTGCATACGTAAAAAAAAAAGAGGAGAGTGAGTAGGTGTCAGTGATCGCAGTGCGTGCCCTGTGTGTGTGTATACATGTGTGAGATATGTGCGCGACTGGTCGTTTGATCGTGGGACCTCGTCGTTGGAGGACCATCGGCAATCTATGACATATTATTATTATTACCCGATTAAACCATGACTACCAAGGAACTTTACGTTAAGGTATCGTCACCGATTAAGTACCTAAAATTTGCACATTTTGAATAATCATTTTCTTTTCGTTTTTTTTTATTTTTTTTCCCTCTCTTTATTTCGCGGATTCGTCGTGTAACCTACATTTACACGTTTTATGCATATACACCCTTCGATCGACGACCCGGTTTTTATATTTCGTATGTGTATACATACATACAGTGCGCCTTTAAAAATGCGCGCGCGATCTTTACTGTATATACATGTATATATATATATATATATATACATATGTATGTTGGCGAACTTGAACTGTTCCGTGCGGTTTTTCGTATATACGTTATCGTGTGTACCCAGTCACGCGCATAGACACATCGAACGTCTCTACATTTATTGCTTGGTGATAATGATAAAAAAAGACTCCTGTATGTACTTACTGCGCTTGTGATTGCTGGCAATTTATGCCTCGAAAGCTCATATTTTTCCTATAAAAATTATCCGGACTTTTCCGCGTGCTTGTGTAGGATATTATGCATTTAAAAATATGCTTTACGATCCTTTTACATATATTATATATATATATATGGTTATTTCGCGAATCGCTGCAATTTGCGCAAATATACGATATATATATATATATATATATATACACTATAGAAATCCAAGCGTACCCAATTCAGATACGGATCTTTCGACGATTTATATCTCCGAATCTTTTGTCGACCTATATATATTCTAAAACAGCTGTTACACACTTGATTATAAACGAGGGATATTAAATCGTAACGTTGTGCATTGTACGTAACACGCGCAATTGTTATAATTAAACTAATATACATAAAAAAATCGATTCTAATAGGAAAAAAAATAACTTTTCGTTTTATTTTATAAAATTTTATAAAAAAAAAAGTTTGGATAAATATTATTTACATATATATATATTTACGACGAAAAATTGTGTGCTATCTATGATAATTCAAGTATATCCAAGCCGTTGGATTACTATAGTCACTGCGAACGGATACGTGTCGTACCCAATTCCTGATCAGTATCCAATAATTATTGATTCCATTATGTATTAATATAAATAACAATGTAGAACATTTTATATAAAACACGTTTAGATCATACCTTATAAACCAAAAAGATCCATACGTTACTTCGAAATATTTATATTATCTTTTTCTTTTTGTGCGCGCAAGTGTATATATATATATAATCAGAAATAGGTCTTAACTGATCGGAAATTGGGTATACGAATATATATGGATTAATGAAGTGAAATTGTCAGCTTATCCATTGTATTTTGATATAATTTTCGCCTTTAAATTGTGTATATATATAAGTCGAGTATCCAGGTCGCGAGGCTCATATACCAGTGACCCGATAACGTTTACCGTTTAAATAGGCCAGGACAGTCGTCTACACACACACACACACACACATATTTAAGTGTGTACATCACAATGGGCGTGACGTACGTGTATATTTACTTTTTATTCGGTTTTTCTTTTTATTTTATATATATACCTTTAAAAATTTAAACTCATGGATACGCTATATATATATACACTCAGCAAAGTTAGTATATTGTTATAGTTACGTAGGGGTGTACATGGATTATCATAATATTTTACTATATTTAATAGCGAACATATCGTTTTTTTTTATTATCATCTGTAACAATAAATTACTATATAATGTAATACATATTGTGATAATCCAAGTGTATCACTACATTACTATAACAATATTGTAATTTTTAATACACTATTTTTTCAGTGTGTAATCAATCGTTTTCGATATTATTTAATGAAATTTAGGTGTTATATATAGGATTAGTATTTGTCGATAGTGTTTATTCATACTTATCTTTTTTTATTTTCAACGTTCGTTAAATTTTAATGTCGATGTGAACATTGATAGTTCCGTGTGTCTTGCACAAAGTTTCTAATAAAGAAAAGTAATATATAATATTTCTTAGGAATATACGTAATTTTTCAAAAATTGATTTCCAGCTCGAAGGTCCATTGTGACGTTCCTTCGATTGTGAACATTTCTAATTGATATCATGTTATAGACGGACTCGATATATATTATAAAGCATTTGTAAAAATAACGTTTATTCCCAATGCCAAAAAGGAGTGAGAATTTTGATTAGCCATTATCGAATAATAATTATACAGGTATATATCTATATACCACGATGACATCTTACTCCAATATAGGTATATTCGAGAAGAACACCGCGTGAATAATTTGAATTGTACACAGACTGACGTCATTCGCGTATATATATGTTGTATATTCCGATGTCATATGAGCGAACTCTGAAAACAGGTTTTCGGAAGGTTCTTTCGTGAACTTGAAATTTTCAATTCAACCGATCGCTCGAGTAATGCGCGTGTGCAGTGTAATACATTAACGAATGCGCGTTAATTATTTTTCGATTTATTATATATAATACTTGTACGCACATTGTTCGAAAAAAAAATATATATATATATATATAGATATTCGTTAAAAAAAAGAACAAATCTAAATTAAAATGATTATACGCGTTTACCGGAAAAAATATATTTATATCTATATACATTTAATCAAGGGTTTGCTTTAAACATCCCGACGAAATCCACAGTCTGGTATATATATGTAGTATAAATGTACAGGTGAATAATTGGTAGCCTCGCGAAGACGATGATGAGGAAACCGAGTAATTGACCCGCAAGATGAGATTTCACCTTTAAAAAGTTGAATCAATACTCTCTTTCTACCAGAGCGAATATATATATATGTATATAGCAAAACCTTGGATCTCAAACTTCCTCATTGTGTCTGAATACTCGCGTAGATTCAACAAAAAATCAGCTTGATCATTTATTATTGTAAGATTCGGAATTTAATAAAATAACGTACACACACACGCACACACGTACACACGTGGTATAAGAACGCGTGTAACATGTATACATCGTATGTATGAAATAAACAGGAGTAAATACGTGTGTATATCGAAGAGTAAATATTATTTGCAAATGCTATATATACATATAAAAGTACATTCATGATATAATACCGAGAAGAGAGTATAATCAATATAGCGTACGTGTATAGTGGCATTGAACTTTCGGAAAATTATTGGATGTACACGTGAATCGAATATCTATATTCTCTATATATCTGTATTATAGTATGTAGAGCAACTATATATATCGGAAAGACAGGTTATGTATGTATGTATATATATATATATATATGGGTGGTTCTCTGTGAAATCGAAGATGAAAAAAATGAATGTTGCTATAACTGTGGGAATATGTTTAGAGGTGTCAAAATTGACATTTTAGCACTTTTTTGCATTATATGCCCATTTTCATGAATTTTTAGCTCCCAGGGGATGCATGTTTCACTATAAACATAAATATGACTTTTTTTGTCAAATTTTCTGAATTTTTCAGTAAAAATACTTTTAGAGTCACAAATGTATACTGTCACACTCTTGTAAAAGCCATTTAAACCTTAAATAGTGAAAATCAGCAATTCTGCTCCGGATTCTGGTAACCTAATACTGTCTAAAAGATGTCTTTTTATAGTCAGAAACTGCCTAAAAATTTCCAGAGTGGGTCTAAATCATTAAGATCACTTATGGTCAAAATATCCGGGAAAAGTGCCCGAAATATTAATAGAAATGTATATTTGTTGCCTTATAACGATGAATCTAGTAGCATGATCATTGCAAAAAAATTTATGCACTTACCTTGGAATGGTAGAAAAGTATCTCCACTTGTTTCAGTATCAATCTTATCTCCTGTAAGCTGCTAAAAATACAAATATTATTATACAAATGTAAAAAATTAATTTTTAAACATTTATAATGCTGAATTTTTAGTTTTACAACCCTTACAAGAATTATGGTACTAATCTGAAAGATTACTATAAAAGAATAAACATTATTACTATAATAACTGAAGATGCGTATTTAATACAAAAAATATATCAATAAATTAGATCTGTGATGATAATGATTAATATGATTAATTGACAGTGACAAGTTTGTAAAATTAAAATAATGTATTGCTTAATGAGAATAATAATAATGTTGATACTTTTTCAATGTTTGTCGATTAATTTATAAAAAAAAAGAGTACGTGGAAAAGTAAGAGAAGAATTGTCTTCCTTTATCCATAATCTAACTATGTGCTGAATTTGAAACGAAATAATATTATTGTGTTTTTTGAGAACCATTCCTTACCAACAAATGTCAAGTCTGTTAACTAGGTGCCAAAAAATTAACTTTTATCCTTATCAACCGAGGTAAACAAAAAATTAAATAATTATTTATAAAATATATGGTAAGATGTACATTTTTTTACAATATCTCACAAAAATATTAAACGGGTGTAATAGTATCAAAACATTTTTTTAATAAAGAATTTTTCGAACATCAGATTGTCCTTTAGTCTTACATTTTGCAGAGGGATAACTCATTTATAAACGAGGGCATGACTTCTCATAGTTTTATAAAATACTACCATACATTTTATAAAATTATTATTTAACTTTTCGTTCAGCTCGGTTGATAAGGTGAGGAGGATAATAAACTTCACTTTAGCACCCTTGTAAAATGAATTGAAGTTATAAAAAAAACGTTGTATTCTAAGAACAGGTTATTATATTCTTCATAATCATTTCCTAGCGATGTGGTCATTTTAAATAATAGATTAATTTCTACTAGGAAAATTTTATGTAATTTAAAGCACTTGATTTTTCTTCCGAAAAAAAATAAATCAAAATTTCGCAAAATCTTCTACGATTATATAGCTTACATCACGACGCGGTCCGATCCTTGCTTACCACAGGTCAAACCAAGGGGGTCGTAGGTTTTTCCGTCATCGATGTTCCGTTACATACCTGAGATGCTATTCCTTTTTTTCGTGTAGATCTTTCCAGTCGAAAAGAGAATGTTAATTTACGATTATACATTTTTTTCATTCTTGATCCTTTATTCGTCATATTTAAATATCCATTACGATAATATAAAATCATTAATCATTAATTTTTTTATCCATTCGAGCAAACCCACAATTAATGGACAAATAGAATCGTTTGATCTAACGTATTATTACATACTCAATGATTCATTAAAATAATTATTTATTCAATAAACATATAGTCTGATAAAACAATACGTCGTTTAGTAATTATAGTCACCTAAAAATAGTTAATAAATATATGTGAAAATGTATATTATATACAATCGAGAGTAAAAAAAAAAGAATAAGTATTAATTAACTTTTGATGTTTATGTACTTGACATAATAATTCCAACAACTCTAAGGAAAGCAGGTAAAGATTAACGCGTTCCCTTTCAGCAAAATGATTATCCGTCGAATACGTCTATATATATAGCTCGCGTGCTACAAACCGTTTTTATATGTATAACACGACTTAGTCTCGGCAACCAACGAAATTGACTTTGGTTATACTTTGCTCTACGATTGTTCAACCACTTTAGTTCTTTTTTTTTGTTTCGCATACCGCATTTCTCTATATAGATATATTATTTTCTTCTTTTATTTTGCATCTCCGCGTATGGCGGAATTTTTGTACTTGGTGGACAGTGGGGCGTTAATTTTTTTGATTTTTAACGTGATTTTAAAATGAAAAAATTAGCATGGAAAAATTAATTTTTGGTGAAAATGTAGTTATTTTGTTTAGAAATAAATAGTTGAAAAGTAACATTTCATCAAATATAAATAATTTATAAATAAATAAATGAATTTTAAAATAATTCCTGTTGCATTTGTAGGTTAAGTTCGTACTGAAAATAAAACTGAAGTATTTGAACAACTTGTTTGAAAATACAATCATCATTTTATTGGTTAAAATATTTTATCAATTCGTGATAATGATTTTCATCCGATTCTAGAAGAAAAATTATAGAAAAAATAGTTATTCAAGTATTAGATCATTGTTAGCAAATTTTCGATGATACATAGATACAAGTTAGTTAAATCTAAATTAATATTATTATTAAAAATTAATTAATAATAGTAACAATAAATGATTTTTATTTATTTTATAATATAATTATCAATTATTTAAATTAGATAATTTTTTTTATCTCAGTAAATGTTGTAAGTATTACACAGAGAGAAAAAAAATGAATAAAATTTATCTAAATTCGAGCTTATTTTATCGAATAATAATATATACAAAATTTATCCGATCTTTTTTATAATAACACATTTCTTACGAGGTTGTACATACTTATAGTCACAGTACATCACAAAGAAAAGTAATTTCCATTAAAAAAGAAAATATCACCCACAGCGAAATAGGCGCTTAATCCATGTATTATATATATATCTTTCTTTGGTCGCGTCGCAAAAAATGGTAAAGCCAAGAAGCGAAATAATCTTTTCGTGACTTTCTCATTGGTGATCCTTTTACTTTACCTTCACCAACCCATGAGCAAAAGAGAAAAGTTATAACGGACCACTGATATGTGCTGTCTCTCTGGCATTCTGACCTTTCTAATATAGACCTTCTGTCTACATTGCTCTAATCTCATTGTTCTGTAGATGCTACTCTCTCGTACTTTTTTTTTCTCTCAGGTATATATAACTCTCAGGTGTAAATATCTTTTTTTTTCTAAAAAAATACAATTTCCTATATCTATCCGGTACATCGTTGGGTAAACAAGCTAGAAAATTGAATGTTTAGATAAAATTTTTAAAAAACAACAAAACGTTACACTTAACGAAAGTGTATATCTTGTGCGAAACGTTTGTATATATAGAAAAATAAATATACGATTTACCAAGTTTTTTAGTATCTTTTGTTCTCTCTTTTTCACCGAGAATCTCGACGAAAAAAAAAGAGAAGAAACTGAAGTAATCCAAAGAAAAATCGTAAACTCCGGGTAATAGCGTAATCTCGGAATGAGAAAAAGTCATTCACCTTATATGTATGTCCGACAAAGGGAAAAGAAGCAGCTTCGTGTAAATAATTGCTGTATGCGTGAAGAAGCCCTGTCGATCGCGTCGGTGTGTATAGCCTATCATTTCCGAGTAATGGCGAAATCCTTAGATTATACATATAGAGCCAATAAGGTGCTAATAATACTTGCTGTAATTTGACCTTATTTGGTATCGCTATATATATATATATATGTAGCCTCTCTAATGTATGAGATAATGCGTTTCACTCCTTTCACTTCAATTTTTTTTGTCGGTATATGTATATCTTCTTTCGGAATACTCTTGGTTAGATTTTCATGTTTTATTCAATATGGATTTCATTTACACCTACAAGTTACGCTTCTTACAGTAGGAATTTTACCGAAAGCGATGAGTTAGTTTTCACGATTTGAATTTTTGACTAAATAAAAATTACACTTGGTATTTTAGATATTCGTGGTTTGGTTTAGAAGATTTTACCAAAAAGTGTCTTATATTTATTTAGCAAGCAAAATACATGATAATAATAATAATAATATTAAGCATTTTATATAACAGATTAATAAAATTTAACATATAAAGATATGTTTAAGTTAAGCAATGAAATAGACTTCCTTTAGTTTCTTTTATTAAATATTGAATTTATAAGTAGTACTTTTTGATATTAGTCTAATACTCGCACGAGTTGAAAATCATCTATATCACACGTGTATCGAACAATATTTTTTGATAAAGATGGTGTAAACGCGATTTTTAAAAAACAGTGCGTAAAATCCGCTTAAAAAGTGGTTTTTACATGTTTATTTTAAACAACATTTTTTTACCAGTAGCGCTACTAATACCAAAACAGATACGTAAAAATGTATTCTCTATCAATTTTTCGAAGCATTTCCTAACTATACAGTGTAAAAAAATTTCTTACTTATTTTATTTCTATATACTTAATTACATTTAAAAATTACATAATATTCCTTGACAATGCGTCTACCTGAACGTCACCTTGAACGAACTCGTAAAAAAAAAACAAACAAACAAACAAACGTATATAGTCACCCACACAAATCGAAGACTTAATTTGTATCGGAAGAGTCTACACAAAGAGTGACTCATCGTGTTTGATAAGATTATTATATATACGACGATCCTACCTATATATATCGAAGTCTCGTGTAATTTCTATTTCGAAATTATTTCAGTATACGCACAATCTGAATTCAAAAGTCTGAAATTTGGAATTTTAAAGGTGTAAAAGCATTTTCTATAAAATGTCGATACGAAAATTTTTAATTTTATGACAATACACTTGACAAAGATTAATTTGAGGTATTACTATTGCTAAAGATCGACGATTTTAACATACAGTGTAAATTGCTGATTCTATAGGTCTAAAGAAATTAAAATTTTAATCTTCGCGAAAAGTGTAATAAGTATGGAGTTTGATTTTTTAAAGAGGAAAATAAACATTTTATATTTTATATTAAATAGTAAATACACTTAGCAAACGTATAAATTGTAGATTTTAATCAATTAAGAGTCCTTTACTTTCTAATAAAATTGAAAAATTCTACAAAAATTTAAATACAGGATCTCGTCTTAT
The DNA here is from genome assembly GCA_026168455.1 of Theocolax elegans. Taxonomy (NCBI): domain Eukaryota; kingdom Metazoa; phylum Arthropoda; class Insecta; order Hymenoptera; family Cerocephalidae; genus Theocolax; species Theocolax elegans. Next base: position 77,292,332 of record CM047427.1, on the reverse strand, counting down.
AAATTAACCTTTTGAAATTGTTTTGAAATTAAAAGTGTAATAAATTAAACGTTTTAATCTCAGTAGATAATTTAATTTTAAATATTTTAATTTCGATTAACTTTACATAATAAACGCTACGAAGTTTCCAAATTACAAATTTTACACTATCTAAGTTTAGAATGTATGTAGAGGTCGTAGATCCATTATAAATATCTATAACGAAATTATTAACGCGGTGTACGTATATAATACAAGAATCATCGTTTATTAAAATGCGACACAACGCGATAAAGTCCAACTAAATGAAAAATGCGAATGATAAATTTATCGCTTCTCGATGATGCATTTCGCTTAACTATGAAAAATTTATTTTCCACCCGCGGCTTTTGCTCGTTAACGTAAATAACATCCTCGTATTATATATAGACGCGAATTGATTGTCAGTGAAATTTACATAAGTCGCATATATATATAAAGAATATGTCGTACACATTTATTACATTTTGAATTTAGTTATTATGTTTCTTTTCGTTTTATTTAAAAAAATGTATAAAAAATTGATCAATTAAATATATATATATATATTATATTGATACCGTAATAACATCCAAAGTGTTAATTCACTTTCGAGTTAGCGTTTAAATTTCATAATGTTAATTGCGATGACGTCGTGAGATGACGAGCACCGATAAAACCGAGAGTAAAGTAATGTAAAAAGAAAAAAAAGTTACACCGCGTGAATTTTATGTACACATATGTATATATACGCGCGCGAAGTAAAACGAACATTTCCTCTTACACGCCACGTGGATTTGTGTAAATAAGCCTTTTAATTTAATCGTATCACTTTCTCGATCATTTGTGTTAAGATGCGCATTAGGTATGGTATAATCAATTTTGAATACCAAAATTTTAGTTCTTTAAATGAAAAATCGACACTGTACAGTTACGAGAAGAAATAAAAAAAAAATTTCTATGAAATTATTATACAACTTTTCTAGTGGAAATTGATAGTACTTTAAAGTTAGCTGAAAACATTTATTGATTATTTTTTAATTAAGGGTATGTCAGACTCAAAAATTATTATTTTTTTTTAGCGTAATAATTTTAAATAAAAATTATTACTGCTTAAATAAAAAATTATCATTTTTTATAGAGAAAAGAATGAAATTTTAAAAGAATTGTAAACGTCAGGTCCTCTGGCATATTTTAAACAATATATCCTAATTTTTATAAATCGATAAATTAATTAGGATGTTTTTGTTGAAATTTAATGTCTTTTTTATTAATAATTACCAATCAAACACTGCTTATTCAATTATTATTAACAAACTACTTCATGTTTTTACGTATCGATATGAATTTCGTTAAGATTTTTAATTCTATATTTTAGATGTAACTTTTGGTTTGGAAAATTCACTATTTTTACGAAAAATTAACAGTTAATATGTACAATAAATAGTAAGTATTGCTGCTTTAGATCGATGGTAAGAATGCCAGTGAGTTTTCTTTATTAAATAATTGTACTTATTAAATAATAAAACTTATAGGGGTCTTGTACCATCAATGTAACAACCACAACATTATTTGAAACGAGTAGAGAGCAATATACCCACTAGATTTATAGTAAATATTAATAAATCTGTATTATAATTTACTAATAAAAATATTACATTTTATCATCTTTTTATCGTCAAGTTTATCTTTTAATTAGTCATTCATATCTCACATATACTTGACGATATGCAAATATCGTTAAAATAAGAATACAACGATTAAACGTTTAATCTTCATCAATGCACAATTGCTACAAACATACACACGTAAAATTTTCGCGGATGCAAATCTTAAATAACTCGAATATCGATATGTAAAATTCCAACTACTCGAAAATCACGCGTAAAACACTTTTTATTATTAACAACGCAATAAATATATATTCGTGAAAAAAGCGAATAAATAATTTGTAATAACGAGAAATAGGGAGAGAAAATAGGTGTTATAAGAAGACAATTAAAAAAAAAAAAGAACAGTCGAGACGAAGTTCCATTCGAGTAAACATTTCAATATTCCTCGTGATATATACATAATGAGCGCAGCGTCCACCGTAATGATCGAAGGCCTCGGTATATTTTCTTGTTCCGCAGCTGTGCAAATGATAAATTCAACGGCAAAACCGTCGTCGTCGTCAAGGGGAGAAAAATCGAAGCGAGTCGGCTGACGGAATGCGACGGAAGCCGTAGGATCGGTCTTGTTGTGCCGCTCGGCAGACTCTGCGACAACAACGATCTATACCTTTTTACAAGAAATGTACGAACAAATAATTTTGGTTCGATATAAAGTAACAATAGTTAAAATTTTTCATATACTTATATACGTGTACGATTAATTAATAAAAAAAGAGTTAACTTTGTTAATTATTGTATACGCATATAATATACTAAAAATTCATAATTTTTATAAAAATAAATTTACTATACAAATTTATTATATAGATATATATATATATAAATTTTAACATCGCTAATTATCATAAATTTCGCAAAATACACATAGACATATAATAAAAATTGCATCGAAATCGTTGTATGTATATATATACGTATATATATGATTCACGCAGGAGGCTATGGGAAAAAGCGCGAGGCCGCCCGCGTTCCGACGCCCTTTTTACCGTTATACTCGCAGGTTTATATACCGAGAGAAAAACGAGAGTTCGGATGACCGAGAGAGAGAGAGAGAGAGAGAGCGTGTTGCGCAGTTTCTCGTTCGCACGTGGATCTTTCGCTTATGAAAGGCTATTCACACTTCGTTAATCTATATATAAAAACGAAATTAGAGATTATTGCTTAACTAATATCATTTACAAGAATATAGTGGGTACTGAATTTTTTATAATATATTATAATATATATATAATATATATATACAGAACAGTATTTTTTTATTATTTATTTATTTTTATACAGTGTTTTATAACTTCTATTTACACAAAGAAAAAATGCGTATTTCGGAACATATTTTATATTCTATTTAAATTCTTTATTAATATTTTTAAGTGTTACGATAAAAGTACGACAGAATATTAGGAAAAAACTTTAAATTTTGATCAGATCTAATTTTTTATTTGTAAACATTAGTAATAAAATTGATTGTAAAAGAGTAAAATTATTATTCAATAAGTTAAGTAGCCAAATGAATCATTATGAAGATAATGCGCAATATAAAGATCCTGCATTGGAAGTCCTGCAGGATTCTAGAAAGTTAAATAAATTATTATTAGAGATCAGAATGATATATTTTGTTAAATGTTAGTAAGATACTGGAAATAAAAGATTTTATTATTCAAAAATTAAAGAACTTTTTGAATACTTCTATAAGGCATGGTAATCACCGTGGCATATGTATTTAATATGGGAAGTAAACAGAAAATGTTTTATATATATTTATATTCTTTTAGTTTTGTAAGTTATTTGTTAAGTTTTAAATGTTATACCAGTCCTGTATGTACAAGCAAACATTATGTTGCCTCTAAAAGAGTTACTAGGTAATCTATAGAAATATAGGTGGTAAACTATGTAACTTTTTTTTTTGCTGGTTAAATAAATAAATGAATAAATAAATAAAATAAATAAATAAAGTAAATAAATGTTTTTTTTAAATTTAACATTTTTATGACAGTTTCATATTGTTCAAATATTATGTTCGTTCGATCGTTAGAATTGATTTTTGTAAAATTTGCAAATCAACAATTAAACTAAGAAATAAGTGAAAGTAATTCATTCAAATTTTACGTAACGATAGCGGAGTTACAAGAAGAAGCAAAGTAATTTTCTTCTCGTTTTGGCAAATATTTCTACAGAGAGAATAGAGTCTCGGTAAACAAATTTAAAAGACAATATTTGTAAAATTTAACAAGTCAACACTGTTACAAAACAACGTGGTAATCAACAGTTTATAAAAATAAATTTAACACTGATCTCACAAAAAGGTAATTTTTTGGATAAGTAGAAAATATAAGATTGCCCATGTTTAACAATAAAAAAAATACACAATTCTTAAATAACCTATACAGTTTACGTATAATAATTATATTTTTAGCATTACATTAATTATCTGTAAATATAAATTATTAATAAATGGAATCAAAATATTTTTAATTACTTGTTTTTAACCAATTCTTTGTAATAAAATACATGATGAAATTATCCATAAAAATTCTTGACATTTAGATTATTAAACAACCGATCGTTACACATCCGCAAAATTCACGAACTTAAAGTATTCTTCACTCTAAAACTGACCACTCAACGTTGTAAAATTTGATATTACTTATCTACATACGAAAAAAATTGCCAGACAATTTCTTCGTTTGACGGTCAACTGTATAATTAGGTATATGCAAAATTATTTCCGTGTACATATTTATTTAGTAAAATTATAAAGGCTTTAATACGAAGAAAAAAAATATGAACATTTGAACATTACATATAAGCATAAGAAAATTAAATGTTCAATTCGCTTATATAAATGTTGTCTTAATTAATTTTAATTTATTGCATCTGTTAAAAATTATATTTTACCTTTAATCACGATCAAACGGTGTCTTTAGCGCACTCGGGTCAAGTATATATAGGATTTAGCAAATTAATTCAAGTACTTCCCTTTCTCTTTGCGTGAGAAACTAACTCGACTTACTTTTGCGCGTCGTTCCACGACTAAACCAATCAAGAACGTCCGGACTTTTTTTTAGAGTCCCATTGCTTTGAGCAATCGCGTTGCACACTCAAGTTGTATCTGCAAAAAATATATATATATTTTTTGTAGATACATGCGTGTGGGTGTGTGTGTGTGTATTTCAAGTCTGTATCAATGATTTATATTCCTCGTTATAACCTTAAGTTTATTTAAATATTTTTGTAGCTGTTATGCTTTTTTTCAAATTGCCTCGTTTATAGGTACATGCGGGTACCTCGCGAAACTGTTTCGCATTCGCGACTTGAAAATTGCATCAGGAGCGCTGTGTATATTGATCTTTATTTTATTTGTACGACTGCCAGTTATGTGGCTATAAGTTCCACTCGAATTTTGCATCGAGTATTTTTATTATATAAGTACACCATTTAAATTTTTGATAATTATTAAACAAAAAAGTACGTGACATTTGATTATATGATATATCATCCATGCATAATATTTTTAAATGGAAAATTTTGGAATCGATGTATTGATGATTTATTTATTGATTTTAAGGGAATGTGATACCCAAATTGCAGAGACCTACGTAGAAAATCCCAAACATTTTAAAATCTATATAAGAAAAATCTGAAATTATTTACAGATATATTGTTCAAAATAAATGGAATAGCGTGACAGGGAGATTTTTACTAAATAATTAATAATTAATTAATTATACGTAAATAACCATTTTACGTCGATAATATATAGCTATAAAACAATGATTCACCGCGGCTACCAAAAAATCTCGCTAATTTATCAATAAAAAAAATTTGAAAAAATAAATAATTTTTCTAATTTTTGGGTTTTACATCCCGTTAAAAAATGAATCCCCTTAATCCCGTTAAAATGAATTCCCTATTACACAAGATAGATGAAATCAAGATACGACCGAGAAAAAGCTCAAATCGGTTAATTTAAATTGCCTCAAAGTTATGGAAAATAACTAACTATAAGAGAAAGCAATTTCAACCAAAACTTTGTAGTAAAAATGTATTGACTTTCTTTTGGCCAAAATTGCTTTTTTCTCAGCATTTTTTCTATAACTTTGAGGCAAATTAATCGATTTAAGATGTGTCTTCCAAATCGTATCTACTTGATCTCATCTTTATTTCAAATAATGGTTTGAGTATCTATCTCCACTTACTTCCGAGTAATTAACGATTAAAGTGGAAGTAATTTTTTTACAATATTTACTTTAATTGCCCATAACTATGATAAATTTGAACGTTAGAGTCTAAAAATCTTCATATTTTTATAGTAGTAAACATATCCTAAATTTTTGTTAATATCCGTTTCCCGCAGGAATGTGAGACTCTTCTAGCAAACGTATCTGACATAAATTAAAAAAAAATAAAAATTACTTATACAACGCTGTCAGGCTTTGCACATAAAAATTAATCCATTGCATCGAACTATAAATTGATAATACCAGAAAAGAACAAATACAATTAATTTTCCATAAAAATTACGGTTCTTTTAATTTATATCTTTCTTATACTTTCTGCCATAATCTATAATACATCGCAATCATCGTTTAAAAACATAAACTTAAATAAATAAATATAAATAAATAAATAAAACCAATAAATTATAAAAAAAATAAAAATATTCCATAAATAAACTAATATAAATATTTAAAAAAAACTCGAATGTATCTACAACAAAATGTAACCCTTAAAAAAAAGTACGTATATATAATGCGTACACGTGTATATAAATGTCGCGCTTAAAAACTGTTACACACGCGAATGTCGCAATACGTATTAAAACACGCGGTATAAACACGCGAATTCAAAACTACAACAAAGAAGTATATATTATTCGTAAAATTGCGTAAACCCCTAAAATCCTATTATTTAACTACTAACTTTCACTTTTTTTTCCTTTCTTTTATACACCAAAGACACAACAACAACAACAACAACATCTTCTTCGGCACGTTGTGCGTATATCGTTAGATCGTTGCTCTATTTCCTTGATCTCATGCATTGTTTTAATTTCATTGTCTTAGCCGCTCGCGAGCATCGACTTGTACATACTTACGCGTAACGCGCGCGCATCGTGTAAGAATCGCTTGAGAAGCGTCGCGCGCCAGGTGAAAATTCGCGCTTTGTTGCGTTTTTTTTTTCGTTGCATAAATTTAATTAAGATGCAATTGTGAAATCGGGTATATATATATATACGTCGTGTATATATTTATAAATTTGTATGTACGGGTTTATCAAAATTTTTGTTAATTATATATACATATACATTCGATCGTTGATAAGCGAAACATCTAGATATGTATATGTAAATAATATTATGTAAAAATTTCGGAACCGCGTAAGATTAGTCGACTGTAATTTCTCGTAATTCGAATGTTTTTTTAAATTAATTTTAAAAATTACCGCATACAGTAATTGTTTAAATATATAAATATATATCGAATGTGTCAAAGGACGGTATGAATCATTGTCGTCGAACGTTATCTTGAAATTATAATTACTTCTCGATTATATTCGTATAGATTAGATAAAAAAGTTTCTTACGCAAAGTAAAAAGGAAAGCAATCGATGAAAATATCGCGCAGAGCGTGAAAGAAAAAAATCAAAGTGTACATCCATATATTTACGAAAAAATAGAAACAAAAAAGTGTGTCGAAACGATTCTATACAACTGAAACCCTATATATGGAAGGGAGATTTATCAGTAGTTAGCGCAGATTTAATCGGTCACGGTTGTTCGTTTTTTAAACGAGATACTTCCTTTACACGCACCTTGCACTTTTTTTTGTATGTGTGCTGTACTACACCGAGTCATCGATAGACGTGTATATATTTAAAGACTTTTACTTCGATTTCCCGTAATTCGAACTTGTGTTTTATTGGATAAAATTATTCAATTTTATTCTCAGTTTCCCTGTTGGGAAATTGATTGATTTTTTTAGTTTATATATGAGAATGATTAGGTGATTACAATAGTTAGTGATTAACTGATTCTTTTCTGTTTTCTTCTTAGCCCTCGTCGGTTCTAGCGTTTGCTTTGCTATTCGGTTAACTGATTCTTATAGTTATATTTCAATCAAAATTGGATTGAAATTATTGAAATTTAACAGTTAATGATTCGCTTATTTATATAGTTGAACATTTGGTTTTAAAATCATCAACGTACGTGAAATATTAATAAAAAATTATTATTACAAAAACAGCAGTTTTCAAGTCATTCTTGTAAATTATTCTCATTTTATATTTTCTTATTATTAATTGAATCAAAGTATTTCAATGAATTATACTTAAAAACTATACGGAATTATTCTCAAATATGCTTCAAGAAGAAGTCTGCTTGGTAATAAATAATTCTTCTGTAATTAGCCTGAGTCTTCTTATGTAAATAATTAGGGATTTTGATTTATTAAGTTGATTTCTGGATTCAAACATATATAATCAACTAAATTATAGAAAAATCTGGGAAATATCATCTATATTATAACAATTTGTAACCAAATTTTAACTAAATTGTAAGTAAAAAATTTGACTAATTTTATCAAAGTTAAAAAGAAAATGATTTAAAAATTTGTCATAATATCTAGCAGGACTTATATCCAATGTATATCCAATTTAAACGGATTTCTGTCATAAATCATATTGAATCTTCATCCTAAAACTACCTAAAAATAACCTAAAAAAACGTGTACCCTAAAATTATCTGAAAATTAAATAAAAATTTGTAAATTCTAGAATTATCTAAAAAATTGCTTAAAAATCGGTTTCCTAAAATTATTTATAAAAATTCCTTAAAAAATTTATCGTACAATTTTCATATCAGGATTCTTATCCAGTCTGCATGCACATAAAAAGCATCACCTTTTCGTTCCTCTCTACCATACACAAAAAATTGTTAAAAAAATCATATAGTTAATCTGTTAATCGAACTATTATATTTATATATAAATATATAAATATAAATATTACAATAGGCACTAAGTTTTAGTAACACTAAATGATTTTGTGGAACTTCAAAATCCCCTTTCATTCGGTTATCATTATTTTCATTCTTTTATCCTAATCTACGCGCTTTCATAATATTAATACGATTCACAACAATGGGTCGATCGACTTATGTAAAACGTTAACATATAATTGCACATTAATTTCTTGAAAATAAATATCGCACAATTATCTTACTAATTCGTATATATACAGCATGAATATACATTATACAGTCTATCAAAAGTATCTTGTATATAAGCTTAATTAAAACGAAAATAAATCGGGGTTCGCACCGTATTATCGACCGAATCGGTAAAACACTTAAAACCGCGTGAATATATTCAAACTCTTACAAAATCACCGGCATATATATAACGTTTACTATGCGCGAGCACGTGCGAAATAAAAAGTCGAATAACCACACTTTTCTTTCTTTCTTTTCACCGCGTCTATTCCCGTTTTGCGCAATGTCAATATATATACTGCATACGGCAATTAGAAAAATACGAAAATTGGGGTGCATAAAATTGACAGCCTAAAAAAAAGGAAAAAAAAAAAAATTGGCTTTGTTGCGGGTATCACGGCCAGTTATTTTTCGCGGCCTCGATTTATACACCGAAAGTCCTCCGTGTTACGCAACGTTACTCTAATTCCATCGTAAAACTGAGCTTACAGCTTGAGAGAAAGAGATAAAAGAAAAAAGAACTTTCGCGGTTCAATGTAAAATTTCTATCTACACCGAACGACCCTTGTTCCGATTTATAAGTATGCGCACACAAAGTTTCGCACACCAAAAAAAAAGTAAAGCAAAGTTAATTTACGTTATCTTAATTGAAAAATTAGTATATCTTAATTAGAAAAGTGCAGTTACGCACCCAAATATCGTATTATATAAAAAAAAGCATAATGCACCACGCATAGTATACATTTATATATACGTATATAATATCGTTCATCTATTAACACCGTTACGCAATGAAGAAAATGTTAAAAATGTTTCTAAGTATATATAATTATTGATCCCGACGGTAAATCGACTTGTTAAACGTGAAACTGATAATATTTTTATAAACGAACTTACGCGAGCATCGCTCGTAATTAGTGCGCTTGAATAATGCAATTATACGCGTGATCCGACGACTAGATAATACACGCGGGTGGATTGCGTAAAAAAAAAAAAAAACTTGAGTATTCTTCATAACTCGACACTGGTATTTATATAGATATGTAGTATTATATTATTTCGTTGTGTATGTTTTGTTATGTAAAATTTACCAATCGGACTCATTTCGCTTTTTCTCTTTGTTATCTTTCGTTCCGTGCGCTGTACAGTAGCATATACGCGAGAAAGTTGACGATCGATTATCTGTATGTGTTTGTACTAGAATTTCGATTGTAAGGGATTTGATTTTTTAATACTATTTTCAGTTATCATCTGAGTGTACGAATGAATGTAGGCTGAATAAAATTTGATTTAATTACATGTACACTGAAAGAAATGGACTCTTATTCATAGAGGAATTGTTAAATATATGACTCAAATAGAAAATCTGCTTGCTCTAAAATTATTATTTTATGATCAAAGTAGACTCTTTTATAATTAAGTAGGTAGACTCTACTCTTGAAAGAAATTTGTAAATTTAATTAAAAAAAAGGACCTATATCCTAAGATTAAGGGGGTTCCATACTCTGCAATTTTTTGTTGATTAATTAATAAAAAAAATATAAATGAGTATGTGAAAAAATAAGAGACGTGTGCCGCCTTTGTTTATTAATAATTTGATTGTGTACTGAATTTCAGATTAAAATATTGCTGCGTTTTCGAGAAAAGTCTTAACAAAAATATCAAATCTATCCCCCGCGTTGAGGTTAGGTTCACATTTTTAAAATGATCTCGAAAACGCAATAATATTTCAGGTAGAAATTCAGCATACAACAAGATGTCTCTTTTTTTACGTTTTCTCGTCTGGTTTTTTTACAAATTTATTACCGCAATTATCGCGTTTGTTAGTAAGGTAGGGAGGATACATGTTGACTGTTGACTATGGCACCCCGTGAAACATATTCGTCTTGATTATAGAAGAATCATTTTTTAGAGCAAGCATTTCGATTTAAGTTAAGGTAAAGTACCCAATACTTGGACAGATTTTACGAACTTTTTCTTTTAGAGGTTATATTTTAATATTATTAACGAACAATGTCAAAATTTTTGTATGGACCTATTAGTACGCTGTATAATTAACTAATTTTTACAAAAATAAATAGATTCACGATTAAAATAGTATAGATAGTAATGTTTTAAAAGTTACGTACAAAATCGTAGTAGTTGGACACAATGTTTTGTGCGGAGTAGTACTTGGACGTTGATTGATCTAATACTTGGACATTTAAATAACATGCATCCTCAGTTCAACTCGTGTCCAACTACTACCTTATGGGGATTAGAAAAGCACCTAAACTTGGACAGTCTTAAAGACAAAACATAACCGTCTGTAGTTAGTAGTTACTACCCGTTGTCCAAGTTTCGGTCCAATTTTTCGTTTTGTCCAAGTATTGGGTACTTTACCTTATATATTTAAGAAGAAATCCTCTGAGACCAAGAATCCATTTTTTCTCAGTGTACTTTCTTTTCAGAAAATATTGTTTGAGAATATATAAAATAATATTCTTATATATGTTAGAATTTCTTTCTTTTAATTATATAAATTATTATCTGTATTATTGTTTATTTCAATTAACATAACCCCAGTAAAAATTTAACATTTGAAGGTTAAATAAAACTCTAATTTTGCCATTTTTTGGGCACTTATTCGGTGTTTTATGATTCTTGGTCATTTTTTGGCTTAAAAAACGTTACATTTATGGTCAGATTTCTACTAGAAAAGAGAATGTGATCAATTCGTATCTTTCTTAATAATTAATTTTCATAGTAGTTTTACTTTCAATTAATGTTTGATATCTTTTAATAACATAATAATTTTAAATAAAGATTAAAACTGCTAATAAAAAAAGAACTTATTTAAAATGCTCAATTAACAAATGCAACGCGTTTTTCAAAAATCGATTAAAATGAAAATTTTAACTATTGTTAGTTTTAACATAATGAACTATAAATTTTTCCTTTTTCATAATTACTGTACACCTATACGTTTTATTACATTTTGAATGTTGTAATTTTTATTTATTACCGTAAAATTGTAGAAAAAACTTATATAAATCATTAATCGAGTTGTTCCATATTTGTTAAAAAAATCCTGTACAACAATCATTACATTTCGAAAGACGTTCACTTATATACTTTCATTTCTACATTTAATACGCAACGACAACGAAATAATCCGATCTACGATTATAATAACGTCCTGTATCTATATATATATAAAATCGCTAATTTAACAGGAAACCAAAAAGAAAAAAAAAAGAATATAGCGTTCTGCATGTAAAAACGATGTAATTATACAGATTATTTATTATTATTATTATTATTATATGCCATACCTAATACCGAATCGGTTCCGTTATAAATTTATATCAATTACGTAATTGTTTATACTTGTCGCGCTTTCTTTTGTTTATTTGATGTTTCCAGTTTAATTATTGACAGACGAGCTAATTTTATTATTTGATTTAATTGGAAAGCTTTCGAAAATCGAGCTTTTTTAGTGTATATATTCTCCCGTGAATAATTAGTATTGTTTTAATTTATTACGTAAGAGAGGAAGTCGATGGAAATTTAATGCATGTTATTAGTGAAATAGGAAAGCACTTTCTCATTATATTATGTGTGAGTGCGCAAGAACGATAGCTTTTACAAGAAAAAGTATTACTTAATTTTATCATTAAGGATATCTTATACTAAAACATTGGAATCTATATGTATTTTATAATAACAAAATGGATTTTAAAAAAAATCTCTTCTACTTTCTTTGAAGATCAAGAATCAATGAATTTTCACAACATTTTTATCACTAAATTATTGAGATTTTTCCGTTGCCGCAATGATCAATTTTGCAGTTAATTATTACCGACGATTAAAGTGATAATTAATTTTGAATTAATTTTAAATAAATTATTTTTAAAAAAATTGTTGAACATTTTTGGGTTTTTATAGGTAGATCCCTAGCTCAGACATCAATTATTTATATAAACGAAAAAAAATCACTTTCTTCTATACGTATAATATACTGTAGGAAAGATTAACAATACCTTAAATAAAAATAAACAATAATATTAAATTCAATGCGATACAAACATATATATATATATGTATATAGAGATGATCAAAAGCGTGAAAATGAAAATTTTTCCGCCAAGATTTTCTCTCTCTCGATGTTTATAGCGAATGATCTATAATATACCCTTGCGCAACATACACATATACATCGTTCTCTGTAATCTCAGCATCTGTACAAGTTCACGGCTTCTCTCGATGCGCTTTCTAAGAATTTTACTTTGAAAGATACATATATACCTTCTATGTATCCGTTTAATCGTACATAATATACTCTTAATTTTATAACGACGTGTTTTGACACGCCATTAAACGTTTCTGCGCTTAACCATATGTAACAGATAATACGTTTCAATTATAATATTTAATAAATAATTCATTATCCAACCGAGTATCCTGATAGATAATTAACTTTTTATTGCAGCTATAAGGTGATAAATATTAGGTAATTTGAATAATTAGGAATTAATTATTATTTTCATGGAAAATTGATTGAATATTATCTGATTTCAATAGTGATAGTGATTATGATTAACCTTTAAGTAATTTATTTTTTAGAATCGATTAAGAATCGCTCAGTAAATGAATATTGATAAAATAATAAATGAATTTTTGTAGATTTTTAAAACTGATATACTTTGTTACTAATTGTGATGTTTATTTTTTATAATGTGGAAAAAAATTATAGTTTTATCATTAATTATAAAATTTTGATAAAGATTATATATATATTTCGTTTTATACTGATTTTACAGAAGATTTAACAAAATTTTATAAAATAGTCATTTCTTTCAATGTTATAACAATGATATTATATTGTAAAAAAAAATTAATGTTTGATGATCTAAGCGGAATTCTTGTAAATATATTATACGTCAAAAAGAAGATCTATTTGATTTTAGAATATTAATTTTTGAATTCAATATTTATAAGAAAAATGCCGCTTATATATTAATCATCTATTTTTTTTAGTGCAGCTATTGCTATTAATTGCAAAATCTATAAACAAAACTTTAAATTTTAAAATAATAATAAAAATAATTGAAAATTGACGTGTAGAAAACAATTATTCATTTAATATATTTATTTGATAAAATGATATTGTTATATCTTAAAATTGATTTGTGCGTAAGAAATTATTCATTCTTTTAACATCAGTAACTTAAATGTCATTCTAGTAGGAATTAAAATAATGCTTTCGATTTTATTATAAGCTTTAAAATTGTTATAGAAAAGTGTCAATTACAGAGATTTTTAACCATAAAGCATTAACAATATCTAAATTTCTACCAGGGGCATCAATATAGCTAAACAATATGACCATTTTAGAATAAATATTTGAGCTTGATTCATTAATAAAAAACTATCGGTTTTCATTACAATCAGCTATAGCAATTGCTATCAAACTTGACGGTTAAACAAACATCAAAAAGAGATACAGAAGCAGGCGTGAAATTATTTAGACATTTGTAAACCAAGAATTCGAGTTTCTATTTTCTTCGGAGAGAAAGATTATCCCAGACGATAAATTCACCTATAAGCCTATACATCACACGAGTTAAGCTCGAGCACCGACTTCTTTATTGTCTTCAGAATCAGCTTCCGCATGTTTTCCGAACGATTATTTTTTTTTCTCTACTTATCTCGAGAAAGAGATTTATCATCAATAATTATCGATGGAATACCGTGCGCAATTGAAAACTCTTTTTAATAATTATCAACGGATTGTTTGTTGAACTTGTTAATCAAAGGTTTATTAAATTTTATTATAAAGGAATTTTGGTTGATATGTTTATAAACTAACCATCATAGTCATTTTGGCGCTGTGCCGATTATAGACTGTTGTCAATTACACTGTCTCTATCGATGTGTCAATATTTGAATTTATCTGTATGTGATATAAGTTCGTGATCTAAAAATCATAGTGACTATACCTGTTGGCAATTTTGTATATCTTGTATTGTCTTATTTAAATTATTTATTTAATTAATTTTTTCAATTATTTATTTATTTATTCATTTATTTATTTATTTATTTATTCATTCATTTATTTATTTAGTTATTTATTTATTTATTTATTTATTCATTTATTTATTTATGTATTTATTTATTTATTCATTTATTCATTTATTTCTCAACTTTTGTGCAAATTAACAATTTTATTTAAAATTAAATTAATTTTTATTTACTCTTGCTTTTCGACTGTAGAGCGTCAAATCAGAAATGCTGTTTAAAATGTATCCACCTTTTATAATTAATAATAATATGAAATCTTAAATCTTGAACCAAAATTTCTTTACAATTATTGAGCTTCATTTATCAAAACTTTTTTGCATATTTATTTGCGTATATACTCCACTTTCCGATTTCACGTTGAATACAGTTACCCTGGTTTACATTATACACATCGAGTTCTCGAAAAAATTTTTATCCACTTTTGTTTTAAGAAATCGAAATCAACTTGAACTTTGAATATTGCACGTTGAAAGTGCGAATACTCAAATGCCTATTTTTACGTTTACGTTACTGTACATTTCGTTTTTATCGACTTTGCTTTTTATTTCTTTTATATAGATGTAATTTACGTGAAATGAAATCGAACATATTGTTATAAAGATATGTGTTATTAAATTTAAACAAATTCGAACGTTTTTCTTGGAAAAAATGTATTTTTTTATCATTTTTGAACAATAATAAACATTCTAGTATACAATA
Organism: Theocolax elegans; assembly: GCA_026168455.1. Classification (NCBI taxonomy): domain Eukaryota; kingdom Metazoa; phylum Arthropoda; class Insecta; order Hymenoptera; family Cerocephalidae; genus Theocolax; species Theocolax elegans. Next base: position 77,276,693 of record CM047427.1, on the reverse strand, counting down.
TTTGCGAAAAAAAAGAAACGATTTAAAAATGTATTTATAAACATCCGCCTACACGGATCGTTGAATGGAATGCAGGTATAAAATAATACACATCCTGAGTTAGTTTTTTTCTATATTTTCTTTCAATCTTCCAGACAATCTGGTACTTGGCCTTTCCTGCATCCTATTGACTCCTCTCTCTCTCTCTCTCTCTTTCTCGAGTTTTCTTCTTAGTCCTCGTCGGTTCTATCGTTTTCTTTGCTATTCGGTTAATCCTCTCGTTATCTCCTTTCTAGGATCCAACTCCGTTTGAAGATGCTCCTTTTACATTATATATATATATATACACGCGGGAGAAAGGTTACCGCGATTACAACATTTTTGCAAGAATATCAGATTTTTCATTCACCAAGACAATTTTATCCTCTTAGGTTAATTGGATTTTACACACTAGATTTTTCATCTATACACGTTAAATATTTTATTTCCCTATCTTTCACGGCGTATCGTGAGAAAGTACATTCTATAGTGTACATCACCCAAAGTTTCACGAAAATTATAAATTTATTTATTGAACGTTTCTACTTTTTTTTATTATTATAACACGCATTTTACGAGTGAATAACAAAATCTGAATCACATATTTTTAATATAATCCGATGAGTGACGTCCAGAATTTCCTTGTAAATAATAGTCGGTGTAATTTTGAACGGTGGTGTATGGTCAGATGCGGATACCGTTACGACGCGAGGTTCACGATCATGCCAGTAGTAGCATTGTCCGGTTTGGGAATTTGTATGCGCGAACCTCTCTCTCTCTCTCTCTCTTGGTTGTATAGAGGAAGGTTCTGTATGTGCGCTATACCGCCTGAATACTTGAGATTCTTGAGATCAGTGCGGGAATGCTCATTGTTTTTAATTTGATTATCATAACGTTATCCGTTTCCGTGTTATAAAAAAAAATTTTGCATTAAAAAAAATGTATCTTTATCTATATAAACGAGATTTTTTCCTAATTGGGAGAATTATTGATTAAATGTTGTTTTTTTTTATAAAATTTTGTCCTGTAAGTAAATTTTTTTATATAAACATTTATAAAATATAGGTGTTATAGAAGTTATTTAAAAAAATTGTAAAATTATAAAAAAAACATGTATTTATTACATTTTATAAAATTTTAAAGGAAATTAAAATTATACTAAAATTTTATATATGTATGTATATATATTCAATTTTTTATACAACTTTTGTAAAACCTATATAAAACTTAAATAAATATTCCTTGGATAATTTACAAAATATCTTTTTTAAAACGAAAAAGTTTGAATAAATATATAATACATATTTTTTAATCTGTTTTGCAGATCTATCGTACTTAATTAAAGCAAGTTATAACTTACAACACGTATCAATTATATGTTGTAACCTAAATTTCAGAACTTTTGATGCAATAAGTAAAACAGCTTCACGACAAAAGCTGTTTTTTTATTGAATTTTTTGGAAATGTCATTTTAAAATTTTTTTCTGTTACTGTTGAATATGTTATAATGTTTTGCGAATATAGGAATTCAAAAGAAAAATAATGTAAATTATCCAAGACAATAACTGCAATTTATTAAAGCTTCATAAAACTGTTTAATTAATATTTTTCTAAGTTTGAGAAAGTCTCGTTAGACATGTTAGCATAAACATGAATTTTTTACGCGGTTTTACTAGTTTAGCTCAAGAACGAAAGTTTTTTTTTTCCCGCGCAGATGATAATACTTTTCTAACAAAAATTACCGCAGGAAAAAAATTAACCTAAAAACTCGTAATAAGAAAATCGTTACAATTTTTACCGCTGCACTGTCACGGTAATTTTGAATTTGCGTATCGATGGTACCACGGAAATATTTAATTAAAATATCTTCCCGTGATGAAAAGAGATAAACAGAAAGATATATATTGATATAAATTAAGTACTATTTCTACACTGGGAGAATCGTATTAAAATTAACTTTATAACAAAATTATTTATACATTGCGAAATTTAGTATAAAATATAGGCAAATGTTATATGTCCGACAGATTGTAAAAATATACATATCTGCTAGAAAATAAGTGAAATGTTACTTAAATGAATTCGGACTGTCGAAAATGAATTTATAGATCCGAAAAATTATTAAAAAACACTTCGTCAATATACAAACCATCAAAGAAATAAAATGTCATCAAATCTGAGGTTATTTTTCGACAAACTAAAGTAAATTAAATTAAAATTTTATGTGTCTACGTATATCGATTTCATTAATATATTTTAAAAATGAAACCAGATGAGGGAAAACAATATTTTTTAAATGAAAATAGAAATATTATAAATATAAAAATATACTTTTAAAGATAAAATAAAATAGAAATAAAATTTATTTATACTCCTTTGCTTAAATAAATAACGTAAAGAAATTAAAAATGTAAGTAATATATATATGTCGGACATATAACATCAGCCTAAAATATACTGTTAATACGTAAATTAATTAAATAAAAATATTTTATATTATTTTAATTATTCTCGGTGTATATAATTTCCCGTATCACCGAAAGAACAAAAACACAACTATAATATAGATATGTACTCGTATAACCTGAAAAATGTCAACGTGCGTACGTAACATTGAAATTGGTTTACAGGGTGCCCGAGTATGGATCCCGCACGCGGAGAAAGTGTGGGAGGGCGCGGTGTTAATCGAGGATTACAAACCGCCGAAAAAAAATGTCGAGTTACAAATCGAAGATTCAAAGGTAAGGAAAAGTATCGACGTTCAAACGGACGACGATTTACCGCCACTTCGTAACCCGGACATCCTGATCGGCGAGAACAATTTGACCTCTCTCTCGTTTCTCCATGAACCTGCCGTACTGTACAACCTTCAAATAAGATTTCAAAGGCATTCGATTTACACGTATTGCGGGATCGTCTTGGTAGCGTTCAATCCTTACAATGAGCTACCGATTTACGGTAACGATACGATATGGGCGTATCGTGGACAAGCGATGGGCGATTTGGAACCTCATATTTTCGCTGTCGCTGAAGAGGCCTATACCAAACTCGAAAGGTACATTTTTTTTTGTTCTATCGCGTTTACATTTTATTTTTATGGATGTATAAGTGTATATAAATATTTCCCCTGAGAATAAACGTTCGTAACACCCTTTTACGTAAGGAGAAAATACTGTGGTCGAAAAAAAATATATTTTTTAAAACTGTCTAATACCCGGTTGTATATACCGTTTCTTGCTCCACAAAACCCAACAACGAACTTTCTATCTGTAACGTTTGCGTCCTTCTTTTTTTTACTCTCGTTTAACCAGTGTAATGTTGTTATACTTTGGGTAGCCGGTAACAGTATATCACTATTCACATATCTTACTTTCACTCTTTCGTCTTTTTATTACGATTTGAATCACAATGTAAATTAATATATCATGCGCATATGTTTTTCGGATACGTTTCGTATTTACCAACCGATTGTTTAGATTGGGTTTCATTTTTTTATCTTCTTATCGTTTCTCTTGGTTTTATGTAGCGTCGTGAAAATATGAACAATGCGATTAGATAATTGGTCGCTTTGTACATCATTTGTTTGTGTATATTTTTACAGATCCTGTCCATTATTCGTTTTAAACGTTGTACATGAATTTTTTATCTAATTTCATATTTTGATTTTGAAATTTCGTTTTTCATACACAAAATATTAATATATATATAATTTCTCACCCGCGTTTTAAAAGTGCTATTTGTAGAAATTTCCTGGTAAAACTGCTTTTAATTAAAATTTATTATCATTATAATTTGTACTTTTAACCTAAATCGTAAACCTGAAGCTGAACATAATCGGTCTTATTAAGGTTTTGCAATCGGATTATAACCGATATAATCGATTAAAGTCGATTTATATCAATTCAAAATAATTAAGAGAGGTGTTAAAGTCAACTTTAACTTTAAGTCAACTTCTTTGCCTTATTAACCGAGGTAAACAAAAAATTGAATTATTATTTGTACAATTAATCTTTGTACACAATTTTAGACTAAAGGATAATCACGTTTTTGAGAAATCCTTTATCAAAAATTTTAAGCGGATTTTAATATTTTGGTAAGGAATTTCTCGAAAAACCCGATTGTTTTTTACCCTAAAATTTTGCACTGAAATCAATCGGTTTTATCATAATTATTAATTACAATTGAATTCTTTGTTTAGCTCGATTGATAAGGTTATGAGATGTTTTTTAAAACCCCGTCAATCTGTATAAATCTGATTTTATTTTGTTCTATGCAAAAGTAAGACTCATTAATAATATTAAAAAAAGAAAGAATAGAACACTGAAATAATCTGATGAATATTTCTGATGGATGTCTGAATTGTTATATTATTCGTTTTAATAATTCTTCAATTCAAAATTAATAAAAATCTAATCAAGACAGATTACGTTTCAAATTGGTTATTATTATCCCTTTTTCAAGGTATTTCAGATATTCCATTGAATATTTTAAATAGAATTTTCGGATTGAAAAATTTGTCTTTATACTCGAGTACAGGTGACAAAATAATTTCGTAATTTCAGAGAAAATCATGATCAATCCATTATCGTATCGGGTGAATCGGGTGCGGGTAAAACAGTATCAGCAAAGTACGCGATGCGATACTTCGCAACGGTCGGCGGATCGTCGAAAGAGACACAGGTGGAAAAAAAAGTTCTCGCATCGTCGCCGATAATGGAAGCCATTGGTAACGCCAAAACCACAAGGAACGACAATTCGTCAAGATTTGGTAAATTCATCGAAATACACTTTAATAAAAATTATCACATCATCGGTGCCAGCATGAGGACGTATCTACTTGAAAAATCTAGGGTGGTTTTTCAGGTGAGTTGTCTTTATTAATAGAAAAGAAGAAGGAATTTCTGAACGAATTGTACCTTTTTCCTAGGCAAACGAAGAACGGAACTATCACATATTTTACCAAATGTGTTCAGCGTCTCGTCGATTACCTCACCTGCATTTGGATTATCAACAAAAGTTTCACTATTTGAATCAAGGCGACAGTCCAGAAATCGAAGGTGTCGACGATCTCGTATGTTTCGACGAGACCATCAGCGCTTTGACGATGTTGGGTTTCACGTCGAAACAACAAGATGACATGTTGCGCATCCTAGCATCTATTTTGCATTTAGGTAACGTAAGCGTCAGGAGTCCAGAATCTCAAGGTTCGAACGATGGGGAAAGTTGTTACATCTCCGTAAGTTAATACAATAAATAGTAAATAACCTAGCTTAAATGAGTTATTCATCTAAAATACATTTGACTCGCCACAGCCTACGGACAAACATTTACTGGTAATGACCGAATTGCTAGGATTGGATATGCAAGCGATGCGAAAATGGCTGTGTAATCGTAAGATCGTCTCGATGCGAGATGGCATTTTAAACCATGGAAAAACAATGTGGAGCTCGAAGATCAAACTAAGGAAAAATATTCAATGGACGCTCACATACCGCACTTGCAACCCGGCACCTGCTCGGTCAGAAACAATTGACGTCGAAACGTTCGATATCAACTCGTCGACAATTCATAATTTACGGCACGCGATTGCACGTATTCATCATGTAGGTTCAATTACAAGAGCTACCTTACGAAGAGATCGAATGGCGGTATTGGACAAGCGATGACAGAACCTCATATTTTCGCTTGGAAGATGCACTATACAAAATGAAAGGTAATTTGTTTTTTCTACATTTATTTTATTTTATCTTATATGTATTAATATTTCTAGTAAGTAAAAGTAAGGATACTGTGGTCGAAAAAAAATATATTTTTTAAAACTGTCTAATACCCGGTTGTATATACCGTTTCTTGCTCCACAAAACCCAACAACGAACTTTCTATCTGTAACGTTTGCGTCCTTCTTTTTTTTACTCTCGTTTAACCAGTGTAATGTTGTTATACTTTGGGTAGCCGGTAACAGTATATCACTATTCACATATCTTACTTTCACTCTTTCGTCTTTTTATTACGATTTGAATCACAATGTAAATTAATATATCATGCGCATATGTTTTTCGGATACGTTTCGTATTTACCAACCGATTGTTTAGATTGGGTTTCATTTTTTTTATCTTCTTATCGTTTCTCTTGGTTTTATGTAGCGTCGTGAAAATATGAACAATGCGATTAGATAATTGGTCGCTTTGTACATCATTTGTTTGTGTATATTTTTACAGATCCTGTCCATTATTCGTTTTAAACGTTGTACATGAATTTTTTATCTAATTTCATATTTTGATTTTGAAATTTCGTTTTTCATACACAAAATATTAATATATATATAATTTCTCACCCGCGTTTTAAAATGCTTATTTGTAGAAATTTCCTGGTAAAACTGCTTTTAATTAAAATTTATTATCATTATAATTTGTACTTTTAACCTAAATCGTAAACCTGAAGCTGAACATAATCGGTCTTATTAAGGTTTTGCAATCGGATTATAACCGATATAATCGATTAAAGTCGATTTATATCAATTCAAAATAATTAAGAGAGGTGTTAAAGTCAACTTTAACTTTAAGTCAACTTCTTTGCCTTATTAACCGAGGTAAACAAAAAATTGAATTATTATTTGTACAATTAATCTTTGTACACAATTTTAGACTAAAGGATAATCACGTTTTTGAGAAATCCTTTATCAAAAATTTTAAGCGGATCTTAATATTTTGGTAAGGAATTTCTCGAAAAACCCGATTGTCTTTTACCCTAAAATTTTGCACTGAAATCAATCGGTTTTATCATAATTATTAATTACAATTGAATTCTTTGTTTAGCTCGATTGATAAGGTTATGAGATGTTTTTTAAAATCCCGTTAATCTGTTTAAATCTGATTTTATTTTGTTCTATGCAAAAATAAGGCACATTAATAATATTAAAAAAAGAAAGAATAGAACACTGAAATAATCTGATGAATTTTTCTGATGGATGTCTGAATTGTTATATTATTCGTTTTAATAATTCTTTCAATTCAAAATTAATAAAATCTAATCAAGACAGATTACGTTTCAAATTGGTTATTACTTATCCCTTTTTCAAGGTATTTCAGATATTCCATTGAATATTTTAAACAGAATTTTCGGATTGAAAAATTTGTCTTTATACTCGAGTACAGGTGACAAAATAATTTCGTAATTTCAGAGAAAATCATGATCAATCCATTATCGTATCGGGTGAATCGGGTGCGGGTAAAACAGTATCAGCAAAGTACGCGATGCGATACTTCGCAACGGTCGGCGGATCGTCGAAAGAGACACAGGTGGAAAAAAAAGTTCTCGCATCGTCGCCGATAATGGAAGCCATTGGTAACGCCAAAACCACAAGGAACGACAATTCGTCAAGATTTGGTAAATTCATCGAAATACACTTTAATAAAAATTATCACATCATCGGTGCCAGCATGAGGACGTATCTACTTGAAAAATCTAGGGTGGTTTTTCAGGTGAGTTGTCTTTATTAATAGAAAAGAAGAAGGAATTTCTGAACGAATTGTATCTTTTTCCTAGGCAAACGAAGAACGGAATTATCACATATTTTACCAAATGTGTTCAGCGTCTCGTCGATTACCTCACCTGCATTTGGATTATCAACAAAAGTTTCACTATTTGAATCAAGGCGACAGTCCAGAAATCGAAGGTGTCGACGATCTCGTATGTTTCGACGAGACCATCAGCGCTTTGACGATGTTGGGTTTCACGTCGAAACAACAAGATGACATGTTGCGCATCCTAGCATCTATTTTGCATTTAGGTAACGTAAGCGTCAGGAGTCCAGAATCTCAAGGTTCGAACGATGGGGAAAGTTGTTACATCTCCGTAAGTTAATACAATAAATTGTAAATAACCTAGCTTAAATGAGTTATTCATCTAAAATACATTTGACTCGCCACAGCCTACGGACAAACATTTACTGGTAATGACCGAATTGCTAGGATTGGATATGCAAGCGATGCGAAAATGGCTGTGTAATCGTAAGATCGTCTCGATGCGAGATGTCATTTTAAAACCAATGGACGTTGAACAAGCTGTGGGAGCTCGGGATGCGTTAGCCAAACACATATATGCCGAATTATTCAATTGGATAGTCGCTCACATCAACGCGACCTTGCAATCGCCAGCGAAAGCTCAATGTTTCATAGGTGTACTCGATATTTACTGGGTTCGAAACGTTCGATATCAACTCGTTCGAGCAATTTTGCATCAATTACGCGAACGAGAAGCTGCAACAGCAATTCAATCAGCACGTGTTCAAATTAGAACAAGAGGAATATTTGAAAGAAGAGATCGAATGGACGTTCATTGATTTTTATGACAATCAACCGTGCATCGATCTCATTGAAACGAAATTGGGAATCCTGGATTTATTGGATGAGGAGTGCAGGGTAACTTGGATTATTTATACATTTCATTTGAATATTCATTCTTATACTTATTATCATTTTTTTTGCACAGATGCCAAAAGGTACGGATAGCTCGTGGGCGGAAAAACTTTATTCCAAGTGTGGAAAATCGAAGCACTTCGAAAAACCACGATTCGGTACATCCGCTTTTCTCATTCATCATTTTGCTGATCTCGTCCAATACGAGACCGTTGGGTTTTTGGAGAAAAACAGGGACACAGTCATCGAAGAACAAGTCGACGTACTTCGAAACAGCGAGGTATATAAGTTATTATCATTTCATTCGGACCAAAATAAAGTATAACTATAATATGTAACTCGACTCAATGTCTTTTCGACAGAATGTACTCCTTCGAAAATTGTTTGTGGACGAAGATCCAAAATTATCCGTACCCCACGGGAAAATAAAAGTATCAGCGCAAAAACAGCAACAATCTACCCCTACGAAAAATAAAAAAACGGTTCGTATACGTATATTTATAAATAGAAATATATTGCTTGTAACATGTAAAAATAATAATTCGAGAAAATTATGATGCATAGGTTGGTTCACAATTTCGGGACTCGTTAAACATGCTGATGTCAACGTTGAACGCAACGACACCGCATTACGTGCGTTGCATCAAACCAAACGATACGAAGGAATCTTTCGAGTACAATCCAGTGAGAGCAGTCCAACAATTGCGAGCTTGCGGAGTTCTCGAAACAATTCGTATATCGGCAGCTGGTTTTCCAAGTCAAAGGACGTACGCTGATTTTTTCCAACGTTACAGATGTTTGTGCAGATTCAAGGATATTCGTAGGGATGATCTCAGGGAGACGTGTCGTAGAATTTTGGCTACTTACATCAAGGTAAAATCAATGAAGCTACAGTAGATTTGAACAGTATAGTTGATTTGAAGATAGTACTATCAATACAATGATTGTTTTATAACTTCTGCATTATCTTATTAATTCGATGATCCTTACGAAAACTAGGTCGTTTTAATTTATGGAAAAAATATCTGCATTATACTAAATGTAACTTTTGTTGAAATTGGTTTAATGATGTAATTAACAAATCATTTTCATGAATTTTTTAACATGACACATAAGACAATTTTACACGATTGTTTACACCAATCCTGTCATCATTTGAAAATTCTTATTTTTGGATGTCGGCCCAAATTACAGGAATCTACACCTTTCAACCCAAAAATTATATCTAAAATATTACATTAAAAATCTGAAAAAATTCATACGGATAACTGAAAACATAAAGAAGGGCTTGACCTTTTGATTTTTTAATGAAAAAAATTTCTTAAATAATAATTGAGTAAACAATATTTAGTCGGTAATTATTAGTCAAAAAAGCATAATCTTTCAACCCAAACATCGTGATCAAATTATGGTTTTAAAAATCTGGAAAAATTTGGATATATTATTTAAAACATGCCCAAGAGCTTGGTGTTTGGCGTTTATTAAAAACTTTATTCATTTATTTATAAAAAAGTTCGAAATGACCGTTTTCTGGGTCCAACATCCCCTTAATAATCTTTGTAAGGAATATCTAATTGTACTATGGTATTAAAAATTATTGTAGTATATATATTAGTTTTTAAACATCATTAAATCAAATAAAAAGGTCTTATAGAGTCTACCACCTACAAGTTTTACTTCAAATCATTCTATTGACTAATTTAAGCGTTTCCTAAAATATCTAATTGTTAGATTTTAATTTTTTATTTTTACTGTGTATTTGATTATAATTTTCGTCCACACAATTGATTTAAAGAGGGATATTTTGGGTAATTAATTCGTATGTTGTTTATTAAATTATTTGTTTATTAATTTATAATGCTTATAATATTATAATGCTGTACATGGACAATTCAGCTATAAAGACCCCTAGTAAACATTCATCATTTTGAGGTTAATCCAAACCATATGCTGGCTATTAATTATAGATTTCTTAGTCAAACAACTAGTTTTTTGGGTAAAAAATCGTTTTGTAAATGCTTCAATTTCTACTAGGGTTGTTTGTTATATTTATAAATCTCTATAACGGTATACCTAAATAAGGATGGTGGATTTCTTTTGAAACGTTGCCAATTAACAAATCATAAGTTTCGATCGTCAAAAATTGAAAAAAATATCCCTCCTTAAGAATTTTGATTTTTAGTTTTCACTGAAAAAAGAGTTATAAAATAAATATATTCCGTTTAAATGTAACAGAAATTTTTTTGAATATAACGGCAATGGGATTTTATCTAAAAAAATTATTTTCTATACATTAATCTAATTAAAGTAACCCGGATTTACTTACTGATGAAGTAAAATAATTATAAATTTATAATAATACGGTGCTAGAATCCGAATGAAATGTCAGTTTATTTTTTTGTTTAACGCAATAGGCTTCTGTTTGAAGGTAAACCTTCTTCCTGCGTATACATTTTAATTCAATTTTTTATTATTTATGGACAATGAAAGTTGAACCAAAATATTTTAATTTTCTAATTTACACTGAGGTGTAATATATAAAGCAGATTTTTTATAGAAGTAAATTGTGCTCTAGTTAAAGTTAATTCATATTCATTATCAAAGATTTTGGATTTTGGTATAAACATACGATTTTACTGTAATTAAACTACTCTTTCTTCAGATAAATTTTATTTTTCAATAAATTGATTGCATAGAAAAGGAACAGTGTGTTTCCTTACGGAAATTTGTTATTTCAGAGTTTAGGTAATCTTTTCCTCTCTTCTCACTATGTAAATAAATAAATAATACATGTTTTTTACTATACCAAATACCAGGACGACGACAAATTCAAATTCGGTAAGACGAAGGTGCTATTCCGAGCGGGTCAAGTGGCCTACCTAGAAAAACTACGAGCGGACAAACAACGCGACGCTTGCTTGATGATCCAAAAAACGGTGCGAGGTTTCATCGTTTCATCGCAATACCGAAAACTACGTCGTGCGGTGCTCGGTTTGCAACGTTACGGTCGTGGGGTTTTGGCTCGTCGACGAGCTCAAACAATCCGAGAATCCCGAGCGGCGACTAAAATCCAATCGTGGGTGAGAGGTTGGATCAAGAGGAAACAGTACAAACGAATCAAAAAGACCGTGCTCGGATTGCAAACTTACGGTAGGGGTATGCTCGCAAGAATCGAATTCCGACGTAAACAAGACATCGCCGCTGCTATTAAGATACAACGGTGAGTTATATAGTTGAATTTTAATTTAATAATAAAAATAAAAAAAAATAAATAACACCATATCCTTTTTATCTTATTACTAGATACGTGAGGGGCTACTTGGTGCGACGAGCTTGCAGACGCAAGATTCGCAATATAATAATTGTGCAGTGTTGCGTGAGGAAATTCTTGGCCAAGCGTATTTTCAGGCGACTCAAGGCTGAGGCTCGTAGCGTTGAGCACGTGAAATCGTTGAACAAAGGCCTTGAAATGAAGATCATTAACCTCCAGCAGAAGATCGACGAATTAGTAAGTTTATCCATGTCCTAAGCTTGGCTGCCTTATCTTCGAGTTGTCGCGTTATGTCAACTCTTTATGTCTCGCTTGCTTCGTTGGGTTCACCGTTCGTTCTTTACTTTTTATGTATACCTGTGTACCTCTTTCATTACGTAATTTTTACTGTTCTTATTCAATGAAATTATTGATTTTTAATCTATCCGGAATTCTTGTTAAATACGTGTAAAAGACAATGTGGTTGTTTTCAGGTGATTCTTTTGTAATATTAAGGTAAATCGAGAGAGAACCGTAAAAAATTCTATTATGTTCTTTAAAGAGTAAACAATTTGTTTTTTTTTCCTTACATAGGTTGCTGAGGTAATTTCAGACAAAAAAAATTTTTTAAGGTGGGTTGTTGGAACTCGTAAATATATAATTATTAAAATTTTTAATCGTTTTAAACACGAGAGATTTAAAAAAGTAAATGTATACTTAAAAAAGTAAAACTCTGTTATTTTAAGAAAGTAAAAAAAAATATATTAGACCGCTTTTTTCGTAGTAGATTATCGCATTTAATCTAAAATTTGATTGATTTCTAATCTCTTACCGAATGCTTTCAAATCGTGCTTGTAACGATCGGTCGAAAAAATTCATTGTTTTTAATATTAATCACATAAATAAAAAATATTTACGAATTTATTTCGACTAAGTTTACAAAACAATCTAAATAAATTAATTTTGATTTCACAATCACTGCACTGTCTATCATGAATCGTTATAATTTTTTTTAGTAAAAATATTTTAAAATCGAGCAATTTTCTCTTCACGGAAAGAAACTAAAATATACGTATCAAACAGCCAAAATTTCTTCATTTAAAATATAAATAATTAAACTAACTAAATATTTTATCTTGAAGAAGAATTTTCATAACTTTTCATGCGATTTTTTAACGCTGCAATATTTAAGAATTTTAACTACGAGATTTGCTTTTGGTTTAACTATTTACTGCGAGTAGTATAAAATAAATAAATTAAAACATAATTTTTTCGGTCTTACAGTGCATTAACTATAAAAAATTAAATATTAATTGTAGGAAAGTAAAAATAATAAAACTTTTAATATTGGTGGTCCTAACTACGTTTCTGTTGATTTAAACTTCTTCGTTTTTTTACACGTTGATTATAAAGGAATCACGTTAGATCAACCATATTTTCTTCTTGACATATCTTTAACAAGAATTCTCCTTAGTTCAAAATTTTTTTTTTTTTCAGTATACGGTGGTGCGATGCTTAAACATTGTAACCAAATTGTTGAAATAACAAAGATAAATAGTAATTCTGACAAACTAAAAAACTTTTTAAAAAAATTAATTTTCTCATCAATATTATAAAAATTTGAAAAAAAAATTTTTTAAATAAGTCACAATATTTTTGTGCTATATCTCATTTTATTCAAAATAACAATTTCATTTTTATATTGTACTACTGAATATTCATGGAGTGGAACAAGGAAAATCATTCTTTTAGAGTGAAAACTTAGCTACTCTTTGATAAGATAAAGAGTAATTTTTCGTTTTGTTTCACTTCAAGGAATTTAGAGAAAAAAGGCTAAATTTGAATAATCCCTTGTAATATCTATCACTATCGATAAAATTTAATTATATTAAATCTTCTATACAAGTTCGACGCTCACTCTGTTTATAAATATCGACGACTCGTCAACTCGTAATTTAGAATTCCATATTACATTCCACAAATCATAAAATAAACGACAGTAGTACAATATATCAAATAAATATTGATTATTTATTACCAAATGTTAATTATTTCAATTGTAATTCAAGTAAATTACTTGCTAATAATGAAAAAAAAACAATAAATAAATAGCAACACTTTAATTTTCTTAATATGCATATTTCAAGCAGAAACTTATGGGTATCACATATAACGAAAAAGTACAAGTTCGAACTGACCTTTCTAACGCATATATATCGATGCTTCTTTTTTTTACTGTATTGTTTTGTAGAAAATGTAGATCGATTTATCATCGCTTACTTATGTGTAGAGCAAGTAGTCATTATTTACTTAATTTATATAAACTTAAAAAAACAGTGTATATTTGCTTGTAATACATTTGTCTCGTAAGTATTCATGTTTTTTTGTTTCGTTAGGCGATTTATTTTTTTTTATTTACGTTAGTTTCATCGTAATCAATACGAATTGTATGCATTTGTTTTTAACGTATTGTTTCATAACATTGTAGATGTGTAGCTAACATCAAAATTGCTTATATATTTTATTTATTAATTAAAATATTTTTAACAAATGTGTCGTTATACTAATCGACGTAAGAATAAAGGATCGTGGACTGTAAAAATACATTTTATAACATCTTTTATATTTTTTTTAATCAAATTTGGACAGTCATCCGATCGTATAGTCAGTAGTATATAAATAACAAATTAAATTTTCATTCAAATAATATTCTCTTTGTATATAATATATATTATACCCTCAATTTTTATTGATAATCATCATGATCCTCAAAGATTTTTCAACGCGCGTCAACCTGGTTGTTAAATCGATAACGACAAACCACCCACGCAATCGTTCCAACGAAACGATCATCGTAACAATATTAACAAATGTAAAAATTCGTCTGGCTCTCTCTCACTCTATCCTTATATTTTTTTCTCGAAAATAAAAAAATACGAGATCTAAAAAAAAAGGAAGAGCCATTCGAAGATAAGGCATGTGCACGTTCGATAATGAATTCCTCGATGTACAATCACCCTCTTAAAGCGTAAACGACTGTGTCCGTTGTGCAGGCGAAAGAAAATCAGCATTACAAAACGGTACAGCTGGAGATGGGCGAGATGAAGACGAAACTCGACAATTACAAGGTCATCGAATTGGAGAACAAGAAACTCAACGCACTCCTCCAAGAGAAAGAGAAAGAATTGAAAACGTTGCAAAAGACAATTGAGGATGAGCAAAATGAAAAATTGGAGTTGTTGCAAGTAAGTTTTTTTATTCCGTTTCGAGAAAAATTTTATATACCTAAAATTAGGGATTGTATAAGAAATAATATAAATTGTTAAAAATTAGGGTATCTATTTATATATTTGGAGATTTAACAATGTTACTTTTTTTATGTATATAATTTTTTAAGAACCTATAACTACAGATATTTAATGTATAGGATATATGTTTTATCGGATACATTTTTTATATTCTAGTAAATAAATGAATAAACGAAAATAGATAAACAAATATTACAATGTTTAATATGAATAATAACTAGAATTTTCTAAAAGATTTATAAATGTTAGACTCAGAAGATGGTCATTTTTTATTTTTTTTGTATAAACAAATGAATACATTTTTGCATATTTTAAATAATATCTCCAAAGTTTGCCAGATTTTTATATCCAAAAGTTGATTACGATGTTTGACTAATAATTACCGACCAAAAATTGTTTACTCAATTATTATTTAAAAAATGATTTTTTCTTATAAAAATCAAAACGTCAAGTCCTTCCTTACGTTTTAACGGGATGTCGGATCCATAAGAATTATGTTGTAAGTATTATATTAAAAATCTGGAAAAATTCAAATGGGTAGTTTATAACAAAAACGATGGCATGACAATTTTATTTTTTAAGAAAAAATCAGTTTTTTAATAAAATTTGAATAGACAATTTTCGGCCGGTAATTATTGGTCTAAAAA
The DNA here is from genome assembly GCA_026168455.1 of Theocolax elegans. Lineage (NCBI taxonomy): Eukaryota > Metazoa > Arthropoda > Insecta > Hymenoptera > Cerocephalidae > Theocolax > Theocolax elegans. Next base: position 77,261,053 of record CM047427.1, on the reverse strand, counting down.
TACATGAATTTTCAACGCAAAAATAAGAATTATATTTCAGATTTAAAAATCTGAAAAAATTTGAGTGTACTGTTTAAAACATGCCTAAGAGCATGGCGTTTAAGATTTTTTCAAAAATATATTCTATTGTTTATAAAAAAATATTAAAAATGACCATTTTCTGAGTCCGACATCCCGCTATCCATATGAATTTTGTTAATATTTTAGATATAATGTTTGAGTTGAGAGGTCCAGATTCCTGTAATTTGGGACAGACATCTCTTATAATTATTTTTACTATAACATTTTCCTCTTTTTCCGTTCATCGTTCTTTCCGATTAAAATCCAAAATATAATAATTGAATCCAGGCAAGGGACAGGAACACAATACAGAAGGAAGAAGAAAATCGACGACTATTAGAGGAAAACGAACGACTACGAGGAGACTTGGCAATATCGCAAGAAAAAATGCGCAGCAACGAACGCGGAGCCCAAGAAGATCTAAAATCACGTCTAGCGCGTGAAAAGGATCTACTCCTGATGGATCAAGATCAAGATCGCGGTGCGTACCAGCGTCTATTGAAAGAGTACCACGATCTCGAACAACGCGCCGAAATGCTCGAGCAAAAACTTGCACTTCATGTACCTGGTCACTCGCGATCTCTAAGCAACGCGTCCAGTGGAAGTAGTCAAAACGCCGTGACCGAACTCGCCCACGATGATCAAAACGTTGTGAGTTTTCGTTTATACTTTCCACGTCTAATTTATAAACAAATAACCGTTTATTTAACGACATACATTTTTCGTATAGGATTTTGGTTACGGTTCGGTACGATCGACGGCCTCGTCGAACACACCGTACTCTCGAGTGGAAACAATCGATTGGAATCAACACGGTCGATCGGACAGTCCGTTGGACGAGAGTAAATCACCTAGAGAGACGAATGGTCCTACTCAGGGACCGGTCGACGTTGGTCTCGTCCTCAAATTGCAGCAGAAACTGAAAGATCTCGAGAAGGAAAATAGCAGGCTCATCAGGATGGTCGAAGATTTCGAACGCGACAGTCCAGAGGATACGAATAGGACGCAAGATACATTCAGGGTGCGTATCTATTTATTCTTTTACGGTACAACGGCATATCGATTTATATATATATATGCCACCAATATTTTTGTACGGTTTAAAACAAGTTTTATTCCTTTTATTTTCGTGATCTCAATTTGTTACATTATCTACGTTGTTATATAAATTCTGTAAATTTTTATTATTCATTGTTTATACGAATAAACAAATTCTGAATAAAAGGCTCTTTAAATTGGTTATTGTTATATAAATGTCGAAATCATAAAACTAAAATAGGAAAACCTTCCACTTTTATGAATTACGCCATCATTGATGTAGAACATTTCAACCAACTTGCTATTCGTAATCAGCGAACCCGAAAATGTTTAAAGTCAAAAGATTAAGCAAATAATATAGCCACTGCAAAGGGTTAACAAGTTGCATTATAAAATAAAAAATTTTTAACTTACAAATTTCCCATCACTTTTAGCTACAAGAACTGGAAATGGAAAATTGCAAATTGAAAAAGGATCTTGGCACGCTTAGAAAAAGCGTCTCGGAATCGGATTCCTCGACGGCACCGAAAACACTTTTGGGTAAGAAATTTCCAAAGATTTTAATAATCAAACTATAAAGAAAAGTTTTAGGAAATTTCACTATAACAAAAAGCAAAAAATTACTGAACTTTATAGCAAACATTACTATACTTTTATTAGAGTAAAAAATTGTATAGAAAATTCTATAAAAATTAACCAAAAGTTAACTAATTTTTTTTTGGGTTTCGGCAATATGTTTACCGCGTCGGTAAAAGTTTAGTAAAATTTATTCTACGAAGAGGGAAGTAAAAAGAAAATTTACACAAATTTTCAGATCAATTCGAGGCACTGCAAGAGGAACTTGAACGAAGACGGGAAGAATGCATACAACTTCACAGTGTCTTAGCTGATCACACGAAACGCATGAAGAGTATTGGATCGAGTTACGGTCGTGACGTTGACATCGTGAACGAGGATGGCGAGCTCGTTCTTGCTTTCGAAGCTCAGAAGAAAATCAACAGGTAAATTTTCCTTTACATTCCCACTCTAAATGATGATTCTTGATCTGGTTGTACTTTTTCTATTTGACCTTTTTCTTTATTAAAGTATACAATGACTTTTTCTTATTTACTTGGGCAATATATATTGCGATGTGTTTAATACGTGTTTTTGTGTTCATTTTAATGCACGCACTACGAAACGATAATTAACAGTAGACTTAAAAGATTGAAAAGGTTCTCGAAGGAGTGAGTTTTTTTTCTTCGTTTTGACTTTTTCAAAGTATTTTTCGCTCGAGTAACGTTGATGGTATTTTTTTTTTCAAGTAAACTAATAGTAATTTCATTCGCATTATCACGTATATATAGGTAAATTTAAAACCCCATATATTTTTCACTAGTGTTAGAAATATAAAAAAAGTATCACATGTATAATATCATTTAACCTTTTGCGTCACAATGCGGTGTTCATTCTTATATGCTTAAAATCTTTTTTAAAATTGTTTTTTCAATATTTAATGGAGGTATTTATAGATATCCTAGTGGAGTTTCGGTATAATATATTTATCAATAATTAATAAATTAAACGAGACACATACGTCATTTGTAAGTCATAAAAGATGTATTGGCTATAATAAATGTAGAAATCATAAAATTCGTACAGGTTATTTTCGTGTATTTTGGGTCGCTGTATTATTGAGAATTCGGGATCAGTTTTTCGAAATTCAAAATGCAAATATTTATCAAAAAAGGGTTTGTAGACAATAAACATTTTTGAATAAAATAAATTTCAGGAAAATACATATAATAAACATAAGAAATTCAGAAAAATTCAAGAAAATTAATAAACTTACATGTATAAATAAAAATATAGGGATTAGTTTGACATTATCGACGTCAATTATGGGTTATGCCAATTGGGAGAAAGAAAATAATCACTTTTTTTACTAATGATCATCGTCATTTATAGAATTTTGGAAATTCAACTTCAGATTCGTATAATTGGCGAATTCCAAAAATTCATTTATTAAATAAATTATTTATTTATATATTTATTTATTTATTTATTTATTTATTTATTTATCTATCTATTTATTTATTCATTTATTTATCTACTAACTTATTTACTATTAAATAAAATAATAGACATTTTATTATCATTCTTACTATTATCTTTATTATTACATAATAACTGACTGTAATGCACGCAATCCTGCAGAGGAATACGATATTTCCTGTTCGCAAGTCCGGACAACAATTTAAAATTAATGTAAAAATACAAAAATAAATACTCTGTAGTTTTACCGTAATGTTCACATGATAAACCTCCACTTACATTATACAATACACAAAACAGAAAATAAATAAAAACATTAATTTACGGGGTAACTATAAAATTCGAAGAAAAAAAATTGTGATTCATAAAGCTTGATTACTCATGGTATCAGAATTACGCTTCGTAAAGTATACCCCGTTTTAATTGATATGTGACTATAAAAAAAAGTGTAAATCTATTTTGTTCAGACAACTCGAGGACGAGTTACAAGCCAAGGATAAAGACTGGAAGAGCCAAAGGGACGAGTGGCGAGCGGAAATCGACAGATTACAAGATGAAATACAAAGGCAGCAAAAGTTACTCTCGGTCAATTTGAGCAAGTCCCCGCAAACTCAAACCGAGGCTTACATGCAACACGAAATCACCAGACTGACGTCCGAAAATTTGGTAAATAAACAGCTTTGACTTTAATACACGGAGAGAAATTTTGTTTTAAAAATTACAAAATATTTTGTAAAAACTATACTATATAGTTTCTAATAAATAAAACACGAACTGATAAATTGAGGAAAGTTACTGTAGTTTATAAAAATTATACTGAGTATTAAAAGAATTATATAGTAAATATCATTATAAACCACAGTAAAAATACTATATAGTAATTTTCCTTAAGTTTCTCAGTCTGCAATTTCTTTGTTAGAAACTATTCTAATTTTTAAACTAATCTTTTTCTCGGTATATACACACACGAATAATAAAGAATCGATCGCTGATAACGCATTGTTTCATGAACAGGATCTCCAAGAGAAATACGACAAAGCAGCCGAGGAGTGTAGGAAACTGAAGAAGCAAATAAAAATTCTTCAAAAACGTCTGAAAGATGCAGGCCGTAAGTATAAATATATTAACAATTTCTATAATTAAAATTTACGAAAAGATATGACACTAGGATTTTTTTAGTAAACGCATATATTCGTTAATTAAATTTTAATATTATTTTCAAATGCCTACAATAAAGTCGATGGCGAATCGACGAAAGAGCCGGTTAAAAAACTGGATCCTAAGCCACAGCCACGACCGCGTACGAGTATTAATCGCACTGGTGAGATAGCAAGGATAATATTCCATCGGAACTCACTTTACATACATTTTCACCAGTGCATCTTGAATGTTTATCTACATGTTCTCTATATCATAAATGTTTTTAGTCTTTTATTTTTATTACACCTTCTATTTTAAACAATTATTATTATTGACATTTATTTTATTTTTATTTATTTAATATATATTACAGCGATGCAAATTTAATTTTAGTTTCATTATTATCGACATTTACAATTTGAAATTTCATTTTTCTCTAGTACAATTTAAAACGTTTAAGTATAAATAAGCCATTAATTTTTTTTAAATCGACCATGAGTAAATTTTTGTTAGTTATAAAATAGACTTATTTTTATTTACCGAACATTAAGAATAGCCTAATTTCTAACAGGATTTGAAATTTCGTATTTATCAACAATATCGATAAAACGTAGAGCATGTAATATATTATGTTTGAAGCGATAAAAAGATAAATCGTTTTTTTAAAATTTGACCATGTGAGTGAATGTCGATAAGCGTTCCAAAACAAAATTGATCGAAATCGCTTTTATTACCAGCATGAAGATGAACTGACAACAATTTTCATTGCTTTTTTTTAAATTATTACATGAATTTAAAAATAAATCGTTCAAGTGCGTCTGGTAACAATTTCATATTTGTTAATAAGAGTTTTTCTCAGCACGTCAGCACCCTCTAGTCTGATAAAATTTTTCTTAATAATATTTAGCTTATTTGAGTTGGAACAGAGGAATCTAAGTTTTTCTGCGCGTAAAATGACATATTTAAATACGTGTTTGTTTAACGATATGGAAGATAGACATCTACTCCGCATTACTAACTAAAATAATTATTAAAGAAACCTTTATATAATTTTACACTCGAGAAAAATTATTTTCATAGGAGCTGACTGTCATAATTAAGCTAAATATTATATAGAAAATTTTTGTTTGACTAAGGGAACACTGACGCCCTGAGGAGCACTCTTTAAGGGGTTCCATAATCAATTTTTGTTAAATAGTTATTAATTAAAAGATAATAGTTTATGTAAAAAAGAAAAATGTCAAACCTTTCCACCCTGTTAACAAGGTGCCAAAGACAAGTATGACCCTCTCTACCTCACCAACCTCGAAAATCACATAACATTAATTATAATTAAAAAAGAAAGTTAATTTACGTAAATCTTGGAGTGCAGTCCCCTTCCTTTATTAATAATCTATCTGTCTTTACAAATTTTTAAATTAGGAAAAGTATTTACTAGTTTTAGAGAAATCCCTTACCAAAAATCTTGACATGCCTCCTTAAGGGGGTGGCTTACCCGGTGGACTACCGACCGAGCCAAAAAAGGTAATTATTACATTTATTTTAAAAAATACGGCAATTTATGCAAAACCCGAATCCAGAAACAGTAAATCATTCAATAATAAGTCATTCTACAAAGTTCCAGATTAATACAACAAAGACACCCAAAAAAATTCTGCACCGAAGAATCACGGAGAATCGTACATTTTCGGTGCAGAAATTTTTTAGGGTCTCTTTGTTGTATTGACTTGAAACTTTGTAGAATGGCTTATTATTTGATTATCTAGTGATTCTGTATTCGAGTTGTCCACAAAATTGCATATTTCTTTTACATAAACGTAATAATTATCTTTTATTTGCTCGGACGGTAAACCAGCGGGTATGCAAGCTCCTTAATTAGACTAGCGTATAACCTCAAATTACACGAAATTATCGTAAATTTTGGTAAGGGATTTCTTAAACACCAATCGATATTTTTCCTTCAAATTTTCAACTGAGGTAGTTTATTAATAAAAGAAGGGGACTATTCTTTTCAATTTACGTAAATTACTGTCCTTTTTGTAATTACAATACATAATTTATTACAATAATTAATGAATTTTGAGGCTGGTAAGGTAAGGAGGATAAAACTTGACTTTATTCATTGGTAAGGAATGCGTCTCAAAAACGTAATCACATTTTTAATCTAAGATTATACAATACTATGAATAAACCAAGTGTAAAAAGTAGCAAAGTAGAAAAAATAAAAATTGACTTTGACAACCCTATTTGCATGATTAGAAAAATGTGTATTGTTCATATATTAGCGATGACTATAAAAATTTTTCCAAAAAAGAATAAATAAACAAATAAATCCTTCATTTAAATGTAATTTAAAAAATATGCTATTACGATAACAGTCGATCCAACAAATGTCTAAATAATTTTCAGTACCCGAAAGCACAGAATCGAGTAACGATTTAGGAGCAACGACTCAATCGTCCGGAGAAGGTGGTAACATAATGCCGGCGATTCGCAAAAAAGAAAGAGATTACGAAGGCATGTTTGAATTTAGAAAGGAGGATATCAATACAATCATGAAAAATCTCATAATAGGTAAAATACTCGTTACTGCAAAAGATACAGTGAATTCGATAAAATATTTATTTGGAAATTCTGAAAAAAAAATTTATTCAATTGGAACGTTTATATTGATTTTACATACACATTTGCATTAAAAAATTTTTTGTATACTTGTGTTTTTACATATATATTGAACTTAAAAGCACGTAAATCCCTTTAAATTTTCATTCGTAATAACTCTTTATCGAATTCACCGAAATTATCTTCCAGTACACAATTATCCCATGCGCACTTTGAAACAAAAACGTAATAACTAGGTATAAATGAACCTGTTACTTCGTTTCAGAATTAAATCCACGAGTGTCGATAACGCTGTTACCTGGATTACCGGCCTACATATTATTCATGTGCATAAGACACACTGATTGCATCAACGACGATGACAAAGTTCGAGCATTTTTAACGTGTTACTTGAATACGGTGAAACGGGTGATCAAACGTCGCGACGATTTCGAATCGAGTGTACTTTGGCTGAGCAATACACTCAGGTTGTTGCACAACATGAAACAGTATTCCGGTGACAAGCCGTTTCAATTAGGTAACACGATAACATAATGTAATTTATAACGTTATACATCCGCAAGACCGATCACTCAATTATTTGTTCGGCCCCTTTACGATGCGATAGGAGGTTGCGGTTTTGGGAGCAAAAAAATTGTCAAATTTTGCAGGTTTATTAGGGGAAAAAATTTAAACAAATGTTATAATTTTTTTTTTTAAACTGGAGTTTTTATACTTTTTTCAATTTCTTACTTGTTTTATTAATTATAAACAATTTTATTGCTTATACCATTCATGCTCAAGTGGATAAAATTTTTTTTAGGTTTTCGTATAGTTGTTGTTTGATGCATAAATCGTAGCCTATTACAATGCTGGATTTTTCCTATATAGTTTTAGGTACATTCTTTCAAATATCGTCAGGGTAATTAATCAAATTAATTTAAAGAAAAAGTTATGATTTTTCAAATGTAAAAAGTATGCAAAGAAATTGTTTTTTTAATTAATTTTTTTCTCTAACGAATAATGCATACAAATCATTGGAATTGTGAACATTGGTACAAAAAATAGTGATACTTTGATTCTGTATTTTTTATTGTTTATTCTAACACAATTAAAGAAATTGGTTTCAATGAAAAAATAGCATAAAATGAACAAAATTAGCTATTTTTTCATATATTTTCATTTAAACTAATTTTATACAGTTTCTTATGTTTAAACATATTTGTACATTCGTTTTTTTAATTGAATACGATCAAAGAAGCTATATTATTTATATTATTCTTCACTTTCACATTATACGTTTTATCGTACAAAAAAGTAAAAATGACAATGTACATATAGTAATAAAAAAAATTGTTGTAGAAAACACACCACGGCAAAACGAGCAGTGTCTCCGTAATTTCGATTTGAGTGAGTACCGCGTGGTGTTGGGTAACGTAGCCCTCTGGATATTCAACAACATCATGACGCATTTGAAAGAACGTGTTCACCCGTTGACTGTGCCTGCGTTGCTCGAACACGATGCGATCGCTGGATTAGATGAAAACGCAGGTAGACCGAGATCTCGTTCAGCTGGACACGAACCTGATTTCACTCGACAGAAACTTAATAATCTTCTCGATGAGCTTTCCGTTATACACAAAACTCTTCAATTCCACGGTGTCGATCCCGAAATTGTTGTACAAATTTTTAAACAATTATTTTACTTTATGTGTGCGAGCGCCCTTAACAATTTGTTACTCAGGAATGAGCTTTGCCATTGGTCCAAGGGGATGCAAATTAGGTAAGTTCGTTGTCTTCTTATTTAATATTTCGTAACCAAACGATAATTCAAATTTCCCGCGATTATGATTGTTTGGATTGAGATGAACATTTTTTATCTTTCAGTGAAATTATTACATTCATTAAATGGATTAATAATTTTGAACATTTTTATGAATATCATCGTACAGCGATTAGATTTATAAAACAATGAATTTCGTTAATTAATGTAACAATAACCCTTAAGGCCATGTCGGATCCAGATTGCAGGGATCTACCTTTTTCAACTCACAAATTATATTTAAAATATGAAACTAAAAATCTGAAAAAAGTCATAAAGATACTTTGAAATATAATAGAGGGCTTTTACGTTACGACTTTTTTGAAAAAAAATAATTTTTTTCATCAGTTTTAAATAAATAAGATTTGGTCGGTAATTTAATGAACATTATTTCCAGCACAAAAATTTTATTGATATTAACAATTTAAAAACCTAAAAAAAATCATGTGTTGTTTAAAGCAAATACAAGAGCCTGACTTTGCCAGATTTTTGAAAATAATAACCCATTTTACATTAACACATACCTTTTTTAGGGTCCGACATCCCCTTAAATTCTGCACAATCGTAGATTCAATTGTAACAAAAATGTTGTCATGATTTTCCTTTAATTTTCATACACAATATTAATTCATTTTTATTTATAGAGTGGTTCTCAGTCGATAATTTAAATAGCGGAAAATCAAATTTTGATATTTATTTAGCTGCACCGATAATTAGACTTTGCTTAATTAAACGACATTTTGATGGCTTTTTATAAACAGAAACATATTTTTTAAATTTCAAAGCAGTTACATTATGAATTTTACAGTATCATCTAAGAAGTCGCACTATAGTTAATAACAAGTGTTAAAAATTTATGTTTCATTACTTGTTTACTAAACTTTATTCACAATGATTTTAAAAAAGTAAATAAATAACAAAAATGATTATCTTTTACTTTTGTTATAAACAATGATATCGAAAACCTTAATATTTTAAGTATATGAAAATGAAAAAATTATATATTAAAAAATGTATGTTATAATTTATAGAAAAAAAAATTCTATAAAAAATGACGAAAGCTTCCCATCGAAACGTCAGTTAATTAAACAATTTTCGTCAATCGAAGTCGATACAACATTTCTTCTTTAAAATACAATTACGCCGATGAATAACGAAAATAAACTTTCCTTTGCTTAGGTACAATCTGAGTCATTTCGAACAGTGGGCAAGAGACGAAAGGTTAGTACCTGCAACCGAAGCTTTGCAGCCTATCGTGCAAGCTGCTCAATTGCTGCAAGCTCGTAAAATGGACGAGGACGTTAATTCGGTGTGCGAGATGTGCAACAAATTAACCGGCAATCAAATCGTCAAGATTTTGAATCTTTATACACCCGCGGATGAATTTGAAACGCGCGTACCGGTATCGTTTATAAGAAAAGTCCAATCAAAACTTCAAGAACGTGGAGAGAATCACGAACAGGTAAAAAGAAGAATTTTTTTTATTTGATGTTCAAATGATTTTATAGAAAAAAATTCAAGACACTTAAATTATTTAATTATTTTATTCATTTTTTGGTTTTGAAATGTCGATATTGAGAATTTTTCAATTTCGTTGGAGTCCAGCGATTAAAATTTCAATTCCATAAAAATTTATATGCATATAGTAATAAAATATGAGAATCGATTTTTTGAGAATTTTTTTTAATGAACATAACAGTTCTTTTCAATGAATTACATAAATTATACGAACTACAAAAAATCATAAATATTGAACTAGCTAAGCGATTTTTTAAATCATTAAAATATTCTTTTTAATAAGAGGGCACAAAATCAAGAATAAAAAAAAATAAAAAGAATAAGAATATTCTTTTTAATAAAATATGTAACAATTGTCTTCAGTTAATGGAATTAAACCTTAAAAAATCATAAATATAAAACATGCTAAGCGATTTTTTATAAGTAAATTTTTGTTTTTACTTATAACACACGAGCTTTATTTTTTTCAGAATATTTTAATTAATAAACAGTAATTTTTCTTCCGCGAATAATTAAATACCGTTTTAGTGAAAAAAAAAGTTTAGTCAATTTTAATGTGATAAATATTTGCAAAACTCTTCGTGTACATTAATTAAAAACTACTATAACGTAATGAAATTCCCCAAATATTCAAATAGTCTTGTTAAAAACAAAAAATTGTAATTTCATAAATACATGAAGCTTGAAAAGTTTAACCCACGTAACATTTTTAATTGCAGCTACTGATGGATCTCAAATTCGCGTATCCAGTTAGGTTTCCATTCAGTCCATCGAACATCCGATTGGAAGACATCGAGATCCCGGAAGTACTTAACTTACCGATGCTCAAAAAGGTTTAAGGAAAAACACAAAGGCGTCATCAATTTATTTTTGTTCTCCTTACCCATGCGACGAGGTGAAACAAATGAAACACGATTTTGTCGTAGTGTCTATAATTTATACATATATATATGTACACACATAATTGTGTAATGTGACAGCTGTAACATGTACATGTATTGCCGATTGATTTCGATGATGCTGTCGGCGTTAAACTGTTTTAGCTTGCCTTCTCACACAGGTATAAAGGATTTAAAAAAAACCAACTGGCATCACAGATAAAAATGTAGTATCATGTTTTTTCTATGTTTCATTTTTTTGTATTACGTGCAGGTAATTTTACAATTTGCTCGTAACAATGCCATATATATACATACATATATAAAAGAAATCAGTAAGAGAGAGAGAGAGAGAGAAAAAGAAAATTGCGAATCTATTAAATGTGTTGTTGACTATGTACTATTTCAGGGCCAAGTATTCTTAATGTTGATGATAATAATAACTTGACTGAAGAAATGAAAGGAAATGTACATTGTCCTAGTTTACAAAAGAAAATATATAGTGTACTTTAAAATTCTTCGGTCAATTTATGAAACTGTTGTGTTATTATTCGAAATTTTATTGTAAAACTAAAAGAAACTGGCCCACGGAAAAAAATTGTTGTAAACGCTGCCTTTTTATGTTAATTGTAGCTTATTTATATATTATATTATTTATCTAAATTATGAAATAAAAAGAAACAAAGCAAATAATTTAATTTTAAGAACGATCGTGTACTTACTATCGAGACGTTTCAATAATACTTGTTATATCGTCATACTTCCATTTGAACGCGATTAAAAAAAAAATTATTGGTCCAAAAATTAGGGTTTCCCAAACATTAGGTGAAAGAGACGCTTGTACAGTTGAAACTCCCATTTTTTTTGTTCACTGTACGCGAACAAGTACCAAAATATAGTAGAATAAACATTGTATACAAACGACAAATTAGATGAGGATACGAAAAAAAATATATACATATACATAGCCAATAGTTAGAATTGTATAAGAAAATTAAAGGTATATTTTATTTCGATATAAAAAATCAAATGAATTTGGTATTCCTAATCGCGATAATAAGAGACGGACGATGTTTGTGGAATATGAAAGAGAAAAACGAATATACATATACAAAATAACCGGTAATTTATTTTCTATTATACAAATGGAAAACCGGTTGAAAAATTATAAACGATGCTTGTAATTAAATGTGTACAAAGATGATAAATATCAAGGGAAATATGGACATATAAATATATTTATTATGTTGAAGTAGATTATATATTTTGTGATACGAAAGGATATAAAAATTGTTGAGAGCTAGGTGAGAGGATAAAAGTGAAAGATATTTATATACATAAATATATAAATATATATATTGTTAAGAATTTTTCCATCATCAGTTGACCAAGTAAATTTTTCTTTTTTTTAGTGCCATTTAACATTCCATGTATTAAACAAAAAGGGAAATAAAAAAAGCATTTAAAATTAATTTTTCTTCCTCTTTTTACGTTATCCCGCCGTCTATGTTTAATATAATAAGACGTTTCAAGATCGACCGCAACGAAAAAATGTGCCCATTGTTAACTGTAAAACCCCCGTAAGAAATAAGATTATCGCGATGAGAGAAAAACTATGATACAAGAAAAAAACCACCTGTTCTGTCGCTCCGATCAGATGTAATATTTTTTGTCTTTCAAGCGAAACCGTAATGTATCTTTCATTGACATCTTCGATTTTTCTGAAATCGACATGACAAATTGATTTTGTTCCTAAATAAAAAAAATGCATTACCGTTCAATTATATTTATTAATTGTCTCATCATTATCTTCCTAACCCTTTTAAACTGAATGAAAAGAGCAAGAATAATAATAAATTTAAATAAAGACAAATTAATCTATATTTCGATCGATATTTTTTAAACAAATTTGAAGGTTTCAACTAAAATAAAGCAATCTGGTTTTAATACTTTTATTTGCATATAAATTACGTTTTTGTTTTGCGACGATACGTGCCAATAGACAAGACGTATTCAACTGCGTTTGCAGCTTTTGTAATAAAAATTAAAAATACAAATGAAGCGTGTTAGTAATCGGCACGAAAAATATTGATTTCATTGAGTAACAATTTTAAATCGTTATAATGGTAAATAAAAAAACGTGAAACTTATTAATAACCATCTGCATCATAACCATCTGCATCAGCCGGTGAACGAATATCATCAATCCTTAGGATCATCTTTACCAATTGCGTTGCCAACTGAATTTGTTGAGTTTTACTGTGAAGTGATTCAATCACATTTTGTATTTTCATATCTGCAAAATAAATTGTTTACATTATTTTTTTTTAACTATAAATTATACATTTTTTTAACACGAACAATTTTATACACAGAAAAATGTTATTATCATTAAAATGTTGGATCTAAATTAAGTTTAATAACAATGAAATAATTATTAAACTAATAATAAAATTTAGATTCTTTAATTTTGCAAGGTGTCTGAACAGTTAGATGCATTGACAAACACCACTGGAATTCTCCTTGCAATTAAACTGATTATAAATAGAAAAGTATAAAAAAACAAAAGGATAAATTTTTTAAATAGTATACTCAAATTTTTTCAGATTTTTAAATTTGTAATTAAATTCTGATTTTTGTTGAAAATTCATGCCTTTCTAGATCAATAATTACCCACCGAAAATTGTTTATTCAGTTATTATTACCAAATTTATTTTTTATTAAAACATCAAAACGCCATGCTCTTGCTTTTGTTTTAAACTACCTATATGAATTTTTTCAGATTTTTAAATCAATATTTCCAACATAATTCTTATGTTGAAAGGTGTACATCCCTGAAACTTGGGTCCGACATCCCGTTAAATATAAATGATTGATTTCTAATGGTGATATTTTGTAATCGACATAGATAATTAAATTAAATTTGTAGTTATTCTTTCGTCGAATCATATACAATAATATAAAAATATTAGTGTCCGAAGTTTCCTTCGTTAGAGTTCAAAATTTTGGTTTTAAAAAAATGAATATAAAATTAATTTATTTAATTAAGCATTATTATTAAAACAAACTTCTAAATATATAAAATAGCTTTTATTCTATTTTGGTTTAAAAATTTTCCAATTTCGTTAAGAGTGCAATGATAGGAATTTCAAACCCATAAATATTCAATAGTAAAAATACGTACCGGAAGTTCCGCTATTCATACAGTCAATGCCCAAATTTACATTGTTCTCTGAAAGCTGTCGTGATTTGATTTCCGAAAGTGCGTTAACAGGCGACAAACCAGCGTTTTCGGCTAAAGCCATAGGAATTGCTTCGAGGGCGTCTGCGAAGGCACGGAAAGCATACTGTTCGATCGAACTAAATTTATCTGCGTTAGCTGCGCAGGCGAGTGAACAAGATACTTCAGCTGCACCACCTCCGTATACAATTTTATGATTCGACACGATATTACGCACCGCACAAAGTGCATCGTGGATCGATCGTTTGGCTTCTTCAACGATCTGTATAAAATAATTACAATTATTACTACTTTGCTTGCTTTTTCACGAGAAATAGTTTCCTGAACACTTACCATTTTATTTCCTCCACGAATGAAGATCGTAACAGCTCGAGAATTCTTACATTCCTCGATTACCAACATTTTATCTGAGGTAGTACCGAATGAAAGTTCTCTAACTACACCAGCATAACCAAGTTTCTCAGGCGTTAATTCTTCGAAACGAGGTACAATGCGACCACCAGTGGCGATAGCAATTAACTAAAAAAAAATAATGTTTACTGTTTTAAGTATTAATTAATTTTTGTTTCATATTATTTAACGTTTTATTGTTATGCTTTTATTTTAAAATTATTATACAATAAAGGTATAAAATATTTATTAAGTAGTAAAATAAATTAAAGCCCTCAGCTCTCATAATCTTTGATCATAGGAACCACTGCAAAAATAAGATCCTTGCAATATTTTTTCAGTTAAACTTATATAACTCTCAATACTGATCGAAACAAAATTTCAAGCAGAATTCAGAGATTTAAGTTGCTACAAATAAACAAAGCAATTCTCAATATTTTCACCCTCCTCTGTTGCGCTTCGTCATCATTGGGCAGTTAATATTTATGTTTAAATTAAAAAATTTAAGTTATAAGTTAAGGTATCTAATAAAGAAATATAATCTTACTTCGATTTCAGGACCTCCAACCCATCTGACAGCAGGTAATTCTTTTTGTAGAAGAAGGTGGTTAGCTTCATCATCGAAACCCCATTGACAAATGGCTAGTGTAGCTCCAGCATCCTTTATTTTTGTTATAATTTCAACGAATTTCTCTCTTTCATAATCCCTAAGTTGTTTGTAATCTTCTACAGAAGCAACATCTAGCTTATGTTTTGTCTTTGGCTTGGGAAGTTCAAACGGGCACGTTAAAATAGCCAATTTAACTTTATCCAATCGCTAAAAAAATCATAACAATAAATGAATATGTATGAATAACTTAATTAAGCAAAATAAATACATTTTGAACGATATGAAAAATAAATTACCCTAGGCATTTGAGGATGACTGAAATCTTTATCAACAACAACACCACGAACCAGCACTGTATCTTCTAAACGACCACCAACTTTACCTTCAACTTTGATAAGTTCAAAGTTAACATCTTTAGTTTTTAAATCTGCCACTGCCATAACAGCATTAACAGCTATTTCTGCCATTTGTCTGTGGCATTTGTTAACTCTAAAAATAATAAAAATGAATCAAGTTAGTGTTACTTTATTTTAATACATCTAATTGCAATTGAATAGATGTAATTTAAAACCCTCAGGTCTCATAATCATTGATCATTGGAACCACTGCAAAGATTTCTTTTCTTGAAATAAAATAATTTAATTACTTTTTAATCATTGCAATATTTGAAATAAATCCAAATATTGTCATGTAAAAGTAATAAATGTTTTTA
Organism: Theocolax elegans; assembly: GCA_026168455.1. Taxonomy (NCBI): domain Eukaryota; kingdom Metazoa; phylum Arthropoda; class Insecta; order Hymenoptera; family Cerocephalidae; genus Theocolax; species Theocolax elegans. Next base: position 77,245,009 of record CM047427.1, on the reverse strand, counting down.
TAACAATACTAAGAAAACTTCACCCTCCTCTGTTGCGCTTTCTCATCATAGGGCATATTTTATACTTATTCATCTTTTATTTTAAAATAGGTAGTGGGATTGAGTAATTTACTTACATTTTGGAACCAAGAGTTGTCATGGCAATTTTGATTAGTGGTTCAAGATTATTAGGATCAATGGGAAAGTCTTCTGCAACTTCGTTAAGATGTTGAATAGCACAAGCAGCAGCAAGTTCAAAACCATCTGCTATCCTAATAGGATGAATGCCTTTGTCCAATAACTGCTCAGCTTGTTCAAGTAAAGCACCAGCTAAAACTACAACACCCGTAGTACCATCGCCAATTTCGTCATCTTGAGATTGAGATAATTGAACCATGAGCTTTGCAATTTCATGATCTACATCCATATTTTTCAAAATTGTTGCTCCATCATTGGTAACAGTAATATCACCATCACTGCCGACCATCAATTTATCCAATCCTTTAGGTCCTAGCGATGTTTTAAGTATGTTTGCAATAGATCGAGCAGCAGTAATGTGTGACTGTTAACATAATAAATACCAAAACATTTATCAATAAATTTAACATCTTTGCATGTTTTATTATTTCATTTTATTAGTTTGTGATATGTCCTCAGGTTCATGCCTTAATCACGGAAAGTAAGAAGTTATAGCCTTTAAATGCTTTATTCATTGGACTTTAAGCTCTAGCAACAAAAAATTATCCATTACAGAACAACAAAAGTCCCTGTAAATAAAGCAAATGAATTTTTACAACTTCTATACCATAATCATTATCCCACTCATCATAGGACATAATTTAAAACTTTTGAAAAAGTATAAAAAAATAAATAACTTAAAAATGTTATTGTAATAAATTTCAATGTCATTATATTCCTCTATATATTCATCTAAAGTATACAAAATCTAAATAAATAGTTGCACTATTCATTTTTGACCTTAAGTAACAAAAAACTTCTCACCAAACAATAAAAATATGAAAAATTACAAATAAATTTCTGTAACTAAGTAGCCCTATTATACAGAGTTATGGAAATGCAAAACCCAATAAATAATTCAAATCGTCCATACTTATATTTATTAACTAAGAAGTATTACTTTTATAAATATTAATATTTTATAGAAAAATGTAAGCAAAACTACGAGAACATTGCTCTTTGTTTAGGTATAATCTATAATTGTGTATAATTGCAAGATGATTGGTATAATAGTTTATAAGTATAATTGTTTATGAAAATTTTAGATTTTCTATAGTTATGTTTAAAATTTTAGACATCTACACCTTTTAACCCAAAATTAATATCTAAAATATTGAATTAAAAATCTGAAAAAATTCATATGAATAACTTAAAACTTAATAAAGAACCTGAAATTTGTATTTTTAAAGAAAAATTATTTTAATAATAATGATTGAATAAACAGTGTTAGATCAGTAATTATTAATAAAAAAAAAGATGTAAACTTTTAACTAAAATATTTAATTAAATAATTGATGTAAAAATCTGAAAAAATTTGGGTAAGTTGTTTAAAACATGTCTGAGGATTTCAAGTTCAGAATTTCTTTAAAAATTCATTCTCTTGTTTATAAAAAAAATATAAAAATTTTACTCCTTTTAAAAGCGTAAAGTTTCCATCTACCTATTTTAGTGTCAAATTTTACCCTTTGTAATTGAATGTAAAACTTTGTTAAAACATATTTTCTTTCATATTTAACAATCCATCCTTTTCTAACTCTTGAAAATTTTAATTCATAGCTAATTAATTCATAGCTGTGCCACTTTTGGGTATATTAAAACATTGTTCGAATATTAAAATATTCAATATTTGTTTAAAGCCTATGAAATAACGAAGACATACAGTATGTTCAATCATTAATTATCATAAATAATAATAAATATTCAATATCTAATTAAGAATTAAAGTATTAACATAAAAACTTTATTTTCGGAGCATCTATGCGTTTCCACCGCATCATTTCCATTTATGGTCAGAATATAAAGGTGACGTAAAAGAAATGAAAAAAAAGTAAAAACATTTACGTAAATAATTCAACACAACACCTCTAAATAATTAATAAATATTTACCGTTAAATAAAATTAAAAAAAAAATGCAAAATATATTATAAATTCTTATAACATAAATTACGTTCTCCAGTCGCAAAGGATTTCTTCTCCAGTGAGTATAACGCAGCGGCCATTTTTCTAAAAATTATCACGTGTATTTCACACAAGCCTTAGAATTCTTAAAAATTCATAAAAAAATGACTCTGTCTTTATTAAAACGTAAGTCGTATACAAAGTAAATATCTATTTCAACGAATAGTAAACAAATCGTAATTAGAATGCACAATATTAATAAATAAACAAAATATAAAGATATTAAAATGAGGTTAGAGTGAGGTATACCTTGATAGCATCGTTGCCGGTCAATCGTTTTTGCTTTTCCTGATTGCGAAGAATCACAAACGGACGACCATATTCGTCGAAGGCGATGGTACCGGGAATCGCCGTCATGTTTATTGTTAAACGTTATTTTACTTTTTCAAATTCGAATTTTAAATAATTTTTTTATCGAACTTTTTCTCCATGCGCCTCTTAACTTTTCGTGGACACGGCGGCCATCGTTTGACGAGCACTCGCCGCATAACACACACTACAAAACGGAAGTGAGTATGAATTATGTTGCGCGCATGCGCGTCATTTGAACGTTCAGCGGAAATGATCGTAACTAATATATAAAAAAATTGATAAGTAATACATTTAATAATTGAAAATAATATACGGATTCCTCACTTGATCTATATTGCTTTATAAGGAATAATATATTGTTAAAAAAATTATTAGAAAAATTGTTAAAGTTTTTTATGAAGTTATTTTATACACATTACCGAACATATTTCTTATAAAGGACCGATGGTTCATATATTTTTAATAAATAAATAAGAATTTTACATTGATTATTATTTATATTGAAAAAGAATAAATAATTCAATATTAATCAGAAATTAAATATGATACTGGTATTTGCATTATCCAATTAGTAGTTATAAATTAAAGAACGAATAACAAATGTTCCTCATTATTACTTTTTAATTAGGCGAGGCAATGTCAATTATGTGATAGAAAATAACAACTCATACTTTTTTGAATAATAATAAAAATATTTATTATAAATATGTTAATTATATAAAACACTTTGATTTGTTTTTCTAAAAGCTTATAATTATTATGCTCCATTCTTTTGTTTTTTTTCTTTTGTGTATATATATAATACCAAAAAAGGAGATTATTAAATATACATTGTGCAAGTTATATAGTCAAGTTCATATAATATAAAACTTTGTTACAAACTGTATATCAAACATGAATTTTAGCAAACTCTGGATAAAAACTATCTATCGCTTATCAAAGATTTCTAAAGTAAAATAGTATTTCAAGTATTACAAAATGATTTTTAGTTCAATTGTACTGAGTGATTGATTGTGAATGTATGTATATATATCATATAAATGTTAATTATTATCTTTGCTCTATCAGTCCTATGTATCCAGAGATGAGACGTATAAATTGTGCCTTGAAAGTATAAAATCTTACAAAATCACCTTGACACCATACTTTGCTTACGGAAAAATAAAAAAATATGACGATAACTATTATTTATTAGTTTTTTCCTTTTTAAACAATATTAATTACGATACAAGATATTATCGCTACAAATATGTATACATACATCGATCATTATACAAATAAATCACGTAAATTTTCGTTATACGTGGCACATTTCATTAAATCCTTTCCTTTTTTTTTCTTTATTTAAATTAAATAGTGCGATGTAACATCAATTTCTTTTCTACATAGTGTTTTCTTTTTTTCTAAAAAAAAAACGATAGCCTTAGTCAAATTAACGGAAACTAAGGAATATAACTAATATTAATATAGTGATATAAGCAAATTAATGAAATAAAGGAAGAGACAAACTTGATCAACTCACAATCAAAACAAATTCTCTTTTCCATCATTGCTCAGAGATCGACTAGCTTATAAATAATTTCGTTTTGAATAATCAAAAGTTTTTCGAGGTTTGTTTTATGTACATGTAATAATTTATACTAGTTTTCATTCTTTTTTCTTTTTTGGGCACTATTTGCTGTCGAAGAAACTGATTTCAAACAGGTACAATTGACTTTCGTTCTTAAAGAGGACGAGATACAAGTATCGATCGGAGGATTGTTAATATTATTATTATTTATTACAAATATTTGATATTTGATCACTGTGCAAGGAGAAATTTTGCGAAATAAAGAACAAATGGTGTACAAAACACATTAGCGATTCACAATATTTTTATCTTTTAGGAACCACGGATAAATAAGCAGTCTCTCGCGTTGCTTTTCATACCTTACACAGCGAATATTGTCCTGCTGGCCATTTACATATTTCTTTTTCTTTCTTTTTTTCATACCCTAATCCTCCGCTATCCTCATCCCCCTTCTTTCACCTGAATGTTCAAAAATGTATTGAAAGTTACCAGATATATATATAAATATATATCTGTCTACGTAAACGTGTCACACTTAATAAATAAACAAAACATCTCTAATCTCTCGTTAATGAAATGATACAGATAAAATTCATTATATCTGTTTTTTTTTCGTTAATCACTTATAAAAATTGCACGTCAACACGAAATAATTGTAACGTTCAACAACATTTTTTCATAAAGGCCTTTTATAGGGTCCATTCGATAATAGATATATATAATAGATCATAGAGATAAATACTATGCAAGCTAAAATTCCTAATAACTATCGCAGATAGAAACGCATTAGAAACAGTATAAAATGGACAAGTTTATATTTTATAATTGTTGTTTTTTTTCTTTTTTTTTCATTTTTTTGTTGCACATCTCACGACGGACGATCAAAAGTTTCATGTTTTTTTTTCTGTGGTCCATAAATTCCGTCTATCTCTCTCGCTTACATACATTTTTTACGTACACGTTCTCATATCTTTTTTTTCATTTTAATATATTTATACATTGTATTGTTTTTTTTTCAATTGTTTTCTCACTATATAAGTATCAACTTACACGAATGCTTAAGTCATTAGCGCTTGAGAAAAATTTGTGTCTACAAAGGTGGAGAGAATAGAATTAACAAAATAAAGGATATAGTCATTGAATCTCCTATTTCCTCATTCTTTTTTTTTCTTTCCATCTTAATAATATATATATATTTATATATTTATATATCGAATAAAATTCACAGACGCTTAGATTGTGTGTGTTACCTTTTTTTGTCAAATATTTATATTTGTTTATTTATTTTTTTTTTCATATAGTTTTTTTTCGGGGGCTTCGACCCGACTCTAGATCCAGCCAGTTTCTTGTTTTTTTTTTTATTTATTTTACTTGGATTTTTTTTTCGCTCAGTCTTCGCTACACGGTGTCTCATTAACGTTTCTCATATTTCAACATAGATTCGAACTTGATTTTTGTTTTATCTTTCTTCCAATTGCAACAACGAGGCACCGGCTGCACTTTTCTTCGGGGTGTAGGGGATGGAGGGTTTTTTCGTCGTTGTTTTCATTCGATGGTCACGCGAGACACCATCAGTCCTCTCCTGGTCAACCAGACTCTGAAATGATAAATAATTTTATTAGAGAAGCCTTTATACATGTACATAACACATATAGAACACAGTTAAAAAAAAAAAAGGTTTGGACAGACCGATAAATACATATAACTTCATTACACACGTACGCATCATCGACCCATAAATTCATCTTTATGAATATTCGCATAAATTATTAATGTTTAATCGATTATCAAAACTAAGACAGAAAAATTATTTTATATATATTATGCGTATGAATTTAATCGGTATTTACGAGCTAAATTGCTAAATTTATTTAATTTTCTAACACCTCTGGCAACATTTAAGACTTAGCGATATGCCAGTAAGATGTTCAAAAGAGGGTTTTGCGTAATATTTGAAAAAATCTAGAATAACGCATCTTAGATCGTAAATACCAATTAAATTCATATAGATAATAATTACATGGACGAACGATTTAGACTCAGTAATTAAATATTTTATTTATATTCAATTAAATAAAACCGTACATTATTACATTTTAATCTGATATCCCTCGGTTCGGAGCATCTTTAAAAAATTCAGAAGTGCGTCGCGCAACGACGTCGTAAAAGAGAAGAAAAATCGATATATATATATATAGTTAAGGTGCGTGGTCCTATCGTCCCAACATTATTAATACTCACCCAATCCCAGTACCAATGAGGAGGGAGAGTATATTCGTCAGGAAAAGCGTGTAGAGTACCTCTTTCGAGAAGAGACCGTTTTTACCGACTTTCGCTGTCCTTATGCTGTAGGTTTTCCGTCTGCCCATACCCAGCTGCTGTTTCAACTTCCAGTCCCTGTGTACGAAACATCAAAAATCTGGATCAATACCCAAGTGTCTATATATATGTAGGTGTGTACATCGTTCGTGGTTTCATATCTGCGCTTTAATACCAGCCGTTCAGGGATGTTATACGATATATGGTGTTGTAATGACATTTTAGTTGCCTTTATAATTAGCAAATATTTATATACCTTTTTAAATCTCATATTTGTTTTTATAATTAAATTTGAAGAAAATTTTTATTTAACGAGATGCGATTCTGAAGTTTTAGAGATTTTATATGAATGGAGATGAAGATTATTATTTTGAATGTAAGGAGATGTGATATTTATGTCGATATTATTTTTTTTTAATCTCTTTGTAACGTTTCTATATGCTCTGAAGAGCCAATGAAATTTTTGGGTAGCCGTAGAAAGCTCGATTAATTCGCTCTATAAGCTTTTTTTATGTCATTTAGGTATACCGTGTGAGTTTTTTCAAATTTTTAGTTTCATATTTTAGTTACGACTTTCCAGAAAACCAAGACATTCTTACCCTTTATTTAAATATTGTCTGTCACTGTATTCAATTTTAAACAATAATATTAATGTATTAAAAAGTGGCATTAATCTGTAAAAGTCGAGTATCCTTCCAATATCATTTTTGAATGGATCGATATTATTTATTTTAAATTTAATATCTCATTGATAAATATGAAGGGTAACGATGTCTCAGTTTTCACAATTTTCATATTTATTTCATTGAAGTAGTTTTTGTAATTTGATTATTGGTACTCTTATCAATATTATTTTTATTCAATTTTTCGATCTGAAGGAGTCCGATGATTTGACCAATGATAGGAACATAGATAATAAATATCCTAAAAATTCTACATTAAATAAACGACGTTTCATTATACATCAATCTCATCAGTTCACAATTGATCACACAGTCAAAATTTTAAAAGGCTAAATATGAAAACATATCTTATCAGTAGAAAATTTATGCATCAAATGAAATGTAGTTACAATTTTAACTAGGATGTGATCTATTGCGGATTGACAAGATTGACTGATACAAAAGTCGCTTACCTAAACCAGAATTTTTGGAATATTTATTATCATCTTTCCAATATCCATTCATCTTCATATCGACAAAGACGTTGCTATTTAACAAAATAGATCTTTTTTAATCATTTAACAAAACTAATATAATACATTTATAATTATACTGAATAATATTTTAATCTCTCTTGTTCAACCGTCATCGTAAACGTATAAAGAAAAAGAAAAATTTTCTGTATAAAAAAAAGAAAAATTTTAACGTATATGTATACAAGGACATTTCACCGACTGTAATAAAAATTCACCATAAAAACATAAGGAACGTATGTGGAAAGAAAAAGAGGAGGGTGTACGTCCATACAGAACCGACGTCATTCGTGCGTTTCAACTGTTTTAATAGTGGATATCGGCGGGTTACACGAATATACATGTTAAAATATAAAACTTGTGGATTTTACGCGACACGCGATATTTATTGAAACGCAACCATGTCAACGTGTATAAAAAAACCTTCTTCCATACAAGCACGAACGGTAAGTTATCTGTATGTATCCTATCCATTTTTCATTCTTTACGTGCGCGTGTGACTGATAATTCACAAATTTTTGTTAAATCGTCCTAATTAAACGTTTTGTTTCAACAATTTTTTTATAAAAGTCAGTTAATGTAAGAAAATGGTAATTGAAAAAAGTGATTATAGGTATAAACACACAATCGTATTTCTTTGATATAATGAAAGATATGTGATGATTTAAAAAACAGATTCTTCGATCTAAAGCATGATTTCTTCTTAAATGTAGCTAAAGAATTTACGATTGCTCGAATTATTTACTAGAAAATTGAGTAACCTCTTTACTTAGGTAAATCAGATAGTTAAAAATTAGATAATTATCGATTAAATTTTATCAAAAATTAGCTAAAAAAAATACAAGGATAATCTAAAAATAAATTAACCTTGGCATATTGATAAAATAATATGTTACAATTATTTGTACATATAATAATTTATAATGCATTTTTATTTACTAAAATTTTAAATTCAAACTTTAAACTTTATTAATACATTAAAATTTATTAAACTAAAGGAAATTATCTTTTTTTGTACAAATTACAATATTAATTAACCTAAAGCTTTGTACAGCCGAGATTCAGGTACTTAATCCAAATTTAACTAAGAATTCCCTAAAAAACTGTTATAATCACTTTCCTATCGATTCTAAACATTTTCTTTATACATTTCACAACAATTCCGCTTCCCTCAAAAATCCATTTTTTCTTTCTCAGTGTACTAAACTCAACTGATTTGCAAATTAATAATCAATACTCACTGAGACGACGGTGCCTGTTCCGGTCTGGTAGTCCATTCGTATATCCAGTCTGGATTCTCGGCGTCCTGAAATCAAAAAGAAAAAAAAACATATACCATCGTATACAACTTACACAACGTATAAAAACAACAAGGAAATGAGATTCTCTCGCGAATAGAAAGCTATATATACACACATCGTATATACGTAAGAAAATCACATATACGTTTTAAAAGTGAATCACGACAGGCTTTCTTCGAGCAACCTGATTATATACACACTTCCATCTAGAGGTGTTCACGGTTCAAGCAAATAAAAAGGAAAAATTGCGTAACGGATACAGTACGAGTATATATATACATGGATATTCGAGCGTATACATACTTATAAACGTAATTAAAAAATATTAATTATACAATTTTATTAAAGAAAATACAACTGCGTATTTCCGATTGTTATAGTCAAAATACGTGGATAAAGTATGTATACAAAAACGGATAAGTAAAACAATGCCAGATAAGGATGTACACGTCTATTTAAATTAAAATTTAAACCGTATATCGCGGTTATCTCGATGTATCTGTTATCACGTAATAATAATAATAATAATAATGAAAAAGAAAGAAGTTATAGATATGGATAGAGATAAACATGAAGCTTTTAAAGTTTGATAAAAAAAATCGTTCAAAACATTGACGACAACTATCGCGACTCGTTTCGAAAACAAACAGGTGTCGCGTCTGATATTGTTTTAATAGTATCGTTACATAGATTTTACTGTGAAAAATCATATGTTAGAAGTTGCTATAGTTTTTAATAACGCATAAGGACGTACACTTTTTACTATAACTTGATAGTGATTTGATATTGTAATTGAAGTTAAAAATTATTGTATACGTCTCAAAATATTTTGTATTAGATGTTAAAATGATTTTGTAGGCGTAAACAAAATAGTTTTTTAGCAAAACGATATAAAATTGCTAGTATTTAATTACGTACAAATTAGTGGAAAATGAACAAACTATTACTAGGGTAAACACAGAGAAATATATTTTCTAAAAAGTAGCTACACTGTTTTGAATAAATTTTGTAGTGAATGATTCTAAAACAAAATACGAGTTCGTCCCTAGTCTGGGAAAAATTACTATATTGTAATGTAAAAATTTTAACGTTATTCTTTTACAAAATCTGGACAAAAATTATATAAATAAACAAATGATTTTTTTCAACTTTTCTCTCCGATTTAATACAAACTATGATAATCAAAATATATCCTTACGTAATTTGCAGCATTTACCCTTCTTCAAAGATTCAGATAATACAAATTTTTAAAAATTTTGAAAAGTGTAAAAAATTTTGTTATTCTACAGTGTGACAAAGATCGAAACCGATACACTTTTTCGATTTTTATAAATTATAAATATGACAATTTAATTTGTCAAAACGTTCAATTCACACTTTAGTATTATAATATAATATTAATCTATACCAAAAGCGTAAAATAACAAAATTAATCTTTTGTAATACTGTTACACTTATCAAACCTTGAATTCTCGTACTTTTTCATAATATGTAAATATACTCGATATCAAACTATAACTTATATTAATCATATAGTAAGGTATATAAAACGAACCGTTTAAATTTTATTTCCAATTACAAAACTTATTTTCTATCAAAACAAAAAACAAAAACTTAAATAATAATGATTCGTTGCGTAGGAGAATAACTTTAACGGATGTACGATAAAACTGGAGTGAAAAACAAAGTTTCCATTATCTTACCCTTTCGACACGTTATGCATATAATATAATATTATAATTTGAGTTAAATTATATACGATCGAACTTAATACCCGGTTTTTCCCCTCCTCGTGTAATAATAATATCAATCGTACGATTAGTACTATCGAATCGAAACTCGAAAAAACGTTAATGTGAAAAGCTGACTGATTCATGATTTTTCTCGATGTTTCACGTACCAGTTGTATGTATACAATACCTTGAACGAGAAAAGTCAACGCTCGCGAAGAACCGTATTTTGATAAATATGACTAATTAATTTAGTTATGTATCATTGTGATGTCATCAGGTTTGCACTTTTAAAGGATTACTGACAGGAGTTTGCGTTTGAGTATAACGCTGAGATATTTATAGCTATATATTTTTATATGTATTATATTTGTCGTTGATAATATTAAATTATTCAACACTATACTGTTTCACAATATGTATGAGATAAATTTTTACGGTATTTTTTATTTTAAGGTGATGTCGTGTAATTTTTGAAAAAATACTTTGCGTTGGTCTTTTATGCAGATTCTAAACGATATACTCCAGATTTTTAAATCGATGATATAGTGTATGTTTGGATTTAAAGTTTAAACCTTATTCTTAATTCAAAATAACCGACAAACATTTGTGTAGTCAATATTATTGCAAAAATAATATTTCATTTTTAAACCTCCCTTAATATGTTTTATATTATTTGTATAAAAATTTCAGATTTTTAATTCAATATTTTAAATATAATTTACAGATTCTTGTGAATTAGGTATGTCAGCTCGTTAAATAAATAAATATACCAATTCATCATTTTAATCATGATCTTTTACAATTTTGCGTAATATATTATTCAACTGTAATGGTATTAAATATTGTTTTGGCATACATATATAGGTCAAATAATTTAGAATTTTAATCTTAATTAAACAAACAATTATATAAAGTTAATTGTAATTACTTCTATTGGTTCATTTGAGAGTGCTTTAAACTTTATAATATAATAACTAACTGTATTTTACTTATATTTGCTCTTAATTATTCATTTTAAATATTTAATATTTGAAAAACTACTTTTATTACATTAGATAAACGAATGTTAGATAGATTAAATAAATAAATTAAACATTAAATTAGTTAAGATTCATAGAAATAATAAGATATTTTGTATGAAATTAACAATGAATATGTAATGTTTAAGCGCAGATTCACCGTCAAATAGAAAAGTATATAATACCTACATTTTAAAATTAGTTTATCTTATTTTCTTTCTCATCATTTGTCTAGAGTTTAACAAACAGATGAATAAACAAACATCACATATCACAATGAACGTGTATTTCTCTTTTGAATTCGTAAGAACACGTCGCGATTACATCAACTTTTACCATTTTTTACAACAACAACACTGTTAATTATAGCCCCGTATAAATATATCATTCGATAAAAAAGAAAAAAAAACGGTTACTCCTTCGCACAACCATTAAAAAAATTGCAACCCTCCCCTTCAAAAAATGGAAATAATATTAGTTGTAAATATAGAACGGTTACACGTATATATATCTCCCTAACAAATTACAACATCTCGACGACAATTAAAATTATCAAAAGTTTAAACAAACACGCGGGCGGGTAAAAATTGATTAATCGTATTCGCAATTAAACAAAACAAAACAGTTTTTACGATCCCCGATGTCCGGCGTTGAACATTGTAAAATATCTCTTATCTAACATTTTTTTTTACCAGATTGCATTATTGCAAAACGCTTTATCACCCCAGTATTTTATGTTAGCTCGAGCTAACAAAGAGCCATAAGTCGCGCGGGGTCTTCGCTTATATATTTTATTTCATTTCAGTACAAATGAGGGTAACGAGACGCAGTAATCCATTTTCCGAACGATAAAGAACGATAACGTGAATATAATTATTTCAATTTTTATTTTTATTTTTTTTTATCTATACGGTGGGAGGTTTCGATATTGACAAATTCGATATGTACTTTCACGTTATACTTTTAGAACGATTTACATATCGTAATATATACCTCGTTCGTATATATATGCATTCGTTTCTTTAGGATGTTTTTCATTGAGTATGTGCACCTATTAATAAGAATTGCATCATCGATCGTTCAACTTTGCGTATATACACTTATAGATTTCGTCATTTTACATTCAATGTTTACAATCGAGAGAATTATATATTTCGCGCTCAGCACGTTCGACGGGGGCTAAGAAAATCCAACTGGTCGGTTTATATATACATATGGTTAATAAGGTCAATTGCCTCGAAAATTTTTTTTTACGGCCTTTATTAATTAACCGAATCAAGAGCAATTGATTAATTTCATTCGGTTCAATTAGACATCGGATGTGTTTGAATGGAATTATTTAAAGTCGGACGTTCATACCGATTTCTCGTACGTGTAGATCTTAATTGCGATTAAAAAAAATAGAGGAACGTGCAAACTTTTGTAAATGATTGTATTGCGTTAATTATCGTGAATGTATAATTAAGTATAATTGAAAACGTGGTTTTACTAATAGATTTTTCACAGCATTGTGTGTGTTATTGCTTTTTGAAAAATAATTTTAATTTTACTTCAGCATTATGCTTGGTATTGAAACATTATTATGTATTAAGATTATACAATGGTAAGTTTTTTAATTAAATAAAGAAAAAATAATCACCTTTACGTCATATTCAACGTTCACGTTTTGAGATTAATGTATTTGTTTATTTATAAAAAAATTATCCGACCTCCAAGAAATTATTTTACTTATTAAATTAATTTACGAAGTATTAATTACGTATAATTATCGGAAATTAAGTTGGCACTTCATTATTGTCCCACAAATCTTGTCAAACTTATTCGTATAAATACATACATATTTCTTCAAAATGATAAGAGAAAACAATAAAACAATTGACTTATGTTATAAACTAAAAATAAAAAATTTTAATAGTTCTTAAGGTTCCAAGAGGCCTTTATTCGATTGAACGATAAACAAACACACAGAACATTAATTACCAGAAGAACCACGTTTATCACAATGATAATTACTAATAATTTATAAAATTTCCTACAACGCGCATCAAGTAAAAAAAAAAAACTTACCGCGCAGTAATCGATTTGATAAACATTATGGAAAAAAGAAAAAATATAGTACATTTGCATGTTCCGTGCACTTTCCTGAGAATCACCCAATGATTTACCAATTGTAAAAAGAAAAATAAAAGAAAACAGCTGAGAACGGTGCAATATAATACGCACGTTTCGATAGCTTCGCATCGCGTATATATACTATCAATCATCTCAACATTTTAGAATAAAAAAGAAAAAAGAAAACGACAGACCGATTACAAACATTTCAATATAAATCTATAATTGTAATAATGAGTAACGATATATACGCATATCGTGCACGCGTGTAATTCCGAGACTCGATACAAGTAAATTTGTATAACAAATCGTTAAAAAAGAAAGACTTATATACAAATACGACGTCAAATCTATAAAGACATGTATACACGCACGTACGCGATTTTTTCTTCTAAATCGCGATCAGGGTATATAGGAAGGGAAAAAAAATGACATCACGCGATATCAATCAGATAGTAAACTCTTTGCAGGAGATGCGTATACTGCCAAGGTCGAGGAAGCAGTTGCCAGTTGTGTATCTCTCGCAAGTGCATTAACATTTACATGCATGTATGTACGTCGTTAAGAATTGCGACGCAAAAATAGCACCATTCTCAATCCACATCTTTTTTCGAGATCCCGATATTTCCGTCTACGAGATTTTAACTTTTTAACGTTTCAAGAAAAGATCGTTTATTTTTTTCCTCGTCTTGGTCATTTTTTATATTTTATCTTTTTCGGGTGGTAAATGAATGCAATTATACACAGAGACACGTTTTACCGTAAGGAGAGATTTAAAATTATTAATGCTTGGACTGTATCGCGGAAGGTGATATGTTTTGTTTTTTTTTGTTAAACGTTTGGATAGATAAATTCAAGGCGAGATTGCACATGTATATATATTATTCGGTAGATAAATATTTTTCTTTTTAAACGTCTCATTTATTATATGGAAATTTTATTAAACAACTATTGTTCGATTTTAATTTGCGAGTGATAAGCGGTTAAAAAAGTGTTAATTTAGTCAATGGTATTCTTTTAATTTGTTCGAGTGATAAATTATACCTTTAGCGTCGATTTTTATATATAGATAATCGATCGAGTCAGAATTTTTTAATTAATATAAGAATTATTAGAATATTATCAAAGAAATAAAGAATTACGAAACGTTTTTTTTATTAAAAATGGCCAATAAATTCGTCATTTAAGGGCCAAAAAGTTGTTTCATTTAATTTCAAAACATTTATTTTATACTATAAAGAAGTTATACTTTCTAAATTTCTTGAAATAAAAAAAATTCCCCCAAATTTTAGTGAATCGGTATTATCCCATTCGAATCAATTATTATAAATATCGAGCGTAAACCACATGATCTCAAACAAAACCTCAATTTTCTTTCCGAGAGATAATATCTCTAATTCGAGTGAAAATTTCGCTCAAGTGTATTTAATAATTCAGTTTTGAATTTAGAGTGATTATTTCACTCTAACTAATTTACATAGTACATTTCCGGACATCAAGAGAAAAAAGTAAATATATTGTTGAATATACGTTAAAAAACATATTTGTTTGAAAACTAAAAAATATTCAGTGTATAAGTATAGTTGTCAAATACGATGGATCTTTCTTTCAATTAAAATATTGTTCGAAGTTCTTAGATAAATATTTCTTAAATTCATACTAATATTTCTTTCGAATGTACACATTATTCAACAAAGTATATTTTATTAAATTAACTAAAATTTTTTTTCTCAATGATACTATGCGTTAATCGGTAAAAATTTATTAACGCAAAAATGACTATTTTCCGCGTCGCACACCGATAATTCGACTAAGTTCGAAAAACAAAAACAAAAATTGTATACTACCTATATATATATACATATACATATTTCGTCGGGAGTTGCGCATTTGGAGTAAAAGACTTTGTTGACACTGCGCGTGGTATCGCCGCGGGGTATATAGAACACTAATCGTGAAAAGTAGAAACTATTCATCCGCACTGCGCAATTCCGATCTAACATTATATATACACACACATACATGCGTGAGAAAGATGGATTAAACACTGAGTTAATCGTAATTTTTGCTAAATAAATAAATAATAATGAACAGGGCGTATTACAAAAAAAAAATACAAATCGTCAAATATTCCATATAGATCGGCTGTTCGTTCAAAATCAAACGTCGAATAAATTTCCCTATCGCGCATTGTTGCCGCATAAAAAGAAAGAGAGATATGACTAAGAGAACAAAAAAAAAAGAAGAAGTCGTCAACACGTGTACAGTGTACGAGAGCCAAGTTTAAATGCGCATTCGCACGTGCGCGTATAAACAGCGACGATATGTATTGGCATATATACGTGTATGCGTATATATATATATATATATATACACACACAATTATCATAAGGTCAATGACTAGTCTTATCGAGCTCGGATAGATCTTTTTTTTTATCTCGGTTATACGATCGATTTCCTAAGTCCGCGACTTCTCTCTCTCTTTTTTTTTCCTTTCCTTCCACGGATAATCTTGCTTTTTGCGCATTTCGCACTTTGTTTTGTCGGAAATCTTCGAAATTAACGTTCCTCTCGACAACGGGGAAGACCCGTTAACCGTCCTCGTTTACAATTCTTTTTTTTCGGAAAGTCACGCAGTTCGATCGCACATTTTCGGTCTTCTTTCTTTCACTCGTTCGGGGTATATGGAAAAAATAAATATTCGTAAAATTGACAATAATAAAACAGATAGCTTATCATAATATTTTATTTAACTATGTAATCTACGACCACCGGTGAAAAATAATAATCGATCGATAACCAATATCAACGAACTATCGATCATATGCGTATATCAAATGAAAAATTATGAAAAATCCAACAACGATCATACCATACATCGCTCTAAAGTTAAAAAAAAATTATTTATTAAATATCAGAAAAAAGTATGACATATTACGGAAGTGTAATATTACACATACGAATATTCCCTGATTCACCCTTACATATATATGTATATAACAACGAAAGAAATCGCGCGTGAGTATTATAGTCGCACGCGGTAAACGCGTGCACCAAATGCACCTATACATACATGGTATACGACGTATATCAAAGACTCTCTCGTGTATAATATCGGCTTAAATTAAGAATGGATGTATGGCGTGATCGAGCGCCGATTGGACGATTTTCCAAAGGAATCGCAATGCGCATCTCTTTTTTTTGAAATTATACTCATCGTGTCGTCATTGTTTTCTTTTATTTTCTTTTACAACGGTATACAACGTAAATACAAAATCTATCGATCGCGCGATATTCACAATTACATATTATACGTGTTTATTTGTTTATTTTTTATCACACTTGTAATTGAAAAACACAAAAAAAAATCAACATGTGTAGCTTTTTTAAATATTTGGGGTAATAATTTATTAAAGAAGAGAAATGATTCATATTACTATACGTCATTAGCAAATATTTAACGAGAATTTTATAAATATTTGATGAGCGCGATTAGAATATACTTTATATACGATGTTAATTAAGTTAGAATAACATTTGCAACTGTTTGCAAACAAAGTTGACGATGTGTGACGCGTTTTCAACTGTATTACATTTTTTTTCCATCGAATATTCGATTCGTTTTCTATCATATATAATATATATAACGCTAAAATTAAATTACGTTTCCTTAATTAATTTAATTGAATTAATCAGTTGAAACTAAATTTTCCTTATTACAGTACCATACTTTATTAATCATTTAAATAATTAATTGATTAATCCGTTTGTAAATTATTTTATTATTATTAGCGATCATAATATATATTTATATACATTAGCACACTGCGAGTAATTAGTCATATCTCGTGCGTAATAAATAAAACCAATATATACCTAAATGTGCTTTATTGAAGAAAAATAAAAGATATAGATTCGAATCTGTCGAATTATACGATAATTGTGTATCAATATGCGTATTTATAGATTTTTATCATAATTAATAATAATTGTCGTCGAGCATCTTTGACAACGAGATTATTATACCTTAATAATTTGTCGTAAGTATACCTTTAATTTTACGATAATACCGTTTAGTGATAAATAAAAATTTAACGATGACGCTATCGGTCTCGATCATTTGAAAATATTGTGTTAAAAAACAGTTAGAGGGAAACAAACGCGCATATACAATCAAACAACAAAATCCCTCGTTTGCTGCGATGCTAAACAACAACCTAACAAATCAAATGATTCAATCAAACATTCAGTTTGAAAAGCACTTATTAAACTCTACGTAGGAAATGTAGTTAAGTTGATAGCATATTTTATTGGTTATAGTCATAAGAAAATAATTGTTTGTAATTAATGAATATTTAATTAGGAACGAAGAGAAATTTTAATTGAAAGAAAGATAACGTACTCGAAACTAGAAAATATTTATTTATTTTAGGAGCATTAAATGCAACATTTTATAGGATTTATTACATTTTTTTGTGTGATTCTAAAAATTATAGTTTATACATATATAAAAATTTAATCGTTAATAAATAAATAATTAATTCAATCGTTCGGTTATATGTACGTAGGGAACGTAATATTATGAGTTTTTCGATCTTTCCGAACTAAAAACTGATTTTTTTAATAAAATGAGGCTTGTTGTAGTTGTACACCGTAAATTTTTCTATAAATTATGTAGTTAGCATAGGTTACTTAAAATCTAAAAAAAATATATATTATCAAAAATTACTACATTTCATAGAAAGATGAAGATAAATCATCTTAATTTTTTTCATGTTACTT
Source organism: Theocolax elegans (assembly GCA_026168455.1). Lineage (NCBI taxonomy): Eukaryota > Metazoa > Arthropoda > Insecta > Hymenoptera > Cerocephalidae > Theocolax > Theocolax elegans. Next base: position 77,226,490 of record CM047427.1, on the reverse strand, counting down.
TAGCAAAAATTTTTATAAAAAAACCGATAATCTCAATAGCTCTTTAATTTCCTACATTGAAAAAAAGTTTAGATTAAAAATTACAATATATACAAATCACAGATTGACAAACTAGGAAAATTACAATGAATTCTTTTTAATTTTAATGTAAACTATAGTAATTTTCCCCAGTTAGTAATTTATTTACTAGAAACTAATTTAATTGTTACAAAAGATTTAATTTTTAATACAAATTTCTCTCCGAGCATACTTATAAAAAGTGTAGTAATCCTTAATCAAACATTTTCTCCTTTCGCATTATACACTGAGAAAAATTTGTTAGTATAAATTACTATTTTAATGGTAAAAGGAGTACAGACTTACACAATTGAAAAAATTGCTCAAAATTGCTACCATTGAGAAAAAATGACTATTATATGGCAATTTTTACCATTATTAATAGCAATTTTAATAATTGTGCAAGTCTGTCCTCCATTTACCATTAAAATAGTAATTGTTACTAAAAAATTTTTCTCAGTGATATATATAAAATGCACTCGGTTATCAACCGAGCTCCAAAATAAACGAAAACGCGTAAGTAGTGTACAAATAATAAAAACCAATAAATTGATGCAATTTGAAACAATTAATAGTTTGTCTTCGAAAGAAACTTGACGACCTTGAAATATCGAGTGGGCGTCTAAGATATTCTGTCTCCAGGAGGTATATAGAAAAGTAAACCGATACGCGCGTGGACGTATTGAATGTCCGGTATATATATACGCACTTGGTGTACACAAACAATACCACGCGCGGTTGTTATTTTATTATTTATTATTTCGACGGAATGGGTTTATTACGTCGTATTACAATACATATTTTTAAACGTCCAAACTCGGGGAATAATTTTATAAAACCGAGAAACTCGATGGTGATGGAAAACGTACTTGATGAAAGTACATTGCGAGATGCAATTTTTATAAATGATTCATCGAAATCTGTATGAACTTTATTGTAAAATATTTGCGTAATAATAATAAACGGAAAGAAAAACGTAAATGTATTATTTATTAGAAATATATAATTGTTGGAAAATACAACGATATATATTATAATATGCTCGTTACATCTCGTTTACTATAGTTGCAATTTTACGATACGTAGAACCAAGAGGTTAAAAAGCGAGGACAACAGAAGGAAGGTTCAGTGCGACATCAAAACGCAGATCACTGATATATTCACTTTGTATCTATATACAGCGTATTCGTTATTGAATAAACTATTATTGTTTCACAAAAATTAGTTCATTTTAATATAAAAAAAACTCTAACCAGAATAATAGTACAATACTATATATATATAATACTTAATAATTACTTAACAATACTATATATATATAAATATTTAATAATTAATTCTTATGTCGACCGTTCAAAAATATAAATTAAAACATAATTATACTTACTAATAAAAATAAAAAATAATAAAATATTAAATATAAGAATATAAAGATAATAAAAAATTAAATAAGAAGAAACTATACATATAATGATTCGTTTAATACATCGCAAACTACTTACGGTATACAAATATTGATTTACTTTTTGCTTTTTCACTTGATAATGAAATATTAAATTTCCACGGTAGCCGTTTGGCGAATGTAAATTTTTCGAGTGTGTATGCAGGAAATTAGCGAATCCAATTCGGTATAGATAGAAGGATTTAACCTTCGTAACAGAGTTAAGTCCGGTTTTCGGTATACGCCGACGTTTGTTCAATTTGCGAACACGTTGCTAACTAATTTCCCAAGGTAAACACGTTGCTAGAGAGGGGTTTTAATTTAATTAAAAATTTCAATACGCTATACGTAAATTTTACATTGAGGAGACTACGCTATATACGTTGTTAATGAGCCCGGTATATACACGCGTATATCGTCCTTTGAATTCGAGATGCCGAGAGTAGAAAAAAAGTTTATTTTATTTTTTTTTTTCAAATTTAGATACTTATCAAAGCGTTTTGCTTAACTTTAATTTTGTTCTTTAATAGAAAAAAATCTTTGATCAAAAATTATTATACACTCTTTAGCAAAGGTGTAGGACAAACTGTCAGATTACGAAACTTTGCTAAACTTAACGATAAAATTGCAGAGTATATATAAGTATACATAAATAATAAGATAATTTTTGTTACAATTTCTATTAAATTTTATCCAACAGTTTTCCTGATTCTGACAGTTTGTCACTTATTTGCTAAAGGGTATAGTAATTTTTAATCAAACATTTTTCTCCGTATATTACGTGTTAATTTATTATGTGTCTGCTTTTAAGTTATTTATGTATTACAAATCATTTAAAATGAAAAATAATATTTTTTACGTAGTTAATATTGATTGTTACCGGAAGAAGGAACCTAAAACGTTTGTGCAAACAATAAAAAATAATTTTTTTTTCATTGTAATATAGGACACATCATCAGAGATGCAATTAATCGTATATCACATTATCCATTCACTGACGAAATTGCAAGTAATTTGTATGTATAATAATGATTTTTATTCTCTTAAGGTGCGTGCGGAAAGACTGTTGATCGTTACAATGTTTTTTGTAATAATAAAGAATTGTACCCTGATGAGGATGAAGGAGATATCCATCGAAACAGCGCCTCTTAAAATTCAAGATTATAAAAATCAAGGTTATACAAACTGTCCTTTATTATTAAATTAATACGGCTACCAGTTTGCTCACGAAAAGTTGTAAAATTCGCAACAGCTAAACTATACATATTCAGCAAAATATTTGTTGCCTCACAGTACGTGTAGATTTAACCGTCTTAGAATCACCCCGCGTGCAACGCAGCATCGGCAGTTTTAAATTAGACAATAATAAATGCACTTCCCAAGGGCTCGTGTGATTACAAGCCTATAAAAGTCAGTTGTCCGTGTATGTATACATACATACACGTGTAAACATAAGAAAGGTTAAAAAAAAAAAGTATTATCGGTGCACTGAAAAAATGTCCGGGCACCGACTATACAATGCGCCGTGCACAAGCGCTACGTTATTTTCGCGCAGCAGAAGTACGACTTTTCGGGCAGCAACTGCCCGAAATGAAGGGACCACTACTATGCGAGTCTCGACGCACCGACTCGGCCAATTAAAAAAAATATTTTATTTTGAACTCGCCGTAACTCAGAATCTAATTAACGAAACCTTTTAAAAAATTTCCAGATTATACATTACTAGTACTAGTTCCTTACTGTATCATTACAAAATGTCTAAAGTATTATCAAACACATGAAAAAAATTATAAACAAAAAATATTTTTTAATACACTACTAATTTCTTAATTGAAAAAAAGTGAGTGAGGAAGTTTTAAAAAACGACAAATTAAAACTACAGTATTATTCAAAATATGTTAAAAGAGATGTGTACAAAATTTGAGGTCAAAATATGCAGTAGAATACAAGTTAGAGGTGATTTAGTGTTTTGCGAACGAATAACGACAAACGCGGACTCGGCGACGATTACGAACGCGCTCTTAGACGTACACCGTCGGATCTCACTCATACGGCTGTCGGGCAGGAGAAGCCCGAAAATCGGATGCCGGAGTTACGAATTTGGAAGGCGCGATCTTCCCACTGTTTCGTGTAGTTGGTGCACGGGTACGTGAAGTCGGAGCCCGAAGATTTTTTCAGTGTGTCACGTGGTAAAGTCACTGATCTCAGAGCCTTGTATGGGAATAATAGAACTTGGAGAGAGACGTATATAAACCAGTTACCGAGCGTCACTTAATATAGGTAGACTCTTTCCTCACGCTCTTTATACACATATTTTTTTTTTATACGTCGACCAACCGGTTTTCTTACACACACACACACATATATATATATGCTATTTATTCTTTCGCAAATTTTAAAAGCGCGGTTACAATTCTTATTGAATACACTACTTTAAACGCTTCCGTTCTTTATATCAAAACTGCGCATATATACGTACTCGAAGGAAAATTATAAAAGATGCGGTTGTACGTTCGAATGTTTTCTAGAGACGATTATAAAATTGGTCATTTTTCTTTATTTTCGCATCATTAGCCCACTTGCTCGCGATCGTATTTTAAGCTACGATATCTGGAAATTGAGTATGCGTGTTTGTGTAATTAACCCAGTTTAGAATTCTAAATTAATATTTTTTAACCATCCTACCTTAGGTATATATATTAAATCGACGAATATAGCCAAACGTTTGAAGTTCGCGAGTATATACGCAGCGGAAAAAATAACATATCTTATAGTGATTTGTTTATATATACACGAGCTTTTGGTTTTTAATTAATAAGAAAATAGGCTAGTACTGTGATACTGATTTACCCGTTACAGAAATAACTAACAGTTCTTTTTTCTAGTTACGATGTTAAAAATGATCTAATTTAAATAGCTATATATATATATACGTTTAGTTGATTTTCTGTACAAAATCGTTTGATATTCATAATATGAAAAATATTAAATTATTTATCAAAATTTTACTTTTGTAACTGAGAAAAATGGTGCTTGTTATTACATAACCAATTTATACTAATTACATATAAATTGATGTGTTAAGATATTTATTAAAAAATATTTGTTGTAATTAACTATAATAACTTATTTTTACTTTACAAAAATTTGTGTAAAAGTAAATGAAATTACTCATTATTTTTGTGTACGAATAACTAAATAAGATATATTCAATCGAAAACTATCTAACATGTGAGCTAAAAATCATGATGTATTACACCAAACGCGCTATCTCTAAAAATTAGCCGACTTCCATCCAAATTAACTAATACTTAATTACTTACAATTCCATCAGGATCAAACAAAATTTTATCCCGCCTTAATTCCAAACGAGTATGCAAATGTCACATTTAGCACACAACTGAATAATTTACTTTAAAGAAAAAAAAAGTGTAATAAATCGTTAAAAAAAAATATTTGAAAGAGGAAAAATAAAAAAAAACAAAGTGGCGCATTTAAGTATTTTATGATTCAGAATATCTCGGTGTGTAATCTTTTAAGCCACGGTTCACGTTGCTGCTTCCTTGAAGATACATACATACACACAAGTCAGCAAATCGTTTCGTTCCAGTTTATCGTCTCTCTAGCTAATGATAAAACCCACCATTGTTCATTCGTTTAAAAAAAAAAAAGAATCTATACATCTAGCGCAACGATTTAAAATTGTGCTTTTCCGCGTACCTAAACTCTGTATTCATATATATATATGCACGGAAGAATTATTAATTTCGATCAAACGAGAAAAACATAAACAGAGAGTTATTCTTGCCAGTGTAACGTAATCGTAAAGATAAAACGTTAAGTAATACAGATAATAAAAAGTGCAAACTTCCTAAATAAACTACATTACGAAATTTTATTGACTATATATGTATATGTATATATACCTGTTCTATATCTAGAAACATACTCTTTCTATACAACTGTCACAGCCACGTGGCTAAAGTCCGTGTGTGTGTGAGTACGCATTAATAAGGTATTCGCGGTAAAAATGAAAGAAACAGCTGGTAAGTTAAACGCTCCATCGATTTGAGATCGGAGGCCAACCTAGTGTTTACATGGCGCTCGGTGCATATATATAAGACTAATCGATGCAATGGAACACATGGAGTGAAAAAACGAAAGTTCTCCTTGTGGAGAGAGGAAAAGATACATCTAACAATTGTTTGATCTACCTTTTACTTTTAAAATATATAGGATGACTGTACCACTCTAATTCTCAGATACTGACAAATACTCTCCAACAGTGAAATGTCACTCCCGAGGTTTCAGAGATCAGTAAATTAGGAGTAAAAAATTTTTTGAATTCTCTAAAGTTATTTATATCTGTAAAATATATACAGTACTGAAAGGTAAAACTTGAATATTATCATTGTTTATTTATAAATTGTAATAAAAGATAAAAATATCACCAAAGCCTATAGTAAACACCAGTCCCAATAATAAATACCCACATATTTAAATTACATTGGAATTGTTATGAATTCAAAATTTTCTTATATCTTTTATACGTTCATTCACTGGTGTTCACATTTCTTCATAAATTTCAATATTTAATATTTTTTCTGTAAATGGATAATAAACTGGATTTTAACGTATTATAAACCAAAAGAAGCGGTACATCATAAAATTTCAACCCAGCTAGTCGCCAGATCATGTATTGGAAAATAAGTGTACCCCTTTAACCATTTCTTACACATGTGTTCATTATTGGTTGATTGTTCAACCACTAGTTTAGACACTCTGACAATAATCTGAATTAGAAAATTAGACTTTTTATGTCCTTTGTCTAACCTATACAGTTTCAAAATATTTTCTGACGTTAATTTGAGGGACGTAATAATTAAATTACAGGGATCTATCTTCAAAAATCTAAAAATTGTAGCTAAATTCTGGATTTAGATAATCGGAAAAATTTTTACGCAATGTCTAACTGATACAGATGAAGTTTACACAACAAATTTATCGAAATAATCAATTATTAATTATTAAAAAATAAATAATCACTTTTCATCGGTAACGATTGGGTATATTAAAATTGAACATTGATCTTAATGACATCGCAAAGAAATTTGTATCTTAATTTTCTGTCAACAGTTTAACAAATTTAGCATAATGACAAAAAATATTGCAAAAGAAGACCAATAATGTTTTGGTTTGTTCATATTCAACCATATTTATCTAATTAAAATAATTTTTTCGGTCGGTAACGATGTAACTAGTACATACCCTTAAATTTTCCTTCTCGCATTAAAAATATTTGTTTGAACCGTGATTTTCTTCAACTTTTTGCGCGTATCAATTATTAAGGACAGAGAGAAAAAAAAAGAGTTTAAATATACAACATCAAACGAACCTTATGACAAGTATAATTAATGTAGACTCCTTTCAGTTCGTCCTCGGTTGACAGTTCCGTATTCGGACTATTCGGAGGGCTCTTGGGACTGAAACATTGAAAAAAAAAATATTTTTTATTTTCGTTAAATACAACGTTAAGAACGTACAACTACGATTTGCCAAGAAAATTACAAATTAAAAATTAATATATCTCGCTCGGGTAATTACTATGTAGATATTGGTCCGTTGCCAAATTCATCAACTATAATACAGCAGAAACAATTATCTATACAAAACAATGTATATAGCGGTAAAATACAATACTTTAAACGATCTACAAAAAAAAGCTACTTATGACTCACGTCAACTTGTTTAAAACAAAAAGAAAATCAATACGAAAAGGGTAGCTCGACTGCGCCCTGCTGCACGTAAACGCATTGAATAAAAAAAAGGAAGAAGAAAAAAAAAGAGTTGCAAGTACACCGAGCCTCTTGAGAATGACTCACACCCTCACGGCCCACTTTCCACGCTCTGCTCCACACTCGTGCGTCTACTTATAGAATATATATATATTTCCTTACAGGAGACTCGTCGTATAATGCAAGACTACTCGGTTGTTTTCTGCGCGTTTGTATATATACCGCCAAGCCCTACAAAGTTCATCGTGCGTTTAAACTATATTAATTTATAACGCGCGAGGTATCGTGTATGTATATATAAGCACGATTGATTGCGCGGATATCAGCTGATTCTCTGTACATTTATGTAGATGATAAATTTTAATATAGAAAAATTGCCTTTTTCGTTGCACGGAGAATAATTTTTAATATAGTGAAAATTGTATTATTTTAGTAATTTTGTGGGAGGTACTTGAAATATTATATATACTTATATACTATAAAAATATAATAAAATTATTAAATTTTCTTACACATTAGTTTTACGTTTTCAATTGAATTGTTGTAAATTTTATACATATAATAATAACGTGCCATTCTATATACATTAAAAAGAAAAATATGTACTGTAGAATTTAATTACTTAGAATTTTATATATTTATTTTAATTTAAGTATTCATTATACTTGTCGTAAGTAATTACATATTCCTACGTTGCATTTTTCGTTACTTAAAATTTGTTTTTAATTAGTAAATATTGAAAAATGCAAAAAAGTGTCGATGAGTGTGTATTTTTGTAGATCCCGTTGAATATAATTAAAATATATTTCAACTATACGCGCTCCATCACTATTGAAAAATAGAGTACTATTTATTTTAAAAAATTTTCTCTGGATAGTATTATTACACATTAAAAAGAAAAATATGTACTGTAGAATTTATTACTTAGAATTTATATATTTATTTTAATTTAACTATTAAGTATTGTCGTAAGTAATTACATATTCCTACGTTGCATTTTTCGTTACTTAAAATTTGTTTTTAATTAGTAAATATTGAAAAATGCAAAAAAATGTCGATGAGTGTGTATTTTTGTAGATTCCGTTGAATATAATTAAAATATATTTCTACTATACGCTCCATCACTATTGAAAAATAGAGTACTATTTATTTTAAAAAAATTTTCTCTGTATAGTATTATTATACATTAAAAAAAAATTACTTTGGTGATAAATAAAACAATCTGTAAATTATATACGTTGACCGAAACCGATTTATATAAAATATTATTTGACTGTTTACACGAGGGAGGAGTACTGAATTGATAACCTGCGAGGGATTTCAAGTCTCTTTATAGTTGCCAGATGCTTCTTTAGTAATACGTAAAATATATATATGGTGTGTCTGCGATTTTTCCAGCTGTACTTTTAAACGGTGGGCTTGAAATATATGTAAATACAAATACCAGATGCTCTCAAAATATAACTAAATAAACCTCCGTAAATAAACGATTTTTTCGTTGCGCTGTAGATATATATATTTTTTTTGACGCTGTAAAATTTTTTCATTACGCTGTAGATTAATTAATATATATATATGCACACAAATTGTTTAATTATTTTAAACTGACGTATTATATTATTTATTGTATATACAAAAAATGAAAATAATTAATCAGATAGTTTTAAAAAAAATGAAGAAAGGCATTGTAGAAATGAAAGAAATAATATTTCATTTTACCTGTCACGTGGCGTGTCCCGACGCGATGAGGCCAAAGAATGCCTAGCCGATGAATGAGTCGAATCTTTCTGAGCATCCCTAAGAAGTCGTAGGTATTCCTCGCCACCGCTTCCGAAAGGCAATGGCGTTACTCGGTCGACCGGCGTGGGACACAACACCCACGATTCTGAAAAATACAAAGCAAATCACCCGACGATTTAGTTAAAAACTTTTTGTCCACCATCAATTATCCTTATGAAATTATTGCTTTTAACCCTTGGATCGCCTAATCGTTGGTGCGGATTTATTTTCTTTTATTTTCGATTCGATGGATGAGTATATAAGCGTTTTATTTTGTTTTTTTTTTTAAATAATAAAATATGTAACAAAAATATAACATATATAATATAAAAACGTATCTTTATACGTAAGTTTAGTATTAGTTCGATTTGCTTGCTGGTTGTTAATACGATAAGCAATGATTTAGAAATTTGTGATCGTATTGTTTTATTCGATGTTTAATTTATTGTTTTATCACAATGTCAACTTGATAGTTAAACAAAGTAGAATATGTATATACAATATTATATTAAATAATATAATGCAAAACAAAAAATGATTAAGAAATTTCAAACGCGCTATTTATATATACATAACATGTTAAAGATTCGAATTTACTATCGTCGAGCTCCAAAATTATAGATTTAATGCAAAAAATGGATAAAAAAATTAAGTAACTTAATTAAGCACACTGTTATTTCAAAAAGACAATCTAAAAATATTAAATAACTTATGTTCTATCTGTGTTTAAAATTTGATAATATTCACAATTTTTTAATTTCGTTGGAGCACAATGGATAACACGTATAAATATTATTAATCTTTCGCTTTCACACGTTCGAAATTTCTTAAATTCCTTAATTATAAATTATAAACACGGAGGGGGATAAATATTTTCATAAAAAATATCGAAATGTTCAGGATAAAAATCATAGCGCCAGAATGATAAAAATTATGAAATAGAAAACTGTGATCTCTCGAAGATTACCCACACCGTCTACGAAAAATACGACAATCTTATCTGATTCTCAATGTTTTGTTAAAATCCTGAACAATAACGACATAAACAATCGTATATTGTGAACATTTGGGTAATTTTTATCGATAAAATTTCTATCTCCGTGAATGTAGATATATATTTCTAGGATGTAATGAATTTGGCTATCCGAGGGTTAAATAAGATTTTACAGAGTTTACATTCTCACTTTTCATAATGTAGCTTTTCCACAAAGGGGCAGATTTGTCAGGAGATTCAGGTAGGCTCCCTTTATCTTGTAAATTAAGAAAAAAAATATTTCTCTTCAATAAAAGAATGTATTTTACTAATCTATTGCTTTGCGTATTAATATCCTTAATAAGCACTACACTCGCTGTGTGAATTTTTCAATTTCACGTTTACTTTGAAAACAATAAGATACAAATTTAGCAATACTCATGCAATTGCGTAATAAAAATTAGGGTTGTCATTTTCTTTTTTTTTAAGAAACTGTAAATTAAAACATATGTATATATAAATACACCCAAATTTTTCTATACGCAATTATTATTATTATACATACGAAATATATGTCTCAACAAACTGCAAATAAACACCAAGCGTTCAAACAAAACGAATAAACAAACCTATCGCAATTCCGTTAAAACCAGATTGCAAACAAATTAGTAATCATGCAATATACATTGTGTTTTTTCAGAAAATTCACTAATCATTCCATTGCATATATACAGTACGCAAGTTTAATTTCAATTGTCGATTAACCAACGCTCGTAAAATTTATCGCTATTCTGATAATGTACGGGATTGTTATATATATATACGTATATAAACTTCCGGAAAAGTTATACATTACGCGCCGTTTATCTATTTAAATTTCGGGTAGTAAAATTTGTACGTATAAAGGTCGTTACGTTTAACTGTATTTGCCTGGTCGCAGTTGGCAAAGCGTGAAAGATAACGTTGACTCGCCTCTCTATTTTACAAAATTAAGCTATTGTCTATAATAAGTATGATTGAGAAAAAAGTGTTTTTTTTTAAAAAGAAAATTTAGAAAATTTTCAAATTAAAATTTACGACCCGAGTGAGTGTATAAAGCGTATTAAGCGTATGCCGAGAACCTTGGTATAACGTTGCACACGCGGTGTGTGGGTACGTGTACGTGACGAGTTTCACGTGTATCGTCACTTTCGCTTTTGTTTTTGCACACTTGGTTGCAGACGGATCGAACTTACTCATCCACTCTTTTTTTTTCAAGGTAAAAGTCAACAACGGGGGGACTCGTGTTTTCTTGTGTACAATGAGGGATAAACGTCAACAATCGGATTATCGATCGTTAATACTTAATTTATAAGTAATTGGTTTTTAAAATTAATACAATTTATCAAATGATAATTTTAAAAATAATTTTGATGATTTACTCTAAAAAAGACTTCCTTCGGGTAGTTTCTAAATGTTCGTAAAAAAATGAAAGAGACAACATAAAAAAATTCTCTTGTATTTTTTAAAAAGTGAACTATTTATTAAAAGTGTTCTTTATATAGGTAGCCGATAAGTACTACGAGAGAAATGAAATTTAAAGAGCCAATGTTAAAAATCTTCATCTTCAATTTTAGTTATAAGAAACAGATGCCTATATTTATCGAATATCAACAACAAAATCAATACCAATCGACATAATATATTAACAATTAATACACCATGCATTTGTTCGTAAATATAAAAAAAATTTTTACACATGGTGTCATTAATAGTTAATGCACATTCATTTGTCGCAGCGGTAACATTCGCGAACGAGCGCACAAGAGAGTAAATCATCCAATGAACTTTCGCGTATACTAAAATAGCTCAAGCGAATAAAGACGAGAATGAGAGATCGAGAGAGAGAGAGAGAGGTTGAACGTTTCTTTCTCTTGTATGTATCCGTTCTGTGTATACGTGTATCTCTTTCTTTGTTTCCTTCTCGTCGTTACTGACCGATGTTTCAATTGAGGAAGCGACACAACGATGCCGTGACTGATGGGGACTACGAGATTATAATGATAATGTATTAAAAACCTTTTTTCCTTTTTCCGCGATTTGCGTGCCGATTCGCTTCAAAGTATATTCGATCGGGATAATATATCTCTCTTTTTTTTTACTTGTGTTATGGAAATTTTAAGGGGATGTCGAATTCTAATTACAAGGATCTACGGAAGTCTTTCATGTTAATTTAATAGAAATAACTTTTTAATATATTTAATTATAATATTATCGTCTATTAAATAAAATTTACAAGATAAAAGTGTCGAACACGTGGGAGAGTATGACAAAGCGATATTTCGAGAGGAAACTATTTATTTTGTTTTTCATGACAATGTATAAAAACTAAATTTTTTGGTAATTTTCAGTCATAAAATGGATAGCAACGATAATCCAAAAATACTATTAAAATTATTAATTTATAATTCCGAAAAAAATGACGGATACGTTTATTTTAAAATAAAATACTCCTCATTTATAAAAAGTAAAATTGCATTGCCTAGAAGGTTTATGATTAATCAAACAGCTTTCTTCCTTTGACTAATTTGCAACGTCGAATCAACTGAACAATTCCTTAATTCGATAAACCTTTTGCATTTAAATAATTCTACAATTCATTCCGACTTAATTAATTTATAAAAATTTGATAAATAAATATTTATAACGCGACTTAATAGTATAAAAATTTACGAGGTGAGCGATCTTACGGCACGACGCTTTCCGTCATTTACAAGATAATCCGATGATGTTTTTTATTATTCTTATATAAAATAACTCCAAGTGTAGATATATATATATATATAAAGGAAATTAATCTTGTCGTCTACTTTTGTCTTAAACCGTTACGACACTTAGATGGATGGAATTACAGACTAATGCCTTAATGATAAATCGTCATTCCGACTTTTTCCATTATATAGACACCTCCCCCTGCCCCTTCGTCTTTGTTATTCTTGTCCTTTAGATCGGTCAATCCCGCGGTGATCGTCACGTATTGCAATTTTATCGGAACTACTTATTAATCATGATTCATTTATGAGTACTCCCGGCGAATGCCAATTATGTATATTGGTTATATATTTTATTTTTTAATATAGACGATCATCTCGTGCGGTTAAATGTTAGATTTGACCTATTTATATACATTTGAATTTTAATTTTCTTGTTCAATTCGTAATTGATGATAAACCACTAATACGCTCTTCGTTCTTTAATATTGTTTATCTTTTGAATTTAGACACTTGTATAGAATATTAATTGAACTATAAATATTCCCAGTATTAATTTTTGTATATTCCGTCATTCTATCACAGTGAAAAAAGTGTGTCCTTCATTTTATTCTAATGTACTTTTTGTTTCGTGTGCATGTAGTGGAAAAAAAAATTGTATTGTCATGTACAATACTCGTCCATTATCAATTTTCAGTCGAGTAATTTTTCTTTGACAAGAAGTTTTTACAGTTGAACTGTCGCTCGAACCAAAGTGAAAAGTGAAAATTCACCATTAAAATTGAATAACAATTACTCGAGCAATCGTTTAATTAGTAAACAGATGTTTCATTACTGTATAGTAGCAGTGGAAATTTACTCGATGAAAAATTGTAATCAAAACTAATTTTTATTTATCTATGAAATGAAGAGTCTTGAATATAGCTTGATTGAAATATAAAATATATATTCAGTTGTAATTATATTCGAATATATATCATAATCGAGTATTATGTTGCAAAAATATTCATTCATTTGTACACATGACTAAAGAAAAATATTTCCTCCAAGATTATACTTATCGAAGTGATTATTTTTAAAAATACTATACTTTTCTCGTAAATGCCAGTTGGAGGCACATGCGTGTGTGTATATATATATATATATTTTCAAACAAAACGAAGAATAATCGTTTACTTAAAATGTCGTATATACATTCCGATAATAAATACGTGCTCTAATTTAACGTTTATTTAATATTCCTTTATATCGATCGTATAATGTTCATTACGGAATTTCACTTTAAAAAAATAATAATATCTTCATCAATTTAAATAAACGAAAACGGAGTTATCCTCGAAAGTGAAACCAAAAAAAAGAGAGGAACACACAGATGTCAAAAATCGGTCACCTGTACACGTGCATAAAGTCATTGTCCTCAGTGCCGTAAATAACCAAGGTAACGATAAACCCACTAATCCTCGACCTGTACGAACCTGCTAGTAAAATCCACGTAGTAAATTTCTCAGGTACCTGTATATATATATAGACAAGGTGCATTAGCTCATAATTACCGAGGGCCACGTGGATCAACTTTTCAAAGTATAAGGAAACCCATTGTTGGAGAAGATTTTGCCGGAAGGAAAGCGGTCGTTTCGTAAAGATACAAATCGAAAGCTAGTGGGTTAGAAAGAGATAGGGAGAGTAAAAGCGTGGTAATAAAGATGAAGGTCGTTTGCACTACGTGAGGAATTTCCTTTTGTTCGCAATATTTCCATCCTACTGTTTTCTTTGGCTGTAAGTATTTTTTATTCTTTTCGCGCACGTGCTGCTTCTGCTACTGGGTTTTCGAGCGTTTCAGCAATTTCAGAGGATTGCAAATTGTGGTTTGTTAATTTAACAGCGATTGAAAAATAGTTGAATGTATTAAGGCTAAATGTCAATCAAATTTTTTTTTATTTCGAAAAGGTCGATTGGGAACAAATACAATTAGTCTCACGGTATCAGGGAATTAAGAATGTTAATTGATTAAATTTCTATAGGAGAAACCGATAATTAACATTTAATTAAAAAATGAAAGCGTCGTCGTTAATTTCTTTCGTGTACACGGAGAAATGTATTGCGTTTAAAATTGGATTATGTAGTAAATCGATGTACACACTGACAAAATTAAAAAAGTGTTATAATTCTTTGGGATAATAAATATTTGTACTCGGACAGTCGAAACGTTATCTTTAAGGAAGCTCTATCATTACGTATTTTGTCAAACTTGTTATTACTGTCAAACTATTATCTTATTGTCAAACTTTTTATTTTTTGTTTATTCACAAAATATATTTTGCTAATTAAATTTAATAAATCAACTAACTATTAAGATAAAAATTTTAAGCGTGAAGGTATACATATCGTTTTTGAAATTATGAAAATATTTGTTTGGGACTATTCAAACATTTCATTGAATTCATTAAATTTGTTTTTTAGTTAGTTTTAGTAGTAAATTCCATCAATGGTACATTTAAGTAAAGATCGATTTTATAGTTAATTTATTTTTGTTAACATTAAAAATTGTAAAGAAAGATTGTAATAAAAGTTAACGTTATTCAATCACCGGTATAATCTCGTTAAAAGAATGTCGTACATCCATACCTTAAATACATTTACCGTCTTTTACTAATAAATATTTTTCAATTTATATTCGATAGCCACATTTTTTGAAATATCAAATACCGAAAATCAAGTGTATGTCCCCTATATGCATCAACATAAAAAAAATAAAAGAAACATCGAGTTTAATCATAAAAAAAAAATCTCAATGGCGCAATAATCATTACAATATCAAACGAAAGCATAAAGCAAAAGCTAAAGTCTAGAAAGGAATTTTCGACGCAGTGGCTAACACACCGCGCGTATAAGTATACATAAACACTGTAGGAAGAACGACCACTGCAGTAGTTCTCATTCAAAATCGCCGCCAGGAGCGCCTCGACTTATAATTCTCCTTTATTTTTTTTTTGCCTCGCATTCCCCCACAGCCATATTACAAGATGCTACATTTACAGCATTGGAGTTGGCGCTCCTTATTTCACTCTATATATATATATATAAAGAAGTGCGGAGAAGGAGAGGAACTCGTGTATATACGATACGAATTTCGCGGTGAAGTTGCGCAATAAATATATATATACTCTCTCGAGAAGTAATGTGGTCAGTGTTATACCCTTTGTATATTAAACATCGATTTTACCCTGAGATTTTCCAAGATTTTCCCGTGTGAATTACGTATAAAAATATTATACACTCGGACAATACATATAATAATTCCGCATAAAAGAGTATATAGCGATACAAAAAAAAACAGAGTCAACACGTACATACGCATACGAGCGCGATATATTCCTCTTTTACGAATAATACAAGAAATTATTGAAAAGCGTAGAAGAAAAAGAAGTAACACGCAATTCCCAAGTTTTACGTATATGTAAGTATATCGGTTACAAGCGAGCGCGCGCGCATGTATACGTGTGTACGGATGGATGGAAGGAAAGAAAGAGAAACAGGAGAAGTCATTTTTTTTTCGAACCAGCATGTATAAATATTTTTCGCTTGTGTGTGTGTATTGGTCGCGACAATAAAATTGCTGCTTTCATGCAAAATTGAGAGGAGAAACCCATAAATGGCGAATATGTCTTTAACGATCTATACTATTTTATCTCCGACTGTGTGTCCAGCTAGTCGATCGGCATTTCAAATGTCTGACGTGACTATAGAAATTATTTGATAAATATTTATTATATATATAGTATATACAGTCTAGGTATATTTTGTAATTTTTACTTTAAATATTGAACATCTTTTGTTACAATTAATCAAGTGGAAATTTAGCATATTCATATTAACTTTTAGTAATTATGAATAAAAGCTCGATAAAAGAAGTATTGGGATTGTCATGTAATGCTTATTATTATTTATTTATTATTTATACGTTTAATTTTTTAGTAAGTAAAATGTTAATAACTGTTATTATTTTATTTCTTTTGCGCATATTGTTTATTTTTTGCTCCACGATAAAAATTGAGAGACTATAAAAAATAATAAAATATAACAACTTTGTAAAAAAACCAGATTTTGAACAATTTATATACAATTTGATAACTGTTATTAATTTTTTTTGTTATTCTTGACAAAGTACATTTCACCTGTATAAAATAGTAATTTTTATAATTTGTCAAGTCTGTTTCTCGATTACTCAAAAACATTAATAATTTTCCCTATGATAAATAATAAAACTATCCATCCTACAATTGTTACACCATTGGACGAACGGCAAATTTAACTACACGTACGATAAGTATAAATTACAAGTTAAATTTAATATTTACATTTTCATTTCTTTAGAAATCATATAAATGTATCAAATAACGTAATAAAAAATTACAATAATCTAAATATATCCCAACATGTACAACTAGAAATAATATTCAAGACACACGAATATCTATATACCAAAAATAATAACGCACGAAAGAAGCCCCTGTGAAAACGAAAGTAAACAAATTAAATTAAACAAGTACAATCGTATTATTCCAATTAATTGCGTTATAGATCGGTCTCGTCTGCCGCGATTTCTTTTTTTTCTCTCTCTCGTTTTGCACTCCGTTTAGCCCGACATCACATACGTATAAGATACGAGAACCCGAGAGAGAGAGAGAGAGAGAGAGAGAGCTCACAACCGGAAAGGACGTATGACTTTAAAACGCACACACCCATCCTTATTACTTTGACATTCTTTACAATCTAGGACAAAAATTGCCTATCTCCATTGTTTGCATAGCAATAATAACTATAAATACATCGCAAGCGTCTTGTAATTATTATTTCAACGAAACGCAGTGTACAAACAACATTGATTATTTTGTTGTAACGTCAACGTTAAATTATAACGACACTCGTTTTATATCCAAACTATATATACCTATAACTAAACTTTTCCAACGATTAATCCGTGAATACGCGCACTTTGTAAAATTATTATCGTGCAAACAAAAGAGAATATAAGCGCGTATTAAAATGATATGAAAAGAACTGGTTGGGTTTGATAATATGGGATTTAAAGAGCAATATAAGCTTGATTTGCGCGTATATACAGAAAAAAAGGAGAAAAGTATTCGTATAGTATATATATATATATCGAGGTCTGTGCGCGGCACACAATATCCGAACTAAAAATAAATCCACCCACGGATATTCACGCCTTCTTTTATCTCTCCCACTCGCGTTTTTCTTTCCTTTCGATATACATCTTCTCTCTCCTCTCCTCTCTTTTTCCTTTTCCGTTCTTATACCGATTCTACACACACACACTCACGATATATCCAGCAATGTTTACATTTTCGAGAAACTGCATTCGTTTAAATGTCCCCCTCGTGCAATTCTTCCTTTTTTTTTCTCCTTTCTTTCTTCGTGTATATTTTTGTATTTCAAGGACGACTCCGCTTCTTTTTTTTTTCTTAATTCGAACATTTATTTACGCGGAGATATGTACTTACGAATTTAAAGCGCTTTTTACGCGTATAAACAAAGAAGGTATTGAAAGAGATTGCTTATTATATACAAGCGGATGAAAAGAAAAACACGCTCTTTTCTTTAAAGTAAATCGTTAATTGTATTATTGTTAAGGTACATTTTTTTTGGTTTTACACCCAAACAAAGGGAATTTTGAAGTTATAAATAAAAATCAAATTACTGATAAAAAACAACAATTTACCAATTTTCTATGCCTTTTTGACATATATGCGTCGTAAGAAAAAAAAATACACAGCTTACACGCGTCAAGGAAGAAAACAAACGCGCGGTGTTCCGGACCGGCGCACTGATGCGTTGACGAAAACAAAAAAAAAATATATATACGCAGTTTGTCCGGTGTATATATACCTAAGCAGCCGGTTTCATTGATCCAAAACGAAAAAAAAAATAATAAATTGAGGGGAAACTATCGTTAAAGAACACGTATATATATTTTAATGACATTTTTCTCTCTCTCTCTCTCCTCTTCTTTCTATAAAGATAAAAATAAACGTGTTGTTTTTATTTAATCGGCGACGATAAGCGTATATATTTTTAGTGTAAAAAAAAATCTCGTAATAAATTATTTATCTTTGTTTATAGGTTTCAACGTAAAAAAAATACACACACGCAGTGTTGTTTCTTTTCGCGCATATATATATACCCACATACTGAGGAATATATGACGTATATACGCTAGCTAAGCGATTTTTGAAACGCGTGTGATGTATATATATATAATACGATTAAAGATAATTATTCAGCACTTTTCGAATCGCAAATACACGGCTCGATAAAGGATGTATATATATATTTCTGAATTCGCGAAGAAGAAAAAAAAAAAGGAAACTTGGAGGAAACTCGTGCGGAGAGTTTTAAAAAATTATGACTCATCCTCGTGCACACGGGCATCGAGTGAAAACAATAAAAAGAAAAAAAAACGAGATTTTTTGTACCGAGCGTTTATCGAGAAAAAGGAAACATGAGAAAAAATGAGCGGATAAGTTGGAGGGTTAAAAAGTGTGGCGGATCATAATAAAGAAGCGGGAGTAATGTAAAGGGAAACAAAAGACAGCTGTTCTCGTGAAGCGCGCGGCGCAAAAACGTACACAACACACAAATACACACGGACACACACTCTCTTTCTCTCGAGTAAGGAGAGATGTATATATATATGTATATACTTTTATAGGAGAGCATAGGCTTTTGGTGCGCGCGGAAGGTGCGCGAAATGGCTGCACAAGCCCACACACACACACACACAAACAAAAACAGCCATACGCACGCACACGCACACGCACACGCACTCACCTCCGAGCGTCTCATCCGACGCAAACTTTCCCGTGGTCGACGACATATCGCTCGTTTCTCTCGCGTCCTGACGGCACTCCTTCTGCAGTGTGTATATATCTATATCTATATGTGTATATTTCACTCCTCGCGACGCTACGGTAAAGCGCTCGCGGGTGATGTATACGTCCTCTTCCTCGACGATACGTGCACGCGCGCTCTTCGTTTTGTATCTACTGATTTTTCTCTATCTCCTCTTCGATTAATATATAACTACTACCCTCTCCTCTCCTCTCTCTCTCTCTCTCTACCTCTTCACACGCGCACACACCGTGAGTTCTGTATATATATATATAGACGTATATCGAAAAACTCGGTGGTGTATATATATACGACACTCGCGAAAAAAGGAAAAAAATAAAAAATAAGAAACTTTGATATATCTTGTACTAAGTGTGTGTGTATATATGTATATAGTAAATAAGTATGTATATATATACGGATATAAGAATACACACACAGAGAACAATGTAAATGGAGGACGAAAAAGCAACTTGGTGCTAGCTCGGTCGAGTCCTGCGAGCGAGTGGCGTTGGAGCGCGCGAGCGGCGGCGCTTTGTTTTGACCCGGAGAACGAACGTCAACACTGGCCACACGTATACACCGCGCTCCACGCACACGAGCGCGCACGACCGCATACACACACCCACACACGCGCGCCCGTACCGTACCGGTTTATACGCGCGAGCGACCTGTGTGCGTGTCTACCTATACCTATATATACACGTACGCAGCGCAACCAATCGCAACAGGACGTTACACCTATATATTTGTATGCGTGTGTGTGTGTGTTTATGCGCAGGAGTTACCGCGCGAGTCAAGAGTCAAACTTGAATATTTCTTCTCGTTCTGACCGGGATGAGTGACGGTCATATTTTTTTAAAAGTCTTGTACTTTTTTCATTTATTATTGTTGCTCGCGATTCACGTGCGTATTAGACACTGATAATATCGGATGTTTCCGTGTGTTGATATTATTACGAACTTTATTTTCCATATTTTTACATGCGGAATTAACGCGTTTGATAGATATACGCGTACGGTTCGATTTTTGGAAATATATATATAATTATCGGTTGAAAATATTAACGTTATTGTTTTTTTTGTTTTTGGTAGACTTAATGTAAATATGCACGTGTGTGTATATAAATGATTACTTTAGATTACGAAAATTCAAAAACAATTGTGACGGAATATGACCGAATGGAAACCCGTCATACGACATATCTCTTATCAACCACTGACTGATTAATCTACGTATTATAAATAGTTACTTTATTCCTTATTTTTTTTTTGTTCGTTTTTTTTTTTCATCGACTACGACGTACTTTGAGTTAACAACGCATTTTGCGATATATACATACTTATTTACGCGAATTAACCGCCTCGTTACGTTTCTATATATCTTTCCTTTTCAAATGTGTATATATATATAAATCGAACAGTTATTACGCGGTAACTTTTCCATAAAGAAATATATGGAAGTTAAAGAACGGATGCGAAAAGCGAATTAAAAGATTAACGCGATAGGTTGAACTAATTTTTTTTTTGAACGATAAGTGTCAACTATATTATACTGTGTGTCATATTGTTTATAGCTCAGGAAAAGTTTTAGATTCGAGTCGCTCTGTTGACTCATGTACGTATAGATGTATGTGTGTGTGTGAAACGTGTAGTCTGCAAGTTCAGTGACAAGCCGAGCAGCCATATGTGTATATATATATATATATATGGGACGTAATAAAACTGTTTCATCGGTTCATCGGACTCGTATACTTATACGCGGTGAATTTCGAAATCGATACATATATTTATATGTTAGCTTGGATGCAATATTTTTAATTGCCTTTGTGTATATATATAATAAAAATGTTGGTATATATGCGTATATAATAAAAATGTTTTTAACAAATTAATATATGAATTATGTTTATTTATTTACCAAAAATACGTTACATTATGCTATAATGACATAATGTGCAATAGTAATATTCCATTCTATGATATAGAGGTACGAACAACGTGTATTAAGTATATATAATAACAATATTATAAATCTACAAAAAAAGGAGAATATATAAATTTTAAAAACTCTGATTTCCCTTCATAACACGTATAAATTTTAAATGTAGTTAAACATTACAAATAAAAAATTGTATGTTTAAAATATTCTATAACTATAATGTTATTATAAGATTTCTATTATTTTTTAAATAACGATTAATATTAATATAACTTTAATTATAGTTCTTATACACGAATTTTTTAAGTCAAATATTGCAAATGTGCAATTAAAATGTAAATGGAAAATGTATTTAGCATTGTTAATAATAAAGTATAAATCTAAATAAATTCCAAGGTTATATCAAAATGTTAAGACGCGCAGCCGCATCTATATATCTATATCTATATCTATATCTATATGTTTAATTAAGAACAAAACATTGACGACCAAAATAAACATTAAGTTCTCAAAAGAAAAAGAAAGAATTGTTTAATATACATATAGAGAAGGTTTTGTTTGACCAATAAAACACAATTTCATGTTATTTTATTAATAATGACATTCGTTTACTTTATTTTTAATAATACATTAATCTACGGTAAATGTATACATATATATATAAATACAATTTAACGTAACGCGATGACGTCAAGGGTAAATCATTGCCGTACGATACGATATCTATCAATAACACGTGGATTACGTATATAAAACGACAAATATACGATTACAAAAATAAATTGCCGCGTGGAAAAATATTTATTTGCTAAATCTTGGTAAAATTGTGGTTAACGACCCAAAAACAATACGGTCATATATATTTATTTACTGTGTGATTCAAAAAATTGTTAATGTTCATTGCAAAAATACGGCATTACGCAATACACCGTTAATATTTACTTTATAGATTTTAGGAACGTAGAGTGCAATGGTAATTTTTTACACTTAATTTTAAATATCCTAAAAATACGTTTACAACAACACGTTTTCTTTACACGAAATATATACATTACAAATTGACAAATCAAAAATTGGCGCCACGTTAATCCCGTCACCAGGTGTCACCACACGCCCGCGAATCCGCGAATTAACGAAAAAACGAACGCACTGTATAAACCGTGACGTCAAATTACACGCGGTCAACGTCATAAAAATCGTAAAGTTTATATATCTTACAACTTACAACACCTTTTTTACTATAAGTACTTACATCTCTTAAAAAATATTCACAACGATACAAGTCCTATAAACATTCGCTTTACACCGAAAAATTCAAAACCGTATTCTACATTATCGACCGTTAAAAATATTCCAAACGCTAAAAACGTATAATTGAATATAAATCGAAAAATACGTTAATACCTGCACTCGCATAATCAATAAAATATTTACAATAAAAAAAGAAAAGTTGTAAAAATTCATCGCTTCGCGCGTAAATAAAAGATAAACCTGCAAAAAAAAGGAGGGTAGTGGTGGAAATGACGGTCACGCGAACGAACGGCGTAAAGATCGTCGTAGAGTCAAAAACGCGAGAGGTGTAACGAGAAAAGGAGAAAAGAGGATCAAACCCGCGCAGTAAAGTGGTGGCGTTTCGTTTCCGCGACGAAGAAAGCCAGTAGTCCGGGTCTCACCCATACAGTATAAACTACCTATATAGAGATCCCGAATATATATATATACCTATATATATCTATACATATATATATATATATACATATACGTAAAAAGCGAATTTACTTTTTAACTCGTTAAGTGCCAACGCCGTTGTTATCCTCGACGTGTAGTTAACAAAAATTGTTAGAGGTGAGTGATCGAACATACGTTTATTAAAAAGTACGATCGGGAGGTGTATGAGTAGAGTGGCGGTTGAGTATTGCTATTCCTTATGGTTTTTTTTTCCTGGTTGCGTGGCGGAAGCCCCGACATTTTCACGACGTATACATGTCGCCTATATATCCCTACACGTACTTCTCTCTCTCACTATCTATATAGATATACATACACAACGCCCGCCGTTTGTTTTTAGCATCGGGAATGGCGAATTTTGTCTGTACATGTATATATAAATACACGCGACTGAGAGAGAGAGAGAGAGAGAGAGAAAAAACAGCGAGTTTCGAGGTTCTTGTTTACCAACGCATCTTCCTTCTCGTATTTGCAATGTATATATATATATATATACCTGTATACCTGCTCGGATTTAGCGAACGTAAACAAGAAGATCGACAACTTTTCTTTTTATTTCTTTTGCATACACACACACACATGTATATATATATATATATACCACATTCATCTCGATATGGCAGAAATCGTCGCGTTTTATGTAACGAAATCTTTTCTTCTTTTCCGCGGTAAAATTTTACTCCGAATCGATCGACGAATCGACGATGCTTGCTTGTGTGTGTGTGTGTGTATGTGTGTACATCAGTTTGGATAAATAATACGATGCTCAGGGACGTTCTGTAGGTTATATACGTTATGTAGACGCGATAATATGCGGATGGAAATCGATGTACACACACACACACACACACACACACACACACACACACACACACACACACACACAGAGACGCACTTTCCTAACGAACTTTACGATAACGTATTGTTAACGTTACTTTTTATTTTTCTGTTTAATCAAGTTTCGTACGTGTGTGTGTGTGTGCGTATACACAGCTACACCCAAGATTAATGGCCAGTATCTATCGAAACGATTCCCCTTTTTCGTTTTATTTATAATACGCGATACTCGCTACGTGTGCCTGTGTAGCTGTGTGTACATATATACATATACATATACATATGTATATATGCACAATGTTTATCTTTTAATTGTATTTTCCGGTATACGTGTATATATACATATATAATTGTACAGGTGAACATTTTTTTATATTTTCGAACGTATGTAAGAAATTACATTACAGCGTAATAATTTTTGGACGATTGGTAATGTAGTGTAAATATTAACGTGTATTTTTTATGTTATAGTCTCATAGTGTACGTAATATATATACTTAAGTATCGTATAATTAATTGTAAAAATCGAAAAATAAAGCTCTATTAGTTGACCGAGACGACATAGTTATAACGAAATTGAACATAAAGAAAAGGGATAATTGAACGCGTGTATAAATGTATTGTATAACCGACATTTTTTCCCGCGACGTGTAACGAAATCTTACTGACAAAAAAAAATTCATTAAAGAACATCTGTTACGCATACACACGCGCATGCACGCACCGAAAAATCTTGAAATCGTGCGTATCGAATTTCTCATCTTATTTCGATATAATAAATCGCGAGATGCGTCTATAAGAATACCGTATATATATATCCTATACACACATACACACACACACACACACAAAGCAGAAGAGAGAGAAAAGAAAACAAAAAGTAACCGCCGATTCAAAATGGTCGCGGTATATAACCGCGAAAAATCCGCGTCCGCCATGGATTCGTTAGGCTAGAAGCGTCTCTTTCAATTTTCTTTCGCTCATTTTCAAAATTCTCAGTGTATTCCCTCTTCCTTCCCTCCCTACCCTACGTCTTTCTCAATTTAAATGGCAAATTAAAGGGCGGTGTGCGGATGCGCGCGCACTGCGACGATCGCGGACATAGAAGAGAATAAAAAACGGAGTCGCAGAAATTGAGATATTTACACACGCACACACAGGCACGCATATACATACATATATACCTACACGTACACGCACGTAGACCAGCTGCGTAAGACGGTGAGAAAAATTATATATTCTCTTTACTTTTTTCTATTCGATATATATGTGTATATATATACCTATACTTATAATTAGCGTAGGTTGTATTTTTCTTTTTTTATCTTAATTATCTTCGTCGAATTTATTCGACTTCGTGGTTGTAAATTTTGCGTGTTTGCGGTCGGAAGGCGACAACTTGAAAGGTAAATAATAAACAACGGGGTGGAACGATGATAGGTAAACAAAGAGCGGGAAACGAAACGAATAACGAAAGGACGTTTGGTATAAATTTTATGCAAGAAATTGAATGGCAATGGGTTAATTAAGTAAATAAATTACAAAATTTTTCACTATTTTATTATTCTTAATTTTAGAGAAATAAATAAAAGTGATATATAGACAAAACGCACCCGTGCTCCAGAATGTTAAACTTTTCTGATCATTAGGAAAAAACATATGTTTACTCTGCACATAGATGGTAAAATAAATACGACATTTTACTTTTAATTATTCGACAAAATTGATATCCAAACGCTTTAGAGACCGACGATTTAAATTATTAAAATTGCACCTCGGCATATCGTTATTCAATGAACGTGATTTTTTTCGTCTTTCATTCGAAGAACAATTCTCAACTGTTAGGTCTATATATACATATCTAAGCTTGATGGAGAAAGTATTCGAATCTACACGAATCTATTTTTATTAAAAAAAATATATATAAATTGATTATTATATTATTTTTTTTCGTAATCCACATATCCCGGTTTAAATTTAAAAGTTACTACACAATTTTAATTCGCGTGTATATATAAGTATATACATCAATAAATATAAATTATACAAGATTATAACACACTTGTACATATAAGTATGACACTTGAAAAATTTAACGTACATATATGTATATATACATGTATAGCGTTAGAATTCTTAATCTAAAAGTAGACGAGACTTCCGGTGCTCGATAAAGAAAAGAAAAAGAAAATAAGAAATCGACAAAGCATTTCACTCAGTGTTTAATAAGGTTCGACGTTCGATGCGTTGCGAGGCGCGGTTCTCGTCTATATATACATGTATACACGCGCGCGCGCTCGAGAGAGCTCAAGGAGAGATTATTCGCTGCCTGGCGCGCCGAGCCAAAAAGAGAGAGGACACCAAGGTTGAATCTGGTCAGCAACCTTCGATGTCTGTTCCTTTTTTTTTTTCCTTTTATTCTTTTCTTTTCTTCTTTTGCGTTCTCGGCCCTTTTCACTTTTCTAAATACTTGTAATCATTTTTCATGTTATTTTTTCGTATATATAAAGCGACATTTTGAATAAGTGTCAAACTTAAGCCGAATGTACTTAAAGTATTCATTTTTCCATTTGTTTTGGAGTGCAACTTTTTTTTTGTCGAGGCCGCAATTTTAGATAATTAATCAGTTTGCTAATTTGTTATATATTTACACACAAAAAGTTAATTGATAGTTGGTTCAAATTGATTTATTTTACCATACATTTATATTTAAATAGATAAGAATATGCTATCCCTGTTTTTATGCAAAAGAGTAAAAAGTTGTATATGTTAATAAATGTTGTGTAATTATTTATACATTTATTTATGTAAATTCTTTGCTCACGCACAGATAATTGTCCTAGAATTGGATCGGTGAACCTTGATAATAATATTCGATAGTAGTCCTTGAATGTAACCCCTCCCTGTATGCTTATTTTTGAAAGTTTAAGATACAACATTATTTGAAGAGGAAAGGCTCATCAGTTGTCTATGGTATCTTAAACACTCAAGATATGTAAACCCATATTCGGTTGAGTACATTCATACAAAATTAATTATTTTAGTCTATATTATGTGTTTCAGCGTCGAATATAAATCTGGTATGAAAATGAAGATCCCTACTGGTGGTTCGGGTAATGGATATTACGGACACGAGAGTGGCGTCATTTCCTACTTGGACAATGTAGAGGCAGACGTTGATGTTCCAACATCGACAGAGGATGACTTTTCCGAGTACATGTGGATGGAAAATGAGGAGGAATTCGACAAGCAGGTACATATAATTATAATTTGTTTACACTTACTTTTAATTATTAATGAAACCTATATTTTAATTTAAATTTTTGTATTTTGAGCAGCAGAAATATTGCTTATAAATTTAAATTTTTTTAAATTTCAATGCATGCAAATAGTTTTTGAGGTAATAATAAATATGATAATACTGTTAATTTTGTATTACTATGCTGACATACTGAGTATTGAATTTGAAAGTTGTAAATATGTATATTCTTATACAAGCAGTGATGTAATAATTTAAATATTATTAAATACTCAAAGGTACTTTATTAATAAGTCTTTTATTACATTAAAACTACATGAAACTTTAATTATAAACCAAGAAATTTTTAGGGATAAATACTGTTTTGTAAAATTATATTATGGCAATTTATATGCATTCTTTGTAGGTCCTCCAACAGTTGGAAGAAGAAGAATTAATGGAGGAATGTTTGGAAGCAATGCTGGAAGAGGAGAGGCAGCACGAAAGAAACCAAACCTCCAGTGCTTGGTCCACAGCTACAAGTACGGAAAACAATGGCGCTGAACTGTGCCAACAATTGAACAGTCTACGAGTTCACGACGACATTGCTAAACAAGTATGACCTTTTATATTATTAATTTAATTGAACCTTGCCAAAATACTATTGCATTTTGTATTATTTAACTTTATATAATATTTTTAAAATGGTAATTGAAAAAGACAGTTACTTTAAATAATTATATTTTTCTAAAATTAAATAACATTGTTTCATATTTTAATATGTTAATAATTATACAAATGATACATAAAGGATTATAAAATTAAATATTTTATTATAGAGTACGTTAAACCCTAATGCAGCGGAGTTTGTACCAGCCTTCAAAGTGAGTGCTCCACCAGAAATTAGTGCAAAATCTTCGTAGAAGTTGTTCACAACAATAACCTACCTTTACAAAATAAACCGATCTTTGGGCTAATGAAATGTCCAGAATCCTCTTCCCTATTGCCCAAGGTCGAATGATTATCTTCAGTGAATAATGTTAGGCGTTGCGAGTCAACGGTGTAAGATTATAAACGTAAATTAGGTAAAAAAAAAAGAAAAAAAATGCGCAGAGTAGTTATAGTTAAAGAAAAAATTGCGAAAATCAGGTTTAATGCTGTCCGACTTTAGAAATGTTAAATATCGAGGAAAAAAGTGAGTAAGAAAGCACGTGTTTGTTTGTATATGTTGATGTTCGCTATCTTTATTTTTCTTACAATTGTAAAAGTGTGCACGACGTAAATTGAACAGACTGACGAACTCGGTTCTTGAAAACAGTTGATAATTGAGAAGGCCCAGTGAAATCTTAAGTGATTAATTAGTAGTGAAGTGCTCCCTTTATTTGTTAGCTCAACATTCCCATCAATAACATTGGTATTGATAAATAAATTTGTATGACGTTGATGATTGTAAATCTTTTATATTTGATAAAAAACAACTTTAATGACCACTATAATCTATTAATTTATCAATTTAACGTTTCGGCTTTTTTATGGTTGTCAAAAACTAAAGATTTTATTCAAATGTAAAACAAATTTATAGTTTTAAATCACACTTTAAGTTGTTATTGAGCCGAATCAGTAGTTGTCTTTATTATTTCTGAACTTATCACTGTATGAATACTTTTCTAGCAGTGTATTGGCGTTAGCCAGTATAAAGTACAACTTCATAAATAAGTTTTAACGGAAGTTTGAGTTTTCACGTTCCACGTCTCCTAATCATGACTTTTACTTCCTTTCTTCAGGAGAGTTCAGTTGATGTTATTCTCTCTTTGTGATAACCACTGGGCCTTCTCAATTATCAAGTTCGATATCATTAACTCTTCTCAAGTTCCAAGCTTGTCGTTTATGTCGCGTATACTTTGTACGATTACAAGAAGAAGAAACAGACGAGAGCAAACGGTAACAATAATGACTATGCAGGATTTTCAAAAAATTATTTTCGTTTACAGAGCACATAAAATCCTAATGTACAGAAATCTTGAAAGTGAGTGCTCCACCACAAATTAGTGCAATAATCATAATATATTTATAAGTACATATTTTTTTATCATTATTTTTAATGAATGTATAGTCTCTCCTGCATCAAACGTATTATACTTTATACGACATTTCAATTTAAGCTATTCAATCTATTTATTGATAAATATTTATATATCGTTGTAATTATCAATCATTGAAGCGCGTACTTAAACAAAAACAAAGATAATAATAACGGAATAATATAACGAGTTGAATTGTTTTTCTTTTGTACCATATCGCAAACGAAAAAAAAGAAGAAATTATCAATTTTGCCGAACTTGTGAGCCTCGCTTTAAGCTAGTCCAGTCATTGAGCTTTTTTTTACTCAAGGACATCCCAGTTTACTTGACTACATCACTTTAATTTTTTTTTTGCAATTTTATCTCATGTCTTTACGTTTCCTTTTGTAAGCTCAAAAGCATGAGGCGTTATTAAAACACGTGCAACAAAAAACAAACCAATATAGTCTCGTAGTGATCGTATTAAAAATAAATAAATAAATAAAATAAACGAATAAAAAGTAATATTAATCAAATTATTATAGATTTAAGTATTTAAGTATTTCCATATATTTAGATTAATGCTCATATCGTTAAATATATGAATATTTAAATATTTAAACCTCGAGGAATAAATTAATAAAATTTCGTGTCCTTTTTAAAAAAAAAGTGCGAGTATCTCGGGCAGGCTGTCATTACACGTGGATTCTGGGCTCTCCATTATCTAATTGCATTAACGATTTATCATCACTTAGTTTTCTTACTTTTTCTTTTCCCTCTAAAATGGACAAATAACGAAAGATCTCAAACGAAAGTCTAGCTCAGGCCTTGAGGGACTCTTATATTGACGGGGTCTGCTCGTGCTTACTTACTTTCTCGACGATTTTTCTTTGAAAAAAAGGCATAAAATAAAATAATAAAAAATACAAACACACGAACACGCGTATATATACACGTCATATATATGTATATTGTCTTAATTCGGGATTTTCGTAGATTTTAAGTGACAAAAATAATAATAATAATAATGAATAAAAAAAAAGATCCGATGTTTTCTAATCTGGTTACAATAGTCGTATAAATGGTGTATGTACTTTGAGCATTTTTTTTGGTTGTACTGCAGAACTGCACAGTAGAGAAAGTCGATGTACGTGTCGATAGCGAAACACTCAAATTTTTGTGTTACACTTTTCTTACGATGAAAAAAAATTGTACGTTCGTTTTAATTGTTATCCGAAAACGTTTTGATGAAGAAAACGACGTTTATTTAGAAGAAAAAAAAACTTACATTTAACCGAATATTATTTGAACGAGATGTTTCCTTAGTGTTGTAAGAGCATGTTTATTTGTATAACGTTAGTTCGAAAGCACACACAAATCTGAGTGAACAACGAATACATGTATTCCCTTTTGTACTGTGTAAAACTGACAGACTGTATAATCGCGATTACTTTGTCTTATTTTTTTTAATTTTCGAAGATGTGCATTTTCTTCGTCTCGAGCCAGTCTTCCAATTATTGTTCAAGTGGTTCTCTAATTATCGAGGCTCTCGAATGACGATCGACAAGACTCTCGGCGTTACGCACAGCCCACACGTAAACCGCAACTGGGAAAAAATTT
The DNA here is from genome assembly GCA_026168455.1 of Theocolax elegans. Lineage (NCBI taxonomy): Eukaryota > Metazoa > Arthropoda > Insecta > Hymenoptera > Cerocephalidae > Theocolax > Theocolax elegans. The sequence continues at coordinate 77,195,359 of CM047427.1, read as the reverse complement.
TTTAAGTCACTTTTTTTATTTTTTTTACGTATGCGTACACGACTAGACAAGATATTATTTTTTCTCCATTACTTTTTTTTGTGTAATCGTGTACCTTTACGTAAGTAAAAAAAATATATAAATATATATATATATATACATAAAGTAATTTATACATACATGTAACATTAGACAATTTTTTCCCGGTATCACGGAAGATAAATCGTAATTGTATAAAAAAAATCGCTCATAATTGTGTCTCTATCGCTTGTGGCTAAAACGAAAAACGAAAAAAAAATAATAAAACTAGCTTGTGATTTTTTTAGGAGAAACATTTATATTATAATCAATTTGCATATGAAACAATGAAAAAAATATACATATATATATATGAACGCCGAGATAAAAAAAAGAATAAAAAGATAGATTGTAAAACTTGCCTTATAAAAAAACGATAATCTCCTAGATTTTTTCTTTTTGTCGTTTATCCATCTTTTATTATTGCGCATCGTATGTATATGTATAATTCTCGCGATTGACTCGCGAGCGCATATTCGCATTTTTGCCCGAGTGAAAAAGTGACAAATTTATTTTTAACAATCTGTAAAGGGAATTGTATAATTTTGGTATTCAAATTATTATCGTATTATTTATTTTGCAACACGAGATGTCATCGTAGCCATGAGTGTACATGTGTATGTATATGTGTATGTGTATATATATATATGTATATGTATACACCTGTACACGGTCTCATGTATAGTTTTATAGAGATCAAAATTATATAATTTTTGCTCGTCAAACCCGTTTTTTCACCTTTGGGATTATTATTAAGAAGGAAAAAAAAGAAGCAAGCGTATTTTTTTCCGTCACGGATCTAACGCATAGTTAATATATGTAGTGCTGTGATCGAAAAGAGATTCATTTGTACAAAGAAAAAAATGTAACTTTTACTTTTTTGTCCGTAAAAAAATGAGATAAAAAGAAAGAGAGAGAGAGAAAGAAATATGTAAATTTATAATTCGACGTACGTCATTATCGACTTGTTTTTTCTTTCTCGTTTTAACGTTAATCAATTTCTCTTTTTTTCTCTTTTTTACTTAACATTACGTTGGCGACCGGATATCGCCGATATGTTTTTGAATTTGTAATATAAAAATTTATTTTTTTTTCTTCTATTGGTAATTGAATGTAAATGCGTGACGTAATATATTATTTTTTTAAAAGGAAAAAAAAGAAACGAAAGCGAAACGGATTTCACTAGAATGCGCGCGAATCTGTCGTTTCGCATGGCGGCTAGTTTTAAGAATCGAAATAATTATCGTCTCACCCCCTGCCTATTTTGTTTTTTTTTTAATTGTATAATGCGAGAGAAGTATATCTTCAATTTGTGTTTCATTACCAGCGGGATAAACATGAAAACTAAAAAGAAAAAAAAACTCGGCAATTCAAATGTTTACTCATATGAAGGATCACATATATATATATACTTTACATTATGTAATTTACGCAACGTTTCATTTTATTTACAATCTCGATATAAACAAATCTTAGCATTTGCAAAAGTTCATTTTATCTTCATTTTTGTTTATAGCATTTAACAAGTAGCATACAAAAAAAAATAAAAAAATAAAAATATTATGTATGTAAAAACACCAAAACAATTGTCTCTTGTTATTTCACCACCCTTTATCATTTGATTATTAGACAACAGTGGTATGTTTTGGCTCAAATTTTTACATATTGATGAGTAACCACCCTAGTAGAAATCCAATCCATTTTTCGACCATTTTTCGGCCATTTTTATGATTTATCAACATGTCTTGGTAAAATTCGAATCCATTTTGGCCCATTTTTGAAACGCTTTTTCTACGATTTCCTAGCCAGTTTGTAGCGATTTTGATGAAATGGCTTGGTACTCGCCAAGAAATGCGAGAAAAAGCGTTTCATAAATGGACTGAAATGGATTCGATTTCTACTAGGGCATCGACAAGGGAAATTAATAGAAATCCAACGTATCTTGTATTTATATGTAAAATTTTATTCTTTTTGTTTTCAACGTTAATGCATGCAGTATACAGCGGATTTTACATGATATAAACTCAAAAAAAATCTTGCGCATCATCCTTTCCTTAATACTTTTCTCTCAATCTCCGTAAACGAAGATTCATATAGCATATCTGCGTCTATACATAATAGATATAAATATATATATATATATATATATATATATATATATATATATATATATATATATATATATATATATATTATATATATATATATATATATATATATATTTATATATGTATACGCATTAATCGAAGCCGCAGAATACACATTGAAGTACATCTTTTTAAAAATAAGCAATAGCTGTTACAGTTAAAAAATAATGATATTCTCACTTAAAGTATTACAAGAATAAAATTTCTTAAAGATATTAAGAAACATACGTTGTTGAATCCTGCAAAAATAAATTTCGCTTTGATATATACCATATGGAAAAGAAGATAGTAAATTCCGACTTAAAAAAATAAATCGAATTGTTGATTATATCGTTATTATATCATTTTAAATTGACGGTCGATTGTTTTACAAGTTTGTGAAAGATTTCATTGTTTTTATTTTACATTCAAATGCGTAACATTTAATCACATTTTTTGCCATTTTTCCTTTATTTATCTATATAATACAGTCAAAAAATTATCAACTAGCCTAACGGCGCATATCAGCAACGTAAGTAAGCTAATATGATATTGAATTAAAAAAAATTTTCATACCAAATTATTTTGGTAATGCGTTAAGTCTAACTATTTAAGAGCCCTACGTTTCGTTGATCAACAAAAGAATTGAGTTTTAGGGAAGGAAAATTACATTGATTATATTTTATATTGCTTCTTTGTATAATATGTATTCAAATATTTATTGGGAAAAATTTTTTTATATATAAAACCTTGTAAACCCTTAAGATTGCGTCGTCAGGTATATGTTTGTATTCCTTTTTTATATTTCCCAATAGTGAGTAATACAAATTTCAGTGGGTCGCCAAGGAACTTAATTTTAAGATATATATAAATTAATTATAATATACAATAGCATTCATAAGTATTTTAGCCTGAAAAAGAAAAATAGAAATCTTTTAAAGTAATGCTTATGCGTTTATACTCTAAAAATTACTTTTTAAATGAAAAACAATTATTATTCTATAAATAAATAAAAGAAATATAATTCAAACAGTAGACGAATTAAAATTTTTAATAATTATTTCATCTTAATTTTGCTCTCGACACAAATAGATAACATTGTTTTTTGTGATCTTTGAAGTAAAATGATAATGCAATCTTTGGATTTTAACTTTAGGTAATCTTATATAGAAAAAATAAACTTGATTACGATAGGCTTAGATTAGTTAGTGACAAAATTATATGACCTGCTTATTTCCCTACATAAATATAAATAAGAATAACGCAATAATAATCTTTCTTACTTTATAAATGAAACTAAATATTGTTATTGCTTGAAAATACGATATATATATAATACAAATAAATCTATTAAATAATCAATCGTAAAAAAAGAATATTTATTACCATTATATATCATCTGCTGAATGCAATTATTTAAAAAATACAGATACGTAAGTTGTATCATTTATAAAATACTTATAAATCCTATTATATTTTTCTCTCAAATTTTCATTGCCAGGTAAATAGTACACAATCTTATCTGATTGTTTTGCTATCAACCACTTTATAAAAGATATCCAAAAAAGAAAATCTTCAGCCATAAATATAAAGTATACATTCACTTATATACAATCAGCTTAGTAATCAATACTCCGTGATTGGCAGTCTCTTGTACAAAAAAATTCAATACTGCCTCATTTTTTCTTCGCTCATCTTACCGCGACTAAAGTACCTTTAGAAACTTTTTAAATTTCTAGTTGTCGTTTAAATGGTCTTGTTATTATCACTCGTAACAAATGAACTTGTCCATTATCAATAAAAAATCGACGCGATTTGTAAATCTTACTTAGTGATTCATGAATATGATTAATATATAAATATGGAAATTAATTTTGAAATTTATTCAACTTTTGAAATGTATTATTTTTTAAAATCTCATTTTTTGAGACATTAATTTTGTTATTTTAGAATAGACACTTTTGCATTGATTATATTTAACATTTTATGTCATTCATAACACAAAATGTAGATTTTGCTCTTTATTGCAGGTTTATTGTCGATTATTAAAAATGTTGATTCAATAATTGAGTAGCCGAAGGTACTTCAATGATATTTCATGAAAAAGATTTTTAAATAAGAAATCAGTCTTCTATGATACGCAGTATTTTATTTGAATTATTTGAATAAATGAGTGAAATAGTGTTATTTATGATGCATAAATATTATAATTGAAGCACATTTAAATATACAATGGTGTTAAAGAATAAATTATTTATTAAACTACATTTTAATATTCCTTCAGTCACTTGTGCAAAAGTATCTATTCCAAATTAAAAAAACATCTCAAAAAAATGTAAAAAAATAATTACCACTTTAATCACTTCTTAAAAGAATAATTATAAAAAACACAAAAGCATCAAAAGAGAGTACAAGTGGTCCGAGTGAATGTAAGTTTCATGTCTTAAGGTATTCTCGGGAAATAATCACCCAAGCGAATGTTTGTAAGATACAAAAGAAGAAAGGTAAAAAAGTACCTTTTTGTCTTGTACATCCTAATAATAATTCGAAAAATTGTAAAGACGCGATAAAAATGTCGAGGAGTAGTTGCTTGATTTTTTTTCTTTAACTTCTCTAGCCTAATCGAATAAACGAAGTCGTCAGATTCTTAGACGCTCTCAGTAGGACTTTGGAATTCAGAAAGTGCGTGAATAGGATTCTGCACTTTCTTTTGTGATCCTTTCCTTACTTTAGCTCTAACTTCTTCAGGTCTCTCGGGGCGAACTAGTGGTTTCTTCTCTGGTGCTTTCATCTTCCATACAACAATTGGGGACTGAAAAAAAATTATATTAATTAGAATATATTAAAGTCACATTAAATTTATAATTTACGTTTTTCTTGAGGATAAGCAATTTTAATTTTCAGAAAAAATGTAATTTTGATAGAAATAATGATTACTGAAATACAGTATTGATTGCACTACATGTTTTAAAAGTATATACTTACATACTGCGTAGTCCAAAAAGTAAGTTAGCAAGCAATAAACAAAGCTTTTATTAGCCAAATTGTATACATTTTACAATATTATAAGAAAAACTTGATAAACTTTACAAGATGTGGTATTTATAACAATAATTTCATCAAGTCATTCCTCTAAAGTTTTACAAAAGTGAGCGTGGTAATTATTTTGATTAATCTAATCAAAGTAGACATTAGCTTGATTAATTTACTTAATCATGATGTGCTATTTAAATGTACAAAAGTATATTTTTATTTACATTGGTGTATATTTTGTGATATTTTTATATATATATCTAGATGAGATCTTACATTTTATAACTATTATTTCAAATAATGCATTTTGTTAATGAAGCGAAACTATAAGTGTTAATTTTGAATAATTATAGTGAATTGAGCGTAATAAGATTATTTCATTAAATTAATAAAAAATAAGCAAATTTGTTAAATTATGTCTAGCATTTTAGCAACATTGTCAATTATCAAAATGAGATATTTTTTTAAGCATAGCAAAGCAAGTGTATTATGTCAGTGGTGACACAGAGGTCTGCATTGGTCACTCTGACATGAAATTCAACAATGAATACATTGTCGCATTGTCTGTGCAGTTGTTATATGTATATATATTTATAGTTTATGTCAGTCCTAAATAGATATATATCATTTTGGTGCAGGTTCAATTATACCAGTGAAACGGAGTAAGTAATAGATAAATTGTAAGATACGGGTAAGTAGAGCAGGAACGGCTCTCGCGGCCATTGTTTCTCACTCCCATTGTCTTCAATGGTCTACAAACATTGTAAGCCCAAAATCTTATTGTCTTCAGCTAAGCTTATCTATTATTTGCTACTTGAGTATTACTCCTTTAATTTACAGTTTTAAATATACCAAATTGATAACTCAACATTACTTGTATGTATATTAATTTACTCTCAAAAATTAATTTTTTTCTTATGCTCAGTTACTAATTTTATATATTTGCATAAATAAAATTATGAAAACGTTTATTCAAAGTATACCTCTTATTTTAATAAAAAATAATTATCTAAGTTAAATGTTACTTGTAAGCAAGGAGCATTCAATTTAAGTAAAGTATATTGGTCCTTTATAAAAATATGATAATATACTTAAACAATCTATCATGATATAATGTGTTGTTTACTTTTTACAAAAGACCAATGATCTATAATCCAGCACTATTGTTTTAAGTATAATAAAATGGATCAAGACTTACCGTAACAGTAGATTGCCTTGGATACTTCGTAGACGCAACGTACGATGCCTTGACCGTTAGCACTACCGCGTTCATAAGATTCTTGGCAGCTTGAATAAGCGAAGTAGCGCTGTCCAATCCAGAAACAATGAGCTCTCCACTGATATTCTGTACATCAGCCTTGACTTTGCTAGTAATATTCATTTGATGACAATACAACGCGATTCTTTGCAAGTAAGCGAGAAGATCTTTCTTGGTTGAACTCTCGGGGCATTGATCAGCGATTTGCCTCGTTAACTTATCTAATTTTGTTCCGTACTCAGAAATTTTTTTAGCTGCATTGATAACATCCATAGTGGTTTTAAGAGGACCGCGTCCACGTGTAAAATCTGTCATTTCCATCATGATCATACACATGTGTTTAGCGAGAACGATAATGTCGTTACCCGCATCGTCCCATTTAGCGACCTCGCGATCGAATTTGAGTTTCTCGCTCTTGAAATGCTCGACTTGTTGGAGAATCTTCTGTTTGTCTTCTTCGGTCATCTTACGCATGGCCTCACGAGCTGTGGTTATTCCACTAATTTCTGGATATTCATCGACACCGTGCTCACCAGTTTGAGCGCTCGATTTGCTACGAGTTTCAAGGGTATAGTGCTCGTCCAATTCGACATCTTCTGGATCAAGATCTTCGTCGGCCTACAAATTGATTATTGATAAATAGTAATTTATAGATTTCTAATATATCATTCGACATTAATCCTTTAAATCATAACGTTCTTTACAGAAGACAGATACTTAGAGGTCATTATAATTTTTTTTAAACTTAATCTTGATAAATACAATTATTTAATTGAGAAAATGGTCTTTAAATGAATATGCGTATACAATAGAAATTCTAAATTTACTTATTTTCTTTTAATCTGTAGTAGATTAATTTATTTTATGATTCTTATAAAAGAAAATTCGTGACTCTAAGGATTAATATTATGTAGACTGAAAATAAACAATGTTCCTTACCCTATTCATAAGAACAGCGCGTCTGATTTCCCTAACGCCATCGTAAACCAATCTCGATGCATCGATAAAATCATTCTCGTCAACATCTTTCGGTGGAGTACTGCCAAGGGCATCTACGGCAACCTCAACCCTTTGCGCAAATTTCGGCATAACTTGTTCTCTCAATACCTTAACAGCTTCTAAAACCCTCTTGGTGTAAATACATGGCTCGTAGTTATCCATTTCAGCTTGTACAACATTGCACACTCTTGCAGATCTACCCCTGATTGCTCCGGCTGTCCTATCAAGAGTATCCGCGTCGCCCTCTTGGAGTGCGAGTACGCACTTATTGACATCCTCGAGGATGTGATTCTCGGATACAGCTAGGAAGTCGTCGATGGTTGTAATATCGTCAACAGCTTCTGTAAGAACTCGTACTTGATTTTCCCATGCTTGACGGAAAACTTCCATGTTGTCTTGAGCTACTTTAGATCGCGAACGAGCAGCTAGTACACGTGCTGCATTTATTACTTGTGGGCAAAGGTTTTCGATTTGAGCAGCTGCGTAGCGGACCATCTTTACTCCGTCTTCGTTGCCTGACATGCTGCAGACTAAATTAGCCACCTGATTTGGTAAAATAAGTTTTGTTTATTAGTATATTTTAGAGTGGTAACATTTAATTTTATAAAATGTTAAGTCTGTGTTCTATTCTCACTTTTGATAAGAATAGTGTATTGTTATTTACCTCGACCAATTTGTTGGCATGTTCTATAAATACAAGTGCGTATTCTTCAACTTCTTTGTCTCTGCCATTACGAGCAGCCTCAATAAGGACCAGCAAGGGTACACTGGTCTCCAAGAAACTGTCGGAGACATGATCAACCACAGCTTTGCGGAGTTGTCTTCGAAGATCTCGAGTCTTTCTGCACATGTGATCTATTGCTCTCTCCAATCCTTCTGATTGTTCCTTCACTCCCATCTGCATCGAAATTTAATAATTGTTAATAAAATAATAAGTAGATTAAGCAATAACACTCAACACTTCAGGATAAAATTACATCTGACGTTGACTTATATCCCTATAAAATTTTTATCAAGTACATTAACTTTAATATATGTACAAGTTTATATTTACAGTGGATGTATTTTATAACATATTATTATAGGTGCAATTTTTTAAAATTACAAAGAATTTTGTTCTTCAAAAATTAAAATACACTAAAACAACCAAACGTTAAATAATAAATTACTGGAGTATGTAACATTGTAGTGCAATATTTGCAAATATGTATTTGTACAATGGTTATAATAAGGACAATATTTTGGTTGCAATAAATTTTAAAATACATTATGAAAAGGTTTTAATAAAGTACAAACATGAAATTAAAGCACACTCATTATTTAGCAATCATAAAACATGTTTTATGATTAGTATTTTAAAAGCTGTCATAACTATAATTGATTAGTAAATACAATGGTTTATTAGAGCCTAGGGTAAAAATATTTATATAATAAACAAATAATGTAATAATTTATCTATTTAAATTAAAATAAAGAAATTCGAAAATACTAAATTTTGATTAACTTTAAATTAGTATAAACTAATATTTGAATATGAATAATAGTACTCAGAGTATGCAACTTTTAATTTTTTTACCCATGACTGATCAAAGAGGTCATAAAATTATTATCAAAAGCTTCTGTTTTATTATGCACAACTCGACAATGCAAGGATTGTACAGGGTGATCTTGAATATTTACCCTTTTACCAGCTCGAGCAAGTTGTAACTGTCCCCGTGAACAAAAATAAATTGTAATAACATCAATAAAATAATGTAGTAGTAATTAATAGTGTAAAAAATTATTAAAATTTTGTAATTTATGTGCGTGTAGTGCAATTTCATTTGCATGAAATGAGATAAAAAATGTTAACTGTGCTATAAAAATGTGAGTGAGTGTTGTTTAAGGTGTGTGTTTAGAACATTTTTAAATGGAATAAAATATATGTATATATATTTCATTTATTTCAGAACAACATGTTTAACAATCTATATGTAACTATTAAACTGCTAATAAAATATAACTTTGAAATATTGTGTTAATCATTAATCAGAAAATAGTTGTGCTATTGGAGTTGATCATCTATAGTATCTATTTACAACTAAACCAGTACTCACATATAGTGAATGAAACGCGAATAGGATATTAAAACATAAAATAATATTAGTTAAAGTATTATTTAAATTGTAATAATATATTTGTAATCTTTTTAAACTAATATAATAAAGGTACCAAAAATTTTTAGAAACTAATTAACATTTTTTTCGTATTTAGTCAAAATGGAATACAATTGATTTTATTAAAAAAACAAGCAATTCTCAATATACAAAATCATGAATTTTCTGCTATAAATGCATTAGACTCTCCAATTAATTGAATATAATATAATGCTCACAACTCTTTTCATCGATAAAATAAAAAAAAAAAGAAATTTATACTCACGTTGTTCATGTACTCGCTAAGTAGATCCTGTAAAGCTTGTCTGACAGCATTGCATTCAGCAACAATGCGCTCACGACGTTCATCGCGAGTGCACGAGGAGTCAGCCATAAGAGCAGCACCACTGATGATACTCTCAAGGCGTTCTTCGAGACTCGGTCGAGTACGTACTTCGTTGTACGCCTAAGGGCGACATCACCATGCGTTCATCAAAATCGTCAAGGGCAGCAGCAAGTTCACCAGGACCTTCGTACGGGTGCTGAGCGTCACCCGGTGTTTTACCTTGCGCTACATCGTTTATCGTATTCACGGCTTCGCAAACCTAAATAGTAAGGATTCGTTAGTAATATAGATAAGTCGTTAATAACGCCAATAAGTTATGCAATTCGAAGATTTAGAATGTAGGTCAGAGAGCTGGATTTAACATGAAATTGAATACAAAGTATGAATAATATTGACAGCTTAATGTCCAATAATCTGATGAGAAAAAATTCAATAATGTGTCTATATATATCTACATAAACTGTGTAACAATTTTAGATCAATAATTAGCATCTGGTAATTGAACTGAATAAACGGTTGTGTAATACAAATATAATCTTATTCTTAAAATAAATAATAATTATAATAAATAAATTTGTAATAACTTAGTGTTTTGAAACATTTTACATACATTTCTATTTAAATATTAATATTAATAGAATATAATTTTAATTATATAATTGAGCTAAACATCCTAATTAATAAATTTAATGTATTTTACATTATTTTCAAAATTTAGGTCATCTGTTATATAAGATTTTAAGTAAAATATGTATACAAACCTGCTTCAATACATAGTCGCGATTAGCTTTAGCAGCAGCTAATTCTGGATGTCGTACATAGACTTTGGATGCTGTCAACAGCATAGTTGAATGCTTTTTGAGAACAGCACGAGCAGCAGCTAAATCATCGCGTAATTGTGGATCTTTTAATTCTTGTTGACGTTTAGCTGCTTGATTCATCAGCTCTGATGCATTCCTACCAAACTGCTTTATATTCTCTATAAGTTCGCCTTGTGATGAAGCATTTTTCAGTTTGTTCAAATCGTCAACAACAACATGAAGAGATTTCAACAGTAAGTGAACATCAACCATGTCCGCTAGAATCAACAATCTTGTTACAGCTGAAAGAAGATTTCTTGCTGCGCGGACCATATTTCCTCTTTTCAATGATGAGCATGGATCTTCAGAAAATTCTCTGTAACAGAAATTAGATATTTTTGTAAATTTATAGCTGTAGAAAATGCAGAAATATGAAATAGAGAATAAAATTATTTACCTAGCAGCGATACTCATAGCAGATCCAGTTTTTCTAACTTCTTCAACAGCGCTGAGCATTTCAGCAGTAATATCGGGGTTTTCATAAGCAATTTGCTCTCCTTTCTCAATAAAATTTGCAGTTGCCTTTTCAACAGCCGCAACTAATGCGCTTGCCCTTTTTGACTTTCCCTTCTTCTTCTTGCTAGGACCCGTTGTATTGACAAGCGTAGTCACTTGAAGCACAAGTGGCTCTAACGTCTTCTCTACCGACATAGTGCGTATTTCCAAATTCTTGGGATCCCATTTTAGGGCAATAGGCCCAAAGTGGTCCGACATCTTTTCAAGTGTCACTTTTTATATTGCTGCAATAGTAATTACAATTTTCTAATCTTTGTGAATATCATAACAAATTATTCGAACATTTAACACAAGAGACAATTAACTGGTACAATAAGCCAATCAATATATATTTTATTGTACAAAATCAATTAATTGTTGATATTACATTCATTTGTTTAAAAATGAATGTTCAACTGAAGCAATAGTTATTTCTATTTCATTCATCCTATAATTAAATCAATGGTACATAATATATAGCTATCCCCTTTAAACCCATCAAATCTATTATTCATCGTTAATACCTTAACTATCACAATTTCTTATCAAATCAAAGTCCATAAGCAAAATCGTAATGAAAGGAACCGAATGATACAGCGACGGATAAGAGTAACGCCTTCGAGCGTGAGTCATATAGAAAAATGATTCAAGCACGTATATATACCCTAATTGTACAACCGTTAATTTATGTCATATAGGTACGCGAAACCCAACGGTAACTAAGGAAAACGAGTTAATCGTATCAATATCATCATAAAATTCAAGAAAACTACTTAAAAAGACGATACAAGAATCATAATTCGATAGATATATACAACTTGACAGCTAAATACCCCAGGAATGTCTGCCATTCTCTCTCTCTTCAAGGATCAAACACACGCTCGATTTTCTACATCACGCCTACTTTTTTTTTTCTTTTCGTACGTACCTTCATGTAACGATGAAAAAAAATTAACCAACGCTCACACCCTCGCGTTATTAAAAAACTGTATACAAAATACACCAGAATGTAATATCTATATATATATATATATATATTTATTTATTTCTTTTTTGGCACTTAGGATCGCCGCCTTCGCTCGCTATCATGGAGTGCGACTCTCGGGCACACACCTTTCGCGTTTTCATTCATGACGTCACGACGCCCCACCACAGATAAACGTCCGTGGAGGGGGAAGAATAGAATAGAGACAGAGTTGAAAACGGACCAAAGTGCATTCGCCTGCATTTTCCACCGTTGCCATATATATATGTATGTGCACATGTTTAATGCAGTTTTCGTGCACTTGTTACTTTAATCCTTTCATCTTCTTTTGTTTACATTTTTAGTACTTACGTATTTGAAAACAAGTTTTAAACGAACGCGACTCCGAAGCTTTTACGTTAATAATTTGAAAAATAATAATTTCTTTTTAAATATGAACGATTAGATATTTTTATAATTTATTTATTTATTATTTATCTAGCCCTTCTATTCTGCATAGGAAACTTAATAATAAAAGTAGGTGGATGCATATAATACAAAAGATAAAATTAATACAAAGTAATGCAATTTATTTTTTTTACTTATTTATATTTATGAAGCCATTAAATTAAATTACTTACTAATAAACTTAATGTAGTTAAAACATATTACAAATTAATGAAAAATTAATAAAAGGTGGCTAATGAAAATTGATATAAATTAATACCTAATAATTTTATTTTTGTCTTTTTAATCTTAACCAATTTTTCAAATAAGAATTTTTAGTCAATATGTCTCTGAAACACAGCAAATTTCGCATTTTTATGGAATTGTTATTTAAAAAAAACATAATTGATAACATATATATTTCAGTAAAGGCAGTAAATTAATAAAAGTTTTTATTAACATAATGTTATTATAAAAATATGTATGTAATTATAATTACATTTGATGAAATAGGTACAATTTCTTTTTACAAAGCTTAGTGTATGAAAATAACAATAACAGCCTAAATTCATCAATCAGTATTATATAATAATAGTCATGACAATTCTGACACTTTTTTGTAACTTTGTATATTTCATACATAATAATCCATTTAATATCAGTGAATGCTCAGCTGTTTCACAGATTCATTCCAGTTTGAAAATTTGTTTTCTATAATATTGCATTTCAAGAATGCTGTCTTTTATATCTCCAAGAGCTCTGTGATCTCCAGTTTTTCTTTGCTTTTTCCTTTCTATCTTTTTGTTCCATCTTCTATAATAACAAAGTAGTATACGTATATTGCATTATTGTTGAAACAATAAATAATATAAATATATGTATTAAAAAATTTTTTTCTTACTTTGCTAATTCATTGATTGATGATACATCAATTATATCATTACCTAAATAATTAAAAGTTTTAGGCATATACTGTTGTAAAAATGCCCGATCCATGTATAAACAGCTCCCAGCTAGCGGGCACGCATTATGAGGAATATATCTTTTAAGAAAATTAACAAGTTCAGTGTCAACCATTTCTTCGTTAAATATTGATTTACGTGAAGCATCGATCAATCCTGTCTATAAACAGAAGCATATTGCAATGTGTATAATTTGCATTAGAATGGTTAAAATAACATTTTTTATAGGAAACAATATTTATATTTATATTTATTAAACCAAAAACTTTTGAAGTAGAAGCTAGTAGCGACATAATATTGTTTAGATCATTCATTAATAGGTCGTGTAATTTAGCCAATTTATTGAATGTTGATATTGACTGGGTTTTTGATACTTTAATTCCCTTTAAGAGATTAATTAGAAAGGAATGTTTTAAGTATGAATAATTGTTTTTATACTACTTACTTAATAGTGGGTGAACTGTATTTTAGCTACCATGTCACTCACCTATTATTATTATATTATTATAATTTTGTAAAGGGTATTATTCCCGTAAATAAATAAATAAAATAAATAAAACAATGCCAAAACTCCTACAGAGATAAAGTATATTTATTAGTATATTTATTTAGTATTATCATAAGTTAAAACTACTTAATACTAAAACTTAAATAAACTAAAACAAAAAATAAGAAAATACTTGAGTTGACCTCAAGGTTCTATCAAAACAAAACCAATAATAAATATAAAATTTAGAAAAAAATACTCAACAGAAATTGTTGAGACAATTTTTCAAAAGTATTTATTAAATTTCAAAGATACTCTTTTAGAAGTTATCTCTTTGAGTGCAAAAATAAAATAAAATACCTTATTATGCTGTTCTTGACACCATGGTATCATAGTTTCAAACACACATTCAGGCTGATTGATAACCATTTCAAACTCATTGCTAACAGTATTTAAATTATTATCGGTAATAATACTCGCTACTTCTAAAATACGATCCTCCAAAATATTTAAACCTGTCATCTGAAAGAAATGTTAAATAAGAATATAAAAAATGTATATCATTATTTTAACAATTAACTTGTATTGTTACTAACTTCCATGTCTAACCAGACAATGCGGTCTTTGGAAATACCCACTGGATCGACTGTAAAAAGAAAATATAATAATTGAACGTGATGTTTAATTAAAAAATTGTAGAACATACTGTTAAAACCACTAACCCATTATGATATTAAAAGCAGTCTTGCATTTATAAATGTTGTATTTAATAAATTTGTTAAAATTCAGTGCGATACGAGAGTAATAACCGGGCATCATATACGAAAAGAACTGTTGGTTGAAGAACTAGTTCATGTAAATTTAACAGAACGTTTGCAATAAATCCGATAAGTTTTCATTTTTGTAATATTCGAATGTTACTTTACTCTCTCCATATTAATTTTGTATATATATGTATACACCTATCCTATGATTCCTATGTATATTGAGAATTGAATAACCTAACCTAAAAATGAAAGAAAAGAGCGAGAGAGAGAGAGAGAGAGGGGGCGACCCACGGGTGAGAGAGACGGGGGATTAGGGTTACCATAGATGTAGTAGAGGTCGCTAATTCGAATAATTGAAATGTCGGTAGGGCTCACGAGATGTCATTTGGATCGGAACGCTGTGGCGTCTGCGCACTGAATAGGTCTATGAGCTATAGTCTCCACGGCTAGCCGCTCGATCTCAGTGGCGCTGCAGTTAGATGGCAAATTCAACGATAAACGTACTTGAAACATGAATTTTAAAAATTACAGCTATATTTTAAACTGCTGTAAGGTATTTTCCCCTCTAGCTATGATTAAAATTAAGGTAACTATGCTATTACACTTGGTAGCAAATGTTTATTTTTTTAAATAAATGAGTAATACGAGTCGCTACTCTCAACGCCCGATGACATACAAGACGCATTACACGTTTCTTTAAAAAAAATACACATTTGCTACCAATTGTAATATCATAGTTACCTCAATTTTAGTAATAGCTATGGTGGGAAAGTACCTTACAACAACCGAAAATAGCAGTGATTTTTAAAATTTATGTTTGAAGTACCCGTCCATCGTCGAATTTGCCACCTAACCGCAGCGCCACCGAGATCGAGCGACTATCGACGGAGGTAATAGCTCCGACATCCCCTTTTAAACCCACAACGCACAAACGCCCCGTCGTCTTAGCCACCAGCGTTCCGCCATAAACAAACGGCCTGTTCCCGGGTGTACATCGGGCGCGCACAGTGTGTGTATAGTATATACCTACATACACCGAATCGAAAGAGAGAAAGAAAGATAGATAGATAGAAGGAGAGAAGAGAGAGAGAGAGAGAGAGAAGTGGGAGGTAAAGGGCCTCGGCAACGGAGCTGCTGAGGCAACGCGGCGATATCATATAGATATAGGGTCGCCGACTTTTATTCGTAGCTAGGCGGTCGGTCGTTCTCTCCTCCCCCTCCTGCCTTGTCCGTCTCCCCCCCCCCACCCTCCGCCGCCGTCGCTCTTCCCCTCTCTCTCTCTTAAGCTGTGTGTCGATTGGTATACAGTCAGTGTGTCGGGTCCGTCTAGCCGTGTGTATCCTTTATACGTTTGGCAATATGGTCAATAGTGCAGAGGAGGCGACGACGACGATCCTCCTCGGTCGAGTGTCCAGTTTGAGTTTTCCGGCTAGTTCCTGAGTGACCGAGGAGAGCCCACCGTGCAAGGGGGCATCAAACCTAAAGAGAGGTGAGTCAGATATCGCGTGTCTCTATGCTCTCCTCTCTCTCTCTGTACGTGTATGTACCTAAGTATGTGCGTGTCCGTGTAAATATATATACATCGTGGACCTTGGTGTACGTGTGGAAAACTAGAAAGGAGGATGTTGCAGGACGAAAAGATTTTCCCGTGGCACATTCGGTTACGTATTTTCCTTTCTGCGGGTTCAGAGAAACAGAGAGAGAGAGAGGGAGATAGAGAGAAAGAGAATTTATCGAGCGAGTCTGCTGCAGGAAATTCAGGGGGAGACTCGTATATATTGCAATTTTCATTCTCGATTAGATCGGGATACATCTATACTTACTTACACACGCGAACTATACAAATGAGATTTGTTGATATATATATATATATATATATACACCTATGTATATGTGTGTGTGTGTGTACGAAACGCGCGATAAAACCATATTTGTTTTGACGACCGACCGTGAAAAAAATATTTCGAGGTAATAGGGGGGTGTTTTTTTTTTATTATCATTCGTTTCTTTAGTTCGGGATAACAGTGTATAGATTTCACGGCAATGAAACTTCATCTCTTTGTTGCGCAAGGGTCTTATTAATCGCTGTTGCTATGCCGTAATTATTATTTACTTGCATGCGATCGAACGAAGGAAATCTTTAATCGATCATTGTTAATCTACAAACGGATGCAAAGTTACATATCTATAAAGAGACTGAAAAAGTTTTTACGGTGTTGAAAATGGAGAGAAAGAGAGAATTGAACTGTAGGGGGAGACCCTTTAAATTTTCACCCTGCATGGACTATACTATATATTTACACCAACATAGAATTCACGGGAGAATGATAAAACGGTGTGGAGTAGGCATAATATTTGTATAGGAAAGAAAGAGATAGAGAGAAAGGAGATTTACTGTGTTTCTTATACTCTTGGAGAAAGTTTCTATTTCAGGGAACATGGGTATCGGTGTCGTGTACTCAATTTTTCAATTTTTTTTTCACCTCAAAATCATTTAGTGATTAGTGTAATTGTGCATATAATGATACAAGTTCATTCTTGTTTATTATTTACTTAAGTTGTATATGACTGAACATACAGACTGCTCAAGACAATATAAAAACTGTTTCCCATGGAAAGAGCGTGCAATAAGCAAATAGTTCATAATACTAATGTGTTATAGAAACACTTTGCATAATGTGAATGATATTTATGAATTCTTGATAACTGGAAATCGTGGTAACATTATGCAATTTTATCTTTCTGGTATTAAGTTTTCTATGTGGCTTGCGCGCACATCTATTATGTGCTTTTACAAACGAGGCCAGACTCTTTTATTTATCCATTTATTTAATACCATTCAGTACCACTTTTCTCTTTTTCTTTTTTTTTTTTTATTTTCTATATTTCAACATTGTTATTGTAGTTTCAATCCAATTATTCTTTGGTTTATTTATTACCAGATATAACAGTGTTTATAATTAATTTAATGATTCAGATGTGTACATGATTCATTTAACTTATGATAACAAATGATACCAAGTACTTTCTAACGTATAGATTAATTTTGCTTAATTTTTAATTTATTTTTACACTTACATTTTATTAAAAGAAGAATGTTGTCATACGATAATTAATTTTATTTAAATTAAAATCATTGCTATTGTAATCCTTGTTATCAAGTTAAAACAATAAGTCCTAGCGGAAGGAAGATAATACAAATTGTATTTTATTAAAAGTAGAGGGTTCAAGTAACCACGCTTGACTTTTAAACTTTAAAACTACATAACTGTATAATCCAAGAAAAATAGTACAATGAGAGATGGAACCAAGAGAGTACAATTGTAAGATGAAATTAACTTATTAATTATAATTTTACGAAGGCACTTTCCGTCAAGGCTTCCTGCACAATTATGCATCACGGCAGTTGAATGATTATAAGTGCTCTGGATCTAAATTCAAGCCAATACAAAATGAGTGCAATTCAAGGATGGTAATATACCGATATTGCTTTAATCAGTTCACACGAGATCTGTTCCACATATTGCTATCTTGTTCAATTACAGATTCATTATATAAAATAGTTATTCAAATGCAAGTTATAATAATCTACTGCACTGTGCGCAAGTAGATAATTTATTTACATTAAAGAAAGAAAAAAAAAGGAAAAAGTCGTTCTAGAAAAGGGGCATTGCATTTTTATTAATCAGCACGGAACAACAATTTAACCAAAACAAAACATTTGAGCACATACTTATACTCATCGTAGATCCAGTCAAACAGTGTCGTAAAGCT
This sequence comes from Theocolax elegans, assembly GCA_026168455.1. NCBI lineage: Eukaryota > Metazoa > Arthropoda > Insecta > Hymenoptera > Cerocephalidae > Theocolax > Theocolax elegans. The sequence goes on along the minus strand of CM047427.1, from coordinate 77,176,649 downwards.
CATTTGACATTTTTTTTTTCTTCTTATGCAAATGATTGCAAATTTGAGGGATTAGACAAAACGTAATTGCACATATACATGTACTATTATCGAAAAAGTTGAATTTTCTCTCACGGTTCGTTGTTACATAATGTAACGCGTAAACAAACAAACGAGAACCCACACCCATGCACTTCCCAAGAGAAGCGTAAACAAACAATGAAAATTATCATAAATCAAGAAAACAAAATCCCTCAAATAAGCGAAAGATTGTAAATTACAAGTTTAAACGCGTATACACTTTGAAATTTCGATTTAAAAACGAAAGCGAAACATCGTAAACAAAGCGATTCGTCACCGAGTGAGTACAATAAAAATTAGCATTCGCAAAAGTAAATTGTAAGTGTATGTATATATATATATATATATACTGCGTGCAACGAGATAGGATTGAGTAAGAGCGCAAAGGCGTCTTTCTAGCCCACGCAAAGATAACCACCAAAGCACAATAAAATCCCTTATTAAAGTTTAAACGGACCAAGATTTATTGTCGTGCACGAACTGTGTATGTGTGTGTGTGTACGCGCGCCTATATGTTGTTATTTCCAACTTTTGTGATCTTGCCAAACTGACAGCTCAATAAAATTCTATTAACTCGTGGCGGCGGTTGAATAGTTGTAAATTGTCGTCATTATCGTTCGAATATATCGTTTTATTCGATTTAAGACCGTTTAATATTGATTTTCATAATGGGCACATATCGCGTGCATTAAGTTGATCGATCGAGTACTCAACGTTCCGCCGACGCGTGTCTATATATACTTAATTTTACTTATTATCCGTTATGATTAATTAATTTGCGCGATTTTTTTTCCATTTTTTCACCCTCGTTAACACAATGGTACCATTGTTTTCTATTTATTACGTGGATCCATTTCAGGGTTTTTTTTTCGAGGGCTTTCGACAAAGGAAGCGATAAGCTTCGTGGAATCGCGCGTTTTTTTTCCTCGTAAAGTGTGCGATATAAATATATAAATTTTTTAATGTAAAACAGGTGGTTAACGCATCGGGGTAAATCTATGACAACTGACCTAACGAAAACATTTTGATATTCCCGAAAAAGAAAATATCTTAACCGTGAAGAATAATAAATCGATAAAAATATATAAGGCACGTGTCGATGGCGAATACAAAAAAAAGAAGAAAAAGATTCTTTTGTATTACACCAAAAAGTCGAACAAACGAGCTTTCCATATAGTTTCTGCATCGTATAAGAATGAAGCCGATAAAAATGTTCAATCAACGAATATTCGATAACCCGCATATACGTATATGCATCTATACGTACAAAAGCCAAGCCCGCGTCGAATTAGCACGATCGTCGTCCCTCCCTCTTCTTTTTTTTTAATCCAGCAGTCTTTTTGTGCCTATCTACGTATACATACACAGTAGATAGTGTTGCTTCGCCCCCGCAAAAGGATGTACGGGGGACTTCTCGACGATATCGAGTTCCTCGATTCTTTCGCTCCCTCCTCTCTCTCTCTCTCTCTCTCTTTCTCTCTCTTATTTTCGCGTGGCATTCCTTTTTTGATTCGAATTTTACCCTTCCCGGATGCGCTTCGGATTATTAACTCGACGAAGGAACGAAGATTCACCTCGGATATCCGATCGTTCATTTTTATTTCGTTCCCTTTTTTGTTTTTGTTTTTTCGATATATATATTTCGACAAAGGATCACGATAAAAAATATTAATTTTTTAAAAGCACTAGGGCATGTTTGAAGCGCGCTGCACGCGCTGTTTTCTTTCGTTTTTTTATGTTTTGTTAAATTTTACCGTTTTTTTCAAAATAAATAATAAATAAAATACAATAATAATTTAATATAAATAAAATATTAAATTATTGTAGTATAAACTTTTAAATGCTCTCACGTGGTCTCAGAGCATATTTTTGAATTTTGACTCGGGACTCTCTCTGTCTCTATAGATGAGTCTATATCTATCTATCTCTCTTTTTTCATTCTTACTCTAACTCCTTAACTCCTTCTCGCCAAGTCTCCCCCCAAAAGTCCCAAAATCTAATGTGCCTAGCAACCGTAACTCGATAACATTCGTAACAGCCAATGATCAAAACGATCTTATTTTAGCTTTACTTTCAGGTTCATCCCTTTTTTAAGATAGGAAAATTAAGATTTGATGTAAAAGTAGCTTACTTTACTCGTGAAAAATTGTAATTAAAAAAAATATTGTGTCTCTTGATCTCATCGAGTAATTTATTATATGTTTATTAAAAAAAAACGGACTCCTTCAGGACTACAATCATGAAAATTATATTACAAAACTATAATTGTTTTAATCGCATTAATTTAATTTTCTATTCTTACCAATAATAAAAACGGTTAAGTACATCAAAGGATTCATCGAGAGTTATAGAATACTTGCGTCAGGCTCTATCGAGCCTTTTGATTCGTCAAAAAGTTATGTTTAAGATTCACGAAACAAAAATTTTTAAACTATAAAAAACAATTATTTATTGAAGAAAGTTAATTACACAAAATTCTATATATTATACCGTCAAAAATTGACTATACCTTTACACAAAGTATCCGACTACTACGCTTAAGGAGATGTCGGACTCAGAAAATGATCATGTTTAATATTTCTTTATAAACAAAAGAATAGATTTATTTTAAACCTTGAACGCCATGCCTTTAAGCATGTTTTAAACATAATACTCAAATTTTTTCAGATTTTCACACCTGTAATTTAATTTTGATTTTTGCGTTGAAAATTTGTGTTTCTTTAGACTAATAAATACCGACCAAAAATTGTTTATTTAATTATTATTAACAAATTTATTTTTTATTGAAAAATCAAAACGTCATGCCCTCGCTTTTGTTTGAAACTACCCTTTTGATTATTTTTTTAGACTTTTAATTCAATATTTCCAAGATAATTCTTATGTTGAAAGGTGTAGATCCCTGTAACTTGGGTCCGACATCCCGTTATAAATAAAGATCAATTAATTCTGATAGAAATGGATCCCATTTGTTGAGTACGAAATGGTCATTTTACATATAGAAATCGATGAAATATGTTGACAGTTTTTTGTCCTTGTGATGAAACGTTTTTTCTCATCGTTTGCACCCATTTATTAAAATTGAATTAGCTGTTACGCATTTGACGTTTGTCAATTTATAAGGTTACTTTTTAACCTTATAAAATTGATTTAAAATAAATAATTGAAAGTCAAATGTACAGTTATTAAAACATGTGATTAAAATTGTATTCGACAAATTTGATTCCAAAATTAGAAAAACGTAGATATTTGGAAAAAGATTATTTTAAAGAGTTTTAAATTAAATTAAGATAAATGTTTATGGATCTAAAGTTTCTATCGTTGGTTTCCATCGCAATTCGAGCCTTGTCAATATCAAAATGTTTAAAAACTAAAGATCGATATGCTGTTAAATAAATTATATTATATTTTAATTTATTCAGTATTTTGACTTTTTTTATCCATGTTTAGTTTAACGAACCAAAATTTTGCAGTCTAACGATGGAAACTTTAGATTCACTGATTCTATTAAATGAGCAAGTAATTAATAAACTGTTTCCCATACCCAATATTCAGCAGTGTGACCATTTTAAACACATTGATTTCTATTAGGGTATGAGGTTTTAAACTAGTATAAAGGTGCATAAGTAATTGTCGTAAAAGAAAATTAAAGTTAATCTTATATATATATAGGGAGAGAGAAAAAGAGAGAGAGAGAGTAATCTTGCATAAGCACACAGCCTATCCAATCATAGATCATAAGGTGAAACGTTTTGAAGATTAGTAAATGGTCGTTTAGCATATAATGCCAATGGTTAAAATTACCATAGCTTTCCTTTGATTGACACTTGCGTCCAATTATAATTTATTATAATTGGATTCTACATACGCGACGCGTGATTACAAAAACTCGAACAGTTAATAATGCACAGTACATCGTACATTTTAAAATAATATTATTCTAAACCATTAGTTTCACGTGTCTTTTTTATATACATTCTAGATACAAAATGTGCCATTCCGTTATATTACTGAAAAAATAATATTGATATACTTCTTTTCTTTTTATAAAAATGTATTTGTGTCGGAGAAATCGATCTGTATCTCTATATATATTTACAACAAATATATATAAAGTAAAAGAATTTCGTTCGAATTTATTTAACTCGATACATTGCTTAAAAATTTTTTTTTTTATAAAAGCTATATATTTAATCAAATTTATGTATATGGAAATCAATATTAATAACAAATTCAATCTCGTGCTCTTCCCTTTTTTTTAAAAAAAAAATCTGTTCGATATATACCTATCTAACTAACAATTTCTCTAGATAATTTCCAGAATTGATTTTTAATTTCCTGTAATAGACTGTATTTTTGACATACCAATGATTTGAAAAGTGTTTACCATAAACGAAGACACGTTCATCAGAAATCGATTGGTCTTAAACTTTTACCAGTCGTCGACCTTTTAAAAAAAAGTGACAGTCACATAGGTATTTACGTATCATTTCCTTCTACCTGAGTTAAGGAAAATATGTCCTCATCTGTCAAGAAGATTTCCTTTTGTTAGTATCTTGGTCCCTCGCGTCAACGAACAACAAAAGCTTTAACGGACTCCAGAGTTCCATTGGTCATTCTTCATTATTTTCATATTCGATGCATAGATTACTCATACCACCAAAAGAATTCGTTGTTATTCATTTTCGTGTGTAATGGAAATTTAAAAAAAATATTTTTACATTGGGCAATTAATCTGAGATACGTATTTTAAAGGATATAATTACGTATAGGTTATGTGTTTTTTTGTCATGTAAATTAGGTATATAATATTTTATGTTTCGTTATAGGTTAATAATAATTTAGTAATCTATTTATTTATGGATAATTTTTGTATATTATAAACGGAGGAGGTTGCGAAAATTACTATTTTATTAGTAATGTTAAAAATTATCACTTTTTTGTAGGAAAGTTCACTGGATATGTAATAAATATTACTAAATCTTCAGAATTCTTTATACTAAATTGTACCTGTAAATAATATAGTAATTTGATTTTAACTAATACCAAGTCTTTCGATTATATATTCGATAAAATAGTAATCTGTATATATAAAAACCTTCTAATTAAGAATAATTGTTAAATTATTTTACAAAAATAATATCTTGAGTAAAGTAATTTTTTCGTTATTGCACTGAGAAAAATTGCGTTATAGAAATAGTAATCGTGTATTAACTAAAAATTATTATTTAAATAGTTATTTGTTTAAATAAACATTGTTTAAATTAACAAATTATCTAGTGACTTGAAATATATTTTATTCGTTGTTATACTTGTAATATAATTTTCAATATTATAAAAAATTTTGTTTATTGATTCTACTGTAATTTTACATATTTTTCATACTATATCATTATAGTTATATGCACATACATGTTTAACGCGTATTTTAGTTTTTCGTATATATATATATATATGTTTACGTTACACAATATATAAACAGATGATAATACACGTAAATAACTGTATTATATATGATCTTACGGTAATAAAAATCACTCATACATTTTATCACTTGGACAATAAGTATCTCCCTACGCTCACAATTTTCAATTATCAGTAACGACCGCGTATACGCATATATCGTATAAAAAAAAAAAAACAAGAGGAGGATGATAGAACATTTGATCTCTCTGATATATGCGTATATATATATATATATACGTTTCGCTATAAAATTGTATTTTAAAAACCTACAGCGTAACGCGTCAAACGAAATTATAAAATATTCCTTAAAAAAAAGGAGGAAGAAGGGAGCGCAACCCATCCGAAAGAGCCTCCATTATTCCAACTTCTCTTTTCATTCTATAAGCTATATATCTGTAATATGCGTGTGTGTATATATATGTGTGTGTACGAGAGTGTATCGTATTATATACACCCTCTTAACGCGCATATAATTACGAGGTTGTGCGTTGATGCCGCGTTCGAACGTTTCTTCTTCTTTTCTTTTTTTTTTAAAGCTCTTTTCGCTTCGGGCCCATTTTTCTTTCCACATCCACACACACACACAGCCGACTGGAATTCGAAATGCGTTTCCTCGAAAGATAGCGGCACCGGTCTCGTCACACCCCCGCCACTTTGCGACACGTTTCAACGAGTGAAGGAACTTCAAGGGCTTATACGTATGCATGCATGCGTATGTGTGTGTGTATTTTTTCTTTCTTCGATATATATACATATACGTCGGTTGTTGAGATTATACCGGTCGGCTTTTATCTAGACGTTCCGATATTGGGTCGAGAGCAGTTCTTTCTTGGTTTTTTTTCTCTCTCTCTCTTTCTTTCAATTTTGTGCCTTCATTGATTCGCTGTGGTGATGAGAGATCGTCCGTTTCGTTTTTGTTTATTACGTGATGAAATTACCCGATTGACCTCTTCGTTGCGAAGAAGGTATCACTTTTTTGATCTTCCTTGCGGGATATGTAATGCAATCGATTGTACACGTATGCATCGTATGCGTACATAGACTAAGTTTTGAGTGGTATATTACGCGAAAAATAAAAGAAATATATTCACATGAAACTTTTTTACAGTGTGGAACGTTCAAAGTTCGAGATTATATTGTACTCGGGTTTCAACGTTGTCCTTTTCTTCTTCCTTTTTTTTTGCTCTGTGTAAAAAGGGCTTGCTCGGCAAAGTGCTCCAGGAATTTTATGTCCCGAAGTTTTTATCGGAATTTTCATTGAGATTGTATTCTCCTTTTCCCTCCTCCCCCTCCTTCTCCTCCTCCTCCTCCCTCGTGTTATATTGTACATAATTTTGTTAATTACTATATTTCGTTTTATTTTATTTTTTTTCGATCGATGACATTTGTTTGATGAATCTTGCGTAATGCATAATTATTTTTCAATATTTGGGGGATCAGGTTATAGGTTTTTCTTAATTGAAATATATAAATGAAAAAAAGACCATTATGTTACGTTACGTTCAACGTTTCGTTGGCAAAATTTGTCAACCTCTTCGGGTTAAAATTTGTTTATTAGCCAAAAGAACAGTTTACTTTATTGAAATTAAAAAACGTATATAATACCTATTCCGTCAATAAATCGATAAATATAATCCTTTTAATTTTCAAATTAATAACGAAGAGTGAATGACAAGTATATTATCATTATTAATACTATATAAACTGTTTTAATCATTGGCATGTAATTGCGTATCGTATCAGATTCGTGAAAAAATCGATGGTAAATCGTTGCACTTACTAATCGACCCTCAGTATTTATTTGAATAAAAAAAAAGAAGATGAAGAAGCTTCTAACGAAAGGTTAGAGTTACATCCTTTGCAGCGAGTGTATACCTATCTCACGCCGTGCGTATATACATCCATTGATCCAATGTCAGTCTTCTCAAGTTCATTTTACTCATTATAAAGTTATCGCAAAAGTTCGTTACGAGAAAATTTTCCCTATAATTGTGTTACGTGGATCTATAAAACTTTATGAATTATTATTTTAATTGTACGATTATTCAAATAACGCAGGTTGTCGCGTTTTCTTTTTTTTTATACTTCACTGGAACGCAGTGACAATAAAATATTAACACGAAACAATTTTTCTTAAATGAAAACTCGTTTTGTTTAGGTGTACATATTATATATACGTATATATATGAGGTCGACATTTATCTTTATAAAATATTTTGTACGCTTTCTACTTTTGTGCGCAACATTGAATTATTAAACTATTCGTCCTAAGCATACTTTGCATTTCACGTTGTTATTATTATCGTATATATAGTTATAAATTTCTTTTTGTATACGTTACAATGCACAAAATTATGGTACGTACAGTACACTTTATTGTATTATAAATGTTTGACATAAGGGAGTACACGTGTATTTAAAAAAAAAAGGCACATCACGATGCAGTATATACAAATAAAATTTCTTCTAAAATAGGGAAGAGAAAAAGGAAATATTTGTAGAAACATATAACAAAGGATTTAATTAAAATTTTTTACCTCGAGACTGTTAATTTATTTTCTTTTAAGTTTGTATACACATTTTTTTACGGAAAAGCAAAAAAGAAAAGTTAGAGTGAGGGGGGGAAGAGACGAGTCGCGAGGTTGTAGTTGCGGGTGAATAAACTCGGTGGCTTTCGTCAACAAAACGAGCAAGTTGCTCTTCTTATCGGCACGGAAAACAGGAGTTTTTCTTAGTCATTTTAAATTTACGTCTAGTGTCATGCATATTTATACAAATAATAAAAAATTATTTTCTTTTTCGAAATAATTATCCAAATGATTTTTAATAATTTTGTATATAGGCAGTAGTTATAACGTACGTCTATGTATACGTATACGCGGAGAAAAATGTTTGATTAAAAATTATTATACTCTTTAGGAGAGGAGGGACAAACTGTCAGAATAAGAAAACATTGCTATACTTGTGGTAAAATTTAATAGAAGTGGTATAACAAATATCAGTACATATTAGTATAAATTTTAACAAATTAGCTAATTTGTTCTAATACTGACAGTTTGTCCCTGTTTTACTAAAGAGTACAGTCATTTTTATTTAAACATTTTTTTCCGTGTAGAATAAAAATCTTTTTTTTTAAAATAATTATCGAAATAATTTTTAATGTCATTCGAATTGAAACTTAGCAGATTAAGCGTTTCGTGAAATAGTTACATCTAAGGTATACTAGAAAGGAAATAATTTTTAATGCGTTTCGAATTGATATACCTGCGTACACGAACCTATAGTAAAGAAAAAGATTTTTTTTTTCAAAATTATTCTAAATACGTTTTTAATCGGCTATATACGCGAGAGAAATAAATGTACTTTCCATTAGCAATCGTAACATTAATAAAAAATGATTTTATTTACTTTTCATTACGTGTGAGAGAGCAACGTTAATTTTCTAACAAAACCGATCAATTTAATTTATCCAATTAGCGTGAAACGGCAGCACACGCTCCGACTTTCTTCTGGAACAACTTAATTTAATAACAGTACATACATATATGTATACACACACACACATGTATATATATATATATATATACAATTCAATTGGCTCGAGAAAACTTGGTGGTGTGTAATACACCTCGACTAAAATATCATCGAAAATGTAGACTATTTTCATTGGATAAAAGAAAAACCAAACTGACATTAACAACAACACCATGAAGAATATTTTTATTAGATAAAACGTAGAGAATATCAGTAAAAAATCAATCACACTAACGCGTTTCGGCTTTCGAATAATATATAGAACGTCCCGTTCTATTCTTCTTTTTTTTTTATACTATACGATATGCTCACCGCGTGCGCTCGAAATACTCAATGGATTTCAAAGCACGCTTCGAGAGCTTTGATTGTCCCTGTCTCTCTCTCGTATAGACATATTGTTTTGTTGCGTTTGCGCGAAATTTTTCCACCTCTTAAGCATTGAAATACTATATATAGGGTTTACACAATGAGAGATTCAAGTATCAACAGTTAAAATTATAGTCACAATTCTTACACACATTCTCTTAAGGAGGGGTTTTATACGTTTGCTGAGTAGTTTTGTTTCGAATTATAATCGTAACGTTACAGGTATTATGATTCTTAAATATTCATTTTACTATATATAAGGTGTTGAACCGCTTCTTTTGCTTTTTGAACGTGTAACGCGACGCTAAAAACGTTCTTTTTTTTTTAACTTTCATTTGTAGTTTTACAAAAGGGTTACTTTTATATATATGTATATGTGTGTATATACTTAACAAATAAGGTAACGTGTATATTTTTTAGTTTAATTTATATAAATGGGCTCGATAAATTTTTTCGTCCGTACTAAATACACAACAAGAGGTTTCGCAACACGTAAATTTGACAAAAAAGAGACTTTTCATCGGTTTTACTCAATTGAGGTAAAAACAACAATTCAGGATTGTATAATTGCGTGTTACTTGTTCTATTTAACGAGTGTATATAAATATTTCAGTTAATTTAAATCAATGGTTATTTCATGCAAGTGTGCACAGTTTAAAACTGTTGTTTCTATTTATCTGATTTACTATATACGTACATATACACGCTAAATTTATACACAAAGCCGGATTATTGCATATTACGTAAACGAGTATGTATTATATTTTTGTTGTGAAAATTTAGTGTATAACTCAACGTACAATTTATTCATAATTTCGGACGTTAATCTTATTATTCATTATTATTATTTTTCATTATTGTTATTTATTTATTCTTCTTCAGTCGAACAATCGCGTTTATTACGCAAAATCAAGCAGTATAAGATAATTAAATAAAAAAAAGAGCCATTAAACAGATTTTGGAAACCTCGAATTAACGCTTAACCCGTAACCCTAAAAAAAAGGAAATTTGCGACAGCGTGTCATAAATCGGAGGTAAAGTCGACGATAATCGACGAAAGCGCATCTCGTGAAAAAGCAACCGGCTCTAAATATCGTATATAGCCTCGAGGAGAGATGAGAGAGAGAGAGAGAGAGAGAGAGAGAGAGAGAGAGAGAGTGAGTGAGTTGAGCACCTATAAACTTCATTCTCGAGGGGTGGGAAAATTCGACCCCTCGTACACAGCAACAGCCGCGAGTTTTCCCACTCCCTTTAACGCGAAATTACGCCGTGTACTGTGCGTGCGTGTGTGTATCATACATACGCCCGTATATATATACAACTGGTCATTATGCACTATATGTACGCCAGATTATTATTACTCGCTCTTGGAACGAGGGACGCTTTTTTTACGAGAGTGAAATTTAGGTTTTTTTTTTCTTTTCTTCTTTTACTCTCCGGTCTCTTTTAGGGTGACTAAATACGCGGTGCGTCTCTGCGTTTTGTGCAGTCTATATAGTCTCTGGTTCGGTGAGGTTGTAAATTTAGGTGTTTCATCGATTTTTTTGTTTTTTTTTTTCTCGTGGTACGAGCTTTGTATATCCTATAGGATATTATTATCGATGGTTTCTCTTTTTTCGGGAGTTTCAGTGTCTTGAAACGTGCAGGAAGTGCAACAATATTGATTTAGTTTGTGTTTAGGACATAACGATATATTTTTATGAGGTTTTCTAATGGAGCTTGTTATAATTCCGGATATAATGCGATTGATATTTGTAAATGGAAAAGCATATCGAGGAATAGTCGATAAAATTATTCGTTAAAACATTTTTATCGGATGTTCCTTGATAGTATAGATTTTTCATTTTTGAATATCGATTATAGTTTTAGATCAAATTTTGTTATAATCAGCTGCAAGCTCACTGTCGATTGATCTTCAAATCTAATATATTTCGAGAAATGTACAATGTATAAGAGTTGCATTTGTAAATAATCCTGAGATCTATAATAACACACGCGTCAAATAAAGAGGTGTGAAGGGACGAATAGGTTTTCTAAATATATATTTAAGAACGCAACTACCTACAAACCTCATCGTATTCTAATACGGTGATCATCAACTTACGAACGTTGCTTTAAGTGTATGCTGCGTAAATTTTTTTCAAACAATTGAAGCGACTGTAAATTTTTATTTTTATTCAACCACCGATTAGAAACTTTTTTAATGATCCATATATAGTTAATGTACATAAATTAAAGTTTGATTCAATCGACACCTTTACACTTTTTGGAAAAAGTTAGATGTGAGAAGAATCGCACTTGTCAAATGATGTGTAACAATCGCATTCTACTCGTTTCAAAAGTTTAAAGTTGTCAGTTTACACATTCATAGCATCAATTTTTTTAAACTTTAGGATATGTATACATAGCGCTATACGAACTGAGGATAAATAGTACGTTAAAAATTCTTCCATACAGTATATAATATATAAACGTAGGACGAAATTTTGATTTTACATTTTGTAACAAACATTAAAATGTATAACTAATTTTCGTTAAAAATTGCGGTTAAAATGACTAATATACATACATATTAATATTTACCATAAAAATATAGTGAAAATTGCGGTAATTTAATATGTATGTCCTTGTAGACGTTGTACTATACATAAAATCTACAGTAACCTTTGATACACCATTTTTTGTTTCTAAGCATATACACGTATCGATAGTATATGTTACCCATCGACTCGCGTTAGAGTAAAAAAAAAAAAGAAAGAAGACGAACCCTTCGAAGAGAAAAAAAAGATGTCGTGAGTATGCAGAAGAAAAGGCAAAGAGTAGCCCGGTATATGCTTTCATTAACCACGCGACAGTTGACTAACACGGGGTGGAATGTGTGTGTATGTACACGTGTATACGCACGCACGCACATTAACGCATGTGTGAGTGTGTATCCACACACACATATATATATATATATATATAAATATATACTTATATGTGTGTGTGTGTGTATATATATATATATATATATATATATATCCGGCTTGGGGTGGTTGGACTATTGATTTTTTCGCCCCGCGCCGCTGAATTATCGAGAGTCCGTATCTTAGCCGGGCAACGCGACGTCTGTTGTAACATGGCTATCTTCGTTCTCCCATCGTTCCCTGCGCGCCGCAGTGTGCACCTATATATATATATATATATGTACGTTCCCCTGGAAATTATAACCGAGAGAGAATCTCTAACTTACCGACCTTTCTATACCCCACAGGACATTACACTTTTATAAGGGGTGTTTCACTATATTGGGTTCTCATTCTCCTCGTATTGCTCGGACACCTCGTTTCATTGATTATCTCTCCAAGATATATATTCCCTCGTTTTCTTTGCGTTACACTTACTAATACGCGTTCGTATAACGTTTACCGATATCTATAGACCAGAGAGGATCTAATTGCTCTTGATTAATCGCGTGTATAGGTGTATGTATATGTATACATGATGCATTTATAATTACACTTTAATTAGGATTATGAGTGTATGTACTGCACACACCTCCTTGGGGAGGAGGAGAGAACGCGATCGTTCCCTCCTTGTGTATTTCTATCACGCGATTTTAGTATGACTTTTCGTTTATCTAAGTGTATGTATATACTTTGTTGTATATTTATATATGTACGTCACTGACCCATTTCACGCTATCGGCACTTTGTTTCCATTTTCATTTTGAGAATGAAAAAAAAAAGAAGCAAGTGCGATATGCGATCGCGTTTTTTCAGATTAATTTAAGATAATTAGCGCTCTTTCATATTGTATATTCGCACGAGATTTTTGTAATTTTAGTATACGCGTATATATATAATATGTTTTATTGCGATTTCGTATGATGCGTAGAATGCAAAAGATCGTTTCATCTCAATCAATTTTCATTACGTTTGCTTTTCGATTTTAATTGGAAAATCGTATGATTAAAAATTGTGTATACCCATACTTTCGAGTACACGCATTGACAACGTTAAAATAATACTATTAATAATATTATTAATAATATTATTATCACGTGGTACTTGGTACTAAAATTTTTTTAGTATTTTTCTTAGATACATTTTACTTAAAGTTTTATAATTAAATGTAATATATAGTATTGTGATCTAAATAAAAAAAATTATATTACACTTACGTATATACTATTTGTGTCATATCGCGTATTAATATTCGTATTATAAAATAACGACACACATTTTTCTACAATCCAATCATTCCAATTTGAAAAATTACTGAAAATGTAGTAAAATTTACTATAGTAAAAATTTATAATTTTTACTGTAGAATATTCATTTAACATTTATCATATGAACTATTCTAAAGCGCTTTATAAAATGAAATTAAATACAAACATTTTTTAAATTTTGTCACTATAATTTGATTATTATTATTATATATATTTTAGTAATTTTTATTAGAATATTTTTCTCCGCGTATTCCTAATTATGTACACGATGATTTAATTTTCTTCACGTTAATATAACGTTCGCCACATTTCTATAATTAAAAATAAATATATGCGTATATATACACGCGGAAGATTAATTAATAACATTTCTACCTCGAAGGTAATTTATTGTTTAATCGCTCGTTCGTTTCTTAAATAAATGTCAAAAGCGTATAAGAAAAGGTCAAAATCCGCTTGTGGCATTTATCGCTATCTCTCGACGGGTTTCCTCTCCCTTATTCTCGGTGCAATGAAAACCTATGGAAGTGGCAAAATTTAATAAATAGCACAGTTTATTTTCCTCGTTAGTTCGGTTGTGTTGAAGCATGGCTGAGCTTTTTCTACATTCTTTGTCACGGGGCCTCGCAGAGATGGTTATATTTTTAGGCTTGTGTCACACTTTGCTTCTTTTTTTTTTCTTTTTTTTATGTTTTCGTATATATATATCAACCGTCACCCGTAAACTCGATGTACCGTGGATTCATCCCGAGAATTTTCCAACCCTTGTATTCAAAACCTGCGATTTGTATAAAAGATTGTTATATACATCCATTCTTTTTTATTGTATATTACTATATACAACGCGGTAATTAAAACGAATGGTATTTTTTTATTTAATGGTTAATTAACTCGCGTGCACATTCATCGATTTTCCCGAGGTGAAAATTGCGTTTCCGCGGTGTGTGTGTCGTGGTGCACACAAACTGAGGGAATAATCTTTTCACTTGATTAATCCCCAATAGCGTGACCGTTGTGTATCATAAATCTAATACAACTTTTCGAGACGCGTTCATCTTTATTCTTTTCCCCTCTTCCCTCGCCTTTTTTTAGCAAATTGATCGAGTAAGAGGGTATTTATATTTATTTAAAAAGAAATTAACGCAATATTGACGGATCGGTTTATTTGTAAATTGGTTTATCGAGAGAGTGCAATCGTCAAACCGAAAAATTGATAAACCCGATAGATACTCCCAGAAGGGAGATGAAGCCCAACGGGGTCGACGAGAGAGCATAGGCCTCGACGTCCGATTATGACGAAGCTAATTCGACAAAGCAAAGACAGGTCGAATCCCTTGGCGACTTGCGCGCAGGAAGTGGCCAAGCCTCGAGAGAGACAGACAGAGAGAGAGAACAGAGAACAGACCACGTCGTCGTCATCGGTGAAGCCTCGACGGGGCGCCGTGAATACTGAGTAGAATTTCTTTGCTTCTAAGTACGCTTCTTACCTTCTCGAGGACCGATCAAATTCTTTCTTTTTTTTTTCTTGTTCTTATTCTCTCTTTTAACGTCTTACTCGAGTGGTGGCTTCGTGTGCTCGTTTCCAATCTCCACGACGACGAATCGGGTCACTTTTCCGCGATGAGGAAAAATTCGTTTCGACGTTATCTCTTACACTTTTGCGGTGAACGATCACGAGGTTTTCTATTTCATGTATATATGTATATACGGTTTGTTGGTCAGTCTGCTCGAGGTTCGAGAATTTTTAACACGCAGCGTGTTAAAACGAAATTATCTTTCTACGTACGCTTTGTTTTAATACTCGTCCACTGTACCTATATACTCGTTATTGTACGATACTCCAAATCCTGCATTGTGCAGATGAAAAGTTGAAAAGTTTAAATTACATTTAAAAAATTGCAAAAAATATATATATTAAATTTGTAAAATAAAAAAATATACTTTTCAAACATGTCACGCAAAAAATGACACTTTTGGAAATTTAAAGTGTGATAATTGCTCCGTAGAAAAGGGTAAGATATGTCTTTTGAGAAGTGTAAAACTCCGGGCATTAAATTTAATAGTGCAAATAATGAATTTTATGCTTTAGCTAAAGTTTGAATAACTACAATTGTTATATTGTAGAAAATTACTAGTATTTGTCCCAAAAATTTGCCTTTTAAAAAGTTTTTTAATACTTTTGGAAGTGAGAAATTTGTTATATTACTTCACATTATTCAAAAGTGTAATATACAGTTTTTTTCTCAAAGTGTAAGTTTAGATATTTATCTTTACTTAAATTGTAACATTGTCAATTTATACGATCTGACGTCGACTTTTACACTTTTGGAATTATAGCGTATACCCTAAAAAAATATATGCAATATTGTCTATATCTTTCAATATTGACAATTGTGCAATAATTAAGTACGCGTCGGGAGGGAAAGAACTTTTTTACATTTTTTATCACAAGTTTCGCACGTACATTATACTCAGCTTTATAAAGTGTTCAACGTCTAATTTAAGCCGCTTTAAAACTTCCCTCCCCCACACGTGTATATACGCACGCGTGTATAGATCGAGTGTGTGCCTTAACCTCAATCTCTTGTGAAACTAAAAAATTAACAAGTGCACACAAATTATCCAAATATATAATAAATTGAACGTCGTTAATTTTTAATACATTTTATTATTATACTTTAATTAATCGGATAGACGAAATATAAAGCTTTCTTTGTTGTATCATTTTTTTTCTCTTTTTAAACTTTCCTTCAACCGTATTTTCTTTTTGCACTTCCTCTTCGGGTTGGCAGGTTTCGCAATCCGGTACTAAATTACGATAAAAGAGCGAGAGCGCTAAATAAATCAATCAAGCATGCATATATATATATGTAAGAGAGTAAACGGAAGAAACATGGTCTTACGCGTTACCCTATTTGCATATGATTTATTATTATTTTTTCTTTTACACAATATTCCCCTCTCTCTCTCTCTCTCTTAGTTTAAACGTAAAAAAATGGAATATTCCTATATATGCGTATATGCACTTATAAATCATGAGTGTAATAATTATATTTTTATGTAATCTCGTCCATGTTTCTCGTCACCTCTCGATCCTGAGGTTTCGTCTTCGAGCGAGAAAACTTGGGTGTTTCTCTTTGGCCACCCCTCAAAGTGGTTGGGTTATATTTTGCCTCTTGAACGAGTGAAAAGTCACTCCTTGGAGTCAGATTTCTCGCAGCTCGTTTTCCAACCGCGCGCAGCTGTATTTTAAATTTACTATCTACGGAGAGATAACTAAGATTCTGGAGTATCGCAGCGTACTAAAATCTTCTTTATTTTATTTTATTTTCCTTTTAATATTTACAACGTTACAGTCGTGCTAGAAAATTAACTAACCCTGATAGCTAGGATAATAAATGCTGTTGGGTATTTCAATAGTTAATGATTATTAAAAAATAAATTTTAGTTATAGTTTTCATCACATTTTTAGCTAAATGTGTTTCTCAAAGTCGGTAAAAATATTTTAAGTACGAAATAATTAAATATTATATTTATCAATTAGAAATATTAATACGAAACAGTAATAGAAATAACGGTTTGTTATTATTTAATATTTAATTTAATAGAAACATAACCTCCTAAAATATACAATCTAAATTGACGTGTGTTTAAAATGCAATTTAGTTATTATGAACTATTCGTATATGACAACATTTTATTATTTAACTTTAAAATTTAATAGGGCAAGTATATAAGTTATTCGTATTTCGTATATATAAATAACTAAATATGAGTTTTAGTCAATCATTGTTAAATTCGTCTCGAAATTAGTTGAGAACCCGTCGAGATTTCTAGCAGTAATAAAATCTCGTTGATAATTATTATGCATATAATTATTAAAAAATAAAAGAAACCCTATACACTTCCATTACTGAATTAATTATTTAAAAAAAATAATAAACTTGTACAACTTCCCGTTGGACCCGTTGATTAAAATATAAAACAAACAGTATTCTCATCGAAACCGAGAGAAAAATATCAGCTGTACATTATTTCCATTACATATACACATCTTATTGCCGATGTATACATCCCATCGAACTGTGTAACATCAAATCGAATGTTCCGTAATAGAAAATAATATAAATAATAATAAAACAAAACAATTGAAAATAATAACGCAAAACGAAGCGACGAAAAAAAAATAAATAAACTAGTAAAGTATAAAGCGAGCGTACATCTTTTTCTTAATAGATTCGTTTTTTCCTATATATAGCAACCGAAGCAGAAACTCACGGAGAATAAAAAAAAAGAGTGAGAGAGGGAGAAGAGGCCTCCCGCACGGCTCGTCTTCTCACAGTGTGGCTTTTTGCATCCGCGCTCGCTCGCTCGTCGCCTACACGTATAAATAATCCATTAATCAAGGCGCAACGATGCCCATCATATCAGCCCTTCTTTATGGCCAAGGTTGACAATAATCCAAACTTCCCTGCGTGTAACGATAATATACCGCGAACTATCAAATTGACAAATGATATATATAGATGCCCTCTGATGATACACGCAATTAATATTTATCGGGTCGACGTTGTATCAAATCGTAGTATATTTTACAGTCAGAATTCGCGTTGTTTCAAATTAAAAAATTATTGCACCAACATATATGCGTGTTGCACACACGGGTGAAGAAAGTTTAAAGAGCTCGCGCGATGTTGCGTACAGAATACAGGATGCGCTCTCGTCCCTTCCTTCCGTCACGAGATTTCAAAGTTGCTCTCGAAAGAAATTTTAATGCATTATTTATACTGCGGGATAGTTTATCGAGAGTTTGAATAACGATCGTACGATTATATAGATATTATTGTTTCTAATTTGAAGTGTACATAGAACAAAAATAAAAACATGTTTATATATGCATGGTGAACGCGCGTAATACACCAATCGATTAGAAATAAAATTATTCTCGTGTGAGGTAACGCGTATAGCAATTGTGACGTTGCTTGCACATACCCTTTATATATATTGTATACAGAATATTTTTATTTTATACACTTTTCTCGTGGGTTAAATTGCAATTAAAAATATATTTCATTCCGTGTACGTTGATATCTATTTTCATTGTCTGTTATATAATACCTACAATCCAAATTATATACGTTGCACATTTTGGATAATTTATATATGTATATAATTTTCTGATCGCGCAGTTCGAAATTGAAACAACGAGGGCGTTGTAACACACACCGGGAAAAAAAATAATGATACGACAACCCGGTTCGAGTATTGCATATATACAAATACATTGCCGAGCGTTTAAAAATCGTGCAACGAACTATAAATCTATTTTTACGGGGGGTCGAAACGTAGTCTACGTATACAGAAAACCGCCTCTCTTTTCCCGTTATAATAAAAATTCAAAGTCGAAAAAAAAACAGAAAAATCGACGTGGTAGTGGTCTGCTGCTCTCTCTCTCTCTCTCCGTCGCGCAAAACCTCTCGTTCGCTTGCATATATATATAGATGTAGGTATATACGTACGTACGTACATGTGTGTGTATGGGGACGTCGGTAGGATTATAAATAATACAACGGTTCCGCACATCGATTTCTCGCATGCGCCTGACAATGAAGATTCCTGTTGGCGCGTCTCTCCTTTCTCTCTCTCTTTCCATTGAAAAAGTCTGGTCCACGTGCTTCTTTTTTTTTCTTCCCTCGCGCATCGGGCTTTTATTTTCGCTCTCGTCGAATCGATGACGACACCTCGCGCGCGCACTCACTCGCACACACGTGTGCAAGAGCGAGAAAGAGCGTGTATTACCGTTCAACGTCATATTTTTCAAACGAAGCGTGATAAGCCGGTGCGCGCGCGCGCGCTCTCTCTCGTGCTGTCTGTCTATATGCACATTTTTCTAATTTTCGGGTTAGTCTTGTGCGAGCGAGTCGTCTGCTCGGATGTACGTGTATATACATATATATGTTTTCGCGATTACTACAGGGTTAACATTTTGAGTTTTTCTCTCCTCGTACTATCTTATGTAAATGAAGTTATATTCTGTGCGCGAGTGCAACGAAAAAAGTATATACAAGCTTTATCTTAATTGCTATTTCTGGGGTTACTCGTATACAGTGTTGTTATTCGGTGTTTGGTTATTGTGTAAGGTATAATTTTCAACTAATGACAATGTGGTAAATTGTAAAAAAACGTTCGAGTGTTAAGAGAGGGAGAGAGACTCGTTTATCCTCAAGTGGTGTGTATTAGAGAGGAAGCTCGAATAATCCGATGCATATCGTCATTCTTTAACTTTCTACGCCTCTTCTCTCTCTCTCTCTCTCTCTTTCTTTCTTTGTGCGTGAAGTTAATATTATATAGACATCGATGTAGCGTGTTTCTGTCTTTGGCACAACAGAAATTATAGAGATTTATACGTGGAATGGACGATCTTCCTGCAGGACGTAAGAGCCAGTTGCAATCTATACGGGATCCTAGACTCCGCAATATTTTCTATATATATTGTATATTGAAAATTACCAGATTCATCGCTAATGAAATAGAAAATGATTATATAGTAGGAAAAATGATAAATTTTCTAGCAAATTTTACTTGATTTTTTTTGTACACACGCAGAAGAAATATTGGTTGGAATTAACAAAATATCTTATTGAATATACCGGGAATAAAATATTTGTTTGAAACTAATGTCTGTTTTGTTGTTTCAAATGTGTCTTATTTATTTGAAATGTGTTTTACTTCACTCTTAAATATGTAATTTTTTTTATTTAAAAAAAATGTATCCAATCTACATAAATAATAGCTTTAACCAATATTTTATTGATTAGGATACATTTTTTTCTGTGTGTGAGTAATTCAGAAATGAACTTGACAAATTGTAAAAATTATTATTTTTATAAGAACAATTTATCAGATACATAGTAAATATTAATAAATCTGTAGGATATTTTACCTATATCTAAAAAATAGTTATTTTTATAACGTGTCGAGTCTGTCACTCAATTATTCAATAGAATAATAATTTTTAGTACAATTTTTTGTTCCACGTAGTAACTTTTTGAATTTGAACAGTGTGCGCGATTTAAAAATGGTGATTTTCGATGATACATTTTTCTTTAAAAATTAAAAAAATTATCTAAACATTTTATATTTGAGGGACGGGTAAGTTTTTTTCATTTAGATGAAAGAAGAAATCCTCTCTTTTTCCGTTGTACGCAACGTTTCGTTGGCAAAATTCATATCGTACATTTTTATCTTAGTGTACATTCGCAAGAAATAATACAGTTACGCATTATCATTTGTGATTCCGTGCAAATCTACATTCCTCGAAAAAGTACGACATTCAAATATATCTAGTTGAAAATCGCTGGAGAATATCAACAAAACAATTAAACGTTCAATTTTCTCTCTTTTCACGCGTGAAATACGTTTCACTTCTCGAACACGTTATCCGAAGGTTAAATCTCGCAGATGAAGAAGAAATAAATAGCGTGAAAATTTCGCTGACAGTTTTTAAAAGTATACACATCGTTTTTATGGTATAATATATATACATCGTCCTTTTAAAGATGCAACCGTTTATTTCCCAGACGGTTCGCTCGATTTCTGTACCTCCGATGCGGGTATATACGCGCCGGAGGGGTGAAACCTTACGGAATGATTTATTGGTTAGACGGTGGCTATTTAAAGTTCGGTTGCAGGACTTAGAACTGATTTTTGGCGACTGCTGCTGCGCTGCTTCTTGCTGTTCTCTTAATCTCTTTCTCTCTCTCTCTATGTACCCGTAAAAATTTTCTTCGCTTCGTAGGTAAGAGAGGGGGAGAGAGAGAGAGAGAGCGAAGAGAAGGTTCTAAGGCTCTTTTCTCGTTGTGTCCTATATTAAGGATATACCCGTACTTTCTCTTTGTTGGGCTAAGTAAATAGCAGGATCATAGAGACTTTATTCTACCGGTATTGTTCACGTATTTGTGGCCGGCATTCACTTGACGCTTTTTAGACCTCGTGAATCTTTTACTAGCTTATTTTTTTTCCTCTTTCTTTTTCCTTTTTGAAGTCCTTTTTTTTTAATTTATCGGGACACTTCGAGAGTAAAGTTTGAAATATAGAAATGGTTGGGTGGATTTTATGGTTGATGCGAAAATTGATAAGTATAGGTTGATACAAAATATATTTAACTAAACAATTGTTATATTGAGGTAAATTGTTTGTTAAAAATTATAATATATTTTGTTACTTAAGGATGTATACAAATTGATCATTTCATAGCACGTTTCTTTCTGTCGCCAATTCGGTGTTTAATACACTCAGAAAAATTTGAAATATAAATTACTATTTTAATGGTGAAAGGAGGGCAAACTTAAACAATTGAAAAAATTGCTATTAATAATGGTAAAAATTGCCACTATTTTGGAAAAATCACTATTAATATTAACAATTTTTACCATTATTATGGCAATTTTTGCCATTTTTAATAGCAATTTTTATAATTGTGTCTGTCCTCCATTTACCATTAAAATAGTAATTTTTACTAAAAAATTTTTCTCAGTGTAGAAACGTTTTTAATTAACATCTATTAAAAAAAATTTCGTTAAAAAAATTAGATTATCGTAATTATTGAACTGATAAATAATTAAATATATTTTTTTAGTGTGTATGGAAGCCTATATTTAAGAAACGCTGTAAAACGACAAAGACAAGTCTACTTAAGTATTTAAATATTCGAAGCTATAAAGTTCAATGGAATTTTAATATTGAAACTTTGTCAAACTAGTCAGTATATCGGTTAGTACATTGAATGTTCATTATATATACATATGCATGAGAACAGCAATATATCGCTTACACTAGAATCTAAAATCATTTTTGAACTTTTGGAATACGCTAGGTATACATATATACTATCGCAAATTAATTCAAACTTTACCCTTTCTTTTTTCTTTTTTTTTTTGATTACATGACAAAAAAGAATATTCCCATCAAATCGTGTACACCCGAATTATTGGTATTTCAATAAAGTGTCGAAATACTTTTTCCGCTTCAAAATCGGAATACGTTAATAAATTTGAACTTCAAAGTGAAACCCCTCGAAATTGAATTGTTATAGTAACTTTGGAAAGTGAATATTTCAATCATATTTTATATGTGAAAGCTCGATTGAGGGTAAACTGTTACGAGGAGGAAATTTTGGCCTGTCAAAATTATACAGGAATAGTATCGGTAAAATAGAAAGAAAAAGCAATTTTTTATACGTTTAACCAGTGTAGACATTTCCACGTGATGCCTTGTACTTTTTACTATCTCTAAAACTTCTCCACTGATCATATATTTTCTCTCCCAATCCATTGCCAATCGTGCAATGCAAACGGTCTTCCGGTTTTCTTCACACTTAATATTTCGTTCAATGAAATTCGTTTAACTTAGTATTATAGTAAACCATATTAAATATTTTTCATGTATGTAACGTTCACATCTCGTCCGAGTAATCGTTAAATTACTCGATCAAAAATTCGATACTCGTTACTCGCAAAATAAAAAAAATGGTTTTTAAAGCGTCACGCGCTAAGAATACACTTGACATTTCTGTACGTCAAATAAAAATTGCACAGGACTTCTTTTACGTATATACACTGGGTCTTAACGATTTTTCTAAATTTAAACGGTGTTAAGCTACTTTTCGTTAAAATATTGCGGCTGGAAGTGCTTCCTTCCTTATCAATGTAATTTATAATTACACTAATTTTCTATTTTTAAAAACGCATTAGCATCCTCATGCTCTTTTTTATTTAAAACCCCTATTACCGAAACAGCAGATATATATTTCTCCTATTTACTTCACGAATTACTTTTTAAAGTTAAATATAAAAAGAAAAGACGAAAAAAAAATGGTGATACATATATATAAATGGAAATGATATCTGAAATGTAAATTAAAAAAAAAAAGAATAATAGGAATGGTAACTGTACCATCGAATGCAATTTTCCCGCATGTACGAAAATTGCTTTTTAATTCACGAACCATCGAAACTCTCCGTCTAATAAATCAGATACATCTGTCGAATATTGAAATGTCGAAAAGACTAACGCGATTAACCTCGGATTAGGTCCATTATTTGTTTAACCGGTATATTTCACTCTCTTTTTTTCTTCTATATATATATATATATATATGTTTGTGTGCTTGAAAATTCTTGAGTGTCACTTCCCACCCAAGAGTCTCTCAAAATAAAATCCGTGAAAGATGCTGTGTGTGTCTACTATGTTAAGTAACCCCTCTGGGTTTGGTCACTGCAGGTATATATGCGCCTTAAAAATGAAACACGGAATTATTAGCACAATGGCACATTTACGACTGTGAGGGCGGGCGGGGAGAGAGGGGGACTAGCCGTGTAAACAGCCTCACCGTAAATTTACTTGTTTCGGTTTATAGGTAGCACAAAAAGGGGGAAGGAAGGTAAGAGAGAGATTTTTCGTTGGTGGATTCATACTCGAAATATTTGGGTTTAGGGAGTGAAAGAGACGTGTCTATAAACATTTGTTAACTTTCGACTTTTACGGTGATCTTTATTATAATATTCATATACGCTCAGAAAAATGTGATTGTGAATTTTATTAATTTAATGGGAAAAGGGAAGGATTTGTATTTCTATATAGGTATTAGTATCGAGGGTAAATAAAAATTACTGAGGAATATTTTTTACCGATCGTTGTGAATAATCTGTTTTTATTTAAAAGAAAGAAAAAAAACATTTGTTTTATAAAATGAATACATTTGATTGTTAATAAAATTATTGTAAGTAATTATTTTAAGTTTTTTACCTGCTACTTGAAAGTTTAATGTTAAATTGTTTTTTGTAAAATCGCAGTATCACCGAGTCGTCACACTATTATTAATAAAAACAAGGATAATTTGAAACTCAGAAAATCCTTTTGCTTACACTCTGAATTATAAACTGCAAAAATTAGCGCTAAAACGTTTCAATCCATATCCTTACACTTTTGAAAAGAATAAAATGTGAGAATTGCACTTTTCAATACACCTTAGATTATAACGATTTTTAAGGTATATAGTCATTTTTTCAGGAATTGATAGAAAATGGCTAGTTGAAATCAATAAAATAGATATTTATAAACATTAATAAATGGTTTAATTTCATTTCTGCTAATATTTTTAGTAACCAGGGGATCTACTTCGATTATCGTAATTTTTTGTGAACATTGAAATTGAAATATACATTGATAGTTCTGGAAGTTTGTGAAAATATCAATTTTAAATTTTATAATAAAATCCAGATAACTTTTGCCATTAAAGTAGTAATATTTACAATCATATTTTTCTCTCAGTGTAGTATTATTAATAATTACCTTTTGTTGAAATTACAATAATTAAACTCTTTAAATTTCTTCGAGTGAAATATTACACTTATCAGAGGATAATCGAAACATGATCAAATCAATTCTAACGAAATTAAATGTCAAGATTAAAGATTGTAATCACAACATCAATCTTTTTTTTTTCGAATAAACAATAGCTCAATAATTCGACTTTCACTGCCCAAGATATTGTGACTCAGTTTTGACAAAAGCTTCCACTGATTCTTCACTGTAATGAATTTAGGAGTTATCCTAGTGTATCGCATTAATTTTCGAAGTAAAAATTATACTTAATTTTTTTATTGTATAATACTAATGAAAAAAAACCTAATGTCATACATTTTAGTCAACGTGTATTATACATCGCAATTTTTTCTTACATTAAGCTACCTATTCAAATATTGCAATAAAATATATCTTTCTGTGTATACTTTACATATTATGCAAACATCGACGACGAATGAAAGCTCGGACTACTGCCAAAAAATTGAAATTCTTCACGCGTGGATTTACGATCTCGATCTTTTAAATAAAATGTATGAAGATTACATTTCACGACTGCGAGTAAATATATAACTAGAAAAAAAATTACCTTCAATGCCTCGTTTTTCAATTGCATATATTTTTTTTTGTGAACCACGCGGTCTCGTGTCCGAGGAAAAATTATAGTTGGAAATAGTCACGGGAATCGTCTTGTACGTGCATATATACTATATGTTTTTTATATTACATTCGTAAAAAAAATGATTTATGAATTTAACGCGAAGAACGTTTGTAGTGGTTTGTTCAAATAATGAAAAAGAAGAGAGTGATATAGCTCGTTAAGTCTTTTTTAATGTGTAATTGGATTATTATTATCTCGTGCACAAATGAACTCGACGATGTTATTTTTATACGGTCCGTTATTAATTAACTAATTAAAACTTGACGTTCTTAATTATATATGGGATATTTGATGGATGTACTCGAGTGAGGCTGTATAGAACGGTGTTTAAATTAGGTTTTTAGGTTTGAAAAATTCTTTTTCGATTATTTATACAGTCATATCTTAAAATACATATTTTTTTTAAATAATGTGCAAACAACACCGAAAAGTTGCAAATATATTATAAAATAACGAAAACTCTCATGTATCATGTTTAAAAAAAAGTAACGCAAACCAGATAAGTTATTTCTATATATATATATATATATAATAAACCTTCCTGGTGTGTTTCACATTTTTCCGCGTTCCCGTGGAAAACTTGAGAGAAGAAAATCCGCAGTTGGAAAAACCGTGAAGAAGGAGAAAAATAAAGGAAGCGAAGGAGAGAAGAAAAAAAAAGAACGAAGTTTACGAGACCGTAGCGAAATTGAACGTTACGTTATCTGGTGACCAGATGCTTTATTACCAAGCTCTTTCCGTAAAATTCGTGTACATGACGCGCAGGTAAAAACTCCTTCAACCCTCGTGATACGCAGATGTGTCGTCGCGGATTGTGCCACGTGTGTACGTTGAACGTGTTTTTCGCTACTTCGACAGGGATTATGCTAATTTTTTCCATTAGGTCTTCTCTTGTTGTTTGTTGTTGTGAGAGAGAGAGTTTGGTATTTCAATGACATTTTATTTGTCGTTGTTATTAATTATTTTATACACTTTGATTGTAATAAAGCGTTTGATTTCTTTTACTATACAATTATTGTAATTAGGTGATATAAATATTAGTTCAATATTATCTTAACGGGATGTCAACATAAGAATTATGTTGGAAATATTGATTTAAACATCTGAAAAACTTCAAATGGGTAGTTTTAAACAAAAGTCAGAGCATGGCGTTTTGATTGTATAAGAAAAAATAAATTTGTTATTAATAATTGAATAAACAATTTTCGGTCGGTAATTATTGCTCTTAAAAGGCATGAATTTTCAACGCAAAAATCAAAATTAAATTACAGGTGTAAAAATCTGAAAAAATTTGAATATACTGTTCAAAACATGCACAAGGGCATGACGTTCAGGATTTTTTCAAAAATGTATTCATTTGTTTATAAAAAAATATTAAAAATTACCATTTTCTGAGTTCGACATCTCCTTAATGTCATAGAACTTCGTCAAAATTAACTAATAATTGCGTAAAAATTGTTTCGTTTTCTAGCAGGACCTTTAATAAGATCAACGAAAAATGTAAAATATTAATTTTCTCCTATTTCGAGCTATTTCATAGATTGTAAACACAGATCACGTTTTAATCTAGTTATAACTTATCAAAGTGCTATTACAAATGGATAAGTAGAAAACACGTTTATATTTGTAAATACTAGAAATATACGACATACATTCAATTGTAAATTCAATGAAAACTTTAGACATCCGAATTTGCAAGAATTTTTAAGTTTGTACTACTCGCTGAAGTATTATTGGAATGTTTTGAGGTTATACGTTAATTTTATTAAATAGAAAATGGTTTGTGCACAAGGTATTTAAGTAATTTTGCTACTACTTCGGAGATATTGAAATTTGTATGTATAGGATAATACTATTAGAAAATGCACCATAATTTGGACACTTTTTGGGGAAAAGCAAAATGATGCAATAATTTTTGCCATTTGTTTCATCTACATGGATAGAGAATACATTAATTATTGAAATTATCCGAATACGAGGTTATGCAATATTTCTCTTGAGAAAGGCAATTTTTACCATGGTAGATTATTTTTTCTAATAAAATATGTGTTGTTTTATAATAGAATTGCATACCCTTTTTTTTATTTAAAACATTTTGATAATTTTTAAAAACTGTACTTCTTTATGTGCAGGGTTTTAGTAAGTTGTCTAGAGAAGTTTACAATTTTTTTTAAAAAACTTAAATAAAATCAATGTTTGATGAAGTAACTTTTGAAAGTAACGTTGTTTCCCAGATAATTTATCCTAATATTTTTTGGTAAAATTAAATGTTAAACTAATGGTTTATATATATATACATATAGTAATGTATACAACAATTTTATATCATAATTTAAATGAAAAATCATCAAAATCCATCGTTGAAATGAATTTTTAATTAATTTCGCTAAATATTTAAGATTTTATAAGAAAATATAATAATGTATTTCTTTGTCTTATGTTTTAGAATTGGGACATTGTTAAATCGTAAGGAATGATGAGGATAAGGATCAAAATACGATCACTTCGTGATCTCGCAACTGTTTCGGTGAATTCACGTATTCACGATTCAATCTCATAATCAATGGATACCTAAGGTAAGAAGAAAATTTAAATCCAAAATTAGTTTACATATATCATTACAATTTATTATAATTTCTTTATATTTTTCGGTGAAAGAACACGTGTTATATATACAAGAAAAATAGATTCGAAATTTATAGGTATATGTACGAGTACCGCGACAATCCATATCTATACATTGACTGTATTCTTACAATTCACAGACCGTACGGTACATACAAACGCCAACGTATAATGAAGGACAAAATTATGATTATGTTACGCATCGAATTTCACGGATTTGAGTTTGCTCGTCTGTGCATTCAACGTACATATTTTTTTTTTACACACAGAGAGACACACACAAAACTTCCTGTTTTATACACCACGTACATATATATACGTTTTCTTTTTTCATACATGCTTTCGTGACGTACGAACGGTGACGTAAACTATGGTACACACACATATATCTACAACGTCAGGTATATACTCGCGAATAAAAAAAAACAATATTCTATTTTAAACAATTGAGGATTCTTTATCTTTTTTTTTTCTTTTTTTAAATCCACATTAATCTCGTATTGGTGTTCCGAAGTGCATATATGTGTACGAAATTTCGGATTGTCGGCCGATTTAACTGGCGTCGAATTTATTATTCACAACTCGGGGGGTGGGGGGAGGGAGTGTATATCGAGTGATTTTCTAATTTTGTCGAGATCTGGAACAGTTTTACTCCCGCGCAAACGGACGTTTTCTTCGAAGGAGGCAAAGGCTATATATTTTCGACGGTGCGATGCTGCGACGGGGTGGGGAACGGGTGCGACTGAATTTTAATTATTGGAAACCGATAATTTCGTGATGTATCATTTTCACGTTAATTGGGTCGACGTTTCGGGCGAAGAGTGGGGGAGAAAAATATATTTTTTTTTGTTATGTTTAATGCATGAAATATAACACCACGGGTTTTAAATGTATAGATTTAAGTTAGTCGCTAATTTATTAGCCGTTATGTGTGTGTGTGTGTGTTTGTGGGTGATTAAATATTGATGATTTGTATGGATAAAACATGGTCTATATACATGTATATCGGATTATGTATCTGAAAATTAACTGCAGTTTATTTAATTTGTTATATACATAATTTAAATTCATTTTAAACCGTTTAAAATGCAGTAACCTCATAGTTAGAGAAGCTAAAAATTATCTCGTTTTATTAGCTCAGTATATACTAATTTTTTGCTTTTCATAACTAACTATACATTACATAATTAAATAACTATAATTATTCAGTCAAGGAGTCTAAACATTAACGTAAAATGTTACAAAAAATTTTAAAATAATACTTACCAATATTAAACATTATTTTATTTTATGTTTTTATGTAATGTACACACACACACACACACACACACACACACACACACACACACACAACCTAAAAATACATAAAATTAGCCACGCTCTAAAAAATGATTTATTAACATATTATAAAGTAATTATAAATTATTGTTATTTGAAAAAATGTTATTATTTATAACTTCATTTGAATGCATAGAAACAACTAAATATGATTTTTTATCGAAAATTAGCTAATTTTTTAGCAAAAAATGAGCAAATTTCATCAAAATTAGATTATAATTACCTACAAATCCAGAACAATTTCTAAAGAAGGTTGCGCTCCTTACTTATTACTATGTTCTAATCTATATAATACGTGGAAAGTTTCAAGGTGATTCGTACATTCATTTATGAAATTAATTGATTTAAAATTTGAGTGATATCAGTGACCTTGACATTTTCCACAATTGTCATTTACATTATAAAATAGAGTAATTTTCTCGCGATAATCCTTAATTTTCTTTCCAAATATTAAAATATGATAAAAACAGTACTTTTTAGTCGAAATTTGATTTTTATTTGGGTTTGACATCCCTTTCAAAGTAGTTTTCAAAAAGTTAGCACATCTACTACGGCAAGAATATGCTATTATATTTTTATATAAATTAGTTAAAAAATGTATAATTATGGATCGTAGTATACAGAGTTACACTATTTAATTTTATTTTCGTATTCGTATGTCCAACAACTTTTAAAATACATTTATATATATATATATATATATATATATATATATATATATATGTATATATATATATATATATCGTTTTTTGAATATGTGTGTTTTTATTTTCTGTTATATATATACTGCCATAAATAAACTAAAATATATAAAAAAAAAATATTCGTGTCACAGTTTATACGTCGGTGGCGTTGTAATAAAGACTCTGAAACTAAAAAATTTCCATACACCCACCTGTCCATCCACACTAAACAATTCTCTACCGTATATCGAAAAGAAAAATCTCCCCCAACATCTGATCGTTCCGTGTAAAAATGATCATTGCGATTTTTGCAGGTGTCCGATCGAGCCGAGTTACCGTAGACGTGCCTCGATGGAGGTCAACCTGAGACACGCGACGGTTTGAAACATTCGCGTCCAACATCTTCGAGAATAAAAGAAAATCGTGGTAGACGTAGACGCAAAGTGTCGTATCGACCTTGTTGTCTAACCAACGAGAGACAGAGAGAAATAAACGTAGAAGAAGAATAAGAAGAAGATCCTGTCGAGAAAAGGAACAAGAAAAATAAAAAATGGGCAAGTGTTGCAGCAAGCGGCAGGAGCCGCAGCCAATCGGTAAGACGGCGTCCGATATTTTCATTTTTATCCCAGGTACAAATATTTTATTTTGAGTTTACATCACTAATCCTTCGACTCCCCCCTCGTCCGTGTCCACACGTTATACGTGCACGCGGCTATACAAAAGGATAGTTACCGCTAGTTTTGGCTTTTTCCTCGATTGTTATTATTTACTATATCTATTTTTGTTAATCCAGAATTTTATTAAAGATAAATTAAAATTTAAAGATATTACTATTACGTCAATAAAATTGATTATTTTGTATATTTTGAAATTAGTCGAAATAACTTCTTGGCCATTTTTGGTTAAACGTCTAGTTTTTCTTTAAATTCCTTTCACAAATGTTTTAATTTCTACCAGGGACATTTTCATTTGAATCTTTGGTTTTTAAATTTTTATTAATGAACTGTGTAATTATTAAAAAACGATAAAAGAATCGAGGGAAACCGCCAAACTACTTGTTAGTTTGTATATATAGAATATTTTTTGCAGCATGAAAAGTGTATCTAACACCAAAGTAATTAAATTTAATTAATTATTTGTTTAACAGCACTTTCGAATGTATATACATTATTTATTATTATTTTAGTTCAATTAGAAGGTAATGTATTGTATGTTATTCAAAGACATTCGGTACCCATTTCAAATGTAATGTATACACGCATACATACAAATATCTGTAATATATACACACACTTATATATATATATGAGATAAAATCAATTTTTTAGTGAATCTCCATTTTCTTTTAAAAACAATAATACTTCATACGTCGATATTTTTTCCACTTTTATTTCTACACATACTTTTTATTTTTAATAAAAAAGAAAATTACACTCTACTATATATATATTGTTTCGTTACTACCGGTTCGAATATTTATATTTTTCGTTTGACTTTTTAGCGCAATGGGGAATGCGCGGAACGAAATGTGACTTTTTGGCACGTCGCGGTTTTCTCGTTTTTTTCCCTTTCGTTTCTCTAATAATGAAGCGTTGAACAAGTCTATTTTCTTTTTTACGCAAGAGAGTCTGCACCATTTATTTCTGTCTTGTAAAAACGCTAAGATACGAAGATTCGATGACGTAACGTTTAATAAACATTAGAATTTGTATAATTTTTGTTTTCCTTTTTGTAAAAGTTTTTTTTATTAATTTTACATCGATGTGAACACTTTGTGCTTTGTGAGTTCAAGGGGGTAAACCAATCTGTAGAGACTGAAAATTTGTTTTGATAAAATTAAACGTGTTAATATTCGGTAAAAGGGTATTTATTATACAGCTCTGTTGGGTAGTATTTATATATTTTTTTAAATGGTATTTAAAGGAAAATTGCCACTTTTCACCATTTTCCTCGAGGGTTCGTCTTTTTTTTCGTGGCTGGAAACGGACGAATCAAAAAATTTTCGGTAGAGCATTTTAACGGATACAACGTTACGTATAGGATACTCTTTTTTATTGTTTTGAAGAAAAGATTGAAAAAAAAAAACGTAAAAATTGTTAATGATAATTGAACTATATATGTGCTAGATACAAACATAGTATTGAATACACGTGATATAAATGTCAAATGAACTTGACGAAAATTGCTCGAGACGTTGATACTTGAAATTTGTCATTTCGAAGAAAACGCGTTTAAAGTTTTTTGCACTCGCGTAAAACGGTCATAAAAATGGCGACTTTACGGTCCCTAGATGAACGTTTTTTATCATCACCAAATGATTTTTATTATGGGTACAATATAAATAAAAAAGAAAAATCGTTCGATATTTCAAAATTTTAGAGTGGTCTATCCCCTTGACTATTTAAAAGTACAACGAACACTTGCATCCTTACGAATGAATTTGCATGACTTACACATACCTGTGTGTAACACACCTATTATCCTGTACCATTTATCACGTAACAGCGCAAAGTTGTTTTTAATTATTATTATTATTTACTTTACTATCACCATGAACTATTAAGGGAATGTAGAACTTGTTCTGTTACCACCCGAGTCATTTATCGATTGAGAAATATTGTTTTTGTCTAAATTAGTAATTTGTCTTAAATTTTAAGGAAAATCACGATTCATGAAATTGGTTGTAACAAGTTCCTTGGTGATTAATGCAGTTTAGTTAAAGGGATGTAAAAGTTAAATTTTACCGACCGAGTCAATAATGACATCATTGCCCATTCTTTGAGTAGTATCTACCACTGTGTAAAATTCTAAACAAAAATATCAATGCATTCAAAAATAGGATTGGAAGGAAATTCAACAGTTGAACCTTTAATAGAAAATTAAGAGTTAAATTTCCTTTCAATCCTATTTTTGTGATAGTTCAGTGATAGATATAATATTCGAACGAACGTGCAATGTTATCAGTACACTTTGACTAAAATTTGTTAAAACAATCAATTTCGCATAAACTACGGTACCAATCACTTTGCACAATCATTACATGTATGTATAAAAAAAATGTTCTTTTTATTTTCTGCAAATTTCAATAAGAAGGTATTAAATTTCATAAAAACACTATTTATGTCAGTCGGTAAATGACTCGGACGGTAACACAAGTTTGTCATCCCCTTAACGACGATCTCACTGCAAAACGACACATTGCTCGATATTCGGTCGAAACGACACGAAGAGAAAAAGTCACAGTTCGATAACGCGATACGAAAGGTGGGGGAGGTAAAACGCATGGAGCCCGGATGCTCCGAGTTTGCAGATTTCTATATATATATAATGTGTATGGAGGATGTTTGTGTGTGCGTGGGTCGGTAAAATAGTTTAAACAGTAGGCCGGAACTACGTTTTGCCCGCAGGGTACAAGAAGGCCGAGATCGGGCTGAACTCGAAGCACAGCAATGGAGGCTCCCTGGACCGATACACGGCTGACCCGAATCAGAGGGGTGCTCAAGCTCGTGCTGACATTATTAGGCCCAGGCCGACGCCTTGTAAGCAGCAGCTATTCGTACCCCAGTCGCAGCCTCGTAAAGCCGGCTCGCCTGTCGTTGTGCCTGCATGTGTGTATCACTATTAGATGCTTTATCGCATATTTTTTTTTATTTTTATCTCTTAATTTTATCTCTTTATTTACGATTTTTATTTCGGGGAAATTGTTGTAATGCCTAGTAGAAAATTATACGTTTACGAAGGTACGAATAATTGGAAAGTTCTCCTGGTTAGAGGGAGGTAAATTTATGAATAACAAATTACAGTCTTCGGCACATGAAATTACATAATTCGGCGTTGAACTCCAAAAATTTTGGTTTTTACACAAGTCAAAATAGATATAAAATTTATTTACTTAATTAAGCACACAATTATTTAATAGAAACTTCTAAAAATATTAAATGACTTATATAATATATACTAAAATATTAATATTTTGAATTCATTATATTATTTATCATATAGAATATAATATTTTTTCGTATTTTTCAGTCTATTATTTCCTTACTAAAAATATTGTTATTTGCTATAATCCATCCCTAGTAGTAATTTTAAACTAAGAACTAGGAATTAAAAATTGGTAGTAAGTACCTTGTGATGAAACGCTTTTTCTCCCATTTTATTAGCATTTAATAGAATGACCACAACCTCAAAACATTCGAATAATGCTTCCAGCTTTCCGGAAAGAGTAAACTTCAAAATTCCTACAGTTTCGGATGGGTTTTTAACGTTTTCGTCTGATTTACAACTAATTTCTGTTGTATTTCCAGTATTTACGAAGATAAACGCTGTTTTATTAGATTTTTCACTTGTCCATTTTTAATAGATATTTAATAGGACATAACTAGACTCAACTGTAATCTATATTGACAAGCTCAAAAATTGGAGAAAAATAGGATTTTACATTAATAAATGGTCATAAAATGTGAGAAAAAGCGTTTCATCGATAGGAGAAAAATGGGCACATTTTTCGCCTATTTTTTGCCCATTCTATTCAAACAGTCTATTTAATACTTATTTAATGGAATATGATTTCTACCAGGGATATGATGTTTATCATAAAATGTAGTATTTTTTTTTAATTTCTCAGTTTGTAATTTCGTTGCTAAAGATTATGATCATTTTCAACACAATATTTTTAACTTAATATATTTTTAATTATATTTTTAAGATTTTGACAATATGTCATTTCATTATACTAAAAACCACTAATGTCATTTATTATAATCCATTTAAATTTATAATAAAATATGACATTTATTGTCTTTTATTTCTCAGTGTCATTTTTTCATTAAATGCTATTGTAATTTTCAGTACAATATTTTTCTTCAGACAGAAAAAACCTAATTATAAGCTACAAAAATAGCGGTTTTTATTTTCAAACCTTAATCACTTAATAATTTTCTACTAGGGTATTAGCTGCTCGTTCGATAACAATTATTTGAAAAATTTACATATATTTATTTCAATTAAATATATTTTAAAAACGATTATATATAAATAATTATTTCTTTAATCATATAAACAATTTATTGTATAATGTACTAACCAAATGTAATGTATAACTGTACTATCCAACAAATTGTTATTAAATACTAAAATGATTTTATTTCGCAAAGTACACGATTTTCTTAAACATCCATTTCGTCGCGTAGTACGGAAGTATACTTAATATTCAACGAGAATTCGAAGAGCAGTTTAATAATCAAATCCCCGAAATAATATACATATTAATTACGAATACGGTAAAAAATTTATTAAACGATATTTAAAAATGGAGGGATATACACATATATATTTTCGATAAACCTAATTTACATAATTACGTTATAAAATGTCACCCAAAGGTTTTACGCATTCTTTGCCAAGCGAGATTTAATGCTTTTCATTAAATTTCATTTTAATTACCCACGTTATGTGGATTATCGACTTTTTGTTTTATTTAAAAATTTTATACATAATATATTATATATATAATTAAATAGCATCATCAGGTTTAAAATTAATAATCATGTATATGCGAGATCTTTTGTTGCAACTTTTAATTTATCAGGGAAGATATTGTAGAATCTAAAAATAAATTACACAGGAAATGTTATACTTTCTTCGTATCAAACACATTTACATTAGGCAAATCTATACTAACAACATATAATTAAAAACAATCTATTTTTAATTAACAGCACGTTCGTAATACAATGACGAACAATGATAATAGCTCAAATGTTGCGATAGAGTAACAATAATTATGTTAATTATGAAAATAACAAAAAAGAAACAAAGGTTTGAAATTTAATATATATTTTTTTAATTTTTTATTTAAACGACTGTTATTTATTTTAATGTTTATGTGACATATATGTTTTGTGAATTATAATTTATATATATTAGTAGTGATGC
This sequence comes from Theocolax elegans, assembly GCA_026168455.1. NCBI lineage: Eukaryota > Metazoa > Arthropoda > Insecta > Hymenoptera > Cerocephalidae > Theocolax > Theocolax elegans. The sequence continues at coordinate 77,140,402 of CM047427.1, read as the reverse complement.
GTTATATAGAAAGCTTGCGTAAATCGATATTATTATCCGCTTCCTAGTGAGTCAATTTTTTTTTTAAATATATATATTATTATAAATTTATTTTTAAAATTATTATTATTGTGCGAATGCTCAAATTAGAATCGATTTTTATTTTACATTGTACATGCATATACAGTGTTGTGACTCAAATTTAAATGCATCGTTGCCGCTAGATATATTAATAAATTGTGATGAAAAAACCGCACGTAAAATATTGCTATATATTTTATTATTACTATTAACATACGACGAGTCTGTCAATGTTGTATTTCGATATACATATATACAAGGACAAGAAAATTTAGTGAATTCAAGAAAATATTTTGTTGAATAATGTAGTTTTAAAAATTTTTAATTTATTAAATAAAGCATAAGGCATTTCCGTCATGCCTGAATAATCAAAAAATTGATACATTATCCTAGAATGGAGTGTCATACTCAACTTTTTTTTAGCCTTCCTACCTTATCGACGTTAAATGTCACATAAATTAGATATATTTGAAAAAAGCATTGATTCAGAAAGATCTACGAGTTCATTGACCTTCGTTTATAAATAATCGATACTAGTGTGTTAAATATTAGAAAAAAATATTTACATTTTTGAGAGACATCATTAACCAAAATTTTTAATTATTTGTACTACAATAATGGGTCATGATACAATTCGTTTCAAATTTATATTTAAATTATTGGTGAGGAATTAAAAAAAAAGTAATAGATATTTCTACTTAAAATTTAGTTCACGATTATTAATAAAGGAAAGGCATAATGAACTCTTAGAATTACATTAATTAATGTTGTCTTTCCTATTTAAAAAGTTCAAATTTCATTGCACGAGGAAATAGGTAAGGTTTTTTCGGGCTTTGTGGGAAAATTCTTAATACATTATTTCGGTCCCTTTGAACTTTATAAAAAATTTCAAAAATCTTGCACAAAGAATTACAAGTGAAAGAGACACAAAAAAATATTTTTATGTGTATTTTCTTCGTGTAATTTTATGCCTAATTTTCATTAATTTACCTATAAAGTTTAAAGAGATCAAAAGGCTGAAAAACTTTTTTCATGCGATTTTAATTATGTTGATTTTATGTCGATAACTTTAGGATTGTAAATCTTGAGTATGGTACCTCCAAAAATAAAAAATTTACAACAAACTTATAATCTTCGTCTAAAAATATGTTTCTTTACCTTTCTTTCAATTAAAATGTTCTCTTTCTAATTAAGTGTAATTATCAAGACAAGTAATTACTATAATACAGAGAGAAAAAATTTATAAATGTAATTATAATAATTACTAATGAATTATAATACAATTTCAGAAGTACTCGATAAAATTAATTATTTTCTAAACTAACATGTTTTATTGAATTCACCAAATAAGTTTTCTTCAAGTGTACGCATAAAGTATACATATAAAAACGAACGAACGAGAGGACATTACGTTGAATATTGTCGCAAGGAAAATAAATAGGATTCAAAAATTGAAATAACCAACGTAATCTCGTCTCGCGCGTGTAGATATACCTATACACATATACACGTAACATAAAGTAACGTTAAGGTATGCCGTATGTTGGTAAACTAACTGTCGTTAATTTTTGGTGGTAACGACGAACAAACAGCTCACTCGCAACGAGCCAACAAAATCGTCGTCGCCCTCTACAATTACACGGCCCGAGAAAGTACAGACGTGAGCTTCGTCAAGGGCGACCGCATGGAAGTGCTCGACGATTCCGAACCCGACTGGTGGAAAGTTCTGCATTTAACGACCCACCAAGAGGGCCTCATTCCCTGGAACTTTGTCGCTGTCGAGCGATCCGTCGAAAGCGAAGAGTAAATATTCATCTTTTCATTTTTACTTACACTTTTATATTGTGCTCTGCGCACCTTATAGTTCTTTATATTTTTTTTTCCGTTAATCCAAAATAATATTTATGATTATTTTTTTTATCGGGTTAATGGTTCGCGCAATCGTTTTACTTTTACTAATAGAATGAAGTTTTTCTTTTTTATAAAAAAATTGCGTTTTGCAAAGTAATTATATCAAGTCCTTCGATTTTCTGACGTCTCAATGTCGTTGGTTCACAATGTCTAATCCAGGATGTTTTAAAATATTAAAATTTTAATTTGGGAATCCTGAAGATTAACGCGTGAAGGAAGAACCGATCAAAACGTTGGCTTCAATTTTAATGAAAAATAATTACTTTTTTTTATTTCATTTCGTTGTGTCTCGGTTCGAATTGCAAGTTCAAGTTCTTCTTACTCGGTCGTGTTCTTTTTAACTTTAAGTTATAAAGACGTCGAGAATCGAAAATCAATTTTTTTGCCATTATACGTTATTAGTTAACGCGATCGTATTACATTTTAATTTGGTGTAATCGTTAGGATTATTATAATGTCACCTGTTTTTCCGTACAATTAGGAGGATGTTTCGAGTGTCAAAAGTTGGTTGTGAAACGCGTATATATATAATAAAATGTACGTACAAGTGTGTCACGAAATCCTTGAACGCGAGAAGTTTAAATGCGTCTGGGAAGTTTATATGTGAATGAATGAAGCGCAGAAATGCTTGTCGTTCGGGACAATAACCGTTAAAAATAGAAATTAAGTACTATTATTTAAAGTTCCCATTCGTTCGTTTAAAAGTTCGGGATATCCACTCGAAAAGTTTATTTACGAGGGGGTTTAGAGAGGAAAATCATCGATATTTAATTAATTTAAAGGTTTTTAATTAAATCATAATGGTAAAGTTAGACATCATTGTACTTTATTTGAGAATTATTCAATACTGCGCCACATTATAAATGAAAATATTAATGCATCAAGAAAGGCATTGGAAGAAAATTTAACTATTAAGTGGGTGATACATTGACTGTTGTCGACCGAGAAAAATATATTAATTATTACATTTATTTTAGGGTATATACAATGTTTTATGAAATAATTTATCTTTCTATACAAATTTTCAAACATCAACTTCTACTAAATTTTATAAAAGTTTTTGCCGGAAATTATATTTTACTGTGCAGGTGCAAAGTGCCTTTTATTTATTTACCTGTAAATGTGCATTGACGTATTATTCTATTATCCAATTCTTCTGTGATTGGGATTTATAAAAGAAGTCAATTTTGTTAAATCAATGTAAAAAGTGTCCTTATTTTGTTCGGTTAGTAACAATCGAGTATCCCACACCGTTAATATCTTTGTAATTCTATAATCATAGATAATTTTTTAATACGTCAATATTTTTGTATTGAAATTTAGCTCAGTGATCGGTGATACTCAAATAAAGTCCAATTATATTTAGATTTTTCATAATTTAGTTGTATTTATGTAGCTAAAATATTTTTCGCCGTTACAAGTTTCAATTTACTCGATCGATAACCTAATTTGACATTGAAAACAATTAGACTCTTAATTTTTTGACACTTATTTAACATTCAAATTTTCTTCCACAGACATTTTTCGTTTGTTTATAATTTACCATATGTATTTAATTAAAATAGATTTTTCTTCTTCATTGATTCAGTCGGTAACAATTTGATGTGGACGTCAAATCAAACGTGTTCACCGTGTGCAATTCTGAAAGATATTACAATTAATCTATCAAATTTTGGTATTGATTCTTGAGTAACGTAACGTAAAAAAACTTTATTACTCAACAAATTATTACGAAAAATCGACACAACACTTGCAATTCTGTACAGAAATTAGATGATTAATATTATAAATCGTAAGAAAATTAGATTAAAATTATAAACTGCCAAATTATAATCAAAACGATAGTTTCGACGTTCCCTTAACAATTTGTCTTAAACATTCCTTTCTGTGTGATAAAAAATGTTGATATTCTTACTAATAAAAATAACTTTTTATTTCCCTACAGTTGGTTCTTTGAGAACGTGTCACGAAAAGAAGCCGGTAAGCTTTTGCTCGTCGACGAGAATCGTCGTCGCCCTCTACAATTACACGGCCCGAGAAAGTACAGACGTGAGCTTCGTCAAGGGCGACCGCATGGAAGTGCTCGACGATTCCGAACCCGACTGGTGGAAAGTTCTGCATTTAACGACCCACCAAGAGGGCCTCATTCCCTGGAACTTTGTCGCTGTCGAGCGATCCGTCGAAAGCGAAGAGTAAATATTCATCTTTTCATTTTTACTTACACTTTTATATTGTGCTCTGCGCACCTTATAGTTCTTTATATTTTTTTTTCCGTTAATCCAAAATAATATTTATGATTATTTTTTTTTTATCAGGTTAATGGTTCGCGCAATCGTTTTACTTTTACTAATAGAATGAAGTTTTTCTTTTTTATAAAAAAAATTGCGTTTTGCAAAGTAATTATATCAAGTCCTTCGATTTTCTGACGTCTCAATGTCGTTGGTTCACAATGTCTAATCCAGGATGTTTTAAAATATTAAAATTTTAATTTGGGAATCCTGAAGATTAACGCGTGAAGGAAGAACCGATCAAAACGTTGGCTTCAATTTTAATGAAAAATAATTACTTTTTTTTATTTCATTTCGTTGTGTCTCGGTTCGAATTGCAAGTTCAAGTTCTTCTTACTCGGTCGTGTTCTTTTTAACTTTAAGTTATAAAGACGTCGAGAATCGAAAATCAATTTTTTTTGCCATTATACGTTATTAGTTAACGCGATCGTATTACATTTTAATTTGGTGTAATCGTTAGGATTATTATAATGTCACCTGTTTTTCCGTACAATTAGGAGGAATGTTTCGAGTGTCAAAAGTTGGTTGTGAAACGCGTATATATATAATAAAATGTACGTACAAGTGTGTCACGAAATCCTTGAACGCGAGAAGTTTAAATGCGTCTGGGAAGTTTATATGTGAATGAATGAAGCGCAGAAATGCTTGTCGTTCGGGACAATAACCGTTAAAAATAGAAATTAAGTACTATTATTTAAAGTTCCCATTCGTTCGTTTAAAAGTTCGGGATATCCACTCGAAAAGTTTATTTACGAGGGGGTTTAGAGAGGAAAATCATCGATATTTAATTAATTTAAAGGTTTTTAATTAAATCATAATGGTAAAGTTAGACATCATTGTACTTTATTTGAGAATTATTCAATACTGCGCCACATTATAAACGAAAATATTAATGCATCAAGAAAGGCATTGGAAGAAAATTTAACTATTAAGTGGGTGATACATCTGACTGTTGTCGACCGAGAAAAATATATTAATTATTACATTTATTTTAGGGTATATTCAATGTTTTATGAAATAATCTATCTTTCTATATAAATTTTCAAACGTCAACTTCTACTAAATTTTTATAAAGTTTTTGCCGGAAATTATATTTTACTGTGCAGGTGCAAAGTGCCTTTTATTTATATACTTGTAAACGTGCATTGATGTATTATTCTATTATCCATTTCTTCTGTGATTGGGGTTTATAAAAGAAGTCAATTTTGTTAAGTCAATGTAAAAGAGTATTTATTTTGTTCGGTTAGTATTTTTGTATTGAAATTTAGCTCAGTGATCGGTGATACTCAAATAAAGTCCAATTATATCTCGATTTTTCATAATTTAGTTGTATTTACATAGCTAAAATATTTTTCGCCTTTTAAAGTTTCAATTTACTCGGTCGATAATCTAATTTGACATTGAAAACAATTAGACTCTTAATTTTCTGACACTTATTGAACATTCAAATTTTCTTCCACAGCCATTTTTGGTTTGTTTATAATTTACCATATGTATATTTAATGAAAATAGATTTTTCTACTTCATTGATTCGGTCGATAACAATTTGATGTGGACGTCGAATCAAACGTGTTCACCGTGTGCAATTCTGAAAGATATTACAATTAATCTATCAAATTTTGGTATTGATTCGTTTAGTGATACGATGACGAAGAATCATATGAATTATCGTGATTCTTGAGTAACATAATGTAAAAAAACTTTATTACTCAACAAATTATTACGAAAAATCGACACAATATTTGCAATTCTGTACAGAAAATTAGATGATTAATATTATAAATCGTAAGAAAATTAGATTAAAATTATATACTGCCAAATTATAATCAAAACGATAGCTTCGACGTTCCCTTAACAATTTGTTTTAAACATTCCTTTCTGTGTGATAAAAAATGTTGATATTCTTACTAATAAAAATAACTTTTTATTTCCCTACAGTTGGTTCTTTGAGAACGTGTCACGAAAAGAAGCCGGTAAGCTTTTGCTCGTCGACGAGAATCCTCGAGGTACTTTCCTGGTTAGGCCTAGCGAGCACAATCCACGAGGTTACAGCCTGTCGGTCAAAGACTGGGAAGAAGGTAGAGGCCATCACGTTAAGCATTACAAGATCAAACCTCTTGACAATGGCGGTTTCTTCATCGCTACGAACCAAACATTCCCAACGTTACCCGCTCTCGTTATGGCGTACAGCAGTGAGTACTCGCATTTGATGGATTTTTTATTTCCCAACTACACGTAAATTTAATTTTATAACTACTCGGTGTATTGTAATTATAGAGTTATTATCTTCTATATTTCTGTTTATCATCTCCCGTGTTCGTGAATGTCAACGAGATAGTACGCTTAGTTTATATTTTAATGTAATTACACTTTGAATTATACCGTTTTCGTCGCGTATTTCTTTTTATTTATCGTGGAATAAACGCGAACAAAAGTGAATTTAAACAAATGTAAGTATTACGTTAATGAAATGGACGTTTCAAAGTATTAACAAATTTGTTAACGTAATATGATAATTATGTAAGGTAAAAATCCTTTTTTTATTGATGATAATGTATTTTTTATTTATTTATTTATTATTTTATCAATTATTTATATTAAACAATGAGTAATCTTTATCATCTATGCAGTATGAATATTAAGTTATGAACAGCATAATAAGGGAAAGGTATAGATCATACATAACTTCAATTTTTTGTTGCATTCGTGTTTATGTACATACTTCCTATTGTTACTCATTTAGTTCCTATTGTTTTCGTCAATTATAGAGCAGCGCATCAGAGATATTATATATTAATATGTATTAAATGATAAAATAGTGAGTAATTTAATCAATTTTTGTGTTCAATAAGTTTTTAAGTTTATGCATAAAGTATATATATAAAAGAGTTATTTTTAAGTTGAGTTCTATGTACGAAAAATTTTAAAATTATATCTTTCTATAAATAAAAGTTATGCATTCTAATGATAATGAAAAAAATCCATTGAAGCGTCATCAAATAAGATGTACATGTATGGTTAGTTCATCAAACTCGAAAAAATCTTTATTATCAGTAAAATTTAGCACCTTAGGTACCACAAAGATTTCCACCTAAATTATAAGTGTAATGTTTACGTTGTATCGTTATAGAAAATGCGCTGGGTCTGTGTCACGTATTGTCGAAGCCGTGTCCAAAGCCACAACCGGATATGTGGGACTTGGGACCGGAACTACGCGACAAGTGGGAGATCAACCGTAACGAGATCCAACTCATACGAAAACTCGGACACGGTAACTTTGGCGAGGTTTACTATGGCAAGTGGCGTAACAAGATCGAGGTAGCGGTCAAGACACTCAGACCCGGCACGATGTCTACCGAAGCGTTCCTACAGGTAAATCCTACACTTTCTTCGCTTTAGTTTTTTTATTATATTCTTTTTTGTTTTTGTTTCGTTCCGATCACTCAATTTTCGTTGATTTTCAAGGTAACGGAATGTAAATTGAACTCAGTGGAGATTTATATTTAATAAATATGGTAAATTATGGAAACCGGAGGTATCGTTGTTTTTCATTTGGGTATAAGCAACTAAAATATTGATGTATTAAAAGAGAGGTGTTTAAATCAAATTTCACGTTCTTCCAAATCTTTCTAATCATACCTTTAAGAGTGGTATTTCCTTCCAGTACCTTTTTTTTAAATAATTTAGTCTATTAACTGTGTTTACGAATTGAAATAAATTAGAATGAAGCACTGGGGAAATTACGAAAAAATATTAAACTGTGCACTCGGCAAAATTGCATAGATCGATTAACATTTTGACGGAAAAAGTCGGCATTGTCGCACAAAGTTTTCTAACTCTAATACATTAATAAGAGGATTATATATGATCGTTTAAGCATTAGGGGATAGTTTTTATATCGTAGATTTCGATTACAGACTGTTTTTGCAATTTTAATATTGCTTTAATTAAATTATTGGCTGTTCCATACTACGTACATATAATTTTGTTCCTGGCCCTATTATTAAACGGTATAAACACTGTTTTAAATCAATATTTACCGATTTATTTATAGATGTTTATTGGTAAAATAGGTAAAAATGCATTATTAATCGATTTAAATGATATATGCATGTTGTATAAAGGCTAAATAATGTATTTCTTTTGGTTAGAAAGTTAACCTACAAACGCACTTGAAGGTTACTTTTGAGCTTTTTTTCCGGAAAAATTGATATTATTTCAGTATGTGTGTTAGTTAAACGTATATTTATCGAATCACTAATATGTGTATGCTCGTCATTGTTCATTAGTAACCGATTAAAATTCAAAAGTATGTGAAAAAGGGCTATTGAATCTTTATAATATAGTTGCATCAAGACTCACGGAAGACTCTTACAGGTTCATGTTATACCAAAGTAACTCGCATTTGTATTATCATCAAAATTATTAAACATCGTTTTATTTATAGAATTTTATGATTGCATACACTAAATAAAGATAAATCCTTGTAGTATCAATCGAAATACTAAGCTAAATTGTTAAAAAATAGTTAAATTTTGAGTTTTTAAAAGTGTTTAATAAATAGGGACAGGATTATTAAACAGCCGGGACATGTATTTCAAGGCGTTTAATAATACGTGCACATAAGGCTCTTCGTTTTTTAATAGTATAATTAATTAAAACCGTTTAAATTAAAATGTTAAACCAGGTAATTGTTCAGAAAGAATACGCGCATCGAATGGTATACAAATTTCCAACATTGATGCTTATTTCAATTTTTTATTGAGATCGGAACAAAAAACATGTTAAAAATCGTTTAATAACAGGGACTTTTACCTTACATCAGTATTCTCGTTAGAAACTTAGTACGATGTTAGATATGAAAGGTAATGATATTTTCGTTTGTCCGTATTTTACCTGTATTAATTTTTATCTATTAACTTTAATAGAAAAAACATTCTAATTATTCGATTACAAAAAATTGTGTGTTTAAATTACAAATTAATACAAAAGTTTATTCTTTAATTATGTATAAAGTATATAATAAAACAATTTTTTAACAAACATCGAGTTGTCTCTAAAAAAGAGTTTATTAATAAAAAAAATTGTAGGAAGCGGCGATAATGAAGCAATTCCGGCATCGTCATCTGGTAGCTTTGTACGCAGTTTGCTCGAAAGAAGAACCAATTTACATAGTTCAAGAATACATGTGCAACGGTAGCCTCCTCGATTTCCTACGAACCGGAGATGGCAAGTACATGCAATTCGAAGACTTGATATACATCGCTGCTCAAGTGGCTTCGGGCATGGAACATCTCGAAAGCAAACAACTGATACACAGGGATTTAGCAGCGAGGAACGTCTTAATCGGCGAGAAGAACAAGGCAAAGATCTGTGATTTCGGCCTAGCTAGGGTCATCGAGGACGACGAATACTGTCCAAAACAAGGTAGTAGGTTCCCAGTTAAATGGACGGCACCCGAAGCTGTCGTGTACGGCCGATTCAGTATCAAGAGTGACGTTTGGTCATTTGGTATACTGCTTATGGAGTTGTTTACTTATGGACAGGTTCCTTATCCAGGTGATTAGTTTTTTTGTCTTTTTTCAACTTTTATCGTTCTTATTTTCATCTCTTTAAAAACCAGGGAGTGCAATTCTCACTCTATAAGAAATTTCTGTTTTTAAAATTTGTGCTTCTTGAAGATTAAAAAAAATGTTTACAAGAGAACGATCTATGTCACTCTCTGTAAATAAGAGAATGGGAACTAATACATAGGTTGAGCGCAAATTATTGTCCTGCATATGAGGCTTTTGTTTTTAATCGTTATTTACTATTTATTTTCAATTCGATGTCTACATAGTCAACGCGTTCCAAATGAAACAATGACTAATATTACCACGAACCTACCACAGTTAAAAATATTTATATACTGATTCAATTAAAGTAAAATTTATATATTTGAAAAAATTGTTAATTATTATTCACAATAAATAAAGTAACTATCGTAATATATAACAGAAATTCATTGTTTTTAATATATATGCAAATTATGCTTCTTAATTCTATTTATTTTCATACTCAAGTGTAAATTTAGTTATGTGTATTCATTTTTCTTAACTACCATTATTTAAATATTAATAATTTTGTTGTAGACTGTAATTATACTGTAATTGTTGTAGGAAAATATTTAGATTTAGCACCCTTGTTTACAGAGTGAAGTTTCAAAAGTTTTAAATTGCTCTTTAGAAAATAGTTCGGTTTATACTAGCTCTAAGAGTGACAGTTATTCTCTTATAGTGATTTTTCACTCCTTGGATTTTAGAAAGTTGATATAGTCAAAGCTAAATAAACATTTTCTGGCAATCGAGTACAAAAGAAAAAACATATAAAGAAATTAACAATTGTGATTAAAACGTATTTCAGGTATGCACGGACGCGAGGTGATTGAGCATTTAAACAACGGTTATAGAATGCCAAAACCAGTGAATCATCCATTACCGGACAGTATCTACCGTTTGATGTTACAATGTTGGGATGCAACGCCGGATAAACGACCGACCTTCGAGTTCCTTAACCACTACTTCGAATCTTTCAACGTGACCAGCGAGATACCTTATCTTGAACCACCGACCGACTGATACATGGCCCACCATGCGACTGGGGGTCACTTAGTGCCACACCATCCACACTACCATCCACATAATATGAACTGTGCCATGGAATTTTACGGTATTTATTGCTGAACCGGTGTTCCTGATGCTGTTGATACTACCAATCCTACGTTCGAGTGAAAAGATAAACAAACAAGCAAACAAACAAACATACTGCCACCTCCTCCAAATACCCGATATTGCGTAGAAGAGTCGATTTACTCTAAACGTACGTGCGACTTTGAATATAGGAGTTTTACATGTTTATTTCTTCATAAAAATTATGAAACGTCTCTTGGTTTTGTTCAACCAAGTTGTTGATGGGTTTAGGTTTGATCTCTGCTTGACTCGAATCCGACGTTTACCGACTTCGTACTCACGCGTTTATAGATCTGCATTTAAAGAAAAAAAAAGAAAAAAATAAATCTCTTCTACGTGAAAAATCTCTTCAGATACAAAAAATAAAGTATAACAGAATGACAGTGCAAATGATCAACGACGAGAGACTCCATGTGCCATAAAATATGCGTACATATAAATCTATTATGTATAATGTATATGTGCGCAGTACTCGATCCACGTTGTGTTTGGGATTTCGGAACGAACTATTCGAACGTAAGTCGCAATAACACGAAACAAAAGGAAACAATGGTTTATTACCGATCTGTATAAAAATAACAAAAAAAAAAAGAAACGGTCATTGCGGAGTCATTTTTACGCGATTTCGGATAAGGAAAAATATAATTAATGGGAAAACGCAGGTGTTTTAGGAATAATTTTAAACAAAGTATTTATAAGAAGTAGGTCTGTTTCGAATCGACAATTACACGTAAAATGCATTAAACTGTTAGGATTAAAAAAACTAGTTACCGTGTAACTGCAAATTAGTCTGTTAGAGGCAGTTACGAATTTATATTAAAAGAAACAAAAAAAAATAATAATGAAAAAAAACTGATATAAGAATGTGTTGCGTTGATAAAGGTGTAAAAGTTAGATTAAAGGGTTTTTTCCTGAATATTTCAATCCTGCGACGTAGATACGTGCTCCTGAGAGGTGGATTATATTTATAAAGATTAAATGAAAAATTTCGATAGAAAACCAATTATATGAACGACGAGTGTATCCATTCTAAGAATGGATAAATTAATCTTATGACAAACACTATAAAAATCTGTTGATCAAGTTTGAATAGGTAATAAGTCGCGATAAACTATTGCATTTATTTAATTAAGATGATATATATAGAAAATATATATATATACGTAAACAATTTTCTTTTCTTTCAGTATTCAAGCAGAAAAGTGTTTATTTTATTTTGCTGTGATTTTAAACTGCCCACATAAAGTCCATGACTCTTTGAAATTTTTTCAAACTGTAAAATTCGTAACGATTTGTTTATTCAAATTTTTTTAATCGCTATTGTTAATTTAATTAATTGTCTCGTAATCAACTTTAGACCAATTTGTTGAAGATGTTGATCAAGTTCCTCTTGAATGCAGTAAAACATTAAATTAACAATAATTAAGGAAAATTGAAAAATAAATATAATGATAATAGGATACGAATAATTTTCCGTAAGTACTTTGAAGCAAGCTCTATTTTTTCTTTGTACACGAGATTAAACGCTAGGATACCATTTTAGCCAATTGTTACTATGAAATACTACCATGACATTGCCATGAAAAACAAAAGTGAAATACTATCGAGAAGGACTTTTTAGCGATTGATAAAGCTAGAAAATAACTAAAGATCGGTCAAACAAAAAAAGCTATACTTATAAAATACGTAGAATGTGCGCGCGTGGAAACAAAAATGGAAAACTCAATGCAGACGTTTGCTAAACTAGGCCAAGTTAAATTTTAAGCAATGGATGTTACTCGTAATAACTGTCCGCAAAATCATGCTGTAAATTTTTTACTAAACCTATATATTTCAAACACCAGAACAGGTCCTATATAGAACAGTCTATTAGCACAAGAAAGAAAATGTTATCTCTTTGAAAATTAATATGCATCCCTCCTGAATGTCGCTGAAAAAATGTAAAGCTGACTTTAATAATGCTGGTCTTTAAACAAAAGAGTGTTCGTACCAGTCGTGTTAAAATAAATCACTGCTAGGTAACCTAATAAAGCAAAGTGAAAAATTAATATAATTTTATGTAATTGTGTGTATCACGGATACCAATTGATTCGTAATGTAAACAATTATATTTAATTATACATACCATCCGTTCTTTAAAAATAATATTTCGATAAAGTACGCGTTATTATAAGATATTTGTAGAGGTATCACGGATACTTTTATTTTGTACACATGAAGAATACTAACTATTTTTCTGAAGAAAAATAGATTTAAAGTATTTTTTGATAATAATTTTTTCCTTCCTTTTTTGTATTTCATTTTCTACAATAAACTTATTGATGTTAGCTCACGCGAAAAGTTAATTAAAACGTATAAAAGGTACGTTTGCCTTGAATGTAACTAAATAATAATGATATGTATATTTTGAATTAAACTAAATATTTTATTACCTAGCATATATAAACAACAAATGAAAAACGTAATAATAGGTTTTTAAAGCAATGAACTTTTGCCTAGCAGTGATTGCCGTATATAGAAATTTTTGGTGCAAAAGAGAGAAAAAAACTAAAATTACCTATTCAATTATACGTTAGGGACGATTGTATATTTTTATTATTGATTTTCTAGTGGAGTAAGAAATATGAAATCGTAAAGGAAAACAAAAAATGCACTTTTATGCACGCAAGTACGCCGAATTATTAGAGACACGTAAGATCACCAAGTTTTGGATTGCTTTATTTTAAAAATCGATCGATCGTTGCAGCTGAATTAGCGCGAGCGTAAAATTTTCTATCGTAAAACGCGAGTAATTAATTAAGATTAAAAAAAAACTTAGTTTTTTCGAATAAGTCGAAAAAAATGACTGAAAATTTCGAAACATAAATTAGATTTTGTTTTTCAAATAAAGCAATTCGATCCTATAAATAGATGATACCTATTTAAAAAATACACATTTCATCGTATCCCACAGTACGAATTTTCTACGCCAAAACTTTTTGTACAACAAAAAATGTTAATATTCGTTCGTTTCTTCCCGTTGAACGATGTCTATATCATTTGTATCTCGTAACTAAGAGGAGTTACTGATTTTCGATTGCGTTATCGACTGTATTAAAAAGTACAATGAAATTATTATATATGCATTTACACAGATACACATACATATGTAACGAATGTATGAATGAATCGTTTACAAAAGAAAACGTTTCCGAACACTCCGCAATTCAATTTTAAAGGCAATCGAAAATCATTACTCTTACGGAAATCCGACTGACTTCTCGATAATGAAAATAAGCATTTCACAATGTATTCCTCATCTTCACATCATTGTTCCATTCTTCGATGTGGGACCAATTTGGTTTTTTTCCATTTTATTCTCAAACACTCACTCTCACACTCACACATATATATATACCCGTTTGCCTTCGTATAAAAATTTATTTCTTTTCCATCTTTCAAGATAATGGAATAATATACTCGAACAGTACTTAATCCGTTCTGTTATATACATATAAATATATAAATAAATATATATATAATACTGTACTTCAAAGGAAAAAAAACGACTGCCACTTTTAACTTTTAAGACGAGATAACAAAAAAAAAGGAAACACGTAGATGGAAAGTTTCGAAAAAATTGTAGATTGTAGAATTTGATATGTGAATATATTAAAAAAAGAAACACGTGAAAATTGTAGAAATTGGATGAAAGAATGTAAAAAACTGATTCAAAGAGTGAATACGAAATTTTTCTTGTGGTGCTCACCTCCCTCGCGTACTCGTCTTTGCTGTTATATACCTTTTTTCTACTTTTAGTTGTACACTTAGCGGTAGAATTTTTTTTACCATTTCGCTACTAAATTTTGGTATATCTATATCAATTTGGAAAATGTGTACATTGTACTCCGAAAAATGTATACTTGGTTTTTTTTTTCACGAAAAAGAGAGAGAGAAAGGAACTTCGTATTCATTCGTCTGCGTCAGAAGGGAAAATCGGATGTAAATATTTCGTCTGGTTTTCCAGCGGCATTTTGTACGTTTTTATCTGCAGTTTTTTAAAATCTCGCTAGAGAAGGGGTCAAACAAAATGTTATAGAAATGACGAAAATGCGTTTCAACAAGAAAATAACAAACAAATAAGAATTGACTTTGTCGTTTTTGTATAGTTAAGATTTAGGTTTCACCTTTAACGATATTTGTGTATCAACGTATTACGAAGGAATCTCACTGTGCTGTTGTAACACATCCACGTTAGTAAAGTTTGTTTTGTTCAATTTTTTTTATCAAGGCTTTGGCGTGATACTTGGCATATTGAAAGATCGGTGTATAACGTAGATTTATGATTAGCGTGCTTGTTAGATAAAAAAATAATTTATAAATGTAGGTTTAACAAGGAATACATAGTTTGATTCGAATTAAATTAGCATATTCGATCGATTACCGCGTCACGTATCTTCCACGACAATACATCATTTTACATACACGAAATTAACTCGTTACCCCCCGATTTCATCGAAAACACGCTCGTTTCATCGTTTATAAAAATTATGTGAATCGTTTCTTATGTAACGTACAAGAGGCCTATATAATCGAATAAGAAAAGTAAAGCTACAAAAATTAAAAGACGAATCGAATATGCTAAATTAATGAGAAAAAAAGTAAATAAGTGATCGATCGCATTTCTGTCCTCGATAATGTAATATCGCGTTCCGCTAATTAGACGAGTAACGGTATATATGTATATATATACACGTTTCAGTCGAAGTTATTTTATAACAAAAAATATATACATATATATATACATATATCGACTGCACACTTATACGATTGAATCCTTTCGCGGCGAATGTTTCCGCTTTTTCCTGAACTAAACGAGATAAAACGGTTAGAACTTTGCGAGAGACAAATTTAATAAGAAGTAAAAAAAAAGTAATGATAAGAGACTATTTTTGCTCGAGCCAAATACACGTGGATTATTAGTGAATATTTTTAACGGTGACAAATGTTTAACGATTGTTGACAACCAAAAAAAAAAAGACGAAAAGAAACTAAGAAAGAAGTAGAAGAAGCTCTAAACTTTCCGAAATATTATTTATTTTCATCCGTTATATAGACACCAGTATATACTCGATAAGAATCTATATAGGATTAATTTATTATTCTCTATTTTCTTTTTGCTGACGAGTTGAAATCGAAGAAAATTCTTATTGCATGAGTATATAATACACCTTATATTGTAAATAGTTTAACTTTACAATCTATAGGTACATTTTTACGTTTACGTATTTATATATATATACAAATTCTATTCTATTTCAACTCGATGGTCTATATGTTTCTTTTTCTTTTCCGTCCGAGTATACGAAAATATTTCCAACCTGGGTGGTATATACGTTCACTTTTTGCTTTTTCTTTAAAGATGTGAAAAAAAAGGAAAAATGTGCGGTATAGCGTCTATTTTTACGTCCACGCTGGAAATAGGTATATATCGTATATATGTATGTCTCGATAACACGAGTAATTTCGGCGTTTGTATACAAAAATTTTTCTCCTACTTGGTCAATGGAAAGTATACCGTGGTGTATACGCACACAAGTCGTTTCGTCACCCCCTTTCCTGTCGTAAATCGTAAACCGAGGTGTCCATACGTGATAAAGATATATATCTATACAATCTTTTTTATTTTATGCCCTACCACTGTAATGTGTAAATTCCCTAAATTCGATGCTGGATCCTCATCATATACATGTACTATATATGGAGGTTTTGATGTTTTAAAATATCTATTTTTCTCTTGTTTTTTAAAAATATCTATATTAAACATAGAATTGTCTAAATTGACCTGGCTATGATTTTCAAAAGTTTTTACCTTTTTTAGTTGTTGAGCATAACTAGTTATTTCTTGATTATTTCCTATCCTATTTCCACTTAGTCTATCCTGCGAATTATCCCTTTGCGGAGACTTCCTTTTTAACGCGTTAGCCATTAATATTTCTTTTTGTTTTTTAATGGACGGATCACGCGTTGTTACGTTTGGACGAAATCTTGTACCGTGCTTATTTTCATACACTTACAAGTATAGCGTAAACGTTTATTTAAAAAATGTAAATGGTTGTCGTGATTTTTATTACACAACCCCACGATTTTTCTCACGCGTCGGTTTCTTTTACAATGGATTCTCTAATCAACATTATGCGCGCGCGTTTAAAATTTGATCAATCAAGCAATTTTTTTGTTTTTAGTATTTGTATCATTAATTTTTTCAACTCGAAGGGATTAGAGCCATTCGCAGATGAAGTTGGAAAACCATCCAAACTTATAACTCCGGGCTATGCAACTATATCACAAGCCACTAGTTTTGTTATTAATTGAAATCTCGTCCTTGCCATAGCCAGCCATCTGAAATATTAATTATTTATATATTATTAATTTTACTCTGAATATAAGCAAATTGATCTACTATCAGTTCTCGAGATTTAAAATAAATTAATAAATAACGCTGAAGAAAAATGAATGTTTCGTTAGTTGAAGAATAAGAGCTTGTGAAGAAAATTCGTGACGAACGTGTGATATATATTAGCGACATAGCCTCCAATTGTGAATTACGAATTTTACGGAGACGAGGTGAACGGACGACGACGATGAGTCACTTGGAAACTTACATACATATATATATATATATATATATTTTAAATTGCTTCGGGGAATCCTTTCGCTACAACTGCGTAATACACGCGTGTCGACATAATTTTCTTTTACATTAAAAACGCCATTCTTCGTCTATATACATACGTGTGTCCTGTATATATAGATATATGCATAACTAAATAGTCGACTTGAATTACAATCATGGAACACAAAAATGTATCTCGAAAGCAATCCGTTGTCCTATAACGTGAATTGAATTTTTGGTCTTTCTTTTTTTTTAGTTACTGCAATAAAACGTCCACGGCTTTTCTTTACCCTATACGTTTTTTTTTCTTTTTGTCTTTTTAGCGCTGTGCAAATCTTTCTCACTCTTTGATGTGCGTGTCTGCGTGGAGTGTGCATGCGTTATGTGTAAAGTATAAATCACGAGAGATCCGCCGTATAATAAAGAGAAAATATAAAATAAATACGTTTTCTCTATTATCGTTTGATATTCTTCACGACATTGTATCTCTTTATTTTTTTTCTACGGAGGAAATGACAAAATCATTGTGTAACATGTTGGTTAAGGGTTTTATTTTATAAGATTGATATGCTGTCGTCATTGTTTATGTACCAAAGTTTTTTTTATATATAAATATATATATATATAAATATTAAGTAATTTAACTATTATTTTGTAATATTATTAATATAATTATTATAACGCATATGGAGATAAATATATTATGTATCATAAGTACCGAGATCGTTGTTTTTCATTTTATTAATCACACATTTATACCTATTATAATTCTAAGAGAATTCTTTTTTTTCACTTTGTGAATATGAATCTTGTTATTAATTAATCTTGGATACTGCAGGTAAAGGTTTGTTCATTTTAAATAAATATCGATATGCATCTTCATGATTGAATTTATAAAGTTTATTTTTCACTATTTTTCATAATATCGGGGTATATACATGATTTTTAAAAAAAAAGAAAAACGTTCAATAAAATAATATATAATGCATACAAATAAAATTCTATTCTTAAACCAAAAGCTATAAGTCCTTTGAAATGCTAATTGTAAATTGCATAAAGAACCCTGAATAATTGTTTACATAAAATTTGATCGTTTAGTCGTTTAACGTATATTTACACTTTTTTTTTGTAGCCCAGCTAACGAACACGACTGCAAAATTATAATCATTCAAAAATGAAATTGAAAAAAATGGCTGCAGTTATATATATATAAATATATATAGGTATGCTTACAGTCTTCATAAAACTATTAATCTGTACTTCAACTAACTCTGTTATAATGTAAATGAACAGTACAATACGATTCAGAACACAAGTAATAGTTAATAAAAACCAAAACCTGTTTACTAGATTTTATTTTTTTTATTTAAATCTATATTAGATATAATTTATGTATAAAAAAAATTAAATGTATACCAAAATTGCAGTTTATGAACGAGAGACAGATCTTAATAAAAGTCCAACATTTCTGTTTATGGCCTTAAATTTGTTACCGCATCGATGAAACAGAATGTTGGTACCTTTTTTTATCATTTATGATTGTTCGTTGTTGATTATCAAATCAACTTTAACGCAATTTCTTTTTTAATTTTAGCTTCTAATTAAGAACATTTGAAATGTTTTTATTAATTGAATTCATTCGAAGTAAATTAGTGAATAATTTAAAAAAAAACTGCGTGTTAAATTTCAACTACATTTCCTATTTTTTAGCTGAATTATAAACTATGAAAATAGAACTAGAAGTTTCTTAAACTGAACTCTAAAAACCTTTACATCAAATCTTGATTTTTAGAATTTACTAGTAAAATTCTCATTTCATGTTGTAATAACTCAGTGCTGCATAATTTGTAAAGATATATTAATTTATTTTAAGAAAATTTAAACCTACAAAAGTATTAAAATGTACTTTAAAATTAAAAATTCAACTTTTACGAAAACTATAAGCTTTTAATATTGAGAAAGCACTGCCGATCATTTACACTAACGATTAACCATCTGATTCTAATAAATGTAGTGCTAGCAAAGATAGATAATTGTTAGCGATGCACTAAAATTAAAAAAGAACTTGTTAGACGTGTTTCCAATTACAAAGCACATGATGAAGCACACTTAAATGTACATCATCTCAGCCATGTGTGACATTTTCTTTGGAATATGAACAAACTCCTCGAAGTAACTCGCGAGCTCGTCAATCGTCACGTCACATGGTGGTGGTGATATTCGTGCTTGCACCGAACATGTTGAACTCGATGGCTGCTGCTGCCCATTGCCCGATGGTGTTTGAATGTCAGTATGACCACTGAGCTTCTTCAGGCTCGGCATAGTATTACTCCGAGCTCGTTGAAAGCTGTGGGATTGGTAGGCCTCGGGTATACTAGCATCATCCTTGGCTTGCCTAGGATTTTGGCTAACATTTAGGGATTTGAAGTCTTTTGTTACTGCGCCATGGCCAAAGGTCTTATTTTTACTGCAATTAAAAGTACATTTTTAGTGTAAAAGTACATTAAAAGTGCATTTAACAAATGTATTAGAAGACAACTGCTATGTAATAAATGCCATGCTAAGGAGTCTTATAAAATTGTAAGTGTGTGTAAAATATATATATATATATAAAGTTGATTATGTAACTGTATCTATTTATGAAACTGATATTGCTAATTTTGAAATTATTTAATATACTTGATTCTGATTGCAACATAAACAAGTTTTTAGATATATGTTGCTGCTACACTGATTTTATGTCTATCAATATAAATTATAAATTGCTTTCTACTAGTTATACTTTAAAACTTTTAGCTGTTTTAATTGTATTTTAATTGTAACTTTTGAAGGTTTTTTTAGTAACAGCATTTTACTTTTATATTTTCTTATTTTTTATTTTAATTATACTTACTTGGAAATACTGAGTTTACAAGCTTCCTCAAGAAGAGTACTAGCAAGATTATCAATTATACAATCAGCATGAATACTAGCATGAAGATCACACGTGGGTTCAGAGCTGCAAAGTTTGAGGACAGCTTCTCGAATGATGGAATTTTTCTTGAGCTTTTCACGATTTGCCAAACGTTTTTTCCTCTCTTTACACTTACTGAATGTACACTTCATCGCTGTCTTTGTACATTTGGAACTCTCAGTAGGTTGTAATGGCCTATTGGGCACAGATTTCCAAGGGATGTTGCTGTTATTCATGCTGAATGCACCTTTGTTTAGACGAAAAGGATTTGCTTGTTTTGATTCATCACTGGCTATTGATCTAAAACAAAAATTAAATAATTATGTTTTCAATTTCATATATAATTTAATTTTTATAAAATAGATGTCTATTATTGTTAATAATTAATACTTCTTGATTATTCTAGACTATTTTGAATTTTAATAAACATACTATACATAGATGAAAATATACTAATGACTAAAATGTATTTTAATTTCTCAGTCAAATAAAGTAAAATAAAAGAATACTTAAATTCCAAACATTAAAGAGAAAAACATGCTTTAGGATATTTTTAATTTATGCTTGGCATCTTGCCAGATTCTCTACCAAACTTGCAAGTGCTTATTTACATTTTACTACATGACTCTGTATATACAAAACTTGTAGATAGAAGCTTCAAATGCGCTTAATATTTCATATATAAGCTGAAGCATAATTTATTAAATTATATATTAATGTGCAATTTATTTTGACTATTTGAATTATTTTATTGTATGAATTGTTATTTTAAGTGCAATTAAGGTACAATAATATAAGAAAATAAAACATTGCTGAAATACAAAATAACAAACAGTTAAAGAAACAAAGCTGCAATAAATTATAATGTACTTATACTGCTTACTTATAATAATTTATATAAAAATTTTAAGATTCTATCAATATGTTAACACCAGAAGTAAAAGAACAAAAGATTTCTTAATGTCTGTCTACCAAAAATAGACACTAAGAGTTTATTTAAAGCAACTGACTATTTGTTACTTTATAACTGTTGTGCTTAATCGAAAACTACAAAATTTAAAGAATTATTACGAACAAACCCTATTAGATAATGTAATATAATTGAGAGAGTTTTATTGAATCAAAGATTACATAAAAACAATTCTAATGTGCAACTGATAGTAACTTTATTTAACTGCATAATTGAACAAGTGCAAAATATCAGTTACATTTACATTATCGCAAACTAATTTTTTCACTTTAAAAATAAAAATAAACAATTGTATAAACGTTTAAAACGTTTTGTTGACAATCACAAGCAATAATAATTCTGATTTTTATTATCAAAACAACTATCAATTACAACGAAACTCGGTTCAGAAACAAAGGAAACTTGGACCGCGTATATAGCGCATACCTTCAAGGTCAGACGCAAGTGCGCCAATTTCGTAAGTTTAAATTTCGTAAATACACTTGAGGGTGTAATAAAAAAAACCTGAGATGATGAAACAATAACAAATTTCTGCATATATATATATATATATACATATGTATATTTATATATGTATGTATGAATTAATGATATATACCGATGAGAACAGCTCGCTGAGAGCCGACGATCAATCTCTAGCTTCTCAAGACTAGCTGGCAGCAGCTCGTCCGCCATCCTCTTTGTACTAGCTGCTACCTCATCTGGGCTCAGAGGCTGTGACCGTAGCATGGCATCGTCGTCCCGCTCGGGAATCGTTTGCCGAGCCTCCGCATAACCGATTCTGGAGTCGACTTCGTTTTCGTCGTTCTCCTTTGGACCTGCAATATTCATATTTTATAAAATTTAACAAAAGTTTTAATTTCTCTTAGCTTACAAATACTGTTAATAACAATATTTGCTTTAATTCTATAGTAAATCTTGTTTTTCTACTTTTCTAGAATTTGCGTTGATACTCAATTTAGCTCAATTAACTATCGATTAATAAAACTAGTCAAACCTCTAACTTATTATGACATTGGCTATGTATTATCGATGACAATTGATGAATTTGAAAATGATCTAGAACACAATACATTAATTAAGTATTCAATATTACACAAATAATTGTTTAATATTAATTCAACAAATAATAAAATAATTACAACTTTCTTCGTTATAAACAACAACTTGGATAACAAACTTTACTAGTTTTGTTGCACTTTCGACAGACATAAATTTTTTAGCTTTTACACAATGTCCAATCTGTTTACATAAGAAACAAATTGAGTTATACAGAAGTTTACAAAATTAATAATACATATGTACACAATCCTATTTCAATACTCACACCGGATACAATAACCGTAAAAACAGACTTCTATAAAAAAATAAAATATAACGCAATTTTTTGTGAATGAAATCTTACCAAAGATTTTTGAGTAGAAACAAGAGGAGAGGTCCGAAAGGCCTTGAACACAATAAACGTCTTCCTTTCTTTCAGGTTAGGACTAGTTAGAATTCTAGGATATTTCCCGTTCATCAATCTAATTGAGACAATACGACGAATTATCAGGAGTCAACAATGTTCACCTTCGAATAATCTCGATTTCCTTATTGTCAAAATGTGTATCTCGAACTTGTCACGGTTGCTCCAAAACTTGGTCGTCGAGAGAGAAGTCGTGATCGTTTCACATAATTAGAAAGGTATATCGAAGTTTTCTACCTCAAATCGCAAAACGTGCAATAATATCAGATTCGTAAGAATCTATCTACTTTCCTCGTAAGAACCGTGCACTTTGTTTCTTTACTCTTCTGTAGACGTTGTTTTCTTTTTTTTTCAGGATGCACCAGATAACGCGTAGTAAATAAACAGACAACTGCGCGCAACTGCCATCTTGGGCCTGATGATGGCGCGACGAATTTTCCGGAAACGATGACGAGTTACTGTTTTAGTACGTCGAATCGACTCATCACGCGCTATCGTCGAGAGCGCGCGCGCGCATTCAATGCATCACGCCCACGCGAAACGCGCAATGTTTCAAATTTATTTACTAATGCTTTTTTTATATTTCTTCTTTATTCTTATAAAGATTTATCGAATTTTTTTTATTTTCACTGTTCAACTTGGTTTAAATTTTTCATCGCTTAAGTACTCGTTTCTTTTAATTGTGTAACGATATGCATTTTGGAATAACGCATTACGTACTTATTTCTAACGCTTGTTAAAATACGAATGATCAGCAGAAAGAAAATTATTTGCTTTTTTTTTTAAATATATAAATTTTATTGGATGCGCGCGCAAGCGCAATGCTCCGAAGCATGTCTCGATGATTGCATAGTAACAAGGCTGGTTTTCGCGTTGTTTGATTTTTACGTTATATGCAAGTAATTAAACTATGTTATTTGCTCATATGTATGAATGTTGATCCAATAATGAAAATACAAATTTTCACTACAAACATTCATACAGAAATCCAAAAAAAGAGATTTAGCTAAACGTTCTAGGTTAGCTGGTCAAAAAAATGGCAGATAGTATAGTATTTGTTTTTTTCAAAGATTTATTAGGTATATTTATATAGATATCTATATGTATATATATATATATATAAATACATTATTTATCTATTTTTCTTTAATTACAAATTTAATTGATTATTTTGCTTATTTATTAGGCCTGCTATTTGGTTTGCTGCATTGGTGGCATGTGTCAACTTTATTTGAAAATGAAAATCATTTTTCCCATTTGTCCAATGTTGAAAGAGAGATGTCATTTCGTACAGAAATGGTAAAATTGTTTAAATAGAATACATGTATTTTATGAATAAATAATTTTAATTTATTATTATTTGCAGGGTTTGTATTATTCATATTTTCAGACTATAGCTGAATCCAACAATTTTTTCGAAGGGATAGACAAAATACGAGCTGATAATCTTTCTGAATATCCTAATGTAATTAATGCTGAAAGTCAATATAATTTAGGACCAGAGGTATTTATTATTTTATTTTTTCTATTGTAGCATTTCTTTAAAACATTGTTAATACTGATATATAATTGCAATTAAATTAAACACTTAGTTGTTATTCACTTTAATAAAATGCAAATTTCAGCTCGGTATTGGAATGATATATCATGTTTTCAAATATTTTAATTTACTACCAACACCACAATGTTGGAAGGTAAATAACAGTTTATTCATTAATTAATAATTTTATATTATTTATAAATGTGTATTACTTTTATAATATTTGTATAATTCAAGATTGATAGAGATGATCTGTCGTTTACAACAAGCTGTGAAGGTATTGGAGTACCAGTATATTTTTATCTTGAATTTGTATGGTTAGGAGCAGCAGTTACTGGAGCAGCAGTTTTTATTTATGCCTGTAATATTAGTGGATCACTTGGGGGAGGTGTAATAGCTATAGCTGCATTCTTTTTTAATCACTCCGAGTGTACCAGAGTACAATGGACACCACCATTACGAGAAAGTTTTGCTTATCCAGTTCTTCTAGTTCACATGGGTACTATGGCAACTATTTTGAAAAATAGGAAAAGGCCTCGGCGTTTCATGCAACATATAGTCAGTATAAATTAAATATGTCAATAACATTACATATTTTGGTAAATAAATGTTAAATTTATTGTTAAAATATTTATTTTTCAGGACATGTCAATTATTATTCAATTGTGCTTAGTCAGTTGGCAATTTTCTCAATTTGTATTTGTAGCTCAAACTATTGCCATGCTCATCCTTAAGTGGTTAAAAATAATTGATAAACAGATGTATTCATATTATTGTTTGCTTCATTTGAGTTCAATTACATTTACTTATATATTGACAAGGAATAGTTTTTTAATCAACTCTTTATATTTATCTCTACTTGTTGTAAGTTTTTGTTTCTCAGAATTAAGTGAGATTTTATCAAATTTAGTTGATTCCAAAATAGTAACATTATTAGAAATTGGTTTCACAATGATTTTCACTAAATTATGGAAGATATTCATTGCAAGCGTTGCTAACGATGAACACATATTTAATATTCTTAAATCAAAGATATCTAACTACAAAGATTTTCATACAATGTTATACACATGTTCAGCAGCATTTGATTTCTTGAATTATGAAACCTACGAAATACTTATCAATACTTTCTTACTGCCTACAGCAATACTTGCTGGATTTTTAGTTCTATATTATTGGTACAGAAACTTGAAAACGCAAGGTTTTCCAAATTGTATTGAACCACATGTGGCATTTACCGTTTTACTAGCCGGAGCATTTACAATTATGGCAATTTTTGTTATGAGACTAAAACTTTTTATGACTCCGCATCTCTGTATATTAGCTGGATTGGCGTGCAGTAAGAGATACTTAGAAAAACTAGGAATTAAAGGAAAATTGATGCAGGGTGCTGTTATTGCAGTTATACTTGCTGCAATGTCAAACACTGGTATTCAACGATTGACAAAGGAGCGAAGTTTCATAGGTAATGTTAAATTTAACAAAATTTAATCAATTAGTATTTATTTAATTAATAATTTATTTTATTTATATTATTTAGGTGAATACAGTAATGCAGACCAAGAAGAATTATTTGAATGGATACAAGCGAAAACACCAAAAACAGCTGCCTTTGCAGGTAGAATGTCTTTGATGGCAAATATTATGTTATCAACCAAAAGGCCAATTGTAAATAATCCTTATTACGAAAGCAAAGAGATGCAGTAAGTTTTACGTTACAACAATATATATCAATCTTTTGATTAAAATTTTTTAAAATAATTATTTAAAATATGTTAGGGATCGAACTATGAAGGTTTACGAAATATTCAGTCGAAAATCTGTGGCTGAGGTTCACGAGACTTTGAGAAATTTGAAAGTTGACTATGTTGTTTTAGAAGAGACGCCTTGTTATGGCCACGAGCATGCGTAAGAATTTAATTTGTATATATTATAATGTGATCATGAATTTAAAATTTTTTTTCATATTAAACTTAAATACTATAAAGTGACCTAACCACTATTAATTTTCTAGCAAACCTGGGTGCAAGATGCTCGAAATTTGGGATATGGTGGATAAAGGGAAAGCCAAATTTGAAAAAAAAATTCCAGTATGTCCAATCCTTTTCCAAGGCAATGCTCATCCATTTCGACGAGTATTCGAGAAAGGAAGTTACGTTGTGTTGCAATTAAATTATACCAAATACATACAATATAAGCCAAAGACTATTGTATATACCGCGTAATCAAATGTTCTTATAAGCGTTTTAGGACAATAAGTGATCAAATTAAAAGAGAGAGAGAGTGGGCGATAGATATTTTTACACTTACAGAGACGTAATTCTAATTTTAATACCCTTATATTTTTCAAAAGTCACTAAATTATAAGTATTTTTGTTTAATTTTAGTCAATGAATTTTAAATGCGCTGGTGTATTAACAATTTGAATTAAGTCTTCTGATATAAAACGTAAAGCTTGTTTTTTTAATAATGATCTGATTTTTATCTCTCATAAGTCAATGTAAATGTCAGAGTTGTGACATTAGCTATAGCCATTTTCAGTTTAGTATTACTTAAGCACAAATAATTAACTTTACATAGTGATGAAATGTTACTAAAATTATTATACTATCTTGTGATGATTATGAGTGAATGTATCAAGTATTAATTATTATTCTTTTCATTGTATTATTTAAATCATTTTAAATCAAGAAAAATACTTTTAATAACTCTTATTTATGTTTAACGTATATGTGAGGGGAAGAAGTTAGGATTAAATATGACAATTTTATTATATTTAAATTTGTGAAATTTATGAAATCGATAGAGTCTGAAAATCCAAAATATTATAACAAATATTCATATTATTAATTCTATTTAAGCTCATACTTTCGTGCCATTATGTAGTTATACATCTTTGTGTATAAATGAGGAACACCAATATTTTTGACATACATTATCTTACTGCAGTAAGAAAAAATTTTAGCGCCTCTTTATACATATACGCAATCTCTGTTATATAAATTTAATTATTAAAAATATTGTTCTTCCTCTAGTAATTAATAATATAAGTAAAGCGTTTAAATTTTTACGATTAATTATATCATTTGTATTATTTTTTCCTAAAAATAAGAAAAGACTAAAAAGAATAAAGTATATACTTACTTAAAAATCATTGACATTCAGAATACATCCTTTATTAGTTTGTATATCGATCGTGTACATCATAGTAATATGAAAAGAATACAAGCACCTATACGATTATATATTTTTAAAAAGAATTTAACAATATTATCCGTAATTAGCATATTTCGTTCGACTCAACAAAACCGAAATAACAACATAAAAATGCAATATTTAGGCGCGTATTTCTAAATTCAGAAGTCAAGTTTATATATTGTTTTATTATATATATATAATATGCAAATGTTCAAACGAATTAGTAGCAATAAATAATAATTTAGAAGCGCGCGATAATAACCACGTGAGCGAATTTCGATGTAAACAAATAGTAAAATTAAAAAAAGGTAGGAGAAAGATAGAAAGAAAGAAAAAGAGAAGGCCCCGCGCACCTTCACTCGCGCCGCTGACCCAAATATGAATCTCCGCGCGCGCGCTCGGTCGCGCGTACCAATACACTCGACAGTCTCTTCCCGGCCGCCGGGCTGCATCGCGTGTGCCGGTATCCTTAACTATGGGTGCACCAGTGTTGTTCAGTTCCCGAGTGTAGAAGATTTTTTTAATCTATTCTGTGATCATTTTGAAAAAATTTTTTTTAATTACTAGGTGATTGTTCATTTTCCTTTACAAGTTATCTTTTTTTCTTTTGATAAATCAATTATTTATTTTCATTGTAAACGAAAACGATTTGTGCGATTTTCTTTATTGTATTGTAGATTAGATTTTTACTATATGTCGTAATGGAGATTATTGAGTTTACCGCGGATTGTAACGATGCAAAGCGATTTAGTTTTAAAATATATTTTTCCTTTTTTTTTGGTTTAGAAAAAAAATTTGTCAAACGATTATTGAAATTGATCGGGGTATAACTAGGTGTAACAGGTGCTGAACAGCTATTAAATAAAATAAATTAAAATTAAACTATTAAATTAAATTTATTTCGTATATTTTAAACTATTATTTGTTTCGTTCGTAAAATCGCAATTATTCGTAAATATATATATGCACAGATAATACCGTGATTTGAAATGATTTACTTACGCGTGTACATCTAAGCAATTTATTTTCATACGGATTGTGTAATATTTTTATCGCGACAAAATTCACATGACCGTCCCGACAATTTATAAAATACATTGTAAAACGAGTAATTGTATTTATTCTTTTTTTTCAAAATTATCCATTACACAATCGATTACATTTAAATAACGCTACTGTGTATATACCTGTTCCCACGATTCTTTGCGTTTTTATTGTCGTTTTTATGTACAGACTTAAACGACGGTAAAATATTTAATCGTCAAAATTCACAAAAAAAAAGCAGAATCACATATATTTTAAAACCGAAACTTTGCATCGTTACGATTCGCATAGGTATATATCTATATATGTACCAAATTAAAGAAATAAATAAAATACACCGAGAGTAAAAAAGGAAAAAAAAATGGTTGTTCAAAAATGAAATTGCTTCCAGTGCACGCAATACATATAGTCAACAATGTAAAAGAGAAATATAAAGAAGAAGAAGAATCCAAGTCAGTCGATATATATATATAGAAAACCATCTATACGCAAAAGAAACTCGATCGAGAATGCGGGAGCTAAGGACAGGGTAAAGAGAGGAAAGAAAAAAGAAAAAGAGGTCCCGACGATATAGAAAAAGGGATAATCGTCGCGACGAGGAAATGTTGCGGGTTTTACGTCACGCCTCGCCTAACCGACACTTTTAACTCGCAAGTGAGTACTTATATATTTTACGTGTGTGTATGTGTCGTGCTTTTTCACCCGGTAAGATTGTAATCCGAAAGGTGCCTCTCCTAACGGAGAAGTGCGGATCTACGTTGACAGGGTAGTTTTTTTCCTTTTTCTTTTTTTTTTTGTCTCTTGGAAGAAGTTTACGCGATGCACATCGCTGGAAAATTGTTTCTTAGACGTGACTCTTTCTTTTTATTCTTTCTCGATTACGAAGTGTATCTATTGCCGAATATGGTGGAGTTTATATGCTATTTAGTTTCTTGAGGACGATTGTTTTTTTTAATAATCTACAGAAAATTTAAGTTTTATAACATTTTTCGTTATATTATGTTATATTGTGTAGATTACACTATAAATCCTAAATTGTACAAATTGATGTTAGTATATGTGTAAATCGATAATTTTATTGTGTAAATTACACCTTTCAAAAATGTAATGTTGTCGATTTATACATACTAACATCAATTTTTACTCTTGAAGGTGTAGAGCGTATGTGTGTGTAGATGTGACGATTACATTGTTCTTTTGGTGCACTGATTTCATATACGATTATGGTATTTAACGACAATGAATTTTCAAACTTCATATTGGAGCGATTTTTTAAATATTTTAAACAACGGATTTTAATAATGATTTTGTAAGGTATAAATTATGTATTTATTTAAAAATTAGTACCATATATGCATCATGAGGCAGGATTAATTTAAGACTTTTCAAATTTTTATTATTATTATTAAAAATTGGTAAGAAAAATAGCTTTTTTTTAAAATTACAACCATTAACAAATGGTTTTTGGTATTTGCAAATAAATATCGCAACGTACCAAAGCAATATTTAAAAGTATTCTTTATAAAAAAAACAGTAACTCATACGAATATTCAACAGTCCACAGTAATTATATTTTTAAGTAATATGTTATATAGTCTGTAAATACAAAAAATTATTTTTTCATCCGCACCTTATAAACGATAATCGAAAAATTTTAAACTTTTCTCGGACAACGATCGATCCCACGTACATACCTATATATATATATATATAAACCTACAACAACAAAGAAAAAACTCTACCAATTTTATGGCTAGCCGGTCCTAATTAAAAGTTCAAGGACGTAAAAAAAGAAGGATGTCATCTCCATGATTTTTTTCTTTTTCGCGGTCTATACGACCAAACTCGATTGGGATCTTAGAAGCCGTGCATGTACCATATAGACATTGTTTTTTTTTTGGTCTCCCCAGTTGCGGATTAGCCTAGATACCATGGAGAAATCGGCTTTCCGTGTTCGATTTACGCGTGGATGGCGCTCCACGTATATATATCTATATAGACATCCAAGTTCAACGAGTTTGAACTCACCGCGCGTTTCTCCCTGGTCAGTGACCCGCGCACGTTTCATTGTGCTCCCGGTGTTGCGTATATATATATATGATGAGCGACAATCGTTCGATGAGGGACGGAACCAAAACTTACCCCGTTCTTTTTTTTTCTTTTCTATAATTTGTATATGTGTTTCCTATAATATATATATATATATAATATATATATATATAATATATCGTCGGCTGAGTGGAAGAACAGTCTATCCGGAACTGCTTGGAAAACGCCTATCTCGCGATCTGCTTGGAAAACGCCCTATCTCGGAACTTGCTTGAAAAACGCCCTATCTCGGAACTCGCTTGAAAACTCCCTACTCTCGCGCCTCGGTTGAAGAACGCCCTATCTCAAATGAATTTTTCACTTTCAAATTTTGTAGTGGCACCTGCACTGCGCAACTTAAAATACGGTCTTTCTAATTAAAATAAATTAAGTAAAGTGTTTAAAATTCGGAAAAAAATTGTTTACGCGTCATCGGACTCCTCAGAGAAAGAGTGACTTTATCTGTCTATCAGCGCGATGTATCGAGTATTTATTTAAAAATTAGTACCATATATGCATCATGAGGCAGGATTAATTTAAGACTTTTCAAATTTTTATTATTATTATTAAAAATTGGTAAGAAAAATAGCTCTTTTTTTAAAATTACAACCATTAACAAATGGTTTTTGGTATTTGCAAATAAATATCGCAACGTACCAAAGCAATATTTAAAAGTATTCTTTATAAAAAAACAGTAACTCATACGAACTATTCAACAGTCCACAGTAATTATATTTTTAAGTAATATGTTATATGGTCTGTAATACAAAAAATTATTTTTTCATCCGCACCTTATAAACGATAATCGAAAAATTTTAAACTTTTCTCGGACAACGATCGATCTCACGTACATACCTATATATATATATATATAAACCTACAACAATAAAGAAAAAACTCTACCAATTTTATGGCTAGCCGGTCCTAATTGAAAGTTCAAGGACGTAAAAAAAGAAGGATGCCATCTCCATGATTTTTTTCTTTTTCGCGGTCTATACGACCAAACTCGATTGGGATCTTAGAAGCCGTGCATGTACCATATAGACATTGTTTTTTTTTTTGGTCTCCCCAGTTGCGGATTAGCCTAGATACCATGGAGAAATCGGCTTTCCGTGTTCGATTTACGCGTGGATGGCGCTCCACGTATATATATCTATATAGACATCCAAGTTCAACGAGTTTGAACTCACCGCGCGTTTCTCCCTGGTCAGTGACCCGCGCACGTTTCATTGTGCTCCCGGTGTTGCGTATATATATATATATGATGAGCGACAATCGTTCGATGAGGGACGGAACCAAAACTTACCCCGTTCTTTTTTTTTCTTTTCTATAATTTGTATATGTGTTTCCTATAATATATATATAGAATATAATAATATATATATATATATATATATATATATATATATAATATATATATAATTTATATACATACGTTCGTGCGATATCTTTGCGTTTGAAAGGACATACACAAATAATGTTGATTTCAACGGATCCATGAATAAAACGGTAAGCGACAGAGATTCGCCAATTTGCAATCCCATCTCTAAGACGTTACGACGTATTTATATGTATATCACTCAGTATTCGCGTATATATACACATACGAATGAGTGCGTATGAATCAGTCTACGTGTTAATTACCATCCACGTGTATGAATCGGGTTTCGTTAAATTAACGTGAAAAAAAAGAAAGAAAAATTAGTGCAACCATTTCCTCGATATAATAACCGAGAAATAGAGAGAGAAAGAGACAAACGAGCGCGAAACCGTTAACCCGCGATTCTCGCTCTATTCAAAATTAATTACCTCATGTATACACATATATATATATATATATATATATATCAGAACTATACTACTTGACGAACGGAACGATGTATATATATACCCGAAAAATTTGTATATAGTAACAGACGCTTTTTTTTTTATTTTTTTTAAAGAAAATATAATAGGTACACAAAATGATTAATTACAATGTATACGTATATATACATAATTATATTTTCCGCGGTTCGCGAAAAAAACTATATATATATGTATGTGTGTGTGTGTGTGTAAGAAAACAAAGCGGTAATTCATTTCTCCTAGGCGCTTGTTAATATCCCATCAGGGATTCCTTGCAAATCATATCGCTTGCGCCGCGCATACTTTTTCTCACGTCTCTATATGTGTATGTATATATGTGTATATATGTATATATATATATATATATATAAGAATATATATACCTATATGCGTGTGCTTTCTTCTTCCTGTCGACCTTGCGAGAGTTGCGTGTATATCACACACTTACACATCCACGGTTGAAGTTCGCAACGATATCCTCCAGAGATAAACCTATGCATCGCTGCATTCTTTTTTTTCTCTTGGTTATTACGTGTGCACCGATATACTGGATTAAAAATGTGTGGATAATCGAATTATTTGAGCTTTCGTTGCAGCGGTCAGACGGTTTGATGATCAATGAGGAATTTAAGTATTTGGGTTTGGATATTTTTAGTTGATAGTTTATTGTGATAAAAAATTTGGTTGTAATTTTAATTTATTACATCGTCGTTCTGCAGTTAGTCCAATTTAAAACTTATTTTAAGATGATCGATGTATATTTTTTGAATTTGCAAAATATAATTATTAGTATGTATATCGTATAATGTTTAATAATTATATTTATACTTTTATAATAATGTATTATTTTGAAAAATGCATATTAATACTAGAATTTTGCTTGATTGATCTAAACGTTCAATTTAGATTTTTCGATGGGATCCTCGATCTTCTTCAAGCTTATTAAACTCTTTCCACTTTTTAATGCGATTTGGAGAAACGTCGCTATTTATTAAAGAAAGATTAATTTTTGATACGGTAAGATCTCGATATAACACTCCTTGTAAAAAAAATAATGTAACGAATGAACATAATTTATTCAAATTTAAAAGATCAACTATCTACTTCGTTCATATTCATTAATGTTATAATTTAACCCTTAAAATCAAAACGTCCTCTACAGTTGAGGGCAGATAATTGCGGGGATCATTATAATGTATATTTTTAAACTTAATCTTGATAAATGTTTTTAATAAAATATATATAGCTGATTATTTAATTTAGTAGATGATCGTAAACCCCTACTGTAAATGTTAATCATAAAAGATAAAAATTAAATATTTTTTCATAAATATATTATAGTATTGATAATTGAATATATGTGATCATAATCCAAGATATTTTACATTAATATTAACCATAAAGGCTCCAGTTGGTTAAATTTCTAGTAGAAAATGCATAAAAAATGAATTTTAAGTCGTGACTCTAAATCAAGATTAATCTTCCAAAAATTGTACGCGCGGGAAATTTGAATTTTTCCATGTATGTATAAACTTATAGCATAATATCTAATTTTTTAATAAAAAAAATCACTTGCATCACTTTTATCATAACAGACATATAAAATAATGATTATATAGTACGCCATCACGTATTTAGCATGTGCATTCCCCCAAAAAAAAGGAAGAAAAGCGATCGTAAAGAATACTTTATAGCCAATCCATATATACTGTAACTCGGGGATAACGTAAGGTTGATCGCCCATATATACACTTAGCAAGTAAATTCGAGTAAAAAAGTCTGTTAAAAATTGATTGAATAATGCGATATGAGCAAGTGTATATAGGTATATATATATTAAGTAAAGTGAGCGTAAGAAAGATCATAATATATAAATATATATATTCACTTCCTGTACATTACTTAATCAACCGTCGTCAATTTCCGAAGTATTATGTATATATATATATACATAGTGTGTATACAAACATTCCCACGTATTAATATCTATTCTATATTACTTTGAGATACGTAATTGTAACTATAATTTTTCCTTTTTTAAATAATACACGACGATACAACTCGTAACGCATTATCTCCTCTCGGTGAACCGAAAATATACTTTCCGCCAAAGAGAATTTTCCAACCGACTCGTCGTCGTATACTGTGAAATCGAACTAGAAATAATGAAAACGAACCGGTAAGTAAGTGCACATAAGTTTTCACACTCACGTCAAAATTTAGCGTAATGCGATTTTCTCACAGTGAATTGAGTATTTTTCTTTTTGCTTACTCGTCTCGGTGCTCATTGTCCACAAGTAGAATTACTTTACAACGTATTTTCTTTTTTAACGAGACGAGTTCGAAATTTGTAAAAAAAAGGACAGTACACGCGTTGATCAATTGACTCGTTTAAGAATTGATTGAACTATTTTAATTGACAATTAAACGACGAGATGTTTCGCGAGCTGACGTATCCGTTGTTCACGACGAAACATATATATGTGAACCATCACTCAGCTTCCAAATATTATACACTATTATCTTTATTTATTTAGATGCATTCGATGAAATGACCAAATCGACTTAATCGATTGGAAATCATTATTTTAAAAATCACATACAAATTCTTATTAAAACTTTCGAAATTGTAAAAAAAAGGACAGTACACGCGTTGATCAATTGACTCGTTTAAGAATTGATTGAACTATTTTAATTGACAATTAAACGACGAGATGTTTCGCGAGCTGACGTATCCGTTGATTCACGACGAAACATATATGTGAACCATCACTCAGCTTCCAAATATTATAAATATTATCTTTATTTATTTAGATGCATTCGATGAAATGACCAAAGCTACTTAATCGATTGGAATCATATATTTTAAAAATCACATACAAATTCTTATTAAAACTGTTTTATATTATTTGTTACATAAAAAAAACAACGTGGCAGTAGCGAAAACCGCGTGTAACATTGAAAATTAAAGTAATATTTTTTTTGCTTCCACGCGGTTTATTTATACATATTTAAAATTCTTTGTATCTTTACATAGGGTTTTATTCCCGTGTACAAAATAAATAAATAAATAAAAAATTGAAATTCATATCGTTTGCGATATACATGCAAAAAGGATTCGTTGCGCTTTTATCAGCAAAATTTGGAAAAAGAACACCGATTAGAAATTGATAGATTGGGTATACATATATATTATAGAAACAAGTATATTGATCGTACATTTAAAAGTTTATACACAAATTGTATTTTCTTTTCGTTTATTAGAAATTAATTGATATTTCACGGGAAAATCTAGTTGTTAATTATAGTTGTACTTACAATATATATAAAATATTTTTATTTTTATAATTAAATTTTATCATATTATCTCAAAAAAATTTGTAATCATAACGATAAACCGAATAATTATTAAAGTGTACCAGCAAAAAGAGAATGTATATAGCTTTTAAACATTTCCCTTTAAAAAAAAAGTCACGGATGAATTTAAAAAAAAAAAGATCAGATAGCACCATGTACGCGTACGTATAATCTGCGACCCGTAAAATCCAAACAATATAAAATTCTCATAATGACTGTTCAGAAAAAGCACACTCGGTGTGTATAATGTACACGCGCGCGTGAACGAAAAAAAAAGTTGGAAATGTTAAAAAGATACACTGTAGCTCGTACGTACGCTTTTTCCAATGATTTAAAAATCGACTTTTACCTTTCGGAATAATAAAAATATTCGAAACTCGTAAATTATAGATATGTAATCGTATAATATATATATACCTATACATACGTAGCGTTAATATCCTTTAAACACGAAGATTAAAGGAAACAAGTGAAAACGTATTTCAAACTGTTTCGTTGTGTATATATTTGTATGAACGAGTGAAAATAAGAAATTATAATTGTTTCGAGTCGATAACAACAATAAACTAGAATTATTATTCTTATAATACGAATGTGTAGTTGTGTTTCTGTATATATACACACACAAAAAAAATTGAAATTTTAAAATTGCATGTACAGCTGCCGCGCGAGAGCCTTTTAATAGATAAAAAGAAAAAGATATATATACATATACAGGCCGTTCACTATTTTGCAAGAAAACGTCACTTATAAAAGAGAATTTTTCTTGTCAAAATTGTCTAATGTATACCAACAATTTTCCAATGGATTATTATAAAACAAACAGGTATGTGTGTGTGTGTGTGTGTGTGTACATATTGAATGGGTGGTGAGGTCAACTCAGACACGACCGAGGCGATTATAAACCGAGCGATACGATCTCCGCAAGTTCAATTCTTAAACGGTGACGAAATTCACGTCGATCGCGCCTTTCCATAACTATTTTCAATATCTCTCTCTCTCTCTCCCCCTCTTTCTCTTTTTCTAATAGTGTTTAGAGAAACGAAATAAAAATACGGCGATGTCACGCTTACTGCGTGCCGTGTATGCCGTCTAATCGAATTTTCATGATCGAATTGTATTTGAGAGATTTTCTATGCAGTGTCGAAATGATCATTTTCTTTCTTATATCGCGAGTTATAATCGATTTTTCTATTTTTTTTGTTTAGATAATTATTTGTTGATACTCGGTACTATAACGATGCGTGGATGCACATACATACATACATATGTGGATTTCAAATTCAAAGTGTATACGCGTAAAAGTAATTTTAATTCTTATCAACATGCCTAATTTTTTTTCTTGATGATTGTAACCTAATCTTTCACGAATTTTATTTTTACAAAATTCACTTTCTCCTTCAAATAATCGTAATAATTTTCATATAAATTTATATATATATATAAAACATTAGAAAACGTCCTGTGCATACTCTCTCAAATTGAAATCGTCAAACTCCATATTGATATTTTCTTCGAAAATGCGGTAAGGAGTCGTGGTATGCACTTTAAACTTTTAAACCAACTCGGTGAAAAATTCTTGGAAAATATTTTTCTCCTTTCCAGTCTCTCTCGTTTTGTATATGTGTGTGTGTGCGCGCGCGCGCGAGGTTTACATATTATATTATTATCGAAATAAGCCATGGAAAATTAAACTAACGTATTTTCATTTCGGGATATATATATATATATATATACGACGAGTTATTAAATAATTATAAGACGCCGAGTTCGCCGTTCTTGATATATACACAATGCTAATCTATTGAGAAAAATCTCATAAGGTAATTGGCTAACTGTTGCCGCGATTATTATTATTATTATTACCATCATCGTCGTCTTTCTCCCGATGACGATTCATCATCGTTTACACAATTTTATTATTTAGACGTTTCTCGGTTTAACAATGTATTTCTCGTACGGTGTTAATTTAATTTTATATTTTATATTTGTGCATATATTGAACGGACGGACGGTGGTAAATGAACCTGACAAAATTTTTTTTTTATTGTGGATTTAATTAAACGTATTTTGTTGAATATTTGTTCGGAAATAAGTGGTAATTAAGTTTGAACGACATTTTTTTAATTAAAAGGAAGGTGTATACATATCGTATATATATAGTTTTTGACAAATGTTAAATAATTTTTTAGCTTTGTACACGCGTACATCGAAGATAATATCTTATTGAATTGGTTTATGAGTGCGAAGTACTTATATATAGATTTATAAAGAAAATTTAAAAAAAAATTATATTCGGAGAAGAATTGAAAAGCTTTAAAGCATCTCCGATAGGTCTCAAAATCCGCGTTGCTTCATTTCTCTCCCCTTCTCTCGCAGTTTACAAAACACATCCCAGAAACGCGATATAGCCTGTCGCGGGCCCTCGCACCGCGCTCCGTGCAACTTTCTATTCGCGCTCGTCGTCGGTCTAATTTATCGTAGGAGAGTCAAGTCACGCTTACTTCTCTCTCTCTCTCTCTCTCTCTCTCTCTCTCTCTCTCTCTCTCTCTCTCTCTCTCTTACTTCAGCCACGACCTTTTTTTACACTCTCTCGATTTTTATAACGGATAATATAATACACTAACGCTTCACCGAAAATTTAACACTACGAATAATCACTGCGTGTAGAATTGTGCATCTTTTTTTAACGGGATGATCGATCGGTACATACGTGGATTAGGAAATTTCGTTAAGCTTGCAAATTTTTAGATATTGTATAGACGTTCGAGGGATACTTTTGCATGGAAAGAGGTTTGTAAGTTACTTACATAATTTCGTTCACTAATTTGATGAGAGATAACAACTATTACTTCGATACGTATATTTGTATAGCATTCCCGCACGGAGAAAATGTATGATTATAATAATGAATTTATAGTACCGTACGAATATAGTTAAATTTTACCGTATACAATGATGGTAAATATTAAAATGTGCGTGGTTATATTTTTATCAAATAAAAAAAGTAAAACGTAAGGAAAATTGCTACGATTTAAAAGGAAATAAGAAAAATATATTACGATTAAAAGTGACGGTACAGGAAAAGAAATTCGTAGATATTTTAAATTACTTATATCGTATTTAACAATTACTGAATATTTTTAGTTATATAAACAAAGATTATCGTTTTTTAATGCATTCAACAAAATATTTTACTGAATTTAATATTATTTTTTTCTTAATTTTATTACTTTATTAATCTTTGTTAATGAATTCACGTACTAAATTGTTAAAATCATATATTTAAACGTTATATTATCAAAACATTATAAACTCAAGAAAATCATAGATAATATTACATACCGATTTTACCGACCGATTAAACATTCAAAAGTAAGATTTTAGTTATTTTTATTTAAATTCTACATATGGATATACACATTGTCAGATTAAATCTGGATTATTCAACCCAACGGTAAGGTAATTCATCGATCTACACAGTGTACGCGCGTCAAATTCAAAATTACTATATATATAAGACGCGTTTTAATGCTTATTTTGTAACCAGTTATATATATGTTCATTGTAATTTTCGTTGTATATACATAACGGGGTGTACGTTAAAGCTAGTTTTTTATTGCGGATTGAAAAAAAAAAATTTTAATTCTATACCATTATAAAGTTATATTTCTTTATTTTTTAATGAATGGTATATGTGCATATATCACATATTTATAAATATTGATCGTATAACAATGTTGCGTGTCGCGTATTAATTAACGTTGTTACGAACAAGAACAATCGATCGTTGGATAGGATTGCGAAAAATAACGATTAGTACACATAATTATTGTATTAAAAGAATTGTTGTAATATAGTAACGCGAATAAAATACTTGGATTATCATAATTTTCATACTTGTATAATTAGCAGTAAATATTAATATGTATGTGCATTTTACATTAATTTATTTTAACACGATTGTAATAAAAATTACGATAATCCGAGTTACACTTGCAAAAATGTATAACATCTTTTAATATACAACATATTTCTGAGTATACGTATTATATACATATAATTAGGTGAACATACTTTGATCCAAAATGTATATGAAAAATTGCAGAATGACATTTTGAAAATAGACAAACGAAATTTTCGAGATTACGATATTCGATTATACTCACAGCTTTTTTTTCCTTCGTAAGATACGCATCTTGTATATATAAGAGATGTATATAGGTGCGTATATATGAGGAAATGAGTTTCGTACACTAAAGATATCGACGGTCATATACTTTACGCGAGAAAGAAAATATGAGGTAGTATATATACCCATCCGTGTTGTACTTTTATTTGCATGATTTTCAGGTCATCGTGAAAACACCTCGTTTAATACTTACTTATACTATCTCGATTAAAGTTTAATTATGCACGAATTATCGTATAATTTCCTTTTCTTGCTTTCGGTCTGCCTTGGTATATTATTTTAAAAATTAAAACGATAGTGCAATAGACGCAAAAATTGTTTGTTGAAATATAATTTAAATAAAATATTAAAATCATTGGATTAGATTGAATGTATTTGTTTGGTTAAATATGAGAAAAGAATGGATAGGCGTACAGTGATGAATTTTTATAAGTAGTTTCTATATTATCAAATGTGTGCAGTATGCTTGTACTACAGAATATTTTCATTTTATTAACAAGTCTATTACTTTATTCATGGAATATTATTGCGTTTTATTTGTTCCAAACTCCTCATTTCTAATAATGTTCATTGTTTCTGTATTTAATTTTAAGTATATAAGCAAAATCTTATACCTTAAAGAATTAACATACGTTACTATAAAAAAAAATTGAAAAAATATTTTTAGAATTCTTTTGAAACTAACAAGGGGAGTATCTCTTGTTTTTTCCATATCTTTCCTCCAAATTTACCGATTTAAGCTTCTTTTTTTTAAATCGCATGTACTTGATCTCAACTTTTTTTTTGTTTTACATTTTAAGTTTCTACACCTTTATTTGACACTACATGTCGAAGAACTCAAGAGTGTAAGATATCTCAAAGTTAGGGTAAAATCCGTTTGCCGGACTCCGTGTACTCCCCTTGTAAGTATACGATGAAATTTTCATTGCTATAGACCAGTATCACGTTAGAAATTACATTCAACAAAACATTTTATTAATTTTTTCACTAACACTTTTTCTTCTTACTGATCAATCCTTAACCATTTTTTAATCTTATACATAATAGCCTCAGCCAAACGAACGGCATCGCCTTACACATTGTGTCTTTGTAAGATACAATTCGTTCGTTCAATTTTTAAACGTGAAATAAATAAAAAATAACTAAAAAATAAATAAAAAAATTCCATCGAGGGCGAAACTCGCGAAAGATAGCTCGGTAAATGCCTATTTCGCTTTATATATATATACAGATACGTAACACGCATGCCGTACATACACCCCGTACTTTCACGCGCGTGCAGTCGTAAATTTTGATGCGCGCAGCAATCGACGCGGAAAATGGGAACGAGCGCGGTGTATATATGTAAGAATCTTCCCGTCTTCATACACTTACTTGTATACCCGTACACGTCAATTTTTCTTTTTTTCTTTTGGTGAATATACATGTACTTATATACACGTTACAGAGCGACCCGAATGCGTTCACTGTACAAAGTGATCTTATTTAGTATATACATATATAGTCATACACACACACACACAAACACACACACACATAAACGACTATTGAAGATATCGTTGGATAACGTTCTTTCTAGTGTATTATTGGATCTTATACGGTCGAGTTTCGTAATTTATATATACGTAATGCGCTCTTGAGGTTTTAGATGCATTATCTAATACAGTGTATATATAAAGGTATATGAGACAGTTTTATTATTCCTCTCTCTCTCTCTCTCTCTCTGATGGGATGGTGTATTGTACAATCGTCCTGATAGGATAATTTACTTTTATCTTTGATCATTAATATATCTTATATATTTGTATATATATTGGAAATAAGTGGTTTTTCTTTTTCAACTGGATATATAGGCGATGCAGCAATATTGTCGCGTGATTGTTTAGAATAATTTTATTCAATGATGTTATATTGCGTGCGTAACAATATGTGTATAAATACTATAATATATTAAGTTATTTCGAATATGTAAAACCGTGTGCGATGATACCATCTATGTATGATACGAGTCGACTATAATAAATTGTGTATGTATACTTGCGAAAAACGTTCACGTATGTATAATGCATTTACTTTCGGTGGATCTGAATATACATATTCCGTTCTGTTTCAATTATCAAATGTATATGATCGTTTCTTGGGTACATAAAAAATTATTTTTACATCCGGAAATTTTTTTCATTCAAGGTTAATACGTACACTTATATATGTATATATATATATATATGCATTCGAAGTGAGATTTTGGAAGATACTTGAATTTATCATGCGTACTGAGCGTAATTTTAACGTCGATATTGTATATATATTTTTAATTGATTATTATGGAAAATTTTGAATTTCTCGTTAAAAGTTTAACGATATGAGAAGATACAAGCAACGTTTAGAATTTTGCAGGGAATTTTAAATAGATTTGAGTTTTTGGGGATTTTATAGTTAGTTGAAAAGGTATAGAATGCCCTCTTAATTAGTTTTGAGTAATAGTGAAAAAGTTCTTGTGAAATAATCAAGGATCAAGAATCAATAATTTTTTTTTATTATTATTTTAACCGTGGCTGCTTTTACGCCGTCAATTTGTAATACCAGTCATAACGATATCTTCGTGAAGATAAAGCAAGTGTTGAAAATACGAGGTAAATTTAAATACACCTAATATATAACAAAGTAAACGTAATAAAAAATCCATTGTCAATGTAATATATCCAAACGAAGATGAAGAAATAAGTGATAATCAGTGTAACGAAATCTCGGTATGCACATAAATATACTCGGAACCGATTCGTGTGATGCATCCTATACAAATATGTATACGGAGACGTCGAAGAAAGCGATAACCAGAGTAGAAGTCGGTGATTTTAGGTTTATCTCTTATATAGGTATAGTGGGCGCGTCGCGCTAGAACGCCGCGCGTAATTTGCATGCGAGAGCTCGCGCGCTCCTTTGAAACTCGACGTGTGTGTGTATTATACCGTTAGGTCCGCGCAAACGAGTTTTTCTTTCTTTCGGTTTTAGGAGTTTATAACCATTGTATATATATATGCATATACATCTATATACGGGCTGTTCGATTTATTTACTTTTTTGGTGATGCTTGTCTCTATGTGTATACAGATTTGGAATGTTGATAAACACTGTATATGATCGTCTCCGTGTGGACCTAGTTTTTTTAAAGAATCTTCTTTTCTCTCGAGTGTGGGATGCGTTTCATTGACCCGTTTCCTTTTTTTTAAGGTGGTAAAAATTTAGTGAGAGATTTTGTTCATTTATGTATGAATTTTTTTTTCTTATTTTAACGTTGTTCGGTTTTATGAGCCTCAATCGGTATACTATAATCGACGATGTTTCGATGGCTCTGTGCTTACATCACAATTAACAAAACTTCTAATTGTATGTTACTGACTATAGATTACAAAAAAATTTATTAAATTATTTATTACGTATATGTTAGTGCTATACCTAAATTACGTATTTTATTAAAAATTTTCGTATTATATTTTATAGTAGTCAATGAAAAAATACATAGTCCGTCGTAATAATAAATAATTATTCGTCATGGAAATAATTGTTAATGACTTTCGAATAGGATTTTTCAGTATATAGCGTCGGATAATAGTGCATATAAGGGTATATGCCAATTTAGAATCTTTTTTTGAAAAGTGATGAAAAAGGCATATCAAATTTTTTCTGGAAAAGAATAAGGTGTCAAATAAATAAAATTATAATAGCAAATATATTAATTACAATTAATATTTATGACGAAAAAAATTCTACAATTAATAAAATTGACATCGTTTAGATGAAAATGTAGTAATTAAAAATATTAAGGTGTTTCTAAAAACATTTTAAAATGATAATAGAGTATTTTTCTCCTTTTGGTTTTTTAAAAAGAATCCCGAATCGGCACCTTCTTGAAAAGAATTCTGAATTGGCACCCTTTTGCACTAAGTCGACCATAGGAATGTGATCACATTGACATGCATGGTAAAGTAAACATTGTAATCTGATATTTATCGATTAACAATTCAAATTTCAAAACGAAATTGTTATATATACCGTATATTACAGAACGACTTACTAATAGTTAAAAAAAATAAACATAATAATTCTATTTAAATATTACAGGTTGTACTGCAATATACTATTTTTTTTTATTCCAACTGGTATACAATAAAAATAACTACTCCAATTTTTCGCCAAACGATTTTTCGAATCGTTATTAATTTAAATACTCAAAACTTAATTATATATACAAGGAAAAAAGGGGTATTATTTTAATGAGAAAATAAGCGCGCATATTAGTCGGTTGATAAAATCCTTAAGTTCGAAACGCAGTCAGCTAGTTTCTTCAGCGCATATATATATATATAGATAATAAGCCGCAAAAGTCGTTTCTCTTAGAAAACAATGCGCGGTAAAAGAAGCCGGCCGCGATATTGCGTTTTGTCTATATAGA
The DNA here is from genome assembly GCA_026168455.1 of Theocolax elegans. Classification (NCBI taxonomy): domain Eukaryota; kingdom Metazoa; phylum Arthropoda; class Insecta; order Hymenoptera; family Cerocephalidae; genus Theocolax; species Theocolax elegans. Next base: position 77,095,652 of record CM047427.1, on the reverse strand, counting down.
TATATAGGTGTATATATATATACGCAACAGGAGTGCGGAGGGAAACAATGCGTTGTGGGCCTATAGACCGCGAATCATCGTTCGAGTATGCAAATCGACCGAGCTGTTCAACCGCGGATCAACCTCCCGTATTAGATGTATACGCTATTCTACTTTGCCTACAGGAGATGCCGGATGAAAATCATCGCGTTCTTTCGACAGACTCGTCGTTTGTTACGCGATTATATATACGCCGTCTAATTTATATACTTTTCCGAAAAATTAACGGTTACTCTGCAATTATTTATTTGTTAAATTTAATGAAATATTTATATACGAGTATCGATAAAATATTGGATTGGGGATTGGTATATAATGATGATTTATATATTTTGGATATTGCATGCGACAGAAATGTTTTGTATTAGAAAGTATATCTTGTAATATGTTGTGGATATAGTATGTTGTATTATCATCTGGTTTATAGAGACGATACAAATTTTTGGTCAGAAATTGTTGTTACCATCAATCGCGACAAGTTATAGTGGAATTTTTAATAGATAAAAATTCTGAAACATAACGCATGTTCGTACTACATATCGTCAGCAATATTATTCATCATGATAAATAATTCAATATAATACGCTCAATAATATAAAATTTTGAATATAAAATGGATAAAATCACGTACCCCATCTCTGTATCATTATCATGTGGGTAATTTTTATTAATATTTTCTCTTCGGTGCAGGAAAAAAATAATTACTTTACCTAAACGACATAGATTAAAATTGTAGTGCCAGCAAAATCAAAATTCTGAAATCAAACACATATTTGAAACCTGGGAAAAAATGACTATAGTCAAAAAATGACTATGGATATATCCAACATGGTTAAAAATTTCAATTTTACATTGTTGATTCTCTACTTTTTATTACAATTACAAATAAAGACTAGCATTTAATTTTGGGTAATTTCTATTCATTTTCATCGCTTCGTATATAGAATATATTATAACTAATGTTTCTAACAAATATTACTCTACAAAAGACTCTGCAAGTTTTTAGTGATCTAGAAAATTTAATTACTAACCACAGTAAAAGATAAAGAGTACAATGTACCTTCTATAATTTAAAATTTGATTATTTTTAGAAAAGACCGATAAATTTTTATAAAATGTATATTACATATTATTATACACATGTAACACCAAACGATTAAATTGTCAACTGTAAAAAAGTTAATATATCTCTATATTAAATATTAATTTGTACATTCGTTATTAAAAGATCTACTATAATTTTTCATTAAATGTTATACAACGAATTTTTTTACTAAACGTTGTGGGCATAAACGTGATTTATATAGAATACGGGATCTACCTAAAATATTTGTAATTGAAAGTAGAAAAGAAAAATTTTTTAAAATGAAGAAATGTTTGATTAGAAACGCGCGTGCAAATTTCCATCGGATTACGTATCATTATACACGCATTTCCTGAAACTGCATTAACTCATCGTCGTTTCTTTTTAATAAATTTTTACGCAATTACGTAAGACGTAAAATTTAATAAATTAATTTCTGTCACTTTCGTTTTTTACTCCTTATCGTATCACCGATTTCCGTATTTTGGCGAGACACGTGCGTAATTCGTATAAAATACCATTTTTTTCATTAATCATGCAGCGCATATACATATATCTATATACACATCCAACGTTACAGTTATATACGAGAGAAAATCTTATAAATTTTGTTGGAATCTAAAAAGACGTTCTCGTATATAATCATTTAAATTAGCTTACGGATTTCCTAAGCATGTATATATAATCAATATTTACATATTAAGGATCGATCGGTAAATTAAAAAGAAGATAGTCATATAATTATAAATATTTAATAATGAAAATTTCATTCGACTTGTGTATATATAGTAATCCATTGCCTTTCGTTAATAATTGCAACATAACGAGAATGTATATATAGACAATCGACTAGAGAGCATACACCTTTCTAACACACCTCGGTTAAACAGTATATACATATATATGTATGTGCGCGAGTAAAATATTTTTCCTTAATTTTCACGTAAAACAATAATTTTTCTTTGTCGTTTTTTTTCCTCCTTACTGCACCTATATATATATATATATATACATATACCTTTTAAAATTTTTCAGCTCGGTTTGGTGGGCGTGTCGCTCGATTAGAGCTTTCGAGCTGTGGAATTCTTAAGCGAGGTGTGTAACAGCGCGAAAAAGAAATCCGCACCGAGAAAATTGCTTGGTCTATCTATCTATATATATATACATAGAAGAATGCTTATAGGATGTAAACCGAATACAGTTGAGGTTTTTGTTGAAAAAAAAAAAAATATGTATAATAATGCTTTGCATTTCCAATATATCCAGTTAGGTTTTTCTGCGCAATCGGTTTTTTTTTTGCGTTGCTCTTTATGCGAGTTTAGGTTAAAAATGCGGAAGAGCGGAATACCGAGAGACATTGAAACTAGAACTCTCTTGGTTAATATACGGAGAGTAATAATCTGCACTTTATATTCGCTTTCTACAATAATGACCGTTTAATACGTAAGTTCCCTATATACGTGTGTGTGTGTGTATGCGAGTGTGTGTAAGTGTGGATGTATATATATTTTCGCGTTCAATACATTTTCAACAGGGACGATGAAAATTAATGTATACCAAACGATAATATATCTTCTATATTATTTTATAAATTTCATTAATACTTATATATACATGTACCGTTTAACGATCGTTTTAATATCTTATTATAAGAAAAAAGTATTATTGTCGCAGAAACATTCCGGAATTTTAAAACGGTAACTCTTATTACCAACGTTATAAGTATACAGTATATATATAAATCCACCTGTATACGCAATCACACGGTCAGGTTTTAAAAAAAAAATCTCTTCCTTTTTTTAATGCGATATATATATAAGCCAGAGATGACACGAGAGAGGAAGAAAACCAGAAAGATTTGCGGTTACGTTTCGAAAAGGGGGACACTGTATATATACGAAACGAAGGAATGTGAGGGAGTTTCAATAGCGCTTATAATTAACCTGTATATAATTTCGATCAGATAATATATTTTCATACACTTTTTTTTCTTCAGTTTCGATATAGTTGTTCTTCTACTGACTTTTTTGCTTCGGCTCGGTGGTTTATATATATATATGAAAGAGGAGTTCGCGTTTTATGCGCTTTTGGAATGATTAACCGTTAGTTTTCATTCGACTGGAAGTTAAATAGTTTTATTACAAATTATCTTTTTATTTCGTGCGCGGGATCGTTGTTTTTTTTTATAATTCATTGGATAATTCGAAATTTAGTTGTATATTTTCTGTGTTATTAGAATAATATTTTTTTTAGTTGTTACTTTTTTTGATGCATTTTTGGTGCATCGTGTCGATATAGGAATGTACTTTAAATTATAGACTGAAAGAGAAATTTAATGAATTCAATGCAATATTTGTTGGAATAGTTCTAAATAAATATTTGTTCGAAACTAAGAAATATTCTGTAGGTATGTCGAAAACGGTTTGTCTATTTTTTTAATAAAAATTTTTTGATCTCTTTTTCTTAATTTTTTAGTTTCAAGCAAATATTTTGTTGGAACTGCTATATTTATACGAATGTTTTATTGAACTTGAGGAATTACTATATTTTTTTAGTGTGAAAGAAATGGATACGATCTTTTAAATATAAATTAATCATTAGTTTAAACATTAATGTATAGAAAACGTCAAATGTAAGCGAACCTTAAAATATAAATATGCAGATATATAGTAAGTTAAAGAATTTACTTTATAATCTTCACCGTATTTAATCAATATTATTTAAACTATATTTTCATTGAAACAATTCGTCAAATTTGCTCACAAATCGAGATGCTTTATTCGAATACAATAATGCAAAAAATTAGTGTGCTTTATAAATATCAAAGTGAAGTCTTAGATTTAAATATTAAATTTTTATTTTCTTAATTTTCAACTGTCTGAATGACAAAATAAAACGTTAATTAATCGCATTTAAGAAATCTCTATAACCAGTACCAGCGTACAGTAGTACGATAAAAATTTTTTTTTAATTTTTAGAATTTCCATATGTAAAATGATATAAAAATTATTTGTACAATAAAATAACAAATTGAATGTGCATTTTTTAAACACAAATCAGATTGCATTTTGACTAAGAGAACAGACGGCTGTTCAACCGTTCACATATCATATATTTAGACATGAAAAAACTGAGTTTTCTTTAATTCAATTGTCACAAATAAGTTAGAACACGTAATTCCGAAGATTCCTCTCAAGTCATTTATTCTTAACATACCTAAAAAGCATCATATGCCGTAAACATTTTTTGAGTGTACTTTCAATTGAAATTCACACTCGATTTCCTATTGTATAGCGAATATATATAGACTTGAAATTTTATTTCCTTCGAGAACAGAAACAACGCGCAATGTGTGTATATATATTTATACATATATACAATGCGATTCGTTAAATTAGAAACTCTAATTGGAAAAGCAAGTACAATATATATATATTGAAGCTATATATACTCGCTGTATCTATAAAAATTTCCCAAATTTCGTCATTACACATTTTCGGTACGTATATATTATATACACTTATATATAACACGTTCGATTGACTTTCATGTACGTTTCTTTGTTGCGCAGGAGAGTCGCTTTGATTTATAGATTTCGATATATGCGAGTGTTTATTGTTTTCTCCACGGTTCGATGGGAATGTCATTATATATCTTAATCAGAATCGCGAGGTGGATCATTATTTTTTTCTTCAATGTAATTTTCGTAAAATGCACTCTTCTATACTTACGCTTTGCAATACGTATACGCAGACGAATTTATAAAATTTCATTTCGGTGCGTATATATATATATATATATATATATATATGTGTGTATAATTCGATGGGAGTTTACTGAGAGTATATCAATTAATTATAACCGAGATTGCGGTGCATATTGGGATACGCGTAACTCGCGTTTATAATTTACGACAAAATTTATCATAATATCGTCTATGTAATTTAAAGTTGTTGTAAAAATGAGTTACGCGCCATTTTAATGATACTTTCTATATACGCCGGTTTTATGTGAAATCCACGTAAGATTTTACTATATATATATATAGACACTCGTTTCGTTGTTTAATCATAATTATCAAATTCGATTCATTTTTTATAAATACGATCTCATTTTACTGCTCGTTACTGCAAGTAAAAAGGAGTTTAATTGACCATTAAACGTATAAATAAAGTAAAAGTATAATTATTTATTTATTTATCAGGATACAATATGCAGTTTAAATATATGTAATATAAATGATAGCATACATCTTGCAGAGATAAATCTAGTATGCGTAGATATAGGTAATATAGTTCTTAAAGACATGTCAGATTCATATAAAGAATGTATTTTTGAAAAAATCCTTTATGTCAAGCCATCAGACATGCTTTAAACGATATACTCAAATTTTTCCAGATTTTTACTTTGATTGTTTAATTAATACATTTCGGTTAAAAATTGATGTCTTTTTGTTTTAAATTATTATAAAAAAATTAGATTATTAAAAAAATTATTTTTTCTTTGAAAAATTAAGCAATAATTAACAAAAATTAAATTTAAAAATTAAATAAAAAATGTAAGCCCTTCCTTATGTTTAAAACTATATCCGTATTAATTTGTTCAGATCCTCAATTCAATATTTTAGATTTTTTTTTTTGGTTGAAAAGTGTAGATTTGGGTCCAACATCCCAAAATGAGAAAGACGCATAAAAACTTAAAAACTAACAGCGTACATACTTACTATTAAAAAAATTACAGTATTATAAAATAAACGATGTGCTACTGTCTACACTTTAAATAACAGAATTTCGCGTCACAAGTAGAACTATTAAATTTACTAGAGTGCAAACAAACCCTTTTTTTCTTAAAAAAAAAAAAGAAAAAGCGCGCGAGCCGCAAGGTCGCATCGTATAATTCGTTTGATTCTCGTTGCTCAATGGAATGGAAGAGAATCAAAGCCGGATGTTTTCGCTCTCGCGATTACTTGCCATTTTCAATTTAACACGGTGACTTTTATGTGTACACGCGATTTTTCAATGATAATTGCATTTTATTGTTTTTTTCTTCCTTTTTTTCGAAAAGGAAACTTATAAATAAATACATACACGAGTTCAAGGAACCTCTCTCGATTCATCGTTTTATCTCACTTTCGTATGTGTGTACACTCGAAGTCATTAGCTTTATCTCGCGTATATATATGTTTACGGCGAGTAATGTATTAACTAAATAATACGTTAGTAGAAAGTGCATTTTTATTTTTTTACAGCTGCACGATTATTACAGATATAAGAAAATGCGCGAGTAAGCGAGAGCTATTCTTCGAAAATGAAATGTATTTTTTAAAGGGACAAGTGCTGGGTTGAAATTTAAGGGAAAATATTTAACTTGTCATTTAGTGAGTTAAAAATTTCTTTTTTTTAACGAAAACAAGATTTTTTAGGTGATTTATTTGTAACATAAATTTTTTTAATCAATTATATTACTATGAAACATGATTTTTTAGAATTACATCTACTTATCAAAGGACGTAACACTTCAGGAACGACCAATTCATCGAATAGTCTGAAATTTTAACAGTAACAATAAGGCATTATTCTAATCCATTTTAATGAAATAAAATTACAAAAATATTTTAAATATTTATTTAAACAATTTACTTATTTACCTTTTTTTGCTATTATTTTGCATTTTTTTAATTTAAAAAATATTTTAACTTCTTGTTTATATCATTTTAATGGATTAGAGTCATTATTAGAGATGTCGATATCGAGGATTAATAATAAATAAATAAACAAAATTTATTTATGTTGTACAACGTTTCGTCTGCTAGCTTTGCAAACATACCCAAGGTAATAAATTTATGAAATACCAAAATTAGCAAATGTGACAATTTTAAACAGATGAGTATGAAGGATGGATTTGTATATCATGTTTCGTTGTTACTGTTAAAATTTCCTGTGTTCAGTGCATTATGTTACAATATCTTGATACATATAATGACATAATTGATTAATATATCTATAAAAATTAAGTAACAAATATTTGACGTATATTAGGTGGAATAATAATGTACGATAATTAAATTATTAGTAAAATATGTATACAATAATAATTTTACAAAGCTTCCATAAAAATTTTATGAATATTATTTTTAATATACTTTCTTACCGTACACTGATAATTATATTTTCGAATATATATATTCGAATACATCTAAAAAAAATTTTATATAAAAAAAAACTATGAATAAAAAATGTTGTAAATTTGATCAAAGATGATAATAATAATACAGTTAGATTGTAAATAAATAAATAATATAAATGAGTGCGTAACAAAGAACTAATTATTTAGAATAAATTATCGAACCCAGTATACTCGTCATCTCAAATCGATCTTAAATACCGATCCGGTCTCACGAGGTATGTGGACTGCACCTATACAGACACGCACGACATCGATAACTTTAAATGCAGTAGCAAGTCGTTGGATCTCCGGACGCTCCCAGCTCTCGCAATACTGCGTGGGAAATTGCTTGTCGATCCTTTTTAGTTGTCCTTTCTCTTTGCTGCTCCTTTTTCCGCGTGTCCTGCCGCGTTACGTTACGTCGCGAAGGGATCAACCGATTCTCCTCCATAACGAGAAAATTACAAACCGATGTTCGCGTGTATACATATATACATATATACATATAAAATTTGTCTCGGTTATCACTACATACATATATACGCTCGTTCGCTAAAATTAATATACGATCGTTCATTAAATACCGCGCGTGAAAATCTAATTACACGAAGAAAGTATAAATATAATATATTTATTATTCGCAATTTGTTACTTGCGTATATATATATATACACACATATACCTACAAAAATATAACGCGTATAGAAATTTCTCTCGTTTCACACAAGAAAGAACGTTTCCATCCTTTATTTAGGCGTTTTTTTTTCTCAATATGATTCATCGTATATAATTGTAATTATAAGAATAACAAAATAATTTTGCGGATATACATCTTTTATATATGTACGCGTTGATTAAGCGATATATACGCATTACGAAAAAAATACGGAGGAATTAATAATTCATGAATTAAGTCAATCGATTATACTTTTATATATATGTACGTGAGGTAATGCACGTGCATTTCAAACTTTCCGAATTATTAATATATACATATTATAAGTGTGTGTGTATGTAAAATTAGAAATCTACTGTATATATATGTAAAATAAATTAAGCGTGAAATTATAAACGAACCGTTTCATCGAAGAGTTTGTTAAAACTTTATCAAAATATTATCTACTTAGAAAAGTAAAAAGTATAAGATTCGACATTTCACCGAATATAAACTACCGTGCACCAATGGAAATATCTTTTCAAACTCAGTTTTCGAAATTCCCTCGACAAGTGTATAATTATAGAGTTAATTAAACTATTCGAGAATAAATTACCAAAATTTAATTAACTTCGAATTTTCGGGTTATAAGCTGTGTAGAACTTATATGCATTTATGTAACTGTATTATATATATAAATTTGGTAAAAAATGTTAAATCTACTTAAAAATATTATTGCTCAACTGCGATTACGTTACGATGTTTTAAATATCTTTACGCGTGATAGTTCTATTGTCTTTATCACGAGAATCTCCCTCTAAAAAAAAAACGATAGTATATTTTTAAGATATATTTGCTAATATAATTATAAATATAAATACATGTATGGATTTATAATTATAACTTTCTATTATCAGGAACGAAGAAAGTATATTTATCTCCTTGTTTCATCGGCAATGTGCATATAAATATATAATATATATAAACAAATGTGTTAATATGTAGGTGAAACTAATTAAATATGTATGTATACTTTTGTTTTTCATTCGACAGTTAATTGCATACGCGTGCGTATACGATAGATATATACTTAAATAGTTTTTTTATGTGACTGGAATTCTTCTTAAATATATGCGTAACGGATTGGTCCTATATATGTGATTTTTCTTTAGAAAGAAGAGGCATTTCCTTGATTTTATAATTTTAGGTATATATCTTAATTTTACAAGTACAAAATGAAATTCCAATTAATTACACCCGTATAATTACACCCGTATATTGATAATTTTGTTGTTAGTTGAAGATTTTCTTTGCTACTGATTAAAGTTTATTGACTATTTTTGATCTCTGGGATAGTTTTTGGCTACAAAATTGTTAAATAAATGTTTTCATTTAGGGTATAGATAAGAAACCGCTTAATTTTCAAAGAATCACATTAGATTTTCTTTTTGACGCATATATTTATAAAAAGAATATCTTGCTTAGATGAAATATCTATTTTCTGTCAGTGTATACATAAACAAGTATTCGATTCACTGTTAAATTTAATTAATCAGCTAAAAATCTCTGTATATATATAGCCTGTTCTGAGATGACCCAGCTGTCGATCGAGGTTTCAAGAGTCGGTCTCGGTGTGAATGTGTATATAGAGAGAAGTAAAACGTGTATTAGAGAACCGAGAGATTCTGGAATGTAGGTAAATGTGCCGTACAAAAGACGTTGAACGTTCACGCACCGACTTTGCCGCGAGCGAACACCTCTCCAAATGTATATTAAACAAGATGCATCGTCTTTACGATATATCGCTTCGATACACGGTATAAATTACACTTAATATCTGATCATCGCAGTTAAATCCAATTTCTGATCACACCGATATAGCGAATATAAAAAAAGTAAATAATAAATATATAATAGACCAGAGGAGGAAAATAGAAGAAAGGTAAACTTTGATAATAATCTCATCCTTAGTGCAGAAAATTTGATAATTGTTCTTATTATCGTTTTTAATTATTTACAGAACGACGTTTATTTCAGTACCTCGATTATAATAAGCACACCGTAGCTGTGTATTTTTTTTTTTAACAGAAATTGTATTTCTTATGTATTAAATGATGTTAATACAAAAATTTTGTCAATTAATCAATAAGGTATATAGCCTGATGATGACCATGGAGAAAATCCATCGAATCGTCGACAAATAAAACTATACTTGATTTGTTCATTAAACCTTATTCCAATATAAACCTTTCATTATACAAATAAATTGCATTGACGATAAATATCTCGTCTCTATATAATAAATATGATATTTCGATTTTCTCCTTGTTCTATTATTACTTTACAACGTTATCCTAATGGTTCTATATCCAAAAATTATTTATTGTTATTAATTATATTAACAAAACGATACCTGATCAGGAATAAGCTACGATATACGACTATGCCTTCTTCATTTAATTGAAACAGTGTAATTGGAAGTGTTTCTCAAGCATAAACGTTAAAATAAAAAATAGAGAATATTTTTCGTTACGCAAGATTTTTAGAATTGCAAAATTACGCGGGCAAGTGCGTGTTTATACGCGTGTATATATATATATGTATGTATAAGTTAATGGCGTATAACGTTCAACCTATTGTAATTATCTTATTCTTTTCCATTCGAAATAACCAGACTGGTATATATTTACGATTGTATAATACAACTGTAGTACGTTGTACATACACGTTTCTGACCAATTTCAACGAATTATATGGAATCAACGATATATAATATTTATATTTATGTATATAAATACGTACGCTTTTCTTTTTCAAGTATAAATGTTTGCGGTCAGTGAATATTTCTTAGTATATTAATACACCGTGTGCAACTAACCCATAAGAGTAAAGCTAACTAACATTTTTAGTTATAAAAAGTTAAAAATTAGGTAATTACCTGAATTTTATTGAGAATTAGCTAAAAATACGAACATAATCTAAAAATTCATAAAAGTGGGAACATTCATGAGATTATGAATATCAGAATTACTTCTATTCACACAAGGGAGAGGTTCTATAGTATAAATGTCGATGGTATTGAGTAATCGTGAAGCAGAGTTGATTTAAAATTTTAAAAATACCTATTTTTTAAAGGAATAATTACCATAGGTATATGTAGAAAATATTATTAAATTTATAGTCATTTTACCTATAAAATATAGTCATTTTTATAATATCATTCTTACTATATAATTTTTTTCTTCATATATGAACTGAAGTATTCTTAATTGTTAAAATTTAATTGTTAAACTTGAAAATTCATTAAGTAAATTAAACTATCTATTACTATACAAATATAATATTCGATCATCCTATAATTAGCGAGTTTATAGTCAAAAAGGATCAAATTTTTCACCGAGATTTGGCTAATTCGATAGTCGCAAAAATTCGCTGATTACGTCAAAAAATACCTACAATAGTTGCTTAAAAATCTGTTATTATTTTATATTTTTATATGAAAATTAGCGCAATCATAAATAATAACTCAAATATGAAGGGCACCGATGACTTCACTGAGAAAAAACCTGCTTGGAAAATTTACTATTATTGCATGGTAAAATGAAACTTAGTAATATATACTGAATTTATAGTTTCGCTAATAAAATTTATTGTTCGAATCACTAAATTTTATAGTAAATACTGCCATATTTTATATAAAGAAATTATAGTAAAATAGGTCAAAATATATGACAAAATTTACGGGAATTTTTTTACTACATCTGTTTAGAAATATTTACTATATTTAACAAGGAAATCTAGTGGTAAACTTAATCATTACTTTTTTTTTTTAATTCACAATTAAATTCGCTGCATATTTGCAAAGTAAGAATACAAAATTTGATATAATGAAATAATGGAATACAATTATTTTGGTTTACATTATAACTTATTGTAACGTATGGTGAATATTATTTCCATTATATGATTAAATAGTTGGATTATTTTTAGTATTTCTATCTAGTAAAAAGTACTGTCAACTTTTTGGTCTAATAAAAAGATATAGATACGCGAACATTCGACTTCTCTCAGTGAAAGAAAGTGTAAATATATAGACACAATTGCACGCGACGCCGAAATTTGAGGAAAAAAAGTTAACAAAAAAAGAAGAATAAATTAAATTTACAAAGAAAGCTACGCAACGTTATAACATTAGCGAATATAATCCACTCGCGCTTTCGCCACTTAATTGGCGAAGCGAATTCGCGCACGTGTTAATCTTTTTATCACTGTACGTATATACGTAAAAGCGTAATATAAACCGTCTAAAAGAAAAACGCGACTTATTCTCATTATTAAAAACCATATTCCGAGTTTATTGTACTTGGTACTTATATATATGTGTGTGTGTGTGTGTGTGTGTGTGTGTGTGTTTGTATCTACATTTTACCGCAAAAGTGAAAAACAAAAATTTATTTTTTCTTTATAAATTTCCACATCGATGGGATATACAATTTATAAGTATATATACAAGGAGAAACTTTTTTTTTCGTATACGGAAAATGTGCGCACGTATATAGTTTTAATATTCCGCCGCGTTGTCTATATATTATAAGTATATGCGTGTCGTTATATATACATATATAAGGAAATGTATATAACTTTGAGTTTTATGCAAAATCTGTATAATGCTGCGAAGAACGAAGTAGAAAGCTATGTGACTTGGGTATGGAAACTTTGAAGATATGCATTTTTAGAGGATATATGTATATACACGTAGGAAATCGCCCCGGAAAAGATATTCGGAAATGTATAAAAACCCGCGGAAAAGAAAACATTCGCTTGTTAAAATCTCGAGGGAATACCAAAGAGAATAAGGAAGATGGAATAAAATAATGGATTTGTCTTTTGCATTGCGCGTGGATACCATCGGACTTTTTTTATCAATTTGTTGAGACTTTGATTGGAAGTTATTGCCAAAGTTGAAATATGATGCAATGATTTTGTTAATTTATTAAAATGTCACCTTTAAATTTTATTAAAATTAATATCGTTATTAGTAATTATCATTATTTTTAAGTTTCCACTTGTTACACCGCTATACTTAAATATTAAAATTTTTGTAGTTTTTTTAAATAGTAATCTACTTTATAAAGTTTCTTAGCTTTTATATCAATTTTATTTTTGTTTAAAGATCAATAGTTGGAGTACAAAAAATACATCAGATCCATAATGATTTAAGGATATATACCTAAATTTCTATACCGATTTTTATAAAATTGGTTAGGTTATAACAAAAAAGTCGTTTAAATTTCTACTAGAATATTTGATAAACTTAATTATTAATAAATTATAAATAAATTATTAATTAGAAATTATTGAGATAATTTAAAATATATTATAAAAACCATGCTATAGAAGTCGTGACATATTTTTTTCATTATGCGAAATCAATCAGATAATTTTTACCTAAAATTCGATTAAAAGAGTGACAGATTTTAGCTAACAAAATAATTAATTTTCGACTAAAATATATTTTCACAAATCGAATGTAATTTCAATTACTTTACGCAAATCTTAAATTCTTTTTACAAGACAAAAAGAATTCATAATTGTTAAATTATTTTGATGTATTTTTGGGTTAGATTAATAATTCAGACAAATAAAAATTTAAACTATTTAAATCGTAATAACTGTGATTAATAATTTATTAGTATATTTAAAATAATTTTATATATTTTTTATTAACGACTTAAACCCGCGATTTTAGAAAAAAATACGAATAAACAAACAAATCAAATTAGGTAATTTTAGTCAAAAGTTCACCGAAAGTTTTTATACTAAATTCAACTAAATATGACTTAATTACTTAACTATTCGAATACCTAATGTATATTATACCCTAACTAAAAAAAACTAAATGTTCTAAAGACTAATAATTACATTTCAATTACTCTGCGCCACGTACCGCAAAAGTAATAGTGACTTATATATCACTAAATGTATATATAGATGGAAAATTGGAATTTTACACGAGAGTATATATGTTAAATTACACGTTGATCCCATTTAAATGTATAATGTATATTCAAATGGGAGTACATAACAGACTTCTGACATATGTAATTTAACTCACGCGGAGAGAATCTCCGTGTTAACCGAGTTAATGCGTAATGAAAGCCCGTGTTTATTCAAACAACCGCGGTGTTATAACCTCTACCTCAAAATTATTGTAATAATAGTCGTTTTAGTATAAAAGCATATGTATATATAGGTATATACCGTATAGATCGAGAAATAACGCGATGTGCACTATACTCTCTAAATGATAATTTACAATTACGTAATGCGTTTTTAATTATTAATTATTAAATATTTATGTATACACGTATATATATATATACAGTGTAAAAATGTGATTGTGTAATAATTGATTAGATTGTTTGAATGGACAGTTTTATATTTTTGAAAAGAGTAATATTTGTTTTTCAAAAAAGTTTATTTTTTATACGAAAAATTTAACAAATATAGATAGTAAGTCCTTGGTAGGAATCGTCTCTATTTTCTCAGTAGTAACAAGCTTGTTTCGAAAAAATTGGGCTTAAAATGTGTACATTTTTATGCTTGCGATGAAACGCTTTTTACAACATTATTTTATCAAGATTAGTCTATTTCCTAGCCAGAAAGATAGGTTTTCCTCGGTATTTTGGTCTGGAATAGGTTGCCTGTCTCATTGTTCTAGCCCATGAAAAGGCTTGTAAGATAGATTCGGCTTTTGAACTGGTGATTCGTAGAAAGTAAACAATTGCCGAATCATATCTGCAATTAAGAGGAAACCGATCGGATTTGACCAATTCGCAATTTAAAGCCCACCGATAGATTTACTTAAAATATTTAAAGGTTTCGGACACTCCATTAAATGGACAATAATGTGAAAAAAAGCGTTTCACCTCCTACTAGAAACTAGCCATTTTACATACCGAGTAAATGGCTATACAGCCCATTTTTCTTTGATACAATTCTTACCAGGGATATTAATGAATCTGTATAGTAAATTTTACCTGTACAAAATAGTAATTTTAATAGTTTGTAAAACTTTGTCCCTCGATTGCGTTACTCAATAATATTATCGTGCTTTTACTAAAACCTTTTTCGCCGCGTGTTAAATGTGAGAACATTGCACTTTTCAAAAATGTAATGATCGCACTCTATTCCTATTCAAAAGAGGGTAAATTTAATCAATTTAGGATTTAGAGTGTATAACAGCGGTACTTTTTTCGATCGCACATATATACACGTATGAGTAAAAGATAGTAAATTTCATTAGATTTGACTCTGTCCAATAATTACGCAACCCCATAAAATTGCGCAAGCTACCCTTCCAAATGAAGAAACGCGCCACGTAAACGTTAATAAAATACCATGAAATTTTAAACGCAAGTAACATTCATCGAATCGCAAGCGCGCTTTGGATTTCCTTTTTTTTCCTATACGGTGTTTCATTTTTTTTATGTACATCTCCGCTTCTCGCAGGTGAAGAATTCTTATTTAAGATAGTTAAAAGTTAAAAAAAAAAAGTTTCTTAACGACTCAACGTTGATTTTTGCTTTCATCTTTCTCTTTCTCTCTCGCATTTTTGAAATCTCGTCGAGATACGAGTTTTACGGTTACGATTTTAACAACGGAATTTCGAACGCTCGCGTCGTTGTCTATGTAACTGAACTTTGTTTAATAATATACCTTTCAGATTTACGAGGAGAGTTTTCTGTGTATATGTGTATACATATACATGTACATATTTTATGGTGTATGTATGTGTGTGGTTCTGAAGAAAGCTAAAAAGAAATGTACGGTTAGATATTCGTTGTTGCTGGTCCGTTGTTGTTCGTATATATAATAAAACGATGCAGGTGCGATTTCAATATGGTTGTACAGATGATTGTCGGTTGCGCGGATATAGACGGCTATTGGTTTTTCTGTTATAGATATGTGTGTATAACGGTGACTTTCTGTGCAATTTGGAGATTTTTCGTTTTTCACTGCGTTTTACTAAAAAAAAGTAAATAAACAATTTAGTTGTACACTCGTAATCTATGTAATATATGTATCTAATTAACAGTTATCATTATTAGTTTCAGTTATTATACAATTCGCATTTCCTTATTTTATCGCCCGCGTATATATAATATAATTTTCATTAAAATTTTATATATACGACATTATCGGAATCACAGAGCCAGTTGAATGTAATCCAAGCAGCATCTGCGTGGAAAACCAGAAACGTCTCTTTCTATCTGTATGCAGCCTGGCGGTCTGTTTGTGGTGTGTTATATGTATACGCAACAAGATTGAAATGCATAATTCACTATGACGAGCTTCTATGTGTAAATTGGAAGCGTGAAATTCTCCTCTTATTTTTTTTATATTCGGAGAATTATTATTATCTTATTATTATATCCTATTCAAGGCAATGCGCCACGTAACTCTATTTATGCGTTGAATAACGAGTTCTCCGCTTTTACAACGCGATCGGGATACGCTTTTGTTTTTTTTTTCTTTTTTAAATAATTTTATTGGCTGTGAACGCTATATTATTCATCGTATTTATGTATATACGTATAATCGATACATTAGGTATTGTTCGTTATGGATTATATAATTATACGTATTCGTGTAAGATTTTTTTTTTTTTAGATCGATGGAAATAATGGATAGTGTATTGATTGTTATTTATTTATTTACTGAATTAACCCTGTACGTATAAACGAGGAGAAAAAAAGAATGTTTGAATTTGATGAATTGCAGAAGAATAGTATGAGCGTTATTTTAAAGACAAATTGGTGTATTTATTTATTTAAATTTATGTTGAACGCGTATGCGAACTTTCTTGTAGATCTAATTTACAAAAATTTATAAAACACGTTTATGCAAAAATATTATGGGTTTTCGAGAAAAGTCTTACCAACAAATGTGAACTTAACTTTAACCAGCTGGAAACATTTGATATTTTTGGTAAGACTTTTCTCGAAAACGCAATAATATTATCTGAAATTCAGTACACAGTTAGATTTATCGATAAACAAAGGCGCCTTCTCTTATTTTTTAACATACTTTTTTATTTTTTTATTATTTACTCATTAAAAATTGAGTACAAACCTCCTTTAATTTTGGATAACTTAAGTATTATGTGAATTAATTATAGCGAAAAGAAATCTTTAAAATTGATTATTATTGAATTATTATTAACCATTTTGTAGATATTATCTTATAACTTTAGAAAGTTCAATTTTTACAGTATGACCCGTAAATCTGCATATCCTTTTAATTAAACTCTTATCGAATAGACCTGGTCTGTAAGTAAAAAAGTTTAAACGATATATTAAACAGTGTATAATATTTATATAAAACAAAATCATACATTTGAATAATTGCTACCTTTTAAAACAGTCGATCGTTGCGTGTGATTTCAAGGAATAAAGATTTTATATATACCTGTCGCACTGTAAAAGAAACATTAATAATACATTTGAAGTATCCACTGTTTTTCTTTACAATATTTTTTGTAAATTTCTTTTTTATATAATAAAAAAAGTACGCTTTATGGTATGCGCTCGTAATAAAAAGGTAAAGATATACATATAACTAATTCGATTCGACCCTTTTGATTTTCAGAGATGAGAAGCGAGGTAGGCGAGTGGCTGGCAACTTGCGTTGGCTCGCCAATCTGCATCCTGTTACTTTCTTGGTCCCTCTTGATTTACCAGAACCAACCATCGGTAGCGAAACGACGAATCGACATCTTGACAGTAGCTATACTCGCTCAAAGTTTAGCCCACCAACTTGGTTTACTGTTCTACGCGATACTCACGCTCATCCATCCGGCAAATCACTTTGGAGGTATGTACACCATAGATTTCCAATAATTTCATTTTTTTCTTTCTTCTTCTTCTTCTTCTTCTTCTTCTTATTGTTGCTGCTGTTGTTGTTCGATCCGAGCGAGTTAATGGAATGCTCGAGTTCTTCATTTTTTTTTTGTACACGATGGATTTGCGTGCCTCGGAGTTGTTCACGGTTAAACTTGCGGTATTAGCTGCCTTCTTTTCGCTTTCCCGGATATATACCTATATATATATATACATAAGTACAGTCGGATGGGTTAATCATTTCGTACCAGTTTCGTCGTGCCGCGATCGATGTACGTGTAACCTATTTACGATCATGTACATGATTTATTGGTGAACAGCCTATACCGATTTTTACACCTGATTAATTATATTTGACGTTGTCATTTTTTAACAGGATAAACGAAAGTCGTTATATTATCATCCGAATCACTTACCGACTGAGAACGTATACTGTTTTTACAATAATTAATATTACTTTTTGAAATTTAAGGAAAACTAGAAGAACATTGATCTTTGTTATGATCAAGCGATTGGTATACATTAATTATCGAGTTTCATTATGTTAATAAATTTTAAGGGAGTATCAAATTTGTTACGTGTTACTATCCAAGTAATTTACTGACTGAGAAAAACTGTTTTCACAATTATTAATCATTCATATTGAAATTTAGGGGAATTCGTGAGAACGTTACCCTTTATTAAGCTACAATCCATGATTATATGTGCAAAAATTTTGCAAGATGATTATTGGTGAATCAGATTAATTACTTAACACAATTTTTTAAATTCAGTACTTATATTTTTAAAACATTTTCATAAACTGTTGTATCAATCATGTTGAAACCTCGTAAAATCACGTAGATTGCGTTATGCTAAAGGGTAATGTTCTCGTGATTTTACTTAAACATTTATATAAAATATGAATTTTTGTAAAAGTAGTATTCTTATCGTAGTTAATTTTAAACGCGGGAAATTTGAATTATTTTAATCCCATCGATTGAATTAGAAATATTTTAACTTGAGGTGACAAAAACTACGGAAAGTTACGCTAAAATACACAGAATTGTTGGTTTCATAAAAATTGTATAGAAAACTATTAAGTTTCATTTTGCTTTACACGGAATTGAAACCATCTTATTGTTATACCTAATACGTTCGTTCAAAACCTTTTTTTAGTTACGTTTTTTTCTTCGTTCCGTATAATAAATCTATGTTTTACTGTAAAAACCATTTTTTTTTCTATACAAATATATTTATGCGGGTTTCGCGATAACAGCTGTACATATATACAACAGAAAAGCAAATACAGTAACAGAAAAATCAATTGTGCGTTTTTTTTTACTCTCAAACTGCATTATGTACAATTTTAATTTAAGTGCATGTATCTAATATATATCATAAACGTATAATCGCGTAATCACTTTAGATCTATATAGAAATTAACATTAAACATTGGTATGAGTAAAAAAAAGCAATATTTTTCTGCTATTACGTTATAAACGATGTATAAATTGCCTTTAATCGCAGAAATACCATAAATCCTATATACATTGACATTGACACGATTCTAGCGTGTCTCGGGTTATTTAAATTTCATGGATGATCTGTAAGACTGTAATTTCTTGTACGTACGAGCGAGGCACACGCGAACTGTGTGAAACTACTATAAACTTCACTTGTCTCGTCATTTGTGATTGTTTTTTTTTCTTTTTTTTTTACATCATTGACTATTTTTATTTAAATGAGCTAATACTCTCGTAACGATGCGGCGTGCACAAGTTCTAATTAGATATTACGTAATTGCGGTATATATATATAAATAGAATTAGTTTGTAAATAAATAGCATTAAATCACTGTAATTAGATTTTTTTTTGTTTTGTTCGCGGACTGTTGTAGTGTAATTAGAATAACAATTTATGATCGCACCTTAGCGAATATTAATTTTATTTATTTTTTTTTCTTTTCTACACTTCAATTATACATGCTTATGTGGCTTTCGTTGCATAAGAATTAAAAATGTTTGTTTATCGATAAATTACTGGTTAAGATATGTGATTGGGAAGGATGTACCGTGTCATTATTACAATGGTTTCTTGATGAGAAATGAAAAATGCATTGCAGAATTCTGTTCGAGTCTCGTGTGGATCTTAAACTCGTCGAGTATCCTTCAAGAATTGAGTCTTACCTCGATTGCGGTGTTCGCTGGGTTGACGGTGCGGGATGAAGGACCAACGATTAAAAAACATCATCTCAAGTATCACTTGGCCAGTTTGACTGTCATTAGTGCTTGTATAGGAGTCACGGGTGTACTAAATTTTGAACCGCAGGGATGCGTTTTCCTTGCTCAAGATATATCGCCTAAGTATGGCTTGTTTTTCAATGGACTCAGGGGTGTACTTGTGCTCACTACTGCAGTAAGGTAAACTAAAAATTAAAAAAAAAATCTTTTATATGACGTTTTATAAAAAGTGTTTAGAAATTTGTTTTGGATGAAAATTGTAATGCTATACTAGTAGAAATCAAAGAAATTGGGAAAAAAAACTGGTGAATATAAAATGGTCAAACTGTGGTTTCACGTAAGCTCAAATCTTCTATTTCTACCAGGATAGTTTGGTAAAAATTCTGGATGAAAAAAATTACGTACTTGTAATGTAGTGGGAGAAAGTACTATCCAGAAAAAAATTCAACACATTACTTTTTATTCCGAAAAATTGAGAGTTAATTTTATGCACTGTGAAAAAATAATGTCTAAATATTTTAATTATTATAAATTTATTTGTTAATCGATCTATCCCAAAAATTACATTACATCTTCTAGAGAACAATTCATATAACAATTCAAATATCTCATAGAGAAATTACTTGATCAAAAGTCATTAAAATAATTATATCGAAATTGATTTCGGTG
This sequence comes from Theocolax elegans, assembly GCA_026168455.1. Classification (NCBI taxonomy): domain Eukaryota; kingdom Metazoa; phylum Arthropoda; class Insecta; order Hymenoptera; family Cerocephalidae; genus Theocolax; species Theocolax elegans. The sequence continues at coordinate 77,074,916 of CM047427.1, read as the reverse complement.
AAATATATTTTCTTAATTTGGAAATTTATCGATCGGAGGTTAAAGAAATATTTAGAAAGAAATAAAGATACCTATATATGTTTCATCTTTCTCACAATCAACAACGTTTTTTCTGATCTGTCAACATTTTCAGCTTATAAATTTATTAATTTGACAAAATAGAAAAATAGACAAAATACGAAAGCAATATATATTAAAAGTAACGGAATTATAACAGTATAAAAGTTACCGAGGCGGAAAAAAAAATTATAATTATTGTTTGTAATAATTTTCGCGCGAAGCACAAAAATAATGTGTTTAATTCTTAAATGCACGATCTACACTTACCTCATTTTTTATATAATATTGCCAGCTTTGTTACTCGTAACATTTGGTAATTTTCATTAATATCATCGTCATTTTCATTAATTTCCTTTCTCTCCTAGTACCTTACGCATCAATGTATTTTAACCATAATTTTCGTGCCATATTTCAGTCTGCTGACCGCGTTATTCCGTGGTATGTGCCGGCCATCGCCAAAGGCCGAGCTTTTGAAAAGCGTCTCCGATTTATCAGAGGCAAGTTCGAAAAACTCATCATCCGGAGCTTTCGAGTGTCAGCATCATCAACATTGGGAACCATCGAGTGGTTCGTGTACAAGCGGTTCGACCAACAGTCGTGCGTGTCTTAAAAAACGTCGACTAGTCATTGATGAGAATAGTCAATGGCCTACCGTTTACAGCATACTATTCGTTTGTTATATATTCGATCATCTGCCAATGCTGGTGAGTGTATTAATATTATACAAAATACTTACCTAATTTCTCATCAGTATCTCAAACTCTCGATCATTTTGTTAATATAAATATGAACGATAAATAATTTTCGCAATAAAAACAAAGTAACACTGATAAGTCCAAACTGGAAATTAAGGACGGAACGTTTATAATTTGTTGAATAGGCCATACTTTGAAAAATTCCACCAACCATATATATACTGAACGAAGAATAAAAAGAGCATTCTATCATTTAAATTAATCAAGTTTCAGTTCGAAAAGATCGATGAATATATTTTTTACATATAAAAACAAAGTATCATTTGAAAACATTGTATTTATTATTTATTTTTATATGTATCTAGTTGCGATCAGAAATTGAATATAACCAGTCGACTATATGCGTATACATGAAAAAAAAAATTTCTCCTCAGTTTTCCAAGTCGACTTTTCCTCTCTTTCTCTCGTTCTCTTTCAAAAGTATAGATTTACTAATTTGGTGTGCCATAGATCGCGTTATACCCGCGAATTTCAGAACGGACTTTCTCAGTTGACTCGTTTGAAACACGTGCGTTTTCCCCTGCGTCACGCGACAACCCGTGTTACAACAATTTTCTTCCTCTGGTAATCGATATGGTTTCTCCTTTCCTCTCTCCCATGCTTTTTTTTCTTCGGCTGCCTATTATATTGTTAACACTTGTGTATCAACCCATTATTGACAGAAATTACAAACAACTTTTTACTTTTAACATTCCGTTTATTTCGTTAATTTATATATATACTTATCCGCGTTTTCGGCTCGGTTTATCTATATATACTTTCTCGTCTATTTTACATTTTATTCTGAATTTGCGTCGAGTTATTTTGTTTCAAAGTATATAATATATTCCCAAACTTCGATTGGTAAAACTTTCGTGTATTGAATTGTAAATCAGTATATAGATGCATTGTTGAATGTATATATTTTAGAGATCGTGACCGAGGCAACACAATGGAATCAGAAAATCCAATCTTTTTTAACTGGAAATATTATAAAAAATTTTTTGTACACACGAAAAAGTGGATGTATTATTAGTTTATTACGACAATGTGCGATCGAATCCATTGTAACGCTTCTGATTGATAATATATACGGTTTCATCAACGAAAAATTTAGCATACAAAAGAGAACGAACCCTACACGTGTATATATATAGTTAAACCGTCTTATAAGAAATCATTTCGATCACACCAAATTGGATTTAATTTCGCAAGGGTCTATAATTATTTAGAACTTCTATATATATAGACTAACTACCACTTTTACATTTGCGTAATCGATCCGCAAACTTGTATTTTTATCAAGAATCCTAATTTGGCTATTCGAACGTTCAGACGAATAAATCGCTATAAATTTACAATTTTTATTTTAATAATGTCCTATATATACTGAATTTAATTAAATAAACGACAAAATAAAAAATAAATCGCGATAGGAAGTGTACGGTGTGTGTATATATATATATGGGAGATTCCATGTGAAGTGATCCATTTAAAAAATAGAATTTTGTTTTAATGTATGGAATCAGTAAAAAACTACTTGAATAGAGTGTAGCTAAATTTTTAGACCTAAATTTCAATTAGTACCAGAGCTGTAGCCAATCAAAAAATCGAATTTTTTTAAAAAAATGACTTTATGGCCATTTTTATCACTTAATAACTCAAAATCTAACAATTTTTTCTTATATACATTAAATTTGAAAAAGTTTATAAATTTCAAGAAGAATCTGTTGAAATATTTTATTTACATTAGTTTAACACATTGAATATAGTTATAATTAATAAAAACCTTTATAGTAAAAAAAAGGGTTGTACGATCAAAAATATTTTATCCATCCAAGAATCTAATTCATCGATGATTAATTACCTTCAAAATGGTGCAAAGTTTGAGTGCGGCAGAGCATTTCAGACAAAGTTATGGTGATTTTAGGCAAATTTCTTAAAAAAAGAGAGCGAATGCATTTTATGAAAACAACAGAGTAACCGTATACTTGCATTCAAACAACATGGCACTAATATTCTTCAATAATACTAAAATATACTATTTAATGTTAGTTACTGATACTTTTCAATCTCTAAGCTGCTTACAAACACAAAGCAGTAGGTGTAAGCAGTTATACCTGTTATATAATTGAATAAATACCTGAAACTTATTAAAATTCCAATAAATCCAATTACATAACAGGTATAACTGCTTACACCTACTGCTTTGTGTTTGTAAGCAGCTTAGAGATTGAAAAGTATCAGTAACTAACATTAAATAGTATATTTTAGTATTATTGAAGAATATTAGTGCCATGTTGTTTGAATGCAAGTATACGGTTACTCTGTTGTTTTCATAAAATGCATTCGCTCTCTTTTTTTAAGAAATTTGCCTAAAATCACCATAACTTTGTCTGAAATGCTCTGCCGCACTCAAACTTTGCACCATTTTGAAGGTAATTAATCATCGATGAATTAGATTCTTGGATGGATAAAATATTTTTGATCGTACAACCCTTTTTTTTACTATAAAGGTTTTTATTAATTATAACTATATTCAATGTGTTAAACTAATGTAAATAAAATATTTCAACAGATTCTTCTTGAAATTTATAAACTTTTTCAAATTTAATGTATATAAGAAAAAATTGTTAGATTTTGAGTTATTAAGTGATAAAAATGGCCATAAAGTCATTTTTTTAAAAAAATTCGATTTTTTGATTGGCTACAGCTCTGGTACTAATTGAAATTTAGGTCTAAAAATTTAGCTACACTCTATTCAAGTAGTTTTTTACTGATTCCATACATTAAAACAAAATTCTATTTTTTAAATGGATCACTTCACATGGAATCTCCCATATATATATAAGTTGTATTACGAAATAGAATAAGAAAAAAGTTTCGCAAATTAATCATTCGATTGTAAAAAAATAAATCCAAGTGCAGATGTTACGTCGACGATATATGTGTATACATATAGGAAATCGCGTATGTGTTTTATAAAATAATACTCAATTAGGAGTGAAATCATAGGAAAACATATGTACGATGCGAATTGCGCATTAAACTCACTGAGTACATATATTTTTTTATTAATACGATACTCATACACGCAATGTTTATTTTTCGTAAATTATATGTATTTTCGTTTCGTTTTTCTCGAACTATACGCGCTGTTGTGTATTATTTTTCTCCCGAAAAGATATTTCGTAACGGCGAAATTATACACTAGTTATATTAGAGATCAAATCGTAAATGGTTTTACTTTGTATTTACGAGGACGAGTTGATTTTATTACCGTTCTTTTTTTTTTATTGTATTATGACAATAGGAAGTTATTAAATACATTTATATAAATTATGTGAAAAATCTACTTGTTTTTGTGTACTTTGTGTAAATTGTTGTGTTCGTGTATTTGATTTTTCTATTATGAATATTTTTACACAATGTTCTATCATGAAAAAAAATGTTTTTCAATAGTTATTTCAATAGAAACACGTACTTTGTTCGTTTAAGAAATAATTATTATGTACGAAAAAATTTTGATTGATATAAGAAATGACACCGTATTTGATGCTAAATATTTTTTTGTTCTATATACAAATTTTTTTTAACGTATTAAACAAAATATTTTATTGAATTGAGCAACCTTTTTTTAGGGTATACATTTTTAATAAATTTATAATGATAATATAAATTCACACAAATCTAGTCTGACCTAAAATAGACACTTTAAACGTCGTACCGAAATTTCTTTTATTAACTGAAATTTGTATAAACAAACCTAATCAACATCGGTTCATCAAACACAGGAAGGAAAAAAGAATTAAACTAACTTATATACAAAATTTATACACAATAAACGCTAAACGGTGAAAAAAAAACGCAGATTCGAGCACATTTTTATCTCGTCGCGGTCGGTCAGTTTAATTGCGACGCGGCCTATACGAGAAGCGGAAAAACCAGTCCGCTAACGAAACGCTCACCCACACCGTTGAAGGAAGAAAAAAAAAAGGTTGAGAAAGCGAGCTAAATAGGAGGACGCGTGCTCGCGTTTCACGGGAAAGCGCCAAAAAAAATTGGCGAACGCGACCTTTTTTTAAACTCCCTCGAGTTTGCGTTGCTAATTCAAAGTAATTGTCGTTGATTTCGATAGTGATATATTAAGAGACGATTAAGAAACATTTTTGTTACAATCGATAATTCGAATTTCCTGCGTTTAATGTATAATTGATTAAGAATGACTAGTTTACAAAAATTATTATTTTTCATCGAAGATTAAGGTGTACGAAAACATTGCTCTTTTCTTTGATTTGGTTACATTAATTAATGAGATTAATTGTTTATAAGATTTTTAAATATCAACTCGATTAAAATTTTGAAACAAATGCAACATTATAGTATAATCATTAATTGTAAAACTGTAGTATCTCAGTTGATAATTTTAAAAGCGGGAAGTTCGAATTACTAAGCTGATTAACATTTATTAAACAATATATTTTCAACACAATTTACCTATTTTTCTCAATACATATCTCAACTTCCTCATTTTCAATCGTCTCGTTACTTATTAGCAAAAAAATTTTCCTCAAAGTACATAAATTGACTACATTTCATAAAAATCACTCCACGATGAAAATGAACTAAAGCTTGCGTATACTATCCTTTTTTATAAATTACAAAAAAAAACTAAAATTGTGATAAAAATATAATTAAGTTGCGCCATTTATATGCATTAGATAGACATTTCGTGAAATTTAATTGGTTTCGTAAAGGTAGCACATATATAAATATAATTTTTTTTTAATTTCCACATAAGTACCTATATAAGTGTAATTAATTATTATCCGTCATTTCTCGTAGTATGTATATATAAAAATATTGGTCTAGACGTAAGAAAAATAAAAGTAATAGTGTATAGATGGTGTATTACGGTGTAACTGTTTATACGAAAACTGGGTTGAGAACCTGTTTAAAACTCATAGTGGTCTCTCTAGCTTGATATAATTAACTATTTTTTACGCCACCGATTTTACCTTCAATTACATCAAACGTATATATACGCGAAGTACTCCCGCGAAATTTTTAAAAGTGCCAAATATTACAGCATTCTTGTATATAGGTATTTAATGAGAGTTTTATTGTATACCTAAATCTCGCGCATAAAACGAGGAAAAATATATATATATATATATAGCCGATCGAACGTAAGAGCGAAAGAAAAAAAAAGGACAAGTGCGCGCGCGCGCGGATATTCGTGCGAGTAAGTTCGTGCCGGAAGCCGAAGCCCGATTGTACTCGACGACATCCGGAAGTGGCGGACCTCGGATGCGTCGTGTCTGTGTATTTTGTTTAGATGTATATAGTATATATATGTACACCTAGATCGTTGAGTTTGTATCGCGTGAAAGGGCGAATGTCGCGCTCTCGCGGTACATTTAACGGGACACTCGCGCGAGCTACTCTCTCAACGATGCTATTTTTTTTTGTGAAAGTGAACGAGCTCGCGCGTTTTATCGTCCTGTTTGTTTTCCTATTCGATTTTTTTTTCTTCGCTTCTGTTGCTACTGTATAACGCCGCGGAATTTCGATGCCGCGCCGTTTAGTTTGTTCTGTTACGTTCGCCGGTTTTATTACTTTTGTATATATAAGGTATAAAAGGTAGTAAGTCGATTTTTTTTATAACTTTTGATTTACTATAATTCGATTAATTTATTATGTTTGTTAAGGTGTGTACATGTGCACCCACGGAATTGAAGTATATGACCTATTGAGGAGATGTTTTGAAAAATAATATACATTTATTTATTACAGAAGGTTCCATGCGTAAGAGGATATTGATTAACATTACTAAAATCAAATATTTTAAAAACTATCATATATACTTGGAACATTACTTTTGCACTAAAAAAATATGTTTTCTTATCTAAACGGGAATCTCCTTAAAAATCTGGTTATTTTACTGCAATTATTTTATATACTTAACCAAATTCTTTTATATAATTAAAAGGAATTCTTTTTGTATTTATTTGTAAATATATAGGTAGCGTAACTCAAAAAGATCAATATTTTGAAATCAAGAAAATTTTTGTAAATTCTAAAGATCAAAGCAATCAAATTTTATTTTTAAGGCATATTAAAGAATAATAATTCTACTTAGAACAAAAATCTATTTTTTTTTCGTGTGTATATCTAGAGAAGTAAATACGTCTACAAGCAGTGTTGCATTTCTTAAAATGATCAAAACGATAAATATAAAAAATAATAAGCTAAAAATGACTTAATTCAATTATTATAATAATGTTAATTAATTAAAAATTATACATATTTTCCGGAAAATGAATAAATAAGTTTTGTCTTCGAAAGGTATAATATACTCAAAATTATAAATGTGTGTGACTATATTTGCTATAATATTATGACTAATATTGATATAGACAATTGGATTAAGCGTAATAAATATTATTAACTTAAAAAAAATATATACCTGTATATATATATATATATATATATATACACGCCGGATTAATTTCGTTTCAATCACTGACTTTCCGTAATAACGATTGTGTAACTTTACTTTCCTTCGCGTGAATTTTAATCCATAAATATATTTTTTTCACGTACACTTTATATATATACAATCACTCTATGTAACTAATAACAATAGCCGTAATTTTTTTTATATTATATCCAAACGCACCGTTTCTACAAAAATTAATCGAATATTTCGGTTAGAGGGTATGTACAGAATGAAAAAAGAAACATTCGTATATTTTAGAAAAAGAAAACGTAAAGATTAATCGTGGTAAATTATTATTACGAAATGTCGAGGTTTGCGCGCTAAACGCACAAAAATCCAAGCAGCGAAAAGGTGCGGTCGTATATATATACTATACCCAGGACGACGGTAATTTACCGGCTGGCGAGTTTAGCAATATAACTAGAGGTGTATATGTGCGTGCACCTGCGCTCACGAAAATTGCGCGACGATCGTTCACATTTTGTATATGATATTTACTTCGGTCTGCGTAGCGAATGTTTAGTTGTTCATTATGAAAAAAAGTTTTTATTTTAACTTTAATGTATTTGGTTGGTTTTTTTTTCAAATCGTCGATATTTTACGAATAATTGCCAAATTGCAATAAAATCTAAAAACCTCTCAAAAATTCTGAAAAAATTCACACTTACTCTTTGAACGATTTTGAGCAACTTTGTTCTATAATATTTTTTCCTAAAACTGATCATTGTTAACTAAAATGGGTTAAATAGACAAAAGATTTTCGGCTATTTTGTAGTGCACAAATAATTTTGTCTATTTAACCCATTTTAGTTAACAATGATCAGTTTTAGGAAAAAATATTATAGAACAAAAGTTGCTTAAAATCGTTCAAAGAGTAAGTGTGAATTTTTTCAGAATTTTTTGAGAGGTTTTTAGATTTTTGAATTTGGCAATTTTTCGAAAAATTAAAAAAAGTCTTTAAACTATTTTGAAAAAATTTAGGCGTATTTTCTGAGTGATTCTAAACACTTTTATTCTATACAATTTTTTTCTAAGATTGACTGTTCGTAAGAAAAAAATAATGAGAATTTACACTAACATTGACCCATTTTGGACGCCATTTTGAATTTGTTATGTCAAAGTTTAATTATTATAAGTCCATAACTTTAAGTTCTAGGTATAATTGCACGATTTTGAAAGGTTCCATGTGAAATGAACTGGTGGTTCGAGGTGACAATCGAGTTTGAAAGAAAAATGTATTATAAAAATCATGTTTTTTATTTAAATTCAAAAATTTAATGGTTTTTTGAAATTTTTCGAAATTTTTAACTACGCCAATCGAAAGAGCATACCCCAAAATAGTCGAGTATGAATTTTCAGACATTTTTATCATTTTTACGTTAATTGGCACTACCTCAAACTTAGACTACTCAAGAACTGCAATTCAGGCGTTAAAGGGTTAATTAGCATATATAAGTTGAATTCTTTACTCGCATATATATACGTACTCTGTACTATAAACATGCATAGACTATCCACTCACGTAATTACCTATATTGGATTAAATAAATAAAAAGTAGTATTCACCAACGGATTAATAATCTACTAATGCCAATCCATTAAATTATCTATCCGAAAATGGCTCATATCTCGTACACCCTGTATATAAATCCCACGCTCGCTAAACTTCATAAATTAATCAAACCCATCCCACTCGCGCTATCGATAATTCCGTGCGACAAGCTGCACCGTCACGACGCATCATTCTTGTAACGATACGCGAAAGAAATTTAGCAAAGTGTATATATAGATGTATAGGAAAACGAAAAGAGACCTATATATATGTACTTACTTCTCATTGGGTTATATATATGAACTAGCGAAATTTGTACTTTCCATGTATATATACCTATATATATATAAGTAAAAGCTTCGACCCTGATTTTAAACGTATCGGATGCTCTCGTTTAACCACGAGGATCACTATATATTGTCGCTCATGAATGTTTCATACCGCATAGGTTCGAAATCGCGATCTTTATTCGGTATTGCAATCCGGTCGAAATCGTTACTATTCTCATTTCGTTTTCTTCCGTATTATATGGCGAAGTACATCGAAAAAATAGTAATGTTTAGGCTATTTTTCTGGCACGCCAGTAGCACAGATACACGGAGAAAAAGTTTAGATTAAAAATTACAATAGTGTCTAGTAAACAAATCACAGACTGACGGATTAGGGAAATTACTATAGCTTCTAGTAAAAATTACTATAGATTGTAATAAAATTTACTATACAATTCTTGTAATATTTACTATAACTTTTCTAAATTTTAATATAAACTATAGTAATTTTTCTTAGTTTGTCAGTCCGTGATTTATTTACTATAGAAACTAATTGTAATTTTTAATACAAAATTTCTCTCCGTGTATATATATATATATATATTTTCATGTTTTATCTATTAATTTATATACTACTTATATATTTTAAAATATGCTTTATATTAGTAAAATAAAAAATGATAATTATTTTCATTTAGAAAAGAAACAAAATATAGTTATATTATAATAATCTTTTAAAAATAAATAATATAAATCAAAATTTTTCGCATTGTTATAATATTAATATTAAATAAAATAGTATATTACACATCTAGGGAGGTAAAGTATTGGTGAGCCTATAGTACACGTAAATTGCCCCCCGAGCCGAAGGCGAGGGTGGCAAACGTGTGCTATTGGGTCGCCATTTTACCTCCCGTGGTGTGTATACTATTTTTTTCAACAACGAGGCCGAAATTCCAACTTCGCGATTCGGGCGCCGGGAGCGAAAGTGACAGTTTCGGCCCGTTGTTGAAAAAAATAAATTATATTATTTCGCGCATAATTAATATTGATTTATTTTCAATCTTGCTTGTTTCTTTGACATCATATATACATATAATTGTAGATATATTTAAGAATTCTTAATGTTTCATATAAATTTGGACAGAAAATATTATATCTTTCTTAAGATCAATGGCAAATTTCATTTTATAAATAGTAGTAATGATATAATATAGTTTGACTATTTTAATAGCATTTTATTCTAATTATATGTAGTAAATACTACTAAACAGATATCATAAAAAATGCTAATGAAATTGTAGTAAACTTTTCTAAATATTTTGACAAATTTTACTATAAATGTGTTGTCATAAATCATAAAATATACAGAAATTGTAACAATAAATATACAATAAATTCAATATAAAATATTAAACTTTATTTTACTATGCAAAATAGCAAAATTTATAGACAGTCTTTTTTTTCTCAGTATATTGTGTGTATCTATTTTTTTGTTTTAATAAACGCAACAAAAAGCATTGTAATTTATTATACCGGACGTAACGTTTGATTATAAGCTTTGGTATAATTTTCTTATCTCGCGTACAATAAATTTATTATTTAGCCACGATGAATTCCTTATTACGACTGTTATGATACAGTTATGAACGTGTGTTGTGTGTGTATGTAACGTAAAGTACGTATGGATTATACGATCGTAATCGTGTGTTATAATTTTCAAAACATATTTGTGAAAGCTTTCAGCTTCTTTTTTTTTATTATGCGTACATATAATATGTGTATATACATTTCAATTAGATTTTTGCTTAAATAAAATAAGCTCCGGTCTATTTACCCTTGAGCGATTTTTCTTAGTTTACGTAATCTAGATTTAATGGACGATCGATAAATTGATAATTTCCTTTGTACATATATATATATATATATATATATACACGCCGGATTAATTTCGTTTCAATCACTGACTTTCCGTAATAACGATTGTGTAACATTTACTTTCCTTCGCGTGAATTTTAATCCATAAATATATATTTTTTTCACGTACACTTTAGACGTATATATACAATCACTCTATGTAACTAATAACAATAGCCGTAATTTTTTTTATATTATAATATCCAAACGCACCGTTTCTACAAAAATTAATCGAATATTTCGGTTAGAGGGTATGTACAGAATGAAAAAAGAAACATTCGTATATTTTAGAAAAAGAAAACGTAAAGATTAATCGTGGTAAATTATTATTACGAAATGTCGAGGTTTGCGCGCTAAACGCACAAAAATCCAAGCAGCGAAAAGGTGCGGTCGTATATATATATACTATACCCAGGACGACGGTAATTTACCGGCTGGCGAGTTTAGCAATATAACTAGAGGTGTATATGTGCGTGCACCTGCGCTCACGAAAATTGCGCGACGATCGTTCACATTTTTGTATATGATATTTACTTCGGTCTGCGTAGCGAATGTTTAGTTGTTCACTTATGAAAAAAAGTTTTTTATTTTAACTTTAATGTATTTGGTTGGTTTTTTTTTCAAATCGTCGATATTTTACGAATAATTGTAAATAATCGGTTCGTTGTCTGTTAGAAGAAAGTTTTATATTCACGTGCATTTTATACTTGTAGGATACAAATATATAAGAGAGTGAACGCGTGTACAGTTCGCATCGTTGAATTGGTATTGTATAACGATACCAATGTAACAACGGTAATTCAAGAAATGTTGTATATCGATAAGATATATATTAAATAATTAACTGAAACACTGTTTGAAATAATATCAATCGTTAGAATTAAAATTCAATCATTTTTACGATGAATGTATACGAGGATCACTTTAAAAATATGAATCACACACGGAAAGACAAATTTTTATAGTAAAATATTTATCGTCTATGCAATTTGTTTAATGAAACGGATTGTTGATGTCGATTTTAATAAATTGACACGATATATTTTAAATTGATGACGTTTTGATGGAACTCTTCCATCCTTATATCTATATTACCTATATACCCAATATCTATATATCTTTTTTATTTATAATTATTTATAAATTAACGTAGTTTTGTATTATACACTGAATATTAATATTATCAACAATTTCGTGAAAAATGCATAAATGCAATGTGTTTCATTGTTGTACTAACGCGTCGCTCTACAATTAATCAAAAAAATTAAAATAAAACATATATTTTGGATAAAAGTGTATATTGCAGTGCCAACTTGGTGAGAATCTTAAACTACGTGTCTTTATATATGCAGCATGGTAAAAATTGTCAATTTGATTCTTAATTTTTATTAAAATTCTAGATATAAATGTACAGAAACAAGCGAATTTTTTTCGATTATTATAATGAACTGCGATTATCGCAATTTTTCTGACGTTTCACCCACACACGGAAGAAAGTTAGTAGTAAAAATTACAATTAATTATATCAGGTAAAATAAAGAGAGTTGACAATTATTATAAAAATTACTTTATTCTTTCGAGATAAAATTTTTACTATAAAGATTTATTAATGTTTACTACATGTCTCGTACATTTTTTATAATTTGTCAAGCTGTCACTCGATTATTCAAGAGCATTGTTATTTATATTAAAATCTTCTCTATAAAGTTGAAATAGTTACAATCTACCATGAAATAGCAGAAAACTACTATAAAATAGTACAAATTACTCTACAATTTACGATTAATAATGAAGCACGTTTCACGATTTTCTACTTATTACTTATTATATTATTTATTGTTATATTACTTATTATAATTATTACTTTTAACTATATAGAGAGTTTTTAATTATTAAAATGTGCATAATAATTTTAACAGCTAAAATACTTAAATCATTTTATAATATTTACTGTATATCGTTAAATGAAATGTAACAAAGATTGCGATAAACAATATAATCCTGAAAAAAAAGAATTTTAGTGGAAATAAAAATATCTTTTTGATATATCAAGATTAAAAAAAGTTTAATTTAAAATGTTTCTTAATATCTTGCAAAGCAATAACATACTTTACCACAAAATATAATGCTCTATTTATTATAATTGAATTATATTAAATAGAAAATAAAAAAGAAAGAGTAAGTATAACGTCTCGCGTATATATAGATCAAAGTGTCCCATTTGAAAGAAAAGAAGAGGAGGTCTATTACGCCAGAGCGAGGGCCGGCGGTGTGTATATACAGGTATATAATATACACATAAACGCACTTTTCTCTCATCGGTAAGAGGTGAACCTTACAATTTCTCGTTACGCCGATAAATACCCTAATGTATAACGTGCACAGTCCTTGGCGCCACTTCCTCGAGTCATTAAAATTCATAAAGAGATAGGCATAGTTTCACCGCGCTCTCTGTGACGACGAAAACGACAACGGCGATCGCTCAATACCCCCATTGTCTTGCGGTACCTATATATATATACACCTAAACGATGTGTACATAAACAATGCGATGTCAGCGGAATAGGTATAGGAAATTTTTACGAGCTGTCGAAGATCCGATCGACTATTTCGGAATTTTAAAGGTGTGGATATATATATAATGCACTGGGGGAAATTGCTTCAACTTGTTATATAATACCTTTTTTTCTTAATACCTATTGTGCGATCATTATTTACATATCTAACTGTCCATATATATGTACGTATATACAAGCGCAATATCTTTCCAAGCCGAAAGTCCGCGGAATATTAATTTTGTGAAATTTCTGATATATAGGATATAAATCCCAATGAAGTTGTACATGTACATACGTATGCTTACTGACCTACATGGTCTACGCGGGAAAACCCGATTTTCTTATTATTATTATTTAAATATACGAAAGAAAAGTAAATTTAATAATCGACAGCACATTTGGCACAATAGTAAAAGTTAATTGCACGAAAAAACGCACCTCGTATTATACACAGATTATTCATACAACGTATCTACATACATGTATGTGTCTGTGTGCGTAAAACCATCTCGCACGCATGTATTATGTGTGTGTATGTGTGCGGAGGGATTTTCTATACCTTCTCGCGTGCTAGCCGCGAAAATAAAAATGCAATAAAAGAAAAATCAGTGAAATCGCTCGTTAGCCGCGAGTGAAAATGAATCCGATGTATAATAGAAAATTTTTTGCTATACATATGTATATATAGGTATATATACTTAACGCGCTTCCATACCGAAAATTCGAAAATTTTTATAACCTATCTTACCTATATTGGCCTAATCGAATATAAAAACACAAAATGCACTTACACGATCGAAAATCAGTTACGTTTGAGATCGCACGAGCAGATACATAGTTTAGAAAGTAACGCGAACGTCCGCGTGTGTGTGGATTACGCGTGTGTTTCGTGTATCTGGATGTATAATGATTATCGGTCGTCATTTTCTTTTCGCGTTCGTCGATTTCCGTAGTATATGTGTTTATTTATATAAATGCAGTGCACGAAAATTATGAAGGGTTCGAAGCTTTTATAAAAAAATAGTTAAATAATAAACTGAGATTAAAAAGGAAATAAAAATATTACCTGGCTAGTAATGAATTTGGGGGTAATTTTAAGTAATTTTCCGAAAAAATGTACATAAAAAAAATGTTGATGGGAAATTTAGTCAAAATTTAATTCGACTAAAATCCAATATTTGATTACAAAAATTACAATGACAATACTTATAAAAAAATATACTTATAGACGTTAGCTCAGCAAGACCGACAAAATTTCTATATTAATTTAGACAATACTTATAATTTACATCATACAAAAAAAACGTATATAATTAATAAATGAACCTTAGAAACCACACGTAACAATAGGATAATCACCTGGTGTTTACAATGGTAGAAAGTAAAATAGATACGATTAATCAACGCGTAGTATAATATCTGATGATCGGAAATAATAAATTTATCTCGTCGCACTTTCAGTCTCAACAACGACGAGAAAGTTTATACTTATAAATTTTTATCAATTGAAACTAAAGTAAGATTCGCAAATGCGTAATTCATTCAATACTTATTACGTATTTCAAATATTTTTTCATATTTATAATTATATTGGTGAAATGCATATATATACGTCAAGTTTAATAATTTACATTACTATCATTATTGCCTTAAGAATTTTTTTTTTTTTCGACGGTTGATTCTCATGCGTAATACGTGATGCACGTAATAATATCCGATAAAACATCGTGTGGTTTTCATCTCTAATCGGAAAACGAGCTGACTGATAAATTGCGTAATGTTAATGCATATATATCCACATAAAACTATCCGATTTCATGTTTTAATTTTTTTAATTTTCCAACTGCACATGCAGATATTCGTAAAAAATGTATGATTCAAAGATCCCATATGTTATGTAGTTTTTAGTTAATGGAATCGTACAATATGTCATATTTTTTAAAATAACTAGAAGATAATATTCTAGCGAAATTGTCATGAAAATTGAATTACAGGAACCCTAATAAAAATTAGATCAATTTAACTTTACATTTTTAAATAAATGGTTATTTTATACTGAAAATTTCGTTTTGATTTATACTGTACGAAAAGAGAAAAGTTTAATAAAAATTATATGTACTGGGTAAAATGCGCTGATGTTCGTTTCTTTGTGTAATGATTTTATCCAAAATTTTATAGAAAAATTGAAAATATCAAATTGACAATTTTTACCATGTTGGATAGGAATTTTTTCTAAACAAGGACACTACGAAAACGTATTTTCTTTTACAATTTTTACCATACCAGCACTACAATATTTATCTAAAACATTTAGCTATTTTTTAGAACAAATTTTTCTCCGTGTAGGTTTTTCAATTTTATTAGTCTATTATTTGATTCACTAAAAAAATTTTTTTTAATTTAAAAAAAATAAAATATGTGAATGTCTATTTTGTTGCTTCAAATATATGTCTTGTTTATTTGTAATGTGTTTTATTTATCTTAAAAATCTGTTTTGTATATAAAAAAAATTATTTAATCGACATTGATACATTCAATAACTCCAACAAACATTTTATTGATTCGCATACATTTTTTTTCAAGTGTTACTATAAAGACTATATATCACTATTTTTAATACAATATTAGTTATTATCCCCCACGTACGCATTTCTTAATTAAAGTATCTTTTCAAATTTATAATTACAAATGTTAATTAACCCTTAAGCTCACATCAATTTTTAATTCGCGTAAAATCCTCATAAACTCGTCGAATACAGTCGGTGCAACCTAATTTGAAAAGAAAAATAGAACGAGACCATATCTGTCCAGTGGATTAAGGAGGTAGAAACTGTGACTGGCATTGCGCGCACCCGCATATTATGCTCGTGCTATTTTTTTTTAATTAGAATCACGAATCCCTAGCCTTTCAATTTTTCATGACGGCGATCGCGTAATGCAACCTGGTCTCTATATATCCACACACTCGAATAGTGCAGGACGCGCGTGTTTTATTATACGCCTTTTGAAAGTAATATACATGTACAAACACACACCCAAGAATTTCCCCTCTCTCTTTATATCTGCCTTATGTGTGTACTTACACCTATATTAGATAAAATTGAAAGTATAGAACCAACCTTGCAATTTCTTTTTTTTTTTACTTATCGGGAAAGTGTATGTGTTGTACCGGTTTTTTTTTCTTTACAACACGTGGGATATCGGTTAGGAATTTTTGTTAATTGGGTTTAACGTTTCTTTTGTCACTTTACAGATAGTGTCGATAAAACCAGCTATTCTGCGAGATTTTTGCACGCCGCAAAATTTGGCGACGTGGCTGCCGTTATTAAAGGACACTTTGCTCCCGGTTTTCCTCGCAATTTTCGACAAAATGTTTTGTCGGTACGTCGCTAAGGTTTACACGAAACAGGACCACGCAACGCGACTTACGCACGGTACGTATATAGTGTATGTAACGTAACAAAAAAGTATTTTAGAATAACACTATATATATTTTTTAACTTTATAATATATACATTTTATTAAATTGAAATAAATATTTTGTAGAATGAAATTAAAGTTTATCTCACTGATTTACATTTTATTTCTTTGTGATTTATTATTATTATATATGAAATTTAATTAATTCTAACAAAATTATCCTGCACCGTACATGGTTTTAAAATTGTTTATGTATCGCATTAACTTATTCGAATGATTATTACAAATACAAATTATTTCTTTTATTATCATAAACTTTAACATTTAATTAATTTAATTAAAATTATTTACATAGAAAAATAATTAACGAGATAAATAGCCAAATTTTTTGTTCCTAATTTTTTACGTGTTATTCTAAAACGAATATTCACGTAAACGTGTGCAAAAAGATATACCGTCACATACCCAATTGTTGATCATGAACCAATTTCTGATCAGTGTATTATTTCAATAAAATAATAAGATTTACATAAATCTAAACGTTGCTACTTACAATTTGAAGGTTAAACAATCAATAATTGTTTAGTAGACTTAAATAGAAAGTGGTATATGTACCGAAAATTTACTGATCAGAAATTGGTACTTCCCGCTTTTTTTTCTTAGATTGTTGCTTACTTTAAAAATAGCACCTATTTTATTTTTCTGAGATGGCTAAAAGGAAGTTTAATACTTATACTTTCTGTATCCGTCTAAATATATACAATTATTAGCTTTTTTAACATAAAATTATTCTATGAACGTACAGATTTACCTTAATTGATCAACAATTGGGTATGTGACGGTATCATCGTTCGAAAAATCGATTGTTGAAAATTAAAGTGAAAAAAAACTTTTAGGAGGCGTCGATGGTAAATTCCGGCATTTCGAGCAAGACAACGAGTACAAGTTGCAGCTTAATTTAAATCACGGGCTTAAATTCCCATTATCAGGAGCGACGTCCGCCGGTGGCAGCCTCTACGGTCGTTTGCATAACCACCAGACTCGAGGTAGAAACTTTGAATAGTGTTTTAGCTAACAAAACTAAAAATATACGTCGTGTTCGACGGGGAAACAAACAAACAAACAAACAAATGATGAATAAAACTTTGTCAGGTCGAAACGGTACGATGTTGCTGGGTATCCATCAATATGGACGTGGTACCGAAAACGCGTATGCCGCTATAGTACCCGATGGTTCGTCGTACTCGAGTTCAAACTTCGATTCGCGCCAGCGTTTGGATTCCAAGTCACCG
The DNA here is from genome assembly GCA_026168455.1 of Theocolax elegans. NCBI lineage: Eukaryota > Metazoa > Arthropoda > Insecta > Hymenoptera > Cerocephalidae > Theocolax > Theocolax elegans. The sequence goes on along the minus strand of CM047427.1, from coordinate 77,056,612 downwards.
AAACCGCAAGGCCCGAGGCAAACGTGCAACCTCAGTCGAGCCAACAGTACTTGCACTCCGAATTGCAAAGGTAGTTTCGAGCAAAAACAAGAATTCGGACTGGATGCTAGACGAAAAACTGGTAGTAGCAACGACATTTTTGGTCAAAAGTTGGAGAATCTCGTTCAGATCGATGATCAATCGTATGGGGTGAGTTGTTTCGATTTTTACGAGTTTAATCGGTTCTTTTCTTTAATAATTTTATTATTATATTAATTGTAAAATATGTTTTAATTACTGAATTTTTAGTATAAATAATTTTATTGTTTTTTATTTTAGTAAAATTATTATTTAATTCAATGTGTTTATAGCTACTTTTTAAAGCATCTTGGTAAAAAACTTACGTGATAATTTAAGATAATTTAAAGATATTTTTAAATTTTTCAGAATCTTATACCTTTACCACTATTTGTAATATACATACGAGTAATTGAATCATTAATTATAAAAACTGTATTTTAAAAAAGCTTTACAAAAATTTTTATAAAACAGAAAATTGTAGCAGATTGTAGAAAATTGTCTCAGCTTTAATATACATTTTTCATTTTTATTCCGCGATTAAGAAACTTAAGATACATTACTTTAAAAAAATTTTGGGCCAACATTACATACAGTTAAGAAATGTAGTGAATTTTAAATGAAATGTATTTGAAAAAGCAGTGATAAAAAATATGTTTCAAATACTAAAGAAACATTAAGTAATTTAAACAAATATTTAATTAAATAATTCTAAAAAATATTTATTTGAAACCAACAGATAGGTATTTTTGTATTAAATTCTTTACCTTTTTTTCAATTTAAATTTGATTGAAATTATAATAAATATTAGTTATTTTATTAGAGTATTCAATAAAATTATTAAATTTACTAAGAATTCTTTTTTCGTGCGCAAAAAGAGGACAAATTATTACTTTTAGAATTTTTGGATTTGGATTTATCAAAATTCGGCAACTATTCGCACACAATATTTTTTCGAATAGCTTGCTTATAATATCTTGAAAAAATAAAGTATTATAGCATTCTAAGTTTCTGAGATTCATTGATAATGTTAATAGAAAGTTTTAAAAAAGTTCGAAAATAATAGTCTGGGAGCAACCTACGTTTTCGTAACCGATTTATGTTTACGACTCTATCCAACTTTTTTTGATGTATTTGTTATCAACAATTTCGATTTTTTTAAGGTAGAGTGTTCAATTATGGGAAAATAATTAGTTATATATAAATTTAGCAACAAATTAAAAATTTCATCGTTATTGATAAATAAAAAATATGTTCATGTTTTTGAACAATTATAAGTCAAAAAGGTCCTTACACCTTTCTTTTTAAAATGCATTTTTAACAGGTAAAAAATTGACAAAGTTTTAAAAAATCGTATAAGTGTGATTTTCTCACATTGTTGCGCCGACTATTTAAAACCGATTTTGATTAATTCAGCGTCAAATTACTTTATAAACATTAGTCTTCGAAATGCATAAAAAAATATTAAAAATTATGCTACCGTTTATTCTCCTCGTCAACTAATAAAAAGTTGTGACTTTGTGTTTTTATACCTTGAATATTAATAATAAATTATTTAACTTTTCCAAACATTAATTTTAGTATAGATATACATATATATAATAGACAGCGCGCGATTTTTATCGAATCTCTTTAGCTGCGAAATTCACAATAATGAAAACTAAAGTTTTTTCTGACTTCTAATATAAACTTCATACATTCTATGAAAAGTAATTATAAATGTATATTATTTTTCAGTAACGAATTTTTTAATTTGTTGCTAAATTTATATATAACTAATTATTTTGCCATAATTGAACACTCTACCTTAAAAAATCGAAATTGTTGATAAAAAATACATGAAAAGAATTTGGATAGAGTCGTGGATATAAATCGACTACGAAAACGTAGGTTGCTCCCGGACTATAATCTATATATTTGACGAATACGTTTTGCAAATGGTTCCAAATTGGAAAAAAGTATATAATATACTTATTATGAAAACGCATTGTAGGACATTTTCTTCGCTCATTTTACAGCACGGAGAAAAGTAGTAAAAACTATTCAACAAATAGGTTTTAAAAAGTTTCTACACACTCCTAGTAGAACCATTAAATCATTTTGTTGTTAAATTAAAGCAGTTTTTGGATATTAATTACAAGTTAACGTAACTTTTGCCCAACATAACGTTTCATATATACGTGCTTAAATTTCTTGCTTTTTTTAAAATTAGCTTTTTGACTAAGCTGTTAGACAATAAAATATTAAAAAACAATCGAAAAATTTTGCGGTCAAGTATTTGCCTATATGTAACTCTGGTATATTTATGTATCAATTATCGGTAAAACAAAAACTTCAAGTCAAGTATCGACATAATTTATCACTCTATCAAATTTCAATTAACAATGTTCGATAACTCATTAGATTAATAATTCGAAAAATTAAATCTTGTAACAGTGACAGATTACGTCGATATATACGAATAGATCATTTTGCATTGCTTTCATTGAATAAAAAATAGACAAATAATTTAATTACAATTAAAAATCCAAAAAATTACAATATTTCATTAGTTTCAAAATCAAATCATGATATTTATATTTTTTTAACGTATTATTCATGCGTATACAACAAATATCGAAATCTAGATTAAAAATAATAAAAAATAATCTAGAGCAAAGAATAATGTTATCGATGAAAAAAAAATGTGTACAGCAGTACGGACCGAGACGACTGAAGCATTTTGCGAAAAGTCTGGATGAAATTCGTGAAGAAGTACCACGACGACACGCTCAAAGCGTAATGGGTAACCACGAAGTTCAAACTAGCCAACCGACGGTTCACCGTCCAATCGAACGTTCTCGTAGCAATGCCGCCGCGGTTTTACGGAGAAACCAAAGCTTCGACTTGCATCCACGTTATCCAAGGATCGAGATACCGTTCGTCACTTCGCGCACTTACGACGTTAAGCGCGAGCTTGCCATAAAACGTAGTCTTCAACTGTTCGAGCAGACGAGGGGGAACGACGGTGAGTTTTTCCATATGTCTCTCTTATATCTCTAATTAATAAAGAAATTCATCCATTTTCACTTGCACGGTAAAACGTAATCGATATATTCGGATCAACGCGCTTTGAAAACTTGGTTTTTCTTTATCACATTTTTTCTTTTTAACCATATATATTCGTTGTAAATTAATACTCGTATATGTTTGTGCACTCACCGACAAGACGGCTTTTACTGTACAACATATTTTTTATCCTTTCTAATTGCGCAACAACGCGTTTACATGTAGATCGTATTTTTCAAATCAGGGTCGAAACTTTGTTAATGTGTAAATTGCACCGGTCCGATAATTTGTACGCTAATTCGAACGATTCTCTAATGCAATAGTTTTATGTCCTCTTTATTTCATAAATTTTACAATATTTTGTAATTAAACTAAATTAAATATTTATGTATAAGACGTTTTTAATTAACGCGCGCACTCTAAATTCAAAAGTGTAAAATTTGGGACGCTGAGGATGAAAACGTGATAATTACACTTTTAAAAGATTTCTAAGTATAATGTTTTATTTGTATAAAGATTAATTTGTAGGGTTTTACATTGTTGAAAAATATTTAAATTAAATTTTTACATTTTCACAAACGTAAAATAATTCGTTTAAAAAGATTATTTATGTGTACCTCAACGACCAGGTATATAGGTGCTTTTAATTTAAATAAAAAGATAATCTTTTTTTACGTTATACACAACGTTCTGTTTCAAGAAGTTAATAAATAATCCTTTAAATTAACGATGGATAGTGAAAAACAATCATCATCAGTATAATATGATTCTGATATTTTCTAAAGATTAATTTGAGAAATATATTTTTTTAAAAAAGAATTTAACGAATCATTAAATACTGTAATTAAAATAATTTTACGCTTTTACAAAATTGAAAAGGTTACATTTTTATCTTTCTCAGTAGTGTAAATCATAACCATTTCACACTTTGTAAATATATAAAAAACGATATAACTCTTTAAACTAAAGTTACATTTTAGCTTTTAATAATAGTAATCGTAACGTTTTAATCCTTCGAATTCCATAATTTACACTTTTCATCACAATTGTTACACAAACTCGCATAAACTTCCGCATTTGAAGTATTTACTTAAAAAAAAATGTCCGTGCAACGATCAATTAACAACCGCAACTTGCTACCAGCAAATTAACGCGTATTTTTTTACAATACAAAATTTACGTAAGATACTACCCACACACACGCACAATTCATTTAATCTATATATACGTAAGAATCAGTAAAACCATAATATAATTTAAACGCGCATGAATTAAAATATTTCTACGAAACAATACACACGTTCGTACCAACAATTTAAAACAATCAATTTTTAGTGCATGTATATATATATATGAATATATTCCATGCTCGGAAAAGAAAATAAACGTAAAATTTCAATTATTACACGTGGAACTCTTTAAAAATACCAGAATAATCAGTTATACGCGAAAAATGTGTATATAACTGTTAAAACGCGACTATACATTGCGCAATGTTAAGTGTATAATAGGAGTGCAACTGCACGCTATATATACCAGGAGCATATGCTCGATGAGTATCGGTAGTAAAAGTTAACCGTTGTTATACATTCGATTGATTTATAGTTTTTATATATCTATATACTGTCTCTCATTGAAGAATCTTAACGTTATATGTCAATTAATGTGTTTTATAATTTTGTATATATATATATATATATATGTATATATACGTTTACTCGATGCAGTTAGAATTGGATACGTATTTTCACCGCTAGGTATATAGAACCAGGAATTTTTTATATATATGTATATATGCACGCGTGTCGATGGTGGAAGTGAAATATAGATGCGTTAATTATGTACCGTATATAGGCTCTAAATAACGAATTTTTATTGTTTTAATTAATTTTTATTATACGTGACGCGCATCGTATGATACTGGGAAAAGTGGTATAGATGAAAAATGCAGTAAAAAGTATAAAGATGTGTAATTTTGTTACGTTTCTATATAGTCATTTTTAGAACGGATATATATACAGAAATATTTGTTGTAATAATTTATATGTCACCACAAAATGTAGTTATTTTTGACACAATATTTTTCTAAATATACGCGTAAGGCATATAATTTCTACAAAAAAAATACATATAATTTATGCATAAATATAGAAGATAGACATATAACGCTCAATGTTTATAAATTCTGATCGAATATGTGTCGTCGAACCATAAAAAAGTTAAAAAGGAAAAAAGATAAAACGTAAAATAGTGAATGTTATATATATCCACATGGATTCATTAGGCATATAGGAGGAGGTCGAGTGCAGTGTATCATCGTATATAACATAACGAGGCCTGTTTAAAAGCCAACCTCGATTTTCTACGCGCGTGCTAATGTCTTTTCATCCAATCGCTAAAGAGCATCTCGACAAAAAAAAATGCTATAAGGGTGTTTCAACTGGGTTTTTGGGTTAGGACTGTGTATCAAAAGTGATTTGAACTGTCGGATATAAATTTATATGAGAAAAGAGTTGAGTGTCTCATTTTTGGTGCACTGGAAATAAAAATATTTGGTGAATACGATCAAATATTTGTTTGAAACTAAAGCTAATATTTTTTTAATTTTAGGAAAATTTGAATTGCGAGATATGGATACACCGTATATTTGATAACTATACAAAATGCTTATTAAATATTATAGTTTACGATTATTCAGTAAAGTTTTTTATAGTGTATATGTAGCTAAATAAAAAATTTTAACAAAATCTCCTAAATTGTTTAGTTTTGGGAGAATTCAACATAAAAGAAAATGTTAATTTTCTTAATAAATAAAAAAAAATAATATATAAAATAATTATGTGTTAAAGTGAAAATGCAGATGTAACATTGAAAATTTTGTCTTTCGGTGACGACATGTGTTAAACTTTATTAGAATATGCGATACAATTTCAAACTTTTACTACCGGAATGTATATATATATATACAGGGAAAGTTAAAAAAAAATTGTATAATTTACTTCAAGTAACTAAAAAATCAATGACATTGCAATTTTATAAAAAATAGTAAATTTATGAATTTTACTTAATTTTCATAATGAGATATTTTCCTCAGAGTATATAAACAATTCTTACCATTGAAATAAAAAAAATATTTTCTTTTATTTTACTCTATATATTAATACACGGGAAAAAGATTCTAGTAAAAATTATTATGTTATTAATATAGTAATATCGAGAGACATAAATAAAAATTCATAAAAATGATTTTGATATATGAAAGTTTACTGGATATAGACAGTAAATCTATAGCAATTTCACCTAGAAAATATAATCATTTTTATAATTTGATTAATTAATTCTGTCTTGATATTATCAATATTACTAAAACATATTTCCTCGTGTACTTTGAAGCTTATACCTTTATTAAACAAATATTTTGTAAAACCCCCGAAAGTAATAAAAAATGTTACCACACATAAAAATCTAACGATAATAAAATAAATTTTTAAATTGAACATGATTCATGAAATTTCACCCAAAAATAAAATAGAACACCGAAGCGAAATTTCTACATGTATCCTCTATACTAAACTAAAAATGGGAATATATATACATAGGTATATATACAAAAAGGAAAATCGTGATAAAGAAAATGGGTTGACTCAAGAGAGTTGGTATTATTTCAGATTACGAGGAAGACGAGGCGGGTTACGAGACATCGGACGACGAGAGTTGCGACCGCGAGAGCCAGGACTTTGACACGATGAGCTCGTGTCGCAGCCGTGCCCGCAGCTGCTGCTCCGTCACGACCGTCGCCAACGACGATTTCGAATATTTCCAGCGCAAGGGTACTAAGGTCTATAAACCCTTAATTCACATATAAATATATATAAATACATTTTTTTTAAATTACTCTTCTAAATTAACTATTTTACAATTTTATTTCCTACGAACGTATTAGACATATAGACATTTATTTCGTCACGTAGCGCGTTCTAAATCGTGCATTTTTTTTTCAATTAGCCTTTTCTCTTCGGTAATACATACCATTCGCGGTGATTATACCGTGTAATTTTGCATGGGGGACGAGCCGCGAGTCTACGTCCTTGACTTTCCGCTATATACCAAGAGAAAGAGAGAGAGAGAGAGACAGATAATCGAGACGTTGGGAAATGCCGTTTAACCCACTTGGACGATTGACAAAGGATCGTTGTACTTTTATATACCTCTTCTTCTTTCTCTTTTTCTTTCCCGGCGACGCGCCCACGCCGCGGCACTAAAAAAGAAACGAAAATAAGCTAACGCGTGTCCGTTGAGTTTTCCTTCACTGCGCAACGATGAGCCCGAATTTTCAACGCAGTCTCGTGCGATTTTCTTCAATTCAGGCGTATCGTTCGTTTATAACTGTCGACGTTGACATGTATATAATATTATACACGTGTTAATTCCTTTACGTTAAATTTTTTTAATGAAACCAACGGGAATTCATTTTATTTGGCAAGCGTTTTTTTTTCTCCTGTATGAAGAGAAAGATGAAATTATAACTGAACTGCTGGTTTAATTATGGATTCCTATGGGAACGTAAGATATAATTTCTTAAATAAGATGATTTTTAATTCTACCTAATTTTCTTTTAAAGAACAACGTGATTCACTTGGAAATTATTGAGTTTTTAAAACGTTATATTCCCACAATTTCGTATATAAAACGTCTGAATTTTAGAGAATTGTACTTTCTCTGTATATAGTTGTATATATTGTATATAGTCATGTTTTTCTTCAACTTTATGAATGACTTATGGGATATACATCGATTTGAAATATTATTTAAATTAAATATATATGATGATTAATAAAAAATATTATTTAAGATTTCTTTACTTTTGTTAAACTAATGGATTATAATTGAAATAATTATGTTAAAAATAAAAGTAATCCGAAAGACAAAAAAATTTTGAATCGTCGTATTGTATTTATCAATATTCATTTTAAATTTTGTCATGGAAAAAGTATCATTTACATTTCTTCTTTCTATTAACGTTTTTCTTTATACACAAAAATAAAATTGACGGTTAGAGGTACATACTAATTAAATATAGGAATCAATAATAATTATTACAAAATTATATAAAAATATACGCAACCGGTCAAAAGTTCGAGTTTACTAAAGTAAAAATATACAATTTTATATGAATGTTTATTTGCATAAAGATTTGCAAGAAGGATGCTAGATAAAATTTAATTAAAAACAATCGATCGCTCTTCAAAAAGCTTCAATTTTCGTTGTTTATAATTTAAGTATATCGTGCAAAATATTTTTAAAGTAAACCATTATTTTAATTTTTTTATTTTAACCTTTCATTTATTAAGTTAATTGAAAATCTGGTAATAAGCTTTAGTGACAGATCAATCGAACGTTGTTTTAATTATCTTTCAAATAATCTCCAACAAGGTTTAGGATCAAAGATATTAAAATATGGAAACCCAAATTTAAGACCAATGTAGTTTTCAAAACACATTCGACAGTATTTTTAAATTAAATTATGCATTTGTATATATATTTCGTGAAAAATTCCCATTAAAGATCCAGAAATTCATATGTTATTAAGCATTTTAATATCCATTCGGTAAATATTATTTTTCAAAAAAAGTCACTTATTGTAGTAAAAAAGTGCACTTGGTATTGATGAACCAAAATTCAAAAATCCAATTTTTTTACGTTTCATATTTCAATATTAAAACACTTCTATTAATTTTATTAATAAAGTCATTTTTAGCAATAAAGTCATTTTTCCATTATTATTTAAATTATGTAAATGTATTGATAAAACTTGGACATTGATTATCGGTTAATAATAGATCTCAAGTGGACTTTACAAGTTACATTTTTTCGAAAGCATATTTGGAAGCTTTACTGTAATAAGAATTTTTCACGAAATTTACACTTTTAAATTTCTGTCAAATATATTTCGAAAACACAATTATATATAATTACTGATAATCAATACTTTATCCATTTAAGTTGTTTTCGACATACGTATACTATAAAAATTTAATAAAAAAAATTAACGAATAATCGAGTGTAAAAAAAATTAACAAATCCATGTTCTCTCCGTTCAACAGGAACTTCCACGTCAAAACCCGCGACCACTCGAGAGCAAAGGCAGCATGAGGAGCTTTACCCCACGAATAATCGAGGTGAATCAACTCAATAAAACAAGCAACCCAAAACCAATCGTGCAATCGTATCAGCTGAAAAAGAAAATGATCCCAGGTTACTCGCTCAACGATTTGGATAAATTTAGTCACGCATCTCCTAAAAATCAAGCTGCTACGAAATTACCCACCCTATCGATCGAAAGTCTCAAGAGCATCCTAAGGAGCTCGGACATCAGTTACTTGGATAACGGAGAAATTTGCAGGCACGACATCGGTGGTTCTGCACCCGATTTCAAAAAAATCTTCGTCACCGAATTCATATAATCATTTTTACATCGACGATTTTTCCGATTTGACACCGACGTGTGATGTGTGTCTTTTTTTTTAACTTTTTTTCGGTAGTACGTTAAATTGAGACGCGTTCTGTATGGTTTCTCTTCGTTTGTATCAAATTAATGTACTATATATTTTATAAAGAAATGTGGAAACCGATGACTTTTTTTTTAATACGTTTTCTCTTTTAATTTCTTAGATTTGAAATGTTTCGAATACTCCTTAACGATATAATCGTTTTCACGATAAAATATAGCGAACGTTTTATACACATATATATACAATTACCGCTTCGAGTATTACTATATACGAGTTATTTTAAATCTAAGAAATTAAGAAAGTCGATAATTGTGTTCTGCGTAATGACGTTTATTACTGTACCATCTTATTTTTTTATTGAATTGTTGAACGTTTGTTAAACAAATGAATTTCATTCGTTTATAATTACATTTGGTGCGCGACCTAAAGGTTTAACGCTGATTTTTTTATTTAAATTTATCATTGTTGACGTATATGTATAATACTGAATTAGACTTAATTAAGATTTAGAAAGAAAAACTTATTTGCATGAGAAAGCGACGATAGGACAAAAAAAAAATTTTAGTTGAGCGATTTTAATATACTTATCCGATATAAACAAAAAAAAATTGCATAATTTTTTATTGTATAGAGGCACGTGTGTATAATATACTTCCGAATCGCAGTATTTATTCTGGAAGCGATGATTACATTTGTACATATATACATTATACTCATTTAATTTTTATATGTAATAATAATAATAATAATATTAATAATAATGATATAGTATTACTAATCAAAATAATTGTAAGTTTTGTTTTCACGAAAAATGTTGAATTTCTTTTTATTTGTACAAATATCCTTTTTATTTCCCTTGAAAAGATTATAGAATATGGAAAGTGTCTTCGTCAATAATTACGAGAATGAGTATCAAACGTATATTTTTTTTTGTACTTGAGCAATTTTAAATCTCAAAAAATTTTTTCGCTAAGGCGTATATTTAAATAATTTATAGAAAATAAATTGATTTGTATATCGGTATAAACGTAACATTTTTTACGACATTATTATGATTCGAATTACAAAATTTGGAATATGTGATAAGAATGAAAGTTAAGTGCAGTTACGATAATACTATAATAATTATGATATAGCTTCAATTTTATTTATGTTGAACCCGAATCGTAGGGTTTTAAAATATTTTTCAACAATCAGTTTGATTTTTTTAAGAAAAAATGATTTTTTATATAATAATTTAATATTTATTTGACAGTTGGTTATTTCAAACCCATAAAACCCGTTAATATATAAATGGCTAGTCTAACAAATTCTATAGGAGTTAAGTTGTAAATTTAAATTATTTTAAAGAATTAAATACATTTATTGTATGAATGATTTATTATTTCTGAAAAGAGAAAAAAGGATCTACATATTCTTAAATATTTCATTAACTCAATTATTAAAGTAAACTAAAAAAAGTTACCAATTACTTTACTGAATATCTAACTAATCACGATGAAAAGAGAAAAAACAATCAGTAAATTTTACTATTCTTCGAAATTTTTGAGTTTCCGCTTATTTAAGTCCGGGTCAAAAACATACATTTTTGCTGAAATTTCGAATTGTTTGTCTGTTATTGAACACATTAAAAAGCTTCGCACATGACAATTAAACTCTTAGGTATACATTTGAAAACATTTTACCATTTTCGTTTGCTAAAACCCAATAAAAAAAGGCGGTAACGATTTGACACGTAGTTCGTTGTATTGTACATCAACCCCATCAATCCACGCAAAGCGAGTCAATTGTAACAAATTGATTTAATACCGAGTATTATACACGGACTGAACAACATTCGTGTGCAATCGGCTACGTAATTTTAATCTCCTCTAATAATTTGGCACACGTTGTAATAATGATAATTAATATAATAAAACACGCAATATAATTCGTAGTATATATATATGTATATTTAAATAGATCAATCTGCATATACATATATGATGATGAGCGTCGAAAGAAGATGTATATATATATATATATTTGGAACGGGATTATTAATTGTCGGTTCCCTGGCTAACGGAAATTCATTTTTCACTGCTACCGTGATTGCCATGTATATATGGTAACGGCATATACAAGTCTTTGAGAGGGGTTTTATGCATGTATATATATAGTATACATGTATATAGAGCTCGAATCGTTTTACGCATCGATACACGTGTTTTTGGCGATTTAAATGCAGATATCCGGAAGCGACGTGCTGCACTTTTTTTTTTATGTATATACACACCGTTCGACTATTTTTGTACGCGCAAGTCTGACTTTCTATTTCCCTGTGAAATTCGAAATTGAATTGATTTTGGCTTTCTTCTCGTTGAATAGGACATTCGTATGTGGCGTTCGCCGATGCTAAAAAGGTTATATTTATTTACACTGTATATAGGTACTGGTATATATATATACATATATATATAGAGTTGTTTAAATTATTACACGATTCAAAGTGAAAGCTGGCTAGATGTGACGTGAAAAAGCTTTAAATAACTCGAAATGCCACTTGTTTACTCTTTTCGGTTTTATGGGTAAAAAATAATAAATATTCTTCTAATCTAAATTCTAAACGACACGACGTAACGCTTTTAATCTCAAATTCTTCGCAATTTTAATCTCTATCTAATAAAAATGATGGTTATTATGAACAAGTAATATAGGTATATACACTTTGTTGCGCGATTTCATAAAAGTTATTCGGATGATGCACGAGTCGTGTATATATGATTATGCGACTCATAAATCGATACAACGTTTTTAGTTTAATTTATCCTATATACATATATGCATTTTTATGAACCATCCAGAGAAAAGACGTAAATGGGATATTTTAATGAAATTTTACGCAAGTGCACTTTTTTTATTTTACTGATTTTTTAATTGTATATATGGTGACACTATCGATATATATATACGCATATACGCTGCACATTTTTAAGATATTAATATTAACGAATGCGTATATAAATGGACAGATACCATCGACACGAGGAAGAAAAATAGTAAGAGAAGGAAAAGTATTACGAAAACATTGTTTTATTAAAAAATACAAACTTAATACATAAACTACGTTGATAAATCGAACGTTTATAATAAATACAAAAAGTAAACAAGTCTTTTACAGTATTACATTATAATGAGACCGTAGAAATTACGATCCAGATCTAATTAACTATTTTTAACCTATACAACAATTTTTTTTTCTTTATATTTAAACTATTCTACAAACTATACGATTAGAAAAAAAGACAATTAACAACTCACTCTGTTTTATCACAAAAATTTGCACTTGTTCATGATTTATGATCGTGAGCTATACATATACGTTGCGTTCTCTTATATGTAATTTTTTTTATTATTTTTAAATAATATTTATACGTCGTGATATTTTCACGAGAGAACGAGAATCATCGAAATACTTTGTAAACGTTTGTCGTAATGTTGAAGTACCTAGGCGTTTTATCACTTGGATTCAATGGGTTTTTCATAGCACGGTGATGTGTTTTTTTTTAATTGATTGTTCGATCGGTGTGATTTTGCGATTGGGAGCAAAAGACGATCGAGGATTTGATATTTAAACGAAATTAGGCAAATAATCGCGTTTTAAGTATATAGCCACCTAAAAGATTTTACCTAATTAATTCGGATACTATCCTTAATAATCCAACGATTGGTACGTATCTCATGTGGAAAACAATTTTAATGTTTTAAAAGTTATAAAATTTTATACTGTATCAACAACTTCTTTAATATATTTGCAAAGATCCATACAAATAATTATTAGTTGCTAATAAAAATTGAAAATTTAAAAAACAAAATTTTATAATTTGTTTCCACATGAGTTATTGATTTCCACGAGCTTCGGCTATTTTTCTCGTGTGATGCATATACTATTTAGAATTATTTAGAAGCGTTTATTTAAAAGATGAAACTGATCAAGCGCAACTCATCAGACCCGTTCTCGTGTTATCGCAAACTTCTCTAATAGGACGGCCTTTCGATGAAATTTTCACGTTATCGGCGACGGTGAAATTATTTTTGTACATCCTTCGTAAACTTCGACAATTCGGCATAAAAACTTCGTAAGGTGATTCGCCATTTTCGATTACCCATATGCTACCGGATTCACCTGTCATAAGTATCGACGCTAAACCTTGCGCCACTACGTACGGCCTGTAAAGCAAATTTGTGTTGGGTTAGTATAATAATGTGTAAAAATTAATTATCTTTGTTTCTTTTTTTCGAAAAATCACTTACGTTTGTATCGACATTTTTTCCAAATTTTTCACGAAATCTGCCTTCATCACTCGCGACAGAAGTTTGTTTGGACTTTCTATCGTGAGCGCAGTTTCCGTAAGACCGGGGCAGAGAGTTATTACGCGGACTCCTGTACGTTCCATGTTACTTGGCGCCTGTAGAGTAAATAAATATGATTTTGCAAAAAAATAAGAAATTAACTATATGTCTAAAAAATATTCATTAAATATATTAAGTAAAAGACATTAATAGCTTTAGAAGTAAAGTGTGTTTTGATTACAGGTTCCTAAAATTTTCAATCTTAAAGTATGTATGCAATGAAAAAATATAAACATTTCTTAAACAATTTTTTAAATAGTTTAACACTTTGCTTTTTGTATGATCATAAAATCATCAAAATGAGAATACTTTATGTATTATATATTTTACAGGCACCGTAAATGTCATAATAAAACTTCAAAATTATTGTTCTGACTACTCTCTACTTTTAAATACATCTAAATAACAAATGGATATTTAAATATTATTTAACTAAAATACTCGTTGATTAAGATTTCTAACTAAAAATATACAAAATGTGCTTACACCAAGAGATTGCGATAATCCAATGATAGCCTGCTTCGTGGCGGTATAAATGGGTAACTGTGCAGTGTATTGAATGTTGATGTGTTGAGAAATGTTGACTAGTACACCACCTCGGCCACCTTGATCCTTACCCATGTGTTTCATCGATAACATCGCGACCGACGTCATACCACCCTGTATCAACAAAAAGAAAAAATAACGCGTTAAGTTATACATCATTTTTTTTACCTTATAGTGGTGATACAAATTGAACTTCGTACCTATATATATACACGCTCGATATGAAAGATTCATTGATCAATTATAAATAGATTTTTAGTAATTGATCCGGTCATTCGACATTATCGTTTAAGTTTCTTAATTTTATTATTTTTGATAAATCAATTATTTATATCAACCGTTATTAAAGCTATGTCCAATCTCAAAATAAGCTATATATTTTTATTTTTATATTACGTATTTGCTTTTAAAGAAAAGAGAACGTGTGATTTTTTTTAATTTTTAGAAGTTTGTAAATTTTTCTAATTTACTAACCAAGTGTTATTTATTAAGTTTCTATTATACATTTTTTTTCTAAATAGTCGTAAATTTTATATACGGTATTTTTTAAGTTTTTTAAATTTATAGTTATTCCTAAATTTAAACTCATTTTTTAAAATGCAACACGCTCTTAACATTTATCACACTAATTTGTTCAAATACTTTTGTTATAAAAAAACCAAATTAATTTCGGCACAAATATTAAACGAACCTACTCAAATAAATTAAAATAATAAAAAAAAGGAAACTCACCAAGTTAACCGCAATTTGCCTTTCCCACCTCCTTTCATCGAGGATACCAGCATTGTTCACCACGATATCGATACCATCCATCAATTTCACCGCTTCCTCGAAAGCAGCTACAAAGAGATAACGCAAATTTTATTAAGTGCTTTCCGTACTATTTTTTTTCTATACTCCTATATACATATATTCCCCCGATTAATGCAACTTACCAGTGATCTCATTGTAACGAGAAACATCAGCGTGAATGTAATAAAATTCTCCTGACCCTTTCGTACCTGCGATTTTCTTCGCAGCTGCGTCGTCTATGTCGACTACGCAAATTTTCTGGAAATATTATTATTCACTTTATTTACAACGCGAATAAGACATGCATGTTTTTATCTCGGCTTTTCAGTACATAATTAATTACATAAATAAAACGTATATATGAGTCATAAATAATTAATATATATCACATTATTCAATATACGAACATTTCGATTAATCTCAATTGTTTATGTTGTATGCGAGCTACACGTATCGAAACGACGGTTAAAACCAACTGCGATTATATACTTTACGTTTATTTAGACTTCGACCGTCGAATCGCAAGACTCTCCATTAATCAACTTTATTAAACTATAATGATAAATTAACAATCGCGTCACAATTTCTATTAACCGATATATATTGACTGAAATAATAATAAATAATAGATTTATATGCTTTTTATAATTAACGATAGTTAATTAGCAAATTTAACAGTGAAATAACGAAAATAAACGATTAATTTTAATTTATTTTTGTAATTAATAATGCAATGTAGTGAAATTATAATTTGATTTGTGTTTAAACTTACGCTAGCTCCTAACTGAATGAAGTGGTTGAAAAATGCATAACCGATACCGGTGAGTCCTCCAGTGATCAAAACGTTTTTACCAAATACTATGCCAGTCACGTCCATTTCTTTAGCCTTTTCATCGGAAGATCGGCGCGTTCGATTCATCGTCGTAGTTTTTTTATGTGTTGCGTTTGAGCCTGTGTTGGGTGACACTAAGATCGTAATTATGATTTATTAATGAAAAGTCAATTATTTCATGCTGTTAAATTGTAATTTTTAATTGATAACTTCTATTAATCTATAATTTATATTAATTTAGTTGTTAAGATAGAAGATGACAAAGTATTTTTTTAAATTCGGTGTTAATCAGTGACGGAATCATGCGATATCTTAAACAAGAAAATATGGATTGAAAATACATTTCTCTATGATGCTTGTATCAATTATAAATTTTAAAGTGTTATATTATTTTTATTTATTTTAAACTAGAATCATCTATTCATATTCGTGCAAACCACATATAATTAATTCAATTTTTCAATCAACATAACGATATTAGAAAAAAATGATGTGTATTTTATGGCATATTTATATTAAATACCATTTTTAATTCAACTTTATTGTTAATTCATTCTGATATTTTGAGATATTTTTTAGCATTTAATGCTCACAACATTACTTCACTTGTTACTAACATTTTTCTTTGTCAAGAGAATACTTTTGTTTCAGAATTTATTTATTATTAAACTTTTTAGTAAGAAAAAAATGGATTTACATGTAGTAATTTTTAGGATGATTTGTAACAAAAATGACTATACGTGCGGGCTGATATTTGCTCTAAATAAAATATAGTTGAAATGCTGATTATTCAAGTATATCGCAACCTGTCTATAAAATACAGTAATCTTCGTTAAACCAATTTTGACACTGTTTATAGCAGTGTATCAAAGAAAACCAGACTGAAATTTTAGAATTCTTGAGCACACTTGAAATTTTAGAATATTTCAAAAGCGTAAACTAGGAATTAATTGAAATACATCAAGAAAATGTCAAATTTTTACCCACGCGTTTAACACAAATTAACAAATTCATTCACCCTGTCATTTTCAATAATCTATATACCAAAAGTGTTAAAAACAAAAATACTATTGTACTTCCAATGAGAAACTGTAACGATATGCGACTCCCAATTATACATATATAATCAAAAATAGGTATAAATATATATATATACATAAAAAAATGATACGCACTTGTTTATAAAAAATCGAAGAATCACAATGGACTATATATATACGAATACGTCTTCTCTCTCTCTCTTTCCGTCTGCACACTTATCGAAAGAAAAATAAGAAATAATGGTGCGAACGATCCCGTTCCTTGATGGAGTCGAGCCAACGAACTGCCCGAGAGCATACGAGAATTGTGCATTTATAGAGAACCCGCAAGATCTCGAGTCCTTGTCGGTTTTTCGAGATAACGCGAAATGATATATCACGGGTCGCGCGCGCGCCACGCGCGCTTCTTCTCTTGATTTATTCCGCAGTGATACCACGTCCGCCTATATATACACCTAATTATACATTTATACATATATATTCGAGTGTATATATATATGTGGACGGTGTTCGATATATATATATATATGTATATATAGACGACAGTTGTAAACTATACGCGGTATCGGACAACCTCGATACATCGGGGAGTTTTGCGCACGAAGCAACGTAGTTAATCATATTTTATAGGTTGCATTTTATATATATATATATACATATACATTTATTTCGATATGGCGCTTCTTCTTTTTTAATTTATATAATACCATTATGTGCGGCGTGTATATAACGCTCGCGCCCCTATTATATTTATTTCCTTCTACAATGTATATACATTGAAATGTATATATATATATATATGAGTGTATAACGTTCGAATCAAACGCGACGATATATCAAAAGGCGCGATAGCGCCTGGACGCAAGTATGCAGGCGCGTAAGCCCTTATTATACAGCTAACTAACCCCTCAGATTTTCTATATTTTCGTAAATATTGTATACCTAAAAATTAAAATCCATACATATATATATATATATATATTTTTGATAAGATCGAGACCGTCCGATTCCACGAAGCGGTATATAATATTCGTATATGATATAGCTCGTTTTCTCTCGTAACGCTTTATCGTTCCTCTTTCGCTCGTTTCCCGATCGCTATATATATATACATGTATATATATACGTGTTTGTTTGTTTGTTTGTCTTCCCTCTCTCTTTTTTTTTCTTCTTTTCGTACAAACGTCGTCGTTTTAATTTTAGTTGGATAACAACGCGTTACAATATAGTATATGTATATACTTGTATGTATGCATGGGAGAAACGCAGAATGTGTATAATAGTGTTCTGTCGCGAGCTGTATCATCTCGACGCGGACGCGATCAAGCATAGTTACGTGTAACCCAAGACTGATAAGACACATTAATTGACCTCCTCTCTTCTTCTTCGTCGATATTACTTTTCTCCCTTTCTTTTTTTTTCTTACTCGTATATACGTACATTCGATCTTTCTCTCTTTTCCCTGGTGAATCGTATAAATATATGTATATATATATATGTTGGATGTTTAACCATTCACATTTGTGTTTTACATGTGTTACGTAAAACGAAATATTTTGTATTGTTACGTTTTAACAATACACCAGGATAATTGTGTAATTTTATTTGTTTACTCGGTTGTATCATATATAGTATGTTTACGATGTAACTTTAGAAATCAATTAAACGTATATTCGGTGATATAATTATATTTACACTTCGTCTACATTTGTATAAACTCGAATTAATTAAACTATCTATTTCTTTCCTTTTTTGTAATCAAATTTATTTTTCTAGTATGTGAAATGTTTAAAATAATATATGTATACATTTAAAAACAATTTGTTAAGTTTATAAATGTGCGACTGGTATATATATAAGCAAAAACAACTATGCACGCGCGCGTTTTAGCGTAGAAATATTTAAATTTTTTAACGCATACGCGATAATACTCGGTTTTATTAAAATACATCAAAATAACGCGAATAGCGTAAAATATAATTAGCTGAGTTTACTATATATAAGTGTAGTATTTTTTTTTAATCTCGTCTACAAAATATCAGCGAATTTCATCGCACATTTGTCCATAAATAAATGTTTACGCGTTCGTCGAGCAAATTTTGTATATACGTATATTTCATATTTTCATATTTTCTAAAATTTATACTTCGTTTTATTATTTTTATTGTAGTAGAGATTGAGGTTTTGGAGGTTAAAATTTTGGCGATTAATCAATGATCATTATTGGTGATTTTTAATGAAATAATCAAAAAGATCTTTTGATTTTATTGTTTTTCTTTCGATATTTTTTATAAACTGACTAATCCAATATATAGTTTTGTAAATAAATATATACAATGTTTCTGTTTGTATCGATATTTAGCCTCGCAGCGTAGACATGAAAATATTTAAAAAAATGGGCTAAAAAATAAGAAATAGAAAAATTAGCTAGTAACTGCAGGATACCGGTGAAACAATTTTCTTTTTACGCGACTGTAATAGGTATATTGCAAAATTCTATTTGTTTCTTATTACATCTACACGTACAATTTTTTATTAATTTATAATGGTTTTTATACATATGAGAATTGGAATGAATAAAAGACGACAATATTTAATAAACAAACTTAGACACTATAATATAATGTCACGAGAAAGGATAGGTCTTTACTATACGAGAAGCATTCGAGACTGAAACTAAGAACGATGCCTAAAACTAAGAAAGCATCCAAAATACTATAGGCATTATGTTCATACTGCACACATATGGACAATAAGCTAGTTGTAAAAATGGTCAGTTAGACCGTCCGCCGAGTACGCCGATGCACTCACAGACAGTGCCATAAAACCCTCCTTTTTGTCACCTTTACCGAAACAAACATTAAAACTATAGCCGAGTAATTTTTGTAAACTACATTTTATTCACATTATTTTACTTGTATATTCCAACAATTTATTATGTCAAAGGACATGCTACTGATAAGATACTTTCCCAGTCAGTACATTATCAGGAAAATGAATTTTTGAAGTTCTTTTTCATATCCGCTCTTTAAGTATACTTCCAGATAATTTTAAGATTATTTCCAAGATGAAAATTAAAAGAATCTTTTTATAATAAATTAATAAGTATTATCAGTAAGTATACTATTATCTTACTTCATGATTAATTCCAAAATAAAAATTTTAAAAAATTATATCATTATAAATCGCAAAGAATATCTATAAGTATTCTATAGAAAATTACGTTGTAAGTTAATTTACAAAATAAAAAAATAAAGAAAAATGTGTATAATGTCCTTTTTACAATTCTATTATTTGTTTATGTGCTTTTTGTGTGTGATGTACTAATTAATTATTTATTTATTCAATTTTTTTAACTTTTTTATAATATTTACTCTTCTGAATATTGATAAGTTTATTAATAACGTAATGTGATATCTATAAGCACCTAAAGACGAAGACAACTACAGACGTCTCCGAAACGTTGTGCATTTAGATCTTCAAACTGACTCGTTAAAGCATCATAAATTGAACACAGTAAAAATAAGGATTTTTTTTTGATGGCAGAAAGTAATCTTTTAGTTTAGTCTCAGATTATTTAAATTTTCTATAAGTAATTGAAACTAAGAATTTTTCGAGTCGTTCCAAATTAAAATTTAATAAATATAATTAAGTTTTTGCACACTTTCCCAAAATTAATTAATTACTTTATTAATACCTTTTATGTAGAACAAAACGAGACATTATAATCTTATGTATAGTAAAAAATGTCTAAAATTAATTTTGATGCTCAGAAATAGTTAGGTAGGCTTCAACAACGTTACTAGAATCAATGAAAATCAAAGCAAAATTTGTTTAGACAACACGAGAAAGTTTTCATCAATACAATTAAGTTATTTATTTCTAACCATTCAGATTTCAATTAAACGTAATTGCAATAAACTTTTGTTATTCTCATCCCAACTTACTCAAAATTATTATACTAATAATGTTTATATAATTAAAATTATATTTATTTAAAATATCGTTGCCCCCATAGTGTAACAACATTCCTAATATATAAAATTTTTTTTTAAATTGCTAATTTTAGTTATTTTTCGATTTTTTTTAGTATATCTTCATTGAAAATAATTTTTTTGACTATATTTAAAAACAAAAACCTACTGCTAATTAATTGTATGTAATATATTACTCAAATATAGTATTATTTAATTATTTAAAATAAAATGTTATAATATTGGAAAAAATATTATTCTTTTCTGATTGAAACTTATATAGCCAGTAATTTGCGTTATTAATTCTAAATAATGTTAAAAAATATTTTTATCAAGTGGTATAGAAAATTTAGATGACAACAATTAAAAATATAAAAAATTATCTGTTTTACTTTTCTTTAAATATTTAAAAACATTTTCTTCCAAAAATACTATAAAGTTATTACATTGAACACATATATAATTAGCAATCAATTGACAGCGGTTTCTGTTCATAATAAGAAATTTCTGTTCAATCAGATTGAATTTTTTGCAACTGACTTAAAAATCTTTTGATGGAATCTATTAAAAATATAAAAAATTATCTTTTTTTTAAATGTTTTTAATTCAGAAAACGTTCGACATAAAAAACCCAATTTTTTCACATTTTAATTTTTTTAATCAAAACTAATCGATATAATTACTTAAAATTTTTACAGTTTATAGCCATTAAATGGTTCTTTCATGATAAATTTTTTCAACACATTTGACTGATTAATTTTGCAAAATATAAAATATTTAAAAAACCCAATTTTTTTAGTAACAAAAAAACTAAAATTTGTCAATCCAAAATCAAGCAGCTAGTTTTTTTTATTCTCTATATAAAGTACATTTGGTCCAATTAAAAAAATTAATAATATTATCAAAATTTTAAAAAAATTAATTTTTCAAAAATCGAAAATTGTCTTTAAAAAAATACTTTTTGTGGAATAAATAACTATATAGTCTTTTCTGGAATTCGGAGATTAAAACGCAAACTATACCACGCAAGGTGAGCGATATTGACCGATTAGTTTCGAGAATACGGTGGTATACGCATAGACACACAAACACACACACACATCCATGAAGACATCCATAAAGACATCATGCAGAAATTTTCTTAAAAACTCGTGATTTCGACTCCTGAGATGTTGAAAAATTTTACTATTACAAAGCTTACCCTATGAGGAAGCAAAATACAAGATGAAAGTAAAGCAACCATCAATTAACCCTTTTGTCCACAAGCAAAATGATTAAAAAAAATTTTTGTTATGAAAAAATTAATTAGGAAAAGATAGCATTTTTTATACATTCGAAAAAAGCATTACGGTAGGCTACAATTTATTTAAACAACTACGAAAATTTTAAATATTTTGGGCGTTAGTTGGTTAAAATGAATGCACGATATCTTTCTATAAATACACAGTATATTAGAAAAATAAATAATTTGTATATACATATATAAATATATATAGATATATGTAACGAGTGAGCAATCGGTACACTAAATATACGCGCGAGACACCAAAACAATGATTACTTAACAGCCTTGTCAAATTTTCGTCGTCTCGAGATAAAATTAATCAGAAATCAGAACACACAAAAAAGGAACGATATATAGACGTATACGAATAATTAATATTTACCATGCATTTTCCTCGTGTACGTAAAGATTGATTATCGTACCCACCGAATTAGAATGATCAACCATATTTTCTTCTTTTTTTTTTAAATTTGATTTCGTCAATTAATTATAAACAAAAAAAATAAAAGTTAAACTTTAGTCGTTGCATGACGTCTAAATAACGTCCATCAATATCGTTCAAATCGCATATCATATTGTAAAAGTAAAAAGGTGAAAAATAAATGGGATAAAAATGTCTCCTTGCCCCGTAGAATCTAATCTGATCTATATATATATATATAAGAACCTCGTCTGTAAATGCGATCGAGAAGACGCGGGAAAATCCAACGTCACTGTTCGATATATACAAGACTCTCAACCTCGAGGCTAAAGTTCACGCTGTAACCAGTGCGCATATAAAACGCATCCAAGAGGGAGGAGGCATATATATATATACTTGCGCGCAAATAGATATATGTACCATTCGCGATACCAGATAAAAATCGCATACAATGGGTATTTCCTAAGTATATAGTTATTTTTTGACCAATGAAAACAAAATATATTACCGACCTTTTCCTTCATACGTTTTTTGTTTAGATCGTTCGCAAACTTTGCTTTTGACGAGCAGTCAATGTTACGCGTTTTCGTTATCTTTGATTTTTCGTTGACGTGCAAGGATATATATCGAAGGTCCTTATATATGTATTCGGACAGAAAAAATTGATAATTATAAGGATTTGTTTTGTTACTCGATTGACGTCTATGTCGATTGTACGAACTTGAATGTTTCTCAGAAACAGAGTGGATGTGTGATTAATTAATAACATATATATCTGTATATTGAAAAATCAAAGAGAGATGTCAATCCTAATCGATAATATACATGACGAATAAGGTATAAAATCATAAAGTATTATCAGTTTACGTAGTTAAAAACGCAGATAAATGCACGCGTTTGTCACACGCGCGTTTCCTGATGCACTATAGTTTTTTTTTCTCAAAATTTATTATTTACGCGTATACTAAAAATGTGTTGTATTATCACCTGACCGAAACGAGACGATTAATACGTATCGTTCAGAGATTCGTTAAAAACTTTGTAACGTTGTAAAACGAGAAGGAAATTAATGTTAAAACGATATAAAATTAATCGACATTGTTTACAAGACGAAAATACTATAGCAACAAAGTACATATATATGCTGCATCTCTCTTCGAAACTTCAAGAGGAATTCAAAGTGTAAGGACAGCCGATAAGAAAAGTAAAAAAAAAAAATTCATCCTGAATGTTTGTTTATCAACGTCAGTATATATAGTAAAAGTGATATTACTAGCATGACTTACAATTTCGAAACTTCAGCATTCGTTTTATCGGTGCGACTCTATATACACACTTGTCTTATTTTTCTTTTTCATCCGGTTTGCACGAGGCGATTGTTTGATCGATCGCAATCGGTATATACATGTATGCATGGTAATGACGAAAATGAATTAAAAAAACGCCATCCCCTTGACCTTAATGCGCTCTTATAGTCCGAATGTTCAATGGATATATGTGTGTATATATACGAATATCGTGAAAGATAGCGATACAAAAAAAATACGGACCGTCATTTGAAGTTCGTTCAAATTGTTTACGAACTATATCGCGATGAATGAACATTTTCAATGTATACCAAAGATTTTATTTACACAAGTATTCCGATACTGACCTTTCACTTGGCATGCGCTTCGTGATTTTTCGATTGAATAATGATCAATCGATTAGATGGTAAAGAAAAAATATATTTAATTATCGTTATAAAAGTTTGAATTGACGAAAGAAAATTTCAATCAATTTTTAATATTAACATATCTTTGGTCCAAATGATGCTACCTGTTAGAGATTATTCTAAAGGTATAATTCAAAAACTATCGATTGATTTGTAAGTAAGTCTATTTACCAATTTTTAATTAACTTAATAAATAAAACATAAAATTTATAACAAATAAGTTAAAATTAGCTTCGTTTTAAAAGTGTATAATTATTAAAATTTTTCTATTTATTCTTGATATAATCGGTTGAAGCATTTATAAGCACGTTTTTGTAGTAAAACCATGAATTTTTAAAAGTACAAAAAAGTAATTGTGTTCTGAAAATCATTTGGTAAAAAAATTATTTTGAATGTTCCATTCGAATATAAAAATAATTCGTATAGAAATTAACAATTAAATTAACCTACAACTAGGTCTGGGTAAATAAGAGACATACAAATTTTCATATTATTTCCTCATTTTTGTATTATTCAGCTCCGGGAATCACAATGTCCGCTGTACAAAACAAAAAAAACATTTATCGTCAGGAAATCGTGCACATCGTATACTATTACATTCCAATCTGTCTTGTATAATCTTGTATAATAACCTGTTAGAATTTGATAACGGCAGTTTCTTTTTTCTTTTCCTATCGCTCGGAAACTTTGTTTTCTATATTCTCATTGTTTCAATTATGTTGGCGCTTTTATTTTACGCTCATGACTCGATTGGGTTTATGCAATCACGTTTCATTATTTTTTACTTTTTTTTACACCTGCAGTTTTTTTTATTTTATCAACTAAAACCCTAGTTACAATGACGCGTTATATGGGACCCTTTCTTAAGAGCCATACAAAAATAACAGTCATAAACAAACGTCATTCGACCAGCTTCTTCCTATTCTTTTCTTTCTTTCCTTACGCACATTCTACATTTTTCTTTCATTTCATTCTTTTTTTCATACTCCTCCACGAGTATCATGAGCGTCACGTTTATACAGCGGATTGATATCTCTTTCAATTCAGATGGTTTCATTTCTTTTTTTGTTTAATTCTGTCCGTTATTGTACAATTATAAACCGCATTCTTTTTTACGAAACCGCCGTGTAAGTAGATTTCGCCAGGAAATTTTAATCGGTTTATTTTTTACTGTTCGTTTCTTTTTTTGTATGTAATCGCTCATGATACTCTATCGTAAGCACAAAGTCAAATTCCCTCTTTCGAATCGAAAAATTGGCTTGGTGCGTCCGTTCTATTCAAAAAAATTAAACCGTCCGGTATGCTTATAAAAGTAAAACGATTCATTATCTCAGCTTAGCATCTGCTGTTTTTATTATTATTTCTTTTTTTAATAATGTAATGAATGAATTTCTGATCGCTTGGAATAACGACACCGTATTGTCCTATAGTCTATATCGGCAAAAAGGAAAGCGCCCACTCCCTTCATTATTCCTCCCTTTCTCATTACGAACTTTTGTGAATTAAAAAAAAAAAAAAACAAAAACACATTGATCAAGATCGGCGCGCACGCCTTGATACTCGTCCGGAACATAACACCTTCGACTGTTTTTTTTTTCGTTTCACGGAGTAACCTGCACACACGAAGTCTCTTACATTTTCAATGTAACCAATCGCGCGTTCATCCCACCTTTACTCTAGTTTGGGGTTAACGTTTTTTTATTCGCAAAAATCGTTTGTTTATATATTTTTTTTTTATTTGTAAGCGAGAAGATACGAAGAACGCGCATTCGTTACACGTAGATTTACTTTTTCTCTCGTTTGTTACTTAACTTTGGAAGAAAAGTTGTACCAGGCACTGGTAACCTTAATTACAGTAAACGCTCTCCCGAAATAGAAAAGCTAATTTGTCTTTTTTTTTACTTTTTTTTCGTTCCACGCGACGATGTATCAAAGCAGGTTACTAATTATTACAGCTATATTGAAATAATTGATTAATTCTTTCATTTTCCATTCTTCTTTTATACAGTAAGTGATCACCACGGCACGAGAGAGATTAATAAATTAACCCTAGAGGTACACACTTTATTTCAATTCTCTAATTCATGATTATTAATGATTATACGTTCAAATTCATTTACGTCTTCATAAAAATAGTAGTAAACACCGTAGGGACTAAACACAAATTATTAAAGAGAAACGCGATTTTTTTTATTTAGAATTTCATTAGCCCCGTAGAAAATACGTTTTAATTATAACGTTCCGTCAAAAATGCAAAGTACAACGCGCGAAATTTCTTTGCTGTTCTAAAATGTGTTTTTTTTTCGATTCTCGACATTCCAATACTTCCGTCATGCGGATACAATCCAACTATACCATGGGTCACCTGTCTATTCTGTTACCATTCCTCGAATAATATCTCAATAAAAACCTTTTTTTCGTTCAATATTTTTCCCTTTTATTAAAGGAACGAACTTTTCACTACTTAAAGCTATATAAATCGCGATTCTCCTTGTCAAATTAACAAAATTATGACGGTGTATACGTACGTACATTTAATAATAATGCATAAATAGCATGATAGACGTAAGTATTCGTTTATCGTATGCCATGGCTATGTGTGTTCTGTTACATTCCATATTTTGACAAAATTTTCGAATAAACCTGCAAATTGAAATGCATCCGGCGCACTTCCTTTTTAGTGTTCACACACATACGCACACACAGGTATGCAATATTCCGCTACTGAACCACGATTACAAAGATATCATTTTTCTTTTTCATTACCTCATCATTTTAATTTACTCTCTCTCTTACTCGCTCGTCACTTCTAATTAACACCATCGCATATTTCTCTCGAGTTATTACATCTAAGTATTTATCATATTCAATGTTTTATCATTTTCTTATTTTTCATTACCGGCTATCGATCGCCACACAGAGAAAAGCCACCAATTTTTTTTATTTTCTTTGTTCAGCCTCTTTCATTCTGCCTTTTTTTCAGTCCCCGTTATCGCTCGCTTCGCGCGTTTACCGTAAAAACCTTACACACTAAGTGAATACTTATGAAATAATAGCGCGCTGATTTGTTTGTTGTTGGCAGGCATACGACCCTAAACTCCTTCCCACCATTCGCCCATATTAACTCGTTAGAAACTGAATAAAGCAAATGAAAGTATCAAACCGCACGTTTGCACGTAAATTGCTTCGACAAATAAATTTCAACGACGCAGCGAGCGAATGAGGGGAACAAAGCTCGGGTTTCGTTATTATTTGCGAATCCTCTTGGTTCCAAAATTACAATTTGAATCGGCGACGCGATCGTATGTGTGAAGGAGAGTCGATGACGAGGCATTACGCGGTACCCGTAACAAGACGGGTGTTCTGCTGCGGTTGAGTCGTGGACGTCGACGCGGCGGTTGTGGTGCTACTGGTTTGTTCGGCACTATTAGTGATCGTTGGATTTCTAGTACTCTGATTGGTGGTCGATGGCGTCGTACCTTGTTTCACAGTCTAAAATATTTTATTTTATTAATTTACGTTACATTAAACTTGGAAAGTTAGTATTTAGAATTTCAACATTTTGAAACTGATAAATCCAACGACAAACTTACCAGACTAGGTTGCGCATTATTAGGTGGGAGTTGTTGATTGGGATTCGGTTTACGTTGACCAGCGCCTCGCTGACCTCTATATCCTCCACGGAAGTTTTGGTTACCTCCGGGTTGGTTGTTACGGTACATGCCGCCTCCCATGTTACCACGGTTGTAGAAGCCGCGTCCCCGGAATCCACCACGCCTCATCGACGCTACACCAAACGTTTCCGAATTCAACTTACGTTCCGTCCTCCAATCCGTACGTTGAGATCTTCTGCAACAAATCACAACAATATTATTTTGAAATTGAACAATACAATTCACTTTTGTACAGTGAAGAATTTCTTATCTTTATTTGCAATTATACTGACCCTTTACTCCTTTCAACAGCTTCGCAGCTGATATTGTCGAAGAATGACTTAGCCTTGTCATAATGCACAATTTCGGTATCCTCCTCAGGTTCGTTGTCGCCCGCACCAGTCTCATTGCCACTGTCGTCCTTCTTTTCATTTTCTGTGCCTGGGTCAATTTTCGCTTTTGCCAGCTGCGACCTATAGCAAACGACAACGATGTAAATGTGTACGTAATAGGTATTACAAAAAAGATAATTTATTTGAAGTTGGAGAACTGTTTTGACAGAGCGTAATCAAATACAATATAGCATTTAGTATCTGACTTAATACTGCCATAATTAATTTTGCATGAATCTTACACGTGGTGTTTCAAACTGTTACTTGAAATGCACTATTAATAACTCATGCAAATAGCTTTTTTGTACTTATCATCTTGAAGTACCATATTTGTAATATCATATTTCAGTGAAAATGAATGTATTTAAAATATTATTATTCTACTCTTAATTGTAATTTGCTTTACTATCAATAATAAGAGTGTAACATAATAAGTGATATAATACCTGAGCTCCTCGAACTCCGTATTAGCCTGCTCGAAGTCGTAGTCGTTGTCGAACTTGAGTGCGTTTTTGCTGCCTGTAGGTCTAAGATGACCAGGTAACGAGGTCGGGTAAGCGTTAGCGAATCTGGATTTAGGCATTCTGATTCCTCCACGTTCACCGCCGCCGCCACCACCGCCGCCACCACCAACACCACCAGCTCCTCGTCCTCCACGCATTTGACCGCGTTGGCCCACCCAACCCTGGTTACCACCGGGTCCACGGTTGCGCATGCCTTGGTTATGCACGTTCTGCGCGTGTCCTCCTTGGCCTTGCGCGTGATGACCACCCGGGCCACCGTGCATCGGTCCGTCTTTACCTCCATCGTTTCGGTGCTGTTGCTTACCTTCGCTATACTGCGACATACCGCTTGTCCTTCCACTTCCATGACTAAAGTTTTTTTAAAATAGATTGTTTAGTATACAGCTTAATTGACAGTTACAAGAGTGTGACTTAAGGAAAAGGGAAAAACGTTGAAAGGTTACCTATCCCGATCTCTATGAGCTCCTTGGACGTTTCTAAGATTCTGCTTGTCTCCAATCTTGCCAATGCTGTTAGACTGGCCTTGTTGTTGACCAACCTGTACACCCTGATCTATCGTTGGACTTTTCCTTGTAAGTAATGACGTTGGAGTCGTAGAACGAGATCCTCCGCTAATAATGTCTAACACACCTACGTTGTCAAAGTAAAATAACAATAAATGTTATTATTAATTTTACACACACACTTTTAACGATAACAATTGAAAAATTAACGAGAATGTTTAAGGTTTCATACCTAATAAATTCCAATCTCATTTTACTTTCTATCTAGGACATGTACACAACCATACTTACAGAAATGTACGTTTACTTTATTTTTAATAGAATTTCTCTTTAATAAAAAATACGAGCAACATATAAACAATATCAAATGACTCGTCATTTATGTAATTTAGATCTTTGTTTTTTAACCATACATTTCTACGTATTTGTGTGTGAGTTTAACAATAATTTGTAATAAAATATGGTAAAAAACAATAAGATATGTAAGACATATATTAAAAAATATACATCTGCAAATACTTCTAACTGTTCTTGCTACAATTTTCATACTTTTTTCTACTGCAACTTACTAATGGCAGCTTTCTGTATTCTAAAATGAAGCAAAATTAAAACAACAATAGATTACCATAATTGTATGTGAAAATAAATAATATTTTTAACCATCATGCACAATACATAATAAGTATAGAGTTACTATAGATATGTACATTGCATAACCATAATATATAAAAAGTGTAAGCTAATTTTAATTGTATTACATATTTTTTCTAGGGTTTTGCTGCATTGTTAAAAGTAAATTATAAGAGGTAAAATATATTACTAAACTTAAATCTTAATTTACAAAAATTTAACTAAAATTTGAATTAAATAAAAATTCATGCAAATTATAATGTTCAATAAGTGTAATTAACATTTGTAATGGTCATCACAATTCAGTAAAGTTGATATATAAAAATTAATATAAATTATTATATACACAATTAATTTTAATTATTGAACATTATAATTTTAATCTAACTATAAGTAAACCTTATAATGAAAAAGATAATGTGCATATTATTATTAGCATTGGGCAAAAAACTCATAAAAACATTCGCATATAAAAGTAGTAGGCAAATGATCGTAAACCCTTTTTCAAAAATGCTTAGGAGTGGGTAATTAGATAAGCAGTTATGATAAAAAAATAGTTTACAAGCCACGTTATAATTGAATTAAACTGTGACGTTTTAATCGTGCTCAAATTTTAATGCTAATTATGAAAAACAATGTTAGTAAAATAATTATTATGGTATAAAAATACTTAGAAAGAGGAAATAACTTTTTAAAATTGTTACGATGATCAATTATTAGTAGAATTGTATCTTATAAGATTAAGCAAATATGAATATATTTTTACAAAGCAGTAGATCAGGTAAATTATGTAAGTGAATTATAAATTTAAGTCTGCAAAAAAAGCATAAAAATTCAATGTTAAATTTATGCTATAATCTTATTTAAGAATTTTTATTCTTTATTTTGTATTGCATGCATTAAAGTGCAATTTAATGAAGTTTGTAAAATAGCTAAAATTCATTGCTAAGGAAAATAACAAATTAGTTTTTTTGGTCATTTTTACCAAATATTTTTATGGTAAAATATAACTTTGTAATTCTTAATTATTATTTTGTCTTATATCTTATAAATTTAAATATTATTTTCCTTATATATATTCTGAAAGTTACAAGAAAAGAAATTTGAAGTATACATCAATCAGCATCCAGAAATCATAAGCAAGGTCACACAAAGTAGCAGAAAACTAAGCAGTATCTCAGCAGCAAGCATGCCATTGGCAGGTTAATTTCAAAATCGTAGCAAAAACATTTTACCATCTTCCAGAGATTGGTCTTTGGGCATTGGATCGACATTGGCAGCCGATTGCGAGTTTGGGATAGTGATAGCACTGGGTTCATTTGGACCCAGGCCCAACTCACTTGGCTGTTTGGCCATTGGCTGCCGATTTTGCGGTGGTCCCATTCCCATTATTGGGCCCATTGTACCCATTGACATGCCGTATGGTGGTCCAAACTGGCCACCCATTGGACCCATTTGACTCATCATTGGATGACCATAGCCAGGTTGTGGTTGAAAGGACTGCTGGCCCATGGACGGTTGCACCGTCATCTGAATATTAATAATTTGTTTAAATATTTATTTTTCAATTAATTGTATAATGAATGCAAAATACTTTTTATTTATAACATAACATTTAAAATCACTATAAATAAAATAAAAATATTTATTGAGTAAAATCAAATTAGAAAATTACAGTAATATTGAAATGCAAAATGTATATAGTTTATATAAATGTAAAAGTAAATATATAATAAAAGTTATTATTTAATATTACATTATTAAAACTTTATTTACATTTGTAAAAATGTATTTAATATTTGTTAGTTCATAATATGTATACAATATTATTTAATCATTTAAATTGTGCAAATTTATCTTCGTACAATTTAATAAATTAAGTAACTAACATTTATAAGGATTACTATAAAATTTAATAATTTATTATATGTAGTATAGTGATTCAAGTCATTAAAGAGCAATTGTAATTGTTTAATCATTATGCTGAAATATAAATTGTTTATTGAATTCAAAAGTTTCAGTTTCCTTCTTAAATATGTTTGTACTCGAATGGGAAAATAAAACTGTGTTCACCTGTACAATAGCTGGATCATTGGGTAGTGAATTGACATTGTTGACAACTCTAATGTCCTTGATATCAGAACCACGAAATAAGATGTATTCGTAAACTTGATTTTGAGGTGCTACAGGGAATTGAGTCTCACGATCTTCTGTGCCAAACGATTTGACTGCAAATGTAAATAAATAATTAGAATCAATTAAATCATTGGTAATCTGTAATAGTAAAAATAATTTTAAAAATATTTGTAATATCAACTAATATTAGTCATACTTGATTTTATAATCGTAAATAAAAATCATAGTATTCTTAATAAATTAATAAAACTTTTATTATCGATTCCAAATAATCATCAATTTTAAATTGAAATATTGCATTACACAATATTCACAATGAATTATCATTGTACATTCCATTGATATTTGTAAAGTTGAGGATACATTAATTTTGTACATATGTATATGAATGTATTATTTGAATTAAATTCAAGAGAGTTTAGAAGTGATGAAAGCACAAGAATTTTGATATTTATCGCAATCTGTTATATTTACATTTATGTATACAAACTGAATCAAAGCCTCTAATACAAGACCTTGTAATTTGGAATCACATAAATGGTGTCTCAAGGAGACTCGAGCAAACAGATGTAAACATAGGTAACTGGTTACAAGCTTTTATAAAAGGTAAATTCAATCAAAACTTTCAGAGCTCCTTGATACCGCGAAATTAAAGACAATTACAAAATGATCAATTTGTCATATCGTACATTCGTGTAATACATAATTTTCCGATCGAAAATCATGTGAACTCCAAATACAACGAATTCCCTCCAAGTTGGAGAGAAAGATGATTACGTGTCGGTGTGTATTCTCTACGACGCGAAATACTAAAAGTTGTATTAAATCGCGGGTACATCATTATCGTCGTGTAGCGACAACGATAAAATGCCGCATCCGGGGACATCGACGAAACGAAATCTCTAAACAATAATGAAAAAAATAATGTTGATAAGGACTCGAGTTCTAAGAACGATCGAGAAATACGAGAGGCTATAGGTGTATAATAAAATCATACGGAGAAAGTCGAGAAAAAGAGAGGCGAACGAACGCAAACGTTCGTGTGTGTCTCTCTCTCTCTCTAGTGAGTTATCAAGAGGTAACGAAAGAAAGGTAGAAAAAAAAAACCGGGTCAATCAAAGGGATTCCACGGGGAAGTAATAAAACGATTGTTGAAACTCGCAACAACCGAGTGTATACCCGGGTACGAAATCTCCCCCCCTTCCCCTGCTGGCCCCTTTAAAGCGTCCGGTAACGAAAATCGACGAGGAAAAAGGACAGAGATTAGGGAGAAAGAGAGAGAGAGAGAGAGAGAGAGAGACAAGAGTAGAGGTGAAAAGAAAGAAAGGACTAGGTGGAGTGGACGGTGAGGGGTGAGGTACGGGGGGAGGGAAGAGGAGGCGTCTCCGGAATCGTTGGGTACACATATACATAGGGTACGCGGTGGCGGCTGTACGTGAAAACAAGCGCCGTCCATCTTGGAACGACGTCGTTGGTGGTATAGGTGGGAAGAAGAGGGAGAGAGAGAGAGAGAGAGAGAGAGAAAGACAGAAAGAATAGAAAAGAGAAAAAAAAATAGTAAAAGAAAAGGTTTTACCGTTGGCAAGGGCGATCGTGCATTCTTGAGGATCGACGGTGAAGAGTCTTCCCTCGTAACGTATATCAGCTTTCGATATAAGGCTGATCTTCGAGCCTAACTCCGGCATTCCAGCGCTCATCTTTGCGGCTTCCTCTCGGTACGGCGATTGATGCGATATTAACGGATTCGCGAGACCATCTGACGACGGCGACCGACCGGACCGACTGAGAGAGACGCACCGACCAGTGTACCAGCTGACCTACCCCCACTACCTTAACCTCCCTCCTATCGTCAAATTTAACACTTTATACTCCGAAACGTACCTCGGTTACCCGTTTCCTTACCGTAGCTTATTCTATTTACACTGATCTGTCTAGCGTGATTTTTAATATAACCTTACGTCGAGTAAGCGATCAGCTGATCAAATTCAGACGAGATTTCATTTATTTCGTTACCAAAGGGAGGAGAATAATTTTTTAATTTTTACATACTGCTTTCTTTTGGTTACGGAGCACGGAGGTTGAAGTTCGTGACCGTAACAATGATCGTTTTGGTCGTTGATTTACAACGTCACGACATACCGATGCGCGCGCAAACGTTTGGAATTCGGGTGGTTTCACGGCCGCGTCGATCTGATTTATTTCGACGGAACGGGGTTAACCCTTAACATTTCACCCCGAGAAAGATGAAATTACGACGAGGCGATCGTTTATTAGATCTGTGAGAATACCCTTAGGAAACATTTTTCCCGGTTGTATTTGAATTTTCTGAATCTTCAACGTGTCGCAATGTTCAACTTGTTGAAAATTCTTGAGTAATTAACTTATTTATATATCAATATAATATAAATAATTAATAATTTATATAATCAATTTCAATTAAATTATTAATTTTTTACATTAAATTAATGTTTACCATTTATACTTTTTTTTTAATGATATTGATCATAATATACTTATTAGTAATATATCACAAATATTAATATAATATATATAATAAACACATGATAAAAATTTGATTGCATAATCTTTAACATTGGTTCAATATTTTGTCTACTGCAAACGAAAGATTTTTCAATTTCTTAAGTATAATTAGATACTTTTAAATAGTATTCTGTTTCGATTTTCACGCGTGAAAAGTGTTTCGAAAGTTAAGATAACGTTCGATTCCTATAGCGAAAAAAATAAAATGTAAGATGTAAAAGGCAGTGTAACTGCAGAGTGTGGATTGTATGACGATGTGTAAGTAAAGTAGAGAAAGATAACTTTTCATCAGTTTTTGGACACGTTTACGTTTTCTTTATTTTTTCTTACTATTTTTTTTCATTTGCTATTTCTTACGCGCAGTTACTTACATACGTTTTGTTGGCTTTTATTTCTGATTTTCATATTATTCAAATTTTCGCCTTATGGTAACTTTTGTTTATTAGTGTCGCCAGACTTTATTAATTCGTAATAAAAGATAATAAAATATAAGAGGTGTATTTTCATGCAAGAAAAAATAAGAATTTAGAAAATAAGATTTTCTTTACATTTTAGTACGTTTTTTTTTATAATTTTATTTTAAAATATAAGCTTATTTTGATGACGATGAATATTATAAAAAAAAGTAAGAAGAAATAATGAAAGTTAAATAAATGTCATAAACGTTTGAAAAGGTAGCAAAACGTAAAGTGTCCAAAAACGGATGGAATCTTATAGGATATATTTCTAGTCTTTTATTACTATTTCTTACTTTTTATCATTTCTACTAGGGATTCTAATAGAATTAATAATCTACTTTAATGTTTATACGTACGAACATTTTTTAAGTCGTAATAATTACGGAAGATTCTTCGTATACGTAGATATTTAAATAGAACATTAGTCTAACGTTAAAATTAAAGTTTGGAATTTTATAAAAAAATTTCACTAGTAAATATTGAAAAAAAAATACATATTGATGATTACAAGATGAAGTGCGAGTTGCTCTTATCAATTCAAAAGAACAATTTAGCAAGAATAATAAATAAATATAGAGTTAGACACGTCTGTATACTTCATAAAAACGTATATAATAATTAGTTTATGGATACACTGAGAAAAATTACTATATTTCACACTAAAATTTAGAACAAAAATTAATGTGAATAGCGCAAAAAAGCACCTAAGTGCTATTTTATTTGCCCAGATAAAAATTACAAAATTATCTATTATAATGTACAACTGCCTGTAGAGTTATGTTTATACAATTTATTTAATTAGTCAGTTTTTTTCGTTTTTCTTGAAATATACTAAAAACTACTTAGGTCCCATACTCGTACATCCTCAAAGCAAAAATCGTATGCTACAAATTAACAGTATAAGAAGTAATAAAATTAATTGTATGATACTTACCGTTTTGTTTTATTTGTAATTGTTTTTTTTTCATTTTTACCATAAAAAATAAAAAAGTATAAAAATTATATTTAATAGTAGGAAATAATGTAAGAAATAAAAAAATGTAACAACAGATAATAACAATTAATTTTCATTGTGTAAGTAGAGTTGTTTATTGCACCAATCGAAAAGAATAACAACTATTATTAAGAAGATGAAGATTACTTATTAAATAGTAATAAATAAGCAGAGTAATTAATTAATAATTATACTCCAAAATCTGGACTCCATATATGTATAGATGATGATTATTATTTTTATCTAATATGTTTCTTAATCATTACTAGAAATTATAAAATTTTTATTTGGGTTTGTATTAAATATTACATTACGACAGTGTGGACTCTAGATATTTAAAATAGAATAATCTCCGTGCGCATAGTTGACAAGTATACGTTATAGCGGACTACTTAAATGACAACAGACAGTCAACGACTCGCGAGTCGCGATCCGGTGGTATACGCGAGCGCCTCTCCTCAGTCCATCGGCGCTTATTGCACCTTTGGCCAACATGGCGGCTTCGTTGGGACGGATCTGTCGCTCAGGGCTACTTAAGCCGTCGAACGGCTCGGTTTTTAACCAGGTATGACACCATACAACATCACCACTCTTAACTTTATCCAATTGTCAATCCCATGCGCTAACAATCCTCCTACGTTCCCATCTTGTTCCGTACGCATTTCGTCCTCGCATCTTTGAGAGTAACCGAGGAACACGAGAGCCACCCGATGATCGACCCTCCGTGGCACCTTGTCGGCTGCTACGGTACCTCTCCTCTTTTTCGTTTGGATTTCGATTAATTTCAACACGTGATATCCCTTCAATATCTTACCGATCATCCTTACATTTTAACGTCTACGACTCCTTACGCTCCGGTGTGGATTTTCATTCGCGTTATGTAATCTTGCGAAGAGCTGTTGAAAAATTTTTCTCTTCCAGCTTCGTTCGTGTAGGACCTATGCGTGTGTTCGTTCGTTCGTCTACGAGTATCCAAAAACATTGACTTGGTACACTTACTTGCGAACTCTTCTTTTTTTTTTTTACTTTCTACTTTGTTCATCACACTCGCGCTTCGGATCAACGCGATAATTTCGTTTTAATTGTACTTTTAATTCATTATTTATATTATATGCTCGAGGGAAATGCAACGTTTCGACGTTCATTACTCGTTTTCTATATTTTATTCCCATTTTTCTTTACATTTATGTATTAATCATTCATTATTTTTATTAATTAATAGATTTTTATTAAATGACCAATTGTTTTTATCTTTGAGACGCTTATGTCTTGCAGTCTTATGTCACTTGAACTTCGATCAAGATGTATTATAACTCCGAAGGAACGTTTTTTACCTTCATTCATTTTTTACTTTATTCATTTTCTTTACAACTTCATCTTAAATACTTCCTGGAGTGTCATTGATAAATTTGTGAAAAATGTACTAACCCAATAATTATATCCATCATCAGGATAAAAATCTAATTGTTACTTTTTCAGCATCTAACATTTTGTTAATATTTTGCATGTACTCATTAATATTTTTTTGGTTTATAGACCAGCAATTTCTCCACAACGAGAGAATGGTCCAGAAGTCGAAAAGTGGTAAGTGTTATACTTTCAATTAATTTACCTTGTTTTAGTTTTAATTAATTAATCGATTAGTAAGTTATGAATTTTAATAATTTATTTGCTATTTAGGTGACAGCCTGTTTAGGTGTTGCTGCTGGAGGTGTCGGAGCTCTTATATTTACTTTAGATAAATCTGTAAGGGCAATGGAAATAATAGCTCACCCACCTCATTATCATTGGAGTTTCAGTGGACTTTTAAGTTCTTTAGATCACGCCAGGTAATTCTGATATTTTATTTGTGCAACAAAATTTGAAAAAATATTTGTGAAAATGATTGTTTAAAAAGAAGAAAGAGAAGAAAGAGAATTTAGGAGATAATAATGAAAATAATTTTTACTTTAATTATATTGAAATGATTTCACTTTTTTAATATACCCTTCCAATTATATAAAAATGTATAAATATTCACTGTAAGTAAACTACTTTCGGAAAGTTGATGTCTGTTGATAACTATTAATTGAGA
This sequence comes from Theocolax elegans, assembly GCA_026168455.1. NCBI lineage: Eukaryota > Metazoa > Arthropoda > Insecta > Hymenoptera > Cerocephalidae > Theocolax > Theocolax elegans. Next base: position 77,018,094 of record CM047427.1, on the reverse strand, counting down.
GCACACAGACATATAAAGTTAAATATATGTAATTAAAAACTATAAAAATAAATGTCAAATTTTTAAAATATAATGGGTATTTATTGTTAAACTTGATACTAATATATTTAAATTTGTTTAGTATGCGGCGAGGATGGGAAGTATACAAAAATGTTTGCTCTGCCTGCCATAGTTTAGAATATTTATCATACCGTCAACTTGTTAATGTTACTCACACTGAAGATGAGGCTAAAGCACTTGCTGAAGAGATTCAAGTAAGCAAACTTCTAGTTTATTGATTCAATGCTAATTAATAAATCAATGTTTAACTATTGGTCTTCATTTTTATGAACAGGTTAAAGATGGGCCTGATGATACTGGAGAATATTTCATGCGTCCAGGAAAACTCTCTGATACTATTCCATCTCCTTATCCAAATGAGGAAGCTGCTCGAGCAGCAAATAATGGTGCCTACCCACCTGATCTTTCATATATTGTTAATGCACGGCATGGTGGAGAGGTAATATACTTTCCTTTCTCATTATTTATTTTTCTTTACTTAAAATACATCTTATTGTGTATGATAAAATTATTACTCAATAATTATGGTTATCTTAATTGCATATCAAGATTGATTAATTTTTATTCACATAAAAAATTCTTTACTGATTGAATATTGACTTTTAATGTATATTATCATTGTCAAGTATTTAAAAGTGTATTATACTTATATTATTTTAATTATATAATTTGTTGTGTTATAGAATTATATCTTCTCACTACTCACTGGTTACCAAGATCCACCAGCTGGAATTAGTTTGAAGGAAGGACAAAATTATAACCCATACTTCCCTGGTGGAGCCATTGGTATGGCACAGGTAAGATAACTTTTTATTTATATGTAAACTATTGTTATCTAATTCATATAGTAATAATATATTTTTAAATTAAAAGGTTATATACGATGAAGTGTTGGAATTTGAAGATGGTACACCTGCAACTGCATCTCAAGTTGCTAAAGATATAACAACTTTCCTTACGTGGACTGCTAATCGTGAATTAGATGAAAGGAAGCAACTTGCTATCAAGGTATAATTTTAAGATTTATAATTTATACAATTTAATAATCTAATAAATTAAAAGATTTGATTTCTTTAAACCATATTAAAGTTTTAAAATGAAATCAAATTATGAAAATTGTATCACTTTTATAAAATTCCATTATTGTAATAATTTTGCTTTAAAGAATTTAGAATTAGGTAATACATTGAATGTATATAATATTTTGTTTTAGGTATCCGGAATCTGTACAATATTGATTGGCTTGTTCTATTACTTGAAGAGACAAAGATTTAATTTAATTAAGCATACCAAATTAGCGTTCATACCGAAGAAGTAGTTAAAAAACATCATCATTTAAAGTTCAATCGATTGATAGCTCACGGAAATTGCTTGGAACACATAGTGGTTCTGGTACGATGTGTAGTTTTTAATTTAAATTAATTCAGTGAAAACAATTATCGAAGGGCCGTGCCATCGTTGTTCCATCAATATCGGTTTGTTCCACTTTTGCAATGCGCCCGATTGTTATCGACGCCAAATGAATTAACTTGTACAATGTACATAAAATAATACAAGCAACGTCTCCATTGTCTTGTCGAATTAAATCATTAATTCACCTAGTTAACCTGCTGTTTTCAAATTGTGCCGATTTATTTCCTATTATTAATGAAAGCAAATGCAAAACAAAACAAACATCGATGTAAATGATTTCCGCAATAATGGAAATTCATTTTTCTGTAAGACTATTCACGAAACCTGCTAAGTCAATATTTGAAAGCAAGCTTCCTTGTTATGAATTTTAAAAGATTTCTTATTTTTTATTGAATGGAAAATGAGAAAATATCTAAATAAAGAACAAATTATAAAATTTATCTTTTTAGTCAATTACTTAAAATGTTATTGCTAATAACATTAATAATATTAATATGAAGGTGTTTTTAAATCAAAACAACAAATATCCCAATTATTTTCAAATAAATTATTAGATTATATTTCTTTTCTTTTGGTAAAATTTAACAAAATTGAATCTGATTTAGCATTGTAAGTAATCTGCTTTGTTATATCGTATCGGACATACATAAGTTATTCTGACTGCTGATATAAAAAAAAGTGTTACTATATATACTTTATTGATATGATTTTATAAATAAAACATTTTAACGTTCTTATTTCCACGTTAAGTATGCCAAATCATAATTCTATAAAGCGTTTTAAATTTCTTCATGATTATTACCACTGATAATTTCGTTGCATTGTAAGACTACAGTAATATAAAATAAGTCATGTAACATATTTTTTTTGTCATTGCACTTGTATCATTTTTTTATTGCATCTACGAAACCCTCAGTGTGATAAATATAGGACTGAGAAGCGTAGTAAACTAATTATGCATCTGATTTATTTGTTGAATATAATCCTGGGAACATTGATTTGAAAAGCCAAAGGATAAGATGGACTTGGATACCAATACATCATATAAATGTAATCTCAGTTTTATAATTTTCAAATTGTTTATAGTGATAAACACATGGAATGAAAAAGCTTTCAATAATTGTATTTATAGGTGCATTTCAGGCGTCTCATTGCTGCTTATGAATCAACGACTGCTTAAATAATGTATACACCCCCTTAGCTTATATCAATTTCATTTAAATCTCAAATTATTTAAAATATTAAATTTGATCGATTCTACATTACGCCATGTATCTTCTTTTCAAAACAAAAATTTTTATTTATATTTATGCATTATTTTATGGATTTTTTATAGCTGATGTCTCAAACAACAATTTAAAATTTAACATTAATCATAATTCATTTTTGTAATGATATATTAAAAATATAGCAGTCAAGGAGAGATATTTAATAAATATTATTTCATAATTAAATATGTAGTTAAATTTACAATTTTTATAAACGATATTTTGGAAATAAATATCTGTTATACAATTATAAATACCTGACAAATATATATTAAATTATCATTACTGTGCTAATCTTAAATGTTACATAAGTAAATTTATTTAAAACTATTCAGCTTCATTTACACAATGAATAATTGTTCTAATTAAGTTAAAAGTTTTAAGAATGACAAAAGAATAATGAAATCTTTGGCTTCAATATCATTTCTTATTTATTTTTCCACTAGCTATGCTTATACACAGTATCATCAGAAAAATGATTTAATCATTAATATTAAAGACGGCTATAACATCTGTCAGATTTCGTATAACAAATTACCTTAAAAATACAAAACTAATATCTATAAAAATCCATGAGCAAGAATTTGAATCTATCTTCCTTGAAAGCATATATTTATTTATGATTTTTAAGAATTAAAAAATTCTTTTATTATAAATTAAGACATCGTGTACATGCGTGAAAATGGCATCAATAAAATAGTAATCATATTTATGATGAGCAATGCAGGCAACATTTCACTCAAAAAAGTCTGAAGGCAATCTCATTTTTCTTTTCGTACTGAATATTAATTTTTATTACACTGTTCGTGTTTCCAGTTTTTCCTTTTTTAAGGTTCAAAATATGACTTCTTGCTATTATATATTAATAAATTTTGACAAATCGAATCTGTATTTTATTGTTTCAAATCAAGTAAGAATAATATACTTAGGTATGTATACGCAATTGCAGGTTTAATATTTTATACGTGCCTAGAGTACTGTTGTACCTTTGCGTAAAACTGGGAGCTTATCAGCGAAAAAATCACTAGCAGTATTTATTCTAAGACTTCTTACAGATGCAAACAATAGTACAGATTCGACTGTCAAACACACCAACACACCCTGTCTTCATGATCGTCAAGGTGTGTGCACACTTTATGCTTTTTTTCCTTATACATCCTCATCGAGTACCAGTGCAATATTATTTGGTACCATGGTAGATTTTTTGCCTCGTGCTTTTTCGCATATAGGAAGAGGTGATAAACTTTATATGCGGTTAGGCTAAAAAGTGCTGCCCTCAGGTGGCTGAGACAATTTCATGTTTTCCTTCATCGTCATTAAACGACGAAGCTCTGTGAGAACAGTTTTAATTGTGTATTCACGTTGCCATTTAGATAAAATTGGTACACTGCGATTATCCACCTAAAAAAATTTTTGTTTTAGTATTTAAACTATTTACAAGGAATTTTAATGTAGTTTTCTTTAAAGTGGTTATATTCATAGTTAACAAATCTTATATTAAGCAAACATATTAGTTGATAGTAATAATAAAAGTATGAAAGTAAAATATTATAATCTAAATTGAATTGCTATTACAGGTAAATTACACTATTGAATTAAACTTTCATATTTACAACTGTTTGTAGGTTCTTTTATAAAGATGTGAAATATGAGTCATGCATATATGTAATGAAATATTCAATCTCTTTCCTAATATAACAATTACTTAATGTTTAAGATAATATAAAATTAAGCAACACTTACCGCGCCTGTAGTACTATTAATGCAATTCATGTTAATTCTACTTAAAAATCTGACGCTTGGAGCATCATCTGGATATCTTTGACCACAGTCAATTTTAAGACTGTACATTCTATTTTCATATGGTGTCTGTAAAAATTAAAAGCAAAAATAAAATAATGAAAACAATTGTACAGCCTAATAAAATTCAGTATATAAAAAAAAGGTTAAAACAGATTTTTAATTACACAATATGTATTAAACAAAATTTATTATTTACAGTTAATAAAAAAATATTTAATTACACACCCTAGGTGGCCCAATAATCATTCCTGTCCAATGGGTTAACGTCATAGTCGTCATCATTTTCTAAGCCCCAACTAATTGTTCCATCACCAACACCTTTTTGTCCTTGTTCGAGTTCTTCCAATAAACGAAAGTTTCTCGGTACCACTGCAAAGTTAAGATAAAAAGGAAATATTCACATATTGATTGAAGGAATAGGATTAAATAACAAATATTGTTAAACTTTGTTAGCAGCTGTAGAAAAGTAAATTGATAGGTTATCAATATTATTACTAAACTAAAATTGTTGATTATAAAAAGGTAACAATATTTTTTCCAGCCTCTTAACCTTTGATCGATCGATCAGCATCAAAGTGACCACTTGCAAACATGAAAATTAAAATCTTCCAAACGCTCGATTATTGAATTATTTCAAATAAGTAATAAAAAAACTCAAGAATATTATCCATTAAAAGATGATTACCCAAAAAGAGTAAAGAAAAACTAGACACATGTTTTCAAAGCTGGAGTTAGTTGCGATATAGCGCATAGCTTGGTATTCTAATAAAAAAAAAATTGTATAGAAAATCGTGGAATAAAATAAAATAAGTAATTTGTAACGAAGGCAGAACTGTCAAGGTTACGATGGAAGATTAAAATAAATAGTAAAAAAATGGATAGTTAAAAGTGAAGGGGTAAATACGAACCTACGCCGGCCGTTGGCACCGCCATGATATATCCTCGTGAAAATCTTCGCAAGGAAAGCAAATAAGATACTATATGTGTATGTATCTGCCTCTCCCTTATACACGTTAAACGTATATCTAAGCTATACGAGAGAATGCCTCGACTGCCGTGTATAGAGAGGCGTGAAAAAAATTTTTTCTTTTCCACTCACACACTCTCTCTCTCTCTCTCTCTCTCTTTCTCTATCTGTCTCCCTCCCTCAACTCCAAAGAGGCAAGCAGGCAGGCAGAAGGTGTATTGTAACAAACAATACACGTATATACGAAGGCACCACGCGCGCGCGCGCTTCTCTGCGTAGGTGTGTGTGCGTCGGTGCTGCTGCTGAGTGCTGCTCCTCCCGACCGACGACGACGACGACGACGGTGTGTCCTTCTTCAGCCGCGAGAGGGGGAGCGTGAGCGCGCGCGCCGCGTGTGACCGGCACTTTACGGACGGATTCCGATTTTGATATATCTTTTTGTGTGTGTATATATATATATACGTATCGTGGTCAAATTTCTTTTTTTTAATTTTTTATGTGTAAAATGCTATAACGTAATTATCCATATATAAGCACGGGCGATACGGAAATAGAGAAAAGGACGGAACGAGAGTTCTCCGATTATTTAACAGATACTCTATACATGCAGGGTTTTTACGCGTGTATGACCGTACACATTATTGTTACAAAATACGTGCATATAGATATATTTGTATAGACATTATACACAAATATCAAAGACGTCTTTCGTAGAATTGGCAAATTTCACGACGAGATATATTCAATATATACTTATTTTGCTACAGGGATTATTAAGACAGAGGGCGCTTTAAACGATTATGTTTGAAAATTGAAATTTATAGTTTTTGTTACATAATTAATAATTATTCTCTTCTTTAGTTTATATTCAACAGGTGTATGGGTAAACCAAGAAAACGTTTCCGCTTGTAAATATTAATTTAATATTGTTAAAAATTATTTGTTTAAAATTTTTGAAAATTCATTTTACGCACTTAATTGATTAAAAAATTATTTTTTGTATTAAATTTTTTAACCTTGCCATTTACATAAACAACACGTTATTTTTTAATTCTACAACGCGCATCAAGATAACAGAAATAATCAATAAACAACACACTAATCGATATATTTTTACGAGAGGTCTGAAAAAAATAATTAAAAAAAAATATCGCTACACCAAAAAAAATAATGATGCACGAGCACGATTCACGAACGCGAAGATTCAACGTATACCAACATTGGAAAAATTGATACGTGGGGTAGCTCTCTCTCTCTCTCTTTCTCTCATATATAGCACTTGTGGACTGTGGTATACATATATAGTACACGGATATACACACTGTTACATATACCGCGTACCAATGTGGGTGGATACAGTTGGGTTCTGGATTCATCATATCGGAAGAAATGAAGACGTCGTCTTCGAGCTCGATTGCCAAGAAAAAAATTGAAATAATTGGGTTATCTTGTGATAAACGAATGTTTTGCTAGTTTTATTAATTAACCATGACACCACCGCCCGTCGTTACGGGAATATCTCCGAAGGAAGGACCACCCGGCACTCGAATTACGATACGAGGCGAGTTCCTTGGTACCAGAGCTCAAGATCTTATAGGTTAGTTTTAACTGTCATTTTCTTATTTTTTTATAACCATTATATTAAAATATTTTAACGAGAATTACTAGGAGAAAATATAGTTTTGATTTGTATGTGATTTTTTTTTATTTTATTGTGTTTATATTTTTGTAACCCAGATATTTTAATGCAAGTAAAACGGATGTATAAATGTTTGTTTTTTTGGCTTTTATTATGCAAAGTTCGGCGATCAATTTCATTGACATCGTTTTCCAATTTTATTGACCTTTACGTCATACATACCTGGCTTTCTAAGTATATACTTGATCCGATTTTCTTCTGTAATGATAACTGATTGATTTTAAAATAAGTTTCTTTTTAATCAAAGAAATGGTTTCTACTTTTTTATGATGAAACATATTAAAAACAATTATAAATATTTTTGCATAGGTCTTACTATATGTGGCTGCGATTGTTTGTTATCCGCCGAATGGAAATCACCTAATAAAATCATTGCCAGATCTGGGCCGTGCAAAGGTAGAGGTGATATAATTGTTACAACTCGTGTAGGAGGACAGGGAACTTCAACAGTTCAGTTTCGAGGATACCATGAAACTATTGGTCCCATGAAGGAATCGGCTGTATGGGTCGAAGAAGCACCCGTGCAAAGCTTTGTCTGGGGAAGACGAGCCCTTTCGCCTACAAATTATCAACAGGAAGATCCTTTAGGTCTCAGTGTTGAAGGAAACGAGTAAGTATTGTTCATCACATTGTTTGCCAATATTTTTTATTTTATTTATTTATTTAAGCCATCATAGTTTACAAAAACATGACAAAAAATGCAGTAAAATCTTATAGAGATAAAATTAATGTGTATCTGTAAGTAGGTTTGACAAAATTACTTATCAATTTTCTTACCATTTTAGAAAAAAGTTTCCAGAGGATGAACTAATTGAACTTTTTGGTGATGCCAGTGGGGAATTAACTAGTGAAAAGTTTCATCCTGGTATGTTCTTATTACAGCATCATCATGCAACTTCATTAGATGATCTTAAAGCTGGTTTAGCTTACTTGAGGCGTAAAGTAAATTCTCAAAAAGAGGGTCAATTATCATTCCTAAAAGTATTTACTTTTTATTTAAACCTCTTTTATTATAATGAATTACACTTTATATTAATTTATTAATTTTTAATAATAACAGGCAAATGTTGGTTCTGTAATGGAACAACTTGATACAATTATGCTGTTAAAAGATCAATTTGAAACTGATGTAAAGAACTATGGTGAAAATCCTATGGAAAAACTTGAGACTGCGATAAAGAACTCCATGACGGAAGCTAATAAGCTGTTTGATGATGTCTTGGCTAGAAGAGACAGAGCTGATGCAACGAGAAATGCATTGTCAGTAATGCAGAGATATAAATTCTTATTTTGTATGCCTGTTAATATTGAGAAAAACATAAAAAATGGAAATTACGATCTTGTAATTAATGACTATGCCCGTGTAAAAAATTTATTTAAAAATACCGAAGTAGAAGTGTTTAAAAAAGTTTTACGAGAAATAGAATATAGAATTGAGACTCTTAGAGAAGTTTTACGAAAAAAATTAGAAGAAGTGCCATTCACGTTAGAAGAACAAAAAAGAATTATTAGAAATCTTATTAATCTTGAAGCTGAAGGAGATCCAGCTTGGGACGCAATAGGTAAAAACTAATAATTAATCTATGTTAAAGTATAAACAATTAAAAATTAAGTATAATTTTTCATTGTAAATAAATTTTAGTCTCGCATGCAAACTATTTGGAAAAATGTATAAAATCTTGCACAAATGAGTACCTGGAAAATGATAGTAAAGAAGATGACAACAAAGGAGGCTTAGCTGTAAAATCTAATGCATCTACACCAATGTCTATAAAGCAGTTTAAATTAACTAAAAATGAAGAAAATAATGCACCTTGCAGAGTTAAATGCACAGAAGAGTTATGTGACATTGTTATGGAGCAGTTACCAGATCTTTGGAGATTAGGTCAAAGTTATTTTTCAGGACAGTTACATGTTACTGTTGATACAGAAAAACAAGGACCATTTAAAGTAAGAACAAGTTAAAATCATTATTTTTTATCTTAATGCTTTTTTCGAATTACCTACTCACGTATTCATTTTTGTTTTCCTTTAGAATTTAGTGCTATCGAGTATTCAGCATGCCGTTGATGCCATGAAAACTTCTTGTAATTCTAGTTTAGAAGCTCCGTGGCTCTTACATAATCTCAAATGTTTAAGACAAATGTATGCATCGTTGATTCATTTGGACTTGCCTAGCGATGCACTAGATATATTTGGGAAATTTATATTCGATTTAAGGTAAATTTATGTAATCATTTAAAAATCGTTTAGAAAATTGTGTACATACGATTTTTTACATTCTCTTCAAAATTGTAGATTGCAGTGTCTGATGAGTCTTTTCAAACAGACCGCAGACAATATATTCCTATTGACTCGCAAAGAAACCTGGCAAATTGAATATTTGGGTGATGACTGGCGGTATTACTGAATTGGTAAGTTTACATTGTTATTTATGTTATATAAAAAACAATTGTTCTAAAATTAAATACATATTATTTAATGATGTTAAAATAGCCATCACTTTTTGAACAAATGGTTACGGAAGCAACGAAATTAGCCCGCGAGACCGCAGTGGATTGTGGCCCTAGAGAGACACCTTTGCTGGCTGATACAAATCAACAAGCTCTTTACCACAACGGTATAAAATCGTTGTTTTCTTCTTTTGCGCGGTGTTTGCAACAATTAGCTTTCAGTGGTAGCGAAGATACGATAGACGACGAAATCAGGACAGTTTCTCAACTTACGGGATCGACAGCACCTTATAGAATAAGGGACAGTAAGCTACATGGCCCAGTAAGTATTGCATGTGATTAATTCAAGACTAAATATTACTTAAAATGTATAATGTGCAATGAAAGACTAATTTTTCATTCAAAAATAATACTTTTCAGAGTTGGGAACAATGCCTATTAATTTCATTAAGTAACATAAGATATACCCTTAAAATAGTGTTGCCACGTATTGAAGAGAGTCTTAAAGCACAAGGATACCCAGATTTATCAACTGCCATTGGTTATAATTCGGATTGGACTGAATTAGAAACCTTAGATACTGCAGTATTAGAAGCGTATTTAGAAAGGCGTAGCGATCCGCTAGTGGGTACGATAGAGCCTAATATGTACGTAGGAAATTTAGATTGGAACTTTAATTTTCAACCAACTCACGTAAAGCCATATGTTCAAGAGATAATTGCTAATCTGATAAACGTTCACGCTGAGGTAATATTGATGATTGTTACTTTACATTTTTAAATGAGTGAATTGAACCTTTTATTTAATTGTTTGACCACTTTACAGGTTCGACGTGTATCACCACGTCTACTTTACCGAGTACTTTCGCACATAGTTGAAACGATTGCCGAAGAATTAGCGCGCCTAATGTCTTGCGTTAATTCACGTTTTAGTGCTTCGGGTATTATACAAGCCAGGACTGATATGATACTTTTGAGTACTTCACTCGAATATTATTGCACAACTCGAGCAAAGTAAGATACATATAATTTTTTCTATGTATCAAAAAATTTAATAAATTTTATAACAAAAAATAAATATGTACATTTACAGAAATTTCTTTAAAGAAGCTTTAAAGGCCATACCGGAGCCAGCGAGCAAAGGAGATTCCCAGAGGATTGAAATACTCTTAACCAAAGTTAGGACGGTAATGCGATTACAATTGTCCTGTCTCGTTGAAAATGTAGATAGCAATTCCCCGAAAGAATCATTAAAGGATATAGGTTCTAATCAGTTAACGACTGTCTAGTGTAATTAAAAATTTATTTAATTATTATTCTGTAAACATTTTGCCATTGCGCAAAATTAGGTCAGACGAAAGGCAATATATTCTAGTTAACTTGGATTTATATGCGAAAAATAATTTTGTTTTATACAATAATAAAAAACGTAAATGCAAATTAACTGAAAGAAAAAATACATATATCTACAATTAAAGTCTCGCTGAAACGTTGATTTGTTTCAAATTAAAAAAAATTATACATGTATATAAATATATTTATTTTATCATAATAAAGATTTTACTTTTTATACATACATCAATGATAACAACTTTTTTTTTATTTGGAAAAATCAATTAGTTTCCTTCACAGCTTCAATGGTACCCGCAAACCCATTCAATGTAACAGTTTCACCTGTAAAATATGTAAAATATTGTAAATGAAACTTAAACAAATCAGATATTGTTTTTTTATAGTTAGAATAATATACGGATTGTACAAAGCTCACCGGTTTGAAATATCCTAGTTGCATTTTCAGCGCTAACTATACAAGGTAATCCATATTCTCGAGCGACTACAGCACCGTGACTAATGAGACCACCTAATTCAGTAACAACACCACTTAGTAATGGAAAATATGGACTCCAACCTATATCGGTTGCAACAGTGATGAGTATATCGCCAGGTTGAATACCAGCAGCTTCTTCCAAAGTTAAAGCGACGCAAGCACGACCCGTTGCTACACCATTACATACCGATGTACCTTGAATTTTTGTTCCACTTCCTGATGTGGTGGGTCCTCTATCCAACTATTAAAAAAAAGTAATATAAAATTTTTACAAATTTTTTGGGAAGTTCTTCTTACATATGTACGATTAGTTTTAGAAAGATTCGATAAAAATTTTATAAAATGTTGTATTACATTATTTATTTATTTATTGGTTTAAAATAAAAAAATTAAAATGTAACAATTAGAGATTTTAAGGCGCGCTTAAATGAATCAACAGAATTATATTAAATATTGGATTTTAATTATCATTAAATCGAATAAAAAAGGTCTGATATATTGATTCATTTATTAAACCGCGTCTTTAAATCTCTAATCGTTAGATGCTAATACTTTTAATTTTAACTTGTAAGTTAATTTTTATCTTCTTTTTTTCTCATCTCACTATTTTGTTAATAAGTAAATAAATTGAATTGTTGTTTTGTGCACAACACAGAAGAAAATATATATCCTCGCAAACATTTTTATGAAATTACTTATATAAAATTAGTAAATACTCGATTATTAAGGGTCAATAATAAATAAATTGGATTTGAACATTGGATTGAACAATCGACTATTAACTAATTCAACAATGAAGGGTGAAAATTACAAATTTTACTTATATGAAATATACTGAAAAAATTGATAAAATTCATAGTAAATTATTATGAAAACTATAATTATTAGTTCCTTTAAAAAAAAATCACCTTTCGTGTCTTTGATTAAACAGTAAATTACAATGTACAAACCTCAACAGGCTTGACCATTCCATAATAAATCTCTTTGTATTTGTACTTTTGTAATACCGGCCGAATTTTCTTTCGTTTGATAGCTTTGCGTATCAACGCTGGAGACGGTCGTTCAATAAATTCGCGAATTTCCTTGTGCGTGATGAAAAATATCAAATTCTCGTCAGGCAATCTACCTTGCCTTTTGAGTAAAGTTGCAAGTCTTCGATATCCAATTCGTAAATTGTGTACCATTTCGATGAGCAAAGCTTTCGTAGTTTCGCGACGCGCTACTGCTTTACGAGTAGCTGGTAGTAAAGCTCGTAATATCCAACGTGTACTCGATTTACGTGGTGTTTTTAATAATCTCACTGTTTCCGATGGTGTTAGATCTTTCGTCGGATTCGTCTCTTCGGTCGAATTTAACATCGTCTGCAAAATGTTGATTAATGTTTTATTTTTATTGAATATATTTTTTTTCTTGATTCAAAGAAAAAACTCACTTTGATCGTAGCGATGAATTTTTCCGGTTTCATGCCCCACGTTTCGGTGGTTAATTCGAATTCTTCGATTCCTCGGTAACCGTGCATCTTCATGAATTGTTGCACTTGATTGTAAGCTTTTGGACAATTGGTTAATAACCAATCCATTGTTTCCGTCAATTCGACTGCTTGGAATCGTTCGGATAATCCGGTTTCTTTGATCGTCTGCGTTATTTCCTTCAATGCGACTGGCACTTGCGCGCTGAATAAATACAGTTATTAAAATTATTTTTTTTATTGTAGAGTTTCGTTTTTAGGATAATATATTCATAATTTATTAAATTGTTTATTAGAATTTAATTTATTTAAAATATAAAAAACGTTTCACCTTTATAGATACTTACATCATCTACTATTTTTTTTAAACTTTTTATCATCAAATAAATGATATATGTTTGTATAAAAAACCAAACTTTGATTGTTTATTATTATTAATTAAATAAAAATTAATTATTCAAAAAATTTGCTTCGTTATTTTTCTAATATAGGTATATATACACAATTCTTTCAGATATTTAGTTTAATTAATTATACTTATTGCTAATTAGATTAAAATTAATTATTAACTACACTCGTTTCGTAAGTCTGTTACACATCGTTTCACATAGTTTCTACTATGATATACGTTCTAAATAAACTTTGATCACGTATGAGGAATTATTAATATATAAAATTAAACCAACGTTTAAGCCTACCTTACTCAAAAGTGTATATACTTATGTTTAAAACTTAATTTTCTTCTAAATTTTTTCTGAAGATAATTTCATATTTTTTAATACCAATTCTAAATATTAAAATGATTAGAAAATGATGTTTAATATATTCGTACCTACCTAATGACATCGCTGCACGATCCAAGTAAAATAGCAATGTCCGAATAGTGTTCCATGGTAAATTGATCGCTACCCTCGGTCAATATCGACATGGTCAACACTTGATAAAAAATACTGCACTTGGAGGTGTGACTGTGAAAAGCAGCGACTCTAGTAAATTGATCGATCATCTCGGTTAACATTCGATAAAGATCGTTCGGCGAATCGATTCCATCGGGATGTCGTACCATAGGTAAATTTCGACACCTCTCAATCACTTTACCAGCATCATTAACTGCATCGCTGTTGCGCCAAAGATCCAAAATCATTTGCTTCGTGAAGTACAATTTACCCGAGAGTCCGATCACACCGTTTCGACGTTTCGCGGCTTCGTGGATTTCGGGTGTTAGTATCGAGTGCCCGCACACCGCGATCTCCGTCACTTTGCTGTCCAGTGTATTTTTCTCGTCGACGTGACGCAAGAGAAGCTGTGCGAATATCGATTATAATTATTTCACGTGATTTTTTGGGGTCTGTACAGTATTATTATATATTTCCTTACGTTCATGTAATTCAATGTGCATCTCATGTTCACTATAAACATGTGGGTTTTATAGGTGTCCAAAACAAATTTTCCCGTTACGTTGATTTCCGTCGATGCGTTCAAACTGTGCACGACGCTTGTCAGGGTCAACGGTGTGAGTACCATAGGTAAAACTTCACCGACGTTTGCGAAGGTAAGGATGTCGTTATCGTTTGGTATACCGGTACCTGTTGATCGAAGAAATGTTATTTATTTTTAATATTATTTTATTTTAATATTTAATATTTTAATATTTAATAATATTTTTGTAACAAATAATGGTTATTTATGCACCAAGAGAGTAAAATTGATGTATATTATTTTCACCCTCTACTCGTAATGTTAAAGACCACTTTAATAGACAGTCATTCAAATTTTTTTTATTCGTTTTAAATATTTAGAATCTACCTATCGTAGAAGTCAATAAAGAAAACATTTTAGATGATAAGTGTAAAGCGGTTATTTATGCACTAAAAGAATATAAAGTAGACGTTTATTCCCGCGGATGAAAGTTGGAATAATTTATCTAAGGGAATAATTGTCTCTTATTCATAAAGTGTATAGTTTTTTTTCTATATCAATTTAAGTTTCTCTAATTTTATTATATTTCTTTGATATCACTCCAACTTTCAAATATTAAATAAAAATGTGTTGTTTACTATTTTTATAACATAAAGTAACCACTAGGAGTAAAAAGTACTTTTACCCCTTAGGGAATAAAATACACTTTTACTTCTCGTTGAAAGTCAAGAAAGTGGAATTTTTAGGGTGGTTTAAGGTGAAAAGTAATTTTATTACCTAATTCATGGGTCACTTCGAAATCCGTCCAAGCATCCAACGCGGTAACCGGACGACATTGCAACAGGTATACTCGATTCTGCGATATCGCCCATTCGATATCGCGCGGTGCATCGTAAAGTTCATCCAAAAGCATCCCGATTTCACCGAGTTTCAACAAGTACTCTTGACTGATCGATAATTTGGTCGATTCCTCGGTGGACAAATTTTGATGCAATGTGCCACCCTCGTTTTTTATCGTGATTTTTTGGGATTTTTGACCGATCGTCGACGTTCGAATGATCAAAGAGTTTTTGCGACTTCGTTCGATTATTATGGTGTCTGGATCCACCAAGGCGGATACAACCGTCTGTAAGTACACGGAGTAACATTCGATTAGTTAAATGAATTTTCCAATAAACGTTGACACAAACAATATAGTAACGTTGAGTGCACAGAAAAAATTTTTCAAATTAGTTGATATAAAAAAATTTATGTAATTATGTAGTCTGTTTTATTTTAAATAAATAATGTTTATTGCAAAATTACTTTAACATTCTATGGTTTAAATTACACGTTTAAGTTATACATGTCAATGCGCGTGATGTAATTTATTTAAAATTTGGGTATAATGCTATAAAAGAAGCAGATTAGAATATTTACTTTCTGATAAATGCTACACAGAATTTGGTATATTGGTTTTCATTAAGTGTATTTGAAAATCGATTTATTTAATAGATTCATTTATTATAATAAATGTGAATAATGTTTGACTAAAAATTTTGAATATTTATTTACCTTTCTTCAGACGGTCATTTTACATCACATTTTGTATGGCACACACCGAAACCTTATGAAATATTCTTTCATTTGCTTTTTTTTAAATTTGATTATACTTGAAAAAAATTGTGCTCAAATTCAACATTTTAACACGTTTTCAAACTTTTGAGAGACATTACGTAAATCAAATTTTTTCTGTTTCTATGCACTAGAAATTACTATCGATAAATATAAGTGATAAAATAAAATAATAAAGCATACCTCGCCCAATCCATAATTCGAGGTGATATAAATTTCTTGGGATTCCCAGTTATTGGATGTCTGGTAAACATAACACCAGCAGCTTCGGCATCGACCATTTGTTGAACGCAAACACCCATCGATGCTTTGATCGGCATACCGTGCTGTCGCCTATAATCGGGTGAATAATAAAATTTTTCATTATTACAATTTTTTCAGGTAAAAACTGTCTATTCCTTTAAAAATCGGTAGTAAGTGACTAATCATAACTTATATCAAATATGTATTTTTAAATTCAAAACATTAACGTAGCTCTATAACAAGACATATAGCTTTGCAAAAAAAAAACATTTTTATATAGTTATTATATAACTCAATCATAATATTTATAATAAAAACCAATTGAAGTCATGAATTTTTTATATTTTAATGTGCCTTTAATGCGTAAGGGCTTTTTTAATCTTAAACAATTCTTCAAAGATTCACCAGTTACAATAAAAAAAAATTGATTTATTTATATTTTTGAAAATTAATTGTTTTAAATTTGTACACATTTGGTCGTATAAACAATTAAATTTCATAATTTATTTATCGAATATTTTAAAAATTCAATCTAATGAATCTTTGGAGAATCGTTTCAGTATGAATAAATGAACCCCTGCGTATTCAAATCGTAAAAAAATTCATGACTATCTGATTTTTTTATCGCAATATTTGAGTTTTCATAAAGATAATTTGAAAATTCTTTAGACTTTTCTAACTATGTAAGTACATCTTTTCAACATATATTTATACAAGCACATTATCAGATATATAAAAATATTCTTTTAAGTGTTTATACCTGGAAAAGAAACTACCTTAAAAATGATTGTATTTGTATTTCCAAAATTACCTGTACTCGACACTTTGATAAGTATAGAGACTCGCCCAACAGTGCGCGACGTACTTGACAATATCGTTAACATTCTTAATCCCAAGATACGTCGAGTTTTGACCAGCCGCCGATGTATCCTCGCTATCCTCGCCAACTGCACTCGATCTCACAGCGTACGTGTTATTTTGACCGTTCCAACCTAATTGTTCGAACGATTTTAATATAGCTGTTTCTACGGTGTGGAGTACCGGTGTGGTTTCCATCAGCGAAACGATTCTGCAAAATTATGGTAATCAATCCGTTTGTTATTCTAAATATTATTCGACATCGAACACCTCACTTTTCACAGTGATCTTTCACATCTCCGCCTATTTCACCGGTGCAGATCTTAACGAACTCGTCGAGCGTATCGGATAAATTTCGGTGGTACTTTACATGGGACTCCAACGCGTGGGACGTCACGCAGAAACCTTTAGGTACGATGAACTGAAACGTCAATGATGTTTTTTGTATTTTCTTTTTATACTACGATGCACATATTATTACGATTGTAAGTTAATCATAATGAATAAAATTTCATTTTTTGTCGGATTCATATAGCAAAAAAAAATATATGTTATCCTATATTATGATAATCATACATAAATTAAAATACTTGTGCAGTTTCAATCGAGTTCAATTCAGCGAGAGATGCACCTTTCCCGCCAACCAAATTTTCGTTTTGACACCTTTTATCATCGAACGGGATCGTGTAAATTTCCGGATTTTCATTTGATTTTTTTGATTTTACGAATCTCTTGACTATTGGTAATTTTACGGGACACGTACCGGTATACGGTCGACATATCTGTATCATTCCAACGCCTGGAAAATTTTTTTTAATCAATATACATAAATAACTAACTTTATGGAAAATACGCGCAGGAAAAATTAAGGAAAAATTATTTTAGTATTAAGTTATTGAGAGACTGACTTGATAAATTATAAAAATTGTTCTTTTTTACGGGAATAATTTAGTATTACAAGTAAAAATATTTAATGTTATATGAATATTTGTTTGCGTAAAAAATCTTAGGCAAAATTTATAAGTAACCAATCGAAACATCTTTAAAACAATTTTAATTGTCGCATTGTATATGCAATTTTATTATACACGTGTGTTGTTAGGTACAGAAACTTTTAAATTGAATCTTAATTTTAACTTTATTGTTATACGTTTCTTATGTTTATTACATACATTTTTGAATGATCTCCAGCAGGTTATCGTAGCATTATTTTTGGACAAAACATATTAAACTTCGAAGTGAGCTTAATTTTTACTTCAGACAATTCAAATTTGTGTACGGTAGTGTATGACAAAAAGTTACCAAATATATCCCTATTTGCACGCAACGTTATTTTGGCAACGTTTATGAAAATTTTTGCAACGTTGGAGAATCGTTACTGAAACGTGGGAAATGTCCGCTAACATTTTCTAAGTTCCCGTGATAGGTGAACGTTGAAAAGCAAAGTACAAAGTCCATTTATCAAAAAGTTGAATTAATGCCCTAAACAAGTTTAAAAATACTTTTCTGACCGTAGAAAATTCTTGAATTATTAAAAAAAAAAATAAAAGCTTTTTCTGAGATTTGAAACTCCAGAAACTTGACCCATTTTATTGTTTTTCTTACTATGTTACATATAGGTTAAAATTTTAAAGCATATTCTAGCTATTTGTTATAATCCAAATTTAATATAACGACAAAAACAATATAATAGCTCTGTTAAATAGAGAGTAATACTACAGAGTTAAAGATTGGAGGTACAAATCCCCTAAAAAGAACTTTTTTCTTTATTTTATTTTAATAATTCAAAAATTTTCTAGGTTTAAAAACATATTTTTTAACTTGTTTAGGGTATTTTTCAACTTTTAGATTAACATACTTTGTACGTTGCTTTTCAACGTTGCTTAGACGTTGTTACAACGTTGGTTTCCACCGATCACGGCAACTTACAAAATGTTAGCGGACATTTTTCACGTTGCAGCAACTTTAATAACAACGTTAGAACGTTGCAAAAATAACATTGTCTTGACGTTACAAAAAAATTGTGTGCTAGTAGGGATAGTAAATATTAATAAATTTGTAGTAAATATTATATCTCTAAAAATAGTAATTTTTACAAATTGTCAAGTTTGTCTCTCGATTACGCAATAAAATAGTAATTTACTGTACTACTTTGTTTCTGAAAAAAAGATCGAACAGAGACAATATCTTCGGTAAGTATGGTGAATAGTTAAATCAACAAAAAAAAACTAAAAACAAAATTTTTAGTTCAGTAGTAGAAATTTGATAATAGCTCCTATTCCGATTTTTTATAGCATTACAATATTATTACACTATTATTATATTGATTAACTAAATGCAAATACTTTGATATACAATGTACCGTTTTTCCTTTGGATGAGATTGTGAAAATAATAATATGAACTTCTAAAAATACAATAGTTACATTTTGTGAATGTTTCAATATTTCAATATATCAAATAGGTATATATATATATATATATAATAAGATTATAGGATTAAAATTTTTCAACCAATTTGATTTTAAAAGTTGTACGACGTTTCGTCTGCTAGGTTTTGCAGACCTCTTCAAGTACTAATTTATTGAACAAAAAAAAATTATAAATAAATATACAAAAATTTTTTAAATAACAACAATTCACAAAAAACACTATATGTAACAAAACAATCTTTACCAAATAAATGTCAAACAGTTAGTACTTCTGCGAATCTTATACATATGTCAATCTTTTGTACACGTTATATATAGCAATAACAATTTTTGAAATTTCACTTGACTCTACTCATCTACGAGTAATGGAAGATCAGTGCTAACTGTTTGACATTTATTTGGTAAAGATTGTTTTGTTATATATAGTGTTTTTTGTGATTTGTTATTTAAAAAGTTTTTTGTATATTTATTTATAATTTTTTTTTTGTTCAATAAATTAGTACTTGAAGAGGTCTGCAAAACCTGGCAGACGAAACGTCGTACAACTTTTAAAATCAAATTGGTTGTTAATTTCATTACAACCTGGGTTTAACCCTTTAAAATCGTTATTGTGGATTTTATCATAACCATGAAGGGTGTACATTCTAAAATTAAAATTTTTCAAGTAACAATAATGTATGTAATAATTTATTATCCTAGTAATTTTTATATCCTATCTTAATTTTTGTCTTACTTAAATTAATAATATGTTGGTGTTAGATAAGTTATTGTTTTGAAATTTTTGTTTAAATTACTCAAACGACTTTAATATCAAAATTCTTATACGATAAAAAATCACTGCCCTATACCTACATCGATTTTAACTATACATTTTTGTATTTAAAAATTTACCTGTTGAATCGTTCAGCTTCAACTCGAAATTGCAATAGATATATTGAGAATCCCATGGATATCCACCATATAGAGTTCTTTGACTTGTTCTTTGTAATTTAATCGTAGCGTCGTAACTCTTACCGCCAGCTAAAATTAAGAAAAATTATATTTATACCTTTTATTTCGCTATTTAACAATCGACGTATATAACAATGCGAATACCTGTGAATTGAAATGTGGACTCGTTGAAATTTTTTTCAAGACGATCCAACAATTGTTCGGCGTTAAAATTCAACGAATCGATTTGATGTAAATTTTCGGACGGGTCGAATAAGTGTCCAAATTGTACTCTATGCGAAATTTTTAATAAAATTAAATTAAAACATATATAATACATATATACGTACAATATTTAGTATTTTAGGTACTTTTTTAAGCCGTTTGCGATATCGCAAGTATCGATGTGAAACCAATTTCCTACGGTATCGAAAGCAACGATGGAGATATATCTATCGAAATGTCTTGCGTCGCGTTTACCCCATTGCGATTGTCGTAAGCTGTGCAAGTAGAGCTCGACTCTCGATGAGTCTTGAAACACCACCTCACCCATTATCGACCCGTATTGATCGATTTCTTCCGATTGCACGTTCCTTCTGTACTCAATACATCGAATTAGGATATGGATAAACGATAAATTATTATTTATTATATACGTATATATATATTTTTTTTCTATCATTCGAATTAAAAAGTTATTTAGTCGTTTTGTATAAAAGAATAACTGTACTACATGAGCTGCTGCCATTTGGATTTTCTCCACGAGTTGTGAGCCAACGTTTCAGCCTGTAATTTCGTACTCCAAAATTCTTGCCTAGGATACGGTTGACAGTGTCCGATGAATCTGAGTAATCGACAAAATAGAAATGATTCAGTTCATGATTGTTTGTTTATTACACGGAGATAAATGGTTTAATAGGTATAACTTGAACCTATTATAAGGGCTATAATATAGGATGTTAAAATTGTTAATAATAAAAGCTTGTAATTATGCCTTAAATTTGCAACAAGTTTTCGATTATAAATCTTTTTCTTTCGTTTATTGTACGGGACAAATTTTTTGTCTCGCTAAAAATATATTATAAGTATGTTTTAACATGTCAGGAGTCGAAGTCACACGTTTTTAGAAAATATATGTATGGATGTGTGTGTGTGTTTGTGTGTTCACGTACGTATATCGCCGTATTTTCGAAACTACTTAGTCAATATCGCTCAGCTTGTTTGTGTAGTTTGCTTTTTATTTTCCGAATTCCGGAAACTGACTTTGGTTATTTATCCCTCAAATAGTTTTTATTTTAAAAACAATTTTCGATTTTTGAAAAATTAATTTTCAACAATTTTGATAATATTATTAATTTTTTTCAATTGGACCAAATGTTCATTATAGAGAATTAAAAAGTCTATCTGCTTGTTGGATTTTGGATTGACAAATTATCTTCATTAGTTTTTTTTTATTTAAAAAAATTATTTTTTTATACATTTTATATTTTAGATATTAATCAGTCTAATGTGCTAAAAAATTTATGATGAAAGAACCATCTAAGTGTCGTAAACTGTAAAAATTTCAAGTAATTATATCGATTTAGTTTTCAATAGACTAATGGATAAAACACCATAAGGCAAAAGAAAATTTCCGGATTATTCAGTATAGCACCAAGTTTTCGTCTAGTTATGGCTTAAATATGGTTCCACCAATCTTGCTAGAAATAGAACCAGCACTTTCATACGGGTTGAGAAAACTACCCTCAAAATTTCAGCAACATCTATTGAGAACTTTTTGAGATAATCGTGGAACAACACTTTTTTCGATGACAAAAATATAAGGCTCTTCCGTATAACGGTCATGCCTAAAAAATTAAAATGAAAAATTGGAGTTTTCAAGACGAACGTTTTTGGAAAAAAAGCATTTAATTCACTTGAAATTTTGAGAAAGAATTATCTTTTTTTGGTAGTATCGATCTGTATTATTTTTCAGTTCAAAATACCTAATATTAAGCATTATATAATTGTGTACAAAATGTTTAATTGCTCATATCTGTGAAAATAATTCATCAAATATATTGAAAAAAATCGTGGAAACTGAACGTAATAATAGCATTATGCTGTAAACATTTCAAAATCTTTCATAGATTAGTTTTTGAGAAAAAAAATATTTAAAATGCAATTTTTATTAAATTTTGTTTACCTATAAAGTAGTCTAATGTGGAACTAACCATATTTTTGGAAGAAAATGTTTTTAAAAAATTCAAAGAAAAGCACAAAAAGCTAATTTTTTATATTTTTAATTGATAGCATCAATAGTTTCTTTATATGTGAGTTGCGAAAAAATCAATCTAATTGAACAGAATTTTCTTATTATGAACAAAAACCTCTGTCAATTTATTGATAATGATGTGTTCAATATAATAACTTTATAGTATTTTTGAAAGAAAATGTGTTTAAAAATTTAAAGTAAAGTAAAAAAGATAATTTTTTACATGTTTAATTGATGCCATCTAAAATTTTCTATGCCAGTTTATGAGAAATTCAATTGGATTGTACACAACTTATAATAAAGAAAAATTGTTGGAATATTTGAAACAGAAGATTATGAATAATATTAATTAATAATTGACGAAATGACCTTTAATTTTCTATTTTAATAATTTTTTTCTTACATTTTTCATATAGATGTGTATACTATTTTTATACATTAATTTTATTTAGCTAATTATAACTATAGCTATATAAGTTTCAATCAAAAAAGAATAATATTTTTCGAAATGTTATAACATTTTGGTTTAAATAATTAAATAATATTATATCGAAGTAATACATTACGTACATGATATCGACATGTTAATTTGAGGAAGCTACGTGCCAATTAATTGGCAGCAGTTTTATTATTAAGCTTTATTAATTGCATACGAGATTTTTTAGCATTAGATACATTTGTTTAAATTACGCATATAACAACGATATAATGTAATTATATACATTAAAATAAAAATAATACTATTTATATCGTCAACTTTATATTAAATATTTAGATTACAATTATGAAAAAATTTAGATATGGCTTTGTAACTGAAACTCGAGTATCCGAAAGTATGGTAGTACTAATGTTAGGCAAGAAGATGTGTAATTTTTTCAACGCTTTTGCAAATTTAATTCTTTGGTATACTATTTTTATTTAATTTACATTTTAGTTTTAAATTATCGTCTCTGCAGAAATAGTAACATTGTTATAGTTGGATTATCATAATTTTTTCTATATTTCACATGAAGCAAATAGTAACATATGCAGTAGTAATTTTAAGTTTCAATAAAAAAGAATAATATTTTTCGAAATGTTATAACATTTGGTTTAAATAATTAAATAATATTATATCGACGTAATACATTACGTACATGATATCGACATGTTAATTTGAGGAAGCTACGTGCCAATTAATGGCAGCAGGTTTTATTATTAAGCTTTATTAATTGCATACGAGATTTTTTAGCATTAGATACATTTGTTTAAATTGCGCATATAACAACGATATAATGTAATTCTATACATTAAATAAAAATAATACTATTTATATCGTCAACTTATATTAATATTTAGATTACAATTATGAAAAATTTAGATATGGCTTTGTAACTGAAACTCGAGTATCCGAAAGTATGGTAGTACTAATGTTAGGCAAGAGATGTGTAATTTTTTCAACGCTTTTGCAAATTTAATTCTTTGGTATACTATTAATTTACATTTTAGTTTTAAATTATCGTCTCTGCAGAAATAGTAACATTGTTATAGTTGGATTATCATAATTTTTTCTATATTTCACATGAAGCAAATAGTAACATATGCAGTAGTAATTTTCAAAATACATCGTGCTTAAAATTACTATAAGTTACTATAACAATATAATATATTGTAAACCATTGTTCACAGCGTAGAAATTACACGCTTGAATAAATAAAATATTTCGCTAATAATAAACTTTGATTTTTTAATTGGAGGAACAGTTTGTTAACTCTACGAGAATCGTTTCGAAACGAAAACTAATATCTATGACAAAAATTAAGAAAATGTATGACAATAGGTTAGTTATAAAATGTAGTCAGTTTACATCCAAACCGTTGAATTCATTATTCCTTCCTTTTCCCACATTTACTAACTCAAACGTTGCAGTTATATTGTATCATTATACACTTGATTATTAATCGTTTTATTTAATATAAATAATAAAATAATAACAGTAAATAATTTTGGATATTATACCATCCTTATAGATCAAGGAAATAATTTATATATTATTATTTGGAAATATTATATATTTATTTTATTTGCGTTTTTATTTACGTATAGGTGCTATCATAAAAGTTCAGTACGTTACGCTAATCCAGTAATTTTTCTACACACCCACTCTAGTAGAAAGTAATATTTAATGGTTAAATAAAACTCAAATTTAGCCATTAATCGGGCATTTGCTCGGTATTTTGTGACACTTGGCCATTTTTCGATTTAAAAAAAAAGGTACAACAATATCATAATGTTATTATAACTTTTTCTTCGCATCTTACGATTTAGCAAAAGATGTATATGTAAATTATAAAATTGAGGACGAGTTAAATTTTATCTTATCAAATTTTCAGGTTTTTACCACATATATATACACGGATTCCACAACGCGTTGTACGCAATTTTTATATACAAGGATATAGACGAAAATTCCTATATACACGTATAGACGTATTTTTTTGTCGCGGTAAGAGACAATAAGAAACAAAGGTGTATAATATCATATTAGTCAGCAAGAAAATAATTAAAGTACAACTTACATACAATTAAATCGTACGTGCTCGACATCATCTTCGTTATCAATGTTACTATCGGTACATCGTCCTTTTCGCAAAACTCCATTAAATATTATTCGCGTGCGTTTTTTACTTTCTAGTACGTGGATTTTCAAACCACCTGCCGACCAGTTTGATTCGCCCACTCGGTTTATTACAGTATTCGGGTGTTCTAAATGAATAGTTATATACGTATATGTGCTATATATCCGAATTAATAATTAATACTACACTGAAAAAGTATTTAGTAAATTCGACATAATCATTTTGTAGTACTGAAAATATATTCGAATTGAAAGTAAGAGAATCTCTTAAAGAGATACATATTTTGATTTTCTACTTATAGGACTATCTCGAATTCACTGTATATACACATATTTTATATTATATATCATACATCACATGGATGAAAAATATCGTATTTATATATATACATATTCACCAGGTAATTCGTAACTCCGTCCATCTTCGAAACCTAAGAAAATAGTCAATTCAGCCTTGTTGTCGTTACGGTGATTTATCTTAACGTATAAATAATTGTTCCTCTGGTCGATCCCGTAATAATTCACAATATTCGAATCCTTAACAACACCCAATAATTAAAAATCGAATTGAATTCGTATATATGCATATATATATGATATATAGCACGAATATAACTTACATTTTTATCGTCGCGAAAACCATCGATTAGATTTTCCATTTGATCGTACGGATAATCAGTCGGTACGTTTACTCTCCTCTTTCTTCTTGAAACCCAGCGCAGTGCCAATTGCCGTTTGAGCTCGAACAGCCAGCCTTCGTTTCATAAAGCGTATATAATAAATCATATTAAATCACTCAATTGCCATAAAATTGCTGTGTTACGTAACAACACTCTTGTTTACGAAAAGAAAAAGGAAAATGAAATTCACATTCTTTTTTTCCCCGTATATACCTCCAAATTTGATTAATACTTTTATGTGTGTGTGTGTTTGTATCACGTGTATGTGTGTGTGTGTACAGTTGAAAAAGTAATATTAAGTGCGTTGATCAAAAAAAATATATATATGTACATATAAAGCCACTACATACAATTTCGTAATGATTGTTTAGATTACCGGAAAGACGCGCGCTATATTTATAATTTCTTTTCATTTTAGTACATATGTATGAATCGTT
Source organism: Theocolax elegans (assembly GCA_026168455.1). Classification (NCBI taxonomy): domain Eukaryota; kingdom Metazoa; phylum Arthropoda; class Insecta; order Hymenoptera; family Cerocephalidae; genus Theocolax; species Theocolax elegans. The sequence goes on along the minus strand of CM047427.1, from coordinate 76,991,653 downwards.
ACATACGCGGGTTTTATTACAGATAATTATCGCTTTAGGTTCGCGTTTGATAATCAACTTATTTTTTTTTTTTCGTCGTGATGTACCTAAATATACAATTTTATAATATCTTGATCGTATTTGTATATACACAAATGAATATATACGTGTGACTTTTTTTTAGTTATCTAACAAGCCATAAATTACGAACTATGTGTATAAAAAAGAGTATTCATTTACAAAGTATAGAATCGCGATAAACGGAAAAAAAGTAATTTTTAATTCTATATTTATGTAAACGAAGCTGAATTGTTGAATATTTAAGATTTTAAAAGATCGTTATTTTTTATACCTTCTCTTTTAATAAAATTGATTTCTTACCGGTATACTAATACTTAATATATATATTTAAAATAGCATGTGTTGAATTTTGCAACTTGAACGACATGAAACGAAGCATTTATGCCTATATGTATATCATCAAATGTATTTATCGCGAATGTGCGTCTATCAAAAGATCTGTATATTAACGATTTTAAATCTTACGATTAAAGGATTAACTTATTTTGTTTAGATTATTGTATGCATTTTAAAGCAGTGTTGTTAAATTAAAATTAAAAAATTGTTAAATTGTAAAACTGGTACGTGTATTTTTTACGTAATAAAAATACGTATTTCTTTTCAACAGGGTTTCGATTGCTTGTCGGTTTAACAAAGAATTTCAGTATATTTCATTACATACGTATTCAAAGTGTATGCAGAATTTAAAAGAATTATGTTTATATTAGAATGGAATAGTTTAATAATTATTACACACTTTAACGTTAAATAATCGTTAAATAGAATGAACATAACCTTAAAACATTCAATTTATTTATCCACTCTCTCTCTCTACGAACAGTATAAAATTAAAACATCACCTATAAATGTTAGTTTGTTTTTTTAAGCGTTCGTGTAACTTAAGTAACTATACTTTTTTCATCATATTTTCAACACACAATTTTATTATATTTTTTTTCATTAACGATATTTATTAATTACATTTACATACGTCAGATTTAAACTGAATCTAAATTTTCAAACTGAAAAAAAGCGCGATATATTTTTATTTTACTGCGATAGATATATATATATAGTCACGAAGAAAATGCAATAAAATCGCGTTTACTATCGATAGACCAAAAATAGACGACTATTCATCCGATTCTTGAAAAGCAATCAATTTATTACATATAAATCGGAATCCGATTCGTACTATGTGGATATATATGTATATCAGATATACAAAATATGCAACAGAATATCAGTGTAATCAAACATTTGTTATACGCATCGATCAAGACACGCAAATTCAACCCGACAGTATATATATATATATAGATATACTTTAATATCTTAAAGATACTTAATCGGTTATCATTGTAGATTTAATTATCCTTATTTATCTTTTATGTGAACGATAACACATTGTTTTTTTTCTACTTGACGATGTATATACCTGTTCCATTCCTTCGCTCGCAGAGCCACGTGAAGAACCATAATGTCGTTAGGAAGAGCGCAAAAATTTGAATCGTTACGTAGATCCACTCCATTCTTTTCTTCTATTTTTTTTTATTTTTTTTGTAATAGTACGTTTCACCAATTCAACGTTTTGTTATTTTACTAACATTTTTAATATCGACAGACGGATTTGTATATTTGCATATGTTTATAGTTGTATAAGAAAAACAAAAAAAATTGTAGTTTATTTCTTCTTTTTTTCTAATAGAAGCGATATAGTTTATTATTGGTTTAATGGATGCAATTCCTGATTGTCAATTAGACGGTGAACTTGCGATTATATACACATCTATACACGACTTCTTATAAAGATATATATCTATAAACTCACTAAGTGGTATAAAAAACTAGACTTTTTTTTATAGCAAATATACGCGTGTATCTTCGTAGTTGAAGAAACTTGTTCGAAGTAATGCCTTACTTTTTACAATCGTCCATTACGAGCGGATAATTTACAAATTCAAATGTAATTCAGAAAGTATATATATAAAAAACATTAAATGATTACTAAACGAAGAATGATAAAAAAAAATAAAATAAACGAGTAATCCTATAGAAAACAACAGTCGATCGCACTCGAAGATTGATTTTTTAAATAAAAGTATATAGAAAATAGTTTTCAGCGCACTTTCCCCGCGAAAATTGAAACGTCCGAGTGTTCGTACGTGGTGCGCGCTAGTCGAAGACTGACGCGCGTTTACAGTGTATATCACTCGCGAGCGATCCACCGATATTCGAGGAGATTGCGATAAACGCGTGCACCTCCTCCTCGACGTTTTGCGAGGGACGGGATGAGAGGAAGAGCAGAAAAAAAGTACGAAAATGGGACTCGCGTTTATATACATGCGGCATAAGAAGCGCGCTCTGCTCGTCCTTGGCTATTAATAGATCATAATAAGTGCATATTTGATGTCTCTGACCATGTGTATATCCATATATATATATATATATATGTATATACATATGTGTGTATGTGTGAGAAATAAGCGAATATTGGGTCTCTTTTTCCAGCCAAATTCTTTTATCTTCTCGAACGGGATCTTTCAATTCCTCTCGCAATCGTGATGATTCACTCGATGAAATAGTCGCATTCTTATTTTTTTTTATGTAACTATTCTATTAAGTCAAATGTGGGAGTACGCCATCTACGTTTTACATATATATCGTTGAAAAAAAAAGGTACGATGCGATAATGGGTTGTAACATTTTATTTAAAATAAGTTATGATGTATATATATACATTTGGGCATTTTGATTTCTATATTTCGTAGTGTGCATATTTTAAATTATTTTTCTTTCTAGAGAATAATGACCGACTGATATTTGTGATAAGAATTAATCTTTGTAGATCATGCCGTAACGATATATGTAAGTGGCTGTATCGTAGAATACAGCGTTAAAATGAAATTAAATATCAAAGTGCGCGTAATGACATTAATTCTTTAACAATTATACGAATCCCAGACGAAAATTTAAAATCTCGACGTTGATCGGATAATGCCATCTCCTCTGCAGGTGCAGTGAAATCTTTATCGTCGTCGTCGTCGCTGATAATATGAACAACCGATTGTATTCGGATATCAAGATCTATGTGCCCCGTGTATAAAATTATATTTATTTCAACGTAAAACGGAATTTTTTTTTAAAATTTTTTTTATTTTTTTCGGAAAATTCCTATATATTGGAATTCTTAATTTAACGCTTTCTGTACCATTTGTATATATATACTTGTATTCTTATATATATATATATATATATATACCTGTATAAAATTGCTCTCGATATAAATCTGAGTTCCTTGAACTTTTTGTATGTCACAATTTCACCGTGGTTTATTTAACAATCGTTTCCGAAATGAAATCCAGTCACGTACATACGTGCGCAGGTTGATTATATACGATAGTTCGATTAATCTTGGTGATTAATAACGTACCAGTTATTTACACGTGTGTATATGTAAATAATTGAACAAATTACATAGATTATTTATTACATTTTTTATAATCCATCGGTAACAATGCGATAAGAAAAGTATCGGTATTTTTCAATGTATACATACTTAAGTTTTAATCGGTATTATTCCGACTTTTCGCGAAACTATCTAATACTTTGAGCTATTGTAGACAAAATATAAAAAAAAATAATCGAATCCTTTGCTGTATGGTTAAAAGAAAAAAATAAAAAATTCAAATTTCCCGCGTATTGTCTAATACTGATATCTCGATAATAAACGCACTTCACACCGAACGCAACTTCAAGCGTCAAAAAATTAAAGTTCCCGGTCCGCTATATATATAATACGTGCTGGACATACAGAGTATAGAGTAGGGGTGGTATCGAGCGTCAAGTCTGTGACCGTACCGCAAAAAAGTGTGCGTCAGAGACTCCGAGTGTCACGAGGGAGCTCGAGCGAAGGTTTTACCGCGCGCTAGAGTGAGAAAGAAGTACACTCTTACTCTCTAGTCTAGTGTGTGTGTATACACATATATATATATATACGCGAGATCGCGAACGAAATATATAAAGCGTGGTGCACGCACACAAACGAAGCGTACGTGCATACTACATACGTGTATGCACATGTGTGTATATATATATATATATATATATATATATGCAGCGGCGTCTCTCCTCGCGCGCGCGAGACAGCATAACAAAACTCGAGAGTAAGAAAGAAGGAGAGTAGAATTTTCGCGCGCGGTATTATAGACACACATCAACCGAGAGGACGGCGTATATAACGCCAAGAGGCAGCATGCAGACTTAACCTCGTTACAACACCCTCGCGCTATCAAGCGCGCTATTATTATTTTTTTTTTTTCCTCGTACTCGAGGCGGCTCTGGATATACACGCGCGATGGCTGATATCGGGGCCGCTAACGTGTTTACCACCAACGGCGGCGGCGCCGGGGATCTCCTGCAGCAGGCGTTCCAGCAGGTCGTCGACGACGATGATCCGGATAACGAATTTGTTGCTTTTCTCCAGGGTGATAATCAGGAGTCCCAGGTGATACAAATCACCGCTGAGCAAGCCGCTGCTCTCGGTATAACCTTCAAGGTGGAAGACGAACAACCACTTGAACCACCCACTGCCTTCCACGAGTCACCCCAGGAGCAACAGACCCAACAAACCCACCAACAGCAACAACATACTCTTACTCACGAAGAATCTCAAAGGATTATCAATGAGTTGACTAAGAGCGGCCTCCTCAAACACAATGGGAATGATCCTTGCGTTGCTTTCGACAATTGGAGTATGCAGCAACAAAAGTACGCAGATAATACCTTTTGTATACATTACATTTTTAACTTACCCTCTTCTCAATATTACAATTGACTACTGACTTTGTCTAACTTTTGAAAGTTTAAGTTTTATTTATAATCTTACATTATGGTACTTGAATAACTACTACTATGAATTACTTATTCTTCTTACAGTGGAAACAATGAAAATTATCAGCAAGAAGCTTTGGAGAATATTACGCAAATGCAACAAAATACAATTGCCGAACAAACCAGTAACATCATTCGTGTTCAATCGAATCAAAACGACGAACTCTGTCAAGCTGAATCTATATTAAAGGAACAAGATATTCCAAAAAGCATTGAAACCCAGTGTAATACAAATGTTTTGCAGAATACTATTCAGTTTAGTATAGCTCCGAACAATGCGCAAATTGATAATATTTCTGAATCGCAAGCACAAATATTACAAAGGTTTCCTGTGATACTTCCGTCGTCCCAGTTCATACTCAAGCCAGCGCAAACGGTTCTCACTCCTGTTAAAAATATTCGAATATTACCAAACACAACTAAAGTACCAAATGTGTCGCAGACTTCTCAAAATTCTTTGCTATTGCCGAAAACAACATTGATTAATACTATTTCACCGCAATTAATTAAGGCTATGCCTATAGGAACACAGTTTCTAAGCACAACAAATAACATATCTACCCAACTGTTAAACACCTCGCGAATATTTACCAAAACTTGTGATAATGGAAATAATCAGTTGATCGGAGAATCAAATGTTAACAGTGTGCCTACGTTGACTCAAAATTTGGTAAGTTTCCTCTACAAGTAATTTATTTTTGTAATATAAAATCTAAATATATTTATAATGTTTAATTACAGATTCGTCAATCTACTGTACAAAAACCAGTTCAAACACAAATTCAGCAGAAAGGAAATTTGCAACAATTTTTTACTCCTATTTTGAAAACAACCTCTAATGCTGCTACAGCTGTGAAAAATTCCTCTTTGTTAAATACAAATACAATTAAACAAACTATTTCAAACTCGACTTTGAAATCTATACAGTATCCAGCACAAATGTTAAAAACTGCGTTTGTAAAAAATCCAGTGGTATCCCTAACATCAACTAAAAATACAAGTACACCAGTGATATTCAGGACAACTCCAATGATCAAGAGTGATGATCCTAAGCCAACTTCCATATCTTCACCAATCATCAGAACACAGACTTCCACTACTCCAGTGTCAATTTTAAAGCCTCAAGCTAAAGCTTTGGGTAATAATTTAATCAAGCAAAATCTCTCAAATACGATTTTAGCACAGAAAAATGCTCTGGCAAAACCTATCGAGTTGTCAGAGTCTATAAAACCTTTGGTGACAGCTAAACTGAAGCAGAGTATGAATTCAATTATGAAAAGTATAAAGAAAAAAGCGATATCTCAGAAACCGGTTACTGAAAAACCAGATACCGTAGATGTAAATAAACCATTAGGATCTAGTGAAAATCCTATTCAAATAGTACAACAGGGACATACATTTCATAGGTAGAAAAATTATTATGACACCTACTTTTATCTTTATTTAATTGTACTAAGAATTAACGTTTATACATGCTTATTTATTTAAAAATTAAAAGATTTAGTTTTATAAGATTTTCTTTTTACAAAAAATTACGATTGTATTTTTGGAATTTCATGAAGTTGCATTCATACATGAATATATTTAAAAAACAAAATATTTGTTTTCGTAGTATGCAACGTTTGACGCAAGTTCAATTAAAACAAATAGCTCAAGTTTTACATCAGCGAAGTCAAGAGTCCGCCAATCCAAACGAAAAAGTCGTATATAGGTATGAAAAAAAAATAAAAATTTACGAAAAAAATAGGTTTAAAAAAATTTTGACGGTGTAAATGTTAACCTCATAGATTAGTATTTCCCGATGAAATGGACCTGAGATTAAAGAGTCCAAATTCTCTACTAAAAAATCGTGGTGGAAAACGAGGTAGGCCTAAAAAGACCTTCGTCAGGCCGTCAGTTCTCACTAATAAACCAGTTACCGAGGAAGAACAAGAAGACGTTAAGGTGAATTATTTGAATTAATGCTTACTAAATTCTACATTATATTTTTAAATAAAATAAATTATTTATGTGAAATAAACATAATTTAAATTCAAAAGACTAAAATAAATTTTGTGTTTAGGATGACCGTAAAAAAATAGTAGCAAGAACTCGATCAGGTCGATTATCACGACCACCTCGTCACATGGTACGTGATTATAAGCATTTGCATCACCTGGATTTAATGCAACCGGACTTGGACGATTCTGACGGAGGTTACAGCGATTACAACACAATAAGTAACGGTAGTAAAGTGGAAGAAGACGAATCTACCAACAGGACGGAACTTTTGTCCGGTCTCGAAATGCCCAAACGAAAAATTTCTGATCACTTTAGGTGTCCTACTTGTAGTAAAATTTATTTAGGAAGGACAAGAATGGCAAGGCATTTTGAGATGCATCCGGATCACGGAAGTCCTGATCAACTACCACCGCCTACGGTAAATCCAGAATTAAAACAGGTATTGTATTTCATATAAATAAATTAAATCGTGTAAGAAAATAACACAATTATAATAACGAAATTCATATTAAACTGTTAATTTTGACAGACACCGCCACAAGATCCTTTGAAACGAAAAGGAAAAAAACGAGGACCTTGGGCTTACGTAACTCCAGAGGCTAAATCGGAAAGGCGGCAATTGAAACTTCAAGAAGCGATCTCCGTATGCGAAAATTCGGAGATAGCCAAAATAGCGGCTAAACCTGTTGCCAATTCGCTTTCCCTCTTCGATCTACTTGTTCTCAAATCGGAAAACAACGTGCGCACATTTCTCTCGGAAATCAAAGAACTTGTTGAGCGCGTACGCGAAAAAACGAATACGATGCTGTCAGTCGCTAACAACGAAGATAAACACAACGACGACGTTGTTGATTTAAACGAAGAACTTTTGTGTGACGTTCTTGCTTTGAACTCCGGATTTTATAGGGTCAACGAAGCTGTATGTCTCGACGAAACTGAGACAGAAGAAAGGCATTCAAATGTAAATTTTGATATCGAAGGTAATATTGAACCGCCGCTTAAGGTGCAAAAAACTGATGGTATTTTAGAAGAAGGTAATAATTCATTTTTTTTAGTGTCTATCATTCGTTTTGCTTCATTATTTAGTAATATGTATTATTTTGTTCATTAGGTAAAGAAAATATAGAAGAACGGTTGTCCAGCGGTTTCTCGGAAAGTTCAGACCTTAGTGTTTCAGATTTTCTTAACGAACGACGGAGCGATTCTACAATAGGTTCTGTAAATTGTCCAGAGGTTCTTAGTGCTTTAACACTTATACCAAGGAATAGTTCGAGTCCTGTGAATGATTCATCGATCAAAGTCAACAATGTTTCGAAAGTATTAAATTCGGGGGCCGAAGTTCAGACTACAGATAATCCAGGTTTTCAAAAATTGAGCATAAAGGTGTCTTCGAAAGCGAATTCTGGATTTATGAAAGAGGGTACTTTTACCAAACTTGGAGAAAACGTGGACACAAATTGTCAAGATGTTTTTACGAAATTGAACGGAAATTATGACCAAATGAAATTGGAGAACCTCCAAAGGACATTTATTAAATTAGAACCGCCAGAGGAAGGATTTATAAAACTAGGTAAAGTAACGTTTTTCTCATTTTAAAAATATTATAAATGATGTTTAGTAAATTTAAATAATCTTGATTAAAAGAAATCTCATGTACTAAATGCCTCCAAAAGGGTACCGTTTGAAACTATTGTGATAAGATACGTTTATATCACCTCTTGAAATGCTTTCATCTTATACTCGATAATATAGTATATCACGTAGCCAAGGGGTTAAAGATGTAAATCTGCTACATTATAATGTTCTTTATTTTTTAACAGAAAACGGAATGCTTGGATCTTTTCATCAAGAGATTGAAGATTTTGGAAAGATACAGAACAATGGAATACATTACGTATCCAGTGGTGCTTCCGATAACTTTAGCAATAAGGGCTTTAGAAAATTGATACCCAAAATTACGACATCGACGGCTGCAGTTCCTAACGAAGATGATATGAAGGGCAATGTCGATGATAATCACAGTCACGAAGTTGACGAGAATTCGGTTCAAATAACAACGAGTAGTAACACCAATAACGCGGATACAAATATTTTTGGATCTACCGATAATTTAGATATAACAAAAATCACGAGCTACGATCATATCACGCATCTAGATATTCTTAATAGTAGTGGTGTTATCGACAAGAATCTCATGATTGATGAAAAACTTGTTGAACACCTCCATCTCGTTGATAATTCGAATATCGTAGATGAACTTGTATCGGAAAGATTAAAAAGTATAATGCCGGAAAATTTGTTAGAAAGTAACTTGCTACATAGTAACGGGAATTTGGATACAGATCTCGATTTTGACGAATTGAGCGAGGAATTCAACAGAAATACTAGAAGTTGATAAAAGAGGATTTGAATCCTTTTGTTTGGCTTAAGAGAGGTAAAGTTACTGAGTGGGATGTTCACTTTAAATGTTCAATGTTTAAAAATTTATGGATTAAAACTGATTCTTTACGAATTTAATGTTTTAAAAATAATGAACACGGTTACAATCACCTAAAACACATTTACTTAATTGAAGTAACTAAGTGTTTGCGATTTTTTGTTCAAGTAAGAATTAATATTGTCTTAAACAAGAGTATACTTACTTGCATAAATGATTTTCTTTCTTTTCAGTGCATTAGCGCACTTTATTGTTTGTCAATTTTAAGATAATAGCTACTTGCACTATTATTTTGCTTAGTTAAATCTATAGGAATCTTTAGATATATTACTTATTCTTTGTTTTATTTTTATTTCTTAACTTTATTAATATAAGTTAATATTATTGGTTTTCTAAGTGACAAGGTTTTAGACATTTCGTAGGTTGATATAATGTTTTGTATCAAGCAATTTTATTAACATTATTAAACGATTCAACAAACGATTTCGAAAGTTTCAGTTACGAATTTAATGAATTAATAATTATAATTATTTTATTACGTAAGAGCACTATAAAAAATTCATTAACTTTACTTCTCGAAAGTTAATTTTCTGTGAGTGTACAGTGTACAAAGAAAAATTTGATATTTTTATTATAAAATCGTACAAGTGAAAAAGATTATTTTTATTCAATATTTAATCCTACCTAATAAAGTACCGTATTTTATTAATGAAGCTTATAAAATCTATATGACTGAGATTTATGCTCTCAAGAGCACTTATATTTTTAATGTAAATTGACGAATCTAAGATTCTTATATGTTAGCAAATAGTTCGCGTCTTGTTGTACAAAAAAATATTCTGGCATACTTAAAACTTCGATCGAAGCCTAAATATATAAAATAAGCTCGATAAAACTCTTTGAAAAAAAGAGTGATACTCTAGTCTGCATTAAACTGTTTTTTTCAAAACTAATACGAATTTTTGTAAGTGAAAACTAAACGATTGCATTTCTTTTCTTGTGGGAAACAATTTCTTGAAATGCAAAATGCAAGACAAGAGTCATATATATGTTATTGTTGTATATATCTAACTCATGTACATTCGAAAGTGTGAAAGATAGAAAACAATTGTGTGACGCAAATGTAATAAATGCAATAATTAAATTGTTTGTTGCAATGTAAACGTAAATAAAAATTAATTTCACTGAGTGGTAGTCGTCTATACCATAGCGTTATATATGATACAAATGTATAAGATTATATAATAGATAATCTGAAATTTATGACTGTAATAATCAGATTGCTAATTACAGAAACAAAAAGAAACCGAGTGAATCTTTGTACAATATTTCCATTCTTATGAACGTACAATGTCAATAAGACTAATAATTGTTTTGTGTATTTGTTGCGTTCATACATAGATCTATAAGTGGTACATATGACTCAATGCATTTTAAAGTGAAACAAATCATGTATTTAATTATAAATTGTGTGCGGCAGCTGGTACCACATTTGCAATTGTGAAAACGAAAATGTTAAAAAATATGTGAACAATGATCATATTTACGAAGGAATAGTATAAAAGAAAAGGTTCAGATGTACAAAAGTATACTGTAAAATCTGTTCATTTTTCTTTCAAAATTAACAATAAACAAAAATGAAAGTCAGGTGCTAAAAATTAAACTTTTATCAATTATATTGCCAATGTTATTCATAAACGTTACTGTACTCTTCTTTTTTAAGATGATCTCAAGAATATAACTGTAGCTTTGAATGTATATTTTTGACAAATCATGTCCAACTTTTGAATGGAGATAAAATAAAATATTAAAATTGTAACAAAATCCAGTGTATTTATTAAATATATTTATTATAAATAAACTTTTATTTGCAAAAATATTTATATATAGATATATACATACATCATAAATATAACTTATCTTAATTTTGTTTCAAGCAGCATTGATTCTAAATTAGTTGGTATGTTATCAGGGATTTGAGTTTGATGTACCCATGCAGCAAGATGTAACATTTTCCAAGAATCCCTGTGATCGTGTGCTACATTTTCCAAGATAATTCGTTTGACCTCTGCCTCTTTTTTGTATACCTTGTATATCGTTTTTGATGTAAGCACTAAAAAAAAGTCACAAGTTCAAATGCATGAAATAAGAAACTTTAGTGATTGTACACTATACATTACCAAATTTATCGATAGGCCATGTCGTAAATAAATTCTCATCAGTTTTGTGTAAATTTGAAACTGCCTTCATCTGAGAAGTTAATAAATTTAAATTTTCAACAACTTTATCCTGTAACAGTGGTAATCAGTATTTGAATATATAAAAGTTAACATTAATTGGTTTACAGTTTATGATGTATTCACCATTTCATCGCAAACTTTTCCTAAATCCTCGCAAGGTAATCTTAATTCTTCTGGATAAGCTTTATCAACTTTTAATCGAGTAATATTTTTTAAAATTGAAACACCATTTACATGAAGAGCATTCCATTGCTGTATAGATGAATGAATATCAGCTGCTAAATCACGAACTATCCTAGGATTACCCGTAAGGTTTTTCCCATGAGTTGCTTTTGATCCTGGTGACACTGTTACTAAGAATTAAATAAAAATGAATATGATTTGTAACAATTGATGTATACATATAATAAATAATCAAAATTATTAACTTACTACTAACAGGAGAAAACCGAGGTGACTCTTTTAATGAATTCTGCATTATTACTAATTTATGTAAGTATTATTTTAAAAAATACTAACAAACAGTTAAAAGTCATCATTGCATTAACTACATTACATTTATTAATTAAATTAAACACAAGTTAATTTTTTATAAATGAATTATTAGGTATATTAAGTTTTAGGTTAGAAAAATCACATGTTTGTATATGTAAACAGAAAAAACAACACGAGTAAATATATAAAGAATAAGATAAATTGACAGATAGATATAAGATAATTCTTTATCTTTTATTAACGAATGCTAATCTTTCTAGTGAAATTAATTCGAAACTGCAGGATATATTGCATTATCAGATATTAATAAACTGTAAACGATTTTTTTAAAAATTCTTGTATGCCTTCAGTATAAAACTGCATATAAAAAAATTACAAGAGCAAGTACGGAAAAAAAATTACATTCATAAATTTTAATTTAAATGATTTACACAAATGTAATAATTTATAAAACCCAAAAGGTAACTGGAAAATAAATTAGTAATTATTATACAAATACGAATAATCTATAACAAAGACGGGTGTACGCGTCTCAATTAACAAGACACAAAATTAAATTATCGGGAAGTTGCGAAAGATCGTACATCAGGTATAAGTAGCTCGATTTAACGAAGCTCTAACAGTTAAAAATCCAAAGTAAATTCCTTCCTAATGAGTTAGAAATGTCGCGCTTAAGCTTTAAGACACCATTGGGAGATGCACCACTAAAAGTATATAACTATATATACCGTTCCGTTAAACATCGTACCTCTTTTTTTATTAACTCTGCAGTTTAAAGCGAAATCGTTAACGCGGATGAAAGAAAGGCGAACGGTTAATTATCGCAAAACTTTCTGATTGGATGGAAAATTTAGTGATGTTTACAATACCTATATATTTTCTTTTTTACATGTGCAGTCTAAAGCGATAATCGTTTCTGGTAGAAACTAATAGTTAAAAGTAACAAAAAATAATAACAATACTTTATTCAATTTTTTATCATACAGGAATTTTTGTCATTTAGGTTTCTGATATTTATTTGGCGACGTTTCTATAATAATAATAGTTATGAAAGGTCACGAATTTTCTAAATTCTCGGTCTTATACATTTTTCTTAAAAAGTTATTATTTTTTATTGTATTTTTATTCAATTCAATTTGTAACACGAAGCTAATATTTATAAACATTTAGAAGGACAACAATGACCTTTTACAGCAATAGCAATCTAATGATAATTATTATCATTCATATAATAGTAAATAAAGCTGAATTCTGAGACGCAGATATTTTAAAATATTTTTGTTATAATTATAATTAAATTATATTCAATAGTATTGAAAATAATTCGAAATAAAAAATTACTATTCCTAATGTTTTGTTGTATAATTTACGCGAAAAAAATAGTACGTTTTATTAACGATTTATTTATTTAAAAAAATGAAGTAATACGTATTTCGAGTATAATAAATTTTAAATCTGGGGTTTGTATAAAAATATTTATTATTTTTCTCAATTTATTCTCAAAAACTAAATCAATATTAATATTTCTGCTTGCGATAGGTACTTTTTACTTATCGATCAAACTATACGAAGAAAAAATTTACAAAATGTTTATAAATGGCCGACTGATACAAGTACCACTGGGAAATGTATTTTCACCAAGTGCTTCCTTAACAAAGACATCGTTTGACCTCCGTTGCTGATTAGCACCAGATTGGGAGCATAAAAAGAGCGACGTTAAAATAAAAAAAATAAATGTTTATAATAAATACAAGCTTCCATACACTATCACGTAAAAATATTTATAAATAAATTATAAAAAGTTTATAAAACAGCTTTTATTACAAGTTATATAAAAATTGGAGGTATACAGTTCCGTACAAAAATTTATAAAATTTTAGTGAAATCAGTCTAAAGCCCATATATAAAATTCAGAGAACTAGAGAAAATGTTTATATGGGAAGACGGATTATTTTTGCAACTTGTTGCATCAAATGAAAGTAAGTATTGGTGCACAATATCAATTTATGGTTAAAACCAAATTATTATGAGAAAAAATAAAAATTACGATGTAATAAATAAATACTTGATGAAATTATTATATATTAACATATTCGATTATACTAAAATTTTATAAAATTTAAATTAAAACCTATTTTTACACATATTTTCACGTGGTAGCTTTTATCCACACAGTGTATATAGTAAGTACGTAAGAATATTTGCAGAAACAAAAAAAAGAAATATGTAATCCAGGTCGCAGTGCACCCTCGAGACATACGCGTTAAATATTTAAATAAGCATTAACCACCGTGTTAACCCCCTTTATATATATATACATAGACAAACGGTATATAAAACCCAACCTCCCACCAATCGAGAGGAGGTCACACACAGACAAAGAAGAGAGGTATATACCTATAAGATATACCCGCGCATAAGAAAGAGAAAGAGAAAGAGGAAGAGGAAGAGAAGAGAGACGCGGAAGCGCATCTTTTTCTGCGCCCTCGCGCTCGCACCGGAGAACGTTCAACAGTGCACTCGCCGACGCGAACAAGGTCACACCAACGCGTCGCGCCAGAAAATGGCAGATTCTTGATATATACAAACTTTTACACCTCTTTTTCTTATCCTTTTTCCTCCCGTCTAACTTATATTACACGCATCGGTGTTACAAACGTATATACAAAAGTTACGTTTACCTATATTTCATTTTCTTTTTGTTACGTATTCGATACACACATCACGCGTGCATATATACACTCGAAATTTAGTGGAGACGATTAGTGTGGATTGTACAATTATATCTGTATAGAGAAGAGGTATACACCACACGGTCAAGTTCAATGACATCGCGGCACCTGCGATTTTATTATTTACACGGTTACTTATATTCTTACGTATGTACGCGATTGTTACACCAGTCGACATGTGTATATGTTTCTTATTTTAAATATATCAGTCGCGTTTGACAGGTTGACCTTCGTCTCTATGAGATGTTTTTTAATCGAAATTAATTTAACAAAAATTTAAAAATAGGTATATATATATGATATTTGAGTCACTACGAGTACTTATATGTTATATGTTTTGATTTGTAAGTAATGAAGAAAAATAGTAATTTATGGAACTATTTATTTATCGATCCCACACAAAGAAACAATAAACGTTAACGTTTCCATTTCCGTACTACTTTCCGATCCGCAAGCCTAATTTTTGTAATGTCATTTTGTAATAATCTACCTGTTGATACACCGGCTGCTGTCGCCGCCGCGAGGTAACGAGATATTTAATAACAAACACTTTCTAATATTGGTATTATATATACCTACCTACTTCGTTTCAATAACGTACTCGCTGTGTATCAAAATTTCAAGTGTGTAATACTTAGACGAAGATACATCACTTATTAATTTTTTTTTATAAGATCAAGTTAAAGTGCATATACGTGAATTAAAGAGGTCAAAGGTAAAAATGTGCGTTGTTCGTCGGATCGTGTGGTCGAAAGGTAAACAATACACGTTTTACCGTGAAGCTTTAAAATTTTTCGAGGATACATATAAGACACGCGGTTGCTCGGTGTGTAGACGCGCGCGCGCTCTCTTCTCTTCTCTTCTCCTCCCCCAGAGGAACAGTTTATCGCACCTGGCGTATATACTAAGTATATACTTATATATATATATATACACATACATATTGTACGTACACGATCTCGTCAGTGTATATATACACCTCAGTTTTCGTTCGAACGGCCGATCATGAAGACCACCGAGGTGAGTCGTCTTTTTTCTCTTTATACTTCTAGCGTTTTTCGAATTGTAATAATTTTAGTGTAACGAAAAAACATAGAGGAATTGGTGACTTTAATGTAAAATATTTTTATCAGTCGAAAAAATAGTAAATATTTTGTATAGTTGTCAAATATATATTAGGTATAAATATATACGTTATAGGATTCTTTCATGTGTGTAAAATCTTTTAGTTATTTATTCGTGTTACTATTTCGATACAATAAATATTATTGGATTCACTAATATTTTTGGTATAGGTACGCATAATATTATAAACATTATTTTCTACCTGTTTATAGAAGGATGTCAATATTCACGCAATATATACTCTATTTAAATTTAGTAAATACTACCGTCGTAACTAAAAATTTTTTGCATATAATACTTTTAAAACGAAAAAAAAAGTAAACAATCCACCGTATGTATATATTTTGAAACATTTTAATGCTCGTGTATATATTATGAATTGAGTATATATTGTGTGTACGTGATAAGGTTAGCAATATCAACTTTTAAAATTGTAAATGGCCTTTGCCTGTTTACATTTTTTACAATTTTCCCGATTATGTTAGAAACTATTTTTTAAGACACTTTTTTTTTTAACCGATGCACATCTTTATAAGGACATTGTCCGATGATATATATATAACATTTCTCGGAGTTACGTTTTTAAAATCGCGTGTCAAAATATTAAAATTACAAGCGCAAGTAGTTCCCAAAAAAATGTTACACATTCGTAAATTGTAATAATAATTATTAAATAATTTATTATGAACAAGTAATAGCACACATGTAATAATTAAGATATATAGATATATATAATAATATAATAATTAAGGTACATACATAGATTTGTTTCTTTAAGATTTAAGAGTGTATATAGTTTTCTTTTGCAAATTCAGGTATACCGGGACTGTTCGTTGGAATATTTACTTGATACATTTTCATATTTAGTACAATAACGTAATATAATTCTAGTAGCACTCAAATGAATAAATGGTAATTCTTGCCGACTGTTTAACAACCGCATCTAACTAAAAAAAAAGAATCGGACTGTCAAAAGCTATAAAAAGTATAACTCGCACTCGAAAAGTCACGTATCGTATGTACAGTCGGTGAAATTGTTATTAAAATTAAAATGTACAAATGATATATATAAATCACGTTTCTTTCCACACTTTTACTCGATATACCCCGTTTACTAAATTTGCGGAAAATATTAATGTGTTCTAGTATTGAATTTTAGATAAGATAATACAGTTTCCGCACGTACAGAAAAATTATACATAATATACACTCCTCGAAGCGTATATACACATTCTGTATAATATATATATGTATGTATTATATGAATTGGTGTGTAAATATTCATGAAATTATTTAATTTAATATAGCTATAAGCGCGAAACCATTAACAAATAATACATACACGTATATACATCCTTTCATAATTGTTTCGATTACAATACGATCAGATTTCTCTTGTACATATACGTATATTCTTTACTTGTCAAAGAACATGCGATTGCGCAAGAAAACTTCTTTTTTTTTCAATACGTCTATATTATACGTATGGCGCTCTAAACAAGTCTTTCATTAATGAATTCACCGTCTAACGTATAATGCATTTTATGTAATCGAACGTTAATTACAACGTTATACACAAAATGTAAAATATGTGTCAAAAAGAAAAAAAAGAGGTGTCGTAAAGTTAAATATACAATTTCTTTGTGTGCGGAGGTTCTTTTGAATTGTGTATCGGGGTTATACACAGACACATATATATATATTAACAGGTATATACTGTACTTTTTTGTAATTATTTATTAGACTGCCGGGACGAGTTTATCTTATCGTCTCGATAAAGATAAAAAGATAAGAACAATGAGCCATCTTATCTTCGCATGTGTTAGGACCTTTTTTTTATTTTGACTTCGATTTTTTCTTTAACAATATATTTATTTATCGATTCGCTCATAATGCTATTCGCAGATATAATTTTATTTTTGCACGATAAATTGTTTAATGGAAAGTTGCACGTGGTTTTTTGTGTTTTTTTTTACGGAGAAAAATATATTAATATTTATTATTATTGATACTATTTTTACAACGATATGAACAATACGGTCATAAAGAATATCAATTTATTAGTTTTAATTTATAGCACAGTTTGTTTATTTAGTTTATCTTAGTTTTAGGCGATTCTTGTATATTTCATTCCAGACAATTTGTTTATCGCCTCTGTGGGATTTACGATACGTCATTATGTATTATGATGTGTAGTTATGGCTCTTATATAATTTTATTCTGGTTTAAACAAATAGAAATAAATTTATGATGAAATATAGTAAAATTTATCATACTTTGAGTACGTCACAAATTGTTACTATCAAATTTTTTTAGAACGATGTAAATAATTTTGTATTCAATTACAATTAATAATTTTTTATTAACATAGACAAAAGTAATGTTGTAATATGCACGAGTAAAAATGTTGTACTAAATATGATAATATTGTTTGCAGTATTTGATATGTATAGGAACTGTCAAAATATAGGAAGAATTACTGCATATTACTGTGTCATACTTAATTTCTGAATACATCTATACGTATACAAAAAAGTAGATAATAAATACAATAATTCCAAATAGTATATGGATTTTTCTTTTATCTCTATTACTTTATGAGGTTATCCAAATCCAATTTTTTTATACATAAAATTAATATTTTTATTATTTATATTAAAAAAAGATCAAACATTGGTATATGATGTGGTATAACAAAAGAAAATTAATATACAAACTAGACTAATTTTATTGATTTTTAATAGGATATACTTTTCCTGTGAAGTGTGAAGTAATTATGAAATATCGTAATTTTCACACCGTCGCTATATATATATCTTACATAAAGAGGAAAGATCACGAATTTCCTGTCTGTATATGTAATACAGAATGAAGTGTCTGAAATAACCAGTGGGTTTTAATAAATTACACTCGTAGACACTGTCCACGCATTTCCCTTTTCATTTCCAAATCGAGCGAGTCCCCGTTTTAATTTATCTTCTATACGCTGGTCCACTTTGATTCCTTTGATTTTTATTTTTATTTTTATTTCCTCGTCTACAACATCGTGCCTTAAAAATCACGAGATTTTCGGTGTGAAATACATATATATTTTTCTAAACACAGATACATCGATTGCTTTATTTGGATATTTTGTCGTCGTAAAAAATGTATTTCGTACAGTTACAACGATGCAAGTGTAGAGTGAACAAGGTATATTCGAAAGTCGACGCGTTTGATCTATAACTAAAAACGGATCAAGGTACAATATCATTCGTCTCTTGTATATGTGCACAGTTTTTATTAACACCGTTTGCATCATTTTGATTATGTACATATACATCCATCAAAATATTAATTATCGGTTCCATTACAATGAAAAATTTTAGTTTAAATAAAATAACCAAATGAAAAATCTCGCAATTAACAGGGGAAAATAAGAAAGGAAAAAAACTGAGTATCGCAATTAGAAACGAATAATCATGAGGTTAATCATCTCCTATAACAACGAATATATATATGTAATACATCTCGATCAATTAACCTTCGGTGTATATGTAATAAACGCGAAACGAAGGGATATATCGCTGTACGCAACGGTGCATATAGAAAACTGCATAAGTATAAGTACATGTATATATACGAACAAAAGGAAAGAGACGAACCGCGTTATACATAGACGCGTATATGCGTGACGTTGAACTGTGTGTGTGTGTGTGTGTGCAAAATTATATCGCAATAATATTCCACGGGAAATGAACCTGGAGTGTTTAAATGAATTAAAAAGAAAAAAAAAAGATAAAGAAGACTAGGTGCGCGTAAGTGAATTACAACAAGTGCAGGCATCAGATGGATCGGCCAATAGGCCAGTCGAATTAATATTTTTTTGCGGAAAAATTACAAAGTCGAAAAAAAAAATATGGCGTCATAGATAACCATGTGCTGATGCTAGAAAAAAAAAAGATGTAAAATCCGCTGTACGCTAAGCTGTAAAAAAATTCCCAAAGTTGCAAAATTCAGTTTTTTGCTTAGCTATTAACAACTATTAACGGGATGGCAAATAAAAAATATACGTTAAATATGCTTCAAGAAGATCTACAAAGTAGCGTTGGTTAGATCAAGATCGGACTATTAGTTAACTTGTAAAAAATTAAAAACCCTTAAAATTGACGCTTTCTAAAATCCTTCATAACTCGATGAAAAATGAATATATTGATAAGTTATTGAAGTGAGCAATACTACATAATAGTAGAATGAATTTCCCTTTAACACGTTTCTGTGCGATAAATAGATTACGATTAATTTAATTGTTAATTAAAAAAAGCGTTTTTTTCGCTTGCAAATAATGATAAAACGAGCAGTTGCACAGTGCTATCCTTGGGCGGGAATTAAACTTCAATACTTGTATTTTAGTGTACTAAACTTATTAAATTCATTTTTTATTGTTAAACACCTAAAATAAGCGTTTAAAAACAATGTTAATTTTGCAACATCTTCAAATCATTCCCACGAGCGCAAAAGAAAGTTTAAAAAAATCGGACCCACGGCATTCGATTACTACTATTTTTTTACGTTTTTTAGAGCTGGATTTGTTAATAAATGTTTATTAGGTGCCGAGATACATTTTTTTTTTCAAAAAATCACAACTCGGAATCTAGTTAACATTAAGAGACGAAACCAGTCCCATTAATCGCAGCGAAAGTCATACTTTGTAAAGCAATTGTTTAATTAATTATTGCCAATGTGGTTTACGTAAACGATTGAGTTGAAGTAAACTAACTTTATTGCGCGTAAGCGAGAGCGTCTTTACGCGGAGTGGGGGAACGCATTTAGAAAAGGACAGACGATTTCAGATTCTCGTATTCGCCGCGCAACGAAAAATTGTTTCAAGCGTTCAAATTTGATTAAGTTGGTATATCTCGGTAACTAATTAATATTTTTTGACCATTCTTTTTTTAATTCGTATGTACTAATAAAAATAAATATTAATACCAATACAATTTTTACAATTACCTGATAGAAAACGTCGAATTTACAAATTCATAATTTTGTAATATTGCGGTACCGATATTTATGTATTAAAAATTACTTTTCATAAATTTTACTTAATGTTATGTTAATTCAAGGTGGCGATTGTGATTACACTTGACTATTATACATTAAAAATTGCATCATTTATTTTCTACGCAAAATAATTTATAATTAAAAGTAAAATAGCAAAGTTAATTTTAATGCATAACTTGTTAAGAGTAAAATTTAATACATAAATATTTTAAAATCTACATTTCACAGAATAATAATATGTATTTAATAAAAATAAAATTGTGCACGAGTTCCTTGGATAATGGTGCGCAATTTTACAGTAAGCTCGTAAAATACGTATACTTTTTATAATATTGGTCACTATTTTTCTTTTTAAATTAGTTACATTATTAATTTTAAATTAATTAATGATAAATAATTACTTTTCGACTGCAATGGGTAGGTATAAAACTGAACTTTGCGTCTGCTTACAAATTTCAATTATTTAGTGATAAAATAGTTTGAAAAAATTTGTAGATAATTTTTAAGAGATTTTTTGATGAATGCTAAGAAAATGTCGGGTAAAAACAAAATATAGTGTACAAAATGTCGGGTTTATGTATAATATAATTTATTATTTTATATTGCTATTTACAGTTTATTTTTGCCCTGTCATTGTACTTAAAATTATTACAAATCGTCGACTTTTCTCTTTTTATTTTGTACTTCACTGTGCTCAATGCTGCAATCAAGTAAACCTTCGTCAATTTCTTCTACACTGTCTTCAAAATTCAACTCTACTTCTTCTGTTTCGTCAATTATTTCGGGCTCGATCTTTTTTGCATTTGTACAAAATTGACCATGACAATTGAAGCACAAATCTATGCATTTCAAGGCTATGCATTTGACAATAATTCTGAGAATTATTCAAATATATCTAATAACATTTTAATTACTTTCTATAATTACACTTACTTTTATGACATACTATGTACATAAATAAATGTACTTAATATAACATAATACTTAAATTTTTATTGTAATTATACGTATAGATATTTTGCCGTAAAAGGAAGTATAATTATAGAAAGTAATGTAAAATTTATTATATACATTAAAATACAATTAAATACATTGTGTACAGTTACTTTGCAGGAAGCGTACACTTAACATAACATTAAGTAAAATTTATGAAAAGTAATTTTTAATACATAAATATCGGTACCGCAATATTACAAAATTATGAATTTGTAAATTCGACGTTTTCTATCAGGTAATTGTAAAAATTGTATTGGTATTAATATTTATTTTTATTAGTACATACGAATTAAAAAAAGAATGGTCAAAAAATATTAATTAGTTACCGAGATATACCAACTTAATCAAATTTGAACGCTTGAAACAATTTTTCGTTGCGCGGCGAATACGAGAATCTGAAATCGTCTGTCCTTTTCTAAATGCGTTCCCCCACTCCGCGTAAAGACGCTCTCGCTTACGCGCAATAAAGTTAGTTTACTTCAACTCAATCGTTTACGTAAACCACATTGGCAATAATTAATTAAACAATTGCTTTACAAAGTATGACTTTCGCTGCGATTAATGGGACTGGTTTCGTCTCTTAATGTTAACTAGATTCCGAGTTGTGATTTTTTGAAAAAAAAAATGTATCTCGGCACCTAATAAACATTTATTAACAAATCCAGCTCTAAAAAACGTAAAAAAATAGTAGTAATCGAATGCCGTGGGTCCGATTTTTTTAAACTTTCTTTTGCGCTCGTGGGAATGATTTGAAGATGTTGCAAAATTAACATTGTTTTTAAACGCTTATTTTAGGTGTTTAACAATAAAAAATGAATTTAATAAGTTTAGTACACTAAAATACAAGTATTGAAGTTTAATTCCCGCCCAAGGATAGCACTGTGCAACTGCTCGTTTTATCATTATTTGCAAGCGAAAAAAACGCTTTTTTAATTAACAATTAAATTAATCGTAATCTATTTATCGCACAGAAACGTGTTAAAGGGAAATTCATTCTACTATTATGTAGTATTGCTCACTTCAATAACTTATCAATATATTCATTTTTCATCGAGTTATGAAGGATTTTAGAAAGCGTCAATTTTAAGGGTTTTTAATTTTTTACAAGTTAACTAATAGTCCGATCTTGATCTAACCAACGCTACTTTGTAGATCTTCTTGAAGCATATTTAACGTATATTTTTTATTTGCCATCCCGTTAATAGTTGTTAATAGCTAAGCAAAAAACTGAATTTTGCAACTTTGGGAATTTTTTACAGCTTAGCGTACAGCGGATTTTACATCTTTTTTTTTCTAGCATCAGCACATGGTTATCTATGACGCCATATTTTTTTTTTCGACTTTGTAATTTTTCCGCAAAACGGTACTTTTTTCCTTAATTCGACTGGCCTACAATGGCTCTCTTCCTTCATTGTTTTCATGGCGAAGCACGCGAAGCCGTATATAGTCAACCGGATTATGCGAGTTGGATTCTATATATATGGGAATTTGATATATGATTTTTTTTTCGACGGCGCGTGTCATCGGGATCGTATTATATGGTATTGCCTTACTGAAAATTGATTTTATTTGTTAACTGTAAAATATATAATATACAGGTAAAAAGTGTTGACAGTTGCTTCCTTGCGATGGAACGATATTTTTTTGCCCGTTTAGAATTAAACCACCTGATCTGTGAGACTTGTCGATGTGTATATATATGGTATACTTTTAACGTTGTATAAAAATTAATGATAATAACGAAAGTTATAAATTATTTCTAAACACCTAGAGAACAATAATGATACTACATACATAAATAAATTATACACTAAAAAATATCTAAGTGGTTCGCTAAATATACAAGCTACACGGAGAGAAATTTGTATTAAAAATTACAAAATATTTTGTAAAAATTACAATAGTTTCTAGTAAATAAGTCACAGACTGACAAACTAAGAAAAATTACTATAGTTTATATAAAATTTAGAAAAGTTATAGTAAATATTACAAGAATTATAGTAAATTTTATTATAAACTATATGGAAATTTTTATTGGTAAGGATAGTAATATTCCCAGTTTGTCTGTCTGTGATTTTTTATAAGATTCTATTGTAATTTTAATCTAAACTTTTTCTCAGTGTATATATAAGTAGAAAATATTTCATTATGATGGTATTAATCACGGCAGTTATTAATCAAGTTCATTGAAATACTAGTTAATTGCAAGGAAGTAATAGGGCGCATTTTTAATACTGAATACAAAATTTTAATATGGATGGGGGTGGCATACCCGGTGGGTTACCGACCGAGCAAAAAAAGATAATTATTGCATTTATTTAAAAAAAATATGTAATTTAATGCAAAACCTAAATACAGAAGCACTAGGTAATAAAATAATAAGTAATTCTACGAAGTTCCAGGTCAATACGATAAAGACACCCTAAAAAATTTCTGCACCGAAAATTACGATTATCTCTGATCCCGACGTGATAAAACGTTCAGACTTTACAGTAAAGTGTAAAGTATATTGGAAGATGAATTTGACTAACTTCTAAGTTATGTTCAAGCTCAATAGTTACATGACTTTTCACGTAATAAAAAAATCGTTTCTTGTAACCTTTAGATGACGGGATGGCCCTTACACAGGCCATGCCATGATCGACCCTTTACATGTGTTAGTTTTGAGATGTGAGACGTCACATAAACTCGATTTCTATAGAAAAGTGAGAGAAAACAGTAAACCCAAATCCCCGTCCTCTAAAGGTTAAAAGTCATCCGATGTTTTTAGACATTAATTTTATTGAAAAAAAAGCTTTTTTTAATTAACAATTAAATTAATCGTAATCTATTTATCGCACAGAAACGTGTTAAAGGGAAATTCATTCTACTATTATGTAGTATTGCTCACTTCAATAACTTATCAATATATTCATTTTTCATCGAGTTATGAAGGATTTTAGAAAGCGTCAATTTTAAGGGTTTTTAATTTTTTACAAGTTAACTAATAGTCCGATCTTGATCTAACCAACGCTACTTTGTAGATCTTCTTGAAGCATATTTAACGTATATTTTTTATTTGCCATCCCGTTAATAGTTGTTAATAGCTAAGCAAAAAACTGAATTTTGCAACTTTGGGAATTTTTTTACAGCTTAGCGTACAGCGGATTTTACATCTTTTTTTTTTCTAGCATCAGCACATGGTTATCTATGACGCCATATTTTTTTTTCGACTTTGTAATTTTTCCGCAAAACGGTACTTTTTTCCTTAATTCGACTGGCCTACAATGGCTCTCTTCCTTCATTGTTTTCATGGCGAAGCACGCGAAGCCGTATATAGTCAACCGGATTATGCGAGTTGGATTCTATATATATGGGAATTTGATATATGATTTTTTTTTTCGACGGCGCGTGTCATCGGGATCGTATTAATGGTATTGCCTTACTGAAAATTGATTTTATTTGTTAACTGTAAAATATATAATATACAGGTAAAAAGTGTTGACAGTTGCTTCCTTGCAATGGAACGATATTTTTTTGCCCGTTTAGAATTAAACCACCTGATCTGTGAGACTTTTACAATCGTCGACTTTCTCTTTTTTTATTTTGTTACTTCACTGTGCTCCAATGCTGCAATTCAAGTAAACACTTCGTCAATTCTTCTACACTGTCTTCAAAATTCAACTCTACTTCTTCTGTTTCGTCAATTATTTCGGGCTACCTAGGGCTCGATTTTTTTGCATTTGTACAAATTGACATGACAATTGAAGCACAAATCTATGCATTTCAAGGCTAGGCATTTGACAATTAATTCTGAGAATTCATTCAAATATATCTCATAACATTTTTAATTACTTTCTATAATTACACTTACTTTTACTGACATACTATGTACATACATAAATGTCACTTAATATAACATAATACTTAAATTTTTATTGTAATTATACGTATAGATATTTTGCCGTAAAAGGAAGTATAATTATAGAAAGTAATGTAAAATTTATTATATACATTAAAATACAATTAAATACATTGTGTACAGTTACTTTGCAGGAAGCGTACACTTAACATAACATTAAGTAAAATTTATGAAAAGTAATTTTTAATACATAAATATCGGTACCGCAATATTACAAAATTATGAATTTGTAAATTCGACGTTTTCTATCAGGTAATTGTAAAAATTGTATTGGTATTAATATTTATTTTTATTAGTACATACGAATTAAAAAAAGAATGGTCAAAAAATATTAATTAGTTACCGAGATATACCAACTTAATCAAATTTGAACGCTTGAAACAATTTTTCGTTGCGCGGCGAATACGAGAATCTGAAATCGTCTGTCCTTTTCTAAATGCGTTCCCCCACTCCGCGTAAAGACGCTCTCGCTTACGCGCAATAAAGTTAGTTTACTTCAACTCAATCGTTTACGTAAACCACATTGGCAATAATTAATTAAACAATTGCTTTACAAAGTATGACTTTCGCTGCGATTAATGGGACTGGTTTCGTCTCTTAATGTTAACTAGATTCCGAGTTGTGATTTTTTGAAAAAAAAAATGTATCTCGGCACCTAATAAACATTTATTAACAAATCCAGCTCTAAAAAACGTAAAAAAATAGTAGTAATCGAATGCCGTGGGTCCGATTTTTTTAAACTTTCTTTTGCGCTCGTGGGAATGATTTGAAGATGTTGCAAAATTAACATTGTTTTTAAACGCTTATTTTAGGTGTTTAACAATAAAAAATGAATTTAATAAGTTTAGTACACTAAAATACAAGTATTGAAGTTTAATTCCCGCCCAAGGATAGCACTGTGCAACTGCTCGTTTTATCATTATTTGCAAGCGAAAAAAACGCTTTTTTTAATTAACAATTAAATTAATCGTAATCTATTTATCGCACAGAAACGTGTTAAAGGGAAATTCATTCTACTATTATGTAGTATTGCTCACTTCAATAACTTATCAATATATTCATTTTTCATCGAGTTATGAAGGATTTTAGAAAGCGTCAATTTTAAGGGTTTTTAATTTTTTACAAGTTAACTAATAGTCCGATCTTGATCTAACCAACGCTACTTTGTAGATCTTCTTGAAGCATATTTAACGTATATTTTTTATTTGCCATCCCGTTAATAGTTGTTAATAGCTAAGCAAAAAACTGAATTTTGCAACTTTGGGAATTTTTTTACAGCTTAGCGTACAGCGGATTTTACATCTTTTTTTTTTCTAGCATCAGCACATGGTTATCTATGACGCCATATTTTTTTTTTCGACTTTGTAATTTTTCCGCAAAACGGTACTTTTTTCCTTAATTCGACTGGCCTACAATGGCTCTCTTCCTTCATTGTTTTCATGGCGAAGCACGCGAAGCCGTATATAGTCAACCGGATTATGCGAGTTGGATTCTATATATATGGGAATTTGATATATGATTTTTTTTTTCGACGGCGCGTGTCATCGGGATCGTATTATATGGTATTGCCTTACTGAAAATTGATTTTATTTGTTAACTGTAAAATATATAATATACAGGTAAAAAGTGTTGACAGTTGCTTCCTTGCGATGGAACGATATTTTTTTGCCCGTTTAGAATTAAACCACCTGATCTGTGAGACTTGTCGATGTGTATATATATGGTATACTTTTAACGTTGTATAAAAATTAATGATAATAACGAAAGTTATAAATTTATTTTCTAAACACCTAGAGAACAATAATGATACTACATACATAAATAAATTATACACTAAAAAATATCTAAGTGGTTCGCTAAATATACAAGCTACACGGAGAGAAATTTGTATTAAAAATTACAAAATATTTTGTAAAAATTACAATAGTTTCTAGTAAATAAGTCACAGACTGACAAACTAAGAAAAATTACTATAGTTTATATAAAATTTAGAAAAGTTATAGTAAATATTACAAGAATTATAGTAAATTTTATTATAAACTATATGGAAATTTTTATTGGTAAGGATAGTAATATTCCCTAGTTTGTCTGTCTGTGATTTTTTATAAGATTCTATTGTAATTTTAATCTAAACTTTTTCTCAGTGTATATATAAGTAGAAAATATTTCATTATGATGGTATTAATCACGGCAGTTATTAATCAAGTTCATTGAAATACTAGTTAATTGCAAGAAACGTATACTTTTGACCAAAAATTGGCCATTTTGTCAAAAATGGCCAGTAATTCTACAATTAATGTCCAAAAAATATTTTCAACTAACCTTAAAATGCTCAATTTCCACTAGGGAAGGGCGCATTTTTAATACTGAATACAAAATTTTAATATGGATTTTTAAAATTATACTAAATATTTCTATTATATCTTTTCATAAAATTAGTTTTATTGAGCCAATCGAAACTAAAAGAACAAGCTATCAAAGATCTTTGGAAAGATTGTGTCAATAACTGATTTATATTAATAATCGACTGACTGATCCTGACGTGATAAAACGTTCAGACTTTACAGTCAGTAAGTGTAAAGTATATTGGAAGATGAATTTAACTAACTTCTAAGTTATGCTCAAGCTCAATAGTTACATGACTTTTCACGTAATAAAAAAATCGTTTCTTGTAACCTTTAGATGACGGGATGGCCCTTATACACAGGGTATGTCCATAATCGACCCTTTACATGTGTTAGTTTTGAGATGTGAGACGTCACAAAAACTCGATTTCTATAGAAAAGTTAGAGAAAACAGTAAACCCAAATCCCCGTCCTCTAAAGGTTAAAAGTCATCCGATGTTTTTAGACATTAATTTTATTGAAAAAAAAGCTTTTTTGAACCAGAAAATTTCCCGTCCTCTAATGGTTAAGCTATTAATCGTTTCTTTTAGCTATTAT
The DNA here is from genome assembly GCA_026168455.1 of Theocolax elegans. NCBI lineage: Eukaryota > Metazoa > Arthropoda > Insecta > Hymenoptera > Cerocephalidae > Theocolax > Theocolax elegans. The sequence goes on along the minus strand of CM047427.1, from coordinate 76,962,809 downwards.
TATCAAAGTGAACAATTTTTAAATAAAGTGATTTTTATTACAACGTATGCATCAGAAAGAAAAATGAATAAGAATTACCCAAATGCTGATGATCGCTGTTTATGCAATTTTTTCTCTATCATTGTAATAATAATTGAGAATCACGTTGTCATTTTGATCGCGCTGCAGGATAAGAATTTTTTCCAAATTTCGAGCATTTTCTTTTAGAATTCTGTTTCATGCTCGCACTACAATATTTATCCAGATTTAGATATATACTTACATTAGAAAACTTTTACTCTCCGTAAACCAGCATTTATTTTCACTTATTCAAATGCAATTAAAAAATCGTAACATCTTCCACAAAAATGTTGGTTCCATCGCGGCATAATCCGTTCTCTGGTGATTGATACGTGCAAGCAGCACTAAATAATTTACTTTCAACCGCATTATTCCTTTGTTTACAACGCGCATCGCTGCTCAGTTCAATACGCTAAATAATATACGAAAGAAAAATTATGCAATCGTCTTATATCATGCGATTTGTCGAAACGTCGAAAATCCATAACTTTTTCGCAAAACATAAAATAAATGTTTATCAATATTCGCATTCTCTTCGTGTAAACCAGTTGCATAAAATATTCAAAGTGTGCATTATAATACACTCTTGTCGAATTCCTAATGTAATATACCGCATAAAAACAATCGTTTGAAATCCACAAACGCGCGAGCTATTTCGCAGATCTATTTTTCCATTATACAAACATTTCTCTCTCTATATATATAAAATATAAATTCACAGAGCATCCGATATACATACTTGCTGCTTTACATATAAATACAAAATCCAAATAAAATATACCTAAAACAAGAAATTACCTATTGTTCAACTCGCGGTCAGTTTATATAAGTACCTGAATTTCACAATTTATGAAAAATTATTCACAGAACGATTAATATTAAAGTGCCGTTTCACATACTTTAATACGATAAAAATCTGAGAATTCGCGTTTAGTAATTATTAATTATTACACCGATATATATATATTGCAATTTCACAAGATTTACGATGTCGTTGACCGAGATAAATGCGTTCATATATATACATAGGGATATCGTCAAAAGTAAATATACCATTATACGTGTATGTATATATATACCACCGCGATCGCAGGTAAATCTTTAACTATGACGATATGTATATGTATGTATATACAGACTCACAAGCGCACATTGCGTTAGCTAAATAAACGCAGAGTGTCAAACGGAGAGATAATAATCGTATATCCGCATGGTGGGGTTCAACGGCGTCACGAGCAATTTCGGTCATACCTTTTTTTTCACTTTTATGTTGTACAGATATATGATGTAGACAAAAGAGCGAAATTAGATAATTCTAACAAACTTTTACATTATAGGCTGTATGTACATCCGATTCTTAGAAATGTCATTTTTTTTATCGTTGCTGGATTATTTTGCAATTGACGATCACGCTTCATTGTTTAATAAATTACCAATCGTGCTACTGAGTGATCGATATTTCTTCGATATATATTAGAAAGATTATGCATATTGTATAATTAAATCTTTATTAGAACGGTATATTTTATTAATAATTTTTTCCTTTTTATATAGGCGCCTTTTGTTACACGGGAGTGTCTTATATTTTCATCATCGAGATAAATGTGTGATATCTTAAAAACTGATCAATATATCGCGATGTATAAAGAAAAATTAAAAATTTGCGTCAGGCAGGCGCTATCGCGCCTTTTGAAAATTGTGTGTTCTTACCTAAAATGTACGCATGGATCCGTAATGGACGCAATGTTTTTAGTGGGAAAACTCTGCCAATTTTTCATCGATTTAGTTAAAAATTGTATAGGGTGCCATTATTATTTTATGACGAGGATGTAACACCATTTCAAACTATAATATCGCTAAAAAAATCATTCAAATATTTGACTTTTTTAAATTTTGTAGGATGTAGGACATAAAAACTTTGTATGGACAAAATATTCGTCTTAAAATTACAAAATATTGAGCACTTTCGGATGAAACAGTTTATTTAAAGATAAACGCTTACAAAAGTTATAAAAATAATCAAAAATGCATCAATTATAAGCAGGTTTTCTTACAATAATTTAAAATGTACGGATTTTGCTTAAAAAGTTCAACATTTTTCTATTGTATAATTTATTATCAGAATAGTTTTTTTTTAGAAGATGAACTAGTTATTCTGAATAATCCATAATAAAAATTAAAAATAATTTTACATTTAAAAGTAAATAAACAATATAATCAGTACTATTTAAAAAATTTTTTAATTTGTACTATTAATTAGTGTACCATTGTAACGATCGCGCTAAAAATGCAAAAGAATAGCTTTTACTTATATAAATAACTTGATATTGCTTAAATAAGTATACAACGAATAATCGACGCTTCATCTGACAAAAGTCGATTACATAAATTAAAAATATAAAGTTTAATCCAGTTATAGAAATATATCGTAACTATACGTCAGAATCAATTATTACATACTTGGTATATATATATATAATCGACGTATATAATACCTGTGTGATAGTACATACCTATATAGTATACAACAACGTCACGCAACGTAAAACATTCCTGGATTCGTGTTTTTATTTTTCCTGTATATTTTCGCTCTCTTTCTCTCTACTGCGAAATTTTACGTCTGCTTTCCCGTATCTCTTTCTTTCTTATTCTCTACCGACTAATCGATGTCAATTGACCTTTTTCGCTTTTTCTGTTTGTATATCTATATCTATTGTACATCTGTACAAGAGAAGGAGAGAAGATGGAAAAAAAAGATGCTGTTCGCAAGATGATTCTTAGTCGATCAACTTTTTGCAGAAACTATGATTGTTTCCTATCGATGGTGTATACCCGTCAATCGACTTTCAAATATTCTCTTTACCTTTTTTTTTTCTATCTTTCTCTTGTCCGCGCCGATTTTTATGGCAAGTACAGATCGCATCGATTCGCGCGCTCGCCATATTTAACTTCCTGTTATTTATCATCGTTCTAAGGAGGAAATAATAATAATCGTCGTCATCGTAGATTAATATATATATATATATTTCTCTCGACTGGTTTCTTTTCTTTTCTTTCTTTCTTTTCTTATTAAGAGAAAAATTCTACTTAGAATTCTGTGTTGTACGACGACGAGATAACTAATTGATGACAATTTATGAGTCCAGTACATTTATATATATTACGCGTATACACAGACCGAATTGAACGTCGCTCTTGACATTGATCAATGTAATTTATACTGTATATACAGTTTAAAAAATTACCTTGAAAATAATTCATTCTCTATACTTATATATCCATAAAACGTACTTAAATTTCGAAATTTCAGCGTATATATATAAAAAAAACTATTAATAATAACCTAAATACAAAATAATATCAGTGATCGCTCGTGTCGTAGTTTGCGATATAAAAAAAAGAAAAAAAAAGTAAAAAGCCTTGAATTTCCCAGGAGGGAAATGCATTAAATCAATCTGATGTGTATGACAAAAGAGAATCTCAGGATATACATAAAATGGTATGCCAATTATCGTATCACTTTCCACGCGAATCAAATGAAAACAAACCGTCGTCGGGGCCGATTAACAAACGAAAGTAACGAATGGATCTCCTCGAAGACAGGTAAATGTATATAAAGAGATTTGAACGATGGAGCGAATGAAACTCTCTCACGTTGACGATTATCATCGGTCCACCCTCTCTTTTAACTTTACTCGTGCGTTTGTATATATGTGTATGTATGTAAGTATATAGCGAGTCTTAATAAAACCGAGGGAATTTCACTCGATGCCATCGGGGAAATTTTCTCTTTCAACATTTAGGTATACAACAAGAATCGTGGAAAGTATTACTTGTACTTCGGATTATTTAATTAAACGTAATTTCGCATTTTCGAAATCACTGTGTTTATCATTCTTCGAGACATCGGAGTAAATGTCCATGTATAGTCAAATTTGAATAAATTGGCTAGGATCATTAAATGATAGTTTAGTTAAACTTTGTTTGAAATTGATTAAAAATTGTCGAATTTGAAAGGTTTATATTTTTGGTTAATTTTTTTTCCCAAAATTGATGAATATTGTCACCATCAGATATTAGTTTTGAATGTAAGAGTTTAATCTGTATTTCGTCGAACCTTCTAGCTAATTTTAGCTAATATATAACCAATTCATAATTAGCAGACTTATTGAATCAGCCTCATTTTTAATTGAGAGTGTGCATTAATTTTCCTTTTAAAGATACACACAAGTTTTGTTACGAATATGTGAGAATAGTGTCATGTAAACATCGTGAGACAGTTTAATTGTTTCTATCACGTACACAGAGATATATAGGATTTCATTTAAAATTTATAAACTTGCATTTTTCTCCATATTTTTATGAACTGATAACTATTTCAATGGCAGCGAGATATCGTTAAATATATAATGCGACCGAAAGTTATACACCATATAATTATAATATGCGCGACAGTATAAATGGTTGATCGTCGATGGCTATAATTTTAAGGAAAGGTCTAATTTATTGCTTTAGGTGCATGAGTTTGTATATACATTTCTTGTTAATTGGATGGTTGACTTGATTTAATTACCTGTTTATTTTACTATTACATTCAATTTAATTAGTTTTTTAAACAGTTGTGCTTAAGAAAGTACATAAACAAGGTTAACCGTCGATGATTATATGATAAACGGTATTTTTATTGTTTTACATCTACTTGATATTAATAAAAATAAGAATTGTAACATCTATTTAAATTTTTCCATTAACAAATTTGTTAACTACCATGCTCTGAGAGAAATAGCTATATATACATAGAAAATTATCGCGTAAAATCAATAATTCATGAACATTTCGTAAGTATTGTGCTTACTCTAATCACGTGGCGCTATTGAAATATTTGCAAAGATCTGTGCGACGGAATATAAGCAAGATTATAATTCCGTGAACCTCTTTTCCGAATTGCTATATAGGATATGTACAACAGTTTGTACGAATTAACAAGACGTGCCGTGTTCAAGCAGACGACCCTAATAGTGATTAGTCCAACGTACGCTTGTCTTTATCGTGTTAATATATATCTCTTATTTTACTACACGGAGAAAAATGTTCCATTAAAAATTACTATAGTTTTTAGGAAAGGTATAGGACACAAACTGTCAGAATAAGAAAACATTTTTATAGTTATAGTAAAATTTAATAGAAGTTGCTATCACAAATTACTATATATATATTAAATTTTACCATATAGCAATTTTTCTCATTCTGGCAGTTTGTCCTAAAGAATATAGTAATTATTAATCGAACATTTTTCTCCGTGTATAAAATCTTGAAAATATCACTCAAGTTTCTTGAAAAATTTTTGGAATTATTTACCTGCGATATGCCTAAAAGTTCTCTAATAAACTTATCTAAACCTATTTTACAGCCCCCTATTTTCTACTGATATTTTTTTAAAAAACGGCAATAAAATCGTTTAAAAATTTCTACTTAGGGTGCTTTTTGAGAAATTGATATAAAAATCTTTAATCAAATGAAATTGATTACCGTTACAAGATGAATTTTTATCGTATATACGATACAAAAAGTGCGATATACGAAAATTGAAAATTTACTTTTCCACATCGACAATTACTTACACAGGACTACAACGATTGCGTAACGAGTTCTCCAGTATATATATACCCACGCGTTATACACTTACACACATAAATTCGTTTTCAGAATCTTCCAGCTGACGCGAAAGCCATATAATACAGATGGACTTTCTCTCGTTTTCAAAAACGAACGCGCGCTCGAGTTAATTAACCAACGACGACGACGAACGCTATATAAGAGCGCATCCGTACCGTAGGATCTCTTCCTCGATGGCCTGATTTTCCGAATTCTTTTTTTTCATCTCCCTCTTACACTTACTTATACTCTTTTCCTTTTTTTTTCGCGTGACTCGAACGCGCTAAAGGAAGTGCTTTGTTTTCGGAGGGAATTCTTTCGTGCCTTTATTTTCTCTCTCTCTCTCTCTCTCTTTTCGTATCGCGTAAGTGTGTATGTATATAACGAAAAAGGTCGGATACATTGTGAGAAGGAAGTATCTTGGGAATCGCGCGCGGTTTTAACGGTTCACGCGCGTGTTTAACGGTGGACCGTTGCACTGCTAATTTGGAAATTCGGTGCACGCGGTTTATTCAATACGAGAAAGAAAGAGACGTTCTTGTTAATTTAGCTAAGCGCGCTGTTTCCTTAAATCTAACGTATTAAGGTCGATTGCCTGTTTCCTCTGGATTACGGTAGCGTATTTATCTCCTTTATCCTTTTTTTCATCTTGGGTCATAATTGGGTTAGGTTAACGAGTAATTCAAATCATTATTTGGACCATTCTTATATATATGAACGGATGAGAGTCGGTGTATTGATTATTTCATAATATAATCTTTGAATTTGGAAGTCTAAGTGAATATTTTTTAAGATTTGTATTTTGGTTGTATATTCGATGTAGTCTGTGTTTTTATACTATATCATGTGAGTTTTCCTGTATAGCTTATGTTTTTATTCGTTTTTTAAATTAAACACAAAAATTCATTGTGTTTTTGGTATAACATTTTTTGGACTTATCAGTGGATAAATCTATAGCTTCCCGGCTAAACGAAATAAGTCCAGTTTTCATGTATTCGAGAAAATCGCGTATGACAGTTCAGAGTTTGGCTAAAATGTAAAACGAATTATATACGTTGCGAGACTGGAATTGATGACATTTATAGGTGCATTAAATACAAATACTTTTGATATTGTTACGACTAGGTTAAATAGTTTCTGCTCTTTACAAACCACAATTTCATGAAGTTATCTTTTTTTAACGAAAACTCGTACTTGCCTGGGTTTACCGGTTCGCGACTACTTTTTGAGTTAACTTTGTGAGTTTTGAAAATTTACAATATAAAAAGATATTTCAAAACTGTACATAATATTTGTAACAAAAGGTCTAGTATGATTTTTCGATAAATCTTTTTTTCACCCTGATCATCTAAAAAGTCTACTTTATTAACCTCTTCATAAAAATGCATTTCATTCTTTTGATCACTTTATTCCCCGTACACCCATTTTATTCATCGAAGACACATTTTATTCATCGTAGACTCATTTTTATCATGGCAGACTTACTTTTTAGTTTTTAATACATATTTTAGACTTTTTCCAAACGTGAGTGCTAAAATGTTACAAAAAATTATTGGACATATTTGATTTTGCCAAGTATACCCATTAAAAGAATTTCACGAACAAATTTATTTAAATATATTATTGATATTTTCTAGTTTATCGATAATTACACCGAAAAAAATATATGGTAATTATTACCATAAATCTTCGATAAAATATATAGTAATGTAGCGTTACGACTAAATATCAATACGAAAAAATAATTAAGCAAATGATTAAATTTTAATTCTCGATATTCAAAACAATTTTTAATACGAACTTGTAAATAACTAATTAATAAAACATACATAGTATTAAACATTTGAAAAGAATCTAATATATAGAAGCAACACTTAAATTAGAATTCACGTGAAAATTTATAAGTGTATATAATATTTGATGAACGTGCTGCAGCATCATATAAACACGTGCAAGAACGACTCAAAATAAAACAATATTTCATTCCCATCTTAATTCATCTCGTGAAAAAGCAACCTTAAGCTAATAATCTCTTTTGATCGGTCGATCTCTAACAACCTTGCATCTGTTTATACCCACCGCGATCCTCCTAAAAACTCTCCGCACACATATACGTCGTTAAAGTAAAAAAAAAAGTTAAATACCACCAAAAAAGTACCTCTCGAAATAAAAAAAATGAAAGAAAAGAAAAACCAGATCCCGCATGCAGACGAAAGAGACGGCATGATATGATGGGCAACTCGTGCGCGCGAGAGAGCGAGAGAAGGACACAAAAACGTTGGAAACGTATATACACGAGAGCGGGGTCGCCTTTCGAAACGAGCGTCCAGTCTTGCCGCGGAAGCGGTCGGGAGTGCAAGCTTATACTCGCGGGACGTCGCCTCGTATACACATTTTTTTACCGACACGATTTTCGAGCGTGCGATCGGAAGTGGAATCCGCGTTCTCCTCTCGTCCTTTTGTCTCCAACCTTTTGTATATTTCACCCGGGAAGGTACGTTCCTGTTGTTTCTATGTTATATACTTGTATTTGTACATTGCTTTGCTTTTTTGGGATTCTCTCCTGATTATGGTGGTATACTTACTCTTTTTTTAATCGGCCACGGGTTGTTACACTAAAATGTTTATATCTTTTAAATATCAACAAATGCATAATGAAATTGCGGTTGTAAGTTTAAACAGTCTGAATGAAACACTTCAATGTATGTTGAAAGTAAAAAAACGCAGCGTGTTATCGTTATTTATAAACGTTTATTTATATACATTCTTTTTAAGCGACGAGTTGTAAACAATGGTTAATTATATACTTAACATTAACATTGAAAATATTTAATGCAATTCCGTTAAAACGTTTATTAATATCGTTGATGTTGTAGTTGCTCAGATAGATTTTTCCTTTGACTTTTTAAATAAGAAACTCTATTGATATATATTGCATACCTGCAATAATTATACATTGATCGAAAATCTTAGGTCTTCCATTATGTACACGAAATTTGTAAAATAAGATATATTTGTGTAGAAGAAATTAATATTTTAATATTTTAATTTACTTTTATACGTTTATTCGCTCTATAATTAAAAATTACATATTTAGAGACAGAACTGAGTGAATCGGTATCGATTAAGAATTTTTTTTCTATAAGCAAGTTAAATATCACACTTAAGAGTAAACATTGTTGCCCTATAAAGGTAACTTTAATTTCCTTCTTCGAGTGAAATATTCCTCAAATCGAATGAAATTTTCACTCAAAAAAATGTTGTGACTCAATTTTGACGGAAACTTCGAATGGTGGTATTTACTCTAATGCATTTAGTTGCAGTGTCATCGCTGCACTACAAAACTTTGGTTTTTAAACGAAAAAATGAATAAAAATTTACCTAAGTAATTTAATTAAGCATAGTATTGTTAAAAAAACATTAAAAATATTATACAACTATTGACCGGTTATGAAAATGATTAATTTTATGAATTTTGAGAATTATATCTGAAATTATTACAAATATACTTGAATATAAGCACACACTACTAAATACTAACGTGTATATATTTTCGAATCCAATAAATTACCAACTATTTTTTTTATTTCGAACTCTTATCTAAAAGTGACGTTAATTTTCTTATGTCACGTATATACAGTTAGGATTTAAATATCGAACGCATCAAACAAGTTTCTAAATGCGTTAAAGTCCAATTTTTCTTTTTTTTTACTCTTACATCCCGAGACGTAAATCTTGAAATATTTATATATCGGTAAAGCCAACACCCTATTTAAAAAAAAAACAACTTTTCCTATTTTTTAACCTATATACCATATTAAACCGTGTGAGTATATTTTACCAAGAATTTGTAATATTTAATCTAAAGGTTCGTTTTTGCATAGATTATTTCGAACATTATATACTTTGAAATTAGATACGACTTTACACTCTTATAAACGTGTACTTACAAGTATAATTTCAAAAAGTTTAATACGAATGTTCAGACTATTTAAATTTAATATATCTAAACGTATAACTTTGCAATCAGCTTTTTTTGGTAATTCAAGTATTTTTAATAGAGGAACTAATGTTACAAGTAATAAATATTTTTTGTTGTACTCGATAAATTATAATTTTTATCCAAATTCGAGCGTATTCATTTTCCAAAAAATATATGTCAGTACGATAGAAAAATTATTTCTAACAAAACATTAAAATGAAAAGAAATATATTGACTTACTTTCAATATACATTTTTCAATGAATTTTTTTCCCTATACTTACGATTTATAAATTCGGTCGAATAATTTATAATCTTATACCTACCGACTACTGGAGAACGCGTCTAATAGGTATACATTTGTAGTAATAATAAAACGGAAATAAAAAGTGTTATTCTAGGATAATTCAATCAAACAAAACTCGTTGGTATTCGAATAATAAAAGGGAAATAAATCACAAGAAGATAAACACGTATGGGCATTAGAAATCGAAATGTCGGTCGGGCAAAGGTGTCATCTTCATCATCCTAACAGCTTCTCGCAAAATCATAATCCATTCGTGGCGCCATTAAAAAAACATACACACACATATATATATATACAAACATCTCATTACATGTATCGAGAGTTCGTAGTAGTTCCTGACGTTCGCGAAGATAATCGGGTTTTAATGAGCTCTAAAATATACACAGGTATACATATATTATAAGGAAAATCGCGGTTACTCAGTAAATTTATTTTTTTCTTTTAGAACTATATCGTAAAATCGTCGCTCTCGTACGCATTACTATATACTCCCGGGAAATATAAAATATAATATTATTTTCACATTTTATCAATGCACCGATAGATATATTACGAGTCGAAATATAATTAAATCGATTTATTAGGTCACAAAAATTCTAAATTATTATACTTATTTCACGTTTTGTGGAGAGATTTTTAAATCGCAAGGTGTATAACGGTTTTTAAATTTAATTTTAAAAGAAAAAAAAACGTTTTTATTATTTTATGCCCCAATACAGTTATATATATGTACACACCTTTTTCGTTTTAATATGGCGCATTATATCGATAAGGATTAAATCTAATTGGAGCGCAATGCGTGATATTTTTTTATAACCGAGGTTTTTCAATACTTAAACTGTTATTACTTAATTTATAACATAGTAATGTTGTTTGTCTTTATATATGTATGTGTATATATATATACCTATATATGCATATGCATATATGTATCAATTTTTACATTTTGCTTTCTCGAGGAGAAAGCTTTATAACGGTAAGAAATTTGAGATTTCAAATTGGTGATATCACGATTTTCGATGAATTTTTTTTTCTTTTCGAAAGAAAAGTATACTTAGTATTTTCGGTTTGGTTAATTGGCTTTCGAGGGATTATGTATATTCTAATTAATTATTCATTTACGAAATTTCGATAGTCTAATGGTTTTAATTTCAAATATGTATATATAACGATTTCTCATTAGGGCGAGAATTATTACTTATTTGGGAAGAGTTAACAGGTTTTTTCGAGTTAGAATAGTGCATCGAAGAAAAATATTACAAGTATAGCCGTTGCTGCAGTAAATTCATTAAAATATTTGTTCCAACCAAAAATTTGCTTTTATAACTAAGAAATATTTATTGAAATAAAAAAGAAATTTAATTGAAAAATAGATACAGTTTTTATTAACGGGGTGCCATAGTCAATATTTATCCTCCCTACCTTATCGGCAATCGTGATTATTAGTAATAAATTTATAAATAAAACAGTTTGTGAAAAAATAAGAGAAGAGGCGCCTTCGTTTATTAATAATCTAACTGTGTGCTGAATTTCAGATTAAAATTATATTGCGTTTTTGAGAAAAGTCTTACCAAAAATGTTAACCTAACCTCAACGAGGTGAAAATATTTAATATTTTTGGTAAGACTTTTCTCGAAAACGCAATAATATTTTAATCTAAAATTCAGCACACAGTTAGATTGTCAATAAACGAAGGCGCCTCTTCTCTTATTTTTTCACATACTGTTCTACTTTTTTATTAATTAATCATCAAAAATTGAGTATGGAACCCCCTTAATATACAAAATATTTATTAGTTCCGAACAAATATTTGATTGTGACTATATAGTCAAACGAATATTTTATTGATTCCATTATATTTACTTTTATGGATGTACTTGAAATACACACAGATAAACACATTGATTAAAACAAACAAATGGTTTTTAATCAAATAAATTATTATGTATGGAAGATGACAATTTTGAAGAAAATAAATAATTTTTATTAATAAATCCTTTTAACATTTATCATAAAACTATTACAGTAATAATTTATCGAATTTTATCAGTTTGTCATCTCGTTACTATAAAGACTATCGTAATTTTTAATCCAATATATTTTTCTTCGTGCACTAATTGTTCATAGTTGATGTTAATCTCCGTGTTTTATAATCAATTTTTATTTAACGATTGCCGTGTGTATTACCGATAATTAAATGTACACATATATATTGACAGTTAATCTTAACAGTGTTTGGTAAGAAGAAAAAAAATAATAACCAAGGAAAATAGGTGGATCCGTTACCGATCAACCGCGGTCATTCAATCGCGAAGATTTATCAATACCGCATATTACACATCGGGAATTACTTTTAATTAACGTGATATACATTTCTCGAATATACTTATATATACGATAAATATATTTAAAAAAAATAAATAAATTTCGTTAACATAAGTAGTAATGACTTTTGATCGTATAATAAAAAAAATAATGAAAATGAAATAAAAGAAATAACTGTCCTATACACTTACCGATCTCTTCCATAAGTCAATGTCGTATATACATGTATATATAGGTATACAAAGGAATAATGTATATAAGTTATGTGTGTGTGTGTATTCGCCGGAGGTCGATCATACTGGTTACATATGTAGATATACATATACAGAAAGGCATCACGCATACAAAGGACGTGTATATATATGTACAGTATATATTCGACTAGTTTTGCGGAATTCGGTTCCCGTTATGATGAGAGTTGTTGTGTGCTCCCGCGCCGCCGACGACGATTCGTTCCGCGCGCGACCCTCTCAACGTGTATCATCATCATCATCGGAAAGGAACAGTTCCGTATATATATATGCACCTTTTTTTCCTTTCTTACGATTATGTTTATGTATTAGGATGCAACTCGATATACACGTAGACGTTATTTGAATAAAGAGACTGAGTTGAACGATCTTCTTTCTCTTCGGTTGAATTATGTTGTCTGCTTTAACAAGTTAGATGATTGCCCACTATATAGATATATATAGGTATATATGTATATATACATAGACGTGGATGCGGTAAAGTTTGAAAGTCAAGTTTTCCTTTTACCTTTCGATGGAAATTTATACTTACCTATCGTTTTATTATTTTCCTATATATATAATTTATCTACATTTTTTATGCCTCTCTTATTCAATTTTGTTATATACGTTAGATCATTGTTATTTTCATCGAAGTCTTCGTCGGTATATACAAACATATTCATTAGTTTCTTTCGCGTGTACTTATATTTTTTTCGTTTCGATGCGACAAAAATCTTGTTTTTGAAGGAGAAAAAGAAACGTGTATATATATATATATATACCAAAGGAAAGGCCAATAAGCCCGTGTGCTTTATAAAAATCAGGAATTCGTACCTTTCACGCATTCTTCGAGAAGAGAGAAAAAAAATGCTCGCTTGGTTTCGGGATCGAACGAGATCGCAATGCGAATTTCAACGATGCCATCGCCAATGACGCATAAGTGTATAAGCCACCTTGATGCGTCATACGGCTTTTCATTGAATTTTACGGGCGCACGTATAACATTGCTTTTCAAGACTTCGAGATTTTGCGAATGACTAATGGAATTATGTAAACGATCTCTCGTTGCGGTCTTTAAGATCTATACTCGTTGACTCTGCTTTTTTTTTCATCTCGTGATATCACGATAATTCGCCAACGCCATCGTTATTTTATTTTCATATTCAACGTGTGCGCGGTTCGATGAAGTAAGATGTTGATTTAGATTATATTAGCTTCGTTTGGATTACAAAGAAGAAGCAGGAACTCATTGTCTTGGTTTTTTCGAAACGAATTTGTCTATATAGAGTTAATTCTTATGACAATAGTATAACCACTTTGTTTAATATATCGTTTGAAAATTTATTGTTTATTTATATATAAATATATTAAACTTTACATTTGGACGTAACTTTAGCTCGCACACCACTTCCCTTTTATATAAATGTCGCGCATACCAGTGAAAATAAAAACTTTATTAAATTAAAATGCGCGTCATATACTCGTATACATACAATTAAGCAACAACCTCAAGGATACCCAAAATTCGTGAACGTATTTTAAATCTCCTCATTACACACGGTTACTTCCTTATTTTTACTCATTAAACTGCATCATTGCGCTTTGTGTGCGTTATAAAAATATATATTTCGAAGTGTATGTATATATACATGTGCGTGCGTGTGTGTGTGTGTGTATATATATATATATATATATACATCAATAGATTAATTATATAATTTTAAGTACGTGGGGTATGTAGTTTTTATGGAAATTTATTCAACGAATTTGACGTCAAAAGCTATTAATCATTCTTCAATATATATATACATTCGTGGACGTTTAAAGTGCACAAGTCAGATTAGATATGTATAGATTGTCGGGCGATAAAAGAAATAAAGACACAGTGATTTTTTTTTGTATTACGTACGATAAGACTTTGTCGTGTGATTTGAATTAAATGTGACGATAATGTATGATTTTCAGGCGCAGCGCAGGATCGAGCAGTTGAAAAAAGCGACCGACAGGATTCAAAAGGAGATCGAGGAAGTTACGGAACGGGAACACGAGTTGAGAAACGTCGGAAGTATCAAAACCATATCGCACGATACTGTCGATTCGAAGGTGAGCGAATTATGATGATCGATCGATCGTTTATATTTTAATTTTTTGAGTATAAACATTGACGTGTATATATATATATATATATTTATACTACATAGAGAACGAATGGATTCAGTTATAACAATCAATGTTACATAAATATTTTTTAATAATTATTTGAATATTTTTAATATTATTTGACCAAACTATTTATTACTCTTATAAACAAATGTATTTTTAGACGTACTATATAGTTGTAAGATATTTGTGTATACGTCGAATATAAGAATCTGCAACTTGTGTATATATAACGGCTTGCATATTTAAATTTTACTCGGTTCTCCTAATTGATTCATAATTCGATTATTGTTTACTAACTGAAAGCATCGTATATATTATATGTATACACCCGGCGTATCACTCAACACGTGGAAACAAAGAGCGCAACCTAGTATTCCACTTCTCATATAATAAATTTTTAATATTTGTGAGAATTTGTATATATACATACTACAACTTAATTATATTAATTAGCCAACAATTAACACGTCGCTTTTTAAGAAATTTCATTTGATTACCATATGCTGATTCACACTGATCGTTAATATTAAAAAAAAAGAAAGATATGTCAATATCAATAGAGACAATTAGGAAAACTAACGAAAGGTATGCAAATTTGCTTATCGTCATCACGTCAAATCACTTGGAAGCTAAATGTTCATTTCACTTATATATATATATATATATATATATACCTTGATATATCATCGAGACGAATCTGTGATAATTTTTTAACGACACACAGCGATACTTTCGAAGGCTGAGAGTATTCTTTTTTTTAGTAAGCGCTGATCACTTATTGTTTATAAGCGTGCGAATGATGACACGTTTAAATCACCGCGTTATTTTTATACTTAACATTGAATATGTTAATTTAAAACAATTTTATTTTCCTACAATTTTGTGAGCTACCATAGGTGTTTTCTTAAAACGTCGCTTTAAAATTACATTTCCAACGAAGAGGGACGAGGTGGCGCAATACGCAATTTCAAATGATATTATGCATTTTCATTCTTAAACGCGTGTCATAACGATAATTACAAACTGTTTTGTATATGCTGTGTCGCCCGGGGAAAAAAGTTTGACTATTAGAATAAAAATTACGTTATACACGTGCAAGTTCAGAAAGTTAATTTAGTTATACAGGTTGTATAAATTTCTGGTTTTTACATTTCGCACACTAGAAAGTATATAATACGGACGACGCGATAATCGTGCGTAACGCGAAGACAAAAAAAATTGAGTAATCTTTAATATACAAGCGTACGTGATGTACGTTATATTAAATTAGCATGTATATATAAATAGCAAACTTTACTTTCATCGTGTATACGCGTGTAAGTTTCAATACACCGACTTGAACTAAACGACTTCCCGTTGATTTCTAATCGTTGAAGGAGAACAATATATAATAGAATGTAACGATTTTATATCGCGTATATCTTTAATTGACGAGCAGTTCGAACGAAAATCGGTCTTTAAAGAATAAGTTTAAAAAATTTATGTTAGGAAAATTTTTTTTTATTACATATTTCAGACCCGATTTTTCTTGCTTCTTATAACATTTATAAGAAGAATCGGTACGAAGTGTGAGTCGGTGAAAACTTTTATTAGAGTTACTACAGATCTTAATTTTCACATTTAAATTATTTTCTTTTAATCTTTTTTTCATCAGACTTTTATACTTAGTAAAAAATATTATAATGCATAAATATAAAATGAAGTCGTGTACAATCAAATAAAAAAAGGCACAAATGAAATTTTTACATTTATTTCGTAAATTGTGGTACTTATTAAAAATGGCATGTTTGTGATATTAAAATCCTAGAACGCAAAGGAAATTATTTTAAATTTTCACGGGTAGATGATGTGCAAAAATGATTCAAAATGCAAATTATGTCTCATAGACTCACCCACAAACTAAACAAAGGAAGGCGAAAAATAAATTATAAATTTAATGATCAATCAGTAAAATTTGTGAACATAAGGCTGCAAAAAGATATAATTTAGGAGTTGTAATTATTTCAATAAACATTTATACTTTATTTTTCAGATGTCACATATATATTGTATAATCAGATATATGTTATATGTTTCATAAATTATTCTAAATTTAAAAGATTTGTTATATTTATTACTTTCAAATGAATGTAAAAATTTCAACTTTGTACCTTTTTTTATACAATTTTACTAAAATTTATTTTATATTAAAAATTGTAATATATTTCTATTAGCATAGAATTTTCCGCATAGATATTACAATTAAAAAAATTAAATTATTTAAACGCCATGCTATATAAATCGTTAAAAACGTGAGTGAATTTAAAAAACAACAATAATAAAAAACTATAGCTCCAACACTTTACATCTACGGATTTTTCTTACATATATTATAAGAAACAAGTAAAATCGCGTTCCGGTCCAGGAGGTGGAATTTTCCAAATTTTTGAAAGACCAGTATTTTCGGTAGCAGTTTGAATTTGTCGATCGTTCGATATTTCGAATATTACACGAAATATTCTCTTCTAATACGCTCTCCAGGAATTGCCGGTTCCACCGTCAACGAATGTGCAACAGTTGTTCCCTTTCTTCGTGTAATTATATAGTAGACGGTGTGAAAACGTTCACTATATATATATATATATGTATACACAGCCGATACGCCGAAGAAAAATTAAATATGTAAGGAAAAAAGAAAATTAAAGTTCTTTTTACAAAATTTGCAAACAATTTCGGTAATATACGAACAGTTTTTCTTAATAAAATATATATACAAATAAAAAATTAGTGATAGCAATGTCGATAACCGCTGTTATAAATAAATTTCTTTAAATTAGTATATATATGTGCAATATAATATGTATATATCGGCACACATTTTTAAAACGATATATTTTTAGACTGAAGTCGTTAAGTGTATACTTAAGCCTCGTAATTAAAATGCAGGAATTATTTTTAAACGTCGAAAGTGTTCTTATTTCACATTTTAATGGGCTTACGCCGGCGTAATCTTAGTTTACTACATATTCGATAATTAGATGAAAATTAGAGAATTATCTTTTTTTTCTACTTCTTCGTAAAAACGATATCACTAATATCTCCATTAAGTAAAATTGTGCTAATTAAGTATATATAGACGCGGGCGATCAATTTATGAAACGATTATGGAAAAGTATTTCCGATGTAAAAGTTTCTACCACTCATAAAATGATGTCACACAGACATATACATACAGTTCTCGGCATATATATAGACGAATAAGAAAATTATATTTTTCATTACAACTTTCTGTAATAAAATTTTATTTTCAATTTTATTGTCCAAATGTAACAAGTGACACGTGTATAAAAACTTTGTTCATTAAAAAGTGTGTATTGCACGCAATAATAGACTCGAGTATTATTTACAATGCGCTTCTCCGCTGTTACTCCGCGAGTATAAAGTTTAACAACGTGTATATAATGAATTTAATTTTCCGACAATCGGAGCAACTATGGTCCTTGGTTGCACGAGAATATCGAGTAAAAGTAACGCGATAAAATTATATCCAAATAATATATCCACGGACTCTCTTTTTCGAAAGTGCTAATGATCGATGTACATATACGTGTGTATATACAGACGTGAAGGAGTGTAACAGAAAAATTCCGGGTAATAAAAATATCGAAGCTCGTAAAAATATAGTGAAAACGAAAAAAAAAAAAAATATACGAGAAGACGTGCATTATATATGCATATTCACTGTACGTAAAGAACGAGGAAGTCATAACCGTTGTGTGTATAATACACGTGTATATATACCGGAACAAAAGTCGAAAGAATAATCGAGAGAGTATAGTTTCACTGTATAATGGACCGTGTCTCGATGAAAAATTACTTTATTTATTTATATTCCAGTTACGTAAGTATATATATATTCCTGCATTTTTCTTGGATGTATATTCAATTTTTCATATATGAAGCAATTTTTTTCTCCTTTTTTTATTGTTATTTTAACGTCGCTCTTTTTATTATTCCAAGTTGGTGCTAATCAGCGACAATGTCCTTTTGAAGAAAGCGCTGTTGAAATATATATATATTACACGAACAATTTATCAGTTTTTTAATTTTTTTTATTCGTATGTGTGTGTGTCTTTGTAGCTCGTTATTTTAAAAAAATACGAAACATAATCGCATGTGTGCTCGTAAATAATTTATTACTCGACTTACGCAATCGCGTATGTAATTTATCGCAATTGTCACCAACTATATTACCTTATTTATCATTCGATTATTCCCAATATAATCCCGTTATCGGTGTAATATGTATATAGTATATATATACCTATCAATATATTTATCAATCATCTTCGTGGAAATTAATAAATCCGTAAAAATTTGTATAAATCCGATAAGTCGAAGGGGGATAAAAAAACTAAGTAAACCGCAGAATATTCATCGTTAACTTTCGCCGTGTTATAGAATAATCTGTGTTGCTCAGAGAAAAAATACCCTTATGTAGAAAATCAATTGTCACAGTCCAGTTTGGCGCTTCGAATCTACGCATTCTCGATCGTCGTTGTCGCGCGTACTGTTTATATATATATAAACATTTTTTTTTCTCTCCTGCGACTACAAACTCGGCATTCTTTTCCCACGACGTGTGAGAAATCGCTAAAGAATCGCCGTCGTCGCGGTTGGTTTGACGCGCGAGCCGCAATTATGATGTGCAGAGATACGCTTTGAAAAAAAAACGCAAAGAGAGATAGAGAAAGAGAAAGAGGGAGAAAGAGGAAAAGTTGGATTATCGGAAAAAGATTTGACGATACGCTTTCGTGTATTAATTATCGAGCTTCTCCTAGTTTTTCTCTCTTGCGTATTATATACGCGCCTTATACTCCACTACGTATCAGAGATTATTCGTCCGGTGAGAAAGAGGGAAAAAACGTCGAGGGAATGGATCTTATTAATATTCTGCGCTTTGAGTAGTGAAAGTGATATTTTTTTTCTTTTTTGATTGATAATTGTTTAACGAGACGTCGAAATTCGTTATGTTATACCGACCGAATCGTTTACCTATTGACATATACTGTTTTTATAGTAGAAGCACGAGAACGTTGCCTTTCGTTAAACTTTAATCTATATATACATATATTTATGCAAAGGTGATTTTGTTACATCAATTAACGAGGTACATTATGTTTAAAAAAATTTTTTATCTTGTAGTACGTAATGACTAAAATATTTAAAATAATCAATCATGTTATATAAGCTCTGCATCGATTATAACAAAGGGCAATGTTTTCGTGATTTTTCTTAAATTTTAATCATGGTTCAATATCTTTCACTATTCGTGCTCAAACTGGCAAAGTAAAAAAATTTAAAAAATTTTAAAAAACACGTACACAGTATTTGAAATGTAAAGATATTTTGAATCGCTGAATCGATTTCCTAAACTTAAGTATAATAAAGGTTCAACAAAAAATCATTCGATTTGATTATATATATATACGATAGGTACTCTCTAAATTCTGAAGAGTGTTTTTTTTCACTCTTTAATAGAGTGACTAGTGCAATCACTCGTTTTAGATACATTTTGTTAGCAAATAACCCGTAAAAGAGTCAATTATGTGACTCATAAGCACAGAGTGATTTAAATGACTCGAAGTAAAAGAGTGAAAGTTCTCTTTTTTCATTATGACACTTTAAAGAGTGAAATCTTTTAATAAATGGATGTAAGAATCTGAAAAAAATCACATGTACTGTGAAGAGGAAATCAAATACCCTTACAGAGATCGAGTTTTACGAAATGAATTATTTTTAATGAATCGTAGGCAAATAAACATTTTTAGTCGGTTATATATATTAACAAATGAAGCTACACGGTAGCACAAAAATCTCATGGATTTATTTAAAGAAATTCAAAGAAATTCAGAAAACACGGCAGTTACAGAGCGTTTTATTCTATAAAGTTTCACTGTACGTTAAAGGTATCCAATTGTTGATCATGAACCAATTTCTGATAAGTATATATTATTTCAATAAAATAATAAGATTTACATAAATCTAAAAGTTGCTATGCACAATTTAAAGGTTAAACAATCAATAATTGGTTAGTAGACTTAACTAGGAAGTGATATACATACCGAAAATTTACTGATAAGAAATTGGTACTTGCCGATGCATTGTTTCGAATCTCAAAAATTAAAAATGCGTATTTATTATTTAGAACCAAGAGAAATAGGAAGATTATTATTTCGAAAGTAATGCATTCTTCAGTTTTTATATATTTGTTCCGAATATTCGAACTTTATAGTGTAGATAAATAACTTTTATAATATTTGTCTATTAACACCTTGATAACATACAATAATGTAGAAAATTTATTTATTTACTATTTGGAATTCGAATTATCGCACCTAATACAAACTATCTGACAATTTTATCATTACGTTCGAAATAATGATCATTCTATTTTCTTGGTTTGAAATAACAAAAAAACTATACTAATTTTTAAAATTCGAAATATCGCACATATTTTGAATGAGCCTTCGACAAATCGAACCCCATCCTTTCCCGCTTTTTTTCTTAGATTGTTGCGTACTTTAAAAATAGCAGTTATTTTATTTTTTTTTTTGTAATCTCTGCTAAAAGGAAGTTTAATACTCATACTTTATGTATGCGTCAAAATATATATAATTATTAGCCTTTTTAACGTAAAATTATTCTATGAACATACAGATTTCCCTTAATTGATCATCAATCGGATATGTGACGGTATATATCACGTTAAAATAATCAATTTTGCTGTAATACCGTTGACAAAGTGAAAAAACATTTAATTGAATTACAGGTGCGTCGTATGCCACAAGCTCTATCATCGGGCCGTTTGAAACGTACAACGTCGACCCCGCAAATCCTCGAATCTATAACGCTCTCGCCAACATCGATAATCCCACCGAAAATGACGAACGGGGTGATCTCGACGACGCGCAGCACACCGACACCGCTGCGATTCGCGACGACACCGAGTCAGAAAGGTTTGATGCACCGGTTCTTGGCGACCCGAGGTAAAATGTACAAGAACGGTACGACACCGGAACTCGTAACACCGACGATTACCTTGAACCCCGAGAGCATCCGGGCGTTCAATCGTACTTTGGAGATCAGAGGTATGGAGAATGGCGATGGGGAGAAGGAACCGAGGAGGCCGCCTACGAGAAAAGGATTCGTACCCGTTGAGAAGAAAATCCAAAGGGAACTCACGGAAATGCGGGAACGGGAAAATGAACTCAGGTGCCGCACATATTTCTTACTTTTATTTTATTCAAATTGTTGATAATATAGACTCAGATAAATATCGAAATTAAAAATTACTATACTGTTTACATTATAATGTATACAATTAATGCAGTGAACGATTCGGATTTCATTCTAATCGAGTTAAGAGCGAACTTAAAGATTGGAGAGTCTGTTTCTGCCACGGAATAAATATTGTTTGTGCACAGAAATTTCTCAAATTTTTTTTAGAAATTACTAAAAGATTTTTTCAGAAGTTTAATACTCATACTTTATGTATATGCGTCAAAATATATATAATTATTAGCCTTTTTAATGAAAAACATTGAATTGAATTATAGGTGCGTCGTATGCCACAAGCTCTATCATCGGGCCGTTTGAAACGTACGACGTCGACCCCGCAAATCCTCGAATCCATAACGCTCTCGCCAACATCGATAATCCCACCGAAAATGACGAACGGGGTGATCTCGACGACGCGCAGCACGCCGACACCGCTGCGATTCGCGACGACACCGAGTCAGAAAGGTTTGATGCACCGGTTCTTGGCGACCCGAGGTAAAATGTACAAGAACGGTACGACACCGGAACTCGTAACACCGACGATTACCTTGAACCCCGAGAGCATCCGGGCGTTCAATCGTACTTTGGAGATCAGAGGTATGGAGAATGGCGATGGGGAGAAGGAACCGAGGAGGCCGCCTACGAGAAAAGGATTCGTACCCGTTGAGAAGAAAATCCAAAGGGAACTCACGGAAATGCGGGAACGGGAAAATGAACTCAGGTGCGCACTATTTTCTTACTTTTATTTTATTCAAATTGTTGATAATATAGACTCAGATAAATATCGAAATTAAAATTACTATACTGTTTACATTATAATGTATACAATTAATGCGAGTGAACGATTCGGAATTTCATTCTAATCGAGTTAAGAGCGAACTTAAAGATTTATTAGGTGAAGAATTTTTAAGTGAAAAATTACTTATTTCAAATTAAAAATTCTTCAGTCCCATCAATGAAATTTTGCATCTAACAAAATGTATATAGTTACTCACTTTTTGCACAAGCTTCGAGTGAGTTTTTCACTCTCACAAATTTTGAGAGTTGTAATTTTTCATGTAAATTTTTAAAATAATTATAAGAAATAAACTATATCATTTTATATAATTATCATATAATATATATATAATCATTTTATAAAATTATTTATTGTTGAACGTATTACAATGTTTCGCAAATATAGGGATATCGGATTAGCATAATGCAAAAATAAAATGCATTCTTCATTAATTGATTAAATCTACTTAATTACGCAATTCAAACGATAAATAACGTATGTTATAATACATAGAATTTCTTTATTAAATTATAACTATTTAAATTATTATACACTTGTAATACTTACGTCACATACCGATCGTACAGTTTTCGATATGCAATTTAACGTTAAACGCGCGCTACGATTTTTTTCTCCGTACGATAGAAAGTTAATTTTGCATTCGAACTTTGTTATGCAAAATATTAAATAATATTTTGATCATTGGTTAATACGAATTATTTCATTGTGCAATAGACTCAAAAGAAAACGATAGTCATATTTTACTTTCTATATATAATGAACATTATAATTCAATAATAAACGAATTAAATATACGTAATTGATTAGACGACGGTGTTATACAATTAATTATGTAAATATCGTTAATATAATTATTATTATTTCAGATTGATGAGGTCGCGAATGTTGGCGAAGTCACAACCGAATTTGCTTGACATTTGCAACGACAACGATTCGGACATCTACGATGGTACCAATTCGTTGAGAAGCGGCACGTCGACCAACACTTTGAACGACGATGAACCGGAGAAAGAGAACAAAGGAAGGCACAAAGTAATTCATAGAAATCATTAGTATTTACAGTAATATGGGGATCACCTGTTTTACCGACATTTTTGATCAAATTGAAGCTCCAACTTTTAACGTATAAATAAATGTATATAAATAATCGTAAATGGTTTGACCGATGCTCGTTTAAAATTAATCAACTTATTAGAAATGTTTAAGTTCTAAACTTTCTTGTATGAATAATTATAAATAAATGTTAATAATCGTACATGGTTCTACCATTTATCGTCTAAAATTTGACAATTTATTAAAAATCTTACGGTTAAAAACGACTGTTCGGTGTTATCATTGTCATAAAAAATACATTTAACATTTGTATATAAACATTGGCAACATTCTAAGACGTTCACAAAGTTATATATATATATAATTTATTCTAAAAATTTCAAAAGAATCGGTCAAATTATCTGTAATCAAATAAGTGTGACATACGATTTTATCAAAATAATCGTTGCAGCATGTCCCCTTTCATCGTTTTTCCTTTTCTCTTTTAAATTACACATCCATCACTTTAAGTGATTTCGATAAATCAAGTGATTAAAATAACGATTGCCAATACGTTTGATTGCAGCCGCATCCACGTCGACGCAGTAACCTGATCGCTCAATGGGAAAGTCTGATAGCAGCGAAACAAGAAGCTAATGAAAACGACAATGCCAACACCGTCTGAAACGAATAAAAAAATGACAAAATACATACATATATATACATCTCGTGGAATCTGGTGATACGAAAGTATTCGGACGTTCTCAAAGAATTTTGGATCTTTCGCTATTTACATATCGGAGCGACCTCGCTTATATTAGCTACAACGGAGATAAACGCCGAGAGATTACGATAACGGACGTTACGCGATGTAGCTGCACTCCATTATTTCGATTTTTCGATTGTTCGATTAGACGTTGATATTGTTTATAAATGTAAAAAACACAATTGTTTTTTTTTATAGAAAAACATTATTATTTTTTTTTTTACAAATTTGTTAAAGCGAAACACTTTTTTATACTGAATTATCTCATATCGAATGCGGTCTCTATATAACTGTATATTTCTTACGTTATCAAAGTCTCGGACGATAAAATAGAATTGCAGTACAATCGTCGAGAAAGCAAGATAAACATTTTATTTATACGTATATGTAATGTAATTATATATACGTAACAAAGCGTATTCTGAAAAGGACAATTACAAATTTACGTATCGTTCGTTTAAAAAAATCTGCTGAAACAATACAATAAAGCGTCACAATAATTCAGTATTACGTATAAATATTCACTGTTAAGTAAACATGGGGAAAAAAGTGACTCAAAAAATATATTTCTTAAAAACATTTGTTAAGTATATGTATGGCTTTAATTATCTTAAGGTGTGTAAAAAGATAAATAATATATATATTTGGAACAAAAAAGAGAAACGTATTGTATATACAAACATTTTGTATTCTAAAAAGTATATGTCATTGAATTACTTTTACGAGAACTCAATGTTTTATGTATATACATTTATAAGAGGTATATATTTTAATTTATTAAAAGAAAGATGATATATATACATAAATAAATAAATAAATAATATAAGCCATAAATTATTTAGAATATACGTATATATTAAATATGCATTATGAGTATAATTAAGGTAGGTTAAATATTCATTTTAATGAAACGTGTCAATTACTTGTAAATGCACGATAAACATTTATAAAATTGTCATGCGAAAGATACGAGAAAGTTACAGTGTAACTATAAATAAACGTACTTAATATATTTAAATACATGTAAAAATAAAATAAAAATTTAAATATTTCATTATTTACTGTATAAACAATTCTATTGTCTTTTCTATTTACCCCTAGTGGTAATTATATTATAAAAGAAAATGATAAATATTTTAAGCATTAATAAAAAATACTAATAATTTTAATCCTGATTATCTAAATATTTTCTTTCCTTAATTATTTTAATTTCCTACACTCACTTTGTACCCTGCATTTAAAGCGGGATCAATAGACGTTTATTCCGTTAGAGGGAAGACATAAGTAAGCGTTATGTACACTGCAGATTTTACACTATAATGTAATATTTATTAGTTAACATTAATTACTAAAGGTAGATATTAGTTTTTTTAATATTTAAAGTGATATTTTTATTTACTTCTTATTATTACGCTACTATTAAACGTAATTTTTAATTAAAAATTGTGGAGAGCTCTAAAAAATAATAAAAATGTATAAATATGTATTAAAAGTGTATAAAGCCTAAATTTTGAACAATCATTACATACGTTCTCATAACTATTATTTAATTTTTTGAACAAGAATTTTAATCGATATTTCCGAAACACAGCAATTTTCGCATATTTGTATGTCAATTTAACATTTTTTATGTAAGATAATTTATATAGCTGATAAGTCTTTAGTTTTTTACTAATTCCTAATTTAATATTTAAATTTACCCGTTATATTTTTTACATAGGTATTCTCTCTTTTTTACTTCCAATTTACAAAAATAAATAATGTATATACTTTAATTCTTATTAATCAACAGCAGTATAAACATTTCCAAATCAGATGCAGTGATCAAGTAAATAAAGGTAATCGACTACGATAAGAAACGCGTTATCTTCAATTTTAGATTCGAAACTAGCGCTCGTTGCTTGTATATGCAAAAATAATCAAAACAAATAACAGTTATAATTCTATTTTCGCAAATATATATAACCGGTTAAATCAGCTTTCGGGGTGGGGGAAAATATCGCGCTTGCGTAACAAAATCGCGCGAGGCGCGCGTTCTCCATGTAGGTATATATATAATATACTCGGCGTACGCCCGCCGATTAGATATATAAGTCTTCCTTGGTGACTTCAAAAGTGCCGGTATCATCATCGTTTTCGTATTGTGAAAAAGGTCAGTAAACAAGCTCGAATTAGTTTTCACTAGTTTATTCAATTTTTATCATCTCATTTCACACGACTAATTATTTTTATTACTTTTTTCTTCATATCGAGTTTGATTGTGTACGTATTATATATTCATAGGTTGGTAAACAATACAGTAAAGAAAAAAAAACGGTATACAACATGACGTTTGCTGGCAAAGTTGTTTTAATTACCGGTGCGAGTTCGGGTATTGGTGCAGCTACTGCAGTTTATTTATCTCAGCTTGGTGCATCACTTTCTTTGCATGGACGTAATGTTAAAAATCTTGAAAAGGTTGCAAATCAGTGTAAGGATACAAAGCCTCATATAGTTACCGGTGAGATCACCAATGAAACAGATGTTAAGAGTATTCTGGATTCTACATTGAACAAATTTGGAAAATTAGACGTTTTGGTAAACAATGCTGGTACTTTGGAGTCGGGTGGTATTGAGAATACCAGTTTGGAGCAGTTTGACAGGTAAAGTTTTAAATAATTAGAAATGTATTTGGATACATTGTACATTGGGAACCAATAAGTAAATGAATTTAATATATTTTTAGGGTATTCAATATCAATGTGAGGTCTATCTACCATTTAACAATGTTGGCTGTACCTCATTTGATAAAAACTAAGGGAAACATTGTTAATGTATCAAGTGTAACAGGTACTAGAGCATTCCCTGGAGTATTGTCGTATTGCATGAGTAAAGCTGCAATTGACCAAATGACACGTTGCGTTGCTTTAGAACTTGCTTCTAAACAAGTAAGATTTTAATGGTTAATTTATTCGTACAATTATTAATTTCAATAATTTATTCTATTTAATTTGTTCAGGTTCGTGTGAATGCTGTTAATCCAGGGGTAGTTGTTACAAATTTACATAGAAGCAGTGGTATGAACGAAGACAAGCTGAAGGAATTTTTTGAACACAGTAAAACTACTCATGCACTTGGACGTCCTGGAAATCCTGATGAAGTAGCTAAAACTATTGCTTTCTTGGCTAGTGGTGATGCTAGTTTTATTACAGGACAAACTCTACCTGTCGATGGTGGTAGAAGTGTTATGTGTCCACGATAAGAAGACAATATTTATATTCTCAGATGCAATATTTTTTATAAATATATACATTTATATCATTTTGAGAAAATGATTTCAGATACTTATAAAAGTTTTTAAGACATTTTTTGCAATACACTTAATAATGCTTGTTTATTTGTAATTGTATATTGCTAAGAAGTATTTTTATAAATAACATTTTATTTGTAATAAAAATATTAAGAAGGAAAACTATTTTTATTTCATTCAAATTCTTTTTAACCATTTAAATTTTATTAATTTAAAACAAACTTAATAATATCATTAAAGTTAATTAATTAGTTATCTTTAAAAAATTCTTATCTACTAAGAAATAAATATTTATTTTTTACAAGTATAAAAATATAATTTAAATTACACGGTATACATATGGATTATAAGTACGAATAATAAATGAAACAATTTTCAGAGCAGAAGCGCAACTAGTGCCTTGAGCTACTTCATATCAGCTGTTCAATAAAATGAGGTTATGGAACGGAACACAAAATCTCGCAGTCGGTGTGCGTGCGGCGTGTTCATGTTTTCCGGCTGATAGTTAATTATATTGCATTTAAAAAAAGCTGCTAACAAGTGTTGTAAAGGACAAATTTGTGGTAAACTATTTTTTTAAAAATGGGAGAATTAAATTTTTGCGACCTTGAACGTCACTTTATATTAAATATTCCATTACCCGAAAGTAAGTAATATTTTGAAATCTATAAATTGTTATTTATTTATTATATTTTAATATTATTAAAATAAATAAATAAAAATATTTTAAAACTATCGTAATTATATATATATTTTTTTTAGATGTAAACAAAAAATTTAACATTGAAAAAGAAATTTTAAATGGACAATACACAGTTGTATTTACTAATGAATTTTTTCTCTCAAATGTTATACCTTTAATCAATGAAAATATTGAAGAAAATATTAAAGAAAGCATTGGCACTGATAAAACTATATGTAGCAAGTGGTTCAATATTGGTGTTGCATCGTTACTTTATTTCATTCAGAACAATTGGACTGGACCTATTGTAAAAGAAGAATTAGATTATTTATTGCACTTGAGAAAGCAGGCATTAACAAATTTGTCTTTAAATGATCAGTGTAATGAAAATGTTGTAATGCCTGAATTACTTTATTTAGCAAAAACAGTCTTGTTCAACAAACATATGCAACAGGCATTTCCAACTGCTGTTTGGTGGTCACTTCGAGCTAATTATATTCATCAATTAATTCTAGAAGAAACATCTGCAATTATATTTGATGAATCAGAAAATTTAATAAAGTTAATAATAAATTCTAATTTATTAGATACAGATATTTTTAAAGCATTGTTTAATGTAGAGACAGCTCAATTTTATTTATATTATACAAGAATTCAAAGTTCAGAAAAATATTTGGAAGATGCTAAAGTAGTAGCAAAATTAAATCTTGAACTTGAAGGTGCATTAGGTAAACGCACAAAATATCAACAGCATGAAAAAGCGCAATTGTATTTAAAAGCTAAAGTAGATAAAGATTTATTCGAATATAGGACATGTGCAGCATTACCTAAAGTGATAAATTTGAGCGATGATTTAAGATTAGAAAAAATAGAATTTTCTGAACAAACCGAATCAGCTTTACTTGGAAGTTATGAACAAGCAATAATAATGGGGAAATTGTAAGTTAACTTTTATTTATTAAAGATATTTGAATGCATGCAACTAATTATTATTCTCAAAATTCAGTTTCCAACTACAGATATCTCAACCAAAAGATCAGTTAACAGATGAAGAAATTATTCCCTATTTAAATGTAATTATTTTATTCATTCAATAATTAATGAAATCTGATTATAATTATTAAATTACTTCAATATTTGTGTTTTAGTGTATTATTGACAATACTAAAAATTGGGCTTTAAAAATGTCAGCACTATATCAACGTTGTAACCTAGAATCTAATCATAAAAGAACCATTGAGCGTTCTTTATCACAAGTGGAGTATTTAATTGAACAACTTAATTCTCATAATGCTCCCACATCTCAGAGACTTGATTTATTTTTTACAAGTGGTATGAAACCAGTATGGATTGCTAAACAGCATTTAGCGAATTTAATGTTAAATATTGGAATGATCAAAGGAGCCCTAGACCTATATTTGAACCTTTCTCTATGGGAGGATGTCATTGTTTGCTACACTATTTTAGAAATGAAAGATAAAGTTAGTATAAAAACGAATTTCAATTAGTAATAATTTATTTAGCATAAGTTATTAATTGTTTTATTTTTATATCAATATCAGGCTGCAAAAATTATAAAGCAAGAACTAGCAAAGAAAGAAACAGTAAAATTATGGTGTTTATTAGGTGATGCGACTCAAGAAGTTGAACATTATCAAACAGCCTGGAAACTTTCAGGAGAAAAAAGTAGTCGCGCGCAACGACATTGGGGACTTTATTATTATTCTAAACAAAAGGTATGTTTATATTTGTATAAATATATAAAAAAAATTGTTAAAATTAATATTAATTTATTTTGTATACATTGAAATAGTATGCGGAAGCAGTACCTCACTTAAAACTTTCTGCAGAATTAAATAACATACAAGAAAGTGTGTGGTTAAGACTTGGTTTTGCAGCTTTACAAATAGAAGATTGGAAACTTGCAGCTTCAGCCTATAGAAAATACTGTGCTCTAGAACAATCGGTCAGGATTAAACAAAATATTCTCATAAAAAATGATTAACAATATTTATAATAATTGTAATGAATTAATATTTTACAGAGTTTTGAAGTTTGGAACAACTTAGCAAAGGCGTATATAAAATTAGGTGACAAACCACGTGCCTGGCGTTCGTTACAAGATGCTATCAAATGCAACTTTGACAAGTGGGAAGTGTGGGATAATTTAATGATAGTCAGCACCGATTTAGGTCATTTTTCAGAGGTACACACACATGTAATAAAAGCTACATTATAAATAATATATAATGTTCACAAACTTATCACTTTTTGTTTTTTAGGTAATTCGATGCTATCATCGTATTTTAGATTTGAAAGGTGCTCACGTGGACGTTCAAATACTTACAATTTTGTCAAAATCGATAATAAACAATGTAAAAGACGCGGAGGGAAATTCGTCAAGGAAATATTTACAAAAAACGTTAGAACTCTTCGGTCGAATAACAGCCTCGGTTTCAACCGACTCAGACATTTGGAGATTGTACGGTGAACTCACGTTGCTCAAAAATAACGACATTGACAATCAGAAGGCTACGCAATATTTTCAACGAGCATTTCGCGCAGCTGTTTCCAACCCAAGGTATACATAATCATTATTTCGCTCAATATATTATTATTATCATGTTACATTATTTGTAAATAATTAATTCTTACAGGTGGTTCAAAACGGTTGAAGACGCGAATAAAGTATTGGATACGTGTGTAAGATTGGCGGATGTCACGATATGTTGCATCGAGAATTGCAACGTTTCACAAAAACGAGCGGTGCTCGGTAGTGCAAAATTATCCCTTCAATCAGTCATAAAGAAAATGAAAGATCTGATGTGGGAAGATCAAACGGGTATCGCGGAAAATTTGAATAAGATAGAACAGCAATTGCAGACTATATTAGAAGAATTGGAAAAATTGAAGAATGAAGAAAGTTAATGATTGCGTGCCTCGTAAGAGTATCACGAAAATCTGTGATTAGTAAAAATATAAGTGTCAAACATAAAATCATGAGTAGATACACTACCGGTTAAAAATTTGGGTTTACTGCGGTAAAAAATCGTGCCAACTATGAAATTTAAGATCTCATAAGGTAGTTTAAAATGTTTTCAATTCCTAAGAAAATCAAAATTATTTAAAAAATTTTTAATTTCCCTAATAAATAAAAAAGTTAAAATTTGTTTTACTTAAGAAAAGTTATCTCTACAGGAGTTTACTGCATTTTTGCGATGTTTTGTAAATTAAGTTGGCTTCAATAAGTAAATAAGTAACGTGTAAGCATCTTAAGTAACCATACAATGAACATTAAAACTTTTTTAAGGAAGTTTTCATGCAAACAAACATTTATATAACATACATTTATGCTTTAGCGAACCCAAATTTTTTAACGGTAATATATATTCGAAATATTAAATACACACGATTTTAACGAACGTCAATTGTGTAAAACACTTTTCTCAGCCACTTTGCTGATTGAGGATATAGAATGTACATCCTTAAGATATTGAAAATATCTTAAGACACTTGTAGATCCACACGATATTGTTATTTAATTAATTGTACGTAAATAAATATTTATACACTATTTTTTTAGAGATAGGTAAAAAAAAACTAGTTTCATTTCATTCGATTTGTCAACGATCTCAAATATTCAACGACGAGTAAAATTTAGACAAAGGAAAGTGTATAGACCGATTGAAAATTCCCGCTGAATCACGACGAATATAAAAGCAACCATACACGTATATATATGAATAGACGCGCGCGCAAAGAACGTAAGCTCGCGACTTGCGACCCCCCTGTAAGCTCGATACACATTCACATAAAATCGGAGAAGCCGCGTTACGGCTCGTTTACGAACTAACTCGAAATCAGGAGCGACTGATCAGTACCGCACGAACCATCGAGACGCGCGCACGAATTTGATCTCCCACGGAGGATCATTATTTTTTTTTGTCTTCTACTTACTTTTACTACGTACATGTCCGCTCGATACGGGATAAAAGTGCACTTTGGGAGGTGTTACGATTTGGAGGTTAATCCGATAATCGAAGATAATGTTTGAGATAACGATGGAGGTAAAAGGAGTCGGCGATTCGAGGGTGGCGTGTACTGCTGCTAATCGATCGCGATGACGATGACACCGGGAGCTTGCACCCTGTACCGAGGTACTTTATCTCAAGCTCACTTATCGACGTATCGCGTTTCCCTTTTGTAACGCTAAGTTACTACGAAGATTCCACTAGAATTATACATTTATTCTCTTTACCTCTCGCTCCGCGTAAATAAAAAGCTCGATGTACATAGTGTAAAAATGCACCTGAACGCTAAAAAGGAAAAAAAAATCAATGCCCAAGTCGAATAAAATTGTTGTTACCTTGTACAGAAGGGAAAAGGAAATAATGTAAAAATGATTGTACCGGCGTTAAAACGTATATGTATATATAAATATACGAGTATTACGGATTGTCTTGAAAGTTATATAAAACTCAAGGTGCGCGGGTGGTAAAGCCGTGAATGAGACGGTACCCAGACGGGAAAAAGCTTTACGAGCACGCATTACGGTTGGTGCGGGTAGCCTAGTTTTAAAATAAGATAACTCTCCCCAGGTTTTTAAAGATTCGAACGAAACAATCAATTTTTTTTTACTACGCCAGGAATCTTTTTTTTTACATTGTTTAAAATTTTTTTATTACCTTAATTAAATTTAAAACGAAGTAGGTTTCTAATTTACGTTGTGGACTATATTACCAGAATTATAAAACCTTATTAAGGTAATTGTTATACATCGTTTAAAAAAAAAATCTAGGCAACGACAGTAGCTTTGAAAGAAAAAATGAAAAATAAGAGAAAGAAAACGACGGTGTGTAAAGGTATATACAAACATTCGGTATAGCCGTAAATTTTTATCAAATTCAACTTTCACCTCCCCCTGTATAGTCACCCTTGTTAATTGATCCGTTTCGTCCCCCTAAGGAAAAAGTCGAGCTAGCGCACGCCGATCAAAGTCACTGAACCCCGGTCGTTTTCACGCAGGCGCGTCGTATAGTTGGCGCCCCTTCTTCTATACTACATCACGTTGTAAAGATACGAGATAAATAAAGGAGCGAACCAAGTAGACCGAATGCTTCGACTTCGTTTCGACTTTCTTTTAGAAATAACATAAATATATACATCCTATACATACCAAACGAAACTTCCTCGGTTGGTATATATTCAAATGTAGGTATTCATTTTTATCACATCTCTTTCTCTAATCGTCAAATTATCGTGGTATAAGTATATAGAA
The DNA here is from genome assembly GCA_026168455.1 of Theocolax elegans. Classification (NCBI taxonomy): domain Eukaryota; kingdom Metazoa; phylum Arthropoda; class Insecta; order Hymenoptera; family Cerocephalidae; genus Theocolax; species Theocolax elegans. Next base: position 76,928,919 of record CM047427.1, on the reverse strand, counting down.
GAAGAGGTACGCGCGTATCGTTTATTTTTTTTATATGTTGTTAATATAAGGTGGAAACACCAGTTGTCAAATGATTTTAGAGGGAGATTTATATTTTTAAATTAATTTTAGAAATTTAAAGAGGTAGTGCAATGAATTTTTGTGTGTATACGATATATTTTTTATAATTATTCTTTTTAATTATATTTTTCTTAATGTTTATTACAATTGTATAAAAATGACATAATTGTTGAATACTATGGTCACGTTGTTATATGCACATTATGGAACATTTGTAAATTTAATTTTTAAGTTTTAAGTACATTTTCTCTGTATGCACATTTATTGGTTAATAATTTGAAATTAGTATTATTAAATAATGACATAAATACCATAAAAATGATTAAGTAATGTAAGCATAGTACCGGTCAAAAGTTTGGATTTCTCTAAAGTAAGAACATATGCTATACGAATGTTTGTTTAGATAGAAATTTTCATAAAATAAATGCTAGTTAAAATTTAAATAACACCAATCGAAATCTCTTTAAAAAAAGGTCCAGTTCTTTTGCTGCATGAAATTTTAATATTTGGTACACACGTCTTTGGTTATAGGCGCAGACATTCTTAACGTATCAGCCTAAAATTTAACTTATTTATTTTAACCTTTCATTTATAAAGTTAATTAAAAATTCGTGATTATACTTTACTTACAAGTAAATCGAAAGCTTTTTTTGTTACTTTTAGAATGATTTGCAGCAGGTTTTTGTAATATTATTTATAGCAAAGATATTAACTTTCACAGTTGGCTCAATTTTTGTTTTAGTGAACACAGATTTTTGAAAGGTAGTGAAAATGAAATGTTTTCTTATAAAGAATCGTTATACTGATAGTTGTTTTTTTATAAATAAATAAAATGTAAATTATCTAAATATAAGTTTTAAATGATGTGTTATAAATGAAATGTTTACATCAATAAAATATTATATCAATAATGCATTTATGATAATATAACAAACAGGATATTTGTATAATTCATTACATTATATTTAAAAGCAAACGTATTATAATTTTGCTTTATAATGTCATTATTTACTTATATCGACTCTTTCACGACTGGTATTTTTTTTTATCCCAAATAAATTAAAATATATAATCAAAATATAAATCAAATAATAGGATTTGTATTGGATTTTAATTTTTCGACAATTATCAACACTCAATAAAATAGAACCTCGAAATAGGTTCATCAGTCTGCTCATACCGCGTGTCTATAATATTCCATTTCCATAATTGGTACTAATTGTAAACGAGCAAAACGCGAGTCTTACCAATCGCGTATATCCTTTATACACGATTTTAATTAAAACGAAATGTCACATTTAATGTCAATCCCTCTAAATTTAATAACTCACAATGATTCTATATTATACATATATATATCACAACGCAGCATAAGAAAACGAGTGTTTACATTTTGCGAGTGACGTACGTATAGATTTTTAAATACTGTAGAATATGCACCTGTCACCCGCACACGTATATATATATATACATATATCCTTGATAATAACACAGCTATATATACATATACGTTATATGTATATGTAATATGTGTGCGCGAATCGTGGTTATTGATTTTTACGTGGACGATTACACTGTGCGTGCATAATTTACGCGAATGATCACGCATAGCCATCGAGTCTCGCGACCAAAGTATTTGTTTTTGTTGTAAAAATAAAATTTTATTGGCTTTCGTTCAAACGAGGATAAATCAGTGGGAAACACTTGTGTGCGACACAATGTGACACATTAGATTTAAAAATATGCGATTCAGTACGCTAGATTTAATTTAATTTAGAGCACGATTTAAGGAGCCATTGGAAATATGTTATGTATTCAAATGTGAAATATAAGTATTTTTAATTAAAAATCTGGAAAAAAAAACGTTTAAGAAGATGCTACGATTTTAACCCTTACACCTCTCGCACTTCAAAATAATGATACAAATGTCACGGGGGTATTTTTGATCCCATCGGGTTTAAATTGTTGAAAAAACTTTAGTAATGAATATTATTGTTTCTAAATTTTTTTTGCATATTCCTTGAGGTCTCTACGAAACTATGATATTTTAACCCAAATTTCATTATTGACGCGTTAAAAAAACATACAGAAAACGAAATTATTGTTTCGCTTTTTATTAAGCTCGGATTTTGGGGACCCCCAGTTCATATATTTTAGGGTTTAGGAAAGAACTGTTATTTTTTTTATTATAATTTTTATAGGTAATAATTTTACTCTAAATTATATATTATCGGTATAATTAAAAAATCTTTTTTAAAATTAAGATTAAGTACGATAAGATTATTTTTAAATTAATATAAGCCTATAAGGAGATTCACAAATTTTACCAACAAAACGATTTTGTTTCTTTGTTTGAATTACAGAGATCTACCCGTTTTTCTTATATATAAATATTAAAATTTTATTCGTATTAACATTTGTTAACGGGATGTCGGACTCAAATTACAGGAATCTGCACCTTTCAACCCAAAAATTATATCTAAAATATTGCATTAAAAATCTGAAGAAATTCATACGGACAGCTGAAAACATAAGAAAGGCTTGACGTTCTGATTTTATAATGAAAAAAACATTACTTAAATAATAATTAAGTAAACTATATTTGGATGGTAATTATTAGTCAAAAAAGCATAATCTTTCAACTTAAACATCGTAAACAAATTATGGATTTAAAAATCTGGAAAAATTTGAGTATATTATTTAAAACATGCCTAAATTTTTTTTTAAAACTTTATTGATTTGTTTATAAAAAAAGTACAAAATAACCATTTTCTGGGTCCGACATCCCCTTAATATAAATATTTAAAATAATTCGTTGAATATACGAGCTCCCATAAAAAAGTTCGATCCTTTTAAATATAAATAGAGTTGAATCTTAAACAGTGCAATATTTGATTGTCCCATACAGGCCTGACAGTTTATCGACTTAAAGAGTGGGAAGGATCAATTCGTTAGGAGTCATGGCACTGGTAATGCTACCGTGCGATTTGCCATGGTGGTCAGCGGTAACGAAACAGCTGGACAGAGCTGCCGCAGCGAGGAGCTCAACCGAGCTCGTAGACGCTATGCAAAGACTGCACGACATGTGCAAGTGAGTTTACCCTTTTGTCTCAATAAAATTTAAAATTAACCCCTTATATTTGAAAAAAAAACGTACATATATATATTTAAAGTACACAATTGAGATTCGCAAGGTGGATCAATGATCGAGGTAAAGGTGCATATAGATCTCGAGCGGGAAGAGCAACAGGCGTGCGCGCGCGCGCGTCTGCATAACTACACAACCGGGAGGATCGATCGGATCGGTCCGACCGGTGTCCGGGCGTTACTACTCAAAATGCTCACGGAGCTATATTCGGCCGCGTGATCTCAGCACCCGGGCTATTTCGTCGTATCGCGTCTGTCGGTGCAAACGTATTTTTGGAGATAGATATACACGGAGAGAAAGAAAGAGAGAAAGAGAGGGACCCGGGGAATCGAGAATCAGACGGGAGGAGATCGCGTATACGACCTTCGAGGTTCGACGCACTCGTTATCGAAGCCTTCCGGGTCGTATGTGGATCGATTACAATTTTTACTTACTTAATCCACCTTTCCTTATCTTTCACCATCCATTGTCCATCAATTTTTTACTGTTTTTGAAATTATGCGAATGTATATTCGTATTTCGAATAAAATTGCTGAGGATGTTATTTAAATAAGATTTTTCATAATTAACGAAATAAAAGGATTAATGAACAAGACTATTATTATAACTAAATTATATATCGTACATAATTCTTAAACAATGTTAAAAAAACTTACAAAAAAAATTTTTTAATATAATTAATAACATAATATGATCCTTTCCATTGATAATATAATTCGAAATAAAATCGACATTACAATACGTGGATTTGTTAACGATACGCTGAAATAAAAAGGAAATGCGTAATCACCAATTCATTATTTTAAAAAGTAAACCCGGCATTGTATGTACAATATATATATGTATGTTTTTTTTTCACCGAAAAAAAATCAATTGAAATACTGAATTGCTCGATCACAGCATCAGCCTAGATCCAGAAGAAGACGTACAAGACCCCGATTTATTTGTCGGCCTAGCTAATTTCCTCGACCAAGATTTAAACCCCGTTGAACGAGAGCACGTTTTTACGAAAACGGTACCTAGGATAGTGAATCGGGCTAAAGCTCTCAAAATGAACAAACCCCCGCAAGGATTGCACTTTAGTTTACAGCAACAGGGTAAGTTTATTACATTAAAAAATATACTCAAAAAAAAAATTGTTAAATCGTTTTTGGTTGAATTATAGACAATTAAATATGATTTATTTAATACTAACAATATTTAGTTGAATGAAGTAAATATTTCGTTTAACTAATATTTTTGATTTATTTAATTATATATGCTGAGTGTTGATTCAAATATAATTTGTTTGAAACGATAAAATACATGCTTATACAGCTCATAACGAATGATATATTATTTATTTGTTTGTAATTATTATGCAAAGCTTAATAAATATCTAAAAGAAACAAATAAATAATTTACTCTTGATCTTTTTATATCATTGCGATCAAAAGATTTTTTTTATTTCAGAAAAGGGAGAAATTTAGTTAAATAATTTAGTAAAAAGTAGATTCCTAGTAGAATTTTAATTTTAGTAGAAACTAAATTTTTATTAAATTTTTATTTTAATAGAAACCTTAAAATATTCAAAATATTCTTTCAAATTCTAATAAATAGTAAAAAAAAAGAAATTATTAGTGCTATATTTTTATCTTGATAATTTTTAATAAATTGAAGTTTAAACATAAAAAAATGTTGAGATAAAAAAATAAATTTGGATTCTACTGCAGTAGATAGCTAGAAAGTATCGCTAAATATATTGTACATTACCTTCCACGTAGGTGATGCTATGCAACATAGTTATGCATTTGTGGCCTCATTGATCGCCAACGCTTTCTTCTCGACCTACCCGAAACGGACGCCAAAGACTCATCCTACGTTAAAAGACTTTAATTTTACCAACTTTTTTAAATACCTCCATTTGTAAGTATTTTATACATTTTTAATTACTTTTTTTATTACTAACTTTATATGCTTAGCTTATACGCTTCAACTCCGAAGTTAATATAAATCGTTAAAATTTAATTAAAAAGTTGAAATGATTTTGCGTTATATTTATTTATCTATTTACAAATATTATATGGGCTTGAATATTTTCACGTGACGTTACACACCCGATTTCTCATTACATCTTAAAATAATAAATATAATATTTGCAATTAATATATATGGATTTAATTTTTACATGATCTATTAATTTATAAGGTTACATCTATAGATAATTTTCATATGTAAAATTAATAATTTTTATTACTTATATTAACAAAATGATGAAGACTCCGGTACTAAAAAGAAATTGAGTATGGCATAAGTGTCGAATTAAAGGTTAAATGGACCAAAGTAATTCGAATATTTAGAAAATGTTCCAAGAGCTTTTTATTTGATTTTACGATGAAAATACAATGTATAGCATTTGATGAAAAAATATTTTTGCACATTATTCTATAGTTTCGCAAATTTTAATTAACTTGACGTATATACTTAAGAAATACATTTAATACAATAGCGATGAGGTTGTGGAAAATTTCGAAAGTTACCAAACAATCGACATTATACAGTTTAAATATATAAAAAAACGGAGAGATACGGAGACAAATAGATATATAACGCTAAGTTAACATTCGGATAACTAAAAGATTATACAAATGAATTACATAGCGAAGAATGTCATTGAAATTTAATCATAGTTTACGTAGTTGGCTTTTACGAAACGCAACGCTTCCCTATATTTAAATATAATCCATCGTCAATCGACCATTAATACAATATGAGTTTAAATAATTTTTCAAAGTTGCTGATCATCTCTCGCAGATTTTACAATACATCATCTTTTACATAAATAAACGTTAAATTATATATAAAATAATAAATAATTTAGTTTACGATCACTGTTTACGCACGGTACAGATGTAACGTTTATATTATGGTGGGGTGAAAATTCCAGAAAAAGTCAAAAAGCAAAATTACGCGGGATATTCGAGTATTTCGATTACCTGGATAGCGGAGGAGAGGAAGCATTGAACGGACACCTCTTCATCTCGAGGCAAGTGATGCTCTCGCGACATTGGTTAACGATCGAGGATTGGCTCGAAAGCAATGCGCCTCTTTGCCCACTTACGATTCGACACGAGGGTAGAATCGAACGTGTCGAGCAAGAAGCGAAAGCAGCGATGCAGGTCATCTTTGCCACTCGAACTTTTGGCGATGGAATACTCGAAGGTGGTGCCACTCAAGAGACTATTCAAGTAAGTAAGTACACAATGTTTTCTTCCTCTCTCTCTCTCTCTCTATCTCTCTTGCACTCTCGCTCTTACATCTATTACAATATATAGTATAACTCTTTTTTATTATTATTATTATTAATTGTACATTTTCTACGGATATCTACTTCAATCGTTCGAACGACGGGTTCGCGTTTAAAATTACAGATAGCCACGCATCCAGAATTACTAGCCGCGATTCTCTCGGTGGAATCGCTGGAGGACAACGAGGCGCTAATTGTCGAAGGCCTACGACACGTATCCAGAATCCAAGATCCGAAACACCGAGCTACATTCGAAGCTATAACCGAACCAAACACGGTCGGTATACACGAATTAATAATCGTCGGATTACATAAAAGGGATATAAAATAAAATACGTTATTATCGATCGACAGATCTCGGTATGCTGCATAGACGCGGAGGATTATTCGCGTTTACCCCTCGCGCAATACGAAGAGGACAACGTACTTCGCGAGCTCAACAAATCGCTTTTGGGTTTTCGACAACGAAGACCACCTCAAAGTCCCACCACCGATTCCGGGCCGCGACAAGATGCCGAAGGTGAAACTGGACCCGGTACCAGGAGGCTATCTCCCATCGGGGAAAGTTTTAGCAGTGCCTCCCCTGAAATCGAGGTCGCTACTAACAAAACTAACTCCAAGATCAATAGTACCGGCAGCCAAGGTGAAGTCACTTTTTTTTTCTTCATTATCTTTACATTTTACAACTTTTTATTTTACTTTTATATTTTGTTCAACTTATATATCACAACCGCGTGTAATTTACATATCGCGATTTACGGTAAACGTCGATCGTCACGGAATATATTCACTTACTTTTCCATTTGTTATAATTATACATTAAATATTAATTTATTCTTTAACTTTGACGAACACATGCACGATACGTACAAAGATATCGACGAGTTTTATTACACGTAATTAACTTGCACACGAATGAAAGTTACGCACTCTTACATGTCGTATATACCCGTCATGATTTTTTCTCCAATGATTTGTTGTTGGTATAGTAAATAATCGTGCAACGCAAAATACTCCGGAGTGAAATACGCGTTCAATTCAGCTTCAACGTTCATTTCAGCTTTACTTCTTCTCTTCCTTCTCGGTTGAATTATGGGTGTCGAAGAAATAATTCCTTCGACATTCATTTGAATTTTTTCTTTATCGGGATTCGAGTCGTTTACAGTGTTAACGACGTTCTCTTTGTTTTCCGAGTTCCCGCTCAATCTCCTTCTTTTCCTAGGTTGCTTAATTACCTGACTCTGTCCGATTTGTTGATTTTCCATGTGCTGAATCATTTGGGACATCAGATAGACGTTCATCTCTTGAGCCAGCGAAGGATTCATAGTAGGATTCAATTTTTCCATCATTTGACTTTGTATCTGTAAGAATGGTTGACTTATCAACGGATTGCTTTCCAGCATTCGTGTCCACTTTGCACTTAGATCGTCCACTGGATTTGAAAACGATGTCCCTTGGTGATCTAATTGTAAATTACTAGAGTTGGATACGCGTTTCCTCTTTCTTTTGTTATCGCTCGCGGCGGGTAACGTGTTCCGAGGTTTCCTCGGTTTTAGGCAAACTTAGCGGATCCTTCGGTACGGTTGAATCATCGGGTTTCTTCGCAACATCGCAAGGATCGCAATATTGATAATTATTATTCAAAAAATCTTTATCCTCGATACGCGTCATGTAATTAACTTTCGGACGATCTTTCATCTTGGTCTTCACGCTCGAGTCCGACAAATCGATCAGCTTCGATCTCACTTTGTTTCCCAGTGCTGATCATCGATACGTCAGCGGTGTTGCAATCCTTCAACCAACGTCTCACGATCCACGCCGATTTTCCAACGAGTCTCGACACTTCGGCTATCGATTTACCACTGTTGTACAGTGCGAGAGCTTTTTCACGATTCGCATCCGAGGTCCTCCTCCTCTTTACGATCGAGGACGACGTTTCAATGTTTCCATCGGTCACTCGAATATTTGCCATCGCAATACGAGACGTTTATTACCTTCGACGACGACGACGACGACAATAAACCTTTGGCTCTGTAACTAATGGAAAATTGTTTCGCATACATTTATTTCTCGTACGCAAGTTCCAGGTATGGTTGGGTATTACCCCGCCTATTTTTCTTTCCCCAACGTTATTCTAATACGCGAATTCTGTGAACGCACTGTTTGAAAAGTCTATAACAGAGTCGTTCTAACGAGTTTTCTTCACAAAGTAATCGTAAATCAAACGTTTTAAAATAATATCAATTCGATTAATGAAATTATGTCGTGTGCTTGCAACCACGTGTATTTATAGAGAATCAGTTTTAACGTAACAAATATATAAGACATTTTTGCAATATTTCAATTGTATTGGTATTTTATTTCATAATAATAATTATTAATTATTTGCTACGACCGACATAGTTTATTTGAATTAAAAAATCGTAATGCTTTATGAAGATTTTTTTCTGAATTTATTTATTGTAGAATATAACTTGCAATTAATAAAACTTGCACTAGAAAAAAATAGACGTTTGATCTAAGCATAATTCTTGCTAAATATGGGTTAAAAAGAAAATCTGCTTGCTTCAATGTGATTATTTTACTTTCTATAATCTATTAAAGCAATGTCTTTTTTTTAAAAATAAGTAAGTGTAATTAAGAAAACTCAGTATTCTAAAGTCAAAGAAATTCGGATAAAAGCAACCAGATATTCGTTTTAACAAGAATTTGACTTAAATAAAAAAATCTATTTTTTTTCAAAGTATATTCATATAATTATTAATGAAAAAATATTGAAAAACATACTAATTTATAGCGCGGCAGAAAAAAGCACTTTTGTCGCTACAATAATGATGTATATGTTATAAATAAAATAAGAAAGAAAGAAAGATAGAAAGAAAAATATGAGTTACTCACTTAAGCTGAAATTACCTTCCGTTCTGTTTACATCCAGCGAGTAAATACATCGAATGGTGTTTAAGAACGAATACTTACTTTCCTCAATACATATATAAATAAATAACGTTAGTTAAACAAATGAGAAAAATGTTATTAAACAATATATTCGTTCGAACATCGGTAGGTCAATCGTGCGAGACGGACAGAACGCGAGGTAACGGTTCGTCGACGAGAGCCGTCAGTCCCGGGAAAGTATTAAAAGTGAACAACGTAGGAAGGCGAAATCGTTTCATCGTTTTGGGTTCGAGCGGCGAAGCTTTACCGGTAACTCGGAAATCGATCGCCCAAACTTCGGTCTACACGAGTTGTAACAGTCAAAGTACCGATAGTTTCCACAGCGCGAAAGACACTATCGACGAAGATCCTGGTACGTATCATCATATATAGAAATATCTTTTGATCGATCGACATATATTTACAATGAGCGCGTATCGATCAGTTTTAGAGAACGACGACGAGGAGCAAAAATTGTCGAGGAGGTACAGCGCGCAACTAGACACACCCGAACGACGAGGTACCTTCGCCCAAAGATTGAAAGACGCTTTGAAACGCGAAAGCTCGGCGACTGGTACGACGTCGAGCAACGATACTACTAGCGAGAGCAGCTACGCTGTGGGGATTAGCGTAGCTGGTAGTCAAGTTGCCGATCAAAATATCAAGTGCGTATATAACAATTGCAGCGAGCTTTTTTTTCTACACTTAAGGTTATTCAAGTAATCACTTAACAAAACTTATCAACCTCGAACATACATATAGAATGCGGGACAGGGTCATGCAAATTTTTAATGACCTTTTTTTTTAAAATTTTTAACAAAATTTATTATTTATTGTGACCTTTCTTATCATTTGTAAATATACTTATTTAATACAAAGTTTGCAGTGGTTAAAAGTTTATAAAAATCGTTTTTAATATTGTATTAGATAGATTCTTTATTGCATTAAAAATAATAATTACATTGCATACATTCTTTTTACTTAAATTTTAAGTGAATGTACCAATTATATATATATGGATAATTCAATATGCATCGATTCCGGGACATGCGGGACCATACATCCCCCTATTCCGGGACATTTTCTAGAGTAAAAGTTGAAGCTGGACAATAGTTGTAATTCCGGGACTGTCCTGAAAAATCCGGGATGATTGGTAATCTCACATTTAATAAACCTGATAGATACAGTCAACGTGAATCGATTATTTTCTGAATGTAAAAATTATTGGCTAAAAAAGATGATGTATTTCAGATTTTATCCAATAGATGTAATAATTTCCCTAGTATACTTCTTAAGAAAATTCTTTTAAATATTTAAATTACATTTACGTGGCGGTAATTTTTTTAATCGTATAATCTATATATACCAACGTGGAAATTCGGGAATTGTTAATAGTTTGAAACTTAAAATTTCTACCGATTAAAAAAAAGGTTTAGTCTAAGTGGGATTTCTTTAAAACAAAAATGAGAAAGTATAACTCAAGAAGATCTCTAAGCGAAAATCGCTCGTGTCACAAACTAATAGGACAAAATAATAAAAAAACAGTAATAGTTATGAAAATATGCATGAATTATCCAAAATCAGGGATTTATACATTTTTATTAAATAAAGTTTATTTTGTTATTTTGTCACAATTTTTAAATAATTTACCATAAAGCAAACATCTAAACACAAATACATAAAATAATAACTGTAACAGCTGTAAACTAATCATTATAAATTAATATTAAATTTATAATTAAACTTTTTAATTGTAATAATTAAAAAACAATTATAAAAATTATATTTAACATAGTTGGAAACGATAAGACATATAAAGATAACAACTAGTATTAACTGTTGGAAAAAAATATGACCAGTAAGTCATATTAATGTTAACTAAAAATTTGTAATATTGTACTCCAAAATCTCGATTTAATATAAATAGTTATTATTTTCAATTAATCTTCACTAAAATTAAATGAATCACAAAATTTTCGTTTGGATTAATATTCTACAATCAAGGAAATTATTTGTAAAATAATCACATTTTATTACAATCAAATTTTCTTTTTGACGCATATTTAACAATAATTACATTTAGAACAAAAATCCTTTTTCACCTGATAAAATCGTTTCTATTTTAATAGCGAAGAATATCCCAAACATTATATAAATTTAAAAATGAGAAACATCGTCGTACAGAGGAAGTACAATGTCAAGACCGAAATGAGTTTTCCTCTAAACTAATTAACTTTCAGTATATTTACAAAAAAAGTCTAGTGTAATGATGGAGAAGCTGCTTTTAAAAAATAATAAAATACTTTGCTTCCCGACAGAGTTCGAAGGGGCGGTTCGCGAGGATTCGTCTTACGAAACGAGACGGTAGACGAAGAATTCTTAAAAGAATCCCTCGAAGCTGAACAAAAGTGGCTAGGGAGATTTCGACAAAGTCAACCGGCTATGGTGCAACGTAAAGAAACCGGAGCTAGCAGCAGATACAGCTTTAGTACCGAATATAGTTCCGGTAAGAAAAACTTTAAATACATTTTCTTTTATTTTTATTTTTAATACGTAACGATTGTAACACTAAAAAACAAAAAAAAACAATCGAAATCTAGAATTTTGCTCGGAGCTGGAAGAAGTCTACGAGCAGTTATCGAAATGGCTGGACGAGCCACTGTCGAGTAACAACGAGACACGCGAATTGGACGCCCGTGACAAAGCAGTCGTAACATTCGCTGGATCGTTACTCAAACGAGCATTGAGCGAATCTTTCGCTGGTGTCCCCGTACAAGAAGGCGAACCTCAACCACTGTTTGACGCGAGCGACGTACAACAGAGGCACAAACTTGCACTCGCTGTCCGAAGTTTGAGTCTCGAACTCGCTCGGCAAAAAAGTAGGAGACAACCGTCGGTTAGTATACATTCTCAATTCCATATTAATTACATTACGTTTTCATTTTATTTTCGAAAGGTTCTCGTAAGCACTTACCACTCGATTATTATAGTCCTATACAGTAAATACGTGATTTACAGTTGCGTACCGTATTCTCCTGCAGATGGAATGAGAGACAGTGGTAAGATAATTGAAATATGCACCACGAGTATACGTTAAGTGAACACTCAAACATTGTGAAGATTAAAAGAAAAAGAAAATGTTGACTAACGTTATTAATTACGCGCGACACTAAATTTACAAGTATATATGTTATTATTTAACTTGCTATATCAAGCATCTCATTTAAAACACTACTATTTTCATGAGGGATTTTATACTGACTGAATATTCAATTAAATAACAATTTTGCGTTAGAATAAAGTTTTTAGAAAATATTTGAAATTTAATTATATACGCATAAGTTATATGTTTTAAATCTTTTTATATAGTAAATCATTTAAATATCCATGATTCTTCTCTCAAATGTTATATAATAACTGTCCAGTTGGGACAGATGAACTAAAAATAAAATTATTATATGTGCAGGTCTCCGTGTTACCTAATATTTATTAAATTTTATTGATTCGTTCTATTAAATTTTTTGTATTAAAAATCATTGTTAATGAAATTAATGTTAATCAGATTAAATATAGTAATATACTGGTGTTCATTAGATTTTTATGTTGCACATCTAAACTTTTGTATTCGTAATTTCTTACCTTACCTTTTGTATTTTGTCATGTAAAAGGGATTCCTGTTAATTAATAATAATTAAATAAGTAAATTGAAAAATTAACGGGATGTCGGACCCACATTACAGGAATCTGTTCTTTTAATCTTAAAAACTATTTAAAACATTAAACTAAAAATCTGTAAAAATTCATACGGTTAGCTTGAAACACAAGGTAGGGCTTGATGTTCTCATTTTTTTAATAATAATTGAGTTTATTTTTTGGTCGGTAATTATAAGCCGAAAAAAGCATAAACTTTCAACCCAAATATCGTAATCCAATTATGGATTTAAAAATCGGCAAAATAGGTATATTATTTAAAGCATGCCTAAGGGCTTGACGTTTAGGGTTTTTTGAAAAATGTATTCATTTGTAAAGTAAAAAATGACCATTTTCTGAGTCCTACATTCCCTTAAATAAAATTATTAAAGGTATTTTAATATTAAAATATGGGGTAAAACTAAACAATTTCGAAAAACTTGGAAATTTGGTTTTTGGTTCAGCAGTCCAACGTGGACTTTTTGACAAGTCATTTTTTGATGTTTTGATGTTTGATATCTCCACTCGAGATTTTACAGAGTTAAAATTGACGATAGAATGTGTAAAGTGAGAGTATTATACACTTTTGGAAAATGTAAAATTAAATAGATTTTACTATTTTGAGAAATATTACTGTTAAAAATAATTTTTTCATTCGTTTAGTCAATGTTTAAACGGTTATATCGTGAGAATTGTAAAAAGTATATACCCAAGGCATTTTTAACTTCAACACATAAAAGGACTATAAAGTCGATTATAAAATAGCTACATAACAGAAAAAGCCAATTCGTGTGGAGATGTAGTTATATACTTTTTAAAAATAAAATTCTTAATCTTGTATTTAAGTGTACTAATCAGCATTTACTTTACAATACATTTTACACCTTTTAAAAGTGTAAAATTATCGATTTACACATTTTACCCTCAGTGTTAATTTAAGTTTTAGGATTTGAGAGTGTACCGATTGTTACTTATTTCAATATATCATCAGTATCTACTCCCTCAATTGTCGATCATTAATTACGAATCATTATTAGTTTTATATACTAAAAGTATAATTTAATCGAAATGAATATATTTTTCTTTTTTGTGTTTAACATCTATATATATATATTTATACGTAGAATATTCAGTTCCACAAAAACGTACTGTAAAAAATGGAACATTTTTGCAATTAATTACGCTGCATTATATATTTAATGGCTATTATTAAAATTGCATATTCTAATTTATCTATAGCACACATACATTTACACGATAATAAAAGCGTATGGACAAAAAGTAATTATAGTCTATAAAAAAAAAACCATCCCGCACGCACTACGTTTTGCAATCAATCGATTAAATTAGATTGTACTCCCTTAAAATGATGATTGCAAAATAGTCGTGGGTGCGCGAGTAATATGATAAGTAAAGAAAGTATGAAAGCGACAAAGAAAATTGGTAGACCATCAATGGACATCAAATGAATAATCATCACGAACACGAGGAGGACGAGGTATTCGAGGATGCGATGACAGGAGAGCCAAAGATCTATCGTGATGCCAAAAATTCGCAACGTCGGAAACTGATGGCTATCACTTTTACATCGGAAGTTTTTCAGACGTTGTCCGAAGACGAGGCTACCGTATTTTTACCACCAAAATCAGGAACTACTCGCAAGAAGGTGCACCACCATTCGATACATTTTGTGCACGAAGCTCCGTACAATAATTAACATCGTGATGGCATTCAATAATCTAATAATTTATATTTTGTTTAACTCTCTCTCTTTCTCTCTCACTCCCTCTATCCATTGCTTTGAATTTTGCTTATACGTTGACTTTTTATTTTCTTTCCTTGTGACTAATATGCATACATTTTCGATTATAAACCTGTCTCTCGTTCTGTCGATGTAAACTTGACTCGTTTATCTTAAATATAAAATATTTTAATACATATTATTTACACTTAAAAAAATTATAAATTTATAAGTAGGACTTGTAAATCCTGGTTAAAAATCGCCTGATCCATTAAATACTCTTGATAACCGAATGGTTTCCTACAACTAATCTGAAACACAGTCATCCTAAATGTACCTATATCTATTTTAATTATAAGTATTATATAACACGATATTACATTTATCTGGATTATAAAAATGATATGTTCAAATTTTGTGTACGCAGGGTATTTCGGACTCAAAAAATTACTCATATTTAACCATTATATAAAATCCTTTTCGGCAGGCCCTTAAGCATGTTTTAAACAATATATCCAAATTTTTCCAGATTTTTACATTGATAATTTAATAAGGTTGTTTTTGGGTTGAAAGTTTACATGTCTTTTTTTATTAAGGAGATGTCGGACTAAGAAAATGGTTATTTTTAATATCTTTTTATAAACAAAAGAATAAATTTTGTTTAAATCTTATACGCCATGCCCTTGGGCATGTTTCAAACAATATACTCAAATTTTTTCAGATTTTTAAATTTGTAATTTAATTATCATTTTTTCGTTGAAAATTCATATCTTTTTAGATCAATAATTACCGACCGAAAATTGTTTATAGAATTATTATTAATAAATTTATTTTTTGTTAAAAAATCGAAACGTGATACCCTCGCTTTTGTTTTAAACTATCTATAAGAATTTATTCAAATTTTTAATTCAATATTTCGAAGATAATTATTATGTTGAAAGGTGTAGATCTCTGTAACTTGGGTCTGACATCCTGTTAATAATTACCGACCATACATTGTTTAATCTATTATTATGAAAAAAATGTCGTTTCATTCAAAATTTTAGATGTAATTTTTGGGTTGAAAGTTCCGTTTTAATTGAATGGATTAGAATCATGTTTTCTGTTCGTTTATTTATAATACCTATAGTTATATTTCAAGAAAAGAAAAAGGCGCCTAACTAACAACAAAATCCATGCTCCAAAATAAAGTTGATTATTTTTATTGTTATTATTTTTGAAACTGAATTAAGTATCGTTACACAGGAGTCACGAGAGAACAGTCCACAAGACGGTGGTCTTCTACCTATCGCCACCGGTAATTGGGGTTGCGGTTCAAGACTCAAAGGCGATCCACAATTAAAATTGGTAATCCAATGGCTCGCTGCTTCTATAGCTGGTGTTCCTAGGTTGATATACTACACTTCTGGACATTCTACGCTCTCTAAGGTTTGACTAACCTCACAAAATATTTACCTAATTTAGTCGAATAGTTTGTTGACCATTTACTTTTCAAATTACGTTATATTATTTTATAGTTAGATTCTGATAAATGAGTATAGCGTAATCTCCATAAAAAAAGTTAATGGGAAGCTACATGTGGTATTTCGGGCTTTTGGAAAAATACTTTATTCTTTAATATAGTCTTTTTATAGTTTTTAATATATAGTCTTTTTGATTATATTATAAAAGTTGATGAAAATTAATACGTAGAATCAAACATGAAATTACACGTAGAATTATCATTAAATTTTTATACGGAGAAAAAAAAGACGTATCATAAGGAATAAAGTATTTTTCCAAAAGTCCGAAAAATCACGTAGAATTCTACATGAACTTTTTTGATAGAGATGTAATAACTTTTAGTATACCGTCTAATTAATTAAATAAATATAATATATAAAGCACTCTTTGCATAATTCCATATCTACAAATTTCAAAAATTAAATTATCATTATTGCAGGGTGATACTTATTAAGCATAATTTTTTGTGAACAAACCGATACTTACCTCATAAATTTTACTAACAATATTATTTAAATCATATTTTACATTACGTTATTCATATTAATTTTTGCTATAAATTTTAGTATCAACTATACTAATTTTATCAATTCCTTCAGTTTTAGTTCTTTATTTTTGAAACGTATCCGAAAAAATATTCAACTGAATATTTGGTTCTCCAATTATAAAAATAAATAAAAATAATTACATATTATCTTGTCGATTGTACAGCTCGACACGGTGAGCCGAATACTCAGGGATCGGCAATGGTCAGTGGGTGATCTTGCAGCGGCAACTTTAAGGTTTTCGGTTCAAACGATCGAGGAAAGACTCGAAGGTCGAAATAGTCTTTTCGAAGAATTGATCGGGATGGATAAACCAAGTCCTTAACCCGAAGAGATGATATCCGTTTTGGTCGACCTACTCGCTACTATGATCGAAGACGGTATTACCATTTACGCGTAAAGATTATACATATAGATTTATACATAAGCGCCGTATTCTATATCGTCGATTTTAAATTAATTTTACTTTATCTTTTGATTCTTTTGACTGCCCATCTCTCCGTATACCTTATCATACCGAATTTTTTATTACTGTCCAATTATCAATCATTTTTTTAATCCTTAATTGTCACACCTCCAAATAACTATAAGTGTCATTGGGAGGTATTCTGGACCCTAACTGCATTTAAATTCCTGTAAAGTTTAATAATCAATTTTTTGATTCCACATTTTTTGCATATTATTTGAGGTCTCTTTGAAACAACTAAATGGTATTCTAATTCAAATTTCATTATTGTCGTATCAAAAAAAATTAAAAATCCCGCTGAAAACGTGTTAAAAAAATTTTTTAAAATGATGGGATATTTCGGGACTTCCCAGTGACACTTAAGAGATAATATAAATAATAACAATTAATAATTTTGGATATAAAAACACTTGAAAAATCTTATAAAATAATAGAAAAAAAATCATGTTTTGTTTACAAATGTTAAATTTAAGTGTGATCAGAAATTGAGTATTAATCAATCAATTAAGTTTACGTCTTTTTTTGTACCCTTTAAATGTACGAAAGAAACTTTCGTAAGGTGAAAATCTTTTTGTTTCAATTGACATACTTTTTAAATCGAATTTGCACTGTACAATAATATGTAGATATATATACATACATAAACCAATGCGTATAATATTTTAAACGAATCACTAAAAATCGGGAATGAGCCAGTGAAAGTAATTTAAAAAAAAGGAATGTATATCAGAGAATCGTTATAATATGTATATATATATAATATATTGTAATGACGCTTTAACAAAATGTAATTGGCGATTTATGCAAAACGACACTCGATATTACCGAAAATTGAGTACATGGCTATAGGAGCCGATAACTTATTAAAGGGGAAAAAATATTACCAAGAAGATTTGTACACGTACGTCTGGTTTACTTATCAGCAGTTGAGCATTCGCACCTTTTTCAACTATGAGAATATAATGGCCTTTCACATTTTTTTTAATTACGTCATAAATATTAATGGGATGTAAAAATCAAATTGTTACCTACCGAGTCAATGCAGCTGAAGAAACTATTTTATTTAAATAAATATGGTAAATTATGGGCAAGACATTATCTATCACTGAGTTAGATTTGAAATTAGAATATCAATCCATTAAAAAATGACATTGGCGTGAAGTTTGACTGTTAAATATGTAACAGAAAACTAAGATTCGAATTTGGTATCATGGTTTTTCACAATTTATCATATTTATTTAATTAAAATTGTCTCAAAATTGACTCTAAAATCTCCTTATATCACGAATCTTTTAGGCGATTGAACGAATAGTTTTTATTTTTAAGATAAAAAAAGGTGTGCAATAAGAACCAAAAAATTGTAATCGTTTGATGTGATAAGCGCAAGTAGTGATTCTTACTTACAAGTGCACTTGACTATGTATTGTCAATGCGAGATATGCACTATTTACTGGTGATTGTAATCAAAGTGAAAAAAGAAAATTAATTAGGTTAATTATTACGTTGAGGTGTATTTATTCGTGATGTATTATTTCCAATTGAGAAATATTTGAAAGTTATATAGTTTAAAAAGAAAATTGCTTGAATCACGACACGCTGATATCTTCTGACACACATATCAGCCGAAAAATAATAATAAATCGCGCAAAAATTTGCACAAATTTTAATGTTACAAAAGAATACACAAATTTTTACATTATTATTCAATTACAAAAAATATATATATATTGTATCACATTTCTTATTAAAACACAAAATCGAATTTAGAAATAACGTCAATCAAAATAATAACGAATTTATTTAGCGAAAACTATAGACATTATTGCAGTGAAAAAAATGTATAGCGGCATTGTATCCTCCGAAATATACAATAAGAAAAAAAGGAACACTTTACGTAACGCTATATATTTTGTACAGCGATATTGAATTAAGTTGAACTATGAACAAAAAAAATTAGATTTTTAGATGAAAGTTTATAGTGATGAGCATTTTTTATCAAAAAGGAAGTATAAATAATGGGTGAAGAGATAAATAAATACTTATTTCACAAGCACTTTGTAACAACAAATCAATCTCGATCGATTGTTTTTTTTTCTTTTTTGGTGGCTTTTTTTACAAAGAAAAAAAAATTTAATAGAAAAAAATATATATAATTTATACGCTTTTGTAGAATAAAGTAGAAGGGATCGACATTCTTGTGGCCTATCGAAAGAAATCATTGGTGAGAACGTGCCAATTAAAATGAGGTCTTCCATAATGTGCAGCGGCTAAAATTTGTGAAACGCGTTTTGATTGTACATATAACGGCGGCAATGATTTGATTATGTATATGAAGAAAAAAGATGCGCGTGACGGTATGTAATAGATGATGATGTTAATAAATTTTTATGAGTTTTAAAAACTAATTAATTCTTTTTTTTATTCTTTACCCCCCAAAATGGTCTACGTTACCTAATGAAAAGTCTTCGAACATTAAATCACAGCTTTTATTTTATATCACATGTTAAAAATTTTTATCTTTTTTTTTAAATTTTTTTGTTATTTTTTTTGGTATATTAAAATCGTACAAATTTACCACACACGAATGACATTTTGAGAGTGGTTTAGTATTCACTTTAATGGACATTTTGTAGAAAATTTAAGATTGACTTTTACGCTTTTCAAAGCTTTGGCCAACCACTTGAATCAAATATTGAAGCCGGTACGAACCCCGTTAAAAAAAATTAATGTTTAGCCCTGAGACTATGGCAATGAACATGCAGTAATAATAAACAAAACGATTGGAAAAAATAAAACTAACGCTATATTAATCTATCAAAAAAAGAGACTCCGCATACGGCGCGCAACGCCTTGTCTATCATACAGAATATTGAATTTGTGAACAAATTGATTTGTGTCATTGCAACCTTTGGTAATAATGCCCAGATACGTCATAAGGCCAAAATCGTTGCATTGCTAAAATACAATAAATTTTGTTAAATTCTACACTATTTTAATAAATTTATGTAATATAAAAATTAATCTTACATTGTAGAAATCAGCTTTGAACTTTGGATTGTTTAATACAGGCAAGCGATGACTTAGAGAACAAGCTGCTCTTAGAACTTCATGATTTCCTTGTAGTTCACCATTTTGAACTGCTTGAACGTACCTTAAAACTAGCTTTACCCTAGAGTGTAACATTTTAATTGCGCTATGTTGTGCAACCAAATGCTCTGCCACTATAAATATATTTATTACAATATTATTTTTATTAAATTTACCAGTGGTCATTAAAACAAACTTTTAAATTTTTTATAAACTTTTATCACTACCTAAAGAGCTTTCTCCTTGATCGTTGGTGCACATTCTGGCAACATGATCGACTCCAATCCTTTCTGCTTCTTCGGTAGCTAATGTGTAAGTCAAAGGTACAAAAAGCATTGTAGCTTCTCCGTTTACTAAATCTATTACCGATTCGTAGATGGATACTGGTAGTTGCTAAAATTAGATAATAAGGTACAGTTTCTCAAAGTACCGGACACAGAACAATAAAGTTGACAAAACTTACATCTGTACTTTTAGGTCGTGGATCAAGTTTTAACATAACCGGACTTTCATTAATTTCACATATTTGTTTATGCACTTTAATATCTCTTTCATTTGGCATACTACCAGTGGTATACCAGCCAAGAAAGTCCATTTCGCTAAATACTTGCTTGAATTGTTCCTCTTTTGTGTTGTAATAGTCTCTATCAATTATAACATCATCTCCAATACACGTAAATAATAACTCAAACGAATTCATAATCTCAATGTTGCGGCCCTTTTGTTTTCCAATCAACGCTCCGTATACTGGAATAAAAAATAAATAAAACTTTCTGACAATTGAACAGTTAAATTGCTTAGTGGGATTTATTAGAAATACTTTGCAAATTTACCTAGTTGATCGCTACCCTCTTGAGCTCGAAGCCTAGTCCAGTGTTCGCTGACGTTCATGATAACTAAAGGATGAAGACTAATTGATACGGAACCAACTGTGCCAGAAGAAGCCATAACACGAGTAGAATTACTAGACATTCCAGTATCAATAGTAACTTGAGGTTCATTTGCAATAATTTCCATGGTTGCTTCCTGAGCTTCAGAGGCACCACCGCCACTCGAACCGGATGCTCCGACGTTACTCTCGTCTACCTCCATCTCGCTCGCCTGCTGCTTCTCCTCGCTCATTTTACGTATTTTCTGTAAACCCCGAAAAAAAAATCGGTTATTCAGTTACACGCCTCTCGAGAGAAAATACACACACGCAAGCTTCGAAATATTGAGGTTATGTACTATTTTCTCCCCTACATGTATGTATGTATGTATATATATATATGTATGCATATAATAATTACAGATTTGTTTTCACGCATTTTATGATATAAACGAACTAGTTTATCTACACTCTACACGATTTACATCTATAAACTTAATTCACCACTTTGCTATTCGTTCGTAATTTTTTGGTAATAAAAAAAAGGATTCGTATATTTGTTAATTAATTATTCTTTTCGATTCTGATGGTTACACATAAAATTCAAAGAGCGTCGGTGTACTTAAGTATTTAAAAGAAAAGAAAACGACTGTCCAAATTGATCGTAAGTAAATATCCTATATATGCTCTGCTCTGTATTTCATAAGAAGTAACACACGTTTACAATGTAAAACTACAAGTAGATATTGTTTACCTATATTACAATATACGCTCGTCTTCTTTTGTTACTTTCAGATTTATATCCTCTCTCTACTTCTATGTCTATACATATATTATATATACATATATGTGTGTGTGTGTGTGCGCGGAGAGATTGTGTAGAAAATGTATCAGCGAGTCTGACGTTCGGCGTGTGTCAAATAAAAAAGACAACGCGCCTACTACACGCCCTTATTTTATTCGCGTAAAAGAAATGTTTATACCGCAACAAAAGGAGTTAGGACTTGTTTAAAGAAAAGTTATACTATACATATTGCTTTAGAATTGTCGATTGTATTTTTTGAAACTGTTTAAATTAAATTTGAATTGTTTAATAACGAGTGTGCACATTGCGCGGGAATTAAAAATCGAATACTTAGTCCTTTATAAATTTGTATAGTTTAATACTTAAGTTAATAAATATAAGTACACGCGACTTTCACGCACCGGTTACAGGATTTTGGATATGTATAGGTATATATATACGTATATATATATAGTGTTGAAATGAAACTCGTGGGATTGTGATGCGCGTGTGCGAAGGTCGCGGAAACCCCGCGATAATTCGAAAAAGAAAATAAAAATTATTTACGTTTGCAATCATCTTTTGTGTGAAGCAAATGTATGTCTATACGTATTTCATATAGAGTTCAATGAATTTTTTAATTTAAATAAAACTATCTCGAAATTTGGACTATTTCCACATTTTTATTGTATACAGTATCTTTTTATTTTTAAAATGTAACATTTATAAAATAAATAAATAAATAATAATACATTTATAATAATGATAATAATAATAAATTTATTCTTTTTACGTAACTTTATACGTAACTGAAAGTGTTAAAATATTAATGTTATAGAATGTAATAATAGAGTTTATTCTTATTTTGTTAAAAATTTAATAATTTAAAAAATAGTTTTTTCCAAAATATAAAACGAATGTTAACTTGAAAATATTTAATAGTATATTATATCGTAATAAGCGTAAAAAGTATAAGGCTATAACGTCGATAAATTATACCTATACATTATAAAATAGAAAATTCTTGTGGAAATATACTTTATACTTTTTAAAATTAATTTATTTTTCTAATCATTATCTATTCTTCCAATACTTACGTCTTACACTTTTTAAAAGACGCAAATCATCTTAAGTGTACAATTCTCGCTTCACACATTGTAATATTAATTACGTATTATATTTTAAAATCCTAAAATGAATGATAAAACCATATATGTAAGGTAAAATGTAGTACTTAAAGAAAAGAAAAAATGTTGAGTAAATATTTTGTCAGTTTACCAAAGTATAATCAAGATGAAGTTTTAAACCCCTTATCCATATAAAGCGCAATGTATATAGGTATAAACACACCGATAAACTAAAATAAAAATCATTGTTTAGTTTCATAGTCCCCACTTGTTCGGCATTGTAAAAAATAGTTTATTGTAAAAATGTAAGGTGCAACTGCACGTATTATACATATATACATGGCGATAAAGAGAGAATAAAAATACGCGAATAGGAAAAAAAGCAAAAAGTATATATGAAAAGTAGTATATCACCGAATCAATCATGATATACGTTATGTGTAATTTAGAGAGAAGGGATAAATGAGAGCGGCGAATTTATACAGAGAGGGAGAAGAAGAAACGAGAGAGAAAGTACGTAAGAGGGAAAACATCATTTGATACATTGCTCAGTTTGCATCTCGTGAGAATAGTGTACTTTATATATACTTACTATTTTCTTTTACTATCAGTACTTTCATATTTTGTACCTTCGTAGTCGAGTAATTCGTTATTTACACACACGTATTCATCTTAATTCAAATACCGACGCAAATATAAAAATACACAAAGGTGTTAAAAAATAATTTTTATAAGGTAAATCTTATAATACATTATAACACATTGTAGACAACTAAGCGTGTAGACAAGTTTTAAAATTGTGAATAGACGAAAATAATGTTAGTTGAAATATATTTGTAAGAACAATTTAAATTTTTATCTATATATAAATGCGCTTTAAGTTATGGGCACGGTGTAGAGTCAGTATCTCTATCGCTTCGTTGTTTCGTGTGATTAAGTAAATTAAATACCAGACAGTGATTGGGTGGTACGTAACCTGAATGTGTGTTACATACAACCTCTATACGTACGTGTATATATCTATATATGTACGTGATGTAGTAATATGGTTAAATCGTTCTCAACTGCAAAAAATACTGAATTATTTTTTTAAGTTCTCAAACGCGTTTGTAAATTTTATTTTTTATTTTCGTTTTGTTTATTTATTGCTGAAAATTAAATTAACAAGAAATTGCCGAAGTATAAAATATAAGAATAATAAATTCGATAACTCATTGGTTATTTATATTAATATTTCTAAGCAATTTAATTATCTATATATCGGGAGATTTTCTTGTGAAAAGTAATTCTTCATAAATTTTTTTTAAAAAGGATATAAACATAAACGTTTAGCAAACGATATAACTCTGATCAATTAAAAATGATTGAAAATGCACTGATTCCATATTAATTTATATTTTTCAAAAAAATCTATATAAACTATTTGGACGCATATATTGACATGAGATCGCTACTCAGTAAATGGCTACAAAATTTTTGTTGATTCCACTAGGGATTAAGCTATGTTCTTTAAAAAATTTTTTACAAGTTATAATTATTATGAAAAATTTTTGTTTTGATACATGAAATGCAATGTATATCTATAAATATACGCAAATTTAATAATAAATTAATAATAATAATAATTAATTTTAAAAAAAAAATTTAATATAAATATAAAATATGTGTCTATTGAAAAAAGTTTTTTACTTGGTTTATCAGAAATTACTATATACGATACCGTTCATTATTACAATTTTTTTATTGGTTTTATAGTTTTTTTAACCGGGTATATATAGCGATTTTTTTATTTACTTAGTTTTGTATTTGATTCGGTTCGAAAATAAATGTTAATAATATGTCGTCCGAAACGTCGCCAATTGATATAAAATAGTATTACATTGGTTCATAATTGGTATCAAACAATACACCAGAAAGAAAATAAATTAAATATTCTGCATTCCAAAATTTTTTAGTGTTATCTGTGTATTTTCCTTACGATAGATTTTTCGGTTCTTTAGCAAATAAATCGAAATTTTCAACATTATATAGTTATACAAAAATGTATTTTATTATATACATTATTTATTATAAATATGTATACAAAATGACGAATTCAAAAATAATATTACTTTTCTTTTAATTTTCCAAGAAACCCCTTGAAAACATGGATGCAGAATTAGATGAGATATTAGCGAAAAGTATTTCAAAAGAAGTGCCTATCAGATACATGACTTACAAAGGTATGTTCGTACCCGATTCTTACGCTGACATAGCCGATGACATTGAAAATTTTCAAATTTACGATGACGACGTTTGGGTTAGCAGTTTCCCAAAATCAGGTAGACATATTTAATTTTATATGCATCTATATATTTAATTGTACAACTACAACAAAAGATTATGCGTGTTTTTAGGTACTACTTGGACGCAAGAAATGGTTTGGAATATTGCTAACGATTTAAATTTCGACGGCGCTAAAGAGAACCTAATCGAGAGATTTCCATTCGTCGAGTAAGCACGTTTTTTCAAATATTACATGTCATTGATCTATTTTCTTATTCGTTCACATACTTATTCATTATTGTTAAGAAAGTAGATTTTGACGGTGTTGGTGAATATAATAAGCAACACTTGTTAATTAATTATAGCATTATAGCAATGATAGCACTAGCAAATGTTAATTAGGTTTGTTTATGTGTGTTAATTTATTTATAAATTATTTACTTTATTTACATTTACATTATTCTGATAAGCATAATTTAAAAAAAAGGATGAAAGAGGAACCGATTCAGTGATACTGTTTTTTCACTTATAATGTAAAACCTGACGAAATATAGTAATGGCTGATGAGGACCTATCAAACGTTCTAATGCTAATTAAGTAACAAACGTTGTCATTTGTTTACCAATACCGACAAATACTTATATTTCTTATTACTCTATTACATTTATATTTTTGACTTATACATTCGTTTTTCTATATATAAATGCCTGTATAGATTTCAAGGTTCAACGACTACTGGATGGATATTCACAAATCAATCAGGAATAAAGATTCCCTATCCGAAATCGAAGAGTGTCGAATTCGCCTCGGAGAAGCCGAGACCTCGATTTCTCAAAACTCACCTGCCGTTTCACCTGTTACCACGTCAATTACAAACTGGAGAAAAAAATGCTAAACTCGTCTACGTGTGCAGAAATCCAAAGGACGTTTGTATCTCTTACTACTATCATTACAAACTGCTCGAAGCGTATTGTGGTACATTCGACGATTTTTGCAAATTATTCTTAGGAGACAAAAGTTAGTATACATTATTTTTTTTTATTAATTTTCATATATACTTGTGTACTTTATATTATTCCCACATTTTCGCAGCGTATTACGCGCCATTCTGGGAGCACGTTATCGAATACTGGAAGAGAAGAGACGATGAAAATATTTTGTTCCTTAAATACGAGGATATGAAAACGGTAGGAATGAACGATCATAACTGTGGTACGCTTCGAGCAGTTTGTAATTATAATAGTAAGAGATACAAACGTCCTTTGGATTTCTGCACACGTAGACGAGTTTAGCATTTTTTTCTCCAGTTTGTAATTGACGTGGTAACAGGTGAAACGGCAGGTGAGTTTTGAGAAATCGAGGTCTCGGCTTCTCCGAGGCGAATTCGACACTCTTCGATTTCGGATAGGGAATCTTTATTCCTGATTGTTTGTGAATATCCATCCAGTAGTCGTTGAACCTTGAAATCTATAGATTTATATATAGAAAACGAATGTATAAGTCAAAAATATAAATGTAATAGAGCAATAAGAAATAAAGTATTTGTTGGTATTTAATTAGCATTAGAACGTTTTGATGGTTCTAATCAGCCATACTATATTTCGTCAGGTTTTACATTATACGTGAAAAACCAGTATCACTGAATCGGTTCCTCTTTCACCTTTTTTTTAAATTATGCTTATCAATATATAAACGTAAAAAAGTAAATAATTTATAAATAAATTAACACACATAAAAAACCTAATTAACAGTTTGCTATAGCTATCATTGCTATAATGCATAATTAATTAACAAGTGTTGCTTATTATATTCACCACACCGTCAAAATCTACTTTCTTAACATAATGATAATATGTGAACGAATAAGAAAATAGATCAATGACATGTAATATTTGAAAAAACGTGCTTACTCGACGAATGGAAATCTCTCGATTAGGTTCTCTTTAGCGCCGTCGAAATTTAAATCGTTAGCAATATTCCAAACCATTTCTTGCGTCCAAGTAGTACCTGAAAACACGCATAATCTTTTGTTGTAGTTGTACAATTAAATATATAGATGCATATAAAATTAAATATGTCTACCTGATTTGGGAAACTGCTAACCCAAACGTCGTCATCGTAATTTGAAAATTTTCAATATCGGCTATGTCAGCGTAAGAATCGGGTACGAACATACCTTTGTAAGTCATGTATCTGATAGGCACTTCTTTTGAAATACTTTTCGCTAATATCTCATCTAATTCTGTATCCATGTTTTCAAGGGGTTTCTTGGAAAATTAAAAAAAAGTAATATTATTTTGAATTTGTCATTTTGTATACATATTTATAATAAATAATGTATATAATAAAATACATTTTTGTATATGTAAATGTTGAAAATTTCGATTTAGTTTCTAAAGAACGGAAAAATCTATCGCAAGGAAAATACACAGATAACACTAAAAAATTATTGGAAAGCATATTTAATTTATTTCTTTCTGGTGTATTGTTGATACCAATTATGAACCAATGTAATACTATTTTATATCAATTGGCGACGTTTCGGACGACATATTATTAACATTCTTTTCGAACCGAATCAAATACAAAACTAAGTAAATAAAAAAATCGCTATATATACCGGTTAAAAAAACTATAAAACCAATAAAAAAATTGTAATAATGAACGGTATCGTATATAGTAATTTCTGATAAACCAAGTAAAAAACTTTTTTCAATAGACACATTTTTATATTTATATTAAATTTTTTTTTTAAAATTAATTATTATTATATTTATTATTAAATTTGCATATTTATAATATACATTGCATTTCATGTATCAAAACAAAAATTTTCATAATAATTATAACTTGTAAAAAATTTTTAAAGAACATAGCTTATTAATATAGAGTAATTTAAATAACATCATATGCGTCCAATATTTATATAGATTTTTTGAAAAATATAAATATGGAATCAGTGCATTTCAATCATTTTTAATTGATCAGAGTTATATCGTTTGCCAAACGTTTTTGTTTATACCTTTTTAAAATAAAATTTATGAAGAATTACTTTTCACAAGAAAATCTCCCGTTATAGATACAATGCTTAGAAATATTAATATAAATAACCATGAGTTATCGATTTATTATCTTACATTTATACTTCGGCTATTTGTTGTTAATTTAATTTTCAGCAATAAATAAACAAAACGAAAATAAAAAATAAAATTTACAAACGCGTTTGGGAACTTACAAAAATAATTCAGTATTTTGCAGTTGAGAACGATTTAACCATATTACTACATCACGTACATATATAGATATATACATACGTATAAGGTTGTATGTACACACATTCAGGTTATGTACCACCCAATCACTGTCTGGTATTAATTTACTTAATCACACGAAAACGAAGCGATAGAGATACTGACTCTACACCGTGCCCATAACTTAAAGCGCATTTATATAGATAAAAATTTAAATTGTTCTTCAAATATATTTCAACTAACATTATTTTCGTCTATTCACAATTTTAAAACTTGTCTACACGCTTAGTTGTCTACAATGTGTTATAATGTATTATAAGATTTACCTTATAAAAATTATTTTTTAACACCTTTGTGTATTTTTATATTTGCGTCGGTATTTGAATTAAGATGAATACGTGTGTGTAATAACGAATCACTCGACTACGAAGGTAAAAATATAAAAGTACTGATAGTAAAAGAAAATAGTAATATATAAAGTACACTATTCTCACGAGATGCAAACTGAGAAATGTATCAAATGATGTTTTCCCTCTTACTACTTTTCTCTCTCGTTTCTTCTTCTCCCTCTCTGTATAAATTGCGCCGCTCTCATTTATCCCTTCTCGTAAAATTACACATACGTATATCATGATTGATTCGGTGATATACTACTTTCATATATACTTTTTGCTTTTTTTCCTATTCGTATTTTTATCTCTCTTTATCACCAGTATATATATATAATACGTGCAGTTGCAACCTTACATTTTTACAATAAACTATTTTTTCAATGACGAAACAAGTGGGGGACTATGAAACTAAAACAATGATTTTTATTTTAGTTTATCGGTGTGTTTATACCATATACATTGAGCTTTATATGGATAAGGGGTTTAAACTTCATCTTGATTATACTTTGGTAAACTGACAAAATATTTACTCAACATTTTTTCTTTCTTTAAGTACTGCATTTACCTTACATATATGGTTTTATCATCATTTTAGGATTTAAAAATAATAACTTAGTAATATTACAATGTGTGAAGCGAGAATTGTACACTTAAGATGATTTGCGTCTTTTAAAAGGTAAGACGTAAGTATTGGAAGAATAGATGATTAGAAAATAAATTATTTTAAAAAGTATAAATATATTCCACAAGAATTTTCTATTTTATAATGTATAGGTATAATTTATCGACGTTATAGCCTTATACTTTTTACGCTTATTACGATAATATACTATTAAATATTTTCAAGTTACATTCGTTTTATATTTTGGAAAAAACTATTTTTAAATTATATTTTTAAACATAAGAATAAACTCTATTATTAATCTATACATGTAATATTTTAAATATTAATGTTATAGAATGTAATAATAGAGTTTATTCTTATTTTGTTAAAAATTAATAATTTAAAAAATAAGTTTTTTTCCAAAATATAAACGAATGTTAACTTGAAAATATTTAATAGTATATTATAGTCGTAATAAGCGTAAAAAGTATAAGGCTATAACGTCGATAAATTATACCTATACATTATAAAATAGAAAATTCTTGTGGAAATATACTTTATACTTTTTAAAATTAATTTATTTTTCTAATCATTATCTATTCTTCCAATACTTACGTCTTACACTTTTTAAAAGACGCAAATCATCTTAAGTGTACAATTCTCGCTTCACACATTGTAATATTAATTACGTATTATATTTTAAAATCCTAAAATGAATGATAAAACCATATATGTAAGGTAAAATGTAGTACTTAAAGAAAAGAAAAATGTTGAGTAAATATTTTGTCAGTTACCAAAGTATAATCAAGATGAAGTTTTAAACCCCTTATCCATATAAAGCGCAATGTATATAGGTATAAACACACCGATAAACTAAAATAAAAATCATTGTTTAGTTTCATAGTCCCCACTTGTTCGGCATTGTAAAAAATAGTTTATTGTAAAAATGTAAGGTGCAACTGCACGTATTATACATATAGGTATACACGGCGATAAAGAGAGAATAAAAATACGCGAATAGGAAAAAAAGCAAAAAGTATATATGAAAGTAGTATATCACCGAATCAATCATGATATACGTTATGTGCAATTTAGAGAGAAGGGATAAATGAGAGCGGCGAATTTATACAGAGAGGGAGAAGAAGAACGAGAGAGAAAGTACGTAAGAGGGAAAACATCATTTGATACATTGCTCAGTTTGCATCTCGTGAGAATAGTGTACTTTATATATACTTACTATTTTCTTTTACTATCAGTACTTTCATATTTTGTACCTTCGTAGTCGAGTAATTCGTTATTTACACACACGTATTCATCTTAATTCAAATACCGACGCAAATATAAAAATACACAAAGGTGTTAAAAAATAATTTTTATAACGTAAATCTTATAATACATTATAACACATTGTAGACAACTAAGCGTATAGACAAGTTTTAAAATTGTGAATAGACGAAAATAATGTTATAGTTGAAATATATTTGTAAGAACAATTTAAATTTTTATCTATATATAAATGCGCTTTAAGTTATGGGCACGGTGTAGAGTCAGTATCACTATCGCTTCGTTGTTTCGTGTGATTAAGTAAATTAAATACCAGACAGTGATTGGGTGGTACGTAACCTGAATGTGTGTTACATACAACCTCTATACGTACGTGTATATATCTATATATGTACGTGATGTAGTAATATGGTTTAAATCGTTCTCAACTGCAAAAAATACTGAATTATTTTTTAAGTTCTCAAACGCGTTTGTAAATTTTATTTTTTATTTTCGTTTTGTTTATTTATTGCTGAAAATTAAATTAACAAGAAATTGCCGAAGTATAAAATATAAGAATAATAAATTCGATAACTCATTGGTTATTTATATTATATTTCTAAGCAATTTAATTATCTATATATCGGGAGATTTTCTTGTGAAAAGTAATTCTTCATAAATTTTTTTTTAAAAAGGATATAAACATAACGTTTAGCAAACGATATAACTCTGATCAATTAAAAATGATTGAAAATGCACTGATTCCATATTAATTTATATTTTTCAAAAAAATCTATATAAACTATTTGGACGCATATATTGACATGAGATCGCTACTCAGTAAATGGCTACAAAATTTTTGTTGATTCCACTAGGGATTAAGCTATGTTCTTTAAAAAATTTTTTACAAGTTATAATTATTATGAAAATTTTTGTTTTTGATACATGAAATGCAATGTATATCTATAATATACGCAAATTTAATAATAAATTAATAATAATAATAATTAATTTTAAAAAAAAAATTTAATATAAATATAAAATATGTGTCTATTGAAAAAGTTTTTTACTTGGTTTATCAGAAATTACTATATACGATACCGTTCATTATTACAATTTTTTTATTGGTTTATAGTTTTTTTAACCGGGTATATATAGCGATTTTTTTATTTACTTAGTTTTGTATTTGATTCGGTTCGAAAATAAATGTTAATAATATGTCGTCCGAAACGTCGCCAATTGATATAAAATAGTATTACATTGGTTCATAATTGGTATCAAACAATACACCAGAAAGAAAATAAATTAAATATTCTGCATTTCCAAAATTTTTTAGTGTTATCTGTGTATTTTCCTTACGATAGATTTTTCGGTTCTTTAGCAACTAAATCGAAATTTTCAACATTATATAGTTATACAAAAATGTATTTTATTATATACATTATTTATTATAAATATGTATACAAAATGACGAATTCAAAATAATATTACTTTTCTTTTAATTTTCCAAGAAACCCCTTGAAACATGGATGCAGAATTAGATGAGATATTAGCGAAAAGTATTTCAAAAGAAGTGCCTATCAGATACATGACTTACAAAGGTATGTTCGTACCCGATTCTTACGCTGACATAGCCGATGACATTGAAAATTTTCAAATTTACGATGACGACGTTTGGGTTAGCAGTTTCCCAAATCAGGTAGACATATTTAATTTTATATGCATCTATATATTTAATTGTACAACTACAACAAAAGATTATGCGTGTTTTAGGTACTACTTGGACGCAAGAAATGGTTTGGAATATTGCTAACGATTTAAATTTCGACGGCGCTAAAGAGAACCTAATCGAGAGATTTCCATTCGTCGAGTAAGCACGCTTTTTTCAAATATTACATGCCATTGATCTATTTCTTATTCGTTCACATCCTTATTCATTATTGTTAAGAAAGTAGATTTTGACGGTGTTGGTGAATATATAAGCAACACTTGTTAATTAATTATAGCATTATAGCAATGATAGCACTAGCAATGTTAATTAGGTTTTTTATGTTTGTTAATTTATTTATAAATTATTTACTTTATTTACATTTACATTATTCTGATAAGCATAATTTAAAAAAAAGATGAAAGAGGAACCGATCAGTGATACTGTTTTTTCACTTATAATGTAAAACCTGACGAAATATAGTAATGGCTGATGAGGACCTATCAAAACGTTCTAATGCTAATTAAGTAACAAACGTTGTCATTTGTTTACCAATACCGACAAATACTTATATTTCTTATTGCTCTATTATACATTTATATTTTTGACTTATACATTCGTTTTTCTATATATAAATATCTATAGATTTCAAGGTTCAACGACTACTGGATGGATATTCACAAATCAATCAGGAATAAAGATTCCCTATCCGAAATCGAAGAGTGTCGAATTCGCCTCGGAGAAGCCGAGACCTCGATTTCTCAAAACTCACCTGCCGTTTCACCTGTTACCACGTCAATTACAAACTGGAGAAAAAAATGCTAAACTCGTCTACGTGTGCAGAAATCCAAAGGACGTTTGTATCTCTTACTACTATCATTACAAACTGCTCGAAGCGTATTGTGGTACATTCGACGATTTTTGCAAATTATTCTTAGGAGACAAAAGTTAGTATACATTATTTTTTTTTTTATTAATTTTTCATATATACTTGTGTACTTTATATTATTCCCACATTTTGCAGCGTATTACGCGCCATTCTGGGAGCACGTTATCGAATACTGGAAGAGAAGAGACGATGAAAATATTTTGTTCCTTAAATACGAGGATATGAAAACGGTAGGAATGAACGATCATAACTGTGGTACGCATCGAGAAAAAATTGTACAATTATTCATTTATTCAATTTTTTACAGGATCTTCCAGCCGTGATACGAAAAACAGCCGAGTTTTTAGGGAAGTCACTGACCGATCAGCAAGTGGAAGATTTAAATGTACACTTGAGTTTTAAAAGTATGAAAGATAATCCGGCATTGAACATGGGTCAAATCGCTGAAAATATAAATGAAAGTAAAATTTATGGGGAAAATTTCGTGGCTGAAGGAGAATTTATTAGGAAAGGCGTAAGTGGTCAGTGGAAAACTGAAATGTCTAAGGAAATGATCAAAAAGTTCGACGAGTGGACGATGGAAAAATTGAAGGACTACAAAAATTTGCAAAATGAATTTGTGTGACAACGCAAACGATGAATAAATCATCCACTTACTTAACTAAAACAAAAAACACTAAAAGATTTTTGTAAAAATGTTTAAAACGTGTATTTTTATATAATTATTTTTTTAATTGAGTTTAATCATTTAAGTAATAAATGAATCTATTGAGAACCATCAGTAAGAGATGTTTTTTCTATAATACGTGTTTATTTTTTATTAGTTTTTATTAATTCTATAATGTTTTTTCTATAATTTTTCTATAATTATTTAATTGAGTAAAAATGGTCTTATAATGCGATAAATATTAAAATTTTACAGATGAAAAAATTTCACGATTTTTAAGATTTCTAAGAGTTAAATAAACAACACTTTGTTAATGATTTTAAGTCGATAAACGATGTAGTTCATAAGTTATACTCGAATGATTAATTGAAAAAATTGGAAGCAAAATTTTAATCTAATTACTTTGCTGAAAATCTAAAATTACTCGGTAGCATTTTAAATATTTGTAAATCTTAGAAGTATTCATTACTCTTCTTTTAATAATTATTTTAATTTATGCGATAAGTCAATTCAGTTTTGAAAGTATATTTACTTTACATATACACGTTAATAATTCGTCGTTATTCGTAAGACATTTAATCAAATGTAACAACTAATTTTTATAAAATAATTGTTATAATTGTAACAGTCTCTTTCTTTGTATTTTCATAACATGCGGTGTATGTATAACGAAAATAAAATCGAAAATATATAATATTGAGGACCGACGCGGTGGCGGAGTGGCGGAGACGCACCTCGGCCGATCACGAAAGTTAAGCAGCACTGAGTGCGGTTGGCACTTGGATGGGTGACACTTCTTGTGCGGCTTTCGGGATCGGTTAGGTGTTTAGTGTTTTTCCACACTTCACAACGTGAGCGGAAGGTGTGGAACATTCGGTTTCGGTGTTTGGGCCTACGCAAGGTGACCTGAACATCTAAACAGAATGTTTCAATACACCGGCCGTCTCGGGGAAGGTTTTCCTACAAGGTTTTCCCTTCCTCACGGGCATAACCCCGGGCGAATGCGAGACGGTGGGGACCGGGATGGGAAAAAATTGGAATGTTTTCACCCCCATACATAGGTGGTAGGGGTGTCCCTGTAAAAACCCGTTAAATGGGTATACGGGGTGATGAGCAAAGAGAATAAAGAAAAAAATATATATATGGGGTATTCCACGTGAAGTGGTCCGACCAAAATTTTAAAATGCGCCAAATTTTGGGTACACATTGCAAATGTTTTTCAGAATACAGAAAAAAATTTGTAGGTACTGGAATTTATTAGTTCAAAAGTTATTCTAACCTCAAAAAGTGAACTTTTTCCAGTTTTTTTCAACACCAGCTGGGTTTATCGCTATTTAACTCAAAATCTATCAACTTTTACTATAGAACATTATATGTAACATTCGTTGCTAATTATGTCTAGAATTTATCCTTCTGGGTTAGAATTTCTAATTTCAAGGTAAATGTTACATAAACTACATGTCAATATTCAACTTGAAAAAATTCTAACTTCGCCACAATTGATTTTTTTATCCAAAAGTCCAAAAGAAAGCTTGGAGCAATACCTTTCAAATGGTCTGTAGCATTTTTATGGTCTCCAATTCTGTAAAAAGTTATGACAATTTAAAGAAACACGAAATTTTTTTAAAAATTTAAATGGGAATTACCATGTTAATTTTTGTGAATTTATTGTCTTTCTTTAAATTATCATAACTTTTTGCAGAATTGAAGGCCATAAAAATGCTACAGACCATTTGAAAGGTATTGCTCCAAGCTTTCTTTTGGACTTTTGGATAAAAAAATCAATTGTGGCAAACTTACACTTTTTTTAAGTTGAATATTGACATGTAGTTTATGTAACATTAACCTTGAGATTAGAAATTCTAACCCAGAAGGATAAATTCTAGACATAGTTAGCAACGAATGTTATATATAATGTTTTATAGTAAAAGTTGATAGATTTTGAGTTAAATAGCGATAAACCCAGCTGGTGTTGAAAAAAACTGGAAAAAGTTCACTTTTTGAGGTTAGAATAACTTTTGAACTAATAAATTCCAGTACCTAAAAATTTTTTTCTGTATTCTGAAAAACATTTGCAATGTGTACCCAAAATTTGGCGCATTTTAAAATTTTGATCGGACCACTTCACGTGGAATACCCCATATATACATAATATTGAAATACTTTTTGATATATAAGTAGTAAACAATATTTAAACTTTAAAATATTCTATGTATTATTTCCTGTTCTCGTACCGATAACTTAATGATTAGTATTTTACAATGTCAAGAAAATTACATTAAATGAGTACATTTTTTTCCTTCAAGAATTAAATATTAAATAATAATAACAATAATCTTTATTGTACGTCCTTCACAAATGTAGAGTGTGCGTGTATAAAAAACAATCATGGATGATATATATAAATATACACAATACATGTGAAAATACACAAATAAGTGTTACATCGATGCAAATTGATATTGTAGATGAAATTAAAATTAAATTACAAATTAATATTACAAAAAACAAGTAGAGTAATAATAATGTTACAGACAGATTGTGACTTGTCCAGTAATAAGCTTTAATTATAAAATTATAAATTTCCAGTTGATCTATGTTCAGTATAGGTGTGCCTTTTTAAAGATATACCTAAAGAGGGCAGATGCCTGATCTCAGGAGGCATATCGTTCCATAAGAGGGTAATTTATTATTATACCAAATATGTGTATTTGATAACGATGTATAAATACGATACATTGTAATTACTGTATATAATTACAGTGCAAGGTCAATTGTCGTAAAATTTTGTTTTTCATTGCACATTAACTTAAGCAAATTCGTATTCATTTTGTTTTCGACACCTCAATCGCAATCGCTTCTATATCGTGTACTAGCGGTATTTTTATCCCTAAAAGTAGGAAAACACATTTTAAAATTCAAAAATATACTTACTTGAATTGCTTAAACAATGGATTTGGAAGTGGAAAAGTTGGTAGAAAACAGTTTTCCAGAAAAATTTAAAATAAAGAGCATTTATTACAAGGGAGTGTACATGTGCGATCGTTACGAAACCATTGCGGACGCAGTAGAAAATTTTGAAATTTACGACGACGATATTTGGGTGTGCACTTATCCGAAAACAGGTATTTATCTTTCATTCTATTTATCCGTTGAGAATAATCAAGTGCAAGTTTCACGAGGTTATTATGTTTTATTTATTATAGGTTCAACGTGGACACAAGAAATGATTTGGAACATCGTACATAATTGCGATTTCGAAGGTGCCAAAGCTTTAATTGAATCGCGAGTACCTTTTTTCGAGTGAGTACCATGTACAATCGAATTCTGATTTTTATAGTATACCATTTCAAATTTCGATAATAGAGCTCAAGGCACAGCGACTACCGAATGGTTAAACAAACTGGATTTCGAGTTAAATCAAGATTTTTACAACTTTTATCTAAACAGTTTGGAATACTCTCGTGATAAACCAAGACCAAGAATATTCAAAACTCACTTGCCGTTCCACTTGTTACCTCGTCAATTGCGCATAGGAGAAACAAAGGCCAAAATCATCTACACTACGAGGAACGTCAAAGACGTTTGCATCTCTTACTATCACTTTTACAAATTGTACAAACCTTACCAAGATACGTTTGAACATTTTGCTACGTTGTTTTTGAACGACAAAGGTTTGCACGAATATTTTTATTCATTTCTATATGGTTTCACACACTTCTTTTTTTTTTACATTACATTTCAGTTTTTTACACCCCGTTTTGGAATCATGTCATTGGTTACTGGCAGAGACGAAATGACGAGAACGTTCTACTCATCCGATTCGAAGATATGAAAAACGTAATATAAAGATACTTTTATTTTTTATTTTAAAAGTTGAGAATGTTTGAGTTATACCATTATTTTATTGTATTCTTCCTCTTATTATTTATTTATTTTGAAATTGTGTCATTTCGTTATTTTATCATTTTGTTATTTTGTTACTTTGTTATTTTGTTATTTTATTATTTTAATATTTTAATATTTTATACTTTTTGCTTACATTATCACATTATCATTTTTGGATTTTGTCATTTGTTATTTTATTATCAGTATGATTAATTGTGCGTTTATGAGTAATACACAACAAAATGACCCGTGTAAAAAAAAAGTATGGGGAACGTCTGGGAAAAATCTGGCTTATAAAGTCTTGGCAAAGTCTAGCTGGTGAGACTATCCCATACTTTTTGCCAGACTTAATATATTTTAAATCAACCAGACTTTCTCCCGCACATTTGCCAGACTTTATAATTATTTTGAAAGTCTGGGATAAATAAGCCATACTTTTTCCCACACATTTTACTAGACTTTATAATTATTTTGAAAGTCTGGAAGAATTCAACCAGAATATCTACCGCACATTTGCCAGCCTTTATAATAATTTTTAAAAGTCTGGGATAATGCAACCAGACTTTCCCCAGACTTCCCCCTCGTCGAATCTTCGTCGCATTGCATCTTTCAAACATAAAAATTATTTATTTCTAATTAATAAAACAATAAATCCTCGACATGTTTTGAGCTATCGAACTCTCAAAACCACCAGATACTTATCTATCATATAAAACCAATATTTCCTTGAATTGCTTAAACAATGGATTTGGAAGTGGAAAAGTTGGTAGAAAACAGTTTTCCAGAAAAATTTAAAATAAAGAGCATTTATTACAAGGGAGTGTACATGTGCGATCGTTACGAAACCATTGCGGACGCAGTAGAAAATTTTGAAATTACGACGACGATATTTGGGTGTGCACTTACCGAAAACAGGTATATTATCTTTCATTCTATTTAATCCGTTGAGAATAATCAAGTGCAAGTTTTCACGAGGTATTATGTTTTTATTATAGGTTCAACGTGGACACAAGAAATGATTTGGAACATCGTTACCTAATTGCGATTTCGAAGGTGCCAAAGCTTTAATTGAAGCGCGAGTACCCTTTTTTCGAGTGAGTACCATGTACAATCGAATTCTGATTTTTTAAGTATACCATTTCAAATTTCGATAATAGAGCTCAAGGCACAGCGACTACCGAATGGTTAAAACAAACTGGATTTCGAGTTAAATCAAGATTTTTTAACAACTTTTACTAAACAGTTGGAATACTCTCGTGATAAACCAAGACCAAGAATATTCAAAACTCACTTGCCGTTCCACTTGTTACCTCGTCAATTGCGCATAGGAGAAACAAGGCCAACATCATCTACACTACGAGGAACGTAAAAGACGTTTGCATCTCGTACTATCACGTTTACAAATTGTACAAACCTTACCAAGATACCTTTTTTTTACTTTGATAACTTTTGCCTCCGTGTTTTTGGAACGACAAAGGTTTGCACGAATATTTTATTCATTTCTATATTGTTTCATACACTTCTTTTTTTTTTATATTACATTTCAGTTTTTTACACCCGTTTTGGAATCATGTCATTGGGTTACTGGCAGAGACGAAATGACGAGAACGTTCTACTCATCCGATTCGAAGATATGAAAAACGTAATATAAAGATACTTTTATTTTTATTTTAAAAGTTGAGAATGTTTGAGTTATACATTATTTTATTGTATTCTTCCTCTTATTATTATTTTATTTTGAAATTGTGTCATTTCGTTATTTATCATTTTGTTATTTTGTTATTTTGTTACTTTGTTATTTTGTTATTTTATTATTTAATAGTTTTATACTTTTGCTTACATTATCACATTATCATTTTTTGGATTTGTCATTTGTTATTTTATTATCAGTATGATTACTTGTGCGTTTATGAGTAAATACACAACAAAATGACCCGTGTAAAAAAAAAAAGTATGGGGAACGTCTGGGAAAAAATCTGGCTTATAAAGTCTTGGCAAAGTCTAGCTGGTGAGACTATCCCATACTTTTGCCAGACTTAATATATTTTAAATCAACCAGACTTTCTCCCGCACATTTTGCCAGACTTTATAAATTATTTTGAAAGTCTGGGATAAATAAGCCATACTTTTTCCCACACACTTTACTAGACTTTATAATTATTTTGAAAAGTCTGGAAGAATTCAACCAGAATAT
The DNA here is from genome assembly GCA_026168455.1 of Theocolax elegans. Lineage (NCBI taxonomy): Eukaryota > Metazoa > Arthropoda > Insecta > Hymenoptera > Cerocephalidae > Theocolax > Theocolax elegans. Next base: position 76,888,559 of record CM047427.1, on the reverse strand, counting down.
CTACCGCACATTTTGCCAGCCTTTATAATAATTTTTAAAAGTCTGGGATAATGCAACCAGACTTTCCCAGACTTCCCCCTCGTCGAATCTTCGTCGCATTGCATCTTTCAAACATAAAAATTATATTATTGCTAATTATAAAACAATAAATCCTCGACATGTTTTGAGCTATCGAACTCTCAAAACCACCAGATACTTATCTATCACATATAAAAAAGTCACCAATATGTTTCGTGTATCTCGCGAAAACAAACTGATGAAATGGTTAGCGTACAAAACGATATGAAAACCAACTTCAATTTGATGATTGTGTTTTTATAATTATAACCTAACCGTTTCATCAGTTTGTTGTCGCGAGGTACACGAAAAACATTATTGACTTTTTATATGTGATAGATAAGTATCTGATAGTTTTGAGAGTTCGATAGCTCAAAACATATCGAGGATTTATTGTTTTTATTAATTAGAAATAATATAAATTTATGTTTGAAAGATGCAATGCGACAAAGATTCGACGAGGGAGAAGTCTGGGGAAAGTCTGCTTGAATTCTCCTAGACTTTTAAAAATTATTATACAGTCTGGCAAACTGTGGGGGAGAAAGTCTGGTTGAATTCTCCCAGACTTTTAAAAATAATTGTAAAGTCTGGCAAAATGTGCGGGAGAAAGTCTGGTTGATTTATTCCAGACTTTTCAAAATAATTACAAAGTCTAGTAAAATGTGTGGGAAAAAGTATGGCTTATTTATCCCAGACTTTCAAAATAATTATAAAGTCTGGCAAAATGTGCGGGAGAAAGTCTGGTTGATTTAAAATATATTAAGTCTGGCAAAACGTATGGGATAGTCTCACCAGCTAGACTTTGCCTAGACTTTATAAGCCAGACTTTTCCCAGACGTTTCCCATACTTTTTTTTTACACGGGGAATCACTTGTTCGTCGCGGTAAATTATTTTCACGTTTTTAATTTTCAATAACGTCACAGGATCTGAAATCAATCATAAAGAAAACGACGAATTTCCTTGAAAAATCACTGACCGATCAACAAATCGAAGATCTGAGTGAGCACTTGCGCTTCGAAAATATGAAAAATAATTCAGCAACTAATTTTATCCCAGCTCTCGAGTTTGCGAAGGAAAATAAAGTTTTTCGGCGAGGATGCCAAATACGAGGGTACATTTATGAGATGTGGACAAGTCGGACAATGGAGAACCGAAATGTCGAATGATATGAATAAACGATTCGACGATTGGATTAAAGAAAAATTGAAAAATCATACAGATATATTAAACGAATTAATCGATTGAACAATTTATAGAAAAGTTGGAATAAACCTCGTTTAACCTGTTTGGTTATAAATAATTTATAATACAATGCTTCATTAATTAAAGATTCATCACAATAATCTGTTTAATTATGTATACGGATAAAATATATTTTTTTAATTGTATAAATATACTTATGAAATAAAATGATACATCTCATCAATGTTATACGTTTAACACAAAGTTATAGTGTATCTTAAAAGTAAATAAAGAAATATTGTAAAAGTAATTATTACTGTGTTTTATTGCGATAAGGCCTTTCCTATATTAATTTAAATCGATTAATAACATATATGCTTTCTTTGAATTAATATGTTATAAATCAAAATAATATTACTGTTTATGCAATTGATAAGATTCGACGAATGTACGGTAAGAAAGAAAAATGTGCAAATAACATACGCAACTTTGTAATTTTGGCATTTTTAAATTCATTTTCTATTTTTGTGTGCCGCGGTACACTTGGCGTTTTTATTTTTGGACTTTAATACTATTGGGATATTAAGCGTTTGCACAGTTCGAAGTAAAAAAAAATAATTTTTTTAAAACGATGGAGTCCGAGGATAAAAAAGAACATTTGAAAGAGATATTCGAAAATATACAAATAAATTTTACTGATAAGTACAAAGGATTTTACGTTTCGGATAAGTATAACGATATCGCGGAGTCGATTGAAAATTTTGAAGTTTTCGACGACGATATTTGGGTGTGCAGTTTTCCGAAATCAGGTAAACTTTCTGTATAGGCAAATGTTGCTAATGTTTTTATGAAGTTTAAAAAACGTTATATTTAAAGGTACAACGTGGGCGCAGGAGATGGTGTGGAATATGCAAATGATTGCAAGTTTATAGGTACTAAGGAATTATTGGTAGATAGGTTCCCATATCTCGAGTAAGTTGGTTTATTTAATCGAAGGATTTTTTAAATGTTATCGATAATTCAATTATCTACTTATAGAAATTCTTTACACTGTTATTTTATTCTATGTATGAAGAGATTAATTTATTTTCGATTCGACAAGTTTTCTTTATTAATTATATTTCGATCTTTGTTCACTTAATTATATGTTAAGCAATAATTTTATGCCGAAAATTGAACTTTTATTAAAATAAGCGTTATCTCAATTGTCTATCCTAAAAATAAAATTTTTTTTTACAAACTATAATAAATATTTTTTACGCATGTCTTTTTTGATCTGATTACTCATTACAAGCGAATTGAATATTTTATGCAACATATTTTATAGATACATTTAAATGAATTTTGTTCATATTTTATTTTAATATTATACAACATTTCAAATGAATTTTGTTCATATTTTATTTTAATATTATACAACATTTCAAATGAATTTTGTTCAGATGTTTATTTTAATATTTTATTCTTTTGCTTACATTATCACATTATCATTTTGGATTTTGTCATTTGTTATTTTATTATCAGTATGATTAATTGTGCATGTATGAATAAATACACAACAAAATGAATCACTTGTTCGTGGCGGTAAATTATTTTCACGTTTTTTAATTTTCAATAACGTCACAGGATCTGAAATCAATCATAAAGAAAACGACGAATTTCCTTGAAAAATCACTGACCGATCAACAAACCGAAGATCTGAGTGAGCACTTGCGCTTCGAAAATATGAAAAATAATTCAGCAACTAATTTTATCCCAGCTCTCGAGTTTGCGAAGGAAAATAAAGTTTTTGGCGAGGATGCCAAATACGAGGGTACATTTATGAGATGTGGACAAGTCGGACAATGGAGAACCGAAATGTCGAATGATATGAATAAACGATTCGACGATTGGATTAAAGAAAAATTGAAAAATCATACAGATATATTAAACGAATTAATCGATTGAACAATTTATACAAAAGTTGCAGGAATAAACCTCGTTTAACCTGTTAGGTTATAAATAATTTATAATGTTATGCTTCTCATAATTAAAGATTCATCACAATAATCTGCTTAATTATGTATACGGATAAAATATATTTTTTTAATTGTATAAATATACTTATGAAATAAAATGATACATCTCATCAATGTTATACGTTTAACACAAAGTTATAGTGTATCTTAAAAGTAAATAAAGAAATATTGTAAAAGTAATTATTACTGTGTTTTATTGCGATAAGGCCTTCTCCTATATTAATTTAAATCGATTAATAACATATATGCTTTCTTTGAATTAATATGTTATAAATCAAAATAATATTACTGTTTATGCAATTGATAAGATTCGACGAATGAACGGTAAGAAAGAAAAATGTGCAAATAACATACGCAACTTTGTAATTTTGGCATTTTTAAATTCATTTTCTATTTTTGTGTGCCGCGGTACACTTGGCGTTTTTATTTTTGGACTTTAATACTATTGGGATATTAAGCGTTTGCACAGTTCGAAGTAAAAAAAAATAATTTTTTTAAAACGATGGAGTCCGAGGATAAAAAAGAACATTTGAAAGAGATATTCGAAAATATACAAATAAATTTTACTGATAAGTATAAAGGATTTTACGTTTCGGATAAGTATAACGATATCGCGGAGTCGATTGAAAATTTTGAAGTTTTCGACGACGATATTTGGGTGTGCAGTTTTCCGAAATCAGGTAAACTTTCTGTATAGGCAAATGTTGCTAATGTTTTTTATGAAGTTTAAAAAACGTTATATTTAAAGGTACAACGTGGGCGCAGGAGATGGTGTGGAATATTGCAAATGATTGCAAGTTTATAGGTACTAAGGAATTATTGGTAGATAGGTTCCCATATCTCGAGTAAGTTGGTTTATTTAATCGAAGGATTTTTTAAATGTTATCGATAATTCAATTATCTACTTATAGAAATTCTTTACACTGTTATTTTATTCTATGTATGAAGAGATTAATTTATTTTCGATTCGACAAGTTTTCTTTATTAATTATATTTCTTTGTTCACTTAATTATATGTTAAGCAATACATTTTATGCCGAAAATTGAACTTTTATTAAAATAAGCGTTGTCTCAATTGTCTAAAAAGAATCCTAAAGTATCCTAAAAAGAAAATTTTTTTTACAAACTATAATAAATATTTTTTACGCATGTCTTTTTTGATCTGATTACTCATTACAAGCGAATTGAATATTTTATGCAACATATTTTATAGATACATTTAAATGAATTTTGTTCATATTTTTATTTTAATATTATACAACATTTCAAATGAATTTTGTTCAGATGTTTATTTTAATATTTTAAGCTTAAATTTTGGATGGACAAAAGTATAGATCCTCCACTGAAAAATATAAATGTTTGATCTAAGCAGAATTCTTTTTAAAAATGCCAATTTAAATAAAATCTGGTTGCTTCAAGTGCGAATTCTTTAGAATCAAAAGGAATTTACTCTATTACAGAATACTGATCTTCTTGAGTTATATTATCTCAGTTTCTAGCAAATTTTTCTTTCATATATTTAACAACAATTTCACTTATATCAAACATCTAATTTTTCAGTAAATATTTGTAGATTCGTCGTACCCTTAAAATTTCGTGCTTTTTTACAGATATTCGGTAGTCTTGGAACGTTCATGGTCGTCCCTTCAAAAAGTAGACGACACTATACCAGACCGCTTAACAAAATCAGTGGAATACGTTGCAAAAAAATCGAGACCTCGATTTATCAAGACGCATCTTCCATTTCACTTATTACCTCGTCAAATTCGAACAGGCGAGAAAAAACCAAAATTAATATACGTCATTCGAAATCCAAAGGACGTGTGCATATCGTATTATAATCATTTTAACCGAGTTAATGCCTATCGAAAATCATTCGAGGATCATTGGAAATTGTTTTTAACCGACAAACGTAAGTTCGGTCAATATTAATTAAGAGACTATATGTATTAATTGTTAATTATATTTTAGTTATGTACTGTCCTTACTGGGCCAATGTCATTAGTTATTGGCGCGAAAGAGAGGATAAAAATATATTGATATTAAAATTTGAGGATATGAAAAAGGTAAACAAATTTTTAAGTTTATAGATACATATATATTAATTTCTGTTTTATAGCGTTTTACAATTTACGTATAAAAATAGTACAAAGTGTTATTAATTGTTTTTACTATAACATATTTTTTTTAAACAGAACTTTATTTTTATGGCCGTTCGAAAACGTGTGAAAAAATTGTTGGTCCATTCACTTTTTTAAGCCAGTACAATTTGTATACACGCAAAGAAAAATCTTTTCAAAACCAAATCTATATATATATATATTTATAAAATTTTGTAAAAAATATAATTTTTTTCCACACGGTCATCATATACGCAGATAAGATTATAATTAAAATGAGGTACAACTAAATGAAATAACTTTTACTTATCGCGTATAGGATCTCCCGTCAGTGATAAGAAGAGCATCAAATTTTCTCGGGAAACCCGCGCTGAGCGACGAGGAAATGAACCAATTGAAAGAACACTTGAGTTTCACGAGTATGAAGAACAATCCGGCAGTCAACAATAATTTTATTCAGGAATACATAAAACGAAATAATCTTTCGACTTTGCCGCAGAATAACAGTTTTTACAGGAAAGGAGAAGTTGGACAATGGAAAACGGATATGTCCGTAGAGGCGATTGAAAAGTTCGACGCTTGGATCAACGAGAATTTGAAAGATTTTAAAGATTTGCAAAATGTATTCTCGTGACTTGGTCTTAAAATACACGACAATAATAATCTAAATATAGGATACGAGCCGTAAATATGTGCCACTCGAATAATAAATGTTAAATTTTAAGTTCATTGTGGACATAACGTGTGTAGATTTAACCTGATTACATATTATCGTTTTTAATGTATATATACGTACGTCTATATACATTTTAGTTAATTAAATAATTTGAGCTCGCTGATAGTTAATTGTAAATAAATAGCTCCTTTTTTTTCTCTAATTAACGCGATAGTGCTGATAAATGTACAGGTACACGTATATGTATAGATGTTATTTAACGTCTTATCGTTTTGTTTAATTAAGTACAAATATATAGTGATGGGTTTATCTGAATTAATTAGCAATAAAAATCTTTCTAAATTATAATTGCCTATATAAATATGAATATTCTTTGTAAATTTCTTTCAAACACAATTATGTTGCATTGATTAAAAGTATAATTGCATTATATATACCTGACTTTCCTTTCTATACATTTATTTATCCTCTCGTAATAACCAAGGTACGAGTGTAAGAAAGAAAAAAAATCAATGTTTTTTATGGTAATTTTCCGATAAAACAACGTGTTGATGACAATCGTCGTAAATAAAACCGTGTGTGTGTGTGTATAAATATATACCGCTCTAGAGATTAAAAGACAAAATTGTAGCGTAAAAAATATATAACGTATAGATTAAAATAAAAACAAGTGAAAGAACGGAAGTTTTTTTGTAAGAGATTAACAAATGTTCGAGGCTAACACCTGTTAATTTCCAAACAAACGACTCGTAAGATAAGTCACATTTATAAAAGCCTCGGTCGACTAGGAGGCTTCTTAGAAAAAGTGTATCAACGTGCTGTACGCTTTTCGTTTATCGATGCTTCAATATAGGACCGTATTAATTTAACAATATAAACATGGCTTGTGATTTGGATCGCATCGCTCACGAAAATTTGAGGGAACAGGTTAAAACTAAATTCATCGACATCGATGGGGTTTACTTGCCGGAGGAGTACAAACTGTTTGCCGAACAAGTTGAAAATTTTGAAGTGTACGACGATGACGTTTGGGTGTGCAGTTTTCAAAAATCAGGTATTTACATTGTTTTAATTTAAATTTATATTATACACTTGTTCCGTTGCGCTCGATTACTGTTTTCTGAGACACGTGTCACGCGATGCGTTATATTTTATCTTTTATAGACAAATGGAGAAAAATATTGTATATTAAAAGTTATAATATAGTTTTTAGTAATTAAATGAACGACTGATAAAATCGCAAGTATTTATCATAATTATTGAATAGATATTAGTGAAAATTATTAAATTTTAGATTTTTAAAGTAATATAATTCTAGACTAGATTATACTTACTCACTCGTTTTATAAATTTACATATGTATATATGTTTATATATACATAAAATAAAAATAAAAAAATAAAATTTTCCTGGAATTTTTGGATTACGGACAGTTGTATGTAATTTAGTTATTATAAAGACTATAATAATTTTTAATGGTAATCATTTTTACTCTGAATAATGTATTACACGTAACTTTATCGATGTGTTTAAGGTACCACGTGGACTCAAGAAATGGTTTGGTGCATCGCCAATAATCTAGATTTCGAAGGCGCTAAAGTTCCAATTAACGAAAGATTCCCATTCCTCGAGTGAGTGTACATTTACGTAATTATTTTTATTCGAATTATTATTCGTAAGAATTATATATATATTTATTGCCCTCGATCGCACAGGTTTTCAGGTACTATCGCAACTGCTAGGATAGCCTTACGCAATCCCGATACGAATTCACCGAAATGGGTAACGAAGAGCGTGGATTACTGTAAAAATTTACCAAGACCCCGATTCATCAAGTGTCACTTACCTTTCAACCTTCTACCCCGACAAATACGTACGGGTGAGAGAAAACCAAAAGTCGTCTACATCGCGAGAAATCCAAAAGACGTGTGCATATCGTTCTACCACCACTCGAAACTTTTGGAAGGTTACTCCGGTAATTTCCACGACTTTTGTCGTTTATTTTTGGGTGACAAAGTCGCTTACGCCCCTTATTGGAAGCACGTATCTGGTTTTTGGGAGAAAAAGGACGTCGATAATTTTCTCTTGCTAAAATTCGAGGACATGAAAAAGGTAAGGACAATAATTTATTGATTGCGTTACGTTGAAATACAACGATGTATATAAGTAATACGTTGCGTTACCAGGATTTGCCGTCGGTGATAAGGAAGACAGCCGGATTTTTGAATAAAAATGTAAACGATTCGCAAGTCGCTATTTTAACCGAACATTTGAGTTTCGGCAGTATGAAAGTCAACCCGGCCCTGAATCGCGAGACGACGAAACAATTTATTAAAACGATGTTCGACGATGACAATATTAAAGGTGAATTCATAAGGAATGGAAACGTCGGGCAATGGAAAGAGACAATGGAAACCGAGATGATTAAGAAATTCGACGAATGGACTGAACGTAATTTAGTTGCCTGCAACGGTTTGACTTTTTAAACCTACTGTGATAAGATACACGCCCAATGTTTATTTATTCTCTCTTTCTTTTTCTATCTTTGTAAATTAGCAGTGAATGGAAAAACAAGTACGTAATATCTATGTATATATAGTTTAGTATATCTGTATTAGATCGTCAAGGTTGACTGATAACTTAATAAAGACATTTCTTACTGTACGTACACAAGACTATTTTAATATCATCAATTTTTTAATTGAAATGATTTTTGGGATTGCACGATTATTATATTGCGGTTTATTTGTAAATAACAAAAAAATGAATCGAATTAGGAATGTACTCACTTTGGGAATTCATTAACCAATTTCATATAAAATCAAAATTGTTTAAATTATACATATTTTACCAATATTGGTTTCATGCAATTATATTTTCTCTCTAAATTCATTGGTTAAAAACTGAGTTAATAACATTTTGTTAATTAAAAATTTCACTCGAACTGAGTAATCATTTACTCTAATTATATAACTTTATTATATTTCAAGAAAAAAATTACAGTTATGTTAGACTTATTATTGTTTAAGTTGCAATTTCACCCTTTAAGTTAGACATTTAATTCGATTGAATGAAATTCTGAAATATTCTCGATACCGATTTTCATGCTGTTTCATCTCTAAAGCGAATTGGCATTCGATAATATTTCGAGAGTACAACATAAAATTGATACATTGAAATTTTGAAATCATTTTAAAATAATTAAAACTACATTTTTATTTTGTAATTCACTTTATTACATCGTAACATAAATATATACCATTTGAAATAATTAATTAAAATAATGAAGATTTCAAATCATTTGAAATCATCGTAAAACGTGGTATGGATTTAAAAAATCCTCTCAATCGTAAATAATCCATGCGATTTAAAATCATTACACGACACTTATTTTTGAGTGAATAGCCCATCTGCGATAAATGCATTGATAAATAGATAGACGCGCACTCGATCGAGTGCAAAAAGATTCCACATATCCTATTTGTTTATCGTTAAATCACATCGTTATTTAAATTAATCGATAAGATTATTCGACCAAGTTTCCACCACATCGTACAAACATATTTACTATACGATATAAGCATAACATTAAATATCTGAAAAAAAGACATAAAATAAAAACCACTCTAATATATGTATATAATGAGTTTCATTCCTCGTAACAAAATTTTCTTCTAACTGGAAGAACATCGTACATCAATTCATCTCTAAGTCGATACGCGGGTGTATTTGTGACAAGCGTTGACACGTGCATATTCGAATTTCGCTTCGTCAATTCGAGAACGAAATCTCGTTTTTTATACAGAATCGCTAAGTGCAAGGCGTTCAAACCGTTGTTATCGAGTATTTCGACGTCGGCGCCTTGATCTAACAGAAATTTAAACGTCTCGAAATTAGATAGGTAAACTGAAATGGTCAATTAAATATTATAATTAATTATTAAATTATTCAACAATTACAATGGACAGTACACGTTATACTATACCGGAAGTCATAAGAAGAGTGCGTCCTTCATGATCTTTCGAGTCGATCGGTAATTCGTACTCCAACAAAGCAACGATATTTTCCAAACGTTTACCGACAACAGCGTAAAACAAACAATTCCATCCGTTTCTAAAGAAGAAAATAAATCGAGTATAGTTTACAGGCGTACACAGGGAATTTAAGGTAGTTAAACGTTTCGCAGTGAAACTACAATTTTATACTGTTCAATAAGTTCAAATGCATTTGCCAAATTACAGGGATATCTACTTTTAAAAGCTCAAAAATTTTCTGGAATTATCGAACTAAAGATCTGGAAAAATGCGTACGTGATACTTTTTTTTAAAAAATTAATTTTAAATTAATTAAATATTATTAACCACTTTTCGTCGGTAACGATTAGGTGAAAAATTAATCCTTGCGGCTGTACGAAAATCTCGATCATTTTAGTTAATTAAAAAATAAATAAGGATTCTAACTTTTTAGTTTCACAAAGCTTTAAATAATATTTGAAACAATGAACTTTTCCGACTAATTGTTATTCAGTGCGGCTGATAGAGGTTAGCAATCAAATTTTTATGTATATGATAGTAACAAATAAATATATCATAAATAAATTGTTTATATGAATAATAAAGGTTTGGCCTAAAGGGAATCGAGGCGATCCATCGAAACGTTTTAGTTCATTAACATCGATATTAACATCCCTTCATTTATATAATTTGCATGAACGATAAATATTGTAAAATTGATAAATATAACTTTTCGGAAAAGACTGCTAGATATATATTTTCTTGCTTTCTTGAAATCAAATTGCAGAAACCTACTTGCAATAAAAAATCACAGTTACTGCGAAGAGCAAATCGAATATTCTTATATATATACAACATCCATATAGTATCACAAACATCTCGTTGTTTTATTTATAAATTTAAAAAAATTCACAGATTATCTTCAAAGGAAACACAAAATCGTTACAGAGCGATTTCTTCGATAAAATACACTGTTCGTCGTTAAAAAAATTAAGTGTTTCTGATGTTATTAAACGTTCCCGTTAAGTTTTACTTTTTTTAATCTCCAGCATGTTTCAATCGATTTTAAAATTATAATTATCCTTTGATCAACATGACTTTCACTACCTAACATATAGAGATCATCATTTTCAACCATCTTTATCTCTCATATTTCCTCGTCAACCTATATAAAGAAATTAATCAAAAAATAGTTCACTGTTTAAAGAATAATTTGAATTTTTTCATGTTACTATCTCCTTTTTGTGTACGAATATTAAGTACACTCACACTTCGATTTTATTCGGATCGGCGCCTTTCTTTATCAATACGTGCAAGATTTCTGGATTTCTCGCGTAAAGCGCAGCGTGCATCAATGCGGTTTTTCGACGATGTTGCGTCAACGAGTCGTCCAAATTTCCAGGTACCTTATCGATCAGAATCGTCAGTATCGTTGGATCCGATCGATCGATCGTTGCTGTCAACGGCGTTGTCAGTTGTTTGTTTGGATATTGCAAATCCATTGTTGGGCTTTTCAACAAACGTTCAATAATAATTGATTACTCGTGTATACTTTACAATTGTATATACTATATATATATCGTCGCCTTGGTGTAATAAGTTTTCAATTCAAATTTTTTTTCAAAAAGGGTCCGATTCGAATGTCTTTTGAAGAGATTACTTAAGATATTTATTGAAAAAGGTTCCAATTCGCTTATTTATTTGTTATTATAAAAAATTGTGAAAGCACCTTAATTTTCAAATGAAAAAATTTCAATGATTTTTGACATAATGTCAGGAGGATGAAAGCAATAATTGTATTTTGCATGATTTTTTTTATGATGAATGTATTGATCACAATTTAAAAGAAAAAGTGCAGAAGCACTAAATTTGTTTAGAGTAATAAAATGAATAAGTGAATTGGCACCTTTTTGAAAAAATATCTAAATTGATACCTTCTTGAAAAAAAATATAGAATTGGACTCTTTTTAAAAAAAATGTGAATTGAAACCTTATTGTACTAATAGGTGACGATATACTCATTTTCATTTATACTTTTTATTGATGAAATCACGAATTTTTCTCGGTGTAGCGAACTTAACCAACCGTATGTACGTTTCTTCCGGTGACACGTTGTTCATACTTAATGAAGAAAAAATATGCGCGATGAACGAAACGAGTTCGTGCTTTACCCAGTTGTACTTTTATGTACGTATACCTACGGTTATTATTGATTTTCCCCGCATAATTACGTTGCTAAGGAATGCATCGCATTGATGTTCCATCATGGATCGATGCGTTCTCTATAAAATTTAAGATTGGGAAGAATGAAAAAATGAATTCATGACTGCAGATCGACATTATAGATCCGGTGAAATGATAATTGATGAAAATGTATACGGACACCACTGTAATATTTCAATATATATATCGAATGAATAATAACCAAAACACGTTATAATCGACGAACTAAAAATGAAGATACAAACTTTCCTGAAAAGGTATAGAAAAACGAACGATGAAAGAAAAAATATGAAAACGAAAAATATATTAGAATATACAAATAAAACAAAACGCATTTATTAAAAAATCTAAAATGTATATTCGACAGATATAAAGAGAAGAAATAAAAGGAAAATAATCGGCAAACGATACGTCGACGAGTAAGTAAGATCGGAGACTCGCGCAGAAAGAATTGGTATAACTTTCTCTCCCACTCTATACGTGGTGTATATATATATGTATCGTATAGAACTCTCGAGCGGCCTCGTCAGGCCCAAAGGAAATTCCAAGGTTTCTCGGTTTCTTTCCCCTCTCTTATATTCGGGACTTTCTAACGTGGTGTTGGTTGGTGGCTCGGTAGCCAACGCCGTGGACGGCAAGAGAGCTTCGCTGTCAAGAGCAAGGTACCGTTCTCCATTCTCTCAATATCGGTTCAAGACACCACATACCTCAATGAGAAGCATGACGGAACTTGGGATTATCTTACGGTGAGGTATACGCGATGCGATGGCATTTTATTTCGAAACAATCTGGTGGTCTCGAGTACTCCTGATTATTCTCATCGTTATTTCTACTACCACGCACGGTGAGTCCTTTTTATTTTACTCTTCTCAAATCGCCTTATCCTCACTGTACAAACGCGACGTTTATATACAGACAGTTTGCCGCAAACGCAAAATATATATATAAATACCGTGACGAAATGTAATAATTTTATTTACGAACGATGTACGTATTTGAAAACGTGTGTACGAGATCGTCGTAAAAGTGATAAAATCTGAGCGAAAGATAATAAAGGAGAAAATTTACTTTCTAAATCTCTGAAACGACGTGCGGATCCATATATATATATATATACATGTATACACAGACGTATATAGAAGAGAATGCCGTTCGAGTAAAATTTCTACGCGCAAAATTGATAAATTACTTTGAATGGTTATAATTATATATATTTTCGAACCGTATAGGTGACGCCCAAGAGGAGGAGGAATACAAAGGTAAACATCTTGGAAAACTGAACGTGTATCATCACCAGGTGAACGGAGACGTTTATGCCGTCGACGAGTACACGTTGCTTTTGACGTCGTTCAGCTACGATGGTAACGGTGCCGATACCTTCTTTTGGGCGGGAGCGTCCAATCGACCTGGACCTCAAGGTTTTATCGTACCCAACGAGTATGGCAAGTGAGTTAATTTCCCGATTTTTCACCAACGAATTATTTATTACTCCTTCGTTTTACTTCTGATCGAAGAAAATAACAATCATCTGTGTCTCGGTGATGATTTACCATCCTCAATATGCTGCATCTTTATTATTCAGTTGATATGTAAATTTACTTAACGAAAAATGTAATCATTGTTTATAGTGCCAAGTTGAATACACGTAAAATATAATTAATTTATTTTAAAAATTTACTCACTCTTTTGTCACGAAATCATAATGTGCCAACTAAATTTTTGGTTGTTATTGCTCAACAAATGTACCAATCAACCTTCGCGTAATGAAATATACCCTTTGAGGAAAAAAATGTTTTTCGTATTAATAATGAAAGTGAAATTAATCTTGTGCAATTAATTTTAGTTTATAACTGCATTTTTCATTGAAATTTCGTATTGATTTCTAAAACTTTTTTCTGTTATTGTTGAACGTGTTAAAATATTTCTGGAATCGGCATGCATACTTAATACCGAACAAATAACATTAATGAATTTTCGTATTTCAATTTCAGAACGAACATCCTCGAACGATACCATAACAGGGATTTCACTTTGACGTTACCGGACAATAAAAAAATCACCGATATCAAATGGTTCGCGGTTTACGATTTATCGACGCAGGTGAGTTTCGTTTGACTTACAAGAATTATTAATCACTTTCACTAATGAAAACAGTCCATCAATACAGACAGTTCATTAATCAACGACATACGGTAAAATTTTATTTCGTTATACCCTCGTTCGACAAAATTTATATTTACAACAACTTATATCAACCTACTAAATCATCGTTTTTTAATTAACGACATATTTGTTCACAAAAACGTAAACATATCAAACGTACACGTCAAAGTAATCATACATTAGTCACACTAACAATGTAAACTATTCGATTTAACGGTATACGCATTCCACTGAAAAAAAAATATCCAATAGAATACATTTGGCGACATATACATCCCCGAAGAATTCGATCCTCCGGCACCGCAGAGGATCGGTCAATTGTCTAAATCGTCGCACAATGTGTCATCCTCATCGATCGTCATCGTAGACTCGAAGACAATCAGTATACCCCAATTAACTTACGATGGTCTTGGTGAAGAAACTTACTTTTGGGTTGGTCAGGGTGCGAGACCATCGCCTAAAGGTACCAAAGTTCCCGATGAATACGGATAGTAAGTTTTTTTTTGTTCTTCTTTCTTCGATTTTATCCAACTTTCTTTAAAATTCAATTTTTCGTTCGTTTTTTTTTTACAGTTTAGATGTACTACGCGCTTACAAAGGTGAAGATGTGATAATTCAGCTACCTGGTGAGATGACAGTGTCCAATATCGATTGGATCAGCGTTTACGACGTTAAGACGAAAACGCCTTACGGTTCTGTCCTCATTCCAGATGGACTTAATGTACCTCCTTCTCTCGTTAAGGTATGTGCATTTAATTTTTCGACTGTTTGCTTTACCGTGATTATAACGTCATTATATATTCGGCAGATAATTAAGTATACAAAAGCCCTACCAAATTGCGTACAGTTGCACAAAAGACTTCAAATTGCCTGGGAACTATTTGGACCTCAAATAACTATACAATTATCTGGTCAAATTGGTGAGTACTCGCGTGTATTTTATATACGTTTGTAATATGTATTCAAATAAATATTTCTATAATTGTGGTTTGAGACCGGGCCGAAACTGGTTTTTCATTGCAATTTTTTACCGATTTGTAAATGACAAATCGAATTGTTTCTATTAGAAATAGATAACTCAACGAAAAATTAACTTTCAAAGTGTACGAAAAGTCTGGATATAAAAGAAAATCGGTATTTACAACTTTAACAAAGTTAAACACAAACGAAACGTTTGTTCATTTATCTTTATAACTATTTGCCAACAATTAATTAATTTTATAACGAAGTAATTTTTTTATATCGATATAATAATGCTACTATCATTGTAATCATCATTAATGTCAAAACTATAGTATGATTTATTATTAAGTTCTAAGTTACGGTATGTAATAAAAAAAGAAGGATAAACAAGCGTATCGTTTTTTGCTATCGATTAATTATTAATTTCATACATGACAGATTTGGTCAAAGTGTTAATCGTCAATTATTATTTTCATCGAGATTTTACGTATTTTGAAAATGAACTTATGAAAATACTTTTTTACTATCAATCTTTCTGAGTTACGTGTACACTTTTCGATCAGGTCGCGTATGTCAAATAAATAATAGCCTATGTAATTAAAAATAAAAATATTTTACACTTATATAGGGGCAAAAGACTACATGGCGTTTGGCCTCTCGGGTTCCGAAGAAAAAAGTCAAATGGAAGGTGCGGACGTGACAGTAGCTTACGTCGACGACACCCGAGGTTTCGCCACTGATTATAACGTGACAGCTAAAGCGCCGGTAAATCAAATTATCATATTACAAATTTTAAATAAAATTATTTTTTTATCTACGTTATTAATCGTTATACAAAATACTTTGACGTAGTGTGCAAAAGTTCTCGGTCAATACAGAGGAGTGTGCAAAGATGAGCTCGTAGGTGGTCAGGATAGCAATCAAATGTTCACCTCGTCCCGAGAAAATGGAATAACGGTCGTTACTTACCGGAGAACACTGATATCTCGTAAGTCTAAGATCGCACTCCTAAAATAAGCATATATCTTTTCTATCTACACTGTTCAACCCAAAAATAATATAAAAAATCTGAAATATGAATCATATATATATGGATAACTTAAAATAGGATCTGACATACTGATTTTTGAAGAAAAAATAATGTTTTTAGTAATAATTGAATAAACGTATTTTTGCTCGGTATTTATTAATAAAAAAAAGTCATATAAACTTTCAAACCAAACAGCCTACTTAAATGTCATTTTCACATTTTAGAATTTTCTCTCAAATTCATTGTTTTATAAAAAAAACATAAAAAATGACTTTTCGGAGTCTGACATGTATCAAAATTAGTTTTTATTTTAACTATAATATTTCGTTAACATTTCCAGCAGTAATCTTAAATATAATTTTTAGGTTTAAAATTCTAGATCCCCATATAATTTGCGTATATGTATAATATTCTCAAAAAATGTTTTTTTTTTTTCAAAAAAATCAGCTGACCCGGGTGACAAAGAATATCCTACGGACAGGAGCGTTTACGTCGTCTGGGCGATTGGAAGCTTAGACGAGAATAACGAACCTAACTTCCATGACGTTTATCCAAAGAGTAATTTAAAACTTACGTTAAACCGTTCGGAGCCTGAAAATACCTGCGTCGATTTCACGGCTGACAACGAACAACTCAGGTAATTATATACGACATACACGCCGTTTGTAACTACAAAAAAAGGACCTCATACATATACCATTATTATAAACAATCGTTTTTTTCTTATTTTTAGGGAACCATGGGAAAGAGAGGAAATATTCGATAGAAGTATTAGGACGTTTAAGGCTACCGTAGGACCTTCCGGCGGAAAACGAGGCTACCGTGCTATAACTGGTAATTATCAGACGTTTCGATCTTAATATTATACGATGAAAACAAAGAATAAAGGTACGCGAAATAAACTTTATTTGAAAGGAAAAACGTCGAATAAAAAATAACGTAGAAAAGAACGCATATATTAAACTATACGATCAACCAGTCGAATATCACGAAAAGAAAAAAAATTTTATTGATGTAACAAATGAGGTAATATCGTTATTTGTAATAATGAATCAACACCTTTATTTATTGTCGTTTATATTAATATTAATAATATATGTATATATGGATATACGTATATATGTATTGTATCGATGAGACATTAAAAATGACATTGCGTGGTGTATGGACGTACAGGCCAAACGACGATGGGATTAGCGTGGTACATAAATGGTCAGCTGGTACCTGAACTTTATCTACGTCGTGGATTGACCTACAATTTCCGCGTTTACGGTGGTAATAATCCTCACAGTCCAAATTTGTACCACCCTTTGATCATCACCGATGAATCCCACGGTGGTTACGATCGACTGACCGACGTTGCGCAAAGCAAAGTTCGAGTATTGGCCGGTGTTGAATTTACAAGGAGAGGCAGACCGAGACCTACAGCTGGTGAGTTATTTATTACACTCGGAGGATGATGTTATAGTCGATATTACTATGTATTATTGACGAAAATCATAAAGATTATAACGTGTTGCGTATAGGTAAATTTACTATACATTTGGGAATATGTTTTTATATATATACAAACTTTCGTAATTTCTTATGAAATGAATATTAAAAAATGATGGTAGGTAAAATTTAAACAAAACAATTTTTGTTTTACGAAATATGAATACATACGTGCACTTATTCAACGCAGAAATTTTTTTAAGTGAACATAACATTCAACTTTTATGTTTTAATTTTCTGTTAATTCAGTAAATTAATATCAAAAATATGAAATTTCGAAGTTGGCTCGATTTTTTACTTTAGTTAATACAAATTTTTGATCGATAGCGTATATTGTAAATATTAATAAATTTTTAGTAAAATTTCCTACAAAACATGAAAATTTTTATGATTTCTCAATATTCTGTAATGTTTTCCTATTTATTTCAAAGATCATCTAGAAATTTGTTCAATAATTTTAACCCCTAAGAAAACGAGAGATTGTTTGCGTAGGTGTAAACCTCGATTTTTATATACTCAATAATTACGGATAAAAATTAAATATTTTATTACTATTAAAAATTAAAATGAATTATTTCGATAAATTTTCAGTTTTATATTTAAGTTACAATAATCGAATCAAAGCTGGATCGTCGTAGTTTTACTATCGCAATCACGTTAATAACATAGCAATATTTACTACAACTTTTCTTTCCATTTATATATAATTTCAATTGGCCACCACATACGAAAACTTATTTTTTTCAGTCGGACCTCTATGCCTCAGTAAACACAACAATAGAGATCGTAGGCTTGACGACGATTTTCCAAGTTTCAAAAAATTCAACAGGACGTTAGTTCACACTTGCGAACCAGGTATATATATTTACAGTACACGCTCTATTTACAAACAAAAAAATTTAGTGCACACACTTTTGCTGAAAAAAACATTGTGTTTCTCAGGTGATGCCGGAATATTGGAAGTAACGCCAAATTCGTCGTGGCCCGACATTGTGTATTACAATTCGTTCACTCACGCCAATATGGGTTGGAAAATTCACGTTGTAGACGCCTATTCGAAAAGCAATGCTATCTCGTTGATCTTTAACTGGTCAGTAGTCTTAACGATGGTTTTAACGTTCGTAGCTTCGTAAGACGGATTATTCAGATTTTTTTTCTTTCTCTTTCTTCCTTTTCCCTCATTATTCAAGACTGCTCGATATATAAATATATACTGTTCGTGGGTTTATACATTTCAACGAGTTTCGTATTTTTATTTCAATTACACTAATTTATGCAATAAAAAAAATGTGATTATACTTTGTAAACTCATTGTTTTAGGTGTACAAACTTTTGTTATTATTACGTTTTTAAGAAATATATATATATGTATGTGTAGCGGCACAACTACTTTTTACGCTGATGTAGTGTGGGCGAATTGTGCGAATTTTTTTTTTAATGAATGAACGAACGTATGCGTGCGGCGAGATAAAAAATATATACAGCAACGTGTCTAATTAACAATAATTTCAGAGTTATACAATATTCTTTATTATTTAAAAGATAAAATCTCACTTTATACACATTTTTGTATATTGGTTGTTTTTTTTTCCTTTTATATATATATGTATACTTCATTACAACAATTACTCGTTATACAATAGAGAATATGAAAATTTACTTTTATTCAGACTTGCTTTTAATTAAAATTAACAAAAAAAAAAAAGAATAAAAACTAATAATAATATTGGATGACGTTTGTACAATTTATGTGAGAGTGGGGATATTAAAATTTTTCAATCGCATTACCCTTTTTCAATTATTTAAAAAACGTAAACCTGTTTGTCCTTGTATACGCATATAGTGAATTTAAAAACAAACAGTTCAAATTGGAGATAAAATTGTTATATATACGCCAAGTTAAAAACAATGTCGCTTGTATCGCAATTTGAATAACAATGTAACAAGTTTTTTTTTTTATATATATACATAAAATTCATTTTTATATTTTGTATAATAATTTGAATTTATCGCAAAAACAGATCTATTGTGCTTTAAATTGGCGATATGGATAAACAGGAAGTTAAGATTCTCAAACACTTATTAAGAATTTTCATAATCACCGATAGCTCTTGTTTTGCAACAACTTTCACTTTTGGATTATGCGCAACTCCTATGTGAAGTAAAGACTCAATATATTTAGAAAGAGTTAATAAAAAACGTTAAATCAGAAGCTGGAAGTAGCATCGGTTCAAATATATAATATTAATAACTGGTTAAAAATTATTTTTTAAAACAGGCTTACGAGTAGTTCAAATAGTGGTGCAAGATATAAATAACTGTGAATTCTATGGAGACAATTGCGACTTGGATAAAAAAAAATGCTATAGTAAAAGAATTTAAAGATTAATCTTTTCTTATATCAGTGAACTTTAGGCACAAAATTTTTGCTTATCGTACATGCATATACACATGGAAGTACAAATATTACGCTTTTGAGTTACCAATAAATGGTATAATTGAGAATGGGGAATTAAAAATAAGGGTTCCAGTTTCAAATGGTATAGTGGTTTTAATTACAAAAAGATCGAACATCTATATAATAGTGAGCATTGATGATCTCAGACCTCAAATAGAAATGTGCCAATTGTGTGAAAAATGTTTTTCAAATATGATAGTCAAAAATAATAAATAATAAATATAAATTTGTTCCTTTCAACTTGATTGGTGTTCAAATCAATCGATTTAATGAACTTCCCGTATAAATATTATTAAAGCATTGATAGTTGATTCGACAAGAACCAAGTTGAGTTTTCTTGAATAAAATTATGTCAAGAGTGTGAATAATTAATAATAATACATAATCTAATTATCTAATTAACCTAAATAAAGTGACAAGGTTCTGCGAAAACTAAAATGTTATTTTTGAAAATATATTTGACAAAAGACCTAGAGACAAGTAGTGATTGTCTGCACGAATTATGTTGAGTCTTCAAGCATAGGGCTGGCATACTAAACGTAATTGGTGCAAAAATTCAAGCCATTGACAGTGACAGTAGCAATAACATTACAAGTTTAATGAAATCCTCACTTTCTTTCCACAGGTATACATATCCTATCATTCCCTATTCCTCTTTGTAATAAACACACTCCTCATATGCGTATAATGGTGAGGAGGTAATTCACACATATATTTATGTAACATTATTTTATTGCAAAAAGAAAAAAAGAAGAAACAACCAAGCGAGCACTAAAAACATCGTCGTTCCTCACGCGCATACAACTAATGTTATTTAAAATTAAATGCGCGTGCATTTATGTAGCAAGAGCGATTAAAAAAAACTTTTTTACATTGTATCGCGAAAAGCATATTACTTGAAAATTGAAGATCCGTTAGATATGCTATACGATATTCTTATTATTATTATTATTATTATTATTATTGTTGTTGATGAAGATGACGATAATAACAGTTATTGTATTATAAACTAAAAACGACGTTAATAACTCGTACTAAAAGCGCGAGAAATTGCTTTTCATCGAAAGTGTGAGAAACATCGATGAGAAGTAATCTCGCAATGGTGTTATGGCATTTTATTTAATCTTTTGTTTTTCTTTTCTCTCATTATTCAATCACTCTCACAATGTTCATTCCTATGAAACAATTTCACTTTAACACGATTTAAGACTTACTTATTACATATTTAACTAGATATCACGTGTGTAGATCTCAATGAAGTCTACGACATTCTGCAGCCTTTCAATTAAAGATAAATATACAATTATTTACGCTCTTTGTGATTTTCGTGCGTATCTCTTTCACAATTTTCTCTCGAATTGTTTATTTTTATCGTATCTGTCTCTCACGCCGTACTCGTTATAAATCAAAATAACTTTTAAACATGACAATTTATATGTATATATATAAAACTACTTACGCATTATAACATACGTAGGGTTTAAAACCGAAAATTAATTACAAACAAATAAAATTGACCATAGCTATGAAATAAGCTTTCGAAAAGAAAAATATATCTTATAATTAGTGGTCTCTTTTTTGTTACCGTTGTTTCCGTTTATTGCACCTATTCCCTGTTTTGAGGTAACAATAATAAAAGTATGTGTATCGCATCACTTGATTCCTTTCGGTTTTAATCCCTGAACACAATCAATGATATTAATGATAAGTAATGATTAAGTACTATACAAACGGTTAATGAAAGAAATTTAAAAAAAATACTTGTCCTCGCAATAGAGTGTAGTTTTTAATAATAATTATTCTCGATGGAAATCAAGAAATTGATATAGTGTAACAGGCAGTTCCGTGCATTTGAGACCATACTTAAGAATAGCTTGGGCAGCATGGCACTGAAGAGTTATATAATTAACGAGATTAATGGTATTCACAGAGTTCGAAGATATCAAGCGTGCTGGAGTGTCGCCTGCCTTGTTCGGCGTATCTAAGTGTGCTCCGTAATCCAACAGTAACTTGATTAGCTGAAACGGAAAAGCAAACGTAATGTTTACTAATATTGCATAATCGAGAAGAATAGTTAAAAAAGAAAATTATTCATCGATTGCTTACAGGATTTTGAAAATTGTAAACGTTGCTTGCTACATGTAAAGGTGTAGATCGAGATTCATTTCGGGCGTTAACTGGTGCCCCACATTCCAAAAGCAGTTTCACTACTTCCAAATCAGGAAAAATGTGCTGCAAGCCATAAAATAAAAAAATTGGTCGCTAGTCGAATGATTATTAAAATTGCAAATGTATTAAGATGATGTACAACTTACAAGAACATCGTCGGCGTTGAAGTAACTAGAATTGATTTTATTTAAACTTGAAACGCACAAGTGTAATAGAGTATCTTCCGTCGATGCTGACCTAGGATTTTTTCTCACCAAGTTATGTACCAAACATCTCATTTCCATTTTCTCTTCACTCGTTTGTGCAGTCTCGACGAGTAAATATATCAAGTGTGTGACGCACTTTAAAATACAATCGTAGCTCTCCCGTTGTCTTTTATGTACTGGGCGTTGCTGAAAAACATTATGATAGCTTTCAATAAAACTGTGGACGACGTTGCTCGTGCAACGAAAACAAAATTTTTTATCAATATTAACAAATAGTTTTCTTGGTTTCTTTTTTGTGTACGTTAAAAAAGATTTATTTATTCATGACTCTTGACGTTGGCACAAATTTTAATATTCACCTAGTATTCAAAACGTTTAATATATACAATAAATATTTAAATTTCCTTTTTTACATTTCTCAGCAGGTACATACATACATTTCAAACGTCAAAGTAATTACGTATACGTATATTAAATTTATGCTAATTATCTATTAGGAATATAATATTTAGGCTTCAGCAATAAAGTGAAATATAGGTTTACTTTCTTTAAATTTAAATAATTTTTCTTTGTTGCGTATACGTACCTCGAGTAATTGTCTAGCCTCGGTGATACGACTCGTAAGCAACTTAAATATTGTTACAACGTCGCAGAATCTCGGCTCCTGCTTCTCTCGGTTACGGTCCAATTCCAATGCTTTCTCATTCAAATCGACCATTAGCCGAACGAGTGATTGAGCGTTAAAACAGGTATCGGTGTATAAAATCTGTTATAGAATACGTAACGATTAGTCGAACGTTACAGTTATTATTATTATTATTATTATTATTATTGTTATTATTATTATTGTTATTATCATCATCATCATCATCATTATCAACAATTATTCTATTGTAATTCGCTTACTTATTCGGTTTTGCTTATTACATTTACAAATAGCTTGGTACTTGCGGAATTATGTAACATCGTTACGAAATACGGGATAAAGTGATAAAAATTTCTCGGCATAATTATTTTCTACGTAAAATATTAAATATACTTACGGTATCTTTGTCCACGCGAATTTCTAATGCACGTATCCAAAGATCTATACAATACTGATAACTGAAAAATTGAATGAAAGATTATTTTTTATTCCAAACTGGTGAAAGTCGTGGTAGCTTGTCGTATAGAGAACAATGTCAGGTAATGTGGAAAAAGTTAATAAGAAAATATAATTTCAAATAACTTTCATCACAATGAGCAATTATTTATTGAAATTTAAGTCAACGTTTCGACCGTTTCTTCCTTCATACGGTAATTCACAGGGATCATTATTTTTACCAGATATAATTTAAAATTTTTAATAATTTGACTGACAATGTCGAATGCATAATGTTTTAAATATTACATTTTTAATCTTTGAAAATGTAGAGATAAATTTTAATGAAAAATAATTTCTGCTATACATTATTTGAGCATATAATTATTTAACAGAGAGAGAGGAGGGGGGGGGAGAGTTAATAATTCACATGTAAAGCAAATAATAAATAGTTGTACCGTAATGCGTCGGCGTAAGATGCGCCTCTAAAGAGCAACCTAAAAAGTGTATCTTTGTGATACGGTCCGAGGATTCTCTCGCAGATGAGAAGGCACTGTATACGTATAGCGTCGAGGTCGAGCATTATGGCGTTTAATTCCTCGTGAGTCGTAAATTCCGTCATGTTTCTAAAGGCATCTCTTTTAGGATATACAGGCCTCTTAGGAAGTGGCACGCCATTCGTACCATTTGCTATGCGAATATTCAATGCTTTGCGCCAATACATCAGGGCTGCTTGAGTATCGCTGTGCTCATCGAAGAACGTCGAGCCTATCAACTCGTGTGCGTCTGCCAAACGTTCCGGTGTGTAGCTTACGTTTTCGACTGAAAATTCACATGATTCTTTATCATCAAATTTCTTTAAGGGAATATCTAACTACTTACGTTAATATACAAGTAATTTACTGATTAAAATGTATAGTTTTTGCGTGAATTACTTATTTATATTCAAATTTAATTATGAGAACATTGCTCTTATTACGATCCAATCTGTAATTGTGCAAAGTGTCAATGTGGTTGGTAGAGTAGTTATGGAATTTTGAGTCGTCTCGCAATGATATATAAATTTTTTTTAAAACAATCTCATAAACTACGTGAGTAATCGCCCTGTTCAATAACAGATTATATCGAAACAAAGAGTAATGTTCTCATGGTTTTCCTAAAAACAATATAAAATATTAATTAATGTAAAAAAGCTAATTTTTAGTCGGTAAATTATTCGGATGGTAAGATAAGGGCAATGTAATGGTAAGTATAAAAAATGAGATTGTTGTCAATTCTTACTTAGATAATCGAAAATTTGAACTGCTCCTTTGAGACACGCAGTTTGCAACGCGTCGTCGTTGTGTCGGGATTTTAAATAAGGATTCGCGTTGTACTCGAGTAGAAGCTTAGTAGTCTCAAATCTGTGTTCCTGTATCGCGTAGTGCAGGGCAGTCTTGTTTTGAATGTCCGTCGCATTCACGTCCATCCCATGTTGTAGCAAGAATGTGCACAGTTCGACACTCTGTACGGAATTGATCAAACAGGTGCCCCCATTGTAATTCGCTTTCAATATGTCCGCACCGTTCTCCACCAAGTAGGAAACGATATCTGAAAATCACAAATATATTATACAACGAGATTTATTTTACAATCGGATGCTGTACTTGTCAATAATATCTTTTTCGAAATTATATACACAAACAAACAAATAATAAGAAAGGCTATGGTTATTACACCAATTTTACATTGGGGGCAATTTCTTCCAAAAAAATTCCCAATAGGTCATTTTTCCCAAGAATAAAATACAATGAAAATGAAATAAAAATTTCGTTTGTTATTCCAGATTTGTATGACAAGTCAAAACAGTATTGTGCTGTAAATGTTTTTAATATTTGTTCTGCGATATTTTTCATTTGTTGTTTCGAGTCCTCTTTTATTTTGGTGCCCCTTCGAATTCTTTGCCCGAATATTATTCATATTCATTTAATTATAACTATTAATTACCAATTTAGAATGCAGTTTGTCAGCAAATAAAACAATAATATTAAAGTTAGTTGAAAACAATAACGTATCAACTTTTGAAGTTACGGTACACACGTAACGTTCTTTTAAATTTTTTTTTATTTTATTTGGGAAATAATAATTTTTTGAAAAATATTTTTTGGGAAAAATGTGTCCATACCCAATTTTGAAATATGATAATTACTAAACAATAGCATTGGCATTCAAACGTTGACCTAGACCCGCGTTGGCACAAAAATCTTGGCTCAACTATAGTAACGATTTATCAATGTCAATTAAAGAAACATTCTGAATGCTAGGCTATATAAAGTCACGACCATTCTCGTAAATAAAAAGAATTCTTCTAAGCCTTTTTCTAACTTCGATCTCCATTAATATTTCAATTTTCTCTTATTGATACGTCGTATAGTCGATATATAACCACAGCTGTTAATAAATATTTCCCGATTTCTCGATAAATTATTTGTATTTTATTACAAAAATAATTTGTTGATTGTACGTGCAATTAATTGATTAAAATTATTTATTAACGCGCGCGTGATGACACCCGTCAAAACAGAAATCTTTCAACACAAATTATATTTTTATCTTGAGCGTTTAACGGGGGTGTCACACATTTGTTATCGACTGAGTGATTTGAGAGGTTAAACATTGAAAGAAAAACTATATTTCTACTATATTCTTCGCTAATTTATGTTTTTTTAATGATTTTGTCACTTGGAGCTCATACATATGTAAGATAAATGAATTTATAGATCTTACCGAGTTAAGGGAAGTCCGCAACTCGTTACAAAATTCTCTAATTTTTTTTATTTTCGTAGTTCAATATTATTTAACCGGACGTACAATCTTGAAAGTTCAAAAAATATGACTCCCTTTCCCTATATTATAAATTCAAAAATATATTTGAAAAATCAATAAATGTTGGTAAATGAGTTAAATACGGAATTACGACATCTTAAAATGTTAAATCGTGGGTCTAAAATTTCCATCGTTGACTCCTAAATATTGGTATTTAAACGAAATTTTGATAATAAAGTTGCTTTAAATGTGTAAATTATATATTTTTTATCAATTTGTCATTCAAAAATTTTTAAATTGTTAATTGTCAAATTTCTTTGGAATTTAACGTTAGATACTCTAGATCCATTGGAAAATTATTGACAATGATTCAATTTCAAGTCTGACATTCACCGTCAAAACGTTACAGAAAAAAAAATTCTTGGTTTTCTTTGATTTACGTATAATAATTTCGATATTTTTGTTTGCAATGTAGGATTATGGTATATATAATATTGAAATGACCACCAATTAGCTTTTAACCAAAGACTCTTAGATATAAGATTCAAGTTTCCTTTTACTGCCATATTTTTAAAGGGAACAATATTTTTGTTTGAATTTCACTGAACGAATAGCATTGATGACTTATTGGTTTGCTCATAAATCACCATCGTTTGGACTCAGTCGATAACAATTTGAATATCACGAGAGATCGAATGTTCAAAAATTAAAAGAAAAAATAATAACAATACCAAGATGGGTCATGAAGCAGGCAGATCTGACAGGCGTAGAACCAGAATCCGAAACCGCATTGACATTAGCACCGTGAGATATGAGACACTTGAGGGTCGGTAATTTACCCGAAACCGCAGCACACCACAAAGGTGTGACGCAGTGTACCGATCTGTCATCGGGTACTTCGTACAATCCACGTTGCTCGATATCGGCGTGGCATACTTTGATCAGGTACTCGACGATCTCGACGTTACCGCGTTTGCAGGCGATGAAAAGCGGAGCGCATCCTTCGACGGTACGACTGACCAATTCCTTCAGTTTGTCCTGTTTACATCTCTCGAGACGATTCCTCAGGTAGTAATTGAGCCTAGCACCCGGAGCTGAATATTTACACGCTTCGACTAGATCGTACCACATTGGATCGATCGATCGCTGAGGACTGTTGATCCACATTGTAGTCCAACGCCAGCAAGTTCTTCTAGCTACAGCTTCTCTCTGGAATTTTTCATCATTTGTACAAATAAATATTTCAGACGATATGTTCGTTTTCTTTGACACAGTGGGAATTCTTATACGTAACAGGTTGTTAAAAATAATCGGAAAAATTCAAATTTTCCCGCGCTAAAATTCATTATTAATCATGTAATAAGAAGTATAGTGTCAAATTTTAACGAAACAAGAAGAATGTCTCGCATTTTAACATAATTCTCTATTCTTTATAAATTTATTATTATAAGTTTCTGTTGATGTTTTTCACGATTCGACTAAAAATTAAATTAATTAAAAATCAAAAAATTTTTAGGCGCGGGAAATTTGAACTTTTAAAAAGTTTTGATATCTTCTCAAGAATTATAATAAATATTGAACATTTTATCGCTAATTTTTTTCTTTATTAATTTATTATTAATTTATTATTTCTTTATTCATTTATTAAAAATAAATTCTAGAATATACAATCGACATCTTTACACTTATCAAAAGTGTAATACTAATGTATTTTACTCCTTTGAAAATTGTAAAGTTGTCAACGAACGCATTCTAGCCTCAATTTTTATATTTTAGGTTTTTGCGGTGTAACATCAATCCCGTTGTACTCAAACTATCAGCTGACGATTTTAACATTAAAATTAATGCATTTATCAGAGCATCGCGTTGTAAAAGAGATTCAGCTAGCGTAACGGAAGACCATCGAAATACGTATGCCGTTTCGATTTTATAACAATCAACCGATCACTCCGTCAAATCAGAAATACTCTAAATGTAATAATTTATTTAATAATTGAAAAAGAAAAAAAAATTTATTTAATACACCTACAATCAATCGAAGCATTTATATTCCACCGATGAAAATTATGAATAGTAAAAACCGTAAGTGCGATAGAGATAGTTTATTTTTACAAATATTAATATATATAGGTATATTAATGAAAGAAATATTAATTAGTTAAATTGTCGTATACTCGTATACTCGATCGTGGGTTTAAACGATAAAACGTGCGATCGAGACTCACTTAAAAAGACATAAAACAACCGTACGTAGAGCCGTAATATCAATCGAATGATTCATGTGCTTTTGAATTTAAACACGAATCATTCTGGAGCACTCTGATTAACTCGTTAATGTTCACGCTGATACACGCACAACGGCATTGCACACATACGAGTAACGGAATTTTATAAAACAGGCACACAATCGTGACACAATATTTCTCTTTGTATGGTATTTGTCGAAAAGGAAGTAAAAAAGAAATTTATTATTCTCGGTTTGCGTGAGTAATAAATAATTAGCAAAAAAAAAAAAAGAAAATGATCGATGATTAACCAGGAATTTATATAGATCAGCGCGTTAAGGTCCCTTGTATTTGATTAATAAAAAAAAAAAATTTTCAGAATTGCGAATAACGAGGAATACTTATACGCGCGCTACTATTAATAGTCAACTGATAAACCGTGGAAAACAAGCTACACAGAATTTTAAAAATTTTGCAAACACGGTATCGTACAAATGTATATCTATGTACGTGTATATACCGATTAATAGGTACGTACATACACATGTATACACATATATATACATATAAAAGTGATAAAAGTCTATCAAGCCGATAAATTATGTAGTTGAATGATAATTAATAACATTTTAGTTAAATACATATATGCACATGTATATGTGTATATAAACATATATTAATTATTACTTTGATAACTCGAGCATAAAATTTACATCGTTTAAACGCGTAATAAAAATATGTATAACACGATAAAAATACAAATTATACAGATGTTCTCACTCATTTTCTTTTCTTTTCTGTTTTTTAAGATATACCCTCACACAAAGACAAACTGTTAACCCTTACAAAACGAATATATAACGAACGTGCGCAACGTCACCCATATACAATCTCACAAAGGTACAAACACTTATAGTAAAAAAATAACAGCTGTTCCTGTAATAGCGTCGTACGTTAATCAACTGACACACAAGGAAATAGTACAGAGCAACGAAAAGGAACAAAAAATGTAAATAAAAATAAAGTGAGATTTAGCGAGTGATCTCGAGAGACTGACGTTACGCGGATGCATTCGATGCGTGTGTGTAAAGAGAGAGAGAGAGAGAAGGAGAGAGAGGGAGACAACCTGCCGACGATCGCAACCCGGTGACTACTGGCGTATAGAACAGTATAGCCTTGCCTTTATTCAACGAGCCGTCCTCTTCCGAGTTCCGATTAAGGGATTGACCCTGAGCCCGCGCGCGCGCGCGCAACAAAGAAGGCGAAAATTAAAACGCAGATAAATATGTATATATCTGTAATGTATTATTGTACGAGAGAGCGTATATACACGGGGTAAAGAGGTTGCGCGACAAATCTACCGATATTATACTTATACATATACAATTTGACTGACGTTTCATTTTTATTTTCTATTAATTGTCTAATACCTATATATATATATATATTTTACATTTTTTTGTTATACATTTTAAATTGCTTTGGTATATATATATATATATTCACGTAAGGTATGGTACATACAAGCAGGATCGATCGATAAGAGTTGTCGACCATAATTTTTCTAAATTAGTTGTACGCAAACCACAATGAAAGATAAAAGCGATCCTTGTACAAAACGAATCCTCGCACAAAGCGTAGTAGAGAAAGATAATTTTAATAATAAAACCGAAAGCGTACTTTGAACAAAAGGCATTGTGTATAAATACACACAAACTGGCTCAAACAAATAAACGAAAAAAAAAAAAACAACAAAGAATGCAGTATAACGCGCGTATTTCTATAAATCAATAAACCTTCGGAATAGAGTGGCGTCGAGTACTTTATGAATAAATTTGTTGTTAAAAAATTGGATACACGTACTCTATATCTATACAACAATTGGTTAAAACTGACTAATATTACGCAAATGCTACCCTTGATGACAAAGTAAAATGCAGAGTATATACACCTGGATAATTTACGGAGGAGTGATTAAAACCCGATCGTTTGACACTTTTATACCTATTAATACACGGACGCTGATGCTCTCTCCTCCTGTCTCGTAATAAAACAAACAAACAAACGAAGGGATAATAAGGATACCCCGTTTTAAACAAAAAAGTATAATGGTACGTAAACTTAATGACCGTAAATTTTCGTTATTCTCGATAATCACTACGTTTGACAATCAAACAAAAGAGAGAAAGAGAGAGAGAGAGAGGAAGAAAATAATCAAAGTTACCAGGGTGTACGCGCGCGCGTGTGTGTGTACGAAAGTAGGTGTACGTCACGGATACACAGCTGAAGCGGAGGTGTAGAATTTTAATACACGCTCGAGCGAACTGACCGAAATGTATGGTAGATATGTACGATTTAAAGGTAAGAATAATAAGTATCGTACTGCTGATCAGGACCGATCGGACTCCGCATCACCCGAAATACACGGTCGGACACTACACACAAACACACACACAAGCGCGCGCGCATATAATCGTGGTCGCGCGTCCGGAAGATTTATCACGTTCCATCGCGGCTACGATATTATTATTAGACGAATCCGCGGTACACACACTCCTCCACACTCGCGCAGGTAAACGTAAGTACAGCTATATACACGGAGACTCTGACAACGAGAGCGAGGGAGATAGAGAGAGAGATTCGGGAAATTCTAACCTTCAAACAGTGAACTCCATAGGTGTCTCCTCTCGTCCTTGATTTACCTCGACGTTAATAACGCACTCATCTCGGAATCACTGAACTTTCAACAGACACGCAGACACACCCACACCCACAGAGGTGGAGTACTCGAGATAATCGAATTGTATATAATACGATGCACTTTTTCTCTCTCTTGTATACCTTATGTATACTAACGTCGATCGGAATATAACACACCGAGGTGACGACTGACGAGCGCCGCGTTTACTCTCTCGCAAGTTTCTAACGGCGCTGCTGCTGCTGCTGCTGCTGCATTATAACTATCGTTCATATATACATATATATAAGTATGCCGAGACCGAGCGTTTTTACTCTTCCGTAAATGTAGCAGTTCGGGGAATCCCCACTTACGGTGTAGATGCGCTCTCCAATGTATATTCGTATGTGTGTATATCAGAAATAAAATAAATAAAAGGGCGCACGCGAACCGTCCTCAAAGATTGCCCTCGATCGAGTGTATACGCGACGAACTCTTCGATATGTATACATATATATATATATATACACTACTGTCAGCTGGCAGTGCAGCCAGTGGCTGTCGAGTGAAACATTATACCTACATATACCTCTTTCGTTTCGATTCATCGAATTCTTCAAAATTTAAATAAATCCCCATCGGTTTATAACATATATACCTATATACTTACGTGACAATTACACACACACACACACGCCGATTACGTTACCCGCGCACACTCCACATTTTCGTTTTATCAAACAACTTTTCGAGAAAAAATACGTCGGTCTCTTTATTATCAACGTGTATTCAAATTCTCTCAAATTCCTACGTCACACTCTTTCTCGCTTTTTTTTTATTTCATAAAGTATAACGAAACGAAAAAATAATAAAGTGCATATACGCACGGACACGATACATATATATATATATATCCACCTTTGAGAAAGTAAATACGTTACGTAAAACTTTACGTAAAATTTGCCGCTGATGAATTATAAATTGCGGTAATCGAGTATATACGCCGATTGTAATGAAAAATTGTCGAATCCCTATATATATATATAATTTTGTTACCGCGACATAGATAGAACGTTGAGGAAAAACCTACATACATGTCTATAAGTCTATATATGTACGTGTGTCGTTGAATCAAAAGGTAACGATTAAAACGAGGAAAATCTTGTAGATAAAAAAAAATTGGTACATTGTTGAGCAATGAATGTACGGATTGGATAAAAAATGTGAATGCAGATGAACAAAATATATCGTTTATAATGTATGTTCATTTTTATTTACTATACACAATGTACCAATTTTTAATATATTTCTAAGTAAATGCAAATATTAAAATCTGTAAAGTATAGTTATGCACGTGTAAAATATATATGTGGTGTATGTATACGTTATGTGTGTCGTATGTACGTGTGTGAATATATTATGAAAAAATGTATATAAAGATATATAATATAAAAAATTTACCAAGTAACAAAAAATGGATAAAATGACGAGCAGTATATTGCATAGAGTAAAACCTCGATCATCCCGAAACCTTGGAAGAGCCATGCAGAAGCGCGTCGAGACAAAAGTAAGTAAGGATACGATGCATTATGTTCTCTCACCATATTTTAAAGTCGCGTTTACGTCCAAACGTTGTATTGTCTTTTTTATCTCAAAATTTAAAAAAAACCCCATTTTCTTGTACACGTAACATGTGTATGTATATGTGATCGAGGAATACGATACCGTCGACGCGCCTCCGCATGCACTCGGATGCAATTTGGCGGCTCGGTCGCGCGTACGTCGCGCGGAGTGAAACAACTTGCCGGCCGTGCCTCGAGTGGGAGGCCTTTGGGAATATACGATAGTGGGAGAAAGGGGGAATATGCGCGGTTCCACTTTCTCTCAAGAGTGAAACTTCCGCGATACCCCCTCCCCCTATATATCTATATCTATATATCTATATATACATATATGTATATATATATATATGTATAGATGAATGCGTGTGTGCGTGCGTGTATCGATAGTGCACGGTGTGCACGCGCGAAGGTGTGTATATATATACGTAATTCCGCGTGTTTACACTTTCCACCGAGCTCGTTCTAATGAGCTTTATATCGACTACTTGTCACGCTACGATTTACACTCATCCTCTTTCGTGCATTCGGTAATTCTTTGGAATCCTTCGAGATTATTCGAGGGAAGCGAACACTTTCGTATTAGTTTACTAAACTTATATATATACTTTTAATGAATATACATAATATTTTAAAAAATCTTTTCAGATTAATGATGCATACACGTTCCGTACACTCTGAACTCTGTATATAAGTATATAAATTGTAAAAATTGTCGTTGAACTATGTAAGCCGACAACTTTATATTTTTTTTAAGTACAACGTAAAAAATATTTTTTTTATTTAAATGAAAACTCTACTACTTGGCTTACAAGAAACCAACGCGTTATCTTTAATTTTTAAACAAGTGTATACACTACTGGTTGAAAGTTAGGATTCACTAAAGTAAAAGATTGATCCAACATCAAAGTTTAAAATTTTTCATCCAAAAATGATGCTACAACAACCTGTTGGACATCGTTCGAAAGGTAATTTAAAAAGCTTTCGATTGAGCTGTAATTAAAGTCTATGAATTTTTAATTTACTTTAATGAACAAAAGCTTCAAAAACAAAAAAGTTAAAATTAAGGTACACTTTAAGGATGTCCACGCTTGACAAGGATGTGTTTACCTATACATCAAAATTTCACACAATCAAAATTGAAGCTCTTTTGTAGAGCTTATACTATTGGTTCTGTTTAAATTTCATCTATACCATCATTTTTAGGAAAGTTACGAGATAAATAAATTCATATAACATTATATAATTTTACTTTATTCAACCCAAACTTTTGACCGGTAGTGAAGAAGATTCACCGTAATCATTCAATGTTAACATAATGTATATATGTAATATCAGACAAATCGTAATTAAATTAACATCATCATCCAAATGGTTTCATATATATGCGTATCCTTATTTACTAACAATGTCTATATAAAAATCATACAAAGCATCGAAAATAATTATGATTTCATAAAAAAGAAAAAAAATGTATTTTAGTTCTGTTTACAAATATATGATGTAAATGCATGTGTAATCTCTCATCGTGCAATGCTCATTCAAACGTGATGGTAACGACGACCGACGAGAATGTGATAATCGGAAAGCATAATGCTTTTTTAATATTAATATTCCGTACAATAATAAAACAATAAAATTCTTTAATAATAACACAATATTTTAAAAATAGTACACTCTACTCGCATAATATTATTTTATTAAGTATAATCACAATTAATTTATCTATTATTGGAAGTTGATGTATAAATATAAAAATGCAAATAATCATTCTATATATACTTGACAATTTAAGAAAAAATAAATATATTATCTTTTAAAACTGTAATTTTTAATTTTCCGTAAGTATTATATAGTAACAATAATAAAAAAAGAAAGTTTAATATACAACCAAAAGCGATTATTTATAAACAATTAGTTTAAAATAAATTTTCCTCCAATTGGTAAAAAAAAATTGTACTGTCGGAGAAAGTTTAGAAAAACAGAAATAAAATTGATTAAATAATACAGGAAGTCTATATGTATACATACCGTACATGTAGAACTAGACTTGAAGCGATCTATTATGTCGAGACACGTATATATACATGCCTCTTGTAACGCGCTCAAGATATGGATCACGTTATTCAATCAAGATTAATATAATTCTAATAAATGTATATACATTTATTTATCGTTTATACTCGTAGAAAAATAAATATATAGTGTATTATTATAATTCTTTAATTTGCGGTTGTTTTAACTAATTCTTTTCACTTATACACGCATCTTTTATATACTCTCTCTGTTTAATTGTTTTCGAAGAGCTTTTTTTTACGATAAGAAAGTGCATCCGAATAATATATGACCGGATAATTGTCGTATCCTTCGAAGCGTAAAAAAAAATTTCAATAAAAGTGATTGAATAACGATGAGAAATATGTGTGTATAGTAGCGTATACTAATAAAATTTATACAGGTACCACGAAAATTTGAATGGTTTTAATACATACATATATCTGAGGCATTCCACGTCAAGTGGTCTGATCAAAATTTTAAATGTACCAGATATTAGGTACACACTGGAAATGTTTTACAGAAAATAGAAAAAAAATTTTTAGATATACTGGAATCTATTTGTTCAAAAGCTATTCTAACTACAAAACGTTAAATTTTTCAAGTTTTTTTTAACACTCACTGTGTTTACAACTATTTAACTTAAAATCTATCAACTTTTAATTATAAATGTAATATTGGTTGCTGGTTTTCTTTAGAATTTATCCTTTTGGGTTAGAATTATTAATCTCAATGTCGATGACTTATAAAGTACATGTTAACATTCATGTTTAAAATAAAGCGACCACGACAATCGAATTTTTTATCCAAAAGTCTAAAAAAATGTTTGAAGCAATACCTTCATAATGGTCTGCAGCTCGTAATTGGCCTGTAAAACTTTCAAAAGTTATAATACTTTAAAACACTACTAAAAATTTTCAAAAATTTACATGTTAAATTCTATTTAAATTTTCGATAATTTTTTGTAATTTTTTAAAATATTATAACTTTTGATAGACTTACAGGCCAAAAACAAGCTACAGACCATTGGAAAGGTATTGCTTTAAGCTTTTCGCCTTCTTTTAAACATCAATGTTTACTTTACTTGTACTTTATGAATCATTGATCTTGAGATTAAGAATTCTAATCCGAAAAGATAATTTCTAGACATAATTAGCAACGAATGTTACATATAATTTTATACAGTAGAAGTTGATAGATTTTAAGATAAATAGCTGTAGTCAGTTATTGTTGAAAAAAACGCGAAATAACCCACTTTCTGAGGTTAAAATAACTTATAAACAAATTATTTTTAGCATCTAAAATTTTTTTTCTGTATATATATATATATATATACGTATGCGCGAAAAGTTTGTTAATATATATATACGTACAGTTTGCAGAAACCGGATGAAAGTTTTAGCGACAGTCGGTCGCGGCGAACGATCAC
This sequence comes from Theocolax elegans, assembly GCA_026168455.1. NCBI lineage: Eukaryota > Metazoa > Arthropoda > Insecta > Hymenoptera > Cerocephalidae > Theocolax > Theocolax elegans. The sequence goes on along the minus strand of CM047427.1, from coordinate 76,851,895 downwards.
CGATTCGATAAAGAAGGAGAAAAGAAAAGGTACGCAACGTGCAGTATAGCCGCGAGTGAAAAGATGCAGTCGGGTGCAACTCGGTCATTCCGTCGAGTGTCCTCGCGCTATCAGCATCGTACATTTTTTAACCACCAAATTTTCGTATTCGACGTATACTTCAACAGCGAACAAGAATTATTTTATTAGATTTTTTTCCATTCTTTTGAAATAAAATATGTCGATCTCGTACATGACGGTGGAAGGGTCGTTAGGCCAGAAATTGGACAAGATATTCGGGGTGAAGTATAGTTTTTTACGGGTGAAACCAGGAAATTGCCTACTTCCACCTCAATACGTGTTCGTCGGGCCGAGAATTCGCGATTTGGAAATTAGGGAGAACGACGTTTGGTTGGTGTCTTATCCCAGATCAGGTATATTCTTTTTTTATTACGCTTTTAACTTTGAACAATTTTATAAAGACAACGAATTTAAATGTACCGTGTAATACCCAATTATTGATAATCTTGCTAACATAAATACCAACAATAAATAATTTTTGAAATATTATATTCACTTTTCTTTTAAATTCACGCATAATAGCTGCGATCGAACATTAAATTTCACTGATCAGAAATTGGGTATATACGTTGCGGTGTATAAAGAAAATTCGCGGTAAACGTAAGATAATATTTGAAATTATAATTAAAAGTATATCTGCAGAGATTCAAGGAAATCAGAATAAATATGCATTAATTCTTATCTAACTGGCGGAACTTTCTTTTCATTAAACATTAATTTCATTTACCTTTAAGTAATCCAATTAGATCGATACTTTTATTTTTATATAACTTACGTAAACCCGAAGAAATATCGGGATATCGAAGGTATAATAAATAAAACGTTTATTCATTATTACAGGTAGCCACTGGGTCCAAGAAATGACATGGTTGATCGGAAACGATTTAAACTTCGAGGAAGCGAGGAAAACTCACTTTGTGCAACGTAGTCCGCTTCTCGAGTACGTTTCTTCATTCTTTTTTTTCTAAATATGTATTAAAAAAAAAAGAATGACATAATGTTAACGGTATTGGAATTTTAGATCATCGGCCCTTATGATCAACAAATCGATAGTCGAATGGTTTTCGAAACTGGGGGAATCCGTCGAGACGGTTGATAAGATGCCAAGCCCACGGTACATTAAAACTCACTTACCAATTGACTTACTTCCGAAGCAACTTTTCGAGAAAAAACCAAAGGTATATATGGATCATACGTGTACCTCCACACTTTCTCTTCACCGTCTCTATATATACGTATAACGCACAACGAACCGATATATATATATATATATATACATCAGCAGATTATTATATTTTATTTATGTTTATTTATTTATTTAAACGAGCTTGAACCATATGGTGATAAGAGAAAAAAAAATGAAACGAGATAATAACTAATTTATAACAATTAGAGATATATTCTTAAATGTTATTATATAGAGTTATATATCTTGTAGATTATATACATAGCGAGAAATCCAAAAGATACGTGCGTAAGTTTCTATCACTACTGCCGAGTTTTCCACGATATTACCTGCTCCTTCGACGATTTTGCCGAACTGATGGTCACGGATAACGGTAATTATTCGACTCGTGCCTTTTTTTTTTTCTTTCGCTTTTCTTTTATTTCATGATATTACGAGATAAGGAGATTCGCGCCTATTGTTGCAGCTCCGATGGGACCGTTTTGGAATCACGTATTACCATTTTGGGAACGACGCCACCAGGATAACATACTTTTCTTCACTTACGAGGAATTGAAGAAGGTAAAGATCTTATTAATTTTATTGTAATACTGATCGGGAGATAAAATAACAGCGGTAGAAATTTTACGATAACGAATTAATAAGTTTCGTTTTGAAAACAAAATGGTAAGATTTCTACGATATAGGGTATAAACATTTTTTTTTTTTGGTTAAATGTAATGAAAATGAGAAAAGTCTTTCTATACTCGACCTATATCTACTTACACACGTGTATGTATGCACACACCTCGTGTAAAATGTCAAACTTTAATTGAAATTTCTCAGCTTTCTCCGGTTAAGGTAAGGAGGTCATTTGTATGTATATTTGTATGAATTTGGTGAACGACGCTATATATATATGCAATCTTTTTTCAATCACCTTTTTTTAAGAGGGTTTTGCCTCCCTGATACACTCTGTTTGTAAAAATGGTAGAAATTGTCGACTATTATTTAATAAATGTTTAATTATTACTAACTTTTAGATGACAGGAAATCTATTATATAGTACAATATTTTGTTTGGCTGTTATTATTATTTTTTGAACCGCTACAGTATACATTTCCTGTTTTTTTTAAGATTAATAATTAATAATGTAATACTGCAATTTGTATATCGAGGTTTCATTTAACTTCAGGATCAAGAAGGCGCGATAAGAAAGACGGCTAAATTCATGAAGAAAAAAATATCGGACGATCAAGTAGCTGAACTAAGCGATCATCTCTCGTTTAGAAAAATGTCGACGAATCCGTCGGTTAATTACGAGCAGGTGTTGGCTTACAAAAACATCAGCATGACCGATCCTAACAATCAATTCATACGGAAAGGGAAAATAGGCGATTGGCGTAATTACATGACCGACGATATGTCGCGCAGGTTCGACGAGTGGATAGAGAGAAATTCGAAAGGGACGTCTCTCAAATTTATCATGGACGACATAGAGGATTGATTCATTAATTATATTTCTTATATTTTTTATACCTATACAAGTACACACGCACACACACACCCACACATACATTTTATGTTTTCGTTGCCATCGTTATTTAGTTTAAGATATTTTTTTATTACAGTTATTAATTATAATGTTTTGTCACATTAATCTTATATTCATAAAATATATGTGAAACGTGCGACGTCTAGTTGTACACGAAAGATGTTATTTTACTTTCGTTATCTTCATTTTTACAAGGAGAAAAATGTATGATTAATAAATTATACTATAGTCTTCAGTACGAAATCATACGTTGTCATTAACCAAAAAATATAGTAAAATTTGTTAGAAAATATATAATTTTCGTTAAAATATCGATATGATATTTATTATAAACTATTTTGAAGACTATGGTAATTTTTAACACAAAATAATCTTCATCGTGTACGAAAAGTCTGAATAACAATAATAATTATTTTTTATAATGTATTTAGTTATATACAAAACTTTTCATTTATAAACTAGACTTTGTAAATTTATATTTTAATAAAATTACAAATAACAGTTTCGTTACATTATCATTTTGGTATCCAACGTTTTAAAAATTTTTTAAAGGACATGTCGGTTTCAGAAAATAGGCATTCTTTTATATTCTTTTATAAACAAAAAAAAATTAATTTTTAAAAATTGTAGAATGTAAGGCCCACAGGTATTTTTTAAATAATGTAATCAAATTTTTTTAGATTTTTACATCGATAGTTTAATAAGGTTGTTTTGATTGAAAGGTTATCTTTTTTCTTAATATTTATACCGACCAAAAACTATTTATTTAATTATTCATAAAAAAAATAATTATTTCTTTAAAAAAAAGGCCAAGCCCTCCTTTATGTTTTTAACTATTCTTATGAATTTTTTCAAATTATTCATTCAATTTTATATATAATTTTTGGATTAGAAGTTGTAGATCCTTCCAATTTCGTCCCGACATCAATTACGCTTGCGTATATGTATGATATGATGCAATGTTTTTTTGTAGAAAAGAACAAATTTATTATACATACGGGGCATTCCACGTCAAGTGGTCCGATCAAAATTATAAAATGCACCAATATTTAGGTACAGACTGGAAATGTTTTTCAGAAAACATTAATAAATATCTAAATACTGGAATTTATTTGTTCAAAAGTTATTTCAAATTTTTTTCAACACCAGCTGTGTTTAACGTTATTTATCTCAAAATATTTCAACTTTTACTGTAGAACATAACATGTAACATTGGTTGCTAATTGTCTCTAGAATTTATCCTTCTGGGTTAGAAAAATCTAGTGTTGAAAAAACTTGAAAAAAACTCACTTTTTAAGGTTAGAATAACTTTTGAACAAATAAATTCCAGTATTTAAAAATTTTATTCTGTTTTCTTAAGGGTAGAGTATGGGCAGAAAAATATTTTTGTAATTTTTATAAAATATTATGTGAAATGTCATCTTTATCAAATATATTATAAAAAATATTCTTTATTGATGATTACTAACACCCAAATTACGTAAAATATTAAAATATTTAACAAAATAGTCCTAAAACAGTTGCAAATTCAAAAAACTCCTTGCAGGGTAAAAGTTATCAAAGGACTCGGGTAAAAAAATTTCAAATTTATACATATAAGAGCTACAACTTTACACAGCGAATAAGGTTTATTTATAAAAATGCAATTTCTGGCTCGATAAACCTAATTTATTTATATAATTGCCTAAAAAATATCAGATTTTTCATTAAAAAAGTAGTGATAAAAATGTCACATTTAATTTTAACCAAAAAAGGGTGTGTAACTTTATAATTCATACATACCTCAAGATGTGTGCAAAATTTCAGGTGGCTACGACAAAAATTGTCCTGCAAGGAATGTTTTAAAGGTATAAAAAATAGTTTTTGAATTATTTAGACGTAAAGATAAAAATACATGACTTATTGCATTAACTGAAGATTATTTAATGCTGAAATTATGTAAGCACATAAGCTTTATAATATTAAACGTTATTTACGCATATTCTACGTAACATTTAAAACTTGTTTCTAAAATAAAAAAAAATTGATTTTTTTTAAATTTTAGACCATACTCTACCCTTAAAAACATTTCCAGACTGTACCTAAAATGTGGTACATTTTAAATTTTTCTTCGGACGACTTGACATGGAATGCTGCATAAAGATATATCGTGAACCGATTATTTTGAAAGTATAAGAATAATTAAATACATTTTTAAGTTAATATTATATTAATCAATTAAGTTAATACACAAATAATATTTTTTGTAATGTACTTAAAAGGATGTCGTAGTCTATACGAAACTACACGCTTACCGACATTATCGTACTTTTCGTTATTTACTTACAATTTTTGATATTTACTCATTATTTTTATCATCGCGTATTTTTTAATACATATCAAATGTGCGATGACAGCAATAATTATCTAAAAATAAAAAAAAATTTAAAATGCATTATAGAAATCTGTAATTAGCTACTACATCCTCTTAGAGTTTAATCGATGTTTCCGTAGCACAGAAATTTTCGCATTATGCCAATCCGGCATTCCTGTATTTGTAAAACTTTCTAACTCATTCAACAATATGTTACAGAAAAGAAAAGTTTAAAATAACATTTTTATAAATATATGAACGTTCCGTCGAATGTGAAATAAACAAAATAATATTATTATGATTTTGAGGTGGTAATAAGAGTTATATTATTGTAAATTATTATAATTATTAATTGCATAAAGAATATCAATGCATAATTTGAAATTCGTATTCAATTACAATCGTTAATTACTATTTACATAAAAATAAAGATGAATAATTAAGACTCAGCAATTGTATTATTTATGTTATCGTGTAAATAATGGTATTAAAAAAAAATAGTAAAAAATAATTTAAAACGATACATTGATTGAGTAACTAAGATTAAAGATAAACAATGAGAGTTTACTCAATGTCGATATATGCATGTGTATATTAATACGAAGGTGAGGTGTATGGGTATATGGAGAGCAGAGAGTAAAGCAGCGCGCTTGTGCGAAAGACTTATGAATCTGCGGCTCCGCGTCGCGGTCCCACAGCAGAGCGAGAGAGAGAGAGAGAGAGAGAAAGAGAGAGGAGGAGATAACCAAATGAGCATAGAGTATACATGCGTCTATCTCCGTCTCTACTCTCGTGCGTATATACGATAATGGAGAGTGTGTAAGGTGTATAGCGCTCCCACGGTGCGTCCGCCGAATTACTATATACCTACTACGACACTACACCGACAGTGTTTTGCACATACATTGATTTTATTTTTGTTAAGCGTATATACATATAGGTGTATATATACCAAGAACAAACGGATCGGAGAATGTATAATAAACGTATAACGCCGTTACTATACGAGCGTTACAACTTACAAGTTACAACTCGATTCCGGCATTGGCCATTCGGCAATCGGCGGTACGCACGTATCCGTGTGCGCGGTGCGTCCTGCAATGTGTGAGTAGTAAGCCGAGTCGAGTACGCGAGATAGTAAGCTAGTAAGCTAAGGTGTATATAGCTATATAGAGAGTGTGGTGTGTAGTATAGTAGTAAAATATCGGTGCGCGCTCCTCCTACGCGTACGGCGAGTTCGAGTACTACGCGCGCCTCTCCTAACCTTCAAAATAAGTTTGCGTGCGCGGAAGACGAGCGAGCGAGAGAGAGCGGCCATTCGGGAGTGAGCGAGCGAGCGTTTGCGAAGAGGAGAGAGAGAGGAGTGGTGAGGAGTGAAAGAGACGAGGAGAGGAGAGGAGAGGAGAGAGAAGAGAGACGATTAAACGAGTTGGTCTGGCTCTCTCGACGGTCGGTTCGGTCGGCGCTGTGCCGCGGCGCTCGCTCGTATGTGTTACATCCCTCTACACAAGAGCGAAGATGGCGACGTATTTGAAAAGATCGTCAAAGCCGTTCGATAGGCTGGAGCCGTCGTTGCACGAGCTCATCTGTCCGGTTTGCCGTACTTTGCTCAGGGAGCCGGTCACCCTGCCCTGTGCCCATAACCTCTGTCTACGCTGCCTCCGCGGCACCGTCAAACACAACAGTCTCACCTGCCCACTCTGCAGGCAACGGGTTGGCTCTTGGCTGCGCACCGCCACCAAGGCCGAGACTCTCGTCAACGCCGAGCTCTGGCAGCTCATACGCAGTCGCTTCCCCAGGGAGCTCGAGCTCGCCGACTCTGCCACCGACTCGGCTACTCCCTCCGATGCCGCTGATCTCGATTTGAACTCCCGTGAGTACCGCTCGCCCACCTATCTCTATCGTATCTCTCCTGTCTATTCTATCTCTACTCCCCCTCGACCCTCCTTCTCTCTACCATACCTGGTGGCCCTGCTGCTCTTCCTCGTCCTGCATCCTTGGATTCCTTCAATCTTCGCTCTCTCTATCTTTCCCTCTCTCCCTTCCTCCCATCCTCTCTCTCTCTCTCTCTCTTTCTCTCCCCCTCTGTTGTAGAACACGAGAAAGAGAGAGACAGAGTCAACCATTAGCACGTACCTCTTTGTTTTCGCTTTCCTAGCATTCTCTCTTGCAAAGTTCTCCTCTTCGCGATACTCTTATCTCTCGTTGATGTGTAAACAAGAAATCGATTTTGTCTCGGGTTTATCCTTTTTCAGATTCTTTGATCGAATAAATGCTCAGTTTGTTGGTTAGGGTTTTGTTTTGGCTGGCTTCCTCCATCTAAACTCGTAATAGCTTGTTTTTGTTTTTCTTTTTTTTTCTCCATACGACAATACGATCGAGTACGGACTACTCGGTTTTCTGTTAATTTTACGTTTTAATCTGACATTTATTTTAATTTTACTATTTCTTCCCTAGTATTTTTCTAGGGGATTTGTTCTATTATTGATTTTGTTGTTGCCTAATATTCACTATTACGGATACTAGTTATATATCTAATTTTCGATGGTTTTTAGAAACATTAGGTACAACACTTTATTGTTATGCATTATTTTTCATTATCTAAAACGTTTTGGTAGCTCTAGATTATTTTACTTGTGATATATATATATATATGTATATATATAGTGTGTAGATATATGATAGAGACTAACATATTCCTTGAGTAATGAAACATTAACTGTTTTACATAGGATTTGCCGCAAAGAAAATACTTAGCGCAGCAGGAGAGATTAGGAGAGAATATGAAATGCAACTTCAAATAGCCGAGGAGGAAATGTGGCGGCAGCGCGAGAAAGAGAGATTAGCTAGCGAGGCACTCATTAGAAAAATTCAAGAAGAGGAGGAGCAACAAAAGTTGGTGCAATTGGCTCAGGATCAATTACTGGCTAGAACATTAGCAAAGCAGGATGTAGTTGAAAAGTCGAGTGATTTAAGTCATCGTACTGGTAAAAATGTCAACCTTAATCATTCAAAAGCTGATGCTAATCAATCAAAATCTTCAATTAATCAAAAAATGTCAGCTAAATCGAAAGATGCAGCTGACGCAAAGAAACAGAATGTAACTCTTGCGTCGATACTTAGATCTGAGAGGTATACCTTAAATATTAAGCCCAGTTCGACCAATGTCCAAAAAGAGTCCACGGAAACATTTAGCTCGCAAAAACCAGTGCCAATTCACAATGCTGTTACCAGGGTTGTAACCCATCAAAGTCGAATAAATCAGCCTAATAATTCAAGTTATCCAACTAACTTTGTAAGAAATTTGAATAATTAATAAATTTATTCTAGTTAATTAATCACATTATAACATTTAAGTATTATATTACTGAATTTAAGTAATTTTATTTTATACATACAAATAATTTCTGCTTGTCTAATATTAAAATATTTTTTTTCAGGGGGATTTTATTGGTGCTGCCTCCAATATTTATGGTTTGCAAAGTAAGGAGGAATTACAAGTACCCAGTGATGTTCTAAGCAGTAAAAAGAAAAAATTGGGTGTAGAAGTTTGTGTAACCAACGTAGAAGGTGAAGAAAGAATTGGCAGTGCTGAAAGTGCTGGAAGTCATGATAGTATAAACCAGGAAATTCATCACTTTAAACCAATTAAAGCTTTACCTCGAACTCCATTAAGGACAACATTGGGTATGATTAACCTGTTTTTATAATCTATACAAGCATAACTATAGTATATCAGTTTAAAGGTATTGACATTTAATTTGCAACTAAAAAATCTGTTGTTCTAGATGGGAGACATGTTGATCCAAAGTTAATTAGAGTATTACCTATACTTAAAAGAGTTTCTAATGCTGTGCCAAAACCTCCAACGCCAACTCATTTGAAAAAGATGTTTGGATGTTCATGGAGTGCTTTTAAACGTATGCATAGTGATTTAAATAAGTTATTACTATTAATAATAAAAAATGAAGTGAAAATTTATTACTTAAAATTTACTATGCAGTTACTTAAAATTACTTTGCATAATATAATTGAAATTTGAGAACAAAATTGATTAATACGTAAAATATTAATAATAACTTCAATTTCATTAGGAATATCGAGACAACAGCAGGTGCTACAGAAAGATTCGCCTAGTATGCAGCAGCAGCAGCAGCATGAAACCAAAAAGACTGACAAAAAATCGGAGCAGTCGCGAAATAGCTCCAAATCGAGCAAATCCTTACAGGAGCTCGATGTCGGTGGTGTTGAAGTCGCCTTCGACAGTAACAAAAATTATACAAAGAATGTTAATAAAATAATTAACGGTACAAAAGTAAGCAAAAAACTAAATCTAGACGAACAGGTGGACAATACTAAGCATACAAAACGGGCAAGTAAACTAAAGAATGGCCTCTTTCTGGGTAAACATAAGCCGCAGAAGGAGGCAATTGTCGAGAAGACAATCGAGGTCGTCGAGATCGATGACGATGAATCAATTCAACATGTTACACCCGATCCATTAGCCATTACGCCGAAGATTGTACCAAGACCGCCAAGCCCAATGCTCGAGCATGCCATGGAAAATATTGCTGAAAGAATCAAGCGGAGAAAGACGATGATAACGGCCAGCAATACAGATAATGTACATAGTGCAGCTATTATGGTTAGTAACTATTTTTTTATGATTAACGACTTGCAATTATTTATATTCTAATTAAACAAGTATAATATAATATTTATTCACTTACTAGTAATTTTTATACAGTTGGAAAACATCACACAAAATGTTTATAGCACTGTAATATCCGTAAATATACAATTATTAAAAATAATTTCTAATTTGTGTAGACTACAGCTGTTGAGCGATCACCAAAATCCAAAAGTAAAAAGACGAGCAGTACAAGGGGTCGTAAGCAGAAGACGAAAAAGATCACTCCAACAAAAACGAAGGCCAAAACGAAGCCGAAGACGGTAGTGACAACAACCCTGACCAGTCAAATTAAAAGGTTAGCTGCCAGATCTGCAAAACGTCCAAGGTATACCGAGGACACCGAAAGCGAAGATGAACCGGAAGAGCCAAATCAGTCAGAGTCAAGCGAGGAGAATAGTCAGGCAGAAACAAACGAAAGAGCTGTGATCGAAAAGGCGAATCCTCAGCCGAGTCCTTTGCCTTCACCTCCTAAGAGATCGCGTAAACAAGCCAAACCTAAAGCCAGCAGTAAAAAACAAAAAGAAAGTCCTGTTAAAAGTTCACCAAATGTTACTGACGACGAGGAGGTAGTAAAAGAACAGGAAAGATTGGAAAGATTGGCTGCTCAAGAAAAAGAAGATCGTGAGCTTGCGATGCGACTGCAGGCTCAATTCGATTCGATGGAACGTATTGCTGGTAGAACCAGACGCGGTGCTGCTGCTCGCTTGCCAAGTCCAATGCTTCTCGAACCAGTGCAAGAATGCGAGAGGAGGCCGAGAAAACGGGCTCCCATTAAGTAGGATTCACCCGGGGTGCGCATGATCCTCGTCAGGATCAGGGGAACGGGCGGCATATTTCGTTCCATTCTTGTTGAGGGAAGGTCGGAAAAGACTTAAGGAATCGATAATATTGAGTGCAATTTGGGTTTTAAGCGAATGGCTTGGATTTTTACCGAGGGTCAATGTTTAGACTGTTTTCTTTAGATATTAATTAATTATATTTATTTTATTTTTCATTAATAATAAAAACAAAAAGACATTGGACTGTACAAGCATTGTTATGTATTTTTATAACAGAAATTATGAATTTTTTTTACATATAGGCTATAAAAAGTGCTCTTTAAATAAAACTCATGTTTTCAAGACAGTACAGTTATTAGTTTGATACATTTTTTATAATAATTTTTTGCATTCCAATGTAACCTTTATATAAGAACAATTCACCATCAACTAATACATTGACTCTTTGAAAAATAGTAAAACTAAAGATAAACCTTAAATATTTCTATACAATATTAACATAGAAGTATAAGGATTATCGATGTTTTAATTCCGACCATCCCTTAAATAAACGAAATGAGGGGATTCGGTTTCAAATGAGATCTATATCTTGCAGAAAATAATATTGATGGAGTATAATAGTATCATATCAGTGACTTTTTAAAGCATACTGCTTCAAAAACAAAGATCATTAACAAAAAATATTGTTTCATTCATACTTAAGTCCACAATTAAATTCAAGCTAGTGCATTGTTTATGAATGTTTGCGCATCAACTTTAAACAAACGAATACAGAAAATACTTCGATAATTACTTGTGATTATTATTAAATATATAAATATATCGAAGATAATGAATTAATAAATTGCACTCTCAATTGCATATCGAATCCCTGGTAGTTTATTAAATTCTACTTTTAATACACAGTCTCTACAACCAATGTTTTGTTCAACCCATAAACACAATGATATTCTATAGGATTGTTCCTAATTCTCGTCTCTTCGATTTAAGAGACTCCGTGAATAAGTAATGTTTTTTTGTTTTTATACCTGTCAGGAAAAAAATCGTCCTAATTGTATTGCCTATTATTTAAGGTGTGTTTATATACTGTATAAATGATTCCTCATGCGCACCATTGTGGGGGAAAGCAAAAAACATAACAAGTTCAATCGAACCGATTAGGTTCATTTTCTGCATGGCACAATTTTTGTGTTACCGCGCTGCCTCACCTCGGGAATGGTCACTGCTGTTCGATTTGTCACGTTTGATTGCAATTTTGATAGCGTTTAAATCGATTGTAAGTGTAACGATTGTAAAATATATTCACTATTATATTCACGTTATAGCGTATAAACAGATTATTATTTTTTCATCATATAATTCTTATATAATTGTAAGTTTAAACGTAATTGAAGTGTTGTAAATTTTCAAAATTTAAATTGCCATTCATATATATTTTTAAAGGAAATTACTTACGTGGCATATATACGTGAACTGATAACCGATACACGTACAAAAAAAGAATAGTGTATAATTATATTTGTAAAGAAAATTGTTTAAATTTTATTACTTTATTATTTTATTAAATTTTTGTTGCCATCAAATAGTTTGTAATAAAAACGATGTGATTGTTTATTAAAAGAAAAATCGTAGCATGACTAACGTGCTCAAACGATTGATTTAAAATATCGAAGCAATAAAACTAACAAAAAAAAAAATAATAAATCTCACATAGGAAAGACTTTCCAACTATTAATGTAATGAAAAAGCTCGACGAATGTCTAGTATTGTAAGTGTGAACTATAAGAAACAATTATTTTCATCAGTGACCATTCCTGCGCCTTATTCTGCATTAGAGTATCGCAGTATTTTTACACTGTAAACAAGTTACATATATCTTACATACGCATATAAACAATGTCCTATTGTTGCTTTTGAAACGATGCAATTATTTGTCTATAAGTTTATATATTTTTTATTTGTTGAAAGTAACAAAAGACACAAAACAACAACCATGCTTATCGATCAGTATGATTTATCGATGCGTCAATCGTACGTGTGTATGTATATATATATATATTTATTCGTACATACGTATACATGTACGAAAATAAGGATTGTCGCAAGCGCAACATTCGGGACTGAACAAAAAAAATATGTGTGTCTCGTCCCTGACATTTGCGTGAGTATATTACGGATGACTGCTGAAAATACGCACTACTCTTGGAATTTCGTCGAGCGTTGGTTTATAATATACTTGTGCAAAAGAAACTAAACAAAAAGTAACGTACGATAAATTTCCAACAGTTTGTGACCAAATTTATTTTATTATTTTTGTACTTCGAGTATCGGCTATATATAATATAGATAGACATTTAATCATGTGTAAAATATCAGCTAGCTGTATAGTTTATGGCTATAATTTAATTTGTACAATATTACTCATTCGTTTTATTGATGTGCATATATATATGTACATACACACACACATACATATATATATACAATTGTGTGTGTATATATGTATATGTATAAATATAAATATACATATAGAGATATAAGCGGTAAACGATGTATGTAAGCGTTGAGTGGATTTTGTCCCGAAATTAATGTCGGTGTGTAAATTATAAAGATAGACAAGAACAACAAACAATTCCATATCTGCAATTGGATTTTGAAAATTATACAACTACATGTGGCATAATACACACATATATATAAATATATATATATTTTTTATAATCGATAATTTTTTAAACAAAAAAGTACTACCACATTTTATTCGAGACTACCTGCGTAGAAAATAAATATTTTTAACCAATCAACTTATATATAACTGTCGTAAGCAGTGTACTGTTAATGTATACGGGTTGTAAGCATCGTACTGATATACATATATATATAAACACTCACACACACATACACACGAGTCAAGTTTAAAAAAATACATTTTTTATACACCGCGATAAATTTTAGCAAATCATTTTATTGCAGCTACTTTGATTAGAAATGAAAAAATGTTTAAAGTAAACTTAAAAGTAAATATACGAATAACCGACCAGTTTTAATTTTGGCATTTAATCCACTAAATAAACGATTGAAAGAGAGAAAGAGTTTACCGTGAGCGGCCGTACTGAGACGGAGATTTGTAAAAATAAAATACAAAAAAAAAAAGAAAATAATAAACTAATAAACTAAAGTAAATTGAGTGAATTAAGTGTGAACGAATTGGCGGGAATCGATTTTAAAAAGAATAAAAATAAAAGATGTACATTATTATATCAGCGATAAGTCCCTGCGCAAAGTAAATAAAGAAAAAAACTGTTGTCAAATATTATATATGCAATGCTATAAATTTATAAGGATTAATACGAAACTCTAGTTATTATAAAAGAAAACAAGAAAAATGATCTATCTGACAGATCAGTATAATATATTATACATATAAGCGTGTTAATAAATACATTTATTATCTTTACTAAGTAAACGTACGACTTTTTATATAAACGACGCATGTAATTTAACAAAAAAAAAACAAAACTATTAACAAAAACAAAAAAATCTTACAATTTACAAACAAGGCTAATGGAAGTCTTGGATTCTTCCATTTATGATAGAGAAAACGAGAGTGACAGTGATAAGTACGTGTAAAACTATAAAAAAAAGGAATCTTAACGTTGGATTCGTTGAAAAACAAAAATCAAGTCTGCACTTTTGCGTCTGTTTCTTTTTTTCTTTTTCGTTTCTTTACGCAGAGACAAGTTTACACAAAGTGACACATATTTTTCTTAACGAACTAAGTAAAAGTAAGAAAGAAAAGGAAAGGTCAATTTTTTTCGTTAAGGGAAAAAGAAGAAACGATAATTATAAAAAGAGATTGTTCTCAAACGTTAAGAATTGATACCCCAATAGATAAAACGGTTAAGTTGTAAATATAAATAAATTTTTGTATAAGATGAATTCTATTTCACCGTGTAGAAGTTGATCAAGACGAAGATAAGAAAAGAAAAATGAAAATTAATATTAAACGATAAACACTGAGATTCATGTCCGGTTATACGTGCAAAAAAAAACACTTTGATGTAGGAAAATTTAATTTTATATGTATATTAAATATATAAAGAATTCACGAAATTCTAGATTTTGTCTCTTTGGCAATAGATCGATAATTAAATTCCGAAAGAAAAGTTGTTAACAAAAAAAACCAACTCACGGAAGAAATCAATAAATTTATTAACTACAAATATACTGTTAGAATTTTTTTATTCGGACTTTTTCCTTATAATACATCCTTGGTTATTTGTGTATAAAATTGAAAAAAATAGAAATAACGAAAAAGAAATATTGTTTCAAATGTATAAAGAAGATAGTTTAATTTTTATACTGTGTCTTTAATTATTTACGTAGGTGAATCTATTATACGTATAATATTAAAAAATTAGAAATATCAAAAAAGCAATATTTTGACAAATTTATAATTTTTATATCTATAATTTCCTTTATTGACATTGATTTTTTCTTAATTATTGTGCTTCGCACACTCTAACTCCTAAAGTATAAAAATCGACGGTGGATTGCGTAAATCATGAACTTGAATGAGTAAAATGCGAGTGTCACACTTTTGAAAAGTACAATTCTCTTATTTTTCATTTTCAAGAAATACAAAACTGTCGATTTAAACGCTATAACGTCCATTTATGCACTTTAGGGCTCAAAGTGTATATAACCTACGAAATTATTTGCAACACACCGTTCAAATGAAAATACGCGTCTTATGAAAGATTAAATCCGCATATGAAAATGGTGCGTTTAATTCATCATTTATTTATAGTAATAGAAAACGATGACCAAAAATACATTTGTTACTAAAAGATAAAGATACAAATATTACTCCGTGATATTATACCCACAAAATATAAAGCGTTATATGTACAGCAATCGAGATAGATATTAGGTAACAATATAAAGGTTCGTGGATCGTATTATTGGATCAACGGTCATCCGAAAAAGATACAAATAAAAAATTTTTCGATTACGTGTCGGGTATACACGAGCACCTCCCACGTGCAAAATATATTTGAAAGACAGTATATACGTGTATGTGTGTATATATAGGAATGCAATGTGTATATACCGACCGGAGAAAAGGGAAAGTGGTTCGGAGTTTAAAAAAAGAAAAATGACTACTCCAAAACACGGAAATTGTTATCAGAGTGTTTCGATGTATATATACCTGCTCCGATCTGCAGAATGCGGAAAATTAAATTCACTTTAAGTTTCATGGTACAATTTTTCTATTCTCCCATATTCTACACATTGTGTAATCGCCTTCACGGTGTATTAGGCGCGCAAACACTTTATGCAATAACTATATATATTCTACATTATATCGTTATTATTATTTATATTTAATTGTTGGATTCTCGTTTTTCGAGTGCATGTACATTTTTATTCTTACGCGTAGTAGATTATGTAATTTTTTTTTGTATAGGGCTTATAATTAATTAATTAATAATAATGTACAGAAAAAAACAATTCATAAGATCTTTATGATACGGATTCGCTTCCATTGAATGTCCGCGCTTAATTATTAATTTAAATTATTATATTTAATTAATTTTTGTTTATTTATTAATTTATTCATATATTTTATTGTTTATTTATTTACAAAGTTAAACCGCGGAGTCGAACCGCATATAAACGAAGACAAAACCACAAGGTATAACAACAAACTTATAAAAAACTAAAAATAGGACATATTAAAATCTAACAATTAAAATGTTAAATATACGCTTCAATCAACGATTGGAAATGGTTCAAAGTTATTTGCGTATAGATAGAAGGTTCTTATGGATTTAATTAGATGCATTTCCGGACAAATTAATGATGAAGCCCTAAGTTCTCTAAGTTTCTATCGAGCCTGTATTATATTTGGAAAGTACATTTTTTACGAGCTTTTTTTATTAACAGTAAATCTACAAGTTTTTTTTTCAAAACAAGACTGTCATTAACTTTCTAATAATACCGAAGAACATTAATGAATTTGTAAATTTGAAATAAAGAAGTCTGAATAAAAGCTCGCGGAGGATACGTGCCCGTCCTCAAATTCGAGAAAAAAATTGAAAAATTTGATACTTCTATATGTAGGTGAAATCGAGGTTGCTCCGAGAGAGAAATATCGCGTATGTAAGTATAATAGAGGGGGAGAGAGAGAGAGAGAGAGAGTTGGTGGTAAGGCCTGCAACCTCCAGATCAACTCGAGTAAGCGGAGTCGCGAGAATTGCCTCTAGTGCAACGTGACCAGCCACGTGACTCCTAGCGATATTGCGTCTGGCCCCTTGTCGGAATCCCGCGGTCACGTTGCGCACGGCGTGGCTAACTGCCTCCCTCTCTTTCGACACTCATCAAGGACTTGGGAGTCGCGCGCGCACACCGTACGCAAACGTTCAACCAGTCGGACGTCAATTATTTTTAATATTTTATTTTTTTTCTTAATTTTAGTCATCTAAATCTCAAAATTCACCTGCGGCTCTGTGTCTTTGTACGTTTGGTGCACCCTCTCATTTATACATTGTGATTTCGGCGGTGCTTGATTGTAAGAGTACACAGTGCGCGCTACTAAGAGAACATCCGTTCTCCTACTGATTTACCTTCTTTTCCGCAAGTGCAGTTGCAGTGTCGTATATATACACACCTCGTACTTTTTTCTTTTTTTTTTTACTTTTAGCGCGATCGAAACTGGTGTTATTTATGTGACAGCTGTCCGATTGATTCGTCTTTTTTTTTTGGAGCTGAGGAATCGAGTGTAGGTGAGTATTCTTATATAGTTTTTTCGTGATGCTATGAGATTTTGCGGAAAGATACGAGGATGTTCAATGTCAATGGGGAGTATCGTTCGACGATTCATTTATAGTTTTCACGTAACGATCCGTATTTCTTTAAAAGTATAATATAATTCGGATTTATTTATAATTATTGCGCTAATCGGATTTTATCATTTATTTTACACGTGTATCTTCGTTTAATCAAATTATAAAAACGCGTACCTGCTCTCTTTTTGGAAATTCGGATATTTTAAAAAATTTGATTAATCAATCGAGGATTCGATGTATATCATATACACGTAAAAATTCGCAGATTATTTTATTGCGTTTTCTTCGATACACCGATGTTGCTGAAATTATTCTGCAACCAACGAAATCCAACGGAGCTTTGCAAAATTTTTTCGCATCGGGTTCTGCAAGGAATTATACATAGCACCAAATTGATTAAAATGTAACAAACATTTTCTTGGTTATATATTTATAGGATTTTATGAAACCGGCATTCTTATACAATCGTTATCAATGTTAATGCCAATACGGTTGTGCGCATTTATTTAAAGAAAGTTTCGCTTATCCCGATGCGGATGAATCAAGTGTTTCATATTATATACGCGTTATTGCAATACTAAACGATTTGGAAAACGTGTTTGATACGAGCTATATACATAGTGAGTCTAATTAATTATTAGGTATATTATTACGTGGGTATATATTATGTAATATTATTCACTAGAGGTGCTATTGATAAAATGAAATATTTCTTACGCGTCGATCGTTACCAAGGTGTATATATACATAATACTTTTCGCCGGTCGGTACGGTACGATTTGACATTCGTTATTTTTTGGGATTTTTTGCACGTCAATGGCAAGAGATACTTGCTTGATTTAATGAGTCAAGTTTAAAAGGAGGAAGCGTGAGTTGATGCGAAAATATCAATATTTTTTTTTTTGGTAAGCTTTGAAACTTTCATTTTTTAAGTTGTGGAAGTATATAGGAAGTTTTTATGACCAAGTGTGTAAATCTAGAAACTTTGATCCAAGAAGCTCTAAATGTTACTTTTGGATAAAAAAATATTATATTACTTATTGGTACCTTTTTTGACATTGCTGCGTAATGAGAAATTTCATCGATTTAAGCAAGGACCTTTATAAATAGTTAGTATTTATTGAAAGGTACGATCGAGTTCGATTTACTTCATAAATCGTTTGGCAAATATTATGCATCAAAAGTTATTATTTTTTCTGGAAGCCTTCAAAGTAAAACTTCAAAAAGTAGAAGCCGTTTTTATCGAAATTCGTACTACAAATATTGTTTTTAACGGAATGTCGGTACACTTTTCAACCCAAAAATTATATTTAAATGGTTTAAATAGGAAGTCGTAACGATTAATTTTCTAAAAAAAATAATTTTTTTTTAATAATGTAATCGAATGAACAAATGTTTGGTCAATTATTGTGAGTGCAAAAGGTATAAACTTTAATCTCATACATTATACCCTAATTAGCGATTTACAAATCTGAAATAATTTGGGTATATTGTTTAGAACATTACTGTGGGCCTGACGTTCAGGATTTTTCCAAAAATCAATTTTTGCATTTATTCACTTCTCGCATTTATCTATCTTATTTAATTTAATTTTAGGTAACTTTAATAATTTTTTATACCATATACTAATTTCTTCAGTAATTGACACGACATCACGTCTTCGATCAAAGAAATGACAAAGAGAGCTTAAAAAATCACGAATGTTAAATCGTATACGCAACATTGACATACACACCTCGACACGCATATAATCGCGTAATTTGCTAGTGTATAAGTACGTTACAAACGAAAAACTTTAATTTACTTCTTGTGTCACCGTTTACAACTTCGTTAGTTCTCAATTTCTTGAGTAACATAAATTCAGGTTTGAAAATAAACGACAGCACTCTCAATTACTTTCGTTTAATTCGTATAATAATAAAATTAAATACAACTTTAGAGAAAATAATACATAATATAATGCGAAATATCTTATCGGAAAAATATATATTCATAAATATATAAAATATTTGTATTTACCCACTTGAATCGGAGTTATATATATATATATCGTAAACTAAATAAATATTTTCTTAAAATCCCGCAACTTTTATTTTCGTATGTACGTAAATATAAATATATAATTCGACGTTTCTCATCGTAGATGGAAATATTGATGCATTTATCGAGCGTTAATAAAACCTGTTGTTTAACTCGAGAATGGGCTTCTCTAATTAAATGGATCGAGAAAACGGCGGCACGATACAAATGTCGCAAATATTAGAGCAACAGGAACTATTCGTGTTGTTACAATAAACAAAATAAATGTAGAAAACAGTTACTCACCCGATGAACCGTGTAATGTAAAATTAGCTTATAAAAAAAAAATATAAACTTGGTTATCAAAAATTTTAAAACAAGTTCAACGATCATGATCACTACTGTTCGAACGATAAGTCGTTACGACAATTGTCATTAGTTCAATTTACAATGGCAAGTATGTAGACAAAAATCGAAAAAAGTATATATACATGTATGTATAAGGTATATGTATATATGTATGTGGCGTGAAGATCCGAATGAGTTGCACACCGGCAACTCGCGCGTATAGTTAACTACGTCGTTATGCAATAGCTTATGCGCATAATAGTGTAATCGGAGGAGTCGTTGCTCGTCGCTATTATTCGTGAATATATGTGTATGTCTCTCTCTCTGTGCGCGTGTGTGTGCACGGTCTCGATACATATACCTTATCTCCTCTTTCTTAGCTGTACATTGTCGAGCAATTATTTCTATTTCGTATCCGAATTTTTCTTTATTTTCATTTCGTTTATTTTGAATTCTGTTTAATGTGTATTAGCGCGTTGTTATAGTTAGTTGTACATGTTGCATACTTACATGTGGTATTTTGTACATATATAGGTACACGTCGGCCATGTGAGCGAACAACGTGGAATGGAAAGTGTTTTACGTACATCTACGTGAATTGAAGAGGAAAGGAGGAGGAGTCATGCCAATGAATCGATCAGTAATCGAGACGACGTATATTTCGTTTACATTAACGTCCATGGTATGAAAATTATATTTTTTTTTATACGGGGAGAGTATATTTGATGTTGGGGAAATTAATTTAGTTGGAAATTGTGGGATATCATTATTTGGATTTGTCCTGCATGGAAAATAATTTTCAGAAAAAGTATATACAGTTTTTTTATTTCAATTAACGTCGCTCTATTTGTGCTCCAATCATGGTGCTAAACAGACAGAGTGACAGAGTGACAGAGTGACAGAGGTATATGCGATGTCTTTGTAATTAAATTATCCTAATATTTTGAGTAATTACTATAATGCCAGAATGGTCAAAATTCCTATTTAGCATCGTACAAATTTTAATGTGATTCTCAACTTATATATATATTATGCACAAAAATTAGACAAACAAGCAAACGTCAACATTTTACCCAGAATATTTGAGTAATTTTTAGTCAAGTTTTGCACGTATGCGCCTTAGAGATAAAGATATTTTTTTTTGCTTTTTGGAGACACCTAAGAGAAAAATACATTTTTATATTAATTGAAATAAGTTGAGTTCTATATTTAATCTATAATAACTACCTGAAAAACAAGATAGTGAAAGCTTTAAGAGTCATTATTTTAACTTTGGTTTGTTTAAGTAACTCAAGTTCAAAATTTATGGTCTATCGAAACATAGTTGCAAATTTACGTTATTAATTTTTTATATTTTTTTTACTTCTGTTCGATCAAACTTAACTTTTGAATTATTCGGGCTATTTTAACGAGTCAAAGTTAGTATTGAACCTCTCGATTTGAATTTTTTTTCTCCTCTCTTTTTCCTTAAATTTGTTCGAAAAATTCTAATAACTTTATTTCTATTGATCTAAAATTGACAAATTATAAAAATAACTACTTTTTATAGGTAAAATTTACTACATATATATTGTAAATATTAATAAACCTATATAATAAATTTTTTGTAAAAACTGTTTTTATTGATATTTCGAATTGCTTTTGAAGATATTTTTCTATTATTGTTAAACGTATTAGAAAGTTGCGCAAAGTATTTAAAAGTACAATTTTTACAATTTGTCTGTCTCCTAATTACTGGAAAAGCTATATATGTATATTTGGTTTGTGTACGTAAGGTCCGGATTATCCGCGAAGAACATCGAGGATGACGGGTAGTCAAGGTAGTGAGATTCGATGCGAAATCAGCTGTCGGCCCGTTGTTCAACGGCGTCACACCCCACAGCCGATGGACAGCAATGATACGAAAACCGATGGTGTCGCTGTACAAGGTGATGGAAAAAAACACACCGTTCATTGGTTCAGAAAAGGCCTCAGATTACACGATAATCCATCATTGAGAAACGGACTCGCCGGTGCTTCGACTTTTCGTTGCGTTTTCGTTCTCGATCCTTGGTTCGCCGGGAGCACCAATGTCAGTATCAACAAATGGAGGTTCGTCCTTACTGTTGTTTAACTATAGTTTAGCCCTAAAATGACATAAACTGTACTGCGTCTTAATTGAGTACACTTATCATAGAAATAAATGATGAATCGTTTTGAAAATTCATATCCTAAGGAAGGTATTTCAAATGACTTTCCGAATATTAAGTCCGTTTTTTGGCTAATAGACGTCATTTTTTAAATATGGCTGGTAAAACGGAAAAAGAAACGGAGACAACGGTTGATCTTTAATAATGTTTACTTTTCTTATCTTTTACTAGATCGCCTCCAACAATTCATAATTAGCTTATAAATTAATTACTAAAAATGGCTTGAGGAGAGCTTAATAATGTATGTGTGAGCTCACAGTCCAAACAATCATTAATATCTTTAGGAAATGATTTTTGAAAATTATAGCGTTACAGAAAAAAAACCGCTGCCAATTAATTGGCACGTAGCTTCCTCAAATTAACATGTCGATTCTATATGTAATATATTACTCAAATATAGTATTATTTAATTATTTAAATTAAAATATTATAACATTTCGAAAAATTCTGATTGAAACTTATATAACTAGTAATTTGCGTTATTAATTCTAAATTAAATTAAAAAACATATCTTCATCAATAGGCATAGACAATTTTAGATGACATCAATAAAAATATAAAAAATTATCTCCTTTATTTTTCTTTAAATATTTAAAAATAGTTTCTTCCAAAAATAGTATAAAGTTATTACATTGAACACATAATTAGCAATGAATTGACAGCGGTTTTTATTCATAATAAAAAAATTCTGTTCAATCAGATTGAATTTTTTGCAACTGACATAAAAAACTTTTGATGGTATCCATTATAAATATAACAAATTATCTTTTTGTGCTTTTCTTTGGATTTTTTTGAAACATTTTTTTCAAAAATATTGTTAGTTCCACATTAGACTACTTTATAAGTAAACAAAAATTTAGTAAAAATTACTTTTTAGATTATAATTTTACTTTATTAAAAAAAAACTGATGAATGAAAAATTTTGAAATTTTTACAGCATAATGTTATTATTATGTCCTATTTCCATGATTTTTTTCAATATATTTGATGAATTATTTTCAGAGATATGAGCAATCAAACATTTTGTACAAATATATATAATGTTTAATAACTTATGTAATAATAGATATTTTGAGCTGAAAAATAATACAGATCGATACTACCAAAAAGACTATTCTTTCCCAAAATTTCAAGTGGATTAAATGCTTTTTTCCTGAAAACGTTCGACATAAAAACCCTAATCTGTTAAGATTTTAATTTTTTAAAACAAAACTAGTCGATATAATTATTTGAAATTTTTACAATATATGACCATTATAGAAAGTTCTTTCATCATACATTTTTTCAGTGTTTGACTGATTGATTTACAAAATATAAAATATTTAAAAAAATCATGTTTTTAAATAACAAAAAATAGTTATTTATGCACTTTGGGAGTAAAAGAGGCGTTTATTCCCGGGATGAAAGTTGCTGTAATTCATACAAGGGAATAATCGCCTTTTGCTCCCGAAGTGCATACCAAATATTTTATCCTGATCATTTGAATAGTCACTTTCTGCAATAATAATTTTTTTCAATTTCTAATTTTTTTCAATATTGTAAAATTGTTTGATATTTTTAACTTAATATAACAAGTGTTCAAAACAAAAAGAGGGTCTACGATGAATAAAATGTGTCTAAGGGGGATAAAATGATTCTACGGGGAATAAAGTGATCGAAGGAATAAAATGCAATTTTACTCCACTCGTAGAGGTTCATAAAGTAGACTTTTCATATGATCAGGGTGAACACTAATAATGATAATTAGTCAATCCAAAATCGAGCGGATAGATGTTTTTATTTTCTATGAAGTACATTTGGCCCAAATAAAAAAAATAATATTATAAAAATTTTTGAAACATTAATTTTTCAAAAATCGAAAATTGTTAAAAAAAACTATTTGGGGGATAAATACCTAAAGTCTTTTCCGGAATTCGGAAAATAAAAAGCAAACTATACGCGAAATGTGAGCGATATACGTACACACACACATCCATACAGACATTTTCTAAAAACGCGTGACTTCTACTCCTGACATGTTAAAACATACTTATAACATGTTTTTAGCCAGTCGAAAAATTTTACTATTACAAAGCTTTCTCTATGAGGAAGCAAAATTGTGGAACAAGAGTTTGAAAATTAAGGAAGGAAAATTTTTCAAAATATTTGAGACAATTTTACCCTTTTCAAATACTGGTAGTTTTTGAGCGTACCCCTTGTTATTGCTTAATTCTATTTAACTTTTTGTTCTACATTTTTATCTGGAATCCCGTTTTTTCATCCAGATTTGCTATTTGGAAAAAGTATGCTTTAACGCCTTCAATATGAGTTTTCAAAGCAATTCATTATCAACTTTTTCTATGATAACAATGAAGACGCGTTGTGCAGTTTTCGTATTTTAGGTCAAAACAGATTAAATTTTTATGTCATGTAGATACAAGTATATGTATATCAAATATGAATTAATTGTCGGCTACGTTCCACAGGTTTCTTCTTCAGTGTCCTGGAGGATCTCGATCGTTCGCTGCGACAACTGAATTCTCGACTGTTCGTGATACGAGGTCAACCTGCGGATGCGTTACCCAAACTCTTCAAAGAATGGGGTACGACCTCGTTGACGTTCGAGGAGGATCCCGAACCATACGGACGCGTGAGGGATGAAAACATCACGACTCTTTGCAAAGATCTTGGGATCTCCGTTGTCCAGAGGGTCTCGCACACACTTTACAAACTCGACGAGTGAGTCGAATACACCCAATTACATACTGAACTACATTGATCCTTTAATCAGAAAATTGAACGAAAACTTTAACAATCGAATTTCTTAAAAGATGAAGCGATCTCTTTGCGAAAATTGTCTAGTATAACAAATAAAAGTTGTTTACACAACTCACGTTAAAAAATCATTCTCATTTTACCCGAGTAAGCAAATGAGAAATGGATGAAAAAAAAGAAAGAAAAAAGGAAAAAAAAAAGAAAAAAGAAATAAATGGGTATGATAGGAGAGCTCGGTCGTACAGGTCGTCGGCCTTGGATCTTTATTCCACGGCACTTTAACACGCGCCGACGCTCAAGAGACGCGAAGCGACGCACGTCGGCGTTTCTGTTTTTACGAGTCTCCTTTTCTTAGCTTTTACCATCAGGGATGTTGGAGTACAAGTAAAAAAAAAAGGACGATCCAAGGGGTTTCTTTTCTAGTGCTTTCTCTTATGCCGCTATAAGGAGTACGGTATATCCTACTCGAAAAGAATCGAGTATTATGTCGGTTTGTCGGGGGAGGGGGAGGAAAAATTTATATAGCCTATCGCTTACGCGAAACGAGGTTGCGCACAAATTTACGACGATTATATGTATATATATATATATATATATATTTTATACAATGGATTTTGTTGAAAGTGAAAAGATTTAGTCAAAATTTTGGGAAATTTTAAGTTATGATAAATTTTCATTTACAGTTAACGTCGTTTAAAATCGTTTTTAATTAAACACTTGAAAAAAATGGTAGGTTATTTTATCTTTAAAATTAATTAATTTTACCAAATTTTCTTTTCCACTAGTCCACCTAATGAATCGATCCATTCTATTGTAATTAATTGTGTAAGATTAATATTTCAAAATGTATTAAAATATTGTTTAATGATGTAAGATAATCTGTTGAAATATTGTTAACAACAATTAATTAATTAAAAAAAAATACTTTTTTTCTACAGTTACAGTATGGAAGATCGATAAATCCATTCATCTTACATATTTGAAATTGCAGTTAATATAAATTTCATACTGAAGTTAAGATACAATGTCCAAGTTAAATTACTATGTTAAAATTAAATAATTGTATCAACAATATCTGCAAAACAATATTTAAAATATGCGACTAAAAAGCTGAAAAAATATCATTCTTATAAATAAAAGTTAAAGTAATTTTAAGTAAAAAAAATCTGTACAAACGGTACTCGAATAAAATGACCGATTTGAAAATTCGAAGTAAACCAGATAAATTGGTTAAAGCAAACAGAAGGATTTAAACGGAAGAGATTTTTCTAAAAATTCATTTCCTTAATTTAGAAAAAAATATAATGGTATAGACTCTGTTTGACACGTCGAATATTATTAAAAAAAAGGCTTTATTGTCAACATTCGAACGAGAATGCACTAACACGCAATTTATTGAATAAAAACGAATTACCGAAATGAAAATCCAGGTGAAATGGAGGGTAGATGCAGATGTGTGTGTGCAAATGTATATACGTATATATATACGCATGCGGTAACCGCGGAAACGTCCGAAAAGCGTCGCATCCGATATTAGGTTGACGCGGGATCGATCAATGCATCATCCTCCTATACCTGCACCCGTTATCTTTACTCGTACCCTTTCATAGCTCGGTACGAAATAAATTTCAAGAGCACGTACTCTCGCGATCTATATATGTATATATTTCAATTTATTCCCTGATGGTATACGTGTATCCTACGATGCGACATCCCGTCATTGTAAATTTACGCTATACATAGATCCATCCATGTATATGTATATGTATATGTATATGTATATGTATATGTATATGTATACACGAGCACGTGTACGAAATCGATCGGTAAAAGATATAGCGTAAGATAATACCTTGGATCCATGCAGCGTGTATGGGCGAATCTATGAATTGGACAACGAAAACGGATTTCACTGATTCATCGGATGGTGGTACGTTTAACGGATTTCAACATTCATTTCGTCTTTCGCTTCGGTTTCACTTGATAATCATTGTTTGCATTCAAACGCTACGGATTAACCTGTTGTCTTCTTCCTACAAATCTATACCTATTATTATTATATATATACATATTATATATTATATTCTATACAGCGATATTACTATTTCCTTTTTTATCTATACTTTCAAGTGGATGCGATCGAATTAGAATGCTCGTATTATATACCTCAGGTTCATTTCATTATTCCACTGTTTTTTTTCATCATAATTGTTAACGGGATGTCGGATATAAGAATTATTCCAACATAAGAATTGTGTTGAAAATATTGAATAAAAAATCTGAACGAAATGCATAGGGGTAGTTTAAAACAAAAGCGAGGGCATGACGTTTTGATTTTTTAAGAAAAAATAAATTTGTTAATAATAATTGAAAAGACAATTTTCGGTCGGTAATTATTGGTCTAAAAAGACATTTTTCAACGTAAAAGTCAGAATTAAATTACAGATTTAAAAATCTGAAAAAATTTGAGTATACTGTTTAAAACATGTCTAAGGGCAGGGCGTTAACTATTTTTTCAAAAATTTATTCTTTTGTTTGTAAAAAAATATTTAAAATACCATTTTCTGATTCCGACATCCCCTTAAGTCTAGTTTATATTTAACGTTATTGTCTCTCGGTGTTTGACAATTCGGAAAAACAAAAGTAATTGTATACCCGAATCTTGTTTTTATCTGGTTGATATACAATTATGACGTGAATTTGTTTACCGGTGGCACTTCCCTTAAAACGTAATTTTGATGAAAGAAAGGTATTTATGCGTGTATCGTTTTCGTATATCGATGACCTCGAACCCATATCCCGTCGCATCTGAAACAAACAAAGTGAAATCATTCGAATCAGCTGACTATGGTCTTCTATTTGCAGAACCTATATATCGAATTATCCGTTGACTCCTCCGTGTGTATATGCTCAATTTGGGTATTTGGCGATATTAGTCATTCGTACCACAAATGTGAACGATAAACCTCATTTTATCGTTTAATTTTTTTTTTCGATAAATTTTTGTGTATTACCATACGGGAAACGCGTTGAGTGACCAATTACGTGTAATTAGGGTCAACTACTCGTTTTGTGTGTTTTACATATAAAAGTAAAAAAAAACGTTCTTTAAACCCTGAAGTGTAAATATTGATTGTAACAATTAGAATTTTAATCGAAAAGTTTCCGAAGTACAACATATTTTTCGTATTTATTTGTGTGCCGCAAAAATTTCTAGTATGTGCAAACAATATCAGTAAACCAATCTTAAGCAGGGGCGGCGTTTCTACTATGGATGGTATGGAGTACTCCATTCACAGCTCATGATGGTATGGAAAACAATGTACTAAACGCCGCCCTTGACATTAAGAAACATTTCGAAATTTCAATAAAATATGGGCGGTAGAATGTGTTAATCGACAACTTTACACTTTTGAAATGTGGAAAGCGTGAGAATTGCACTTTTGAATCCATAATTTTAGTGATGTAAAGTATAAAATGTTAGAATTGCATTTATCGGAAGTGACGTAGTAGTCGCACTTTACTTATTTAAAAAGTGTAAATTTATCGGTATTTATATATTCAATTTGTCGGGCACACCTTCCAATAATTAAGATTTACATTTACCGCGCATATGCACAATTTACAGTGAAATGTAAAATACATTGCACATTGTATTAAAACGTTTATCTATATTCGGTTAAGCATCCTGATCCCGAAAGATGTAAAAGTGTGCATGCGTACAATCAAAACTGAAAATAATAAAAAAAAAAAACGAAAAATACACAATAATAGAGTAGGAGTGAAAATTTACGGGATGAAAAATTGCAAGTTTTTGTGGGACATAAATTACGCGAGACAAAAGCACATTTTACACGCAGTGGAAGATAAAACTCAGTTAAAAGCCACGCAAAATTTTCAATGGCCTAATTGTTTAACATGTTAGTCGGTGGTATTCAGATATGCAGATAAAAAGAAGAGAGAGAGATAGAGAGAGAAAGGGAGAGGAAAAGGGATGATGGTGACGGACAAAGTGTAGGTGAATACCACCGAGAGAGGTATACAGGAGGGCACGTTGATAATATACGAACGAGGTATAACTATATACACGGGGAATGGTGCATCTGCACGCGGCAACGAATTTAAACCGGGGCATGCCACCGACCTCGACGTGAATTATCGCATGCTAAAAAGCCTCCCTTCCTGCCCGAGTATACAGGTACAGAGAGTATAAACACTCGAGAAGTGACCCCTTACGAACGGACTACGCTTGTGGTTCCCCATACCGAGATTTTCTCACATTTTCAAAGATCTGTGCCTATTGAATTATTTTGAGGTAACTCGTTTAACCTTCATTCTATGTATTAATAGTTGTTTTGTCTCAAAATGATCGGGTGCGATGATGGACGAGCCCGATTACGTTTCGACGTTTCAGAGGTCGCTTTCGACCGTTACGGGTTGTTTTACCTTCTCTCGTAAGGGGATCATTTTCGATTTGATGATACATGGATCTCTTGCCGTTGGATCGTTCAAATTACTAATTTATCAAAGCCTTCTCAGAACCCGAATTTTTAGATTTTTCCGCGTGGTGAGAATACATAATTATACGAATTGCTCGGTAACTTTGGTAGTAAAATGCAAGCTTATGGTAAAGTGGGAATCTGGTTGAATTTTTAAATTGTGTAAAGGAAAACTTGGTTTAAAAAGTATTTAAATATTTTAGGCACAAATTGTATTGCCAGAATGGTAAAAATTCTTGATTAAAACATTGATGGTAAATATTTCAATTTTTATTCACGTTGCCTTGTTCCCCTCATAATTTATATTCATTTTTTCAGTGACAATCTTTTCAGATTTTGAAATTGATAATTTTTATAGAATTTTCTTTCACTGCAACTGACCGTTCTTTCGGTTAAAATAACGGTGGGAACAAAATGTAAGGTAATCCAATAAAATATCCTGTTGAATACATTTGAAAAATTATTTGTTTGAAACTAAAAAATATGTTGTATAGTTTGATAAACAGAAAATTTCTTAGTTTCAAACAAATATTTTTTCTCGTGTATTCAACAAAATATTTTATTTTTATGAGTTAACTGTTTACTATCAAATCTTATTAAATAATTATATTTTCTTAAAATTTATCCTATACGTTTTTAAAAATCTACTTATATTATTCATCGCAACATATTTTAAACATCATTTTTGAGTTCGAAAATGTCGAATTTATGTAATTTGGGTCAGTTATATACATCTCCGTTTAAAGTGACTATTAAAAAGCAATTTTTTTCTCAACTAATCTCTTAATAACCTTGAAACTTTCTAAGTTTATTACTCAATATAAACTTTGAAACACATCACACACGTATACATTTTAGGCAATAATTGACTTTCACGAGCACGTTGTAACTGGTGAATGTTAAATTCTTAACACCGCGTGGATGTATATAATATAATAACTGTACATTTCGAGAGAGAGTATTTAAAAAAAAAAGAAAAAAAAATTAATCAAGCGTCGTCTCGTCTAATACTTATTACGCGTGCCCTTAAAAATTAAAGCGAAGTCACGAGTAGGGGATTTAACATTTTATTATTTTTTTATACGAAGATTTTGCGGGCGTTAAAACTTATTATACTGCAAAAATTATTTAGCGTGAATTTCTCGTTTCTGAGCTTTTATTTTTGTTTGGCTTAAGTCCTTTGGATTACCCCCCTACGTTTCTTTTTTTTTTTTTAATGTTTCGCAGGTATCTTTTCACGAGGAATATAGGAGTTGTTACCTTACTCGGATTTCATCCTGATTTTACTTGGCATTCTCCATTAATTATTAAAAAACATTATTCTCCTTTTGACGGCGCTTCAGAGACTGAAGTTTATACGTTTACAAAAAAAAAGACTCAGAAAGAAGGAGAGAAAGAACAAACAATCGTATACGGGAGCTATGTATATACATATACACAAGTGTATAATTCCTAAAATGAATTTTTAAAGATAATAAATTTTTATAAAAAATTTCTATTATTTAAAACGTTATTCCCCACAAATGTCACATCTCTCTTTCTTCTCTCTGTTTTACTTTTTTGTTTGAACTTTAAATAATCCTATGTACATACAAACGTTTTATTTTGATCCTGTTTAGCCGTATTCACGTAAATCGTAACGTGTATACGCGTTATACGCATTTAGTTTCAACAATTTTTCAACAGACACTTCGCTTTTTTTTCTTTCCTTCCATCCGTTTGTTGATCCACCTATATAACTGTAACCGTGGTTGTGTGCTGCTTTTTTTATAAGGATTAAGCGGATTCTCTAGTTCTAACGCTGGAAAATCATTAATCTCACTTTGAGCAATGTGAAAACTCATTTTTCGGTCTCGGAGTGCACAATGATAGTTTTTCCTTCAGTTGATTTCGTCGTTGGGCTATGCGATCGTGAGAACGATGAAAAATGTGACGATGATGTGGCGGCGAGTGAATAAATACGCGTACCACGTAAAAATGTTAACCTTTAGATAGTATTTAAGAATGACACGGAATAATCAGCGAATGGCAATGTCTATATTTAATCTTCAACACTGAATTTATACGGAGAAAAGTTAATCACTAAAAATTACTATGTTAACGTAAGTAAACGGGCGACAAATATGATTTTATGAGAAACTTCAGTAGAATACTTACTACATTTACTTAATAAAATTTCATCCACTTCTAATACGCGTAATAATAAAAACATTGCCATATTGAAGTACTATATAAATTTTACTACACTTTTTTTAAATTTTGGTACTCAATATTGCAAAATTTCTGACGGGAAACATGGTCACATGTTAAGGTTTGGTATAATTTACTTGCAACTCAAATAATTACCTATCTATAAAGAATCTATATCGACAGAATTTTATAGATTTTACTTATAAATGAATTGGAGTAGTTTTTTATTGATAAATATTACAGTATAATGGATAATCGGTAATATAGTTTTCAGGGTCTCAGGTTCGATTATACGCGGTCAGCTTGACGGTGTTTTTTTTTCGAAATTGCAATTTTAAAAATTGAAATGTATGTACATTCTACCTAATCCAATACTTAAATAAATAAATTCCACAATTCTAAAAAATTTTCATACGTAATAAAAAATATGCAAATGAAAATGTAGATGACGTGATAAAAATGATGTCTCCATAAAAATGACTATATATTGATATAAGTAGACAAATTTAGTGAGCTTCGTTGCATCATCCAATACAATGAAAGTATTTTTTTCATTTTTCGCAGTGTATATGTACAGCGAAAACTTGCATGTAATTAAAATTAAAATTTACGTTGATCTAAATTTTCTTTTACTTATCTTTTCAAGAATGAAATGTCACGATAAAATTTAAATGATATGAACTAGAATTTATACGTTTGCAAATATTTGATTAAAATTTCTATGATATTCGTGTCGTGTGTATAACACGTATATATTTACGTCTGGTGTGACGTCGTTTGATTTCGTTGCCCACAGGATAATCGAGAAAAACGGTGGTAAACCGCCATTGACTTATCATCAATTCCAAAATGTGATCGCGCGAATGGAGGCACCGGAATATCCTGCCCGTACGGTGACAGCTGCCTGCATAGGTAGAGCTTACACGCCGCTCAAGGACGATCACGATGATTATTTCAGCGTTCCAACCCTCGAGGAATTGGGTAAGTTGCGTAAATAAATAATGATCGCATTTTACGCAATATCCATAATTGGAATCGTCATTTTTCAAAATAATATTATTATTGAATGTTGTGTATCAAAATTTGAATTTATATTTGAATTTTTGAAGGTTTCGACACGGAAGGACTGATGGCTCCGGTATGGGTGGGCGGTGAAAGTGAAGCTCTCGCGCGACTCGAACGACACTTGGAAAGGAAAGCTTGGGTCGCGAGTTTCGGGAGGCCAAAAATGACACCTCAATCGTTGCTACCAAGTCAAACTGGATTATCGCCTTACCTTCGATTCGGCTGTTTGAGCACCAGATTGTTTTACTACCAACTCACCGATTTGTACAAAAAGGTTCAATATTTCTCTATTTCCACATATCGTTTCACGTATACGCAAAGTTATAATATTCGTCTCTTTTTCAAAAAAAAAAAATAAATAAAATAACCAACGACGACGACGACAAGCAGATAAAGAAAACAATACCACCATTATCGTTGCACGGACAATTGCTCTGGCGGGAGTTCTTTTATTGCGCGGCGACGAAAAATCCAAACTTCGATCGGATGCACGGCAATCCAATATGCGTCCAAATACCATGGGACAAAAATGTCGAGGCACTTGCCAAATGGGCAAACGTAAGTATTGCGCATTCGTTAAACTCGGTTTGCCCGTGGTTTAAGATAAATTTTTCGAACAAAGTATAACGAGGATGTAGAGAGAGAGAAAAAAATGAAAAAGAAAAAGAAACGTATGGATATAATTCCCAAGACACAGGGATGTTTTAAAACTTTTTAGTTTTTCCTTTGGTCGCGTGTATTATAGGGTCAAACTGGCTTCCCGTGGATCGATGCGATAATGACGCAACTCCGAGAAGAGGGCTGGATTCACCATTTGGCTCGACACGCGGTCGCTTGTTTCTTAACCAGAGGAGACCTTTGGATCTCCTGGGAAGAGGGAATGAAGGTACGCCTATATCATGTATATATATAGATACTACACCAAAAGGTGATATAAAATAATCCACATACACGTAATTCTTCCAAGTTTGCCAATTAATTATAAATATATGTATAATATACATATATAAAACCAGTGAACACGACAGTTTGAAGACCGTTTCGAATAAACCACAAGTGACACTCACCCTCGTTCGTTGTCGTCGCGGGTAATCTAGAATTTCATTAAAATATCCGAGGGCGCGTCACTCTTCTTGTTAATTATAATTGCGAGACTAAATGCTCGGGTGGATGGGGGGTGTACGTTGTGTGTGTACACGACGTAATGAAATTTCCTCAAATGAATTCGAGAAGTATTAACGTTGATCGAATTTGCGCTTAACGCGGTTATAGATGATGCGTCTCGAGGACATTGGCCCGGTACCTTCAGATTTAACTCCTTCTCCTTTCTCCTCTCCTCCTTTAACGCGATTTCTATATATATATACTTACTTACTTTACTTCTGTTCTACTCCATTTTTTATTTCCTCCTTTCCGTAAGGATTTTACGTCTGCTCTCGATCCTCGTAAACATTGCTCTCTATCTTATACATTTTAGATATGCGAGACGATTGCGCCGGTATCGTTTATTTTCTTCTTCCTTCAACTCGAGGGAATTTTTAAGTTTAATAATACTCTATTACGTACGTTCAATCGCTTTTTATTTATTTTTTTTTGTTTTCTAGGTGTTTGATGAGCTTCTACTCGACGCCGACTGGTCGATAAACGCAGGAATGTGGATGTGGCTATCGTGCAGCTCGTTCTTTCAACAGTTTTTTCACTGCTACTGCCCAGTGCGTTTTGGGAGGAAAGCCGATCCGAATGGAGATTACATTCGGTAATTATTGAATTTTATCATGGAAAGAAAAGTAAAATAAAGTATAATAGTAAAAATACAACGGAAATTTTATCCCTGAATGTAAATAGTTAAATCTACTAAATACATTTGCTGAAATAAATAAATACATGCTCAAAAATGTTGTAACAAAATACAGAATTTTGTTTCGGATAACCATAATATTTATATTATATGTTAAAACTTGTTCAGGTAACTGTATAATTTATGAATTACCCAACAGCCATTGCTATTTTAATTAGCGATATTTGGTGCTAGATAAAAGTTATAGGGTTTTGAAATAATTAACTTGATGGAATCATTTCTTCAAATTCTTGCGATGAAAAATTATTGTCTTACCTATACGTTTTTGTCGGTTTGAGCTATTTTCTTTTTTCTGTGTAACTTTATACCTTTCATACCTGTAAGAGTATTATAAAGTTGTCGAATTGTGTCAAATTTTTACAATAATTATTATATTTTTGGTAGCGTAAGTAATCAGCAAAAGAGATAGATCATCTTGCAGAAAATTAAGTATAGTGAATTTTAATATAAAATTTATAGAATACGTTTTATTGCACGGGAAAGAAAAATTTATTGAATTTAAAGAAGAAATACTTAATTGAATTATTTATTTTAAATGAATTAATTGTTTATTTAAAATAAGTAACATTTACTTCTTTCAATTGATGTTTACTATATTTCAATCACTAAATTGTTTCTTTGCATACCGTATCATACCCAATTTCTGATCACCGTCCAATAAATGATAATTTTGTTAATATAAATAATAATTAATAATTTTGGATATGAATAGACAATTAGGTGATCTTTATAAAATAGTAAATCAAGAAATGAAAATCCGTATATTATTTAAAAGTATTTTATTTATTATATTAACTATTTTATTTAACTATAGGCGTGATCAGAAATTAGGTATATATGATACGGTAATCTCTTGAATCGACAAACCAATAGATAGATAATAATAATATATATATAGGGTTAATAATATATTTTTTTAATATTAATAAATCTGTCGATTCTGTAAATGATCGTTCGTATATGTAATCGTAGCGCAGGATAATATTTAAAGTTTGACCAATCCAAGATATTATCACCGGTCTCGGGGTCGTTTCTCTTTGTTTCTCGGACGCAGACGTTACCTGCCCGTGCTCAAGAACTTCCCGACTCGGTACATTCACGAGCCCTGGAACGCGCCGATGAGCGTCCAACGAGCAGCCAAGTGTATCATCGGTAAGGAGTACTCTCTTCCCATGGTCAATCACAGCAAGAGCTCGAGGATCAACGTCGAACGGATGAAGCAGGTTTATCAGCAGCTGAGCAAGTATCGAGCCAACGGTATGTGTAAGTTATAAATGTTGATTATATAATATCTTATACTATATTTATTTATTAATCAAATCACTTTAATTTTACTTTGTTCGTGATATTTTAAGATTATTGTGTATATAAAGACTGAAACATAGTAGTTTCGAAGAGGTTATACGCTGAGAAACTTAATATATATTAAAAATTACTATATTTTATAGCAAATAGTAACATGCATATCGCATTTTTTATTATAATTTATAACAACAAATTACTATATTATAAAATATAGTAATTTTTAATACACTAAGTTTCTCAGTGTAATCGATTTTAAATAGTCGGGTTTTTTACACTCAGAAAAATGTGATATAGTAAATGTTACTATTTTAAAAGTAAAAGGAAGACGAGACTTGCATTGCTATGAAAATTACTTTTAATGATGGCAAAAGTCGCCAACATTGATACGAATCTGTATTAATATAATGGCAATATTTATTTTTATTGATAGTACAATTTCTATAAAAACATACATCCGTCCTCCTTTGACCATAAAAAGGATGTCGAAGCTAGCGTTTTTATTGACTTATAGAAATGACACTTTCTTATTTTTATCGATAATTGAAAAGTTTTTAGGAATTTTTGGCATCAGAGCTTAATTCTATATAGTAATACCTTATAAGTGATTTGTCAAATTTTGTAATCTGCTGAGTAATAACGAAGAATAGTGTGAATCACCGTGATTCACAATCTAATAAGATCGTTTCAGCTTATATTACAAAGTAATTCATACTATTTTTCGTTATTACTCAGCGGATTTATATCAGAATATCACAGAATAATCATAATTTTATAGGTTTGCGCTCCAGCGACAAATGCCCAAAACCTTTTTTTAACTATTGATAACAAATTAGAAATCGTTATTTCCATATGTTGGTAAAAATGTTGGTATCGAGGTACTCTTAAAATAGTAATACTTATCATTTTTTCCTCAGTATAGGAAATTGTCAGTAGAAATTTTTTTTCTCGTAAAACTTAGGTGCATTAACGGCAATTCGCATATTTAACAGGATTTTTCATTTACCATCAACTGTACGATGGTAACATAATTTCTTGTTGCTTCTTTTTTTTACAGGAGTGTCGTTAAAAGGAGAGACAATAGGTGAGTTATGTTATATTTAAACTTATTGTTTCGATTCAATTATTTTATCGAGCTATATTTCGAACTTTTCAATTTTACCACCGTATAACGCAATATTTCAATAATTGTTTGTATATAACGATGCAACATTTGTTCCTTAATGAATAAATTAAAATTTTTCGACCTCATCCACGTAGAAAGGATCGCAGAATATACGTAAAAGTGAAAATCTGTTTCCCCCAAAGGTTTACTCACTATCACCCCAACGACACCTTCGGTAACCTTCGATCGTCAAAAAGAGGAGTACAAGCAGGACCAACAGCATCAAACATCGTCGAGCACGGATAACGACTCATCGAACAGACAACACCAACAATAACAACAACAGCAGTAAAAAAAAACTTAATTCACCATTCTTCACTTATACATTATTCTCATCTTATCTTTATTTATACAATAAATAAATGATTATTCAAACGACGTTTCCCGCGCGTGTATATGCGTTTGTATCGTAAATGTTGCTCGATCAAACAAATAATTAAATTGGGTAATCTTCGTTTTTCGATGTTCCTTTAACCGATGCGGAGGGTATCGATGTTGCCATTTTTACACGACCTCCTTTTTCATATTTATACTTCGATTTGACTAATACACGATTCAACGGGAGGAGAATCTATCATTCTTGATTAAAATATTATACCACTTAATTAGACGACTTTTTCGCTCTACTATTCTTTGTTATATCGGGTTTAATCTCGCATTTGGTAAAAAATTTCATCTCCGAGATTTACTTTAAACGATGACATATATAAACAATTGCTCTAATTTTTTTTAAGAGCTGCGTGAAACGCTAATCAATTGTCAAACTTGAAATGACAAAATGTTTGCGGAGTAGCCAATTTTATTAATTATTCACGAGCGAACGGTGCTTCACGTGGGGTTATATATATATTTGTATAAAACGATGAGAATTTGACAATGGTACTTAAATAATCTTATAATCATATTGTCTACGCGTATACACGTTTTGGCGTACATATATACATAAATTTAATTATTCGCAAAAGTTTGAAGCGAAATCTGGGTCATATAAATTTAGTGTATTATAATTTTAATGTTTACCCACACACATATTTGTATACCTCGTGTTTCATCAAATTCTAAAACTGTCTCGAAGAGTTAGAATTTTTCATTATCATTGTCGTTTGCATTTAAGTTAATCGAGTAAAGGCACAAAATAAGGAATCGTTCTCAAATGTTCACTTGTTCCGATTTCTCTATCTATTTATCTCTTATACTTTTTAATCGAGATGTACACGTCCACATTATTTTATTATTTTCTGAACGAGTGAACGTTTTGCGCGATAAAAAGACATTTATTATTTATTATTCATTTATATCGCGTTTCATTGTACCTCGATTTTACTGTTCTTATGTACTTTATTTTCTTTTTCTCACGCGTATATATACATACATAGATAATTCATGTATAGATTTTTATTTATGCGAAATCTCCGAATTTGTACAAAATTGATGAAAGCGTTAAGTACATGTATAGGTACATCTCGAGAGAAAAAAATATAATTTTATATACCTACTATATGAGAAAAGCGACGAATACTTAAACAGTATTGAAGATATTTTGTAATAGCACATATTGTAAGAAGAAATAATATAAGATTAAAAGTATGTAATAAAAGAAAGTGAATTTAGTGTTTATTTTACACCAACATGAAACCTATTTTTATTTCACTTATATACATCTATATTTTGTAAACGAGTGATCGAGATCGATCGATCCGCATAATAGCGATTAAAATAAAAGTATGCAGTTGTAGAAAAGTTGGAAAGAAAATTGAAACTGGTCGAGGCTCGGCTAAAATCACAGTTATACTCGTATCACTCGAAATTACCGAGATATAGCTGCAGCGATTGCGTACCGGTTGAGGTTTGGCACTCCTCCTTTATATCATTCAGCTCTCAAAGTATACACGTCTACACACACTGCGGATCGATCATTCGAAATGTGCTTTCCTTGCGAATCCCACGTTTGTTTTACCATATACATATCGTATAATAATATTGTTAAAAAATAGTGAGGAAAAGTATGTACCCAAAAAATCTATAAAACAATCGAACGTGAAAGGAAAATAAGAATCGACGATGGACGATAAGAGGATAAATAATAAAATAGAAATAATGCCGATGGTAAAGGCGAATGCGTATATAAGTTTGATGTAAAGGTGCGACGAAAGAGCGGACAAACTCGACACGCCGCTGCTGCCACGACGAGAGACAGTTTCCAACTGTCGGATCGATTCGGCGCGCTCAGCTTCTCTCTTTCTCTGTACTTAGATTCGTCCATCTCGCTCTTTCGGCACGTAGATGTAGAAAGGAGACGCACACCCGGATTTCAACGTCCAGCTGCGGACTCAAAGTTACACTCCTTCTCTCTCTCTATCTCTCTTTCTCTATTTCTCTCGCTTCCTGTCTCTCCGAAATCTCCTTGGTCGCCACCACCGCTTAAGATATTCCGACATACCGGACCGACTTTTATGCGCATATTAAGATCCTCCTCTTTTGTTTTATCGGTGAATTTCGTTAAGCCATTAAACCCGTACGGAACGACCTAATGAAATTTAACTTACCCTTTTTTTTTTTTACTCCCCTCCCGAAAACTGTCTTATTCGAATTGAACGACAGTTCCTTCGTTAATAAAGTAAATTTCATTCAAATTGAATTATCAACTTTTATACATTCCGAAAGTTAATACGCTTAATTCTTTTGTTTACTCGCCTTCACTTGGATCGAGACTACTTTTTTTATCGGTATATATATACACGGGGGATGAAATTACTACTGCTATATACGTTCTCATTTTCATGTTTTACAAAGGTATATTATTATGACGGTCTTTGTTTTTTGGTATTATTTCAAAACTGTTAAAAAAGTTCCTCTTGTAACAAATCGCTTAAGTATATAAACATTATAATTATACACTCGTGATATAGATTGCTTAATTAATTTGTAATTGATGGAGTGTATTACATTTAAATAATAATGATTAGGCTTTAAAATAACTTAAAATTGATGCTCAAACGATCGAACCGCCGTAATGAGCTTTTGCAATTAGTTTCAAGTTTATTGATCAATTTTGCGTCCCGGGTGGTAAACGTGTATCGAAAAACGTTTAAGCCGCTTGAAAACTATCCTTTTTTCTCTCTTTCATCCAAAACACTAATTAACGCATCGCCTATCCTCGTAACGAAATTAAATAATTAATCAAATTTAAATTGCACTGAAAGACAAAAAATAAATTATTGTATCATAAAAAGTTGAAAGCTTGCGTTTTTCTTATTGTGCTTGCTCGAACCGTCATAAATATAGATAAACCCACATGCTAAGAGACGTTTGTAAAATTTTCTTGACGAGCAGCAAACAAATGATTTCTTGCTTATTAATTACTATAAAAAATTTGTTCAACAGCTACATTAACCCTCATCGTCGACTTGGAGTATCTCTCATTAAATACACGCCAATTCTTATGAAGACTATAGCACGTTAAAATTTATTATTGAGGAGACTCATATTCTATTGAACGTAACATTTGTTAAAATTGTTTTAATGACACAATTAACAAATCATTTTTTAGCTTATATTCCGTTGCTTAACATGACACGCGAAAAAAGTATCTAAAACTGTTTACACTAATTCTGTAATTATTTAAAAATTCTAATTATTTTCAGATATTTAAAACGCGATAGTATTTGTAAAAGGACCCTCGAGTTAATATATACATAATTATTTAACATTAATTTTTATAAAAGCAATAGTTTTTATAAAATTGTTGTATAAACTTTACTAAATTTTTATAGAACCAAATCTATATAAATAATTAATAAATACTTTAATAAATTTTTCTAGAAATAATTATGATTATAAAAATTTTTTTTTAATAAATTTCGGATTTTTTTTACTTAAGGAGCAAGTGCCAGAGCAATAAATTTGTGGAAAGCCGAAGTACAAAGTAGTCGATGTACTCGAGGACGTAAAGCGGTATTGCGCTTTTGTTCGTTGGAGACATATGCCTGGAGGCTCCTGTCACGCGCGCGCGCTCACAAGACTCGAACATGGAAGGAGCAACAAACGATCATGTACGACCGTTTCTTCTTTATCTCCTTTTAAACGCGTCCTTTCTTTTCCTCGTACATCAATTCCAATAATTATTTAATTCTATTAGTGTTTTATAAATTTATTTATGTATTTTAGTTTTAAGGTAACGATTTCAATATAGAATATATTTTCAATTTTTGTATTGAAGAAATTATAGGATTATTAAAAATATTTTACGTTACGTATTTCGAATTTACTATACTCTAAATTAAAAATAAACGTTTTTGTCTATTTTTAACTAAAATTTACCAACATCGGTTTGTTTATTAAATTTGAACGAATAAATAGATTTCTTCTTTAAACGTATACCTCTGTCAGTTGCTCGTTCCGCAACTGTAAAACTTTCTTTCCGAAGTTTTCCGATTTTTAATTCGATATTTCAAACATCATTTTCGGGTTGCAACAGCTAGATTCCCGTAATTCGAGTTCGACATCTTGCCAGCATCGTTGATCGACAAATTTACGATATTTCGCACATTTCGAGGATTCCGTGCTTTGATACGGCGCTTCAAACACACAAAAAAAGGGAAAACGAGAAAATTCCGTTGGAATATCTCGCGTATTCTAATTGTAACGCGTTCCCAACGCGGTTTCAGATGTATATAT
Organism: Theocolax elegans; assembly: GCA_026168455.1. Lineage (NCBI taxonomy): Eukaryota > Metazoa > Arthropoda > Insecta > Hymenoptera > Cerocephalidae > Theocolax > Theocolax elegans. The sequence goes on along the minus strand of CM047427.1, from coordinate 76,810,373 downwards.
GTATATGCAAAGCGGCGACGGGAAATAAAGAGGTAAAATTACCCCCGGAGCTCGAGGAAAAGCACCTTGAACTTTTCCCGAAGTTTCTCGCGTGTGTACTGTATACGAAAGCGCCAATTTTCGTACAAACGCGCGCGTTTATATATACGTTATATACGTATGTGTGTCTGTATATCTTTTGAGCTCCAAGAGCTAGAGGAAATAAAGAGCATTTTCTTTTTTTTCTTTTTTTTCGTTCTTTGTGTTTTCTTCTTTCCGCGGCGGCAAAGAGCAACCGCACCGAAGAACCAGCGAGAGTACACTTGGCTTTTGCGGAACGGGGAGATAAAGTACGCAACGGAAATGAAATGAAAAGTACGCGTTTTACCTTGTATATGAAGAGAGCTGGTAATCGACCGCAAATGGTTAACTATCTATAATCTGTATAAGAGTACATCGAGATTTTCTCGAGTTTATAAAGGTTAAATGTTTTTTACCAATTTATACAAATCGAATATATATCAGTGTAGAGATAAATTATACTTTACAAATTTTCATTTAAGTGAAAAGTTACCTTCTTTTGAATTAAAACTTAGTCAGTGGTTATATAGAGTCAAAATTTTATACTACTTAATCTAGTTAGATATTGAACTTAATTTATATGGTCTCAAATATAACTTTTAATTTTTTCACATCAGAATTTTAATCGATATCTTTGAAGCAGAATAGTTGTGTGTCAATTGGGCATCCCTATTCGCGAAACTTTCTAGTACGTTCAACAATAAAAACATTAATTTTGCTTGTTCGAGTAAAAAATTGTTTAATTCGAGTGAATATTCCCTAGTAGAAATATGGCAATTTTAACTGGTTTAAGGTTAGTAATAGCCATGTTTTAGGTCAATATAACCATTTCCTATCGATCTTTTAGAAATGCCTAGTTTCTACTTTAGAAATCGTTTCCATTTCTACTAGGGTACTTTACACTAAAATTTAGTGACTCGGTTTTGGCTCGTAGTTTTAAGTGAAAAAGAGGCTTGTTTTTCTCTATAGATTTGGTTCTTGAAAGATAAGTTACAAACTTAATAAAATTTTCTAATATTACGTTGCTCAAACTATGTTGATAATTACATATAAATTGTATTACATAAGGTGGGGAAAAATTAAAAATATATGATTATTTGGTTTCTAACATTTCGATGGCCAATATTTAGCCTACGCAAAATTTTTTAATAATTAAATTATTTACATATAAATAAAATCTGTAGTGTTATATTCAAATTAATTACAGTTCATCTAACATAAACTATCGAGTGATAAAATTAAATAACGTGATTGTATTGTCATATTATGTGTAGAATATTACATTAAATATAAAATATCAATTATTCGAGGTATATAGGCATTTTTCTCAATTAAATTTTTTTACACATTTTAAAACGTCCATAAAAAGACCCTGTCGACTATTGCTTGAAAAAGTGTAGTAAAAACAATTAATAAAGTTTTTGTAACATAATCTTACTAGAAGCAAATCTGTATATAACAAGTTAATAATTTTTCTTTTCTACATGAGTGAACGCAGCTTTCTGTAATTATTATTCTACGAATTTAATTAAATAATGCTAATTAAACGTTCAAGTCGGACGGGACAGCTTCATTTTTCATTATATTATTCTTTGAGAAAAATCACTTAGCTGTATATACGTACTTTCATTATATATCCAGTACCAGTAAATTTTACGTTCATTAACGACGACAAACGTATACATATAATTTAAATACATATCTTCGTTATTCGACGAGAAATATATATATTGAAACTAAATTAAAAAAGTAAAATAAATGAGATATGTAGTAATGGTTAAAAATGTTTGATTATATATATATATATATATATATATAGATATAAAGTTGTCGATATAGAATCTCAGTGTTCGAAGGTAGCTTAAGCGAGGCGAAAACAATCGCGCGAAAGACAATAAGCCAATCAACGGAATTTCGCCTCGAGTTTCGGGTTCGCCTGATGTAGATATACACCTTCGCGTTCTCGAGCTACCGATCGACGCGTCAACTCTCTCTTCTCTCTCTCTCACTCTCACTCACTTACTCTAGTCGTATACACACCTCGAACGCGAAAGCGCGTAAATAATCCAAAATCGCCGCGGGGGGCGTCGAAAATTTAACTAGATGCCTTTATAATTGGGTTTACGCCCGCTCGACTAAGATCAAAACAAACGTCGCGATTAACCCGCTAATGCTAATGAAATTTTAATTTAACCTACGCACATTTTTTATTTTCTTCTTTTTTTTTTTGTTCGTCGCAATTATATATATGTATAATTTCGATTATTTGGATTTAAACGAATCTGTATAATGAACTATTAATTACGATGAATGGAATTAATTACACGTGGAAACGGGCTTTCGGACGGATGACGAATGACTCGAGCGTAAACAGATGTACCGATCGTTAAGCTTGTTTATGACCAAACTATAAAAAAAAAACGTCACATCTATAATTGACGGGAGCGTGAATGCAATAACGTTTCTGCTGAAAGCGATGAAGGTTTATGCGGTCGTTAGAGAAGTTTCAAGTGTAAAAAGGGAGAGGGGATGAGAAGAGGGTGGGAGGGGGAGAGGGGGTGGGATAGAGAGACGGAAAGGGAAAAGAAAAGTTGTCTGAAAAATTTGAAAAGAGGCAGAAATGAGAGTTGCAGTAACGAATAAAAGGAATCGAAAGGGACCAGTCAGAAAAATAGAATCCTGAGATTGCGGATGTATACGTATATATATGTACCTATATATATATATATGAACGCGAGGAAAATAATTTTAATAAACAATAATATCATTCATACCAATTTTTGATCGAACCTTTAAAATATAAAAAAAATAATAATGTATAAATATAATATTACAAAATAATATATTGATTTTCTCTTGATCCAAAAGTTTATATAAGATAAATTATTTATTTATTAATTGGTATAATTAGATGGTATATTGATATTAACAAAATGATCAATAATTGGTTAGTATATTGGGAATAATACACGAAAAAATAAAATACATTAGGTTTAGAAGGAACGTATGACGCCAAATGTATATGGGAATATTTTATTTGTTAAGAAGATTACATGTGTATAACCGTAGCTATATAATAACGAAATAACTGTAATGATTGATTAGAGTAAAATGAAGGGAGTATACGTAGTACGTAAAGGCTCGCCGGACGTAAACCCCAAAATAAGAAATGCAGGAGAATTGTAAAGAAGCGGAAAGACGCATATAGATCGAGGGCCTCCGCCAGCTAGACATCATGGGAAGAAAAGAAAAATGGATCAGAAAAAGACGAGGAGCGAGAGATGCAGTGCACGCCGCGGGAAATTCCGTCGAGTCAGTGCGGTGTCGAGAGGTTGTTAACGTCCCTCCCTCACTCCTTTCACCCGTTTCACCCTCTCCCTTCCTCACTGTCTCTGTCTCTCTTCTCTGCACCCTCTCTCGAATTCCGAATGTCTTTCGGGAAACCCATCCACAGACGCGAGAAGAGCTTCGATCTCCGATCGACTAACTCGAAAATAATGATGGCTCTCTCTCTCTCTCTTTAATTTCCTCACTTTCTTTCGTTATTCCATTTATTACGCAATATTATAGTCTCTATATTACATATGCATAGTTGCAACTGCGCACGCAAACTATCCAATGTCTTTAACCGTGGGCAATCGCGATAAAGCGGACGAGTGATGTAAAATATAATCTTAGTCGCAGACGTTGTCGATGCTCGGTGAAAAGGAACACGTATAACCGTTACATCGATTAACGAACGTTACATCGAAATTCAAACGGGATCCGAGGGAGCGGGATGAAATTTCCATGAGCCCGAATATACGCAAAGGTCTAGGTATATATATGTAGGAGCGGTAGGAGCGGTAGGAGCGGCGGTGGCAGAGGCACCGACAGTGCTAGCATTGAAAGGGTAATGGAATTTCGGGGTGCGCACCAGAAAAGCCTTGGTAACCGTGTACTCGTCTCTAACGAATAGATGGATGGATTTTGTCAAAATTTTCTCACCTAACGCGATTTATCTCGGTCCCTTCCCTTTCCCCCTCTGCCACTCTCACTCTCTCTCTCTCTCTCACTCTCTCTCTCTTTACACTTTTGTAAACCGCATGCGCTCTCTTCCATTTACTCTCTTTCTCTCTCTCTCTCTCTCCTCTCTTCCTTCCCTTCATTTTCTCTTTCTTTCTATCTGTGTAGGTATAGAGGTGCATATACATATATATACGTACGTCCATTCTCTCTTTCTCGCGCATCGATCGAATTCGACGCGAGAGATAGAGAGGCACATCGAGGTCAACCGAGACGGGCGATGGATTATTTTCCGAGTCCGCGCGCGCGGCAGAACTCACCCCCTTCACTCTCTCTCTCTCTCTCTCTCTCTCTCTCCCTCTCTCTCGCCTCGCAAAATTTTTCTTCGCCAGTCCTTCTGATTTTCTTTCTTTCCTTCTTTTTACGAGGGCTTTTCTTTCAAAACTATCCTTCCCGCTCGATAAAAAGGACTTCGACCTTCCTATATTTTCCTCTTACTTTTTCTTCTTCTTCTTCTTCTTCTTTTTCCACTTCTTCTTTTCGTAAAATTACAACTTTCGATTCGACTAATAGTCACTGGAACGGTCTTACAACGTGACAACGAGCTCGAGCACGTTTAATTTTTTGAACAATCCCTTCAATAATAAATTTAATTTATGTCAAACACGTTTAATAACAAAAAAGACATTTTACAGCTCACACGAAGTAAATTTTGTAACCAAAATCACTGTCTTTTTATAAAAATTATTTATTATTGCAATAATTCCTCGTGAGGATAGGGAAAATGGTGTTGACAAATGAGAAAAATGACTATTGGTGAACAATTTGCTATATACAAATTTAATTAAAAATTAAGAAATTTACGGTAAAAAAATAATAAAAAATCTACAGTAAATTGTTACTGTATAAGATAATAATTTTTATTACCGTTGCTCGGTCTTCTGAATAACATAGTTATATTTATATATAACACTTTTCTCCGTGCAGTGTTCAAAATTAGCGGTAGGTGTCTATGTAAAATTCATTAGATCTGCGAAGAGCCGAGAAAGAGAGAAAGAGAAGAGAGTAAAAGAGAGAGGGAGAGAGAGAGAGAGAGTAGAAATAAAAGCAGAGGAGGCCGTAGGTAAGTATCTCTCTGAAGTTAAGTAGATAAGGGATACCGTAGGCTCGGATGGGGTGGATACCCTCTCTTGAAAGGTAAAGCGATTCCTCGTCAAAAGTGCTTCTTTAACCCTCGAAAATAGCCTGGGTTCGTTATACACTACGAGAGTTTCGCGTTTAGTCGAATACCCCTCGCTAAACCCTCCGATTTATTATATATCTACATCTATTTTTCTTTTAATCTTTCGTATTCGAATTACTTGTACACGCTGATCGTCGTAAATTCTTATTTTTTTTCTTTCGTATACGACAACGGCGTTGTTTTCTTCAACAACGATTTCTTTTTTGATTTGTTGCTTAACAACTTTTCTCGTTTACTCGCAATTTTAATGTAATTTAATAGATGTATAGCACAATTACGTGCTCCTCCTACCTTTTTGTATTCTCTTTCGTTTCTACCTTTGTATACTTTTAACTGCCTATGTATTTTTCTACCTTCCTAAGTTAATAAGATCGTGTAGTACACGATTTTAGAATTTTTAATATCTGCAATTTCAACGCGGAGGAACTTTTTTTTTTAACGAGTACATTTTTAAGTGGTTGAAAATTTGATACATTGAATTTTTATTGTATTTGATACATCGTAATACGCGCGCGGTAAACATTTGTTTTTTTTTTATTAACGAGGATGTCGATTTCGTGGGACAATAATAAATAAATAAAACTTTATTCATTCGCGTTGGTTGTATAACATTCGGTCTGCTATGGTTTGCAGACCTTTTCTTGTTGAACACAAAAATTGGTAAATGTGACAATTTTAAATACAGATAAATAACTTTTCCTTTATGCTTAATTGCTTAAAGACCGTAAAAAAAGTTTGGTTTATACGGCGTGTTGATCGATCGATTGAAATCTGGCGATGTTTGTGGAAAAGCTACTTATACTATTTGCGGTTTAAGCGACACGAGCGAGAATAAGCAATTTTCGCAAGTTCTATATATATATATATATCAAAATGTAGCTATAGAGGTAGTTTCTTACCAAAGTTTTCGCGAAGGCGATATACATATATGCATATAAACACACGTTCTTCTCTGCATTTGGAGCGAAACCGGGGAATTTCGATGGAATTTTCGTTGGACTCGTACAAATATTGGCCTTTTCTTATATATTCTTTCCTTTCATACTTTCGATACCTCTTTTCTTTTCAATCCCTATATATTATTTATATCAATAATGATTAAAAAAAATAATAAAATTGTTAGCTCTCGGAATGTACTTACAAGCGTACGACTCGATCTTCTCGTCTACAATTTATGTTTTTTTTTAATAACAGAATAGACGTAACGATCGAAGTTGAAATTAATTATAGATATTCATAAAACGTACTTGCATCGTTGTCAGTCGACTCTATAGAATATCGTAATAGTTTTTTTTCATTATTAAAATTAATTTAATATTTATTTAAATTTAAAAAATGGTACTGACACGTCTTTCCTATATATATATAAACATATTTACGGAGCGAATGATTAATTCGCATTTTGCAAACGGAACGTTTTTCTCAAACTCAAGAAAGACTCCCTACGGTGAAATTTTTCGTGCGACTGTGGGCAAAAGATGCTCTCGGATATATTTTACTTGAACGCGTGTGTATAAATATATATGTATATGTGTGTGTGTGCGTGTGTGTGTAGAAGAAAGAGAGAGACGGAGGACAGAGCAAATCATGAGCGCTTTGGCGCGTGAAATTGAATTTTACTCCTATTTCTCTCTTTCTCATTCTTATGTATTTAGGAAAAAAAAATCGCTTTTTAATTACGTAAATTTTCGTCGGTTTTATTTCATGTTTTTTTGATAAACGTAGTTATTAATTTAATAATTAGAGAGCTCGTTCCAGTTAATCGATATTTGACGCGATGATAATAAGGCCTTACCTAATTGTCGTTTTAGTAAATGAGTCACTTTGAATTCAAATAGCTTCCCAATATCATTATGACGGACCGGTCCATTCGTATACGAATCTTGATATCGTGATTGATCATTATCTTGCCTTTATCATTCATCAATTTTGAGGATGTTAAAAAAGATCTTAAGTATACGGAGGAAAATTTTTTTCGAAAAAGTATCTACATCCTTTGGGTATAAATATTATAGTGTTTATTAATCAATATTCTGAAACAAAACATATTTTCGAAGACTACTTAGCGTCCGAGAAAAATTCGTATCCTACTATATGGTAAAAATTGTAATGCGATTCTCCATTTTTATATAAAGTTCTGGACAAAAATTACAAAAACACGCAAGCTGTCATAATTTTATCCAGAACATTTGGGTAATTTTTATTCAACTTTTATCTTCGTAGTATAGCGGATAATGTTTAAAAAGAAAGTGTCCATTTCCTACGATTCTGTATGTAGATTTTTTACTAAAAATATATTTATAGTTTGTATACAATGAAAAAATTGCAGTTCATTCATATTTCACTACTACTATACGTTTTTCGATTGATAACACGTTGTTTACATAGTTACCCTTCATTCCATTTTTATACTCTTATATATATACTCTTTGTTCTCGAATTGCTCATGCGTTTGATTTTATACCGTACGTTTAACTACATGTACGCAAAATTACCGGAATAAATTAATGTTGTATCATAACTATTTTTTCTATAGAACCATACCTTACAATATTTTTATAACAATTTTCTACACATGTAACGGATCATACATGTACATAAATGTATAAATAAATAAATACTATTTTTTCACACATATGTGTGCGTAAAAAACAACGTCTAAAACGAATAGGATAAAAATGAGGTATATTGAAAAAAGTGTAAATTTTAATGAAAATAATTTATCGGTACGATTTCGTTGAAATATCAGCGTGTCGTTTCCACTCACTTGTTTGAACTTTGGAAAATCGGATAGGAAGGAAAACGACGAGTTCGCGTGCAAGGATGAGAAAAATTACACAAAGAATAAAAGAGAAAAATGTTTGATGATACCAATAATGTTTCATCTTTGACTTAACGTCTCGTTGCACATCCACGTAAATTTTATTAAATTTGTTTAATCTACTTTATTTTGTTAAGATAAAAAATGAAATTCTTTTTTCTAGTTCAGATATTCATTGCGTATAATGCAGCATTAACCTTATTATTATAATTGTATGCGTTCTAAATGTACACGTTTTCTTGTAGGTATAATGATTAATAAATACATTATATATAATAGAGACGTATACAATAAATAAAATTGCTCGAAAGGTTTACACACGCGCTTGGTTTTTAAAAGCTCGTAATTGCAAATACGCAGTGTGCACAATTTGAATATTATGGTAATCGTATATATAGGTATATATACTTGTAATTAAATTATGTATACTACCAAGGAAATTTGTTACGCGTACACGATATTTTAATAACGCAAATCTCATCATTCGTTTCGAAGGGAATAGCGAGAGCTTTTGTGTATCTTAAATCAGTTTATATTTTTTTACAGATCGGGCACACACGTATAATAATGATAATACGATTACATCAATTTGAACATTATTACGAATTCATAAAGCTCCACGTACGCGTATCACGGTGTTTTTTCCTTCTTTATCGCTCGGTGGAACGATCGAATAATTTGGTTATCGCGGAAACGTTAAAAATTTATTTGTACGTCGATGTACAAACGTTGGATTGAAATAAATGCGTGATCGTTACGTCGTTAAATTAAAAAGGAATAGGAACAAATTTACGGGAAAGGAACGACATTCGTCTCTCTCTCTCTCTCTCTCTCTCTCTCTGTCTCTTTCTCGTAAACTCAAAAATCAATGTTCCACGTCGGTGTGTAAAAAAGCGAAGATTCGAAAGAAGAGAGACGGAGAGAATCAGAATCCATCGAGATTCATTAGGGTTCCATCTCGACAAAGCTTCCCTCGCTTTTCAGCATCACCTCTCCCCCACCCCCTCCTTCGTTTCTCAGTTCCACACGTCCATTACCAGAAAATTATCGGAAAAGAACGGGTAGCAGGAAGAGAGAGAAAGAGAGAGAGAGAGAGAGAAGGGAGTGGAGGAAACCTCGAGAGGACTTTCGCACTGGCTCGGTGTGCAAGCGCGCGTTAGAAGAGACTCGCGAGAGATCAATACGCACCCTCTCTTTCTCTCTTTCTCTCCTAGGTTCGTCTCGTTCTCGCGGGTTTGCGCTGCAGTTTCGACTCTCCGATTCCACGCGCGCTCCGATTGGATTCTCTATTGCGTAACGTTTCGGTCATCCCACTCGGATATATCCCCCCCCCCCACTCCCGTAATTTTTGGTTCTCTATTAATTTATGCACCTTTTAACTCTTCGTACATTTAAACGAGCTTCGATATCTTGGATGATGCCCATCCGGTGATGTCGTTAATTTTATGACGATATATCGACGAGTGAAACCCTATTGCGGTTAATTGAAATTAGAAGAAGCAAAAAATTTTTAACTTTTTTTTATTCTATTGACTTGTATGCATCCAAAGTTTAACAGCCTCTTCGCGAGTAGTTTGAAAACACATGAAAAAACCTTTGGAATAAAAGGTATAAGTGTAATATCTGGGAATAATAAAAATGCAATTACAAATTGAGAAAGAGGGAGCGGGCGATAGTAAAGTTAATGATTGATCAAGGCGTTATCTCTTGTCCAAAACAATTCACTTTATTAAAGGGAAGGTAAAAAAAATAGAGGTGGAAAAGGTAAGAAAGTGTAGAATTCGATTTGGTCGTCAGGTGACCCGTTACAGGATCGACGACCAATCGACCGGAAGTTGATTCCGCGTTAAATGACATCGAAAATTATAACGGTCTTAACACACACACAAACCCAGACTTTCGATGCTATATATAGTTTTAACGTGAAATCAATAGTGCAACTTTTTTTATTCTCTCTCTCTCTCTCTCTCTCTATCTATATATCTCTTTGCAACGTACAGTTATTCCGATACTTATTAAAATCTAGTTTTGTGGTATCCAATTTATTTTAGTTGAAGAGACCGTTGGAGATTTTAGATTTTCTTAAGAAAATGTGATAAACGTTTTAAACTAAAATCACTACACGAAAATCACTGATTTATCGAGTTGTAAGTAAGTAAGTGAAAGAATATAGTTTCAGTAAATAATCGGTGAGTATAGCAAAAAGAAAAGAAAATGTTTATACGTGGATAGGCACGAAGGTTTGTTGGTTGGTACGATACACGAGGACCACGATCGATCGGTTGTCCTGCACGCGCCACTTGTTCCCTCATCTCGGTATATAGCTGCAGCTCTCTCTCTCTCTCTCTCTCTCTCACTCTGAGCGTACAGTGAAAAAGTAATTGTTCGATAAATCAAACGGGACATTTTTTTTTCTCTTCTCAACAAACCCGCGCCCTCGAACGAAACGATTATTTTTTTCTCTCTCCCTTCGCTTCTTAGGTTTATTCCCGTTAGGTACATATCGTTTCTTATTCCTGAACAGGTACAATGTACAATTTTCTATACTTTTCCGAAATACAAACTCGGATGATTACAAAATTTCTACACTTTTGAGCGTTATCGTAACGCAATTCCCAGTTTATACGACGAAAGGATAATTTATACGCGCGGGTCACTCGTCGAGCGTGCGAAAAATAAAGTGCCGTACCGAATGCGAAGGTTTAAAAGCTTTCAAATCCGTGGCACATGCAACGAAGAAAAAATCGTACAGGGGTGGGTATACAGAAAGAAACGACGACCGATGGAAGCGAACCGCTGATTGCCTTTATACACCCTTTTTCTCTATAGTCATTTTCTTTTTGTTTTCCTCTCTACGTGTAACGAAAAAAATTTTCTTTCCTTTTTATTGCCCAACGAGAATCAGTATTTTCTGTATTGTCCCCGCGTAGTGAAAATCCGATTTTCAAATACGTATAAAGGAATTATTCGAATATCGATTAATAATTTTTCGGGATTAAATTGTAGAGTTTCCGAATTTGCTTCTGTACATGTATATATAGAATTGTTTCTCTTTAGTTTTTAATTTACCATTTTCAGACTATTCTGCGTATCTTTTTTTTTTAGGTAATCGTAAAAATGCATCAATTGGATTCACTTGCTTTAAGAAAGCTGCGTTAACAAAATAATTACAAAATAGTAAATATCATATTATTACACGTGTGATATTCTAAGTAATAAAAAAAATCATTCAATTAGGGATACGAGATGGTTGAACATTAAGATTACACATTCCTACACGCGTGTATACGTAGAAGAGATTCGTTCGAAACTTTTTTTTTCCCGCGTGTAAAACTATACACCTAATTAAGAAAAAGTATATATGTATATAGAGGAGCAGTTGATTTAGCGCGCGTTGGTAACATAATAAGATAGTAGGATACAAACGTTTACGTTATTAAAAAGCTATACGGAGTTTGACAAGTCAAATTTTTCAAAGTCCATTATAAAAGTTTCGTAACGGTAAATGCATTATTCAAAAAGTTTTCTCGATTAGAGTTGCACAAAGTTCGCGTTTCGAATATATATATACACACGCGGCGCGCGAACGCGGAGTGGCCAAAAAAAAGCGGAAAAAATCTAAATATTTTAACATATATAGAAATGGAAAATGACTTATGATAATATGGAAGGGTAAAAGTCGTGTACACGTTGTAAGATATACCTCGAATCTATGTACATATACGTCTTAAATTAAAATGTCTCATTTTCGTATGCACGTTAAGGGAACGAAAAGGTTGCGAAATATTTTGGTAAAAGTACGCGATTAATTAAGGGTACGAAAATTTAAAAATATATGTATATAAAAAAGTAGGGTTTTGAGTAAAAAAAAGAAATGTAAAATAATGTAGACGGAAGCCATCGCGAGTAGACCGAAGCCATTTACGACAATCGAGACTCTACGTCGGCGTCATTGTCGTATATACTCGAGGAAAGTTTTCCCTTGCGCCATTTTGACGATTATATAACGAGGGCACCAAGAGCCGAGCATGCTTCTTCTTTTCTTCCCTCTCTCTCTCCACTCTACTTCTTTCACTGTCTTACACTCGGTGTTTTTTTCTCACTACCGTCTCTCTCTCTTTTTTTGCCACTCAGCTATCCGCCTCCTCATTTTCATTTCCATTGCACTATTAGCATTGTTGCGCGCCGCCTATAACCTCTGCGTTCTATATATGTATATAAGCCCTCTCTCTCTCTTTCTGGATGCATTGTCGCAATGCGATAATCTGTCGGAGCTGAGATATATATATATATATATATATATATATATATACGAAAAGAATTAACTCCGCACCGTTCTAATTAATGTTTGCGTTATATCCCGTTTGTTTTACTCGGATCCACTCGCGCGTATATATTCCTTTTTATACAGGTATACATGTATATATACATCACATGAATCAAATTCCGAGATAGTATAACTATATTTTTATAACTTGAATTTTAATTAATATATAAAAGTATATTTGATTTAAGTATTTTGAATAACCTTGTTTCACGTTTTTCTTTATACACGTCTATTATATACAGTATTCGTGATGTGCACAATTGTCCACTTGTCCCGCTGATCCTGGTTGTGCGACGCGCGTTAATTGCCCCCAACGGGTAGTAATAAATAAATATTTTTGTATAATTAAGTATATTTTCAATATATTCGTTCGAAATTATTAGTAATGGAATTTTGTAGAAAAATTCGTTTGACTCGCGTTCGGGAAATAATTGAGTTTCATCGCGTCTGCCTCATGAACATTATATTTTGGAATATCGATATATATCTACGGGTAATTCAACAATTAAAATTTGATTAATTGTTAAATTGATCTTTTAACTTACACTTTATAAAATGCGTGGATCATTTTAAAGATTCATGAAATAATTTTAAAATAAACGTAGACATAAATTGGAATTATTTTCTTAAGAAAATACCAAAGAAAATTTTGTTTTACCGTCAGAGTATATTAGTAAAATTTTGATGATTTATATGCACACATGCATGTACATATATATGACAAAAAAATCTATTGACTATTATCGTTGAATAAATAAGTCTGACTTCGTTGTAAGTATAATAATTAATCTTCGATCGCGGTTATGAATTTAGTATACGCGATATGAATTAGTGATAAACTAATTGATAACTTCCATTATTGACAAAGATAAAATCTATTTCTCTAACTTTATACCTATACACTGAAGTAAAAAACAGCGTTATAAAGATTATTCGGGAAACGGTTAGTTTATCATTTTTAATACAATTACGTTAAAAAATGAATGTATATACACAGGTGAAAAGTAGTCTACAAATATGGTGAGAGATAAAAGTTAAACAAAATCAATCGAAATATCTATAAGAGAGTATCAAATGTCATTGTACGCAATTTTATTATAAACATGTCCTTGTTAGACGGAGAATTTTAAACTTTTAACTTTTTTAAAATTTTTTGTTTTGGTTATTAAACTAATTGAAAATTCGTAAATAGATTTTAATTGCAGGTCATACGAAAATAGTTTAAACTATATTGATCTCCAATAGATTTTTATATCATCAGTTGGACCAAATAAATTTTGATGTTGGCTCGATTTTTACACGAATCGACTCAAATTTTCGAAAGGTATTATATAGTTTACTGATTATTATGCAAAATGTATTAAAAATTACGAAAAAATGTATTAATTTAAGTACACGCTATATTTTTCATTGTAAATTTGATTAATTAATTAATCTACCCAGAATTCGTAACTAAATTTTATCGAGTAGCAAGTATTCTTCGTATAGCATTTCGTAGCGCGTTAACAAACCGAAGTAAATAAATTAGATTATAGAGGAGAGAAAAGAAAGTGCAATTATTCTAAATAGTCGCGAGTGCACGTATAATAGTTTAATATTACATTACATTGGTGTACGTGAATATAGATGTATAGATATATATATTATATATATAATACAATTGAGCCTGCGCGTATACAATAAGGGGTTTGTATCGAATTCCGGTTGACCGCCGAAGTTTATATGCATTGCTATTGGATTTGAGGGTCTATTGAAATTCAATATGATCTTTCGCATAGCGTCAGAAAGGTCAATTATAATATTTATCACGGTGTATCTACTTTTAAACGCCTAATATATTCATCACATGTATTTTCGTATACTCGACAAAATTTTTTAAAAAATACTCTTAGAATATATTTATCTATTTATTTATTTACAAAGTTAAACGGGTTCAATCACTTTGCATAAATGATAAAAAATGATAACATGATATAGGACTAACTCTTATAGAAATTTGGTTATTATTAATGGATTGAGGATTGAGATTAATAATTCGTAATTTATTTTTCTACTGATTTTTATAAAATGTGTAATTCATATCTAAATAATGGTTTGAATTTCTACTAGGATAATTTATAAGTTAACTAGTGAAATTATTAAAATCTAACAAGTCAATATAGTTTATCATGCATAATTCGTGTGAGTATAGATTTTTATTCGATTTAATGATAAATACAACTTAATATTTAATGGAACAAAGTATCTTCGAATAGCATTCTGTGATTGGATTATATGCATAATTTATAAAAATGTCAATTGCCCGAAAATAAATTTTGAATATAGAATATTAAAACGTTTATAGTATTAATATAAATGTTGTATATTAAATGTTTACAATATTTAATTCAGTTTATTTAAATATGATTAGTTACATTAACATTCGCGCCTCGAGTATTAACTAAGAACGGGAAAAAATGAGCATGATAAAACGGAATCCTTTAAGAAAGGGTCGCGAGGCATTTTCGGAAAATTGCCGTACCTCAGGGGAGTACAAGCATTAAGTTACAAAGTATCGACAAGCGACTATACACCGTGTATTCGTATACATTTCTCCCTAGTGAGTTATTATAAATTTCTCAATATCTCAATACCGTCCCCTTAATTTACATTTTATTATCTAATTGTATACCAATTATAATTACTCTCGTATAGACAATAACAAATAACCCATTCTTTTGAAAAAAGCAAATAAAAATGTGTACTATAATTTATTTAAAAATTAAACTTCCTTAGCATAGAGATATCAATCTCGGAAATAGATAGTAAAAATTTCTAGTGAGTGGCTTGTGATGAGACGTTTTTTCACTCATTTATTTAACATTCGAACGAACCTCAAAATATTCAGAATATTTTTCCAACATTCCAATAATAGTAAACTTTTTACAGATTCGGTTTGATTTTTAAAGTGTTTATTTCATTTTATCTTGCTTGCAGTAATGTGCACGTGTATATTTAATATGCGCTTATATAAGCCGACAAATAACTCAAATCAGAAGAAAAATTTGATTTTATAAATTCTATACAAAAAGTCATTTTATTATACTGTTAATCAATATAATACATATAAATACGTCTATTTAAAACCGAGACTCTCGAACACGTATGTATATATATTTTTGTTAAAATTTCGTACACCGCGTAACGAACGATTGGACCGAGTTAACTCTTTTTATCTCTACATTATCGAGGAAAGAAATAAAGAAAAAAGAAAGAAGAAGAAGAATGGACTATCCTAGTTGGAATTGAGCTCTATTAAAGCTTAATTCGAGGAAGCACTCAAGACTAGACGAAAGCGTACGCTAAAATTGAATTCCGAAGGCCGAGAGAGATAGAACAAGTTGCATCCTAAAGGCAAACACATCTTCTCCCGCTATGTATGTATATATATATATATATACATATATTAAAGCCCCGGTCTCGAAACAAGGGGGATATACTACGCGCACTTTCGTCAGTACGGTCAAACAAACGAGCGCGCTTAAAGCTCCCGAATATTAATGTCTTGAGAATGGAAAGTAAAAAAAAAAGTTTTCTCTTTTGTCCGGGGGGGAGGAGGACACTTTGCTCTTCTAATAATCGGAACGGTCCCGGGTAGCCTTTTAAACCTCTCCCGGATGACGAGACGAGACGTTTCCTTGGCGCGAAACTTGGCTCACAGCCTCGGTGACTTTTCCACCCCCTATATATATATACTTATACTTCCAAAGAATCCTGCGATGTATATAAGTAATACATCTTTTGACCAGATGCTCTTTGTACGGTAGAGTGTCAAAAAATCCCGTATTTCAACTTTGAAATATTACTTCTTTTCCTTTGAATTTTATTACCTTTTTTCTTCCTTTTTTAGCGGTCTGTATTATTTCTTCCCCGTGGAATAAATCGGAATGACGATTGTTACTACTAATATTTACCTTGGTTTACTTACAATGTCCAGAATCCAGATGCGAATTTTTATATATTGTTTGACACCAGCAGCGGCCATCCGTTCTTGAAGCGTGTTCCACGCAGTTGAATAAAAAAAATAGTATAATAGATAATGCACATTGACTCATTAATTCAAACAAATTAAGACTCAAATTAAAAAACAAATCAAGTATATAAAATATAATTAATAAACAATAATCTGTATGCTTTCGTTAAAATTCAACATCTTTATTACATATCGTTTTAAAAATAATATATAATTAATTATTGCTTGTAGTCAGATATATATAACAAAATATCTTACATTTTGTTGGCCTGTATTTATATATATGTGTATATATATACCTATATGTTTTCAATTAGTTTCAATTGTAAAATCTTACCTTATCCTGTTTGACGACCAACTGAAATATTAAAGTACCGCGCGCAACGGTGTATAAAATGTAATTTAAAATGCGTTTAAACGCGTTTATATTCTTCGATTAAGCGGCAAGAGACTAAAAATGGAAAAATAATAACGCGAGTAATTATTCGAGTTGTTAAAATAAAATTAATTGATACCCGGTAAATGTAATTCAAACGATAAAATAAATATAAGAGAGGATCGTCGTAGATAATTAAATGAACATAACAACAACAATATTCACAAAGGATAAAGAATGAAAATGTTTGCAACATTGATGAAAACTGATCACTATATTCTTTTTACTATTTTTCATTAACAATAAATAAACGTTAAATAATTCATTATAACTTAACTGACGCTGCAGTATCGATGCTCTTATCGTGTATGTGTCAATGTTTATGTATGTATATATGTATATGTATATGTATATGTATATGTATATGTATATATATATATACATATATCTAAACATATATATATTTATATGTATATATATGTATATATATACGTCTTATCTTTTGTATCATTCAAGATAATCGTAATATTATTTACGATTAGTTTAATACGTTTCTAAAAAACGATGTCGGGCCTTATGCACGACTTGATGGTATAGTGTTTTTTTTTCCTTTTTTTTTCTGTTTCTTTTATATTCCATTTGTTTTGAGTTGCTACTTTCGTTATATGCGAAGCTTAATCTCTACAGAATAAAACTCGTTTCTCTATAAAACTACTATAAAATAACTCGTAGAAAAATCTTCGCGAATATCTATGTGTCTATTACGGATCGTCCGAAAAATCCCTACGATGTCCATTACACTTGAACGAAACGAAGGAGGATTTTTGGTGATTTGCCGGATCTTGGGATTTTATGAGGGTGGGGATTGGGAGGTGGCATCAGGAGAGAGAAAGAGAAGTAAAGTCATATGTGTAACGCGGTCTACAGCAGACAAAAAAAAAAAGAAAATAAATGTTTACTCCCGTGTTTGCGAACGAGTATATGTATAGTTCGCCAGTGTTCTCTTGGGCTGTGTACGATGACGGAGACTTTGATGTGGGAGGGCCGGGAAAGGTTCGTTTGTGCTTCGATAAAAAGCTCTCTCTCTCTCTCTCTCCTATCGTTGGCAGATTGCCTTGGAAATCCTCGAATCTCGTAACTCTCGGTCGACGTTCGGTAAACACCATCTCTCTCTCTCTCTCACTCGCTCTTTTTCTCTCTCTCTCTCTCTTTCTCTGTGTATGTGTAATTGAACGATATATACGAATACAACAATAACGAAAGATCATAAAAAAAAGAGAAGATTCGGAAACACACCATTATTTTTTTTCTATATTCGTTTTTTTTATTAATCAAACAGTGCTCTAAGTACATCGACTTTAAATTTTTTGTTTTTTTTTTTTCTTCGGTGGGCCAAGTTCCCCTAAACGCACTTTAAACGAGCCTCCTAAACAGAGTGCGCATCTAAAAATTTTTTTGTCTCCTTTATTTTTTTCTTTTTTTTTTCATATTTGTTTGTTTGTTCTTTCCATCGTCGTCATCGTCGTAATCGTTATTCGGCTATACACATTATCGGCCCATCATCACCGTCGACGTCGTCGTCCTCCTCGTCGTTCCTATACGGCAATGGTCAAACGTTGACCCAACATTGAATCAAAATCATCATTTTCTTTCGGATTAAAATTCCGCTCACACAATAGAGTAGGTCGATCGTAGTATCTTTATTATTTTCATCGCTTTGTTTTATTTTTATCTTTTTTGTTTTACCTATTATCTTATCGCGCTACTTGAACGGAGAAACAAAAAGAAAAAAGGTAGGTAAGGCCCAAACAAACGGAACTGAGAAAACGACGGGGACACGTATTTACGTTTCTTTCATTTTTTTTTATTCTTTACTTATTTAGTTTTATTTGTTTTCTTCATCTTCCGTGTCTCTCGCGTAAGAGACCGGATTCAGTTTTCGAGTGGGAAAGAGGTTATAAAACGGTGCAAGCGCGATAACTAACAACTTTGGCCCGTACCTCGGGCTGTATAAGGGCGGCGATCGTGGGGGTACTACCCCCTATATTCTTTTTGTTATTTTTTTTTATTTATTTATTTAATCTCTCACTCTCTTTTATTATTTTCGTTATTTATTTCTTTATCCTTTCACCACCATCATCATCATCATCATCATTTATTCACCCGACTCTTCTCCGTTACATTTTTTATTAATATTATTATTTCTTCTTTGTTAAATATTTTATTTTACGTTATGATTCAATCGCGCTTTTTTCTGCGGTCTCGTAAAAAACGCGGGCTTATCGGGGGATTTACGTCTCGGACATTAAAGGTCGTGAGTGTTACAAGTTGTGCGTATCGTGACTTTCCGCCCCTTGCGATCCCGGCCCAGTTTCTCTCGTTTTGTATGGGTGACCGAGGAAACGGGGTTTGGGGGGGAATGGACGTGTGTATGTATCCGGGCGGTGCAGACGAACAAAAATGCGCACGGCTGCTCTCTCTCTCTCTCTCTCTCTCGCTTTTTCTCTTTCTCTCTCTCTCTTTCGTTTTTTCCACACCTCTCGAGTGACACATTCGGTATGTTGGGTATAACGGCCACGTTCGCACGTACAGTATCCAAGTTGTCGCGGTGATCGAAGAAACAACAAAGATTCTAAAATAAAGGGCGTATAAGATTTTTTTTTTGTCGCGTATAAAAGAGCTAGGATTTTTTTTATTTTACACCCGCCGAGTGTCGTTAAACTCTCCGTTACAGCCGTCACGTGCGTTATGTACACGAAACTATATACGATAACCGTAATATATGTATATATATAAGTAATAAGGGAATGACGAAAACGAGGAAGATCGAAATAATGTGGAAGGAGCGATGCGCACTTCTGGAGTCGGGGTTATACAATGGTAATGTACAGGGAATCGAGGAGGAAAAAAGAACAACAACAACAACAACAACTTCGTCCGCGTCGTTTTCCCGTGACCGATCGGCCGTGCAATAGTGGTGTTCCCGCGAGATAATTCGATAAATTAAAGGAGGAAGAAGAAAAAAATGAAATTCGTCGACCGATACGTACGTAAAAGGGCAAAAGAAAAGAATATACGTATATGTATGTATATATATATATTTCTATACAAACGAAGTATAGATCCGAGGACAGGACAAGCTGATCGTCCTGGAAAGGAAGCCGCGCTTCACTCGATCCGAATTTCATTTTTTTTCTTTGTTTAAATCGCATTAGCATATCGGTATAATATCATTGTTTAAACGCAGCCTACCTGGCTGCCGCAAATATTTATCATTAATTTATTTTCTTAATCTTTGTTTCGTCACCGCTATCGTTCTTCTCATCACTCGTCGTCTCTCATATTCATCCATATTTTCCTTTACTTTTTTTTTTTCTTTATTAATCTAAGGTAGTTTGTTTTTCATTTTTCTGGTATTTTTTTTCCCCCTTTTTCATTTCATTTTAATACAATATTATTTCATTATGTATATAATGTCTAAACGAACACATATTATACCTCGATAACGCGGCTTCGATTACTGCGCGCTCCATCCGATTTAAATTCTCGGGTCTCGCAAATAATTTCGTTACTCCTCTCGTCCGCATATAAGTATTCAACCTATTATTTCTTCGTTTTTTTTTTCGCTTCTCCTCGCTCGCGTCAATCACTCGGTTTCACTCGGTTCGTAATAATATTCTTCGCTATTTGTTTATACGCTCTCCTCGGTCTCTACATGCGTGCAGTTGCATCTATTTCGACTCGAATCGCATCGCACATGGAGCACGTGACGAAACCATATTGCAGGCGCACGCGCGCGTATTTCAGATGCGCAACGGGACGTGGAAGTAAAAAAAAAAACAAAAAAAAAATAAACCGGGAAAATGTACAGAAAGGGACGATACAATATAGCTTTTTGTGCATGTTAAACAGGTGACTACAGTTACACACGTATAAATAGACAAATAATATATATTTACGATGTAACGATAATCGAACGTAGTCTCGGACAATTGAAAGGGGAAGGAAGCAAATATAAATATCCATAAAAGAGCGAAACGTCAGGATTTCGCGTACGCGAGCACGCGCGCGAGCGCAGCAATTTGTTTCGTCTCTCTCTCTCTCACTCTCTTTTTCTCTCTCTCTCTCTCTCTCTCTCTCTCTCTCTCTGTCGGTCTGTCGGTCTCTCTATTCCATAAAAATTCGCAGTAATTTTTATATGAGAAAATTCTCTGGTGTGCGACTATGTATATGAAGTCATTAAACGGCGCGAACCCCGTGATTCGCGTTAAGCCGCCTCGGGGGCTCTTTCACACTCGCTCAGGTCTCACTCACTCCCTCGCTCGGTCTCTCTCTCTCTCTCTCTCTCTCTCTCGCTCTCACTCACGCACACGCGTCTATATATAATATATAAGTTCCTGTGTCTGCTGCTGCTGCTGGGTGGGTGGGTCGGTCGGCGGGTCGGTGGGAGGCTGGGCGAGTAAGCGTGTACATGTGTGCGCGCGCCTCTCTTTCGTATGGATTTCTCTCTCTCTCTCTCTCTTTCTCTCTGTGCATGTCTCTCTGTGTATGTCTCACTGTAAATGTGTCTGTGTGCGTGTGGGTGTGGGTGTGTGTCTCGGCGATGTATATATATATATAGCACGTCCGCGTGCACGCGGAAATTCCTTTAGGCGCTTTCTACGTTAATTCTCTCGCGTACACACACACACACACACTCTCTCTGTCGCATCTCGGGAAATCCGTACAATTGGGCACGAAGGCTCAAATGCACACGCACGCACGCACATACAGACACGTGTGTCCTCCTCGCAATGATTTTCCTTACGCATATAGAAAAACCGTCAATTTTAACAATCGGTATATCAAAGTATCTCTATCTCTGGTTGTGCGTGCGTGCGTTTGTGCGCGCAATGCTTGAACAAACCAATAAAATCAATCGAGCTCAACAATGAAGATACCACTTTCGTCGGTGTGTGTATATATATAAATGTATGTATACATCGTTGTTAAAAAGTGTAAGAAATATCTGTATATATATAGTCACTTCGAGTTAACGAGTTGAAAAAACTGAACGAACGGTCGCTCGCGTGTGTATATAATTAAGCGAAAAGTCACGCGCACCTATATGCACATATACCTACATACAATATATGTATATATGCATACATGCGTGTAATACAATTTGACGTAACAAAAGTAATGTATATATAACATTTTGTATATGTATATATTTACCTAGATATTTAGCCCGTATCACTCATTCGAATTTCCCGTACACGCGCCCGCGCTATATGAATCGATGAGAAACGGAAAAATAAGGGAAAGACAAAAAAAAAACGTAAAAAGGAGAAAAAAATGCGCGTTACATGGGGTCGCAGTCGTTAATAACGCGCGGTGTTTATTATAATAATTGGCTCGCGTACGTCATTCGACCGAATCCCCCGTATTTATATATATATATATATTTTTTTTCGTTTGCACTTGTTATAATAATTATGCGTGTAGATGAGTGAACGTCGCGTTATCTTCTCTACCTCTCACTCTCTCGCTCTCGGTATCTCTCGCTCTCTCTCTCTCTTTCTGTTTAAACCTCACACGCTCTCTCGCACGTATAATCATCATCATTATCATCATCATCATCCGTCGTATGGGTCGTCGTGGTCGTCGTAGTCATCGTCGTCGATTAAACGTTAATTATTCAATTAATTCATTATTTATTGTATTATTGTTTATTCATTTATTATTCGATACGGTGAAGCCCCTTTGGCTAAGCCGTTGAAGAGGGTGATGGCCGGGAGGCTGGAGAGGAAACCGGGGAATCGGGGGTTCGGGGGGTCGGGGGGGTCGGAGTAAGGGACAAGGGCCTCTTTCTCTCTTTCTCTTTCTCTCGGTATTGTGCCCTAGGACGGCTGCTCCGCGTGGAGGCGCGTGGAGGCGGGTCGGTTTCCGGCGGCGCTTCTTACGCGGCCGCAACGGCTTGCACGACGGCCAGAGGCGAGCGTCGCGCTTCCATCGGCCGGGCCACAGCCAACGTCGGTAACAGCACCTGACGAGGGTAGCTACCCGCAGCTGGACCGAGCGACCCCGAGCGGGTAGTAGACGTAGCACGAGGCACCTCACCCGGAAGCATCGGTCGGCCAGTCCGACGAGACGGCGCACCGAGCACTGACTCGTCACCAGCACGCCCCACAACCCGAACAGGCAGATCAGCGGCACTGGCGATGGACTCGCCGACGACGAGCTCGAGCTCGAGCTCCGAGCTTCCTCCTCCTCCGTTGGCTTATCCTCGCTTCCGCCTTCGCTTCCGCTTCCGCTTCCGCTCGTTTCTGGCCGTGGCGATGGTGGCACGAGCGTGTTGGCGTTCGGCGTCATCGTGCCGATTCCCCCGGTTCCGCACAGCGAGGATTGCGATCGCGTCACCTGCTGCTGCTGCTGCTGCTGCTGTTGGCCTGCGCAATCGAAAGCCATACACATTTTTCACATCTTTTCACTATCAACCCAAAATTATATCTATTATTTCTTCTATTTTATAAACGCTAAATTAGCTCGAGTGAAAATGTCTCGTTTAGAGGCAAAACTGACTTATGAATGGACTCGGTGAAAATTAAATAATTATAAGTCATTTTCTAAACTCGTACGATTGAAAAATTAGTGGGGTCAGAATTTTATTCTAGTCAATAGTTAAATATCAATACTTAAAGCATTCAAATTATAACCTGAATCGACTGAAATCGAATAAAATTTTCACTCAACAAATGTAAAGGCTCAGTTTTTACGGTAGCTTCGAGTAACCCTTTTCACTCTAACGAATTTAGAAAGCACAAAATGTTCCATCCGAATGTTGCATTCACAATGATTGTTAATTTTTACCGCGGATTCAACTTCTGTTAATGAGACCGACCGTTTCGTATACACATTTGTGCTTTACGAAGTTTTCCATTAGGTTTTCCTTTCATCGGATAATTGGACTTTCCTTGTGCTCTACCTTATAATTGAAGCTTTGCGTATACATTTATATATATATTCATAATGGAAGCGTTGGACTCGAGCGAAATGAGAACAAATTGAAAAGAAGCTATTTTTCCGTATATTGTAAGGCGTTTAAAAAAAATATGTATTATTTATCGTGGTCAATGAATTATAATTACCTGGTAGGGATGTGATATCGCATTGAGGTGCTGTTGGGGGATCATGATGCTTGGGACCCATGTAGGGTACGCGACCTGTACAATTGGCGCAAACGCCCAACGCTGGTTCGTCCTCGGAGCAAACGTTGATGCAGCACTCGTCCTCCGTATCGGGATGCAACGCCCTCGCTGCCTGCTCACCCGTCTCGGGTATGTTGGGGTCTGTCAACGTTTTCCAAAAACAAACAAGCAACACAAACAAAATCGTAGTCAAGTTCTATCTGATGATCACTTGGTTAATATACACATATACGTCGATATATATCATTTACCTAAGATTATCATCCAAACGAATAGGAAGGGTGCTAATGTGGTATATGTGCCCTTTCTCTACTCGTCGATTTTAGTGGAAGAAAATAATTTCTTTTAAACTTTCCACACTATACGCGTACATCTTATACGATCACCTGGATGGACTCTTATACGAACCGAAAGTACGTAGAGAGTTAAATAAAATATATTCACAATCGTTTTTTAATGAGTATAAATGTGAATGAAAACGATAAGACAAAAATGTAAGTGTAAAAAATAATGATTTATATTGAACACGATTTTTTTGAAAAATAAATCAGTCTTTGTACGTACCTCGACAAAGAAAGATAGGTTCGCCGGCGTATTGCGTAGGGTATGCAGGCGCACGGTCTCCCGGAAGTAGGTAGGGACAGCGTTGTTCCACGGATTGGCAAAGGGACCGGCAGGGCCGTAATCTCCGGCCGGTCCAAGATTCCTCCGAGGGCTCCAAGTCCAGCGGTCCCCCATGAGCAAAGTAAGGCACCAGGGAGCTGCACACCCATTTTCTATACGCCTCCTGCAAATTGCACCCAGATTACTTTTCATTTTTAATCATTTTCTTATTAATTATTTATTTATTTACGTATATTTATTGATAATCATATTACATTATAAAATTTAATATTACATAACTAAAATAGTATAAAGTAAGATTCTTATAGATTTATACCAAAAATCACATTATATTTATTTATTACAAAATTAATAGAACTTTAATCATTTAAAAAATAGTGAGAGGAAAAAAATAAAAGAAGATAAAAACATTAAAATCTAATAATTAGAGATTATAGGTATGATAAAGGGCATCAAAATCGTTGTTACCATCCACGTTATTCATTACCTGAGAAATAATATTTTTACATAAATTAATGTTTTTATATTAAAATTTGAGGAAAACCAGGCAGCCACTGCCCTTTAATAAGTTGTAATTTAAAATTACATGGAGTTTCAAGACGGTTAGTACATTAATTTTCGTGATTAATTGTTGAAAAATTGGAGTCGCCTTTGTCTGATATTTAAAAATAATCAAACAATTAATCTCGTTAATTACTGTACCAATCGCATTGAAACACTAATATATATTAGAATTTAGCAAAGCTTTTCTTAAAATTTGAAATGAAACATTAATTTTTGTAAAAATAGTACTTTATAGTCGGTAAATTACTCAGAAAGGTACATAACAAGTTTGGGTACGGAAAAGTCAATTTTAATCGACCAAATCAGTGAAGGCGAAAAAACAATCATAGACAAACCAAGACATGATTACCTTTCATTCTCTATTATCTGATACGAATATTTGAAACAAAATATTAATGCATTCAAAAATGTCATTGAAAGAAAATTCGAATGTTCATTTTCTGTCAAATATTTTAAAGGAAAATTTCCATTACAATGTTATTTTTGAATGGATTGATATTTTTGTACGAAATGTACAATACTGAAACGAAGATCAATGATGTTTTACTTTGTACTTAATTAACCATATTTCATTTAATTAAAATTCTTATTACTGCTTTATTGACTAGTTGGTAGCAATTTGACTTGTAAACATCCCGTTAAATGAACCAACGGGATAAATAGAAGTAATACGTCTTACACAAATTTTTATTAAGCAAACAAAGCTTTTAGCCCCGTATGCAAGGGGAAATTAAACCAAGAAGCCTAGGAACAAAAAGACGTATGGTCAGAAAGAGTCTGACCTACATATCCATTAATGCAGGAAACACCTCTTACGTATTTCAACGAAAGCTCTGTAATTATGATACTCGCGGTAGAACGAGTTTACTCAACCTAAGTATGTTAGAAAATAAAAAAATTTTTGCTTTACAAACGCTACGATAATTTCGGGTCTATATATATATATATATATATATACCTATAAGTTAATACGATCAAACTGGAAACTTTCAAATAAAAATTAATAAAACGAACATTTCATAGCAGCGCTTCTAAGATTCTGGTAAGATAACAATGAACGGTCGTAATGTAGAAAATAAAATGGATAAAGTTAGAAAGTTTATTGCGATATTACGAGTAATATACCTGCGTGCTGGGAATAAAAAAAAAAAGTTTGCTTCATCTCGAAAACATCGGCGAGTGCTTATATATTTACTTATAACAAAATAAGGTATAATAATCGTATAAGAAGAGTTGTTAATCTTTTCTTTCGGTTTCCTTTTTTTCTTATTCTCTCCTAACAGTTGCAAGTGCATATATTTTGACGGGAATAAGACGACTTTCTTTTTTTATAATAACTTCGCTAGACCTTTTTCTCTCTCCTTCTTAATACATTTCTTACGACTCTTTTACGTTTCTCCGTATATAAAAAGGAGAAAACGGCGTATACCAAATGAGATATATACAACGTGTCCCGTGAAAATTAAAATGAAAGAGACGCGTATTATTATCTATAACAAATAGACGAGTAGTAGTCGCTCGTTTACTTTTTTTTTGTAAATGCACGATTTATCGTCTATACCAGGAAAAAAATTCGATTAATTATCGAGCGCGGAACGTAAAAATAAAATGGGCTCGTTTATTAACCGCGAAAACAGAAATGAGAAATCGCGCACGGCCGATTGCGTACGTATATACGAAATTTTTTCGATATTTCTTAGTGAAAATGTATAAGATCATTGATAATAAAAAAAAAGAAAGGAAGAAAGGGCATATAAAGTCGTTAGTCAATCGAACCCGCACGAGAAACTGGCATTACACGAAAAACATAAAATTTTGAAATATGGACCAATAAAAAATCTAATTTCCTATTTCAATCTTTCCTCCTCCCTCTCGTCCCTTCGATTTCTCTTTATCTTTCCCTCGCGTTGTCTTTCTTTTTCTTTCTCTTTCTTCGAGTTTATCGATTTTCGCATTCCCTTAAGGATCGCAAAATAACGCGCGTGTGTGTATGAGCGAGAGCGAGAAAGAGAAGAAACAAAGGTGTGAAAACGAATTGCTCGAAATATTGCACTTCACACGGTCTAGTTGTGTCCTCGTTGTATCCCGAGTATCCTTAACGCTTTATCTCTCTCTCTCTCTCTCTTTCTCTCTGGGCATCGGTACTTTATTCGCATTCCCTTTTTCATATCGCTTTCGCTGCATATATCGTCTATCATTTTTATTTCATTCGGATACATTTTATTCCATTCCTTCCTTTTTTTTCAGTTACCTTTGGATTTTCCAAGATTACTTTTGATTTCCATTGTCAAACGAAGATTTTTAATATTTCGGTTTTGCCTTCTCGATCCTTGTGGGCCGAGGGAGAAAAAGAAGAAAAAAAGGAAGGAGAAGAAGAAACGAGATTATACTCGGATATTAAAGAGGATACGATATATTTTTGTATATTACATTCGGTAAGTAGATTTGTTCGGTATGTATATACCTACATGTACTTCGAGAAAAAGTGTACAGCTGTATGTAAACGGATTATTTCAGATTGTACGGTAACGTAATGTTATTATTTAAATAAAAATTATTCCATTTGCCGCTCGAATAACCGCGACGTTTGTAAAAAAGTTTGCACGTGTACGCACCCGCGTATATAAGTATCGATGAACGTAAAACGCGGGGTCATTAAATTATAAAACTATCGTCAGAAAATATATTGATTATAAAATGATAAAGTGATAAGAAAAAAAAAGAAGAAGAGGCTCGTTAATTATTAGGATTTGAAAAGGCATTGATCGAATCATCTCGTGAAAAGGCATCAGAAGGAGAAACTCGGTTTATATATCCTATAAGTAAAAATAAAACAAGGTGAAGAAGACGGGTTCGACTGAAAATACTTTCGAAAATTGAAACTTCACCAAAAATAAGGAGGGTGTATATATCTATATGTGTGTGTGTGTGCGTGCGTGTGTGACGTACATATATCTATATATATATATATATATATATAGTATATACACGAAACGCTCGTAAAAATCTACGTCTCTCTGTATCACGTGCCGGCGGCTAAGACTTCGCAGCCAATAAAACCGTCTGGCGATCTTGCGGTGTGTATATGAATACGTGTGTGTGTGTAGGTGAGCCTCGAGTGGCGTCCGCTGACCCGATTCTTTCTCGAAAAGCTCGGGGCAAAAATTTTGTACGTGTTCGGAGCAATGTTTCTATACCTATATACCTATATATATATATATAGATAACCGAACGAGTAATGATTGGGTCATGGGATCCTCGAAAAGACGACACTGCCCTCCTCGGAAAGTATACGATTGAAAGACCGAAGAGAAGAAGGACTCGGTCTATTATATACAATATCGAAGAGACAGAGAGAGAGAGAGAGAGAGAGAGAGAGAGAGAGAGAGATGTGCACAATGGACAGTGCACGAGAAAGAACGTATAATTTAATGAAATAATAAAGAAACGAGAATATATAGCTCAATGATTGATCGATGCAGCGATACCATTTCTATTCGATCAAACTATTTTATTTATTTAACCTTCTATACTCTTCTTACCTCATTTTTCTTATTATCATCGATGAATAATTCTTCGATTTTAAACCGTATAAGTATAATATAGAGCGATACGCGAATCGTTGTATCTTTTTTTTTTTCGAAAAACCTTACACGATCGAGTGATTAATCCTCATTTGAGACTTAGAAATAATCGGACATTATTTAACAAGATTTAAATATTCGTAAGCTCCGTTTAACCGAAACAAACGATTATGCTGAATGATGACAATTTATTTAAAACTATATAACTATATGTATTATGACCCTGATGAACACACGTAGCCGCACGTGTATATATTTTAATATATCAGTTAGACAGTTTTGCTAAATAATAAATGACCCGAACGATAATTACATCTGGATTACGGTGTAGTTAATACGCTATTACTTAATCAAAGCTCCGCAGGTGCTTAAATAAAGCGGCTTTGAACGGTGTGAAAATGATAAATCGTTGAGGTACCACTATCCGGAAATTCAACGAATATACACACACTCGACACGAGGAAATTAGTTATTCTTTACGCCTGATGTACAACGCCTTATCTTATATATATATCCCTTGTATGTCTTCCTCATTTCGTTCATTGCAAATTTGAAGCATCCTCGATAATGTACGAAAATCAATTATTTCTTACTCTTAACTGTATAGATTTAGAGCAAAAACATATTTTTTTGTTTTTCATCTTTTTTTTTATTATTTTAACGTCGCTCTTTTTATGCTCCCAAATTGGTGCTAATCAGCGACGGAGGTCATACGATGTTGTGGTGAAGATAGCATTTGTTGAAAATACATTCCTCAGTGGTGCTTGTATCAAACGGTCGGGGCCGGGAATCAAACCTGGGACCTCCAGATTACGAGTCCGACGCTCTAACCGACCGAGCCATCGCAGGCTTCTTCTTTTTCATCTTAATAATGTAACACTTTTGTGATATATTTATAGTAAAACGATAAACATTTTTTTTAAATTTTGAACAAAATAAAATCATTTTAACTAAAGTTATACAGAAAAATGTGTTTCATGCCAAATGCTCTTTTTGTCTCATCAACTTTTGGATTAAGTAAAATATCTTGGGAGTATTATTTTAGGTAATTGTCTAAACTTAATATTACTTTTGTTATTCATACAGTATTTTGATTATTAGCTAAAATAAAATAAATTTTGCATAAAAAATTAATTTTTTAATGATATATTCATTTTTTGATAAGCAAAAAACTATTTAAATAGAAAAAGCTAAAAAAGTTATATCAAGATTACATTTAATTAATTAATTTCAAGAATGTTCACAAAATGTTTTAAATGAATCCAAAAATTGATGTGACGCAAGGAGCATTTGGCATCTAACACTAATTTTGACACATTTTTGTACATAACTTTGTTTAAAATGATTCTGTCTTGTTAAAATATCTCAGAAAAGTTTATATCTTTACTACAAATACGTCACAAAAGTTTAAAATTATTATGTTTAAAATAAAAAAAAGATTTAATATTAAAGAAAATTTTTATAGTTTCTTAACCCAATTCTGTCTTTAAGTGGGTGTCATTCATTATGTTACCATCCGAACCGTTTACGAGAATACTATTTTGATGAAGATTAATAATTTATATTTAAATGTAAGAAAACTCTAGAGAAAATTATCCTTATTACGATGCAGTTTATACTTGTGCAAAAGATCGAGGTGATTTGTGCAATAGTCAATAAGATTAATGTTAAAACAAAATTGATCTAAAAATTTAGTGCATTCATTGCCTTGGTTATTTGCATAATATCATAAATTGCAACGTAACGGAGTATAATATTCTCGTGTAATTTCTTAAATAAAATATTAATTTTTGTAAAAATAATACATCCAATCGATAAATTCAAACGCGAGAAATTCAAATTATGTATTGGGTTTAACATCCCTTTAATTTCCCGAGCTTAAATATATCCACTAAGATACATTGTTTTTATAAAAATTAATATTTTAAAAATTACAATACTTAGAATAGGGCATTGAAAACTAACGCATAGACACGTTTTAGAAAAAGAAGATCCTCTAATAAGCTCTATTTGGAACGTTCAGGTGATAGTTCAACATATTTTACTAGAATACCATCAATACGAAGAAATCCGAAGGAAATACAAGATACCTACAGCAATAAAACAATATTTAGACAACCAACAAGTAATATAGATTCAGTAATTTCTCTTACTGCTGATATGGACTTATAGTCACGTGTGTAAAAAGTAAACTATATATTAATATTGTAGATACATTTTTATGAAACTTACTAAATAAATAATGTGAAGATTATTGCATATAAATTTAAAAAATATTACTCTGTTTAACATTATATTTTATGTACAAATGTAGTCGCTAATGACAATAAAGTCGATGCGACATTAAATAAATTAATAAAAAAACATCAAAACTCAAGGTAAATTACCAGAACGTTGCTTTTTTCTATGGTGTAAATTACAATTATTCAAATACTGCACAATTGAAGATTATTTATTTTAAAGGGCAATATTTACGTGATTTTTCTTAAATTTTAATATAAAACATTAATTTTAATACAAATAGAACTTGTCAATCGGTAGATTATTTCGATGGTAAAATAACAAATTTGACATCCTTTTAACGTACCACGAGAATTACATTGAAATATTTTTTACATGCCGGTAGAATGAAATACAGTACGGTAAGATTACTTATCGGATATCAAGAGTTTATTACACCTTACAGCAAAAACGACTGACCAAGAAATTGTTGTCATCCAGTTGAGAGAATGTCTCGGATCGATGTCTTTTATCAACCCCTCTCGATTCGCGAGAGAAAGACAAGAGAGACGACGGTGAAAAAGATATATTTGAATTAACTACTTTTTTTTATTAAACGTATTATATTTTTATGAAAATTAATCACATTTAACGAAACATTTATGTATTTTAATAGATATACGTGTATATTTTCGAAAAGACGAGAAAAAATCTCGTGTGATACAAAACTGCAATGTAAAATTTACTAACGATAGGAAGATATACCATTAATATATAAATTTCAAGCTTTTCATCAATCTTCGTTTTAAAATACTGGTCTGCATCCTACCACTTACAACTTTCTTCCATATTCAAGATTTTCAACGCACAAGATTTATTACCTCGAGATTACGAACCACCCGACCAATAGAATGTCTAAAACCGCTAACGTTTTAAAAGTTTAAAATTGTTAACATATATAATTTGTTATATGTAATTTAATGACTTGTCTACCCCAAAAAAAAAACGAATAAGTAAGTTTATTTTCGTTTTTGTAAAAGAGAAGTGTATCGATCGTTTACAATAGATGGGTCTCGATTTACTTTTATCTCGTCGCGACCGGTTAATTTATTTATATACTTTCAATTAATTCAAAATAGTCCGAGTTTAAAAAGTCGAAAGTGCACGGCAATTAAAATAACGTTTGTAAATTTATCGACAAATCTAATAGGATTAGTATTACGTGTTTTTGATCACTTTAGTAAATTCGTGAATAATGAATAATTTTATGGACAATAATTTATTCAGCTGTTCTGTTTGTTTTTATACATGGAAAAAATTGTAATAAAAAAGGAAATCTATGAAATTAATTATAAACGACGGGATAAATTTTAGGAGTTCAAAGGATTAAAAATTAATTTAACGATCGAGCAATTTAAATCCTACATATGAAGTATTGTTTGTGCATTGAAGAAAAAAGCAAAGATACATTAAAAATCAAACTGCTGCACATTGCATCAAGCAGACGAACGTTCGCGATAAAAAAACAACGACGACAAGAAGAACAACAACAACTGCGAAACGCCGGTCCGAGTAAAAGACTCGAAGGAAGGAAGGAAGGAAGGAACGAAGTAAGCGAGGAAACACCGTGGAATGCATCAAAATCAAAGTCGATTTATTCATCCCCCGTAAGACCAGAAGATCGACGCGCGCAGTTTTGCCCAGGCCCACGAACGAGGTGGTACACCTACTTCGCGCTTACTCGCGGACGTCTGGAGCCGAGCGGACTTGATTAAGGATCTCTTCCCTTTACCCCTTAACCCTCCCTCCCTCCTCATTCCCTCCCCTCCTCCTTACCCAGTACCACCAAGTATCTGCACACGCCTCTTCGGCTTTAGGGATATCTCGTTAATCCCCTCGTATAGGAGTCGAGGGGAATAGTTTAAGCGGTTTTCCTGGCACACCGATGCAAACTACAAGCCATCCTCCTATACACGGAATTTATTCCCCGTCTCGGTACATTCTTTCTTTCTTCCTTTCTTTCTCTCTCGTTTTTTTTTTAAACGATTTGTGCGGTCGTTAATCGTCCTCGGGCCATTTTTCTTCTTTTTTTCTTCGGTAAAAAGTGGGGATATGTACTTGGTTCCCGAAGAACTTTCGATCTGGTTAAAAATATATTTATCGGACTCGTACGGCAAGCGTTCGTTTTTATATCAAGCACATATACAGCTACGTATTCATGTATATCGGGAGGCGTTAAATATGAAAGGGTATTTAATTGATGACACTTTATTACGCGAGTTTATTCCTAAGCGTAGAACTCGTTTAGTTTATGGATCAAAATAAAAAGAAAACTATCCTAGTACATTCATTTAAAATCTGAGCCCTTTTTTTTGAGAAACGTAACCTCAGCTATAGCGCGCACGTAACGATGGATCATCCATTAAAATCACGAAGTATACAAGGGAGTAGACGAGTTGAAGGGAAAAAAGAAGGGAGGGTAGAGGAGGAGGTGTATCTCCAACACACGTCTGTCGTATATGCGGCACTTGGAAATCCGATGATCGATCGGTCGTCCCTGTGGAAATTGCCAGGGGCGGAGAGGTTGAGCTTCAAGTTTCGAGCTCGGGTTGTAAAGCGTTTCGCGTATAACTGCCTCCCGAGTGAAATAGAATCATCAAAGCTTGGCGAGAGATTCCTGCCACGTGCTGAGCTGGCTGGCTGGATGGCTAGCTGGGTGACTGGCTGACTGGCGACAACCTCCACTCGACTGGAAGGAGTGGCTCTACGACGAGAGGAAGATTACCAAAATGTCAATGGGAACGTTAATGCCCTGGAAATCTGGAGATCTCTCTTACAATATTCATTAACGCTCATCGGTTGTTTAACTTTTTTAAATAAACATTTATTTTCATCGTGTTTTGAGTCAACTTTTTTTTTTAAAGTGTTACATTATCATTCATTGTAACGTTGTGAAATGATGGTTTACTAATAACTATTGCTATGAATAGTAAAAGGATTATTTATCGATTTGTTAAGGGTCAGGTATAGGTTCTTCTCAATTTAAAGAAAGAAAATACTATTTTTTTACGTGCAGTGTTTTATAGGAATATTTAGTCAATCTTTTAAAATTCAGACTTATTAATTAGAGAATAATTGCTGTAGAAATTACACTTTTCAAAGATAAATACGTTTATGAAAATGACGTATAAATGCATTTTCATTCCCATTACTAAAAACTGAGGAAGTTGAATGTTTATCATAAATGAGTACATGTCTTAACTATTAAGTCATCATGTATTTTTTCGTGTATACAAATGGTTTTTTTATAGGGCTGTCATAATCAATATTTATCCTCCCTACCTTATCGGCAAATGCGATAATTGGTAATAATTTAGTAAATAAAAGAGTATGTGAAAAAATAAGAGAAGAGGCACCTTTGTTTGACAATAATCTAATTATGTGCTGAATTTGATACTGAAATATTATTGCGTTTTCAAGGTAAGTGATAAATGTAAACCTAATCTCAACCAGTTGAAAAGATTTGATATTTTTAGTAAGACTTTTCCCGAAAACCCAGCCATATTTTAATCGAAAATACAGCACACAGTTATATTATTGATAAACAAAGGCGCCTCTTCTCTTATTTTTGAACATACTGTTTTATCCTTTTCGTAATTAATCATCAAAAATTGAGTACGGAATCTGCTTATGGGGGTTATAGTGTATTAAGAAAGATTGAACAGTTGCTAATATTATCGGGATGTCGGACCTAAATTACAGGAATCTGCACTTTTCAACCGAAAAATTATATCTAAAATATTGCATTAAAAATCTGAACAAAATTCATACGGACAGCTGAAAAAGAAATAAGGAAGGGCTTGACGTTTTGATTTTTTAACAAAAAAGCATTTTTTAAATAATAATTGAGTAAACAATCAATCTTTGTTTACAAACATAAGTTGTTCATTAATAAGAAAAAGCATAGAAAGAAGGTGTAGTCAAATTATACAAAAGACAGAAATACCAATAAGAGAAATAATAAATGCATCTGACTACCTAATTAACAATACTTATTTTCAATTTAACAATAAATACTTTAAACAAACAGATGGCACACCTATGGGCGCAGCAACATCAGGTTTATTCGCTGATATAGTTATGGAAGATCTCGAGACTGAATGTTTAAACAAATTAAGTTTTAAACCCATTTTTTATTATAGATATGTAGACGACATAATAACCTGCATTCCTACAGATAAAATTAATGAAATGTTACACATTTTCAACTCCTACGACCCAAAACTAAAATTTACCTATGAAATTGAACAGAACAATAAAATCAGCTTTTTAGATACATTACTAATAAAAAACGACAATAAAATTATAACAAACTGGTATACAAAACCCACTTTCTCGGCACGGTTTTTAAATTTCAACTCAGCTCATCCAATTTCACAAAAGATTGCGATGGTTTACAACTTAGTAGATAGAGCAACTAAACTTTCTGATAAAAATTACCACAAACAAAACATCAATAAAATAAAAGAGTATTTAATAAAAATAGTTATCCAAAAAAATTTATAAATAGATACGTTAAAAAACGACTTGCAGTGTTAAATCAACAGACAACTAACCACTATAGAAATGAAAACAATAACCACAAAACAACAATAACACTACCTTACTTAAATGGTTTTTATGAAAAAGTATCATCAGAATTTAAAAAACACGGAATAAAAACAATTCCAATTATTGAAAACAAATTAAGTAATATCATAATTAAAGGAAAAGATAAAACTGATAGAAAAACTCAAAATAACATAGTATATAAATTAAATTGCAACAATTGTGATGCTTCGTATGTAGGACAAACAAAAAGACAAATAATTACCCGAATAAATGAACATAAAACTAACAAAAATTCTATGATCTTTCAACACGTACAAAATAATCAACACGATTTTGATTGGCAAAATTTTAAGATTTTAGATAAAGAACCGAATTACGGAAAAAGAATTGCATCTGAAATGGTACACATAAATTTACAAAAACATTCAATAAACAAACAAGAAGACTCAATTAAATTAAATAAACAGTATTCGCAAATTATATATAGAATGAAAAGCCTTTAAATTTAAATTTATCTGAAATCAAACGTATTGTACACAACCTTGATCATGCGTCATAAATAGAAAAAATATAAACACAAACTTACTAATTATACCTATATAAGAAAGCGCGAATCTAGTATTGTTTCATATACAGCAGAAATTTTCGTCGTGTATACATCTGTTTGACGTTTCCTCGTGTTTAGAATGAGGAAAAAGAAGCGAAAATTTAAATCGACTTGCGGCGAAATAATATTGTAAACATTGTACGATATTGATATTAGAAGGTATATTTTTAATTTTTTCATTTACGTTCCCTTTTTATATTATATATATTCTGAGATGTTCTAATCGAAATTAATAAATTTTATACAGTCTGAAGAAGGTAGCATTGTCTGCCGAAACGTTACGAAAAAAGAAAAATGTATTAAAATTTCTTTTTTACCTTCACCTCTGACTTGGGAAGATCGATAAATTCTATTCAACTGATATTAAAAAATACCAAGTGATAAAATCAAAATTTCAACATGAGTAAACAATGTTTGGTAGGTAATTATTAGTCCAAAAAAGCATAATCTTTCAACCCACACATCGTGATCAAATTATGGTTTTAAAAATCTGGAAAAATTTGGGTATATTATTTAAAACATACCTAAGGGCTTGACGTTCAGCGTTTTTTAAAAACTTTATTCATTTACTTATAAAAGAAAGTACAAAATGACCATTTTTTGAGTCCGATATCCCCTTAACTTTTGTCATCGATGAACGATACCCAACAACGTGAATAATTATCCGTTAATAAAATCCTGTACTATCCGTTGCGAAAGTCTATACCGAATAAACGAAACAATACCGAACGAAATGTACATAAAACTACCTATATATATACCAAATGAAGAAACGAAATAAAAGGTCCGTTCCATAAGGATGTAAGATAGGAAGGAAGGTAGAAAGGAACGGATGGATATAAAGCTTTGTTGAAAAGCGAAAGGGACGAGTGTACGAGTTTGCTTTTGAGGAAAGGGAGATCGAAGGGATTCCTGTGGTCTTCAGCTTCTCCCCCCCCCCCCTCCCTGTCGTCGGGTGTATGGATATAGGCTCCCGCGTGTCCCCGTCTGCAGGGATCGTCGCACTGGCATCACCGTGAAAGAGAGGGTGGCGCACGCGCGACCCCGCCAACTGGTAACTAGTAGGTTAGATACCTGGAGTACCCTCCGACTGGTTGACCTAATTCTCTCCCTCTCGCATGCATGCACACGGCTATCGCACCGTTCCCGATCCGTTACTTCCTTTTTCTTACCCCTTGCCTTTCTTTCGCATTTTCTCTCTATCTCTCGCTTTACCCGGTATATATATACTCTCCTTGCACCCTTAAGTAATTGGACTATCTTTGTTTGCGGATTACTTTTTCATGAGATGCTAATTGCAGAGGCAATTCGCTCCCTCGCTATTATATACTTTACGGATAAGAGAGTAACGTTATGTACCTCCTATATATCCCTCCTCCGAGTATCATTATTTTTATTAACCGTCGACACGAGTCTATTACGCAATCGACGAATAATCAATCCTTAACCCAACGCATCTATAACGTTTTATTACACTGCATCGACGCAAAACTCAAAATAACATAGTATATAAATTAAATTGCAACAATTGTGATGCTTCGTATGTAGGACAAACAAAAAGACAAATAATTACCCGAATAAATGAACATAAAACTAACAAAAATTCTATGATCTTTCAACACGTACAAAATAATCAACACGATTTTGATTGGCAAAATTTTAAGATTTTAGATAAAGAACCGAATTACGGAAAAAGAATTGCATCTGAAATGGTACACATAAATTTACAAAACATTCAATAAACAAACAAGAAGACTCAATTAAATTAAATAAACAGTATTCGCAAATTATATATAGAATGAAAAGCCTTTAAATTTAAATTTATCTGAAATCAAACGTATTGTACACAACCTTGATCATGCGTCATAAATAGAAAAAATATAAACACAAACTTACTAATTATACCTATATAAGAAAGCGCGAATCTAGTATTGTTTCATATACAGCAGAAATTTTCGTCGTGTATACATCTGTTTGACGTTTCCTCGTGTTTAGAATGAGGAAAAAGAAGCGAAAATTTAAATCGACTTGCGGCGAAATAATATTGTAAACATTGTACGATATTGATATTAGAAGGTATATTTTTTAATTTTTTCATTTACGTTCCCTTTTTATATTATATATATTCTGAGATGTTCTAATCGAAATTAATAAATTTTATACAGTCTGAAGAAGGTAGCATTGTCTGCCGAAACGTTACGAAAAAAGAAAAATGTATTAAAATTTCTTTTTTACCTTCACCTCTGACTTGGGAAGATCGATAAATTCTATTCAACTGATATTAAAAAATACCAAGTGATAAAATCAAAATTTCAACATGAGTAAACAATGTTTGGTAGGTAATTATTAGTCCAAAAAAGCATAATCTTTCAACCCACACATCGTGATCAAATTATGGTTTTAAAAATCTGGAAAAATTTGGGTATATTATTTAAAACATACCTAAGGGCTTGACGTTCAGCGTTTTTTAAAAACTTTATTCATTTACTTATAAAAGAAAGTACAAAATGACCATTTTTTGAGTCCGATATCCCCTTAACTTTTGTCATCGATGAACGATACCCAACAACGTGAATAATTATCCGTTAATAAAATCCTGTACTATCCGTTGCGAAAGTCTATACCGAATAAACGAAACAATACCGAACGAAATGTACATAAAACTACCTATATATATACCAAATGAAGAAACGAAATAAAAGGTCCGTTCCATAAGGATGTAAGATAGGAAGGAAGGTAGAAAGGAACGGATGGATATAAAGCTTTGTTGAAAAGCGAAAGGGACGAGTGTACGAGTTTGCTTTTGAGGAAAGGGAGATCGAAGGGATTCCTGTGGTCTTCAGCTTCTCCCCCCCCCCCTCCCTGTCGTCGGGTGTATGGATATAGGCTCCCGCGTGTCCCCGTCTGCAGGGATCGTCGCACTGGCATCACCGTGAAAGAGAGGGTGGCGCACGCGCGACCCCGCCAACTGGTAACTAGTAGGTTAGATACCTGGAGTACCCTCCGACTGGTTGACCTAATTCTCTCCCTCTCGCATGCATGCACACGGCTATCGCACCGTTCCCGATCCGTTACTTCCTTTTTCTTACCCCTTGCCTTTCTTTCGCATTTTCTCTCTATCTCTCGCTTTACCCGGTATATATATACTCTCCTTGCACCCTTAAGTAATTGGACTATCTTTGTTTGCGGATTACTTTTTCATGAGATGCTAATTGCAGAGGCAATTCGCTCCCTCGCTATTATATACTTTACGGATAAGAGAGTAACGTTATGTACCTCCTATATCCCTCCTCCGAGTATCATTATTTTTATTAACCGTCGACACGAGTCTATTACGCAATCGACGAATAATCAATCCTTAACCCAACGCATCTATAACGTTTTATTACACTGCATCGACGCAAAACTAGCAGAAGGTCTCATGTTAATATAAATGCGGGTACATCCGTGTTGTGCTTCTCAATTGGAATATGGAAATTACGCGCATATCTAATAATCGCGGCGTGAGCGTTAAAATTGAGTAAACGAAACGCACTACACTCGTTGATCGAGGATAAGATTCCTTTGAGCACGACTATAACGAAGCGAAATTCCAAACGATCCTTCATTTTCTGATTTAGTTGAACAGCTCCAAGAGTACCGCACGCCCGAGTACCTTTCTCTTTTCTCCCGAGGTTCGTATATATACATCTATATATACCGGCCCATTCTTTCGATCGTATATACTCCCCTGCCCGTGATCGACGCGCGGAAGGTCCGATAATTGCTGGTTTGAGTGAACCCAGATTGCGTTGCGTGGAATTTGTTTTACCTTTTTTCGCTTTCCACCTTTTTACCTTTCCTCGCACTCCCAATTCCTCGTTTAATCAATTTTTTTTTCCTCCTCATCCTTCTCCCTTCTCCTTCACCTCCTACTATTTCTTCTTCCTCCGCTCTTCCCCGTGATTCGGTTAGTTTAACGCGACATTGCTTATTTCCATCCTCGGCTTAATCACTCGAGAACGGAGGAGGACTGTTCTTATTAACTTTCTCCTCTCTCTCTCTTTCTCCTCCCTCTTTCTCTTAACGAATTCGAACAAGGAAATCCGACGATTTTACATCTGGAAAAGGCTTCTTATTCTTCTTTTTTTTTTTAAATACTTTCTTCGTTAATGCCTTCCAAGATTATTCAAACCCGTGTATAAGCTTACTCACTCCCGTTCAAATCGTTATCGTCGATCGTATAATTAAGATGCAACAAATGTTATCTTCACTGCAGAGGAAAATAATATATCAAACATTTCTATATTGTTATGGTTATACGTATATATAGATATACTCTTCGAAATATAACATATGAACATTAATATCATCCCTACGTTACTATAAAATACAGGAATTCTTAACAATATCATTTTTCTCAGTGCACACATATCTATACATATATACTTGCGATCCCTATACAAAGTATTTACGGAATAGCGATATCGCGTAGCCGAGACACACCCTCTCGTACTCTCGGTAATCGGATCGTCAACACACCCACATTATAAACTGACAATTTTCGTTACGAATTACCTGAATCTTTCTAAAAGAAAGTTATATATACCGAGTGTCTTTTGAAATTAGTACTTTAACTTGGAGAGGGCGCGTACCTCTTTATTACTGGAAAATTAACCCACCCCTTTCTGTCTCCTCGAAACGTATACGTTAACCTCTTTGTGTTTTAAATGCTGACAACTCGGTTCTCTAATGATTTTTTACTTTAAAATATAACGGTTTTCTCGTCAAATTTTTTAAATTTAATGAAATTCCACAAATTGTGTTTTTAATTTTTATGGAATACGTTTTTATATACTTAAATCAATTTTTCGTAGTTTTTAAAGATAAGTATGTAATGAAGAAAAATTGTTTCTGAAAGGTATTTAAATGTTTTAAATAAATATTGTAGAGCCACTATGATGTATATTCTAACGAGGGGTTATTATTCACTAAGAGTTTAATGACATTTCATTTCATTGATTCCATCATTAAAGTTGAATTCAACGAATTTTATTTTTAACTATATATATATTAAAAACTATGTGATT
Organism: Theocolax elegans; assembly: GCA_026168455.1. Taxonomy (NCBI): domain Eukaryota; kingdom Metazoa; phylum Arthropoda; class Insecta; order Hymenoptera; family Cerocephalidae; genus Theocolax; species Theocolax elegans. Next base: position 76,769,060 of record CM047427.1, on the reverse strand, counting down.
TAAGAGACATCACGAATTATAACATCGATCGCATAATTTGAAAAATGTTCCTACGCATACAGAGGAAGATCAGTATTTTACCCATAACATATAGATTAATTTTTATTCAAATTTTCTCTCCGTGTAATTAAAGTATATAAAACGGATTAAAAATGTATTTATCAACATTAAAAATGTATACCCAATAAAATCTAAAAGTTTAGTTAATTTAAAGTCGCGTAAAAAAGACATTAAATGAACCGCGATAACAAATAGATTAATTTTATTTAGAGCTCGGAAAATAGTCATCAGGCTTTTTGCGACACAGTTTTTTTATTGTCCGGGCAAATAAGAAATTCGCATTGAATTCCTAAATGCTCGGATGTACAAGAAAAAGAGAGCGTGAGAAAGAGAGACAGAGAGAGAGATAGAGTGAAAGGGCGAAATACTCAAGACGTCGTTGGTTGGCGTAAACATCGTGTAATTAGAACGATTACGCGCTAAGGGTCACTTTCCTAATTGTTCGTAATTTTTTGCAATTCTCGATGTATATATAAACCGATTACAAGAAATATAGATAAATAATCGTTTCGAAGAGCGTATTTCAATAATTAAATTATATGCACCTGTTTATCGATATAGCCGCGGTAATTAAAAAAAATGCATTTGATCAACAGATTCGAGATGTAAGTATACATACACGCAAATTTCGTTAAATCGCGAATGCGCGAAAATATTTGATAACCCGTAAAATGGAGTTGGGGAGAAGAAAAAAAGGGAAGAAAAATGAACGAGAGAATAAGAGAAAATAGAGTTAAAAGAGATTTCAAAGGAAATTCAAGGGAATACTGGTTTGGTTGCATTATCTAGGAGCTTCCGTAAAGCTCGGTAACAATCTTCCTTTGTCGATATGCCAAGTGCACTAAATTTTGTATCTGCATTTAAACTATACGAGGATCTAAATATTCAACGCGCATATAACACGGCCATCGATATACGTATATAAAAATTTGTTTTAACATCATTTCCCATGTAACGAATGTAACTTTGATTTAGCTATTGTTTAAATATATATATATATACGGAATCTAGGGGAGAAAATTCGTTTTCGCGCGAAATTCAATAATAACGGAGCGAGACTCATTTAACGTTTGCGCAACGGAACTATGTAGGTTAAATGAAAATAGAAACTTAAAAAAAAACGAAAATATAGACTGTTTGATCGATCGATTGATTTTATTTTTGAGCTTACTTTTAAATCTCCAGCTGTCTGTACGGCTTACATTGTAATTATATACACGTAAATACGTATACTCATCGTAAATCGTAATAATTCCATAGAATGAATTTTAGGACACGCAAAATTGCATAAAATTGAGTAATCGATTAGGTAAGAAATTTTGATAACGCACGGTGGCGCACATTTTCGCGTGAAGCTCCAGTAATGAATAACGAAGCTCCCCACGCGGTATGTATATATACGTGTATAGATATATATATATATATATATACCTGTACTTTATTCGAATTGGCCCTCGTTCTTAAGATAATGGGTACTCGACTAAAATGTTGCAAAGGGCGTGAATTCCCGCTTCAATATGGATTCACCAAGGTACTCGTGCAACGTATGAACGCCTCGTCTCTATACGTATTTCAATGCAATTTTCTCCGGTGTAGTTGTGCACACTCGAGCTACTCACCCTGGATTTAAGATCCGCTCGGACTAAAATGTATACTACAACCTATATATACTTCCATTTACACCCAATTTACACTTACCTTTGTGGCTATTTATTCTTCACCCAATGTTATTTGTTTGCTAACGATATATTCGATAATTTTATATCTACATTCCGGGAGACGAATGATTTAAGGGGGTGACAAAGTTAATTTTAACTTTAAGTAAACCTCCCTACTTAATTAAACAAACTAAACAAATTGAATTATTATTTATAAAATAGGATAGTGTCAGAAAATAAGTACGTGGTAAAACGCGTTTTTGTTTACAAACGTTTAATCTTTGTAAAAATTTGAGACTAAAAGACAATCGCGTCATTTTGGTTCAATCCTATACTGTAAATATGAAGTAGGTGTAACATAATTAAGGGGATGTCGGACCCAGAAATGGTCATGCTGTAATTTTTTTTATAAACAAATAAATAAAAGGCATGTTTTAAATAATATACCCAAATTTTTCCAGATTTTTATATCCATAATTTAATCACGATGTTCGAGTTGAAAGATTATGCTTTTTTTGACTAATAATTACCGACTAAATATTGTTTACTCAATTATTATTTAAGAAATGTTTTTTTCATTAAAAAATCATAACGTCAAGCCCTTCCTTATATTTTCAGCTATCCGTATGAATTTTTTCAGATTTTTAATGCATTACTTTAGATATAATTTTTGGGTTGAAAGGTGCAGATTCCTGTAATTTAGGTCCGACATCCCGTTAACGCTTTGGGTAAGGGATTGAATCGGAAACGCGATTATATTTTAGTTTCAAATTTTGCTTTGAGATTAATCTTTTGTAAATTAAGGCCAATCTGTTCTTGTACTTTTTCGAGACCATTATACTTTATAAATTATAAATAATAGAGGACAAAAGTTGATTTTGGCATCCGTTTAAAAGTGTAAACGTAGAGAAAGATTCATCGAGCGCGTGTATGTACCCAATGAAAAGAGCAAACGACGATCGATCGATCAAAGTGTAATCTCTCGAAAACCCTTCAACTTCTTTTGTACCTGGAACATGCGTATACGTGTATATATTTACAGGAGAACGAGGAATAAGACGTGCCGATGGCATTCGGGTCACGTGTGTCGCACGTGAGCCTCGCTCCAACCGCGACCTCTCGATCAAAAAAATGTGCGCAGGTGGCTCTGCATGTGCTCTGGTAAATGACTCGCTTTCGATTTTCGATCTCTCGGATTGTTTACCTTCTCGCGATTATTTTACACTTTTGTTGACAATATACCATTCTCACTTGTTTCTTTCCGAAAACTCGTTTGCTATTTTTTAATAAATTGCGTCGAATGAACGTGACGAGCGTAGGCTACTAAAATTCAACGAACGGCCTCTGTAGTAAATCAACCGTAAATCAGCGATTACGCTGGACTCGATTAATAAATCGGCGGCAGATTATATTGGTATACGGTTTAGGTTCGTACCGTGTATAACGAGACCGTAAATATTTTATAACACACACTCATTTCGCTGTTTTGAATAAATTATTAAGTTTTAATCATTCGAAAGAGAAAATTATTTTTTAATAGTATCTTACGTCTATACAATGACCGATTCGTTGTTAAAATGGTGAATTTACATAGAGAAACAAATTTCACTAATTATGCTATCTTTTAGACATTATGTAATACAAATTTTAAAATTTTAGTGAATTTTTATAGTGACATTTACTCGCGTCAATACTAAAGAAAGGAGTATTTGTCGATAATAATAAAATAACCGATCTACAAATTTATTTGTCGATATACTTTGGTGGAATTCCTACATCATTATCGGTCAATACCTTTTTATATATAAATAATTGTTAATTCACATTATTTTACACGTAGAATGTTGTAATGATTACTTTACAATTTTTCGTCAATTAACATAAAAACTTTTTTTAAAATTGTGTCTTTGATATAACGCTCTGAAATTCGAAAAACCAGAGTGAAAGAAAATACTTACATTAAAATATTAATATTATTATTGCATAAATTTGAGGTTATAATATATTTTGTCCGTAATGAACGTTATTATATATATATATGAAAACAAATAATTAAATAAATAAACAAACATACTTAATAATTTAATACACAAAGAAATAAGCAATGAAAATAACTTTTAGAAGCGGCTATACAATATTATGTAAATTAAAAATTGCAGAAATTACGGTAAAAAATAAATTTTGAGTAAAAATTGAAAAAATCAGTAGAAAAGTCAAGATTTCATCCTACATTCGGTAGTACTAAATGTTTTTCTTTTTGCGTAAAACCAAAAGTGTATAAGCATATATAATATATATATTCTTTATACTTTCTTCGTGTTGTAATGAATTTTATAAAATTACTAGTATCCTCCACTTTAAAGAAACGCCTACAGTAAAATATACATCGGACAAACGTCGTTTAATAAATAATCTAAAGATTATCGAAAATCTTGAATGTAAGTAAACGTTAATCGCATTATTAATGAAATAGTAGTACGGGGATTAATTAAAATCGTAGTGAATTAACGATTAAAAGATAAGATGTAAAATTCATCAAAATGTTTAGCATAATGAATAGTTGAATATTAAACGAATCGATAGCTTGTTGAGTACAACGTAGAGATGTATGTATATGTATATATATATAGGGAGAGAGCGAGAGAGAAAAGAGAGAGAGATACAGAATGAAATTCAAGGGTTAAAAAATGTAAAGCTACGTTAAAAGCGAGAGATCAAAGTGGAAGAAGTGACTTTACGTTTAAGTAAATAAAAGCCAATGGAGAAGAGTACGTTTGGCTATGCAGATGCGGTCGAGGTGAGGTTTGACGCTCGACGTAGACGCGACCAAGATATTTTACTTGGGTCTTTCGCTCTCAACCTCGAAAGTGACTGTGCTCAACCGAGTGCAAATATAAAGAGGCCATCATAAGGTTTAACCGTAGGGAATGAAAGAAACTCAAGTGGGCACTGATAATGCTTATTATTGTCCATAACAATGCGCTCGGACGACGAGACTCCGGTAATTTTGCATTTTAGTATAAAGCGTAAAATAAACTCTACCGGTGATAGTAGCCGGGATTGAACAGAAAGGAAGAACGAAAGAAACGGCGCGTATACGACCAACAAGAGGGACGGAGGGAAATGTATAAAATGGATACGAGAGAAATTGTAAAGGAAAGAGGGTTTTTAGATTTGAATATTTTTTTGTTCGCGGTATACAACTCAGGCAAAATACTCTGTGTGCCACGAAATATTTTTTCGGACGTATCTGCAGGCACTAGGAGAAATTTTGAAAAATCCCACACTCGCTGAGGGTGAAATATTTTCAAATTTCTCCCTTCCTATTTTTTTTTATTATAACACGTATAGATTTACGCATCCGGATACGTTCAAAGGAAAATTTGTAAAAATGTCTCGAATATTCAGTTACGAGAGACAACAAATAACGTATATGTACATATATATATATATATATATATATCTCGCGTAATTTACTCAATGTTGCATTCTCATTGATGAAAATTCAAAGAAAAAAGATTGACATTGTGAAAAAAAATGTTTCATCGATCGGATAAGAATTTTTAAAAAAGAGCGAGTATATAACGAATAATAAAATAACAAATAGGAGTGTGGTCGGTCGATTTTTAACGTGGCCCAGAAGCTGTACAACTGGGTTGCCGGTGGAAGGAAGAGCGTAAATACAAAAGTGAGATGGAACGAGAAGCCACGGGATAGATGTATTACAGAGAACCGTATGATGTGGTCGAGGTACACCAAAGGAGAGAAGATACGCGCGTCGGAAGATCGGAAACGGCGAGGGGTCTGTGATAAATGGCACACGTCAGGAGAATCGTTCCTTCAAAACCCGTCGCCGGAAATAATTTCCTAAAAATTACGAATTCTGCGATGCTCGTACTTCGTTTTCCTTCTTATTCGATCAATACGTGGCCGCAAATGACAATTTTGGAAATGTTGTTACCGTGTAAAAATAAATTTCATATAGACGCAAGACTTGGATACTTTTGCTTTATTTTTTATGTATATCTTATAAGAATCTGAATCAAAATTTCTTTATTCACTATTAAATTATGTTTGGAATTAATAATTTATTAAAACTGAAGATCTAATATGTGTAACTTTTTTTAATTTTCGATTCAATTATTGCGCGTTCCTCTTTAATGCACGTCCCAATTCACCAAAAGTGCACTTTAATTTAGAATAATTATTGTGGATATTTAAGATATTCTTGTAAGAGAATAAAGAAAATTACAGAAAAGAACCTGTATAATGAATCAACAAAAGGTGTTTGATTTGAAGAAGTTCTCAATTCTTTTAAATAATTATAATAAATATCTAATTTATTGAATACTTAATTTTTTGTAAGGTCAAAAACAAGCTAATTTAATTTACAGTATTATTTACAAGATTCTCCAAATAAACGACATTTGTGAAATGACCAAGAAATAATCTATTAAGTAGATTGAGAAAAGTGAATATTTGAGTAAAAAGAATATTTCTTAACTATTTGATATACCATGTATAACTACGATAAGAAAACATTTTCTTATACATATACGAACAAATACATGGTGACTTATACTAGTTAACCTTTAACAGTCACACTTCCAAAAAATAATATAAATGTTATATGGGGTAATTTGGTCCTCAGTACATTTAAATTCCTATAAAAGTTAACAATCCAATATTTTTTATTCATTACTTCAAATAACGTTTTCTTAAAAAATCAAATCGACAAGCCCTTTAAAATGTTCAAAACTTTCTTGCTGAATTGTTTTCAGATTTTTATATCACAATTTTGAACAGAACTTTTGGGATGGAAAGAGTAGATTTCTGTAATTTTAACTGGATTCCATATCTTCTAAAGACAAATGTATTTATTGACGCGTCAAAAAATAACGAAAGCGACGCAGAAAACGAAATTTATTCGATTTTTATAAAAACAATACTAGAAACTTCGTGATCCTTGGTAACAGTTAAGGGTTAAAAAATATTAATTTATCATAAACATTAATTTCTTTTAGTGTATTATTGACATACAAAGTGTTTATTTATAGTTGTACAGAAAAAAAAAGAGAGAGAAAGAGAAGGAGGGTGAGGGGTATAGAGTTGATATCGAAGGGGAAATAAAGGATGCGAGAAATCTGTTGCATAACAAGATATTACGTTGGATAAGTAGAAATAATTAGAAGCGCTTAGCGAATACGGGAAGGGGCGAGCCCCTCGTATACTCGATGAAGAGCGAACTCGAGGTCTCGAGAGAGAAGAAGCTCAAAGCGACGTCTTCATAATAATGCGGTCACGAAGTGATTAAGTGCGCCGGCGTCGTATATACTCTTCTATATACCTTGCAAACCAAGTGCAATCGGGAGAGAGAGAGAGAGAGAGAGAGAGAGGGAATCTGATCTGTCTCGCTTATCAGGGACAAACGTCATATTGTTAGACGACGCGAGAATCGAGGGGTGAGCTTTCGAAACCGTGTATATACATTTGTGTGGGAACGTGAATATAAATGGATAAGGTGATCAACGTCTATAGGTATAATACATAAGCCCTCGAAAGTATACTTTGGGAAAGTCGAAAATTTAATGGGATCCCGACACTCATCGGCTCGATAATTTAGTGAACGTTTTCTTTAAGCTTATCAGAGGCTATTATAGATGGTCTGTATAATAAACGTAACAGCAATCTGACGCATCGAATCGAAGGCGACAAAATTACACCGGACTCGAGACTCATTATAATATCACCGATTGCAAAACCAATAATCGTTCCCTCGCGACTTAAACCAAGCAACGAATCACTATATATACTTAGCCTCTCGTACGCGATAACTCAAATTTGTCGTGCTATTAACCTTTAGAGCGCCGGAAAATGCCTAGAGGCGTAAAAAAATTTTACTCATTATTTTTCATCTAAATTGAGTGAAAATTCACGTTTTGAGAGGAACTCGTTGATGGCGCCCTGTATAATGTTTTCAAAGCAATAATGACACAAAGTGACTTTATTTTAGGCCAGATAAAACATAATTAATGCTAAAAACAAAAACATAGTGCGATCGAATGTTTTTTTAAATTTTGAAAATTTTAACATTAGTTATACCGTACTCGGCCGGGATACGCCTCTGACTCGCCAACATCTTTACTTAGTTTGACCCTAACTTAGGGACCTTAGACCACATTTCTACAGAAAAATACGATCAATCGAACCTCCTCGATCACCATTTTGATTAGTTTTAAACGATACGCGTTCGTATTATAGAAAAAAAAGACGTGCAGATTTTTCGAGAGCGAGTGTCGATCTCTGTAAAAATAGTTAAAGAATAAGCGAGAGCGCGAGGTAAAGATATATAGAGGTACACCTATATCTGGGAGAGTGCGGTTGCACCGATTGGACTGGGTAACCAGGTCAGTACGCCACTGGCGGGAGGGCGGCATTCGATCAGTCGAGCTCAACGGCAATGGCTCCTCTCGTCGCGATTATTCTTTTCTCTCAGTGGTTAAGCATCATTACCGCCGAGAGACAACGCCTCTCTTCCTCTCCCTCTCCCTCTATCCCTTATTTTCTTTCTTCCCACTATCGTTATTGTTACTCTTTTTTTACTTTCTTTTCCTTTCGTTTCCTTTCGTTATGGGTCTACGCGCGATATCCTGCAGGGACATTACGTTAAAATCGTCGTTTTATCCCACAGCTATACAGGAAACTACTTTCCGCTAGTGTTGTAATATGTATACGCGAGATTCTTTCTTTTTATTATTTTTCGCCCTACTACTAATTTGATAGTTATCACCAGCATAGATTAATCTCGTTAATTTCATTCTATTTCGAGAGCTTTTTCCGTTTCCGATGTATATATATGTTTAGGTATACATTTTTCGGCCGGTCGCTCTATTTCTTATGTCTTTAATTTTTTTCTTAACGGCTTCGTATAGTATATTCGTATTTATACATAATGTTAATTGCCGTATCGATGTCATATACACACGCGCGAGGAGTATATCATTGATAATTTAACAAATTCTATTGCACTTTCGCTTACTTCCACTGCCGTTTAACTTACAAATCCATCGTTTCTTTCCAAGTTACATAAATTACCCATGTATATTACACATAAACATATAATTTGTTAAGTATATGTCAAATCCATAATAATGTCATTGGAGCTATTTACCAACAAAGAAGTACTGGTTTTTAAAATAATTAATGTAGTATATTATAATTTAGGTAAAACTGCGAGAACATCATCCTTTATTAGGAAGTATATCGTAGGACTGTAAGAATCTTTGTTCAAAGGTTCAAGGTGATTGACGTTATAGTATATGAGATTAATTATTTTAAAACTCGGACTTTATCGTAATAAAGAGCAACGTTCTCATGATATTATTTAACTTTTAATGTAAAACGTTAATTTATACAAAAAAAGTTACGTTAGTACTCAGTCGGTAAATGACGCGAGTGGTAAAACATAACTATAGTTTAACATCCCTTTAACAATTCTCAGAGAGACAACAATGATTACCGTATTTTTCGATTCGAAGTAATAACTTAAAAAAATCTCTCAATTCGGTATGATTACCAAAAGTGAGAGAAATTTAAAGTTGTCTGGAATATCCGTTAAATTAAAGTAACAAAATGGAAGATATATATATAGTGAACGATACAAACGAGTAGCTCTTATAATTTTGCTCATATTGTTCATGTAATTTTCCAAATTCTGATTCTCGAGGTAGTGTGAGGAGCGAGGGGTGAAGGGGACGAGAGGGAGAATAGGGTATAATTCACCGAGGGCGAACAAGATCTTTTATCTTGGAGAGGTTATAGGGGCACTTATAATAACCGCATGGCTAATTGCGCGATCATACCGTGTATACGTGCACGTGTGTATACGTGTTAAATACGTGAGAGAGAGAGAGAGAGAGTAGTATAACCCCGAGCTCTTACGAGCCAACCGACAGCCGCCGGCGACGGGTGAGCGGATATTGGCGATCGGGAAAATACGATGACGAAGCTTTTCATGGCGATTTCCTTGTCTTCCGTTCTCTACGAGAGCAAAGAAGAGCGCGTTCAAATTTCTCTCTATATACTTCCCTCTTTCCCTTCGTTCGTCTACGTCTCTGTATTATACGTGTATATATAGGTATATACATATACGCGCGCGACCCGACGAATCGATAGAGACGCCGGTTATAATGCGCTCGTTTATCCAACTGTCACCTTATTTCTCCGCTTCTTTTTTATTCTCCGAACGGGCCAATTATAACTTGCGATGTCGTTCCAAGTTTCAACTTTATCGGGATAGGAAGAGACAAATTAACATTTATAATCTGATCCGAAAATTCTCTCTTCGAGCTCGTTTCTGGCTATATACTGTTTTAATTGATATTTAGATGAACGCTTGAATTTGTCATAATTTCAAGATATACCCTGCAGTAAATACAGCCTGGTGTACCAATGTCAATTTTGCTGAAACACTTTTTGGCTCGTGTCAAATTTTACCGACCGTGACAATTAAGACGAAAAATCGTATTTTCACTTTTTCTCATATCTATATACATCTTATAATAATAATGAAAGTTAAATTCATTCGTTTACTAGAGAAAATAAGCCATATTTATCATTTTTATTGCTTACGTATATATATGCATTGTAAAACCATTTATACTCAATGAAATAATCAGCTATTTATTGAAAACGTTAATTAAGAATAAGTTTTAAAAAATTTATATTATAATTACTTCTAATTATTTGTCCTCAGTAGACATTAAGAGTTTTAGGGTTGACTATATAAAATATTTGCTTACAATACAAAACATTGCTCTTTGTTTGAGTATTGTCTATTACTGTGCTAAATTTCATATAAAAATATCAATACTATTATTTGTGAATGTGCAAACATTTTCATTTGAAATTTAAGTCAGTGATAAATAATACAAGTATTAGATAGTGATAGGCAACACGAAGTGGAACGATGTCTTGGTTTCTTCATAATTTAGATAGAAATTTTTTTTTGTTACAGGGAATTGCGTAGATACGATTTTACGTTGTGGTAAAATTTTTTAAATGCATCTTACTCCACTGCGACACAAAATACTGTTCGGTACGCGGTCGATATGTGACCATTGTCGAGAATCAACTATTTCAACAATAATTAAGTTTAACATTCCTTTAACACCCAACGGAATGTCCATAACTTCAAAAAATTCACATGATGCTTTCACCTCCTTATGTGTAGCAAAGTAAAAAATTTGTATTAACTCGGTCCGATTTTAACCGTGTTTGAAGTAATTACGATAATAAACTTAATTTCATCTTATTTCTTGCCTTAACTAGTTTTAATAGGACTTTTATAAGTGATAAGTAGATTCAAACTTAAGTTATGTTTACTAGTTAAAAATAGCTTCAATTCGATAATATTATTATTTCACTCCAGAAGATCGTTACGAGGGCAAAATATTCCATGTAGTAAAAATGTCAATGATATTGAGTAATCAAGGAACATACTTTTCTACATTTTTTTGGAAAAGTTGCTGTATAATTAATAATTACGATCGACATCATGTTTAACTTATAAAATATAATAATTTTCACAGTCTTTTCACATCTCTCTCGATTACTCCAATGACATCTTAGTAGTACTATCTATACCAATAAACGAGAGAAAGATCGTTTTATCAGGAAACCAAAAGTGGACACATTTTGTACAAAACGTAAAATCTACTTATTACTTATCAAATGCACTACGATATACTTGTACTATCGTTCTCATTATGAATTCCGCAACGAGTAACAAAAAAGAAAGTGCGATTCGTCGGTGAGAAAGAGGAAGAAAACGGCGTACGAGTGCAGCCTTGGAAATAAGGGGAGAAAAAAAGAAAAAAAAGAAAGATGAAAGAAAATGGTTAAGTCTCTTGGAGGCAGGCGGCGGGGGGGGGGGGGGTAAGAAAGGTGCTCCCTACGACACCGGGACGTGCTTTCACTGAAGAGGCGTCAAGAGGCTCCACGATTTTCTCTCTATTATTCTCTATATCGTTTCTTGCGGTTAATACACGAGACACTATAGGGCGAACGAGTTTTCCCCCCCCGAACGCGCTAATTTTTTTTCCATACATTTTTTTTTTGTCACAAGTAATCTTTTCTACAATTTACTATAACGATGATTTACCAAGTTTTACTGCGTAGTCTCTACGATTGCGCAAGTAGAAAAAGATTAGGATGAAAAACAATTTATGTATACATTGTAATAAAATTACACAACGACATGAGAATTTCCGATTATTTGTACAAACAATATTGGAGAATATAAACTAAGAATTTGCACGACGAATGAAATAAAATGTCGCATCCCTCTCTCTTTTGTACACTGCTCGGTTTCCTCATTAGAAGAATCTTCCTCTCTTCCATTCCCTTAATTTTCTCTTTCTCCTCTCTTCCTCTCTCCACGATTTTTCGTCGGCGATATAACGAGGCGAATTCCCTTCTTCCTCTCTCTCTCGTTTCGGTAAGGAGGGTAGAGAGAGAGAGAGAGAGAGATAGAGAGAGAGAGAGAGAGAGAGAGAGAGAGAGAGTGAGTGAGAGCGCGCCTGTATATACGAGATCATTTACTTAATACGGGAGGAATCGCTATACGAGCGAAGAGGGAAATAAACGAAAGAGCTAGTAGTGCATTATGTGTATGGAGGAGATATATATTTTTACATTTTTAAAGGGCTGAACACCCGTATCGGATTCCCGGCTCCTTGTTATACATTTACGCCCGTTTAACCCTTATACACGCCTGAATTTCAGATTCTTTCGTTATACCTCTCCTCAGATAATAATCTTCCTATTTCAACATTCATCGTCTAATTATACAATCGCGAATTTCGAGTGCGTACGAAAAATTATGGAAAATACGAAATAAAACGACGTGTGTTGTAAATAAGTATACGCGCTCGTGTATATGTGTGTGTATGTATATATATAACATTGAATAACGTTCGGCTAATGGTATTAAATCGCGGGAGATGTAAACGCGAGTGCCGGTTAGCTTACTCGAGTGTAACTGGAAAGACACGAAATCGATTATACTTACCATCCAAGTCGAGTTAGCCAAAGCCCGTCTCACCTGCCCTGACTTCGATCCTGTAGTTAAGATTGTGTGGACGCTAACTTAACCGATAACTCGATACCGTTATTTCCTCTCGATTATTTTACATCGAAAAATTACTTATTTTTCCATTTTCATTTTCATTCGATAATTTTTTTGCGTCTATTGTCAAATTGACTATTGCGATAAATTATTTTGTGTAACAAAAAATACATAGTTATTAAAAAATATTCGTTTGTCACAGTGTATTAGGTGGTAATACGCCATGTACTGAAACGGATTCTACCAATAATTTTTGTACTGTTCAATGTAATTAAAGATTGTCGGAATACAAAAGAATGCTACGTTATTCAGACAAGTAATTCTTTCGTATTTCACTATAATGAAAAAATATATTTTTATACCTAACCAGAGTTCTTTTTATATACGAAGAAAAAGCCTCGAAAAGAAAATTAATTGCTGCAATAATGTGATAATTCAAAAAGATCACTATTATAAAATCAATATTATAAATTCCTCTTGATTATAAAGGAATCACGTTGGAGCAATTAGGGTATATTTAACAAAAATTCTATTTAAATCGTAAAATTTCTTTTTTAAATATTTAAACTATGTTAATATTATTGACTCTAACAATTTGTTCTTTCATTACTAAACAGTATAGTAATTTTTAATGCAATATTATTGTTATAGTAGGTTGTAGAAAAAATCAAAAATGTCTTATTAGTTTGTTGCGCATTTAAGAAGATAAAAGATAATTTCACAAGATTAAAATAAAGAATGAAGATAAGTTGGAGTAAAATTGGATATCGAGTAGGCGTCGTTAATTAGACGAGATTACAAGAATACGGCGTAAAATGAACGATTGAAGTAAAATCTGGAAATAGTTGAGCGAGGTACGTGAATAATATAGATAGGTATGTAACCGGTGACGTATGACCCGGTAAGATGGAAGCTCCATTTGTCCGGTATATAGGAAAACTGAGAGACAAGGAAAAGGACTTGGATGTACCAGCCGACAAGCCGTATAGATATATACATAGATACTCCCCCTAGCGTCTAGTCAACGTCGACCGGACGAGGTCGAAGCCGGTCGAAGCCGGTCGAAGCTGTCACGTCCCTTGGGACACGGTGCGATTCCGGCCCGTTAACGTCTGTAATTGAACGTGTCTGTCGAGTCTCTAAATTATAAAGTGACCGACGCTCTCTCCCTTCTCTCGCTCACCGCGTATACTCCTCGAATAATTATGACTCTATATCCCATCGGCACTTTTCTTTCTACATCTTCCTTTTATTTCGTTTCCTTCCTTCCTTCCTTCCTTCGTTCGCGTGGGCTCTATATACGTCGAACGTCACTACGGAGATCCTGAAGCTATTCTCGGGTGTTGCTAATTTTGGGGGGGCTCGAAATATGGACGAGAACGCGATCCTTCGATCCATCCCTCGGTCTCTAGAGGAATGCTCCTCTTACTTGCAGCTTATCTTCTCATCCCCTAGCTCTTTCCAACTTTTTATATTTAAACCTCGTATACCGGTGATGTAAACGTATATACGTATTTATACTTTACATCATTGATCGCTCACTTCTATAATTCGACACCTGTACATGCGTATATATATATATATATATATATAATCATCGTTCTGTACCGCACGGTGAAACGTCGTAAGTTTCTTTTTATCTTCGCGACAAAGTAAAATATCGATAATTTTAAATTAACCACGAAGAGCGTCGATTTAATCATCGTATACAAGTATAGAACTGCATAATCGAATTGCAAGTAATACTACGAGCTTTTCGTAAACGTCAGGTTCGCGACTATTCTTCCGTACGCAAAGATAAATGTAATTATAAACTTTTACCCGTTGATCCATCGAGAGAAAAAAAAAACTCTTCCCCGTAATTAATTACATTTAAAACGAAACGAAAGAAAAGTTTGTTACACATACCGACGACCCGGGGAGTGTCAAATTTGTTGACCCTCCCTCAAAGTCAACGAATGAACCGTCGTACTTCTTGCAACGAATCGTGGAAAAACAAAGGGGAGAGAGAGAGAGATAAAACACGCCCTAAGCACAAATACTACATTTAATTTTACTTCAAACGCTATACGCAATTACTGTAATTTATTACGAAAACGCCAAATTACAAATAATAATTATCGAGCTCAATTTACGGTCGTTATCAATTCCGGCAAACGAAATTAACAGAAATAAGCTCAAATTAAATAGCCTCGAATATAAAAGATTTGCTATTTTCATCAAAGGGAATATAAGTGAATCAATTCGCCGCTTCTTTTTTTTTTCTCTCTTTCGTTACGTTCGCTCTCAAACGGCGAAGAATGAATGGAAAGAGAAGCGAGGGAAAACAGATAAGGTAAAAGATAAAACGAAATGAATATTGATAAATTTCGCTACGTTGTAAAATTGAATGTTGAGATAAAGTAGATTTGACTTATTGAATATGTATTAAGAAATATCTTCGAGTCATCGATTGTTTATGAAATGCTTAAATACTTTTCTCTTTTCTGGCATTTCTTTTTTTCTCCGCACTTCCCTGCACAATTATTATCTTATTAATTCAAACCTGCAGTTTTAAGAGGGCATTCCTTTGTTATCATTATTATTGTTGGTGTTATTGTTGTTATATTGTTGTTATTATTGTTATTAATTTTATTATTATCATCGCGGCAATTGTCTTTATTGATATATCAATCATTCTGTTTGCCACGAATCTTTTTCATTTTGCTTTACGCGAATTAGGTTAATGTACGGACATTGTCGCTTTATATGGGTCAATTGCGAAGTCGCTCGCATGGCCGCGTCGCCTTTTCTTTCAACTTTCTAGCTGCGAAAGCTCTTTTTTTTTACTGCAAGAAAACTACTTGTATCTTTGAATCAAAATTGATTACTTACTCTCTCTCTCTCTTTCTCTCTTTTTTATGTTCTTTTTCACATCTTTAAATTATCTAACGGAACGAGAGTGCACGAATTTAACGTTGAATATACAAAATTTTCAAGTTTCGACCTTTTAAAATCCGAGCGTGTATCGTAGTAGTAGGTAATTAGTACTTTTAAGAAGATGGTTTTTCAGACCTTTTCTACACGTGGAATTCCTCTTTTTTTCTTTCTCTGAAAGGTGAACGCGGATCGAGGATCATGTAAAAATATTGTCGCGCGCGTCAAGCTCTTATAATAACAACGTTTGAAAATAAAATATTTTTTTAATCCGGTCGGCGTATACACACACGTACACACACGCAGACTCGTACATAGATGTAACAATGCATAATATATCAAAATCAGCGGCTATCACGTTCGATATAGATAAATAAAAACATGGATGCAAAAATATGACACATCTGTATCGAACGTGAACGAGTCTTATTTCGACGAGGATCGAACAACAACAATAACAACAGCAGCATCAGCAACAACAGAATTTTAAAAATAGCATCGCCCGTCTGTTGCATCCGTTGCACACGCATCGGTTATCGACAATCGAGAATCACACGGTGTCGATAAAAAAAAAGAAGAAAAGGTGGTGGTATCCCCTTACACCCATGAAATTTTGACGTTTCGTCGACTCGGTCTTTGGGTATATACAAAACGGTGGTAGAGTAGTGGTAAAAAAGATCCGTGTATACGTGGATATATCGATCCTTTTTATACTCCGGATGAGAAAGCGAGGAAGGGAGATGGAACGGGAACGTGATACACCAGGTGGAAAAGGAGGGTAAAGTTAAACGATCCGTGAATCGTCATTGCCAGGCAAATTATTCAGTGCGCTGCGTTCTCTCTCTCTCTCTCTCTCTCTCTCTTTCTCTCGTTGTCCTGTATCGTTCTGTCATTCGTTATCGTTTTCTCTACCTTTTATTTCCCACTGTTACGCTGCTTCCGATCACCGTTACATCCTTTTCCACGGATTTATACGCTGTGACTTCGTAAATCGGGACTGTAATCGTTTTAGGCCACTTGGTGTAGTTTATCTTGCGCGATATATCGAAGGGAATTAAAGTTGAAAAATATTTCAACCTAAAGATAGAATTTTCATCGATCTCGAAGTAACGCGTTATCCTGCGGGGAATCCAAAGTAAAGGCTCTCCATCGACGACTTCGAACCGACGACACGGGTGAGAATCTCTCGTCCGAACTTTACTTCGCACCCGCTACACATACACCCACCCACACACACACGCACGCACACACACACACACACGTTTCTCCAATTTCCAAAGGCGAATCATTAAATCGGTTAATGACTAATCAATAACTTGGAATTCATTAGACCCTCGATTGTCCGACAAAATGCCCTTATAAAGGAGAAAGGCTGAGAGAGTAATAAAGCACATCGTTTTAGACCAATACCCAATATACATATATATGTATACCTATACACATACACTCGTGAAATCTTTCATTCGTGTTTAATTATCCGGAAAATACGGCGTAGAGTAATATAATCCACTTGGTCAAATCGATATCATTACGAAATTCTATACACGTGTAGAATTTCACGCTGTTCGCGTACGCGTGCCTTACATCGATCGGAAACAATGTCAATGTCGTAGATTCCGTGTTTCGGTGTATACGGAAAAAAAAACGATAGTCACTTTGGTAAAAATAAAGAGGAACCGCGTGGTTACATTTCCGCGTCTGCACTGCCGCGAGAGAAAAAAAAATGAAAATAAATATAAAACACGAATATCGATTGGCAAACGGGTTCACACGAAACTGCAACGTGATTCAACCACGTGACTCTGAAGTATGCGCGCCTCCGGATAAACACGATTGGATCGTTCGAACAAACCGATAATTATGTATGCGTTTCATTTATCAATTGCACATCATACACACACACATACATATATATGTATGTACACGAAGAAGAGTTAATCGGATTTTTTTTTTTACCGTAACCGCGAATAAACTTTTTTTCATTTTACGCGTTAATGAGATATCTCGAGTACGTAACGTTTTAATTCGATCGTTCAATTAAATAAAAATTTCTTTTACCCTGTATATACAAATGGAGCCGATAAAAACGGTTGGCGGTATATGTAGTTACAAATTGATAAATCGCGTTGTTGAAATATATATATATATAGATAAGTTTGCGTTTTCGTACACCGACTCACCAGCTCAAATTCTTTCGTTGAAATATACGAATTCTTATCGCGTTTTAACGAAAGATTTATCGCCATAATTTTATCAAAAGGTAATAAACTCGAAGACAATATATTTCATAAATTTTCCTCTCTCCCCTCTTCCCTCCCCCCTCCTACTCCTCACGAAGTAAATTAGATCGTTTTATTAACCCGAGTTAATATTAATTGAACGAATAAAACTCGTAGAGTCAACCCGTAAATCCGGTGTTGACGAGTTTTGCTATTATACTCACACAAGAGTATCGAAATATGTCCCATCTTTTCGTGAAATTCGATCACGATAAAAAAAACCCATATGTATATGTATCGACAGAAATGGGTATACCTCGATTGGAACCTCGCTCGGTGATATAATTACCATTGCCTGTAATTATTATATGTATTACTGACCAACGATACCTTTTCTCTAACCTAACGAAATAAAAGATTTAGTAAAGGTATATATATTTATCGGTCTATCCGAACTAAATCTAATTTTACATTAGAGAAGGCTCTTTGTATTCTTCGTTCGAATTTCTCATAGCACAGTCTTTATCAAAAATTATAGGCGTTCATCTTGCGACAAGTCTAAGGTAAGATCTCCAATTTCTTACTGTTAACGCTTAAAATGGTAAATTACGCGAGGAAATAATTAAAAAAAGTTTTAAACGTTTTTTATTAATAACGTTTTAATAATATGAAATGTATATATTGTAACGTGCGCAGTGTACAAAAGACTAAATTTAGGTCGTTGGTAAAAAACATCTCGTAAGTAAGTCGACCAAAAGTAGTTAAGGTTCATCTGTTTTATACAATAACAATATATAACCACATTTTCATATCATTAATTGGCAGTCCTAACAGGAGATCAAGAACGAAATGCCTAAAAATTGTTAGTAGAGCAGTGCGCTCTGGGAAAATTCACCAACCAAAGAGCGTTTTCTTATATGTAAAATTAAATTTAGTTCAGATAAACATATACCTTATATATTATATATAACAAAAAATGTATCTTTTGTGAATTAAATATTGTTGGGGGGTAATCAAAAAAATAAGGTGGGAGTTCTATATAACTTCCGTAATCCGCGAGTTTCAATATTGCTTTATACTCGCGTGTGTATATATATACGGAGGACGGAAATTTCCACATTATACAAGGGCATTCGCATCTCGAGGTAGGTGGTGGCGTTTTACGGCACCGCGCCCCTCCGCAAACAGTAGCCCACACGACGACGACGACGACGACGACGTTTACCGTTCGACATTATGCATCGGCCCACCGCCACGACCACCCACCTTTTAAATACGCGAAGGTGACGTCGTCATCGCTCTCGAGTGCATTATGAATTTCTCAATCTCCAACCTCGGCTTTATGAACCTCCTACCGCTTTCACGGCTTATTACGCCCGTTTAGATATTCTCTTTTTTCTTTCCACCTTTTCGGGAGGGAGTAGGGATTATATACGTGTGCCTCCACCTACATATATACCGTTGTTTCCTCTTTATATACCTTTCACTTTACATATATATATATACCCTTATCTTTTCACTCCTTTTTTTTTCTTTTTCGTAAACAACGCTTCGTCGTACTTTCGGCTAAGTAAGTGCTTACAGATCGAGCTTTTGACAAACTTACCAATTACGTCGATTATTCTTAGTTTCTTTTTTTTTTAATAGTCAATGGTAACCAAACGACATCTTACCTGCAACAATAAAAAGAAAAGACGTTTATTATTTATATAGCGGTGTGAGTAATAAAATTATATATATAGGTATATAGAGTGAATAAGAGATTAAGGGATTAAACGGAACGAATATAAAAGAGATCGATAGAGGAGGACGAGTTAACATGCGTGTCCAGTGCAGAACTTGAGGGAAAGTGAAGTTGTTAACGTCAAAACTACCCGTAAGCGTCGCCCGTTATATATATACGTTATATACGTAATGTATGGGTAACCTCGGTATGGGTGTGGTGCAGTTCACGTTGAGCCAACGATGATTACTTCAACTACCGCAAACCCGTTACCAACTTTCTTCGAGCTTCCCTTTTTATAATATGCAAATACTTTGTACTTTATTGAAACGTTTGATGGTTCGATTATTTTTTATCTAATATTTTTGTATATATATATGGGGCAATATTTCGTTTGTATAACTTGCTGTATTGAATTAAATGTGTATATTAATTTTTGATAGATAGTAGTTAATGCTACTATTTGCGAGTACGAAAGTGGTTTATTATTATTTAATACATATGAAATATGAAATTTTTTTTTAAATAATTCGCTCCAGAATACACCTGACTTTAATTTGATAATTGACTTCGCGTCCTCAACATGTAGAATATAAATGCTTTAATAAAACTTTAATAAAAATTGAAATATTTACCAATGCTAGACAGTTAATTACCTAGACAAGCAAATTTTGTTTTAATTTTGTAACCACGCTGGCATTACAATTTTTATCCATATCATGTACATACTTTTAAGAAATATTTTCTAATTCTATTCTAAAATTGTTATACTAATTTTTCTACTTTTTAAAAATATCATCCGTTTTATAAGCAACTATGATTCCTTTTATATCACAACATATTGATAATACGAAATAAAATTGTATTTAAGAGATCATTAGTAATTACCGAGACACCTGTCCTGGTATTTTAAATATGACTAAAAATGATGACAGTTTTTTCGTGTGGTGATACGTTATTTTCTCATTGTTTTCGCCCATTTATATTGGAATGAAATCAGCTGTTCCATGACGTTTGACAATTTATAAGGTATTTTTAACTTAATAAAAATGGCTTTCATCGAGAAAGTCAAAACCAAATGCACAAGCCATTAAAAATATTTTTGACAAATTTAATCTCGTTATTAGAAAACATTACAAAATTTCGTACACGTACATTTCGAAGGCAAAAAAACAATAAGTAATTGCAAATTTATAATCGAGTGACTAGTGCGACGTGATAGGAAGTTGAGACTTTAGAATACCATATAAGTATTGGAAACGTAATTAAAATAAATTATAGATTGACAGTAGAAAAGAAAGTTTTACAGCAATTTCCAAGGAATGTGACAATTTAAAATAGATTGATTTCTATCGTGGTGTTTATTAGCATATTTCGTATAGATATTCTTCTAAAAAGTGTTCGAGTGGTGTATAATACGTCGAAAAAAGAAAAAAAAACGAAAAAATAAGAAGCAAACGCATCGTCGTCGTTTATTCGGGTAAGGACAATTTTTCTATGGAAAGGTGACACTAATGGCCGTTTCTCGAACGCTATCGGCAAGAAGAGAGAAAGAAGGGTTGAAGAAGAAAAGGCAAGAGATGGAGGATAGGTCGAGGAGTATACGACGGTACCCTCCGTCCATCACTTCCACACCTTCGAGCGCGTTTCGCAGCTCTGATTGATCGCACCTACACTCCGAACGATCCCTCGGTATTCCTCGCGTCCTTGGGTTCGTAAAAAGAAAATTCACGGACGGACAATGACTTGGAAATGGCAACTTGTTTTTCTTCATCCCCCTTTCCTCTTAATCCAACCAACCTGAATCTTTTTATGGTGCTCTTACAGTATCCATCGATACCAATATTTTCGCGTTAAAAGAAATTATACACGGAGAAAACTATATTGTAAAAATTACTATTAAATTCACGGAAATTGTGAGACGTTCTGTTTTTATGAACATTTTTACAAATAATTATAATATTGAAAAGTCGTCAGAAGAATCTGATTTAATAAATTTAAATTATATAATATTTATTATCTTCATAAGTAACGTTAAAAATTACCATGAAATTCTTATAATTTTTCCGCTGGTAAGGACCTATAAGTTACTATTTTTATTTACGTTTTCATCAGTTTCTCAGGAAATCATTGCATCAACATTGTATTAAATAAAAAAATTAAATACTTATTTCATATATAAATAATTTTTATTAATGTTCGTTATTTTTATATAACCAATAATCACTAATGTTACTTACATAATGACCTAACCTATGAATTTAAGCATATAACGCATACACGTACCTATTCTTTGTATTAATTGTCTTACATTGCTGAACGTGTATTATGTCCTTTATTTTTATTTAAATATATATAATATTTAACTATTTCATTCAATTTGTAAACCTATTTAATTAACCAAAATAAAATATATCTGTCAATTGTTTCTAGCAATTTTTATACCAGATTTTTACCAAATAAAATTGAGTACCACAACAGCTGTATACATTTACAATAGTTCATGATAAATTTTATCCTCAATGTATTTACAATTTTTCTAATATTTTTCTCTCTATGTGCGCGGGGACATTGAAATGAAACATATGGGGCTAAAACGCGTACAGCTATATATGTGCAGACGAGATCGCCGCATATTGCGCCTACTTGTACACGTGTATTAATACGTATAACCATATAGCGAGGGAGTTATGCATTACCAGACGATCCGGCACATCACGTGCACAGTCGAGGTCGCGATAACGCGCTTAGACGCATAAAGGGACACGCACCCCCCATTTACATTTAAATTTCTCGCGGACGTTATTTAGACGCGCAAATGTAGCATATATATATATATATATAATTTTTTCCACCAGATCAAACGCACGGATTTTTTGTGTACGCTCATATCTCACTCTTTTTTAATTTATCCTCTCTTTGCTGTGGAAGTACATTTTTTGCTCGGGGTACGTTTCTTTCGGAGCGCTCTCGCGTTTTAATTGACTGGACGCCGTCGGGTTTGTTAATGAAAGCTTGATTAATTCATTACCGGTGTATATGACGTTCCTCGAGATTATGTTATTATAATTGGTCAAGGGGTATATTGACTTTTTAATGAGCCTTTTTACGAAAATGCCTGGGGATTGTTATTTAATAGATCGATTTATCTCATCTTTTTTTAATTTTATACATATATACACTCTTACTTGTGTATACAGCGCGATCTCTTTCTAATATATAATGGGAGTCGTTATCGTGTGAAATCAATCGACGCTATCGTCAAAAGATTGAGTCACTATGTGTGTTGAGTGGAAATTTCATTTTTACTCGAAAAGGAAAATTGAGGTTATGTTTGAACTTCTGACCCTAGTAGAAATTAATCTATTTAAAACGGCCTCATCGCTATCGGAAATGAGTATTAAAAATAGGTTGTTACTACTTTTGAATGATAAACATTTTTCCTCGAGAACTCTCATACAATAAAGTAAACACAACTTATAATTTATTTTAATTGATTTTCCAATATTTACGGTTTAAAACCAGTCACTCGATTATTAATTTTGTAAGATTTTCTAATCTTTTTTTAGCATTATTTTCATAACTAGTTCTTTTGAATTTAACTTTTTTAAGGTTAAAAGTAGCTTGTAAATTGATAAGTACAGTCGAAAAAAACGTTTTAGCGCAAGAAGAGACTGGAAGCATTTCAATACCTATTTCTATTAAAAATGTCTATTTTATGCTTATTAAATGGAATGGATTGCTAATTTGACTGTTTAAAGTTCCGATATTTAACTATTTGATTAGAATGATTAAATTTTGACTCAATTCACCGATACACGCAGTTTATCCTCCAAACGATCGAGTCGTTTTTCACTCAAACTAATTTAGAGAGATGTAAAAATACCGATTTATGCAGTTATTATAGAAATTCAAAGAAAGTTTGTTTTTCTAATTAATCTAAAACAACTATTCGACAAACATCGATATTGAATTTCGACAACAATGCGAAACCCGTTCGTCATTCGTAACAAAATCAATGGAACGCATCGGTCTAAGTTAATAAAAGGAGATAACGGTCGTCAACCCTATCCATACAAATTAACGATTCAAAGCAAAGAAGACCAACCGCGTAAAACAATTACACGACGGAAATTTCTTATTTTTTTTCTCTCTCTTCTTAACGTGATTAAATTGGAAAAGTTCGCGTACACGTACATGTGCATCGTCTACATAGCGGGAGATTGGGTTCTCGTTATACAGTCCAATTTGAACGATCGAGCGCGCGAATCCACTAATTGGACAGGGTAGGGAGGATCTTAAGTATCCGCGAGGCGCGCGCCTAAGTGAATTTAAAACCACCACCGCAACGTTTCCAGCCCTCTCGAGAGAGTTCTCTTTAGTACGGTCGTTCGTTCTATCTTGGTTGCGAAAAAAAAGAAGAAATAATGATTTACTTCGTTTGTTAATTCCATTCTTGATGGTATCAAGTGTGTACCTCTGCGATAATGAGTTGTATATACGCGTTCCACTATATAGATTTATATACATTTTTCTTTAAAAAGGATTATTACTTTATTATTATATATGTAACTATATATTTATATGGTTCATATTTTTTTTATGTTTTTATATTAAGATGATAAGTCGCTCGATGTATACCAGAAACAAAAGAAAAAGATGATCGTTCTCTGTAGAAACAATCGTCGGAAAGACGGAGCTAGCGTCGAGTATTCTTAAAAACGGAGAAATATATATATATATGTCGTCACTCTTCCTTTCGAAAAGAATTTCCATCGCGAATACATTTTCACCACTAAAAGAGAAAGTACAATCCGCGCGTCTCGTTCCCAAAGACGGTGAAAATTTAAGACTGTCCTTCGCCCTCTACATCTCGACATCAAAATTTCAACTGGGCATATCTGCTCAAAGAATAGAAGGAAAGAAGGAAAAAATTTCCTTTCGATATTTCACTTTGGTCCTTTCCCGGCTCCACCCTGGGATTATTGCCGAGCAAATAGAGCATGGAAAATTTTTCTTTCGCGTATATATATACATATATGTACTCGGATGTAAAAATAATCCTTGATGCGTGCGAGCCTCCCGTGTGTGCATATATACCAAATCTGCGGAATAAGTCGTGCATATAATGGAAATATATATATATACCGAAACCTCTATACTCCCTGATATTGAGCAAAGAAATTCATTTGAATGGAAAATATTTTTGTTTTTCTTTCTCTTTCGTGCGCGCGAGGCTGCACATCTCGAGCTTTCTTTACATATTTCACGATGTGTATACCCATAGGATAAAAAAATTTTCTTCGACTTTTCGTCGATTTTCCTTCCGCCAATATTCGTATACGTATGGGTATCGTTTTCGCACCTAATGAGATTCGCATTGTTTTTATTTTAAATTATTAATTATCTCGGTACGGTTTTGTTTAATTTCGAAGGGAGGGAGGGTAACATTTTTGTACTATACAGATTTATTTATTTAAAGATCTGTCTATACGGAATAAGATATTCTATTGAATATTACTATATTCTTAAATACGAAGGAACAGACTGTTAGAATCAATAAAATTAGTACATAACGAAAGGAAATTTTACGAAAATTAGTTGTTAGATGCAGGTAATGCATATAATAAAGCAAATAATGGATTATAGATAATGTAGTGGACAACAAATAAATTTATTACATTAAAAATTATTACATTTCTATTCAATTTAACTATAAGTATAGTAATATAATATTATCTTTATTCTGACAATCTCTACTTCCATTACGAAGTAATCTATAGTAATTTTGAATACAAACATTTTTCTTCACGTGTAAACTATTGAATAATTGAAATGATCATAACAATAATTTACGCTGAGTAAATCCACTGCAATTGAATTATTACAGTGTTGTACAAATAAAGATGAGGTTCGTTTGACGGAAGCAGTATATACCTATATAAGATTCATTCGCGTCGTCGCGTCCTCTAATCCTATACAACTCCTACAGCGCTTCTCGGTTTATGATTCGGGGAGATCACTCGAGATCCTGCAATTAATCGCTACGGGTTGTCTTGACTACTCGATTCTTCTTTTAATTCACTCTAAAAAATCATAACAATCGGAAACAACTTCTCATTGGGAAATGATAATTTAGAGGTCGGACTGGTATATATAAGCTCGAAAACTGTTTTGATCGATAGTACATATACTCTCTTAATTAATCCATCGAACGACGGTTCGTTCATGACTTACGTAACGCGCGTCTCTTTCGTTAGATTTTACGTAAATTCTGAACGTTATCCTCAATGGAGAATCGTTAATCAAATTTATACAGGTTGATGTAGACGCGCGTGTGCAATGATATATCGAACTTTACTTAATTCGTTTAAAACTATTTTACAATTATTCGTTGATATTTTAAAGTGACCGACTAAATCATCGTATACCTATATATATATTAACGTACAAAATAAAGCAATAACAATCGAGATTCAATTGCGTGATATAAATTATGCAATGCATCATTATATAATCGTATAGTGTGTCTTAAATTTCACATTTAAGAACGAGGAAGTTTAAGAAGCAACGGAGAGTCATAAAGTACGATAAATTAGTCGTTGAAAAATGGTATACGTTAAAGTAAACCGACGTACACAGTTTAATTGGCTCGTCAAATCAATCGTTATTCTCGACTGGTATAGGTGTATCTTCCGTAGTTCGGTAGTTAAGAAACGAAAAAAAAACAAAAGAAAAAAAAAGAAAACGAAGAAAGACAACAACAAGAACAACGAAGGAAAAGCGTCGTTCGTTCCCGCAGCGACGATAATTTTCAACCCCGCCTCGGATTTTCCGTCCTCGTTTGTCGCTCTTGTACGAAGCCAGTAAGCAGCGACTCGAGAGACCCTCGACCGATTTATCGCGCGTGCCTTTTCTCGGAATTCCTTGTCTCGGAGTTTTCGGTTTCCACCCAAACTACTACTTTTGACCTTTCCCAATGAAATTTCTCTCGGGGCCATTGTGAATTTTCCACCTCTCTCTCTCTCTCTCTGTGGATCATAAATCATAACTGCATGCACACACGCGCGTGTGTGTGTGTGTGTGAATTTTCATATTATTCAAACTTAGATTTCTCTTTTCGTTCGAGGATTGATGATTCCGACGATCTTGATTGCGTATGTGCATTATATGACTACGGCGAGTTTTACCAAACAATACACTTTTATGCGTTGACGAAATAAAAACAGAAACCAAACCGCGTGATAATTACAACGAAAACTCGTGATAAACGGAAATAAAAAATCCAATCGCCGAGGTATAGAAAAGGAAAAGTATGACTATAAGAGAGTTCAGAGTAGGGAATAAACGTTTATAGAGTATAGTGGGTGAGTACGGCAATTCATAGCACAAAATGGCCAATATTTGAGCCGGTGGGGTATATAATCTCGCGGCTTAATGTATGTATATGTCAGTCCCGGCGGCGCGAGTGCGATGTTTGGTCTGAGCTCTACTCGCTCGGTGTTGCACGAACGTTGAATGCATATTCCAAGCGGAAGCAAACAACGGGGCCTCTCTCTCTCTCTCTCTCTCTCTCTCTGTCTTTTTTCATGCACTTGCTTTCGTATCGTTTTCCTAGATTTCTTTCATATACCTCTCTTTTTCGGATTGATTTTTGTTTCGAGCGTATATACCTTTGTCCTTTTATTTCGTGGTGTAGCAACAGATGCGCCATTGTTCCTTGTATATTCCGTTTGTTAATATATTAACTTGACAGCATTGTACGACTGATCCACTCGTGTATTTGCATTATGAGACCGTTTAATTATTTTACACGAAAATCATGTTTTTTTTAAACGCCGGAAAATTAGAGAATACGAAAGCTGGTATATCGATACAGAAATATATACACACCAGCTGTACTGCAGTTGTGTATACAAGAGCGATTTAACCGCGAGGAGACAGAGAAAAATCATCGAGCGAAAAGGAGATAAATCGTTTATTCGAAGGACCGCACGGCGCACCTGGTTCGAGATAATACTCGAGACGTATATATAAAGGGGTTACGGCGATATATGTACGCGTATCTTAAATTTTTACGTTTATATACACCGCGGTATGTTCATACGGGGATACAAGGTTTACGATTTGACTCTTCGCACTTGTTAAAACAAGGGGTAATCCGCGTTTGGATCGCACCCACGAGGACACCAGACGATCGACTTCTCCAACTTTGATTTCGTTTGATACACCGAGGAAACTATAAAACCGCGGGGTACAACTACGCTGCGTCCTCGAACTGAAGGTACACTTATTTTAAACCCGTTAAATCTTACAATTTTCTTTCAAAAGTTTAAGTTAGGTTGTAGAGGAGACTGGGGTAAAGCTGGGGTAATTTTTCTGTTATATAAATATTTATAAAAATAATTTCATTGTATAATTTAAGTTTTATTTTTAGTTATATAGAAAATCAATTAGTATAGAAAAAATAGCATCAGATGCATGATAAATTGAACTTTTGATTGAAATGATATGAGTTGATATTAAATAAATAATTTTGATAAAAAGATATTTAACTATTTAAATAATAAGAAGAATAATCATAAATAATTACCTTATAATTATGAGATCAAGAGTCGATCCAGAGAAAATAACAATGTCTTATACGATATACGTCCAGTTTACCTCATTCATTGTACCCCAAAAACATAAATGATCTAACTTAATCATTTATTAAATTATGCAAAGACTTATTATTTTTAAAG
This sequence comes from Theocolax elegans, assembly GCA_026168455.1. Classification (NCBI taxonomy): domain Eukaryota; kingdom Metazoa; phylum Arthropoda; class Insecta; order Hymenoptera; family Cerocephalidae; genus Theocolax; species Theocolax elegans. The sequence continues at coordinate 76,740,612 of CM047427.1, read as the reverse complement.
TCTTTTAAAATAGTTATATAAATATTATATCAAAATAATAATTAATTTTTTACTTATTTATCCGAATCCGAGACTTATATCATAAGCTTTCCGGCAGGATAAAGTTAATACATCAATACGCATATGATTATAATCATTCTTATAGATATAGTTTTTACAATTTTATCTTTTGAACATTAATAATTTATTTCATAAAGTTTACTTTATCCCATTTGTTTCCTTTGCCTCAGTATCCTTTATATCCTTTTATATGACGATTCTTCGTTAACGAGCGGTCGATATATATATATTCATTGAAAAAATAAAAATAATCGTTCGGAAAACACGCGTTTTTACTAGACTAATCAGGACGTAATTAACTCAAATTCATCCAAGACAATTACGCGTAAACGTCACTCGTACATAGACGATAAACACGCATCCTAAGGCAATCGAGAAAACGCCGAGAATTCGAATAAGACGGTACTTAAATAAAAAGAAAGCACAAAGTAGAAAGAGACCGAGGAGAGGAAAAAGAGAAAAAAAAGAAAGAAAACGAGACGCCCAGTAGAAGAAAAGACACGAGAGAGCGGTATATATACGATTGTCGCTCAGTCCGCCTGGGGGTTGCGGGAAGGATGTCCCCGATGCGACTCAAACGAACGGTGTACCACTCCGAGAGAAAGAGAAAGAGAAGAAAAAAAAGTGCACGTGCGAAGAATAGGAGAAGCGTTTACACACCGATTTTTTTCTTATCTCTTGCGGGAACGAGATGAAGATATTGCTTCTTACCGCATTCCCCAAGAAAATTGAGTCTGATGCGATGAAATATGATGTGGAGAGAGTGCGTTATATTTTTCTTCGAGTTTCGTCATTTCGTTTATGTACTGCTTGTTTCTTCGAAATTCCTTACTCGAAAGACGAATTTAATCAGATTTAACCTATCTGGTTATTGTTTAATTTAACATTTTACGCGTTGAAAATACGTAATATTATTTACATCTTTCTTGCCGGGTAATTAGTGTATATTTTTCATCGATCAATCGATCCATCGCGAGCGTAATCGATAAACACCTTTTTTCTTTCTTGTATTCCAGTAAATAAATTTATTGCAATAATTAAGGAAAGAAAACTAAAAGTTATTCTCACAATATAAAGAATATATCTATATACTTGTTTTAAATTCGAAAATTAAATTTCATTCGTACGTTTTTAATTAAATTTCGGAAGTGGAAAATACAGAAAACTAACTTTTTACCGTTTCGAAGTTTACTCGAAAAAGTAGTAATGAAACTTAATTTCGTCGTACACAGTTACGATCTTTTTTTTCCATTATATAATTGGTGTATACAATTTTTTTTGTTCGACTATTACCAGATTACAGGCAGGTTCATATTTTCGATAACTATTATCGTCTTGACCGCTGGTTTTTGTAATCGACTTATACGCTTACCATCGACGATACAAGTTTATCTTGCGATTTTAAACAGTTTCTGTACATGACTTCTTTTAAAAGTGTGAAATTAAAAAAGACACAAGATTATATAAAGATTTCTTTACGTAGCAACAAAAGTAAAATTTCTTTCGATCGAAATGGAAATATAAAAATGCATAATGCATACTGTATTACTCTTTTCTTTTTGTAAAATAATGAAACGTAAATAAATTATTAACCGGTCCTATAAATAATATTTATATTTTATTAAACAATTTTTTCCTCGCCCATGACACGAATACATAAATATATTCTGCGCCAAGAATGCAATGGATTTTTAAATAAACATAAAGTATAGAAAAACAATAAACACGTCCTGCACCTGGAGAGATTTGTATAATTTTGAATAATTCAATGAGCTAAGCGTATTTGCACGTCGTTTTTTTACACGTGTATATATATACATATATATTTTCGAGTCAGTCAGATTGTCAATTAGGAGATTCTCAGCTGGTTGGCTGTCCTGCGAGACACGGCCCTTCTATTTTCTCGCATGGCAGCACCGAGCTGTTTCGTTGTTGTTGCTTTTTTTTTTACCACATCGTAGATACACGTCGGATTTCAAAGTGAAGGTAAATGCATCATTTACACTCTAGCGCGTATTCCCGAAATATTTCATAGGGATTTTCTCTATCGACGGGTTATAAAGGCACTTGGGTAGTGAGCTTTATTCCGTGTGACGATGGATTTTCTCGGTTTCGGCAATCAATTACCCGTTGGTACTAAGGTTTAAACCGTGTGTCATTGTTTCGATTTGCTTAATCACTACTCGGTTTGATCGTTTTACGATCATTCACCATAATTTTAATAATCATCTTTTTTTCACCGTATTTCTTTATTATCGATCAATAATCAATTTGTTTACGCAATGTGCAATGTTAAACATTTCTCTAACACATATACGATACGAATATCAGACACGAAAATAATTAAAGTTTAAGCAGGTGCATTCGTTATCGTCGTATATTTCAAAGTAAAAAAAAAAATAAAGGAATCGTTTATAACTTGATAAAAAGCAATAATTTACAAGTAAAGCACAAAGCGTAAAAGGCAAAGTAGAAAAAGAAAAAAAAAAGGGAAAAATTCAGAACGCAATCTTCATTCGCGAGAGATTGAAACTTTCCGTCCTTAAATATTTGCATTGTACTTTGCATAAAAACAGCGAGTTTTAAAAGTCGTTAAATTGAGATCTCGGTTACTTGTACGCGTATCATTCATTCGCTCATTTCCCCTTAGGAGAACGGATAAGAAAATAACGAAAAACATTATATATTATATATTATACGTTACGTTACATTGTTGCGTTCCATTCGCTATCTGGGACAAATGAAAAATTATATTTTTTTTTCATACAGACGTAATAAGTTGTACAATAAAACACGCGGTCCAGTAAGCTTTCAAAAAATACGTATATGTAAACTTTCCAAAATACATTGATAATGGATGCATATATACTACTACACCCATATTTAAAGAAAAAAATTATGTTCGTATAAAACTAGCATACGTTGAAGTATTCTTCAACACACAAATTTATAAATCCTACCCGCAAATATGTATCGTTTTAGAAAAACTTTGTCGAAGTTACAAAATAAAATAAAAATTTCCCAAAGTTTTTCCTGAATCATTTCCAAATATAAAACTCCTAAAATGATTATTGAATTCACCATATATGCTATTTTTCTTTTACATAGGATGGCTACGTTATTCTAGTCGTTTTTTTTCCCACGAAAATCAACGTTTCGATCATCCAAGTAAAGTAAGTTATCAACTCACTCCGGAATTCTAGCAGGTAATAATTGAATTTCGGAAAAATAAGTAATGTACTTAGCAGTACAATGGGAATACGCAAGGTAACAACGATAAATTAAAAAGGAAAAAAAAAGGAATGAAAGAAAAGTCAAATTGTAAAATGTCGCGGAAAGGTCGTGGAGAGAATAGGTCCTATTTGTCTAAAGGGAAGAATAGTACAAAGGTCAAGAAGAATGTAAGGGAAGGGTGTGAATGTGTAGGATAGCGTAGCGTAGCTCGAGAGGACAAGAGATACCGGGGGAATGATCGATTTCGCGGCGATGTGAAAAGACTATCAAGAATTCATGGAATCTAGTCGGTAGCTCACACGGTGACCCGGCTGCTTTTCTTCCATCCCCATCGTGTTCTTCGATAATTTATCACCCACGACAATTAAGAGAGAAATCGCTCGGGTCATTATAAAATGTATACCTATATATATATATATTATACACGTATAACTTATTGTTGTACTCGAGTGTACGTCGGTCTACCCAGTGACCTCTTCTGTACCTATTATTAGGGGTAGTAAATAGTCTTGAATTCGGTCTTACCTGATTAATTGCTTTATTCTCGAATTGATACTTCTTTTTCTCTCTTTTTTGTTTTGCGGGACAATAAAGTTGTCTTGACTGTAATCTTACTTATTTCATTTTATAAAATTTATGTATACCCACTACTAGAAAATACACAAGTTTTCATTTAAGTGACTTCATTCGGATATTAAAAATTATGTAATTATATTTCAACGAAAGTAGCAGTCAAAAATAATTTAATTTTAATATCTGTCGATTAACTTGTTCAATTGAACCTCAAATTAGCTAAAAATACATAAAAATTGGTATATTCATAAACTTATTTATTACACTTATTTACATTTCACGTGTAAGAAAGTATCCTTATTTAATAAAATTTTATTGCTAAACTTTAAGTTCCAACAAAGTAAATGTATATATTCATTTTTGTACAAATATAATTAAATATTATTTTCAACCCCATCATTGAGTTAATTTTTAAATAAGAAATACAACTTCTTATATATTTTATATAAATTATTTAATAATTGCTTCAAAATCTGTTATATATACGATTTCCAAAAGGGTAGTAAAAGTTTTTAATAAAAATTAAATCCACAATCTTTACTATACTTATTTTCTTGTCCCGTTCGAGCAGAAACGCGCAAAGGATACGAATAGGTATACACGTATCGCCTTTACAAAAAGTTTACAATCTTTAACTTATTCGAAAGGCACGTTAGGTAAAAGGTAAAAAAGGAAAATTGAATACAGCGGGGAAAATGTACACCTTTGATTTTTCATCGGTCACTCGGGGGAGAGGCGGTCGGTCACACCAGCGCAAATACCGATCGATCTTTCTGTTCCAAGTGAGGAAGAGCGAGAGAACGAGAGGAAAAGATAGCCAATCGCAGTCGATGCACGTTAATCCTGGAAGCCTTCCGAGGACGCGCGCCGGATAAAATCGCAGAAAGTTTTCACGTAGGCACCCCCGCTTAGAGCAATCGCGTATAATATTCCACGATCGCGCGCGGGTTCACCCACACACACGCACACCCACACCCACACATATATATATACATGTGTGTCGCGCGCGAATGGACAAATCTCGGGAGGATGGAATATCGAGGACTGGAATTCATAAATAGAGAAGGAGAAGGATAGATAGACGGATAAAGAGAGCAAGCAAGAGAGAGAGAGAGAGAGTACGACGTATTGATTTTTCGTTTAAAAAATTCAAGTTTTCCCAGCATATACCTGGATTTGTCCGAGCTTCATCCCAGGATTTTACACGCGAAGTTTTTTTTTTCCTTTAACGCCGCTATATATCCCGCGCGGTGAAAACATTTCGTATATTATTCAACCGCGATTTTATGATTTTTCTGATATTTCGGATATTAACAATTGTATTTTCGACGATTTCGTCATCAGCTCCAATATTTTAATTTCGTTATACATTGTTTATTCGTAAATCGTAAAATCTTATGGAAAATTAATATTTTTCGATGAGTTTTCAATTATTTCAGTAATAATTAGTTACTGATTACACAATGTGTGCGTGCGTTTTACACGATTAAAAAACGAACAATTCAAATCGTGCAATTGTTCTTGGGTAAACATTTTAAAAATATTTTAAGCCCACGTAACGGCAACAAAGAAAAGTATACTAATTTATTTAAACGTTAGGTCTGTTATATAGTCTTCTTGAAAAAGAAAAAAGATGCACAGATCTATGATATATCGATTCTAATATAAAAGATATAGTCGTGAATTGAGTCTTTAAAATTCATTGGCTTACAAATCTGAGCCTCAACTGACATTACTACGTCCCTTTTCAAGATTTGTTGGAAAAAATTTTAAATCTGACATTTCTCTTCCTATTATTTCCTTTCTTCCTTTTTTTCTTCATCTCCACTCGGTACTATTTGACTCGAAGATCGTATCATTGAAATTTCTCCATTGAGTGTGTCTTAAACTCGTCAGGTAATACACATTCTTCTTAATAAAATACCTTATACGATGAAAACTCGGAATTAATATTTAATTAAACGATTTTTATTCTCTAAATAAATTTGATGAATCGCTCTACATTTTTTTAAGGATATGACTTTAAGCAATAATTTTTACTCTCGTAATATGCATCATTTATCTGGATGTTTAGTTAAAAGTTTCATCAAAAACCCAAAATGGATCCTTCTCTCTCTCTCTCTTTCTCATTGAAAGATCTATGGAAAAATAAAGAGGGTTGGAATCCCGCTATTGATTGCGCTAAGCTCGAAATAACTTGTCTATTTTTGTCGGGGACCCGCGACGTCGACGTCGACGACGACACAAAACGTGAGCGCGTTGCATTACCTCGACTAATTAACGTGCGAATCGTCGTATTTCGCGAAAGTTTCTTTATCTGTTGTACATCATTCAAAAAGCAACATTGTCTCTCTCCAATTTGGAGATACGTATACATTTATGTATGCGATCGCGGTATATTTTTTTCTTCTCATTCGCTCTCCCGTTTTCTTAAGAACTCGCGCAACCGGATAATCAATAGTCACGGAACATCCGTTCGTATACACTTTTACCCATCCTATAATAGGAACCGTGTATATCTTTCACTTGCACATTCGATTTACTCGGTCTTTTTACAATGATACACCGGACGCGTGTACATTCATTCCGAAGGGTAAAAAGTTTAAATTCGCGTTTCGCATAGTCGAGTAAAATCTATTCGATCAAGCTAATCGTTCGTCGAATATATAACGAAAACAAAAACAGCAAATGACCACGATGAATTTGTTGTTGTCTATTTCAATAAATATTAATAAACTCGAGTTATCGATCACTCGGTAACAAATTGGTTTTTCATTACGGTAATATTCCGAACGATGTACCGTAAACGAGTAACAATAAGTAAAAAAAAAAAAGTGGGAGGTATAGGTAGGGGGAGGACGATCGTGAATGAACGACTGTAATTAATTGTCGAACGTTCGTCTCGTAGTAACGGAAGATAAGCAAGGTACACACGTATATCAGTATATCAATCGTTGTCGCGAAAAAAAAAACCTATGTATACCTTCGGATGCACAAGGTTATATCGATCGGATATAGATAGGTGATATAAGCTAGATAATTGTATCCGATTAACCTCCATAGTCAACTGTGCTCCAGAGTCACGATGCACACGATCAGTCATTTTAGTCCGTCAAACCTGCATCGGAGATTCGCGTACACATCAACTCCCGGATTATATAGATAGACGGAATATATCTCTCTCGAAATATATACCTATATCCTCGGAGAAACTGAAACGATTTTTAACGTATAAAATAGTAATTATTTAAAAAAATGACTATAACCTAACTGATTTTATTAATACATTTCTAGCAGTGATAGAGAAACTTCATCAAAATAACGATCGATACGTTATTGGGATGTATATATAGATGGTTAAATTAACTGAAAAAGGTGTTGCATCATACTTAATAGAAGGTATATTTAATTACGTTCAATTAATTTTGTCGACGATGAATCTTTGTACAAAGAGAAACAGGTTTGTGAAAATGCGTGTATACATATATATATGTATATGGTCCATTTAATTATAGAAGAATTCGGAGGTGACGGGCGTGAGAAAAAGTACAGGTACGAGGAGAAGGTACAATTATTAGGTTTGTACGGGATCGGGAATACGTAGGGGCGAGAGTAAAAGACGAGAGCTCGGAAAGGATGAAGGGGAATAAAGGGAGAAGGATGCTCGACGATAGAGAGGGAGAGAGGTAGAGAGTCGAGTGGCCCGAACGCTATTAATGCCTAATTAGCGGGCAATTTGTCATCCCTCCTTCTCCCGTGCTTGCGGGGCTTGCGTCGGTGACTCGTGTTCAGGTGCCGGAGGCCAGTCTAGCTCCGACACCGCCGCGACCACCCACCCTATCTATATATCTACGATTTTGATCGTTCAACCGTAACACAGATGTCTCGCGCGATGGGATATCTGAGCCCGCTACTCCACCTATATTCCTCTTTCAACCTTTTCCTGCAGTATACCCATCGACAAATTAATTAATTACCCGACGTCTATATAACACACGCGCCTACTTGGAATCATTGTATTTTACTTCACTCCGGAGCATACTCCTCTAACCCGAACAATACTATTCATATTCTTCTGTCGATTTCGTTCGATTTTTCAAACAATTTTTTATCTCGACTAAAAATCCACGCATTCACGCGTGCAGTTGGACAGCTGGCGCATTATATAGGTATATATATATATCAGTGAAAGTTAAGCAATTAACACAAATTAATTTCATTTCGTAATATGCGTTATATACCAATAATCATTTCTATATATATCGAACAATCGTTTGTTGCGTAATCGCGTTATAATAACATTAATAATTTATTAGCGCGATACGCAGCGGTATATTACGCAGCTGAGTATACGCACGCATACGCACACTCGTATAAATATATATATATATACATATATAGGTGTATATAATATGTGCGATGAACGCATAAACCCTTTAAATATACAATCAATTAATATTTGCCAAAGGTCAACTTGACACTCGGTTAGTGCGATAAAATACCATTGATTGTCGAACGTTTACATACATACATCCATCCATATATATATATATACACATATATTTGCACTCGTATAATACGGAACGGGTATTATTTAAATTAACAATATAAATCAATTCGATGCATTTGCGAGAGGGAGAAGGAGAGAGGACGAGAGATAGCTGTAGAACATTAAAATTGGTATAGTTCAATATTATGACAAAGGTATAAGTACGTGCGCTTCATGAAAAGAGTGGGAGAGAGAGAAAGAGAGAGAGAGAGAGGAGGGGTGGAAACGGAGGGAGGAAGAGGGAGAATTATTCGCTAATTGTACATCGGGAAATGCTCCATTCTGTAGAGAGTTTGTCTAATTAAATTACGCGGAGCAAAACAGTGTTGTATAACCGTCAACTCGTTCAACACTGCGCCGCACATTCTATATATACACGCGTGCGAGAAATGGAAAGTTTTCAGATGAATAGTTAAATAACTAAAGATCCCGTACATGCGAAATAATTATTACCCTTTTTTCCACATTTTTCTCTCTTATATATATATATATACCACTTGAATTTTTGGCCACGCGAAAATTGTCTGCTTATTACAATGTTTATCTCGTGTTGTTGCTGAGTACAGGAAACAAAGTTTGTATTGACTAAAATGTATCCGTTTAATAAAATTATTCAATCCAACGGAAAGAATGTTTTTATATAGTCAAGACGAGCAAAGCGAAATTCAAGAAATATTAAGTGAATAATGACGATCGTCGTGTTAATCATCGTTTAATCAGAAGAGAAATAAGAACGCCAGGAATAACGAGGTAGAAAAATGAGAGGGGATTTGTAACATTGTTAAGAACGATATATCCGTGGCTCGGAAAAATACGTCATAAATAAAGGAAATAAGCATCCGTTTAAAAGTACGCAACTATACGTGCTCCTCACGGGGGAATCGCAGCGGCTTTCCTCTCCCCCTCTCTCTCTCTCTCTCTCTCGTCCTGCCTCGCTGGGTAGTTTCCCGTGATCCCGTGTCTCCTCCGCGTCCCGACGTCTGATCATAAATCAAGGATGAGTCGAGGAGGAAAGTTAATGGGGCCAAAGTTCGACGTTAATGTAGCTCTGCTCCGGGAAAAGTTGCAGCCAAAGCGAGAGAAGAGCCGGGCGCGCATCCAGATGCCGGTATGCTCCTCTCTTGGCTTTCTCTCACTTTCTGGCTAGACCACCACCTCTTCCCATCCCCCCTACCTCCCACCCTATCCCACTCTTTCTCTCTCCTCGAACCCCGGAAAATCCAATACACACCCAGATTTACTTTAATGCGCCTTCCTCTCTCTACTTGCTACTCCGAGTATATACGTGTACCCGACTCGACTCGAATCTCCACGAAATTTGGTAAAAATATACCTCAACCAAAAATGTACCCGAGTACAGCTAGTCTATGTATAGCATCCACTGGTTAAACTTTACAACGGTTATCTACATATTTTATACTTTATTATGCAATGAGTTACTTCATTTTCTATATACCTTTAAAACTAATTTATAAAAAAGCTTTTAACTCCTTATGGCGTAATTAGTATTTAAAGAGATAATTTTTTATATCCTGAGTATTAATCAATATTTCACTGGAAAAGTCGGACTTTGGTTAGACGTGATTTTGGTAACTCTATTTAACAGTTATGCGATTAATTTCAATTAATCAACCTAACAACATTTTATTAATATTTCATTAATATTTAATGTTTAAAGAGAAAATTTTATACGTCGTAATTGAATATTTTAATAAAACAATTTTATGTATTCTAATCATTAAGTAACATTTAAATGAAAAAATCAAAATCTGGTCGTGCACGAATTTGGTGAGCGTATGTACAATAATTATAGAATTGATTAAAATAAATCAAAATATAAGAACATTTGATTAATATTGAATATTCAAAGAGAAAACTTAATACATCCTAAGTATTAATCAATATTTCAGTGGAATAGTCAGAGTTCGGTCAGCCGTGTCTCGCCTGATTTCGGTAACGCGTGTATATATATATATACAGTAGTTATATAGAATTGATTAAAATAAATCAAACTAATAACACTTCACTTCCACAAATTATTTCTTAATAATTTCGATATTAATTTGACATTGTAAATGATATTTCATACACTCTCGGGTAAATGAAAATATGGGTGAATAAAATAAAATAATAAAAAAAAGAAAGAAAAAAAAGGAAAGCAAATTAAACGATAAAATAAATCGCATATAGAAATTCAGATTGTTTTAGGTAGTATAACGGCGATTGCATAACGCCTCGAAATATCGACACGCACTCGAAAAAAAAAAATAGGAGAAATCTAGTAAATAAAATAACCGGAATCCAATACTATTGTTGGTACGGTGCGGCCAGAAAGTGGGAAGAGCGCAAACTTTCCCAGGTTCGAAAAGTCAAACAGGGTGTGTATAGAGGACGCGAGTTTAAACGCGATACCCTCAATTAAAAATCGGGAGATCGGGTGGCGCTCGTACCCTCATTGACTGCATTGTTACGAAAAAAAGCGGTAGGCGGGGAAGGGGATGGGGCGGCTGTACCCGCCCGAGTGATAAAGAAAAAAATATACAACGCGGTGGGAGAGTATAAAGAATAAACGATCGATACAAACTTTTTCGCTCGAGGCGCGGAGGTTAACGATGCCACTTTCCTCCCCCCCCTCCCCCCCCCCCCTCAACGCCTCCTCCTACCCAGCGCTTATTCTGTCTTTTATTTTTATTATATATATAAATTTCGCTTCGCTTCTCATCTTACACTTTATCACGGTATCTTTCTCATTTACGGAGGCTAAACCGAGATCGATAATTTTTTTTTTCTATTAATTTACCGGACAAAAAATGTCGTGTACAATGAACGTTATTACAGGGAAAGGCTGTATATATGTATATATGTGCTCGTTTCACGTTGAATTACCGTTATCTGACTCTTGATTCAGAAAATCAAAGAGCTTCATGAAAAACCTCTTAGAAATTGTTTTTACAACGGCTAGCTACGTAGTTAAACTTGTTTGTTTATAAAATGATTAACCGAGTAAATTCCAGGGATTTTATATTCAACTTTGTTAATTGTAACAAAAATACTCATTAAGAAATTATTTATGAATCAAATAAATACTTGAATAATAAAACGTATTGGTAACGTTATAAAATATATAAACGCGTAATGTATATTGAATAACAGTATTAAATGTACATTTTATTATTACGTTTAATTCGTAATAAGATTCTTTTAATATTACTTATTTAAGCTAATTTAACAATGATTATCTGCAATGTAATAAAACCTGAAATATACGTATAAGCACGAAATACACGCAATTCGGTAAAAATCTCTAGGCGAGAAATTTTTATTTTTAACGCATATGTCAAATGTGTGATACGCTAGATGTCAATAGCATACGACTGGACTTCGTCTATATGCTTCTCGGAACAGAAATGTGTAACCAATTAAATTCACGGTTAAAGGGTTTCTAGGGCCTAGAGCTACGGTTAAATTTTATTCTATTTTGCAATATATAATTATCATATTTTATAGAAGCTTCAAAATTAAAGTAAAGGGGAGATGAGTGTAATATAACAATAATATAAAATATACAAAAATTATCGAGTCGTGACACGTCCTCGTTTTGCGACAAGTTACTTAAAACCTTTGATTGAATTGTATTAATTGTATAACTATTGTCGATTTACTGTATATAAAATAAAATATCAAACATATATGCTGAAAAAGTGTATAAATCGTTCTTCTCCATCTTACGTAATAACAAATCCAAATTGAAATCTAAATTTTTATTAAATCAGTATAGCATTGAGAAATGTCTATTCGAATAACAAATATAAAAAAATGTTTGAGTGGTTACTGCTTATTCGTGTTGTAAACATTAATGATGTTTAAATAAATTATTATTCGAATAAAATATCAATCAAACAAATTATTATTTATCATTCGTTGTATCAACTCGTCATACGCTGTAGTAATTTTAATCATATAAGAACATTTTACCTTTCTATTATAAAACTTTAATTTTTATATTATGTATTAAGATTCTCCAACTCCAATTTTCGTTTTAGTTGATTTTATGTATATATGTGTTAACATATTGCATTAAATAAAAATGACTATCATAATAAATTATTTGTAGTTTATATATAAATAAATAAATCACTTTTTGTCATTTTCATTAAGCGCTTACTATCCCGTAGAGGTAAATCCAGGTGAAGCTAGAGGCGAAACATTTATTAATTTTTGGTCCTCCTATAGTTAATGAACTTTATAACAAAGAGGTAAGTAATCTCGATGTAACAGATCACAATATTAAATGTAAATAAGGTACATAGGTATATATAGGTATACACGTCTTCTGTAAATTTTACGTAATAAGGAGGTAACAAAAAGAGATGTCGAGTAAGCAATAAAACTGCTGAATCGAGTAGAATGATTTCATAAATTAAGAAATAAATATTATTTATGAAAGAACAATTTTTATCGAAGGAGGAGATATTAAGAAATATTTTAAATCGTAAAAGAATTTTTAAATTAACTAAGGTTTTTTATTTTATCCGTCTCGCCTACCATTTGCTATATCTTATTATAAATAAAAATCCATTTTGTACTCGAGATAAGAAATAAGAAAGCAAAAGTGCTTTTTTCATCTGAATAAAAGACAGTTTATTAAATGAGTTGATACTGATTGAATGTAATAAATAATAATTATTATAATTTTATAGAAATGAAGTTTTATAATATTAAATAAATTTACTTATCATTGTATAATAAAAATAGTAAATTTGTATTATATTATAATATTATAATTAAACTTTTATACTTTCGTTTTTCGAAGGGATATACTTTACTGTAATAAATGAGAATTTTTAAGAAAACTTGTACCACACATAACTTAATTACTAATTTCTCTTAAATATTCTTTCGGAAATTTTATTTTGATATAATAATTGTTATTTAATGAAATATTTAACGCATCGTATAACAAAGTGAGTAAAGTCCCCGCAACAAAGCAAAACAATAAAAGTCGAAGAGACGGACGGTTGGACCTAATTCGCGCGTAAGAGGACAATAGGTTTACAAGAAAAAACGACGGAAAAATATTGGAAGACGCAGGTAAAAAACGAGACGGTGGATCCTGAACCCTCTCCTTTCATCGCGCGTATATTTATAGAGCGCGATTGCAGAGATCGCCGCGAGGGATTTTCGAGAAAAAGTAGAACCGCGAGAAAAAGCGGATAGAGAAGGGTATACGCTTATTACTCGGAGTCAAAGGGAGCGTTTTATACTCAAGGTTCAACTAGTTTTTCACGAGAAGGGTGTCGCGTCGCGCGGCGAACGGCATATCCTCGACAATCGACACAAGTGTTTCTTAAACTCCGCGCGGGCCTTTGTACTACCGTAATTCAACTACTACGCGCCTCATCGAGGCTCATAATTTTCTTTTTTAATCATTTCTTTGTAACTGCATAACGCTGGATCACCTAACGAGAGAGTTGAATGAAATAAAGGTGTGTTCGTAAAAAATTCGAAACGACGATCGTTCCATTATTACTTAAAAGCTTTATGTCAAACGGAGCAACTGCATTTTGGCTAATTAAAATTTTAAACGCGTTTGCATATAATATATCTATCTCACGTAATAATTAAATTTATTGAAAAATCTCAACGTATGATATATATATACGACTAGGTTGATCAATTACGTCTACATCGAGTTTGAAAAATTACTTATGCATTACCCGAGATAGAGATACATACTGTATGTAGACGTAGTCGGATGCGCAAATCGAGATTCAATACAAGCCTCTCGCTAATATAATGGACCTGCGAGTACAAGACCTGCATTATGACGTGAGTCTAATATATATCGGATAGGTATACACGTGTATATATATATATACGTAACTCTTGAGCGAAGCATTCGACACGTCCACATAGATTCCCTGCATATCCACCGCGATATATATACCTTTTTTACCACGTCACCTCAAAATCAAAATTTAAATTCAACGCTGCGTCGTCGAGTTTTAATCTTACATATGTATATGTAACGACGGTAAAAGAAAAAGGTAAAATTCGGATGGACGTCGATGTAAACAGAATTACGAAGCGGAAGATCGGTTGGGTGCATTGTTACGGAATCCGGTCCCATATGCCACACAGTTGTCAATATCCCTCGTGTAAATGTATATACATATACACCATGCATATATATACATGGGTGATACGTGTTTCCTCGCGTCGGCGATCCCTTTACGACTTGGTGCGGGTATAATTATATATCGTACTGTGCACACACGCGCGCGCAAACGCATACGTATACGCACTGCTGCTAATCGCCCGGTTGTCTTTGATTTACGATTAATCGTCTCGTCACGGGTTCGCGAACAAAATATGACTATTTTGATTATTGTATCGTTCACAGAGAACCCTGGTTTACCCTAGCACTGTTCGATCGTCACTCGCGAGTCCTTGTCTAATTTTACTCTCGTTCGATCGCAAATTACTGAAGGAATCGTGAACCACAGTTTGTTAAATATATATGTATATAATATAAAATATATAATATATAATATCTAAGGTAATATCTCCTGTTCCTTACTTAGGAGTCTAAACTAGAGATCGAGGATGAAACGCTTTTAATTCTTGAAAAAGCCCGTACTCTTGGAAATTCCATAGTGGAGAAAGAGTAAATAGTCCTTGCTTTATTCAAATGTAAAGCTTTTAGTACAGAAAGACCAATATTATATATTATACACAATATACCTATCACCGAATGATAAATCCATTTTTATTTCAAATTGTTAAGTATATTCAACATTATCTGGCTCGTATTTAATTTATTTATTTTTATCATCCGACAGTTTTATTTATTTAATTTTTTTGTGTAAAGTAATTTTATTTTCTTTTCAACTCCTTGATGATACCTAATAGGTAATGTACGCTTGTTTTTGTAAGAATTCGATGGTATTTTAATTTTCCTAGTGTATGTAATGATAATTAAAACTAAATTACGATTACAACCGTGTAAAAAGATATGTTTTAGTTAAAAATATTTTCTTTGAATGTCATAGTTAATAATCAAAATCACGACGAAAATCAGAATCAATGATCTTGCAACGTTTACGGACGTATACGCAGTACAGCCTAAAATATTTGTTTCAATTTACGTTTCCTAATTTATATCTCCCGCAAGATTAGTTTTTATTAGTAAAATATTTTTGAATTTATGTACTTACGACGTATTCCGAAATGTTTTTATTAATCGTTCTTAACTTCAAAACGTTCCAGAATGTATATATGTAGTTATATATAAAGTATTATGAGTAGACCATATTATTTTGTATAATAAAATGACAAATTCTTACATTTCGGAATGCACATCATTTAACATAACTAATTATGATAATTAAATTAACTGAAACTTTGTCACAATATGTCACGAAACTAAATTCGACAGAATGTTTGGTAAACATTTGAAAGTTTTTTTTTTAAATATTACGAATTCGTAAAATTTGTACCCAGAATCATTATCCATTATAATTTATTCGCCTATAAACGTCAAATTTTTATATTATTCAACAGCATCAGTTTAAAAATTATAATACCAACTTGGAAATAAACTACAATAGCTTATTCGATTCCTCGTAATTAGCTTAATTCACAAATTCAGTAAATAATTAATATAAAATCAATAAAAAATATACTTTACTATTTCATTATTGGCGACTGGTTATTATATCATACATATATTAATGCCCAAATGATTTTTGTAAATAATGTAAAACTTGGCTATGGGCGATAAAATGTTAATGAACAATGTAGCAATCGATTGATGTGCTCAATTTTGCAAAATCTTGCATCTGGGTGAAAACTTTATTAACCCAAATATTAGCCAACTAATTTGTCTAATCGATCGACCAGTTAAAATCGGCAATTCTCTATCCAGGGAAGCGAGGAGTGTCCATAGTTTCGTTATACTGGTTCAACATCGACGAAGAATTTACGGGGCTAAATTTTTGAGATTATGTCCCTCTAGCCCTTTTAACGAATTTCCTCCTTTATATATACGTAAATCCTAGATTTTTCACGGAATAATCGATCCGCCCGGTAATTAATCCTACTTCGGTTAATATATTAACGCAAAAGTGAATTACTAAACTTCCATGTATAATCTATTAAATAAACGCGGGATCGTCGTATAAGGGATATTATCAGCTTTGATTAAAACGGCTAAATAAATGACGTTACACGTACGTGCATGTAATTTAAACTGTAATGTAGTACTATAATATTTTCATTATCGTTATTACGTACCTTCATCGATTATTAAAATTACACACACTCGTACAGTACGTATACATGTGCTATGCGTTCATGACAGTAGCCGTGTATATATTTATATATAATTTTATTTTATATAGTAATTAAGATACATACTCTAATAAAACTTTTATCAATTGGTCGTGATTAATAAACGATGTACGCGCGTCGTTTTAATTATTTTTCCACGAAGCGACGTGCATCACGCGAGAGTTTCGCTCTGGCTCATTTTGATGGGGAAACGTATTCTATAATTCCCCGTGTATAGCGACAAAGCGGTCTCTTGCGGGAAATCGGATCAAAAGCTTAGAGAAAAGGAGGAATCCCGAGAGCAGTGGAATTCTCTGTCGTCCAGTATATATGAATCTTTAGCGATCTACCTGTATCTTCCCCGGGTGATCGTAAACCAAGTTCAAGGTGAAAATTCTATTACGCAATCTTGATATTTCGGCGTTGTTTATTAATGTCAATCCGCACCTTCTATAACCTCATCGCACGACACGATTATTCCAAAATGTTTCTATATTTAAATTTTATTAATCATATATAGAGGTATATATATAAGTACCGCAAGTAGATTTACCGAGTTTCAACTACGATTTATAAAGACTTTTCCATTTTATACGGATTATCGTGCACCACACACCGGGAATCACTTTCAAATCCCGGTATATACGTTATCATTATGATATTTTATTCCTCATACGTATATATGAGAAGTATATAAGACCAAATTATCCCTCTATCGAGGTATCTTTTTCATTTTAACTACGAAACATTCGCATAATCGCTTCATAATGGCACAAAGTTTCGGGGACATTTTTTTGATAAACTTTTTACAGTTATATAACGTTAAATTTTTTCGGTTTATTATTGTTTTGACAGTCAAATACTTTATATTTACTCAATTTCTTTACTATATCCGCGGAATATTAAATAAGGTGGATGTTTTAACGATCTTCCTGAATTAATTACTATTTTAATTAATTAATGCGGCGACGTTCCGACGACTTTTCATCCTCATTCAGGCTATATACCTTTATTAACAAAACGGATACATTTGATTAACATAAACTTGTTAATAGTACATAGCCTGAAAAGGATGACGAAAGGTCATCAAAACGTCGTCGCATTAATTAATTTAAATTACTGATTAATTTACCAAAATAGTTAATTGTTAATCCGACTTTTTTATATAATTTTATTAAGTATTAACGAGTCTAACGTTTGATTTATTATTTATTTATTTATTATATTAATTTTATGTATTTGATTTATTTATATTTACTTTAAATTAAAACGACGAGAAGGAAAAAAATTGTGATTTTGATTGCCTTTTAACTTTTATAAGAACTGACTTGTGTTTTTCTGACATATTAAATTAACGCTCCGAAATGTTGTGCACTTAGATTATAACATTGACTCACTAATTATTCTATTATTCAACTATAATTGCGTGTATAGTTTTTTCAATTTTATCGTGGTGCCAAGTGTAAATTAGAGTGGAATCAAATGTAACGTATAAATTATGATGTATAATTCCGCGGTAAAATAATAATGAGGAAAATGTAATGATTTATTAATCGCACTTTTTATTTGTCTTATTTACCGCGCATTATCGTTTATTGTAATTAGCATAGTTATAAATAACGCACGCGACCGAGTGACCAAAACAAAACAATAACAATCCGACTGACGTTCATAATTATTAATTACCGTAATTTACAAACATTTCGATACTAAACTAATAAACGTAATATACAAATTCAAATTTAAATAAATTCAGTATACGGTATTTTCCATTGATACAAATCCGATTGTGCGGGGTTTGAAATAAATAAAAATATTGCTAATTAAAATGAGCGGTCTCGAGGTTGAAAAACAACCCAATTCCTAATTGACATTGCAACTTTAACTTTGGCTCGCTGTATACTGCTTTAATCGAACGGTATAATAATTGTTCTTCTTTTTTCATTTTCGTTGGAGTCGTCGCTGCACGAATATCAGTTTATACGGTTGGCACGATAAAATCTGTTCTTTTTCCTGTCTCCCCCCAAACGATAACCCGATTGTCTCGTGGGTTGAAAAAGAAAGAGGAACCAGGAAGAAAAAGAGAACAGCGAGTTGTTCGATTCAACGTTATACCTTGGCAACAGTGTGTACCGGAAGGATGATGGATCGTGCGTATAGTAGAAAAAAAGTTCACGTCGCATACTAATGAATTACATTCTATCCTTATATACTAATATCAGTAGTCGAAAAAAAACGAATCCTTCAGCGCCAAGTTGCTTTTTGATAATGGAAAAAAAATATCTGGACTAGAATCAGCTGTGAATAACGTTAATTATGGAAGTAGGTGGATCATTGATCCCACATTATTCAATCGATAAGTACAATTTCAAAAGTGAGTTTAGTTAACCAATCAACGATCAAAATCTTCAATTTTTTAACATGCTCTCGACCGCGAAATTTGTGTGAGTATAACAAAACAATAAATAGATCAAAAGTTCCGTTGATTACTTTTTTGAGTGAGCTAAAGTCAAACTCGTGTTCAAACTTCAAAAATGTTGACTAAAAAATTGTTAAATTTTAACAGGACATTTATAATATACCTTTGCTTTTCCTTCCAATATGGCCCCGTCCAAAAATTTAGAAAAAAGTTTCATGGAACAATAATGTCAAAGAATGATAAAAGATTACTCTAAAATAATTTTCGATCATTTTTTCAAAAAAATCTGAAATGAAACATTCAAAAATAACCTTTCATTCAAAAACATTGTATTTTTAAAAAAAAATTTTTACCAAAACTAACTGCAAATATCGGTAAAAATTTCAAAATGTAATAACGGGTGAATATAATTGGTATATAGTAATAACATAACGAGTTTTACATCCCCTTAACGAGCTTACACGATATTTGTTTGATAACTGGACCTAATGAAATAGGTTAAAGAGAATCTTCGATATCGCAACGACGGCGTTCATTCGTTTCAAAGTTCGCGAACGTATCGCAACGTTTGATTTTATCAAATTTCGAAATAATAATAGTAATGGGATGTGTAATAGGTGGTTCCATCGGTACGAAACTCTCGGAACTTCCAGGGTATAGTATGAGCCAAACAATCGGGCAACGGGAAGAGCGAGTAAACTATAGTAAGAACAGTATACCGAAACTCACTAAGAAGACAGGTTATATAACCCATCCGCAGTTCGTGTATATATATATAACGTCGTTAAAACCCAAAAGAGCAATACCGAAATGTTGACGATAAAAAGGTAAAACGGTTAATCGCGTTGCGTTTTAATTTACGGTAGAGACGACCGTGTGCAAGTAAATTTAATTAGCGACTAATAACGAACAGAATCGTCGTTTTCGTATATATTTTAGCCACGATCGGTATACATATAACTATACCTCCGCAATCCTAGGAATAATAATCGGTAATAAAAAAAAGCGTAAGGAGGATGTTGAACTGCACTTACATGGTATCGCGTGGTTAGAGGGGGTGTTACAGAGACAACAACCCTATATATCAAAGAAATCATTATGAAACGGGAGAGCCAAACAGACGATACTTTCGTTCTAATTATGAATAACGCGCTCGGTACTCTTTCCTTCTTCCTTGTTGTTTTCTCCCCCACCCACTCCCCCCTATCTCTCTCTCTCTCTCTCTCTCTCTCTCGAGTTAACAGGCATACGGTATTTGCATACAACACAGTCCTCCTTTTACGCTGTTCTGCACGGCCGCAGACACCATAAATATAAAGCGCCGTGAGAGGGACGATAAAGAACTTCCTTTTACAAAAGCGCGTTGGCCTCCCTCGCTCGGGTCCTCTAGATTCATGTTTTAGCTTCATGCCACATTCCGGAATATCCGGTTGGCTGGGCACTTGTGTCATGTAAATGGAGGTCACTTTGCGATTTCATCAACCGAAACGTAATGGGTTACTTTATCTTTCAATTTCGATATTCCAACTCAAAATCGCGGAATTATGTGTCTATTGCGTTCTCGGGAGAATGAGGACCCGTATTTTTCATTGTACGGCTTTTCATTTGATAGTACGCGACGAGATCTATGTACGCATTTAAATAGGCGTATGTCGGTCTATGTTGCTAAAGGTATATCTATTATGTTATTTATATAAAGAGTAATTTTTTCCAGATGGAAAGTAAACTTCCAACACGTGTTTTTAAAAATTTTTATTATGCTGGTACAACAATTTTTATTAGAAACAATTAGGAATTCTTTTAGGAAAGCTCCGATCTCCTCGTGTACTTTATCGAGGTAAATACATCCGAGAATTGAAAAAAATCTTTTACTAATTAACGATCTAATTATGTTCTAAATTTCAACGAAAAAAGGTTATTATTTTTTAAAAAGTTCCTCACCAAAATTTACATAATCAATTATACAAATCTTAAATTGTGCCCAAATATTTTGATAAATAACGTATTCAAAAATAATAAATGTATATATACCATCTGGTTAAAATTGAGAACGTAATAAACAAAAGACAATGAACTCTTAATATTATGCAAATCAATACCGTTTTCCAATTACATTTAATTCCATATTTTTAGGTTGGTCGCGATCTCAACTCGACAATCCTAAAAATAAATCATATATATCTCCAATAAAATCTAACGTGATTAACTTGACTCGTTAATAAGTACAAGTCACCCACATTCAATTTTTTAACTAAGTATATCACAGATTTATATTTAAAAGACATTAAAATTCATTTCATTCCCGGATTACACGGTATATTCCATATCGGTGAATCTGACATTCGATACCCACGAGTGTATGGGTATAAATTATATATTAAGAACCGATAAACTATGCGATTCAAATTGGGAAAACCGTACGGATGTATATAGATATATGTTTAACAAAATCATATTACAAACCGATTTACAAAATCAGTCGGTTATGCAAGGAACGACACTCCACGCAATTATATGCGGTTCAGCCTAGGATACGCGATATACACAGATTTACAAGCTTAATCAGTTGGTGCTTCGTTAGGATTAATTGTTCCTAGAACTATACCAGAAGTACCGCGCGCGCGATACCTCCATGGGTATATGTATAAAACCTACGGTAAAATTCAATTGCCAAATGTAAATTGGCTATTTCCATTCGGTAGCGCGCTCTGTAACGCTTAATCATTATATTTTTTTTCATAAAAAAAAATCGAATTTCGAATTCATTACGTAACCGAAAAATAAAGGTAAATTTATCTCGGCCGAGTGCGGGACATTATACGTAAGAATTCGGACGAAAAAAAAAAAGTATATATATACCTGACCGCGCGTAAGATATAACGCGTTGGAACGAAAAAAAAAGAAAGAACCGGATAAAAATTCACGGAACAATTAATTCTAAAGTGCTGTTAAATAAATTAAAACTTTAGTTTAATCTCCTTTATTAATGTCGTATCATCCGATCGTTATAGAGGATTCTAGGATGTTGTTACGCTCGACCATTTATAACGTTAAAATCGCTAAAGCGGAAGTTTAAATCATATGAGGAGGAGGGGGAGGGGAGGGGGTGAGGAGGAGTGGTAAAAAAGGGGTGAGGCGGGGTACATATTAAGTGAGAAGCTCGTTGTATGAAATTATTTTTCTCTTTAATTCCGCATACGCACTCGATTCAGTAATAAATTTAGAACAGATTCTGAACATACGCGCGCACACACACACACACACATATATATATATACCCATACACATACAACGTTGAGGCTTTTACATGAGCCCTTGGCTCACCGGGATTACGCTAAAAGCCCTTGAATTAAATAAATGAAACACATTCGAGGTATAGCGGAACACGTTACACGTTCGAATGTTTAAATTAAGTAGAGAAATTCTTTTTACTCGAAAAAAAAACACGCACACACACTGCTCTTTTCCCATCATACGTAAGGTATTTTCAACCAAATTATTAATGAACATCGATAAATAATAAACATGACTTCGTGTTGATGGCCCGGTATCACTTTTACGACAAAGTATAATTGAAAGGATAAGAAATCACGGTAAACGTTCTGACAGACATAAAAGATAATTTGGGTAAATAGTCTCTAAATATTCGTAGATTCAACAGGGTGAACAGGGAAAAGATTTGTTATTGCCTGGCACGCGAAGTGAGCTACGTGCATGTGTATATATATATATTCTCGACGTGGATCGGTCTTGCGCCTACACTTAGCCGCACGGAATCCACGCGTCTAGTGGGAGATTTTATCGGTATATACCGAGTAAACTTCACGTCGACACTCGCGCCAGGTTATCAAAATTTCTAATTGCTCAATCAGTCAAGCGTGACCATGGTGCACTTATACATATATATATACCTATGTACACAACGAAAAAAAGTTGATTGATCTAACAAGGAGAGTGCCACATCTTCGGGAAACGGATCTTTACCAAACTTTAGGATATTTTTACTACTATAAAAATATAAAGAAACCCAGAATTTTAGACTCTAACGCTCTTTTTTACGATAGGTATAACCAATGAACGAAAAATTTCGCCAAAAAAGTCCTTGACTTAGATCACCTGTAAATCAAAAACAAATAAAGATAGATACTCGAACTTAAGTTTAAAAAAAACTGATATCAAGTAGATAAAATTTAAAAAAAAGAAACTTAATTATCCTGATTTGGTCGAAGATTATGGAAAAATTAAAACAAAGAAGACCATTTGGCCTAAAATATCAGCAAATCTTTTAATTCAAAATAGTCATCAAAATATCGTTAAATTTGTTTTTTTGTATAACTTTGGACCAAATCAAGATAATTAAGCTCCTTTTTTTTAAATCCAATCTACTTGATCTCAGCTTTCTTCTGGGTTTGAGTTTGGAAGCATATATTTATTTGTTTTCGAGTTACAAGCGATCAAAGTCAAAGGTTTTTTTCTACGAGATTTTTCGTTATTTGCTTGTATCTATCGTAAAAAAGAGAGTTAAATTCTAAAACTCCGGGTTTCTTCATATTTTTATAGTAGTAAACATAGCCTAGAGTTTGGCAAATATCCGTTTCCCGGAAATGTGACACTCTCCTGGTAAAGTGTTAAAATTTCATAAAAGGACAAAATGTAACCAACCTGATTAGCAGTACAATGATAATGCTTAGGATAACCAAAGTATTTTTCGGGTCGTTAAAAAAGAAATTAGTTACTGAATAACGGAAATAAAAGTTGAATAAAAATTACCCAAATGATTTTGGGTAAAATGATAATTGTTGACGTTCATTTGTTTTTTTTTAATAATTTTTGCCCAAAACTTTATATAAAAATTGAAAATCACATAAATTTGTTTACCATATCGAATAGTAATTTTCATCACATGTCTTATTTTACACTTTTGACCGTACAAAGTATACTACAATATTTACCCAAAACATTTAGATACTTTTTAGGAAATTTTTTTCTCCATGTAAAAATCGTAAAGTTAGTCGAGCCATAAAATGTTTGGATCAATTACATTCATTTCTATACTTTATTATATATAACAACCAGTTGATCATATTAGTAACAACTACTAATTATATTATTTAAAATTACGAAAAAAAACGAAATAATTTTTTTCAATTTTTTTATTTCCGTTCTTCTAGGACTTGTAATTCCCATTACTTGTGTTCCTATTACTTTCTAACGCCTCAAGCGATTGATTCAAAGTGATTCATTCAGCTCAATGATATAGATACATTTTTATTACAAGTTAGAAATATCAACATTTAAATAATTATCGAAAAGATAAGTACTGGTTACTGCATAGCAGTTTTAACGATGTCAAGCATCATAACCAACTTTTATCTTACCGAAAAAAATAAAAAAAATCAAATATCATCGAATATGTTTCTCGTATACTGAATTTTTGAATAAATGTTCCTCGCAGCTGATCGCGCGTGTCGCATATATATATCACGCGTGTACACTCACATAGATGCACCTCTTTTCATCATTATGGACCGAGCACAAAGCGACTGTTAATGCGAAAATAACTAACCTCGGCAAAGCCCATCACGTCGATTTTAATTAGAAGACAATGACTAGACTCAACGGCGCGATGCTTTACGTTGATAATATCTCTGATATATACCGAGATTTCATCATCGATTTTCTTCCTGTGCGCTGTACGCTCGATTAAAAATTAGTTTTTTCAATACGGGTATTTGACACGATCGATATTCAAATTAGAATTGAAATATTTTTAACCCATGCGAATCTATACATACTCGGAAGGGAGTAATTACCCGGCTGTATACCTTTAAAAACTATCGCGCATCCCTTCCAAATAGTGGTCTAATAACAGTTACTTTCACAACTTCGAGATAACGTAATGCCCAAAACGTAGGAGAAACGCAAATACGAAAAGTTAAATAAGCTCGTATCCTTCGAAACGACCGCGTCTATAAAGTTAAACAATGGGTTGAGCGCGAAAATGCGCAGCCTACTCGTAACGGCGACCCGACCAAAAGGTCAGATTTTCTCTATTTCCCTGAGACTTTACCGTCATATTTTTTACTTATGTTCTCTCTTTTTTTCCTCTTCGAGTCGAACAAATAAAATGCTTTTGTTTGAAATCGGATGAAAGGAGGAATCGAAGTATATTTCACGAGAGATTCAACGAATCAGAATAGAATTACAATCTGCATGCCAGAAATTATCTATAATTTATAATGCGAATATTTGGTGAAAACGCTTCTATAGATTGGACGCTTGTCTTCTGACTTTTTTCCGATGAAAGAAAAAAGAAACTATGCCGCTTGGCTCCTTTCCCATTGTTCGACATTTTCATATTCGGTTGACGGTTAATTCGATCTACCTCTCCTCAAAAATTTTCTTTATTTTTTTTTGTTTAAAATATCATTACGTAACGCGTGATAATAAAAAAATCCATTGAACGATGGTGTCGACAAATGAGGTATTATAATTGTATAAAAAAAAACATATACGTGGTTGGAAAGAGTGTTTTAAATGTATAGAATGAATGATCGAACGTAATTGAAAGTTGATGCGACTCGGCTGCCGAACGAGTTGAAAAATTATGCGTATAAGCGCGCTAACTAACGAAACATATGCCAATACGTCAATCACTTATACCTAGTATAATTTAATTACGAGCTCTCCGAATGCCAATGCCTCTGGCGATGAATATTTTTTTTTTCTTTCTTGTATCTCTCTCTCCCTCTCGATTCGTGTTTTAAACTGTACAAACAAGCGCTAGGAAATTCAATATTTGCGTTGCTTTTGAATAAGGTATACAGTGTATTGAAACTACCGACTACCTTTAAGTCGCTAAGATTTAACGGCGATTTGTCGGAATCGAAAAATTATTCCTTTTTCTTATAATTATTCAACGAGGTTTAACTTTACTTATATATATATATATAAGCTGCATTTGTTGCATTTAAATTTTATCGTAAAATCACGTAACGCCAAAAATTTTGACATTTATTATTCTACTTTTGCGATTTGAGTGCAAAAATTCCAAATATTTCACGCGAATTTATTTAATGTCATTTCTTAATCCATCGGATTCAACCGTGACTTTATTCGTAATACTATTCAAGATACACGCGAGAAAGAAGGATCACTGTTTGTTGGACAACAAACAATTTAAAAACAAAAGAAGAATGTAATTGACTAAACAAGCTTGTGCAACCTAATTTTCTTTGGTGCAAAGAACATGTATAAAAAATAAAGAAGAAAAGGGAAATAAGGTAAAAGAAATAAAAAGGAAGGTCCCCTTCTACTTTATCAAAACGTGTAGGCCGCAATTATTTTTTGTCGAGCGGTCTCATTAACGTTGAAAGTTTAATATTGCACTAACGCCAGAAAGAGAGAGAGAGAGAAAAAGAGAGCGCAACGAAAGAAAAAACGAATGGGAAACTAGGAAAAGGTACAAGGAGGATGAAAAAGGAGACGTGGGTATTTTTTAAAAATCATTCCGAAAATGTCCGGCTGGAGGGAAAAAGTATATATTTTCAGCACAAAATGCGTTGCTACCGTTACATTTCAAACACCGTATGTGAATAAAGAATAAATTAAAAAATATAAATATTAATTAAATTAGTATGATAAACCCAAAGAAAAATTGTTTCTTATTTAATACTATAAATAAATCACATTGAATGTTATTTCGCACTTTAAATGGTTTTACAACGAATCAAATTGATTTGCCACTATTTGAAAAAAACGTGATATGGTCTTTTGTTTCCATAGGACACAGTACCTCGGAAACAATTCAAAAGGTGTTGATGCACAGTATGAGCTAGTTGTCAAGCAACTTCGAACTGAATTAATCGACCGAGATTAGAAAACGATACGGAATTATTATTATATCCTAGTGGAAGAGCAATGAATAAATCGAAGGAGAAAAATAAACAAACTACAGAGAGAAGGAAGGACGCGTAGCGTACATTACAACGAGCGTCATTAATTCGATGCATTAAAGGGGTATGCAACTTTTAAAACCATTCTCGTGAAATCTCCCGCACATTACGCGGCCTACATAGGGAAAGACAAAAAAAAAGAAGAAGAAGCGTGAAATCCAAGTTTAACCGTGGTCATAAACCAAGCGGCTACAACGAGGGAGGACAGCGCTTCAGTTATTTCCATTCCGGTGCACCGAGAGAGAGAGAGAGAGAGAGAGAGGGAAAGCGAGAGCGAGGGGTGCGGAGGAGAGGAAGAGGTAGAGGAATGTGCAGGTAAACGAAGAGGAAAGTGAGAGAGAAAGGTTTTTGAAATTGCATCGGGGTTACTCTGAGAGGAGCTTATCCTCGCGTGATCCGCGGTTAACTAAAGTCCGAGAAACTGTGCGACGGCCATAGGGCGCCGCTGTGTGCCTCCCACCAACGATTGGCCAACCCAGTGCGCAACTCCAACAATCACGTCCGGGTGACGAGAGATTTCCCGTTTGAGATTATAAACCTACACGAGATTCGTGTAGGTGCGTGTAGACGCGTATCCGACTCGACGACCCTTTACCCACTATTACATCGAAACAATTACAATTAAATATAACTCCCATACACACTCTTCATTGACAATTTAACCCTTGGAATTTCAAGGACTCGAAGAAAAAACTTGGGGTTTTTTTGACGAGTCAGTAATGAAATTTAAACCTAAAATATCATTTGGTTGTCTCGAAAATATAATCAACGAATATGTAATTACTTTCTACAGGAATTCAAATGCACTGGGATCCAAAATTCTCCCTTCGCGGATATAACCGTTGTAATATTCTTTGGAGGTGTGACAGTTAAGGGTTAAAAAATTAATTATACCGTTTGCTTCGGTATTTTCTAAAATTTCCTTCGTACGCTCGAATTCTGTTACGCGGTGGGTGTATACTAGTTAGACTCGAGGGGTCGGAAAGTCCAGATATATCCCACGGGTTCATCCGCCTTCATTTGTACATCAAGGGTTCAACTTTGGAGTTTACGTTTCAGACTCCAAGGGGTTCGAAACATAACCCACCGTGACGGAGGCAAAACCCAAACGGAACTATTTGTCGAACGTGCGGATGTATTTCGAATAAAAAAAAGAAAAAGTACGAAGTAACAACGGGTCGGTATTTGCACGCGATTAAATATATAATTTATATACAGTAAAATAATTAATTTTTTTGTACATACTAATATTTTAATTTATGGACACGAAATACCGGATCAGCATACGAGAAATGCGAAAATTACTGTGCTTCGAATATATATCAACTAAAATTCTTTATGTAATTAATTAATTGTTTTTAAGACATCTTAACATGACGTACACTTAAACTTTAAGTTTGCATTAAACTTTTATATATTCTTATCGCACAGATAATAATTTTTAGCTTTTATTAAAATTTCTATCTGAGATAATTCTATCTCGTTATAGAGTTGTGTCTGTGTATATAAAAATTTCGTTCGGATCGACACGTGTGTGTATATAAACTCGAATCACAAAACAGCTCGAAGTGTACATCCTCCCCATCTCAATAGCTTTGGTTCTATTCCTGCGTCAAAGCTTTGACATTCTAATTCTACGTCAGGCAGCTTCTTACAACGCTTAAAAAGGTCTATCCCTAGAATAAACTTGACTATAAAAACCGTCGAAAGTGAAAACATCTTACATCTTTTTTAATTTTAACAATAATAATGATTTATAAAGTAAAAGGATTATGTATCAATTGTTATTTATTTAATTTATTATTCATATCGTACGAATAAAAAGAATTAATACGTCGCGTAGTAGTATTACGTGAATTCATATATTGTTATTTATTCAACTCGCGACGTATCAAACGGTACTGTCAATTACATTCTTATTTATGCACAAGTCGTAATTGACCTGTCTCTTGCTTTCATCGATTGAACGAACCTTAATAAATAAAATTCAATACGCGTATAAGGTATGAAAAAAAAGTAAAAATGTTCACTGAAAGATGCTCGAGAAATTATTTGAAAACATTATTTTAAAGGCCTCTCAGCAAACGCTGAGTAGGATAAAAATTTCAATTGGTAAACGAATAAATTATTCAGAATCAAAGAGAGGAGTGGAGGAAATCGATTGCAATAAAATCGTTATAAAAATGTATATAGGAGTCTCATCGGGCGCATAATGATTCTCACATTGCGATTCCACCTAGGTAGGTATATGTATAAATAACGAGCGGTACAGAGAGAAAGAGAGTGAGAGAGAGAGAAGAAAAGAAGAGGAGGAAAGTTTCCGTATATCGTTCCCTCGCCTCGAACAATTTCTCTCTTTCTCTTTGCTCCCGGTACAACGGCGACGCGAGCCATGAGAATCAGCCCGCGCCAGACAAGAAAGAATTCCTACGAGTCTCTCCAGAATATTGCCTTGAATTTCAATCTTTTTTTTTTCTTCCACATACACATTTTAACGTTATATTCTTCCGAAATTATTATTTTTTATTAAGTTACTTTGTCGGAAACGTGCATTTCATTTACCTCGGTTAAATTTATCGCGTACGATAGAAATTTATTGAAATTTATTTTAGTGCGCCGTATAAATTATTGTAAACTCCCGGTATAAGAAGAAGTAACTGTGCAGTATGGTCTTACGTTAAAAATACTTGATCATACGTACATTTAAGATTTTGTTCGACTCTTACCAACGATGTAGTTGTGTAATTTATTTTACTAAACCTCTTGGCAAACTGCATTAAATAGATTCATATGTAAATAAAATATCTATGGCGTTACAATATTTCTCGATAGATGTAACCTAGTGTACGAAAAAATAAATATTATTTTACGAAAGGATGTATATGTATATATACAAGTAAACTGCAGTTTAATTTAAAAATTCAATCACCTTTTCGCGAGAGAAGAAATGTAAAAAAGAAAAGCAAGAGAGAAAAATCATTGAACAAAGTAAGATTGATAACGTTACGATAAGCGAAAGGTAGTTCCTTTAGAAAATTAAATCGCATTTATAAACCGTAATCTAAAAGCTCACGAGCGTTTCCTCCCATATATATATATATACATGTACATTGTTAATTCCAATCGAAAGCCGCGAGATGTAGGAAATCCTGTTATTCGTCTTTCCATCGCTTAGTCGGTCGATGTTATAAAGTATCGGGTGCGAGAGCGCATCATCCACTTTGACGTACGCCGACAACATTTGTCGTAGGTACGTATATATATACAACCGCCGAGTTCGATCAAACGTCTCGCGAATTAAGTGGAAGAGGAAGCGGAAACGGAAGACAAATTACATTTAAAACGAAAGTATTATATTTTTGATAATGAAATCGATATACCGACGCGAGAAAGGCGCATAGCCGAACGTCGTCGCGCCGGAAAAGGGAAGTGGTACAACTGTACGTATAGTCGGACGCGCCGTATACCTCGAAACATTT
This sequence comes from Theocolax elegans, assembly GCA_026168455.1. Lineage (NCBI taxonomy): Eukaryota > Metazoa > Arthropoda > Insecta > Hymenoptera > Cerocephalidae > Theocolax > Theocolax elegans. The sequence goes on along the minus strand of CM047427.1, from coordinate 76,710,012 downwards.
ATTTCGATATTTTTTTCTTTACGTATTAAATTATAAGACGAAAGATTTACAGCGATCGCGTTTCGTGAATAAATAAATGCATTTATCAACGTTCACCGTTCTGTCCTACTAGAACATATAATTTATAAATCATTGTCAAGGTGTTTCAATAAAAATGTTTAAATCGCAAAGTTTACATATCGATGTTTATCTGTGAAATAAAAATATGGACAGAATTCGCGGAGATGTATATATATATATAAATGAATACGACAGGTAAGTGCACGGTCGAGATTGTTAAACCTCTTGAAAACTCCATTAAACCGTAAACATCTGGCTTTCAACGGAGGATACGCGCGCGCACGCGATGCGAAAGTAAATATAAAAGGACGAGAAACAGTTGGACTCGCGAGGTGAACCGCATTTTAGACACCCACACAGATCATCGCGTGTTTATGTACTCCTCGCTCGATATACGTATAAACAAGGGTGTGGAACCGTTGTCGAATACACTGCTATTACTTGCCACATTATATCCCACCCGAGTAACGGATTTAATTCAAGAAACTTTGGCTAGAAACCGTAAGACTTTGTTCGCGCATTAGCATTTCTGCGTCTCCGCGTAAAAGTTACCAGATGGCGAACCAATCTGCCCTTACGTAAATTACGACCCTAACATTTTTCACTTTCTCATCGAAATGCCAACGAAAGAAAAATCTTTGTTTCCAACAAATATTAAATTGTTAATAAAAAAAAATGGAAAAAAATGGGTCAGTTCCACGGTGATAGTAGAATTAAGTAAGGCTTACTGCCTAGGCTGCCTGACCGTATGGAGAAAAGTTTCGACACGTTTTCGCACTCGTCGGTACGGGCTGGTGGACGTTTAATTAGGCTCGGGCGATGCGCCATTGTCGCCGATCGTCTCGGTGCGATCTCGCTGACGGGCGCAGTAAACGAAGAAACGAGGCTTGAGCACGTACGCGAGGGTACGGCATTTTTTGTCGCCTTGGGCACCCTTGCCGCGACCGAGTAAAATTTTTGCCAAACCGGCCTAGCCGCTCGATCGAGTGGAGCGATTGCCGCGAGCCACCGCGCAACACACAAAACGAGCCACTGAGCAACGGCAAAGAGGGAGAAAAAGAAAAAAAAAAGAATAACCAACTCCGCTCGTCGTTGATTTTTCTTTCTTTTTTTCTTTTTTTCCATCTTCTTCCTCTACTTCGGTTTTTTTTTCCCTCCTCCGAGTTGGTCGTTTCGCGCGCCGGTGACTCGTAATAGGGTGGCCGGGGTTATTGGAGATTATTGGAGGAGCGAAACTCACCAGCTAAATAGTGAATAATTGCTTCTGATTAAAAAAACATTGGTTCGCGCGATTGTTCAATTTAAAAAAAAAAAGGGAAGAAGAAAGAAAAAAAAATCAATTGTTCCACCGCGTGGGTAATGCTCTACGGTCCGTTGAGTAAATATTTTAATAAACCCTTTCAATGGATATTGCGCGTTCGTTCTACACGTACACACGTACGGTATATACCGTTCATTCAATTTGCGTGATTTTCCGACAGTATCGAAAACGTATCTTGTTTCGTGAACGCTGTTGTTTTAAACGAGTCTTCTCCCTCCTACACAGACACACACACACACACACACGTGCACACACCTATCTCACCATTGTTTTATCGTTTTCGAATTTCGCTTCCGCGTACTTGATGCTAATTAATACTTGACGCCGATACGGTCGACCAAAGTGTTAACGATTACTCACCCCATCGAAAAGAAATTATCAACATTCTCTTTACGCCGTTGTTATCGTCGGTTTAACCTACATCGGTGTACGACACTTTCCGACAAATCTACTGAATTCCATCTGATTACAGGATTAGTCAAAAAAAAAAGTAAATAAAAGAAGCGGAATCCTAAAATACATATCCCGTGCATCACGGTGTTCGACGTCAAAAAATTTCGCTGTAAAAATCGGCGCACCAGGCTGGCGTAACGAAAAAAAAAGGACGTGGCGCCGCGCTTGCCATAAATACGCGAAGTGGGTAAGAAAAAAAAAAGGTGTCGCGAGCTGAGTGCGCGAGCGCGTGCACCCTGGAATATGGGTCAGGCTTCTGCTTTGGACGCGCGCATACCCTCGGTGTTGCGGGACGGGGAGGAGGAGGAGGAAGAGGTGGAGGAAGAGGAGGGCGAGGTGGGACGGCGAGATGGAAGAGGAGGGAAGGAAGGGCGGGAGGGAGGAAGGGAAGAGAGCGAGAGAGAAATAGAAATTACTCACAAGCCCGAGTGCCTTTGGCTCTTTAATTACAAATTATTTTTACAATGTATATATGCACGCGCCGTTGTAATTGCGGTTCTGGTATTGTTGTGTGTCCCGTGATGGGCTCGACCAATTTTCCACGCGCTTTATTCAATGTTTATGTTAATCACGCGCGAAATTCCAGATATTTTTTGCTATTATATATATATTTTTCGAGTATTATTGAACCATCCAGATTTTTAACGACGAGTAGATAAATTTAATCCAACGATATATACTCTAGGTATGCTCGGCACAAAGATAAATTACTCCGACAGATATAATAAAAAGGAGGATTTAACTGAATCTAACTAACGACCTTTTGCGGTTAATTTTTTTAAAATCTTTATAACGTATTTTTTACTAATAACGTTGAAAACTTGACGATTAACCTATTAGATCAAACTCGACCTCTCACGTGGCTGTTAACTTTTAATAATCAATGTATGTCTATTACAGTCTGTTAGTTGTTATAATTTTATTTACAACGCTCAATTTATTTGTTTCCCGGCGTAACGTACATTTTTTTCGGTGAAATATTTTATAACTCTTCGTTACAGCAATATTGTCAAAATATTTTACAACTCTAACAAAATATATATACGCGGGAATAATAAACCGTACGCTAAATTTTTCACTAACCGATAATTCCCATTTAAAAAAAAGGTATTAATTTATTACAGACCAAACGTAAAATTGGCTAATTTGCATTAGTACAATTCATCAATGATACGAAAATTAAATTAGAAATGTAGTCATCGGTTTAACAGTTAAAATCATATTTCGATAGCAATTAAGTTAAACATTATTATTTATAACATTGTACAGTTTTACTCTATTTAGCATACGTGATACTACTTCGCATAATGCGCGTACTCAATGGCCAGTATGTGCCTTTACCGTTAAATAATAAATTACACGTGATGAACGTCTCTTGAATAAATCAGCCGGTCGTTAAAAAAATAACATTATTTATCCTATAAGAAATATATTTGAAAATAATATCAATTTCTCTTTCAGCTTAACTTTGGAGAAATGCACAACTTGAATAAAACTAGGTCATCAAAGTTTGATCTTCTCTATGCGCCATATATATACACCTATATATATTTATACACACACACACACACACATACACAAACACACATTAAAAAAAGGCAAAGTTGTGCACCTTTAATAATTCATACAACAAATAAAATTTGAAAGAATATTCAACTCTTTAAAACCCAAGAGAAAACTGGAATAACACAATGAAATAAAAATTATCTATGAAGGATACACATTATGTTTTAATAATGATCAAGCATCAAGAATTTCTTAGTTATTTAAATAAATAAATATTTATTTACAACTTTGGCAACAGTAGAATCGTCGACGATAATAACGAATCGCACAACTTTGTTTAACGTTGTAAATAGAGCTGTTGCAGAAAACCGTGATGAATCAAAAGCAATTAAGGGTGGAAATCGGAGGGAAACTCTTGGAAGAAGAAACGTTCAATGTCTACCTAAAGTATAAATTGATAATATCAAAGGCGCGATTACTTTTATTTCACGATTTTTCCTTACAGTTATAAATAAAACATCGAATTTAATTACACTGAAAATACATTATCCATCGCGTTTTAATTTTATTTGAAAACATTCCTTTTGTTTTCAATCAAGTGAATGCGAAATGTTATTTTTTAGGCGTTTATCACGCACCACCCATCGTAATAAGGTGGATTTGCATCTGTAATTGAGATATAATTTTATAAATTTACGGATCACACTCTACATCGAACGGTGAATTCGAAAGACCTCGGTTAAAATAATCACAGTCGGAGTTGGATGATTTTACGAGTTAAACGTTCCAGGTAAACCTCCTCGAAGCGAAACGATTACTTCGCCCAGCAATATAGACAATGGGAACAATGAATTTTCACCTCGAGGAAAAGAGCACTCGCGCCATTGTCTTATTTCGAGGAGAGAGAGAGAGAGAGAGAGAGAGAGAGCAAAAAAAATCCGGAGAGTTCAACGTAAACAAAGCCGCCCCGAGGGAAAAAAAAACTACGAGACCGCGAGGAGTGGCCGGTAAGAAACGAATTAGTACTACGCGTACGTCGGAAATATTAGTTAAATTTTCTCCAAGGATTATAAAATATTAGCGCAACGAGTTTCCGTATCTTTGTTACCGCAATATAACGTTAAGGAAACAAAAGGTAATACAAGAAAAGAGTTCAATGCAAAACTTTCGGAAAAGTTTTTGGTGACTCTATTCGGAATAGTATAAAAAAGAGACATTAGGAACATTATCGCGTTTAAATAAACAACTGGTAGTACATTTTATAGGCGCGGAGATAAAAGTTGTAATAAAAATTATTTTATTAATCGTGTAATCGAGATACTACAGAGTTGATAAATGATGAAAATCACTATATTTTATAGGAAGATTTACTACAAGTTTTGAGAAATTTAACAGATGTGTAGTTAATTTTCCTATAAAACAGTGATTTTTATCATTTGTCAAGTCTGCAGACTCTCGACTACCCTATAATATAGTAATTTTTCCTAGAAAATTAATCTTGGTGTAGGTGTATATAGATATATAAGACGTATTTATTTAAGGGTAATTAGTCATTATAGAAAGTTTAACCGAAATCAATGACCCTTTAGGTATAATAAACCCTTACCCGAATAAGCACGTTTGTATTAATTTAATGGATGAATATTACTGAATGGTAATCTTTCAAAAAGTTAGGTAGACTGAGCTTTTAAAGTAGTAAAGCTATTTATAAGTCACTTAACACTTATAATCAGCTTTAAAAGTCATCCATTGTTTCGTATAATTTTCCGAGTTTCCTCTTTATTTCATATAAGTATAGATATATACATAGAGTTTAAGACCAATTATTGGATAAACATTCCGAAGTTATCTCTATAATTAAATCAGTTGGCGAAGCAATCGTGGAAATGGTTAAATATACATTATGTAACGTGTAACTGGATTAGCGGGTAGTAATGTACATAGATAGATTCGTTGGCGGGTGGACCGAGATGGACGAATAAAATGTATGTAGGTGGTGAAAGTTCGTCGGTTGGTAATCGAGGGAAGGGAGGAAAGTAGATTAAGTAGAAGAGCAATAGTACCGACCTTGCAGTGGGTGCAGTTGTGGATGACCGAGTAGGTCTGGCCGCAGTCGTACCGGGCCAGGACCTCCTGGAACTCGCAGTGCAGCCGGGCGGCGAGGGCGTCGACGAGGAGCAGCTTGTCCAGGGCGGCGACGCAGCCCTCGCCGCCGTTGAGCACGGCCTCGAGCGGTCCGGCCTTTCCCGGGGCCAGGGCGTTCACCGCCTTGTGCTCGCAGCAATGCCTGAGCCTTAGGCCGCTCATGAACCAGTATCGATTCTCGCGCACGGTCCCGAAGCTCCGGGAGTCGGCCCGGCCGAAGTTCTCCCGGCACACGTCCCGCTTATGCGACTCCTCGAGGTAAAAAAGGCACTGTTCCGGAGCCGCGGCCCTCTTCGGACGCATCGCCGTGGTGGCTGTCGTGGTGGCCGTCGCGGTGGCCGAGGTCGCCGAGGTAGTAGAAGTCGTGGTAGTGGTGGCGGTGGCGGTGGTGACGGTGGTGGCGGTGGCGGTGGCGGTGGCGGCGGTGGCGGCGGTGGTGGTCGTCGAGGTGGCCGCCGAGGTGGCCGTCCTCGCCGAGAGCCGGCGCCTCGGTCGCGCGGAGGGCGGCCCGCCGATCCGCTCGAGGGCCTCGAGGACCTCGTCGAACCTACCGCGGCAGGGGGCCGGGCAGTTCTTGGGGGCCTCGGGCGGGCCGCAGCTGCCCTGGAGGTCGGCGGGCGTCGGACCCGCCAGGTCGCACGCCGACAGCCACGGATTCAGCTGGTTCACCTCCCAGGTGTATTCGTTGTACGGGTTGGCGCCCAAGGCCGCCGGCAAGTGGCGCCCGGGCGTCTGGGCGATTACCAGGAGGACTAGTACCCGGAGGACCCGGTGGGCCCGCCTCCCCCTCCCGAAGGCAGTGCTGTGCGGGGCGAGGGTTTCGGCGTCCTCGCCCTCGTCCGAGGCAGTGACTGAGCTCTCTCCTCTCCCTTTCCCTCTTCCTCTTTCTCTTCCTCTCTCCCGCCACCGCTTCCTCCTCCGCCACGGCTTCCCTGCTGCTGCTGCTGCTGCTCGTATCGGCGGTGGTGTTGCTGGTGACGTTGGTGCTGGTGGTGCTGGTGGTGGTGGTGGTGGTGGTGGTGGTGGTGGTGATGGTGGTGGTGCTGGTGGTGGCGCGGTGGGTGCAGTGGGTGAGGCTGGCGCCGCTGGTCCCGTGGCTCGGCTCGGCTGACGGGCCTCGAGTCGCATGGGCGCCAACGCGTCGGGGACACTAGACGAGTCCCGCGGTGCATCGCTCCGCGTACCCTCGGCAGTGCGGCTTCCTTCTCCTCCGGCTCCGGCTCCTGCTCCTGCTGGTCCTTCTCCTCCTCCTGCTTCTCCTGCTCCTCCTCGTGGCCGAGTCGTCGTCGTCCCCTCGGCGCATCCGTGACGGTCCGGCGCGACTGCGCTGGTTCGAGTCAGCCCCGCTTGACGTAGGTGTCCCGGGCCTCCGAAGCAGGTGCCCCTTCGAGGCAGGGCCCGGGTCAGCGGGGCTCTTAGAAGTTCCCCTGGATCGCCCAGGCCCAGCAACGCTCGCCCAGGGTCGACGATGAGGCGGCTGCCGGATCCACCGGAACGGTACTCCCCACCTGCGGAAAACCCAACGACCGTAACTACCTTCCTCTCCACGCGGCCTGCCTCGCGCTCACTGACCAAACAAATAATTCACGTCGATTCACCGCGCGTAACAACATTCGCTCGTTTCAAAAACAAAAACGTTATTTTTCGGAATCAGTTGTTTTGTCAGTGTTTTGCGCTCTCTCATTTACCTCTCATTCGCGTCAATTTACTTAAATGTTTCTTTAACTTTGAGTAAATGTACGTAAATTATTCATCAGTGTATCAGACTATAAATAAGAATTATATATAGATGCCAGTAATTAGGCAGATAAAACTAATTACGTACTTTGTACTCGGAATGCATTCTACAATTTCCTTCAAGTTGTTCGTACATTTAAATGTAGACATTGTAGTCGTGGTTTGTGTCGCGTGGGCATTATAGTGCTATCTCGATCAACGTCTACGCGGCAGTAACTATATAACCGAATCAATTTCAAAATTATCGAATCAAAATCTATTTCAGATATAAGATCATTACGTATCAATCAAATCCATGTAGATCTACACATGGTCTTTCCACACATTTCGTAAATAATCTTTCGTTTTGACTTTTTTCAAAATCGTCAAAAAAAATAGTATGATAATTACGTGCATAACGACGTGTGCCGTTATCGAGAGTAATTTCCATCAAATCTTTCTTCGCGAAATCGATAAAAACCAACTTTTTTTTTTGTTAATGTTTTTCCACGTATAGAATATCGTTGATAAACTAACTGACTATTAAATACCATCTTGAAGGAAACACTTGCATAATAAACAACTTTGTTAAAAAAAAAAAGAAATTTATAACAATTGACAAGTACTTTAAAAATTTACAAGTGCGAGTATTAACACACTATCATCAATTATTGTAACGAACTGTCGAGCCTGCGAGAGGTCAGACTCTGACATCAGAATGCATAAATAAAAATAATAACCAAAAGAAGGAGGATAAAGTATAAGGAAAACACAGGAAAGTTTCTATCGTACGTTGCTTCGAAGGATCTAACAGCATCCATTGACCTCTTATCTTGGGCACTAGCTACGACTAATCGACATCTGTCTCTTCAACGATTGCGATCCGAAAAGGCAACAAATTAATCAAAATGTACGTGAAACAAGTGCGAAACCCTGTGAAAACCGAGGTATGCGCGAACTCTTTAAAATTTCGATGGTATTCGATCATCGCGTGTGCAGCGCCGCTAATGACGATGTTTAAATTTGTAAAAACGATATCGCGATATCGTCGGCTATTTATACATACGTTTATAAATACATCTGATTAATCGTACGTTCGTTTATGGCTTCACGTGTATCGGGTTGTCGTTGGTAAGTTTAAACGCACCGGGTACCTTGGAACTCGTATGAGAACTCGATAATTAGCTTTGTAAACTTATCGTTATTACGAATCGTTTAGAGTAATCGTGCTATTGGCCCTTTATTATTCGATATGTCACATCGTTTAACCATTGTGTGTACAAAGTAATTTTTGTTATTTTAATTACATAACGTTTAGACTGATAATCATTTTATATTTAATTAACACTGTAATATATTGCTTGTTTTTAATTTTCGTTTTCGTTAGTGCATATAAAATTAAGGGACACTTAAATATCTCTTTTTGTAAATGGTAAAATGAGTACGAATTATCGTATAAAATAAAAGTAGTTGAGTAATCAATGATCAAAACACGATAAAATTATTCATTCGGTGTTCTTATAGTTCACGAAAAAAAAAACCGCGCGCACCTAATTGAAAATAAATGGAGTGTTTCATTTATTTCGCGTCAACTACACGCACTATATGTTGTTGCATGAAAAAAAAAAACTAAAATTGGTCTTTGATCCGTTGGTACGGTTGTCGAAGCACACAAGTACGATTTTGATAATCGAGCGACTTGTTGGAGAGTCCGATGTAAAAGATGTCGGAACTACCCGTAAATCCTTCTTCGAGTCGTTCGAGTCGTTCGTTGCATTCACTGGAAAACTCGCCAGATCGCGACACCAAAGAGACATCGAATGTCGGATGGAGGAATAAATGCCAAGGAGTATCTTCGAGGAGGAGCAATTTGACAAACATCGCATTCGATTTATACGATCGAAATTTCTGTTTAAATGAAATGTACATGATGCCGATTAACTGGCACTACCTAAAAATGGCGATTTATCGAATCATTCTCGGTGCCGCGGGTAAAACAGTTGGATTTTTCAAGTACCCTATCAACGGATGATCCTGTGAAAAAAATTTCATCCCAAGTGTTTTTAGATTTGTATTTTTTTTTTTAAATTAAAAGTACGTAATCAAGTTCGGTAACGGATTCTCGAGGATCGTCTAATTGTAGGCCTGTGAAAATTAGCATAAAAGTAAAATCTGTTGGCATCGACGACAGGCTGGAAATCAACTCCGGATCGAGCCAAAAGGTGAAGATTGTCGGAAGAAGGTGCGAGAGACCTCGGCGGAGGCAAAAGGTCGTCGAAGACGTGAAGATCTCGCAGCAACGACGTAGAAACGAAAACAAGGATGGATCCAGCGTTGCGTGGACGAGGGAGGAGGTAGGGTCAAGTCGAGTTGGACCACCCCAAGGAAGGACCAAGGAGCGGAGGGAGGAGGGAACGAAGAAGTGGAGGAGGAGGTGGAGGAGGAGGCGGAGGAGTGCAAGGGGTACCTGGAGGTCGACGAAGGGCCACTTCCGATCGGCAGTGACGGTGGCGTGAGGGTCCGCTCGGGTCCGGCCTGGCCCCGAGATCGGGTGCACCTCCGGGTTCCACGGCAGTGGCAGCAACCAGTCCCAATCCCAGTCCCCCTGGCGAGGCTCTCCCAGGACAGGGCAGGACCGCGGTTCATGCTGCATCCTGACGCGCAGCGGCGGCACCACCGCGCCAAACGACACACCCCTCCTGCCTCTCTCTCTCGCGCGCTCACACTCTCACCCTCACACTCTCTCTCTCTCTCTTTCTCTCTCTCTCCCTCTCTCTCTCGCTCCTTCTCGCCCTCTCGCCCTCTCGCACACGCTCTCTCTCTCTCTCGCTCTCGAGGCAACGGTCACGGGTCCATCCGCGGGTTCGTCCACCACCGGGGGAGGGGACTCGCGTAGAGGGTCAGGACGACGGCGGCGACGACGACGGCGAAGGCAACAGCGACAGCGACAGCGACGGAGACGGAGACGGCGACGACGACGGCGACGACGACGACGGCACCTCGTCACCACATCCTGCGCGCGCGCGCGCGGCCGCTCTCACGGTCTCCCGCTCTCTCTCTCCCCCCGTCGGGGCAACTGCACTGCACTCGAACAAGTGTGAGGTTAGACGGCGTACGGGTCAAGGTGGTATCACCCGCGCACACCGTTCACTCGGACGAATCCATCGGCGTACCTGGGAGGATCGTAGCCCGCGAGCGATCGATCCCCACGTCAATGTTGCTATCGCGGAGGGATCCGCGGCGCGTCGTCGCCCTGAACTGACTGCGCGCGCGGCACTACCACCGACTCTCTGCCCTCCCCCTCTGGCGCTGCTCGCGCTCGCGCTCGCGCTCACGCCTCCCCCGTGCGCGCCGTCAAAGGGGAGGAGGTGGCACTCCGCGGTGGTAGGGGCTGCATTTCTCTTCCGCGGTCCCTCTCGCTCTCGCGGTGACGGTGGCGGCGGTGGTGGCGGCGGTGGCGGTGCGCGACCGTCTCGAGACTCGCGGACACCGGGCTCCTCCGGACTCGACTCGAGAGAGTCGGGGCGCGCCTACCGACCGACGTTGCTCCTCGTCACGTTGGCTGCACGGCCGCGCACACGTGTCGGGCCGCGCGGGTCCTCTCCTCCACCCCCTGCCACCTTCTCCCCTCCTCCCCCTCCCCCTCTCCTGCGCCCCTGACTCCCCCGCCGCCCCACCCCCCCCGTCGGAGGGAAAGACTATCGACGAGCCGATCACTGCACGGGGTTGTTCAACCGGCTAGCTGTCCGAGAAAGGAGGCTGCGCGCTAGGACCATCGGCGCCATCTTCCCGTCCCCGCCCGGGCGAACCCCAGAGCGCGCGCATTTGCCCCGCTGCCATCCCTACCAGCGCCTACTTCCGAGACCAAAGATCCCCTCCTCCGGAGCCGGAGGCACCCGCCGCCCGCCACCCGCCACCCGCCGCCGACCTGCCACAACACTCCGGAGGAGATGACTCATGCGGATACACACTCCGAATTCTCAATTCTGATCTCCCTCCCCCCTCCCACTATTTGGCTCCATGCGTGTGTTTTACAATTGGACGTGAGCGCGCTTATCTATCGATTGATATTTTGATCGATGCGTTCTTACCTCAACGTTTTAACCAGCCCCTCTCTACCTATATATTACATCCTTCCCTCGCATTCAATACAGTAATCCACATTTGCGGAGGACATTCGACACCCGAAAATATTTACAACCGCTCAATCTACTCGATTTATTTGATATCCCAAGATAATTGACGAACAAACGTGTATTGCACTTTACTTTTTTACATTTATGATTTTGATATCTGGTGAAAGGTCTATCGTATATATACGAACGCGTAGGATTCGCGAGTGTTTCCTTCGACGCGTTTACTGTCTGTCTGATGGTACATAGATGTGTATATACATACATACATATATAGACATAGAAGATAGGAGGTCTTTGAGACTAGTTCGCTTCGGGCGGTATGGGTTTTTACGAGCGACTCGCTTTTCGGCTCGCGATCCTACACACAGAGAAATGAAAACGCCTTCGGCCTAACTTTACGGTTCGAGTCGAAAATTATTATAGAGTTATACATGTATACGTATATACGTATATACATGAATATATACACACGACGTTTTTCTCATCTTTTTCTTCTTACCCCCAGAATAAATCCGTCCAGTTTTACGATCGTCTCCTTTTCCAAATAATTCCCCGAGTCGAAAATTAATTCGACCGCGAAATCGGTTTAATTTAAAAGGAAAGTTTGACATCGATGTTATTATCCAAAGTATATCCTATATATATGTATATACAAAATATCACTTTTCACCCTGACGATATAATACCGTTTGACGAATATCGCAAAGTCAAAAATACCTTCGAAAGTTTCGTACACCCGTATAGAAACTTTGTCTAATTATATGTGTTAAGGAATATTTCGCGAAACAACAATTACCAAGAGCAATTATCACCGTGCTCGAGGAAGAAAAAGTTATTACGACAAGTACAGTTTCAAATTTATAATTATTCCGAGTAGTATATACCGTTGGTATAAATATATATATATATCGCTTATTTGTACATGTAAATTTTCACTTTTCGTATATATTATATATATATACGTACCAACGTTAAAGACGATTGACAAATATTATAAGACAATACGCGCTTATATAGAAAATTCTTAACCAAAAGTCAGTTCAGTGTATACGTTCTACAAAACGTATCTCAGTTTCTATTGCACCTCGTGTGATTAAGGGCTTACCTATATATACCTCGTATTCCCATTATCGTAGTCTGGTCCCCCGCATGATACTAACATTACCTTCTACTTCATCCTGATCTCTATTACCTTTGTCCTTTACCGCAATTTCTTATCGTTATACCTTTACCTTCCGATTATGACAATGTTATAATTATACGATTATTACAATTATAGTGTGTTTTTAATTTCTTATCAATTTTTACAAACACAACGGTACTTACATCTTTTTAATTATTGAGTCTTCGATAGAAAAATGGATTTCGTGTATTAAATATATAGAATAGTCATTTTTATAGAAATAGGTGAAAAATGTTCTAATCAGTGTTTTCGCTCGCTTTGTCAATTTATAACAAATTTTTAATCCTTCGAAAGTGGGTTTCATCGAACAAGTTAATACCAAGCACACAAACGATTGATAAGACGTTAAATACGTTTTTGGCAAAATTTGATTAGGATATTAGAAAATATCGTACTTGTATATTTAGAAATATTTGTTTCAGAGTCGAAAAACATCTAAAGATAGAAACTGAAGTAACATGATTTCAAGATTATGATACTCATTCTATTAAATCGACTTTCATATTGAAAAAAAATCGTTTCACGACTGCAGGTAGATAGACTATTTTTCATGCCCTTATTTCCTAGCAACGTGACCATTTCAAATATACGTTAAATTCTATACGAGGGAATGATAGAACAATTATGGAAAGTATCATCTGTAACGATAACGTTGGGAATTATAAAAAAGTTAATTAAAAAATATAATAATTACGATACCAGCGAATTCTCTGAGAAATGACGAGATTTCGAGAGGAGAGAAAGAAGGAACTTAGGAGGACAATATCGGCAATCAACGTGAAGCTAAGCCGGTACCTCTTTACACGAGGACCCGAGTAATATCGCTCTAGCCGCGATTTACTCGTACATGTAGATAGAAGATTTGCCACCTTTATTCTTCCACTCCACCTTCTTTTATTCTTTCAAAAAGTCTTTTGGAGCTTCGTCTCGATTATTTTTTTTCTTCCACAATGACGTGTCCTTTGTCGCGCCGGATAACTTTAAGGAGTTTACGATTTCTTACCAGTACATTTTCAACAATAGTTTCTAAATTATCATTTTATGATATTTCTGGTTATTGCTCTTACGCGTGTTATCAATATTCTCTGAAGATTACGAGGGAATAATTGATGCTTTTACGTATATAGGTAAATTAAAAGATCCCATTGGGAATTGAAATTAAACTGCGAAAGATTTAGGAAAATCTGTAGGAAATTTTCCAAATAGTTTGAGTAAAGGGTATTTCCCGTGAATAGGAAACCAGAGATCGAGTGGACCCGCATTACTCGAGGACATTCGACACCCGAAAATATTTACAACCGCTCAATCTACTCGATTTATTTGATATCCCAAGATAATTGACGAACAAACGTATATTGCACTTTACTTTTTTACATTTATGATTTTGATATCTGGTGAAAGGTCTACGTATATATACGAACGCGTAGGATTCGCGAGTGTTTCCTTCGACGCGTTTACTGTCTGTCTGATGGTACATAGATGTGTATATACATATATACATATATAGACATAGAAGATAGGAGGTCTTTGAGACTAGTTCGCTTCGGGCGGTATGGGTTTTTACGAGCGACTCGCTTTTCGGCTCGCGATCCTACACACAGAGAAATGAAAACGCCTTCGGCCTAACTTTACGGTTCGAGTCGAAAATTATTATAGAGTTATACATGTATACGTATATACGTATATACATGAATATATACACACGACGTTTTCTCATCTTTTTCTTCTTACCCCCAGAATAAATCCGTCCAGTTTTACGATCGTCTCCTTTTCCAAATAATTCCCCGAGTCGAAAATTAATTCGACCGCGAAATCGGTTTAATTTAAAAGGAAAGTTTGACATCGATGTTATTATCCAAAGTATATCCTATATATATGTATATACAAAATATCACTTTTCACCCTGACGATATAATACCGTTTGACGAATATCGCAAAGTCAAAAATACCTTCGAAAGTTTCGTACACCCGTATAGAAACTTTGTCTAATTATATGTGTTAAGGAATATTTCGCGAAACAACAATTACCAAGAGCAATTATCACCGTGCTCGAGGAAGAAAAAGTTATTACGACAAGTACAGTTTCAAATTTATAATTATTCCGAGTAGTATATACCGTTGGTATAAATATATATATATATATCGCTTATTTGTACATGTAAATTTTCACTTTTCGTATATATTATGTGTATATATATACGTGCCAACGTTAAAGACGATTGACAAATATTATAAGACAATACGCGCTTATATAGAAAATTTTTCACCAAAAGTCAGTTCTATATATATATATGTTCCGCAAAACGTATCTCAGTTTCTATTGCACCTCGTGTGATTAAGGGCTTACCTATATATACCTCGTATTCCCATTATCGTAGTCTGGTCCCCCGCATGATACTAACATTACCTTCTACTTCATCCTGATCTCTATTACCTTTGTCCTTTACCGCAATTTCTTATCGTTATACCTTTACCTTCCGATTATGACAATGTTATAATTATACGATTATTACAATTATAGTGTGTTTTTAATTTCTTATCAATTTTTACAAACACAACGGTACTTACATTTTTTTAATTATTGAGTCTCCGATAGAAAAATGGATTTCGTGTATTAAATATATAGAATATAATCATTTTTATAGAAATAGGTGAAAAATGTTTCTAATCATTGTTTTCGCTCGCTTATTGGAATTAAATCAGCGGTTTCGTGTGACCTTTATAACAAATTTTTAATCCTTTCATCGAACAAGTTAAAACCAAGCGCAAAAGCGATTGATAAGACGTTAAATACATTTTTGGCAAAATTTGATATAGATATTAGAAAATATCGTCCTTGTATATTTAGAAATATTTGTTTCAGAGTCGAAAATAATAAGAAATTCTAAATCTATATCTTCTAAAATGATCTAAAGATAGAAACTGAAGTAACATGATTTCAAGATTATGATACTCATTCTATTAAATCGACTTTCATATTGAAAAAAAATCGTTTCACGACTGCAGGTAGATAGACTATTTTTCATGCCCTTATTTCCTAGCAACCATTTCAAATATACGTTAAATTCTATACGAGGGAATGATAGAACAATTATGGAAAGTATCATCTGTAACGATAACGTTGGGAATTATAAAAAAGTTAATTAAAAAATATAATAATTACGATACCAGCGAATTCTCTGAGAAATGACGAGATTTCGAGAGGAGAGAAAGAAGGAACTTAGGAGGACAATATCGGCAATCAACGTGAAGCTAAGCCGGTACCTCTTTACACGAGGACCCGAGTAATATCGCTCTAGCCGCGATTTACTCGTACATGTAGATAGAAGATTTGCCACCTTTATTCTTCCACTCCACCTTCTTTTATTCTTTCAAAAAGTCTTTTGGAGCTTCGTCTCGATTATTTTTTTTCTTCCACAATGACGTGTCCTTTGTCGCGCCGGATAACTTTAAGGAGTTTACGATTTCTTACCAGTACATTTTCAACAATAGTTGCTAAATTATCATTTTTATGATATTTCTGGTTATTGCTCTTACGCGTGTTATCAATATTCTCTGAAGATTACGAGGGAATAATTGATGCTTTTACGTATATAGGTAAATTAAAAGATCCCATTGGGAATTGAAATTAAACGATGCGAAAGATTTAGGAAAATCTGTAGGAAATTTTCCAAATAGTTTGAGTAAAGGGTATTTCCCGTGAATAGGAAACCAGAGATCGAGTGGACCCGCATTACTCGAGGATAGTCGAAAATAATATCTCTACAAATATTACGAACAGATTTATGGAACCAAATATGCTAAAGAAATCAGCGTTAAGTATACGCACGCGTATATCGCTCCGGAATTCGCCAAATTTATTTTTGACAATATCATTATTTCGTATAGCGAAGCTTCGTTTATCCCCGCTAGTACGCGATAAATTTCGCACGAGGAAGTGAAAATTATCCGTACAGTCGAATGTGCGCTCCGGACGTGTATATCTGAAACTCGAGGTAGTTTTGAATTCGTCGAATTTTTACGCACTCGACAGATGGTAATTTAATCTTTTATCGATATTATCAGGTATATTAAGTTGCCCGTTTTACGAAGCCATCCGGAGCAAATAATGCGCTCTAAGTGCATTAGCGCATTCGAGCGAACAAAAAAAAAATGGCCGATCGAATGCATTATCGCGTCTCGAGTATTAATGAATCGTACTGTGTATCTTTGCCTTTGTACGTTTTATACATTAGTGATTAACGAAATCACTTCATTTCCTTTTTTTTCATGTCATTCACGAACGATTGATCGTTTCGCACTTAATTTTCAATTAAAATATTTTCCTTAGGCGAGAAAGTGATGTATAATATCCAGATTTCGATTCTGTACTTTGTAGAAACATCGTAAAAATACACATTATTTGAAAATAAATCCTATTTTTTTTTTAAATTTTGAAGAATTTATATCGATATTTCCGAAGCACAGTCATTTTTCGCATCAAGTACGATAATTCGGCATCGCGATTCGCGAAATTTTCTAGTACATGCGACTATAACAGAAAAAAAATTTAGAAAACAATTTGAAAAACGAAAAAATTATTTTCTTCCTCGGTATAGTAATAATAAATAATTTTTGACATAAAAAAATTGTTTACAAATTTATAAATTAATAGATCAAGTATAAAAGTATAATGTTTGACACTGCGTATATACGGAGAAAACGGTTTTTAGTAAAAACGACAATGTTATTAAGTAATTGACAAATAGACTAGGTAATTATTATAAAAATTATTATCTTTTATAGGTAAAATTTACCAAATTTGGATAGTAAATATCAATAAATTTTTAGAAATATTTTACCATCAAAAATTTTTTATAGTTTATCAATAGTCTGTCGATCTATTAGTCAATAACAACTGTAATGTTTACTGCTACTTTTTTCTTCGTGTGTATATATAGATGAGAGTTTTACAGATTCTCATTACGTGTAAAACAGCGTTGAATACAAATATATTTATACATTTAAATAGCATAAATTGGTGACCGGTGACTATAAATCGAACGACAATCGTTAAATCGTCGCGCAGTGGGTGATAAATCAAAATGATTCGTAAGCTCATATATATAAGTAAATAGATTTATAAACGAGGTAATCTACGTGACGGTATATATAAAAGATGAAAGGCAATCCGAGTTTCCGGGTTGGTGCAGGGCTCAAAGGTAATGCCACGTACATATACACGCGTATACGCAATAAAGGATAAACGAGACCATAGGAATTCGCAGGTGCATAATGTATCAGCGCCACCTCGAAAAATAATCCATCCCTCTCTCACTCTCTCTCTCTCTCTCTCTCTACATATATCGGGAGTAGAGTTCGAAGCTGCGTGCGCAACCTCCGAAATCTCTCGTCGACGGAGAAGAAGCTTTTCGGGGATGAAGCGCTCGAGTAAAATTCAACCCTGCCTTCCTTTCCTCGTTGGGAAAAAGCTCGTGGGGCGCGCATGAGCACACGAAGGTATCGCGTAGCGAGGTGGCGCGAAATTTTCGCGAATCGATTATTCGCGAACAGCTGCAGCGTTGTCGACCACCGACCGCCCGTACTTCCTTCCTTCCTTCTTCCTTCTCCTCGCGATATATATCCCTCAGCTATTTCGGCTTTTCCTTTCTTTTTAAACAGATTATCCTCTATCGCCGCATCTCTTCTTTTATCGCCTTGTCTATCTTAATGATAGGTCACTTTATTCTACCTCTCGTTAACCAACTTTACGAGCATTCGATCGACGCTCCTCTCTTCTATACTTTACTCTTTTTATTCACCGACGGATACGTCGATTTATCATAATTTTTATGCAGCATCTTCTTATTTTACGCAACGATACGCTCTTTCACAATTATTTTTATCGATACACCTATATCTCGCAGTACAGTTTTTAACTCAAATTGTCGATTTACAAAGTTTAGGACGTTCGAAAGTACCGATTCAAATTTCCATACAAAGTTAAAAGAAAAAATGAGGGGGAATGTTTCCTATTTTAACGAGTGAAAAGGAAAATTCAAGTTCCTCGCGAACGAAAAATTAATAACAGTCGATATCTCTACATATATATGTATATATATAGGGTTTCAAAGTAATCGCGTGTAGGCGACGTAAGCCTGTAAAACGGATAGCATCGGTGGTGGAGAGAACATAGGAATTCCATTTTCTAACTTTACAAAATCTTCTAGGAGGGATGATCAAAATCCATTAGGTGTATAGGATCCTAACCATCTGTAGAACAGTTCTACACCGACCGATTAACCAAAATAAATAAATCCTCGCGAACCGTCAAAGATGTAGTATAAAATATTTCTTATACTTACTTATACCCGGGACGTCTTTCTCTCTTTGGGTTTATATACTTGGCCCGTATCCGGTTCTTGCTTGTTTTCAAATTGATTCCACGTCGCGATAGCTTCCTCTCCGCCGAATTGCACTCGATAAAGTTCGAGCCCGCCGCCGGGGAAATTCGCCGGCTAATCAATTAACTTTTAGCTGCATTGGCTTCGACTACCGACGTCCTTTTTCCTTACCTTGCGTCTTTACTCTCAAACTCTCTATATATACCCCCAATTTATCTAACCTATATATATATATATTTTTTTTCTCCTCCCCCTCTTCTTTTCGAAGCCAAACGAAACAATTTATGTACCTATAACCGCGTAAACAATTTATTATATTGTTATTTTTACAAAGATGCGTTTAATATCGTGTGTTTAAATACAACATTTTTTTAATAAAGCATATACCCGAAATAAAAAAGAAAATTAATTAATTTCATAGTAAACTTTATTTATAAGTTAATATATTTCCTGTCGCATTCCTCGGAATGGATACATGTTTATTTTATTTATTTATTTATTTAACCAGAAAGAATTTACATAATAGAAAAATACATACATCATGCAAACCTCCCACAGAGATAAACGGAGTTATCTGGTGGTGGGACTGGTTACAAAAAGAAACTTAAAACTAACTTAAATATTAAACTAATCTAATATAATAAATCTTTAACAATTATTCAAAGTAACAAATAGTATACAACTGTAGCTAAAAGTAATTTGTGACGAATACAACAGAAAATAAAAACTTTTTTTTAAATATATTATTTTTAATCCATTTTTAATTTTTGATTTCTTATTTTGGTGCTTAAGATTTTCATATCGTTAGGTAACTATTAAATATATTTATTGCTTTGATAACTATTTTACAACTAATTGTTCTTCTTGTGCGAGGTAAAATTAAATTTTTTTTCCTCGTTATGCTGTTAGAAGACATAAAATTGCTTTTTAGAGATTCGTAATGGAACATTGAATCTAGTGTAAAAATCTGTTCAATACTTAGTGGATTATTTTCAATAATAAAATTATTCTTGTTTATAATTTTTAATAATTTTTTCTGCAAACTATGTAATATTTTCATATAATTATTATATGCACCACCCCAAGCTATATACCATATATTTATACTTTTAAATAGCATAAATTGGTGACCGGTGACTATAAATCGAACGACAATCGTTAAATCGTCGCGCAGTGGGTGATAAATCAAAATGATTCGTAAGCTCATATATATAAGTAAATAGATTTATAAACGAGGTAATCTACGTGACGGTATATATAAAAGATGAAAGGCAATCCGAGTTTCCGGGTTGGTGCAGGGCTCAAAGGTAATGCCACGTACATATACACGCGTATACGCAATAAAGGATAAACGAGACCATAGGAATTCGCAGGTGCATAATGTATCAGCGCCACCTCGAAAAATAATCCATCCCTCTCTCACTCTCTCTCTCTCTCTCTCTCTCTCTACATATATCGGGAGTAGAGTTCGAAGCTGCGTGCGCAACCTCCGAAATCTCTCGTCGACGGAGAAGAAGCTTTTCGGGGATGAAGCGCTCGAGTAAAATTCAACCCTGCCTTCCTTTCCTCGTTGGGAAAAAGCTCGTGGGGCGCGCATGAGCACACGAGGTATCGCGTAGCGAGGTGGCGCGAAATTTTCGCGAATCGATATTCGCGAACAGCTGCAGCGTTGTCGACCACCGACCGCCCGTACTTCCTCTTCCTTCTTCCTTCTCCTCGCGATATATATCCCTCAGCTATTTCGGCTTTTCCTTTCTTTTTAAACAGATATCCTCTATCGCCGCATCTCTTCTTTTATCGACTGTCTATCTTAATGATAGGTACCTTTATTCTACCTCTCGTTAACCAACTTTACGAGCATTTGATCGACGCTCCTCTCTTCTATACTTACTCTTTTTATTCACCGACGGATACGTCGATTATCATAATTTTTATGCAGCATCTTCTTATTTACGCAACGATTACGCTCTTTCACAATTATTTTTATCGATACACCTATATCTCGCAGTACAGTTTTTAACTCAATTGTCGATTTACAAAGTTTAGGACGTTCGAAAGTACCGATTCAAATTTCCATACAAAGTTAAAAAAAATGAGGGGAATGTTTCCTATTTTAACGAGTGAAAAGGAAAATTCAAGTTCCTCGCGAACGAAAATTAATAACAGTCGATATCTCTACATATATATGTATATATATAGGGTTTCAAAGTAATCGCGTGTAGGCGACGTAAGCCTGTAAAACGGATAGCATCGGTGGGTGGAGAGAACATAGGAATTCCATTTTCTAACTTTACAAAATCTTCTAGGAGGGATGATCAAAATCATTAGGTGTATAGGATCCTAACCATCTGTAGAACAGTTTCTACCACCGACCGATTAACCAAAATAAATAAATCCTCGCGAACCGTCAAGATGAGTATAAAATATTTCTTATACTTACTTCTACCCGGGACGTCTTTCTCTCTTTGGTGTTATATAATTGGCCGTATCCGGTTCTTGCTTGTTTTCAAATGATTCCACGTCGCGATAGCTTCCTCTCCGCCGAATTGCACTCGATAAAGTTCGAGCCCGCCGCCGGGGAAATTCGCCGGCTAATCAATTAACTTTTAGCTGCATTGGCTTCGACTACCGACGTCCTTTTTCCTTACCTTGCGTCTTTACTCTCAAACTCTCTATATATACCCCCAATTTATCTAACCTATATATATATATATATATATATATTTTTTTTCTCCTCCCCCTCTTCTTTTTCGAAGCCAAACGAAACAATTTATGTACCTATAACCGCGTAAACAATTTATTATATTGTTATTTTTACAAAGATGCGTTTAATATCGTGTGTTTAAATACAACATTTTTTTTAATAAAGCATATACCCGAAATAAAAAAGAAAATTAATTAATTTCATAGTAAACTTTATTTATAAGTTAATATATTTCCTGTCGCATTCCTCGGAATGGGATACATGTTTATTTTTATTTATTTATTTATTTAACCAGAAAAGAATTTACATAATAGAAAATACATACATCATGCAAACCTCCCACAGAGATAAACGGAGTTATCTGTTGGTGGGACTGGTTACAAAAAGAAACTTAAAACTAACTTAAATATTAACTAATCTAATATAATAAATCTTTAACAATTATTCAAAGTAACAAATAGTATACAACTGTAGCTAAAAGTAATTTGTGACGAATACAACAGAAAATAAAAACTTTTTTTTAATATATTATTTTTAATCCATTTTTTAATTTTTGATTTCTTATTTTTGGTGCTTAAGATTTTCATATCGTTAGGTAACATATTAAATATATTTATTGCTTTGATATAACTATTTTTACAACTAATTGTTCTTCTTGTGCGAGGTAAAATTAAATTTTTTTCCTCGTTATGCTGTTAGAAGACATAAAATTGCTTTTTAGAGATTCGTAATGGAACATTAATGAATCTAGTGTAAAAATCTGTTCAATACTTAGTGGATTATTTTCAATAATAAAATTATTCTTGTTTATAATTTTTAATAATTTTTTCTGCAAACTATGTAATATTTTCATATAATTATTATGCACCACCCCAAGCTATTATACCATAACTAATTATACTATTAAATAAAGCATAATATATCATTCTAAGCGTATCCAGGTTCATAATCTTGGCCAGTTTATGAAACACAAAGATAAGATATTTTGTTTTATTAACAATATATTCAATGTGTTTACCCCAACTCATTCTAAAGTCAAAAATTACACCTAGGTATTTGGTATACTCAACTCTATTTATGTTAACATTATTTATATGAATATTAAAATTATTAACCT
Organism: Theocolax elegans; assembly: GCA_026168455.1. NCBI lineage: Eukaryota > Metazoa > Arthropoda > Insecta > Hymenoptera > Cerocephalidae > Theocolax > Theocolax elegans. The sequence continues at coordinate 76,687,288 of CM047427.1, read as the reverse complement.
CAGGTACACTATCGCAATAATTTCCAAATGTAATATAAGTTGTTTTTTTAACATTTAAAGACAATTTATTAGTAGCCAACCAATTGGAGATTGATTCTAATTCGCTATTCATTAAACATTCAACTTCTTTCCAATTTTTACCAGTGACAATTATTGCAGTGTCATCTGCATATGAGATAATATTATCTGCTAACATATCATTTACATATAAAATAAATAACAGTGGTCCCAATATTGTACCTTGAGGAACACCAGTTTTTACTGTCATATTAGAACTAAAAACGTTATCTAATTTAACTCTTTGTTGTCTATTCGATAAATACATTTCATGATATCATAAGCACCACCTCTTATTCCATAGTTATATAACTTATTCAGTAATATAATATGTGTAAATATAATATATGTATAAAGTAATATTAAATTAACGTTAAATAATTTACCTGAAATTAATAATATTCGAAAATCTACTTACTCTAATACGTTATAGATTATTTAGGGCACTCATTATGCAGTCTGTGAATAACACTTTTGGATTTCTTCTTTCTTCAGATGGCTATTGTATATTCGATCCGTAGTCCTGTAATTAAAATTTGTTTTCTCTTAAAGTTGATCGATGTTCCACTAGTTCATATTTTGTTCCACTCGGTTTTCGTATGGTCATTTATTAAGCTGAAAAAATCTTCTATATATACCCCCAATTTATCTAACCTATATATATATATTTTTTTTTCTCCTCCCCCTCTTCTTTTTCGAAGCCAAACGAAACAATTTATGTACCTATAACCGCGTAAACAATTTATTATATTGTTATTTTTACAAAGATGCGTTTAATATCGTGTGTTTAAATACAACATTTTTTTTAATAAAGCATATACCCGAAATAAAAAAGAAAATTAATTAATTTCATAGTAAACTTTATTTATAAGTTAATATATTTCCTGTCGCATTCCTCGGAATGGGATACATGTTTATTTTTATTTATTTATTTATTTAACCAGAAAAGAATTTACATAATAGAAAATACATACATCATGCAAACCTCCCACAGAGATAAACGGAGTTATCTGTTGGTGGGACTGGTTACAAAAAGAAACTTAAAACTAACTTAAATATTAAACTAATCTAATATAATAAATCTTTAACAATTATTCAAAGTAACAAATAGTATACAACTGTAGCTAAAAGTAATTTGTGACGAATACAACAGAAAATAAAAACTTTTTTTTAATATATATTATTTTTAATCCATTTTTTTAATTTTTGATTTCTTATTTTTGGTGCTTAAGATTTTCATATCGTTAGGTAAACATAGTAAATATATTTATTGCTTTGATATAACTATTTTTACAACTAATTGTTCTTCTTGTGCGAGGTAAATTAAAATTTTTTTTTCCTCGTTATGCTGTTAGAAGATAAAATGCTTTTAGAGATTCGTAATGGAACATTAATGAATCTAGTGTAAAAATCTGTTCAATACTTAGTGGATATTTTCAATAATAAAATTATTCTTGTTTATAATTTTTAATAATTTTTTCTGCAAACTATGTAATATTTTTCATATAATTTATTATATGCACCACCCCAAGCTATTATACCATAACTAATTATACTATTAATAAAGCATAATATATCATTCTAAGCGTATCCAGGTTCATAATCTTGGCCAGTTTTATGAAACACAAAGATAAGATATTTGGTTTTATAACAATATATTCAATGTGTTTACCCCAACTCATTCTAAAGTCAAAATTACACCTAGGTATTTGGTATACTCAACTCTATTTATGTTAACATTATTATATGAATCTTAAAATTATTAACCTCAGGTACACTATCGCAATAATTTCCAAATGTAATATAAGTTGTTTTTTTAACATTTAAAGACAATTTATTAGTAGCCAACCAATTGGAGATTGATTCTAATTCGTATTCATTAAACATTCAACTTCTTTCCAATTTTTACCAGTGACAATTATTGCAGTGTCATCTGCATATGAGATAATATTATCTGTCTAACTATCATTTACATATAAAATAAATAACAGTGGTCCCAATATTGTACCTTGAGGGAACACCAGTTTTTACTGTCATATTAGAACTAAAAACGTTATCTAATTTAACTCTTTGTTGTCTATTCGATAAATAACATTTCATGATATCATAAGCACCACCTATTTTCCATAGTTATATAACTTATTCAGTAATATAATATGTGTTAATATAATATATGTATAAGTAATATTAAATTAACGTTAAATAATTTACCTAAAATTAATAATATTCGAAAATCTACTTTCTCTAATACGTTATAGATTATTTAGGGTACTCATTATATGCAGTCTGTGAATAACACTTTTGGATTTCTTCTTTCTTCAGATGGCTATTGTATATTCGATCCGTAGTCCTGTAATTAAAATTTGTTTTCTCTTAAAGTTGATCGATGTTCCACTAGTTCATATTTTGTTCCACTCGGTTTTCGTATGGTCATTTATTAAGCTGAAAAAATCTTCTTTATGTACAGTTGCTTATTAAATATTATAATATTACAAATTACGAGCTTACATAAATTTGGGTTTCACATTTTTTGCATGAACCCTAGTCAAATTTAATCTTACTCCCTGTGGTTGTAAAATGAACATTTTTAAATTTTACACTCCAATAAACTGTACAATTCTCCAAAAAATATACGACAATGACAATGATATTTACAATACTAATGTATGTATGTATAGGAGTATTAGAACTTTTTATTTCTAAATTAAAGTCTTAAATAATTTAAACTTGTTGAGTTATTGTAATGTTAAATATCTGTAAGGTTATTTTCGTCAATCTATTAGTTTCTGTTATAATTTACACACATTTTTTAATTTATCAATTGGTTCATTTACCTTCACCCTCTGCACTCCCTCTAAGGCTTACAGATCTTGATCCACTCCTCATTCTCGATTCGCACCCTGTCTGTCTCTCAATATTTATGTATTTCAGGCATATCCTTCGATCCATTAAATTACATTTATCGTTTACTTATATTTCCAAGTACTTATACTGTTGCAAAAAAGGTTATGTAACTCATCGTATACGATTTATATTCTTGTCTCATCATATGTGATGTTTGACCCAAAAATAGTAAAAATTAAAAGTAATAGTAAATTAACAACGTTGAGCTCTCATGTTTGCTTTAGACAATATACATGAATTTTTCCAAATTTCTTATTTAAGAATTTCAGTATGTTTTTGGGCTTGGAAAATGTCGTGTTCTTTTCCGATAGAAAATTACCGGCACAGCATTAATTACTTTAATAAGTAAGTAATTTTTAATATAATCAAGGGGCGCGTGTCGCGCACCCGAGGCAAGTATCGGTACGCGGCACTAGCCCTATATACAGCTAAAACAAACCTTTAATTTTTACTTTCTTAATTTTTTAATGTACATCTTTTTTTATACGTTTCAATTACAAATACTCAAAACTTTTACGATTATTTTTTTCAGATACTTAAATGACTATTTTGAGCAAAACTTTTGGACTAAAAAAGGCTATAATTCTCTGTAATTTATATTCAAAATCTCGTTAATAAATTTAAAAGAACAAATTTTTTTATCTATTTTCTAAAATATGCATTATTTGGATTGTATACTACAATTAGCATAAATAAAAAAAATTGAAAGAGAATAATTAATGATATTGTAAATATTTATAAATACGAACAAAATTTTCCCGTATGCTACTAGATATCACTGGTTATTACTTATATACACAACCGATCCAAAAGTGTATTTAAACAGGCATACATAATTTAAGTATCGAGCACGCATAATTCTCGCGTAATAATTGAAATGATTACTCGGATTAAAGAAGCATTTAAACAATAAAGCTTAAAATTGACGAGCAATCATTTGAATTAATTGATTTGAAATTAATCATCACGTCTAATTGAAATTTCATTTTCGTAAGTTTTCGCGTAGGACACGTCCTGATGGCATTTCCGGATGTGTATGCGGGCATTCCCTGTTTAAACTTGGTTAATGCAAGTCCCTAAGATTTATGTAACTTTACGTCTAACAGGCCTCCTATATACCAAGAAAATTACGTAATTCTACAACAACAATATGCTACACCAGCTTCGGGATGCAACTTTAGTTTTCATGCTGTTTAAACTCGAGAAATTACTATTGATCGATATGCGATCGTCAACTATTTCGAGATTATTTCACCATCACTAACTATATTGGTTTATAAACTCCAACGAACTATGCAATATCAATGAATTGTAACACTTTTAAACAATTATTTACATTTTTAAATAATAAGTGAATGTTGTCAGAGTAAATAATATAAAATAGAGGTCAAACTCGTAACGTTACCAACCGAGTCACTTAGCGACCAAGAAGTACTGTTTTTTTCTAAAATTAATCATTTATATTAAAATGTATATAAATTTTACTAAAATTATATTAAAATTAATCGTTTTAAAAATGTAAACTGCCCCTACAACTGGTATTCAAATAATTATAAAGAGGTGGTTTCTCAACTTGTATCCTCCCTACCTTATCAACGTAATGTGACATTAAATTATACATGTTTAAAAAATTCTATTAATTTATATAATTTTAAGAGTTTGTTGACCTTTCTATATAATAAGCCACCGTCTGTGTACTAAATTTAAGACAGTAATATTTACTACTTTTTAAGAACCATTCTTTACCAAAAACTTTAAAAATATTTTATCCCATTTTCAACAAAACTTAATATTGAACAACTTGTTGGTAAGAGATTGTTATCTGAAACTAATAATTATTATTGTTATAATTTGTTACACTGATAAATTATTTATAAACGTATAACAAAGGACTCTCCTTAAAATCCATTTAAAATTTTAAGGGGATTCGTCAAACTTGTTTTGTTATTATCCGAGTCATTTATCTACTGAGAGATGCTGTTTTTGCATAAATTAATATTTTGCATACAAATTTTAGGAACCTCATGAGAATGTTGGCCTTTGTAACGATACAATATATAACGGTTAAAGGTTCAAGATTGAATGACGCAGTAGCGAGATTGTTTAACAAATTTTTAAAACATTAGTACATATCGACTAAAATTTTTTAAAGCAAACTCATTACCTATTGCACCAATCATGCTCGAACTTTCCACAATCATACATTGTATCGTCACAAAGGTAATATTCTCACGATTTTCCTTAAATTTTTATGTGAAATATTAATTTATGCAAAAACAGTACATTTCAGTTGGTAAATGTCTCCGATAGTAACTTCACGAGTGTAAAATCCTCTTAACATTCATTTTATACGTTGGAAGAAATTAATTTAAAAATTTAATTGTTTTAAAAATGTAAAAACCATTATCTTTTATTAAAAATAATCGTCAGAAATTTAACACTTTTCGAAAGTTTAATATTCCCAATATACACATTCTACCGTTAATTATGACACTTCAGGGTTTAGAGTATAGATACATAGATATATACGTCGACTAGATCTAATTGTCTAACAACCAACACTGAGCTTCTCTTTTTATTATTTATTTTACGTTTTATATAGATTGAATCTGGGAAATATATTCAAGGGAATTTTTTCGGCAATGTGATTCGAGAGGTAAACAACGTTACATATATATATAAGCAACAGAATCTCAAATCTCTTTCGCGGAGTTTTATGAAAAATGGACTTTTGTTTCGGAAAGTCGGACAAGTTTCCTCCCTACGTATCTACGAGGGATACACACCCATATATATTATGCGGCGATGTATGATTTTTAACTGTACTTTAGAGAGAACGCAAAAAAAGGCCCGACGGTTTAAATGACTGGTGATACGATCGGTATATAAATATAAGAAAGGTTGTTGGATTTCAACAAAACGACATAATTATTCGAAAATGCGAGTAAACGTAATACGTTTATATAGACAAATGTATATATACGCGGAGACGTTTATTTTCGTCAAATTTTAATGAACATTAAAAATAGTATAAAGCTTGTTAAGTCGATGGGGATAAAGTAAGTGAAAAGAGACGATCTGAAACAGCCGTTACTATACTTGTGAACTTTTAATTACAAATTATGCGAAATATCTCGAGGTAGTAATTACCCACTTCGAACGGAGAAACTGGCACAGCTTTAAAAAGTTTTACCAATTCTCACGCGAAAATATATACTTTACCTATATATGTGCAAAGTCGAACAAAAAATAAAAAAAAATAATGTTTTTTAATGAAAAATCGGAGCACGCGATGCAACGTATATACAGACATTGACACAAGAGGAGTCAGATAAATTTTGAAGGTAAAAAAAATGATTATTACGCGTACGTGTAAAAAGGTTAACAACAACAAATTCGCTAGCTCCGAGGATTTCTCGAATTTTTCGACAATTCCAAATTATGCACGAGTCGTTGGCAATATCCGTAAGTACGCGAGAAAAAAACGAGGGCACGATCTTTTGAATCGTGGGACACGACGTTTCTCGAACGACATTCCACTCGATAAATTCCGCTCTTCTTTTCCCACCGGCTCGTCGAGACTTCGAGCCCTCCTCCCTGTGTCTTTCTTTCTCTCCTTCGTCCCTCTTTCTTGCCCTCTTCTTTTCATAAACTGTCCCTTACTTTTCCGCGTGGAAATTTTTAAAGAAAGACAAGAGCGTGTACTCGTCTCTCCGTCGCGCGTGATACGCAAATTATCCGTATACAGCTACAATTAAGATATTCGGCTCGGTAAAGTGTATCCGCAATGAATATTTCGACTGGAAATTGAAACAAATTTTTTTCGGTATAAAACATATAGACACTTTTTTAAAAAACAAAAATAAATCATATTTTTAACCTCAAAGCATATATGAATGATAATGAAATTTCTGCATCGCTCGCGTTGAATGATATACATATTTATTGTGGCAAATAACTAATACGCAAATGTTAAACGAGGAAATGAATTTTTTCGAGAAACTCAGTATATAATCCGAGGAGGGGGGGTGTGCGCGTATATACGCGAGTGAGCCCATACCCATCACGGTTCGTAAACCACTCAAGATATCTCAACGAAACTCTGTATGAAAGTTTGTTTTTATTACCTCGAGTGTGCACTCCAAAATTTACCGAAGATCGATCGGTGTATTTTGGTTTTACGACTGTTTTAGGAAATTTCCAAAGATTCTTTTATCGATGAATATATATATATATAGATTTTTTAATAAACCTTCGACATATACCTATATATGCATATATGCATATATTATAGCAATGAAGAAACAGGAAATTTTTAAATGTTCTTTTTATATAGAATAATTTCCTTGATAAAAATTTGATGGGCTCAGTTAATCGATAGATAGCCACTGATGTATAGGAATATTTTACGAGAATATTATTTTTGTAATTTAACGAGATCTTACAAGGATATATATATAACGCGTTATGGATACACTACACGAGTTCCGTTCATTATTTAAATAAATATAATAAATTTATTTTTGTTCGGTATTTACGATATCTTAAATTTGCGGAATAAACAAAGTAGCTGAAACCGCCAGGAACGTATAGGTATGGGACAGCGATTTTTCATCGCAAGAATTTCAGTTCCAAAGTGATTTGAGTGATTCAACTATTTCGAAACCCAAACTTCAAATGGCTAAGGTAATTGTACCATAAATTGTATAGCTACTTGAAGAAGTTTTAACGTTTAATTAAAAAGTTTATTTGTACTATGTATCAATTTGTTGAATTATTTACAAAATGTAATATTGCATAATTTTTGTAAATGATAAATATACATATTGATGATAAAAATTTATAAATATAAAATTTAAAATAATTCAGCATATATATAGTAATAAATATATAAGTAACTAACATTTCGATCCTAATTTTATACATTCCTTGTTGTTGATCCCCTTGTTATTAATTTAACGAATACAACGAAAAATTATCTTATCTTCAATGTTCTGCATGAGACGTTGGTGATGACTTGCTCTCCGGGTAGTATTATATGCCAGTTTTTCTCCGGGTAGTATTATTACCAGTTTTTCGCTGATTATTTATTATTATTTTTTGGAATATAAAAATGATTTTAAATCAATCAGTTAGCTGTATGGTCTCGGGAGAATAAGAACAAATGGTACAATGAATGTCTCGATTATTAGCACCTATTTAACATACACCCGTGAAACGCACACGGGGAACGATCATTCACGAGTATATTCTTATGTGTATTCGTTATAAATTAAATAGTTATTATTATTTTATTGTTCATTTCAGCAAATGCATTTAATTGCACCAAAAGAATCTCGTAACCGAAATTCTTCAATATTGTTGGTATATTAATAATTAAATCTTACGGTAATTAATTAAAAAATTGCATAAGGAATCGCGGAAATTTTGCTACAGAACCAAAACTGTTGTTATGGTTAATCTATTTATCACATTCACCGAAGAAATTTTTACTTATTTTATACGAATATATATATTTCATTTATGATTATTTCAAATACCAAGAATAACTATACGAAATGATGAACATTGTCGACCATGAGAAACTAAACCCAACACATGTTGAAGAACGAACGTCTTTGAATAACGTCAACGACTCTCGAATAATCCCGCAGGTGTGTTAAAATGAAATTTGAACTAGGTAAAAAGCGAAACAATTAATTCGCAGGTATAAGTGCAAGAACGAAAGGACATCTCGAAAACTCAAATGAAATGAATGGCAAGGGTAGAATGAAATATCTTATTCACGTAGAGGAAATGCTACTGTGTGGTTTTTCTTAAGGTATAGAGAGTCGTAACCACACCGGAGTTAGAAATGCGGGCTACCGCAAACGTAGACGCGCGCACGCCTTGGACTGTCACGAGCAGAGATCGGTTGGTATATATATATATACCTGTGAGTGTGCGAGTGCGATCGACACTAACAAATGTACGTGTGTATATATATATATATATATATAGGATCGCTAACTCGATTTACTCGAGGAAAGGTAAACCGCGGTAATCGATGAGGCGAGATGCGCGCGTATGGAGAGATTTTACCGAAAGGGTAATCGATCGATCGTCGTCTATATAGGTATATATAGGTATACATACCGATTGTATACCCGGTGGTATGCAAGAGGCTTTGACGGGTATGACAATGTGTCGCGTGTGCGGCGTGGTGCGCCTCCTCCGCGTACGGTGCGTGAACACCTCGTTTTACCTCGGTGCCTCCTGTTCAACGTACCACCTCCGCTGCTTGTCTATCGCAATTCGATAACCGATTTTACAACTATTTACTCTCGCTACTTTTTACCTCGCATTCTATATCAGCTTGGTTATACGAACAATTCGCAATATCCCTATAATTATTTAAATAAATCAAATTGTTCGATAAATTTATTTATCGAGAATATGTATATGTATCCTTCGTTTATTATACCATCGTACCAACACATTTTTTTCCTTGCTTTGTATGTTAGATTATTTAATTATTCTAACAAATAATAATTGGGTTAAAGGTGTACGTTGAAAAGTTTGTACTTAATTATTATGTGCTCGCAACGATCGATGAAATTGAGTAACGATGCTGGTTTGCGCGCGATAACTATTTCGTATACGTTTACGCGGGATAAAAGAAATTTGAGTAAACGTTACTCGAGTCACTTCAGTCCACTCTAAATACGAAAGTGTAAAAATTGACGTTACAATATGTATAAATCGAGAATTTTTTACACATTAGAATAGTATGAAATTTTAGAATTACACATTTTTAAAAGTGATAGATTTATTGTAAGTGATACGAGTAAATAATGATTAGATGACGCTTCAATACAAGCTTAAGAAATTAACATAATAATTTTATAAAGTATAAGAATATCTTTCAAATACTTTTTTACACGTGTAAAAGGTATACGTTTTACGATGTAACCTCGATTAATATTTTGGTAAGTCAACATTCATTTTGTACTAGGTAAAATTATTGCTTGAAATTTTATACTTTATAAAAGTGTAATACTCGTCATTTTTACATTTTACTATCTATTTTTACACTTTGGGACTGAGAGTGTAAGTATATCTTTTTTCTACATGGGTCATATAAAAAATTTACATGGTTTAGTCAATTTTAGTAATTTATTGAACTAGAACTTTTGTATTATTATTTATTTAACTATACATAAGTGACTTTAAGTAATAAATGTCGTAGAAAAAAAAATGAAATAATTTAATCAGCAAAAATATATTCGTTGCTGACTAATGACATTGTTCACGACATTCTCAGAGAAATGAAAATCGAATGCTCGACTAACAGATTTGTAACAATACTATATTGAAGACATCATGGATCAAGATATCAAGTAAATTTTACTAAAGTTAAATCTCTTTACTTAACTTTTTCTCCGTATGTTATGGTTTAATATTTTACCTTTATCACGAACAAAAGTTGACAAGATAATTATAATGTATGTATGTATGTAATAACGTTGTATATAAGTGCAGTATACGAATGACGTTCGAGAGCACAAATAAAAAAGAAGAGGAGATATACAATTTAGGGAAGGATGGTAAAAGATATTGTTAAAATAGAAATAGGCGATAAAGGTACCGAGAATTTGATAGTCACGCGAATAAAAGAAATTTAACGTAAAACTATTTCCCGAACAGCGTGCAGAACTCTGAAGGTGCATCGTCGCGCGACATACAAAAGGGAGCGCGGAAAAAGAGCCGCTTCAAAGTCGTATTGTCTCGATTTTCTCTCCGTCTCGTTTCTCTCTACTTATAAGTAGGATAAGTATCAGTTCGCTCTCGGGTTCTGTTTCTCAATTTCCAGAGGTACAGCTTTACTCCGGCTTTACTCCCAAATTATTTCTCTTCCTCCTTCTCTCTCTCTCTCTCTCTCTCTCTCTCTCTCTCTCTGCGAGGCAGCAACTTGACCGGCTTCGTTTAACCTCTAACCCGAACTATCAGTTTCCATATTTTATTATTAAATATTGGATATTTAATATCAATAATTTTATTCACGTATATTATTATCCAAAATTTGATTTATATTTTTTACATTTTTTTTTTATTAATTTATATCAAATTTATATAAGTATTGCATTTATCGGTCTGTTCGATATTGCATCGAAACAATGATCATTAGAGTAACATTTGAATTAAAATACATGTTAGCTGAATCGCATCGGGTGGATCTCCGCTGTACACTTCTGGTATAATGCACATCGCCATCAACGATATTGTCGCATATATCTTACAAACTTGAGGTTGTCGCGGAGCACGAATCTCTCGAGTTTGCGAAGGCATTGAACTGTCCTCTCGAAAACCAAAGAAACTGGAAGCACCAACTAGATATCGGCGAACGCCACACCAATATTCTATTCGATCTAAATTTGATTTTTTCTTGATCATCAATTTATACTATTTTAAAAATATTTGGGGATCACAATTAATAGTAATTTAAAATGTAACTGCCACGTCGAATATAATAATGAAAACTAGAAACTTGCTTCTTATTTATAGAAAATTATTAAATGTTAAATCAATCTAAAATTTATGGAAAAACTACTAGATAATCTACAAAAAAGGATGTTTAAAATAATTATTAAAGATAATGACTATAAATCACATACCTATTACACATTTTTTACTTCAATTCCACTATATGTATCACTACCATGAAATAAAAGGTTCTTAGCTTCAAATAGTAAAATACGAAATAAAACTTTGAATTTACCAGCAATTGATAAACTATATTAGCTTTAAGAGTAGCACAAAATTATAATACAATTAAATATGATATTTTAAATTTTTGGCTCTAAATTTTTTGACACTAATATTTTCTCTAAATAAAATATTATGATTGTCTTCTAAAAAAGTTCAAAACATTGTCTCAAAGTCAAAAAAATACCAAAGACTAAATTAGTGACTATATATATATACACGAAATAATATATATTTATTATGTTATCTAATTTAGAGATATTAGAAGTAACCAAATTTTTACTAATTCTTTGTATCCACTGAAACCTAAACTAGTTAATAAAGACATTGTTGTAATTGATGATATTGTTTTTATATCTACATGTAAATGTGATTCATCTAATCAACACAAAGAAATGTTCCCTCACTTTAGAGTTACTTGTGCAGTAAGGGGGGGGGGGGGAGTACCTTAATTTAAAATACACACTTACCGACATTAATGGATTTTTCAAATTTATCATTCAATCTCCATATTTCTTCAATTGTTTGAGTTAAGGCACATTCTACAATGTGTAACGACTGTACGAGTGCTAAAAAAATTTAGAAAAAATGAAAATTAAAAACTGTATTTGAAAAATTTATTGCAGAAATCTGTAATCAGTACAGACTCGCCTAAGGGGGTGCAATTTTATGCAAAACCCGAATACAGAAACACTAAATCATTCAATTGTAAGTCATTCTACAAAGTTTCAAGTCAATACAAGACACTCTAAAAAATTTCTGCCCCAAAGAATCTCGGATAATCGTACATTTTCGATGCAGAAATTTTTTAGAGTGTCTTTGTTGTATTGACTTGAAACTTTGTAGAATTACTTATTATTTAATTATCTAGTGCAGTTCTGTATTCGGATTTTACATAACATTGCGCATTTTTTTAAATAAATAGAATAATTTTTTTTTTGCTCAGTCGGTAACTTACCGCGTATGCCACCTCCTTAACATGTTCTGCTAGATTAAATAATATAGAAAAAATTGCTTTTGCTAGAAAAATGAATGCGTCCACTGAAAGTCTTACAACAGCTAGATTAATTTTAATAACATATTGGGTATAAGGTCACTGTATAGTATGCTGGTGATACTGGTCTAGTGAGAGCTTTATACATTACAATTAGTTTTAAGCTGTAGAATTAAATTTTTTGCCACCCTAAATACAAATAAATTAATTTGCATCTCTATAGGATTTTACTGCATTTGTGTAATCTTTTGTAAATTATGTTGGGTTAAATAAATAAATAAATAAATAAATAATATATATAACCTAATTGGGACGTATGTCAATTCGGATATATTACTTATATTATTATTTTAATTATTTATGGTATATTCCGATAAATAATTAAATAAATAAATAAAAATAATATATGATTAAAATTATTAATAATTTATTAAAAAAGTTATTGCGTACTTGATGTACCGTAATAATCTTCCATGGGAAATTCAAAGATTTTTTAATTTATTAAACAGATTTGTAATATAAGTTTTTGAATAATTAGATATACAAATTTTACAAATTCTTTGATTTTGACCTTTATAAAAGTGTTTTAGTTGGATGGATCATTTTCTGTATATATTTTGCATAAATACATCAATGTACCTATATTTTGAAGGTATTTATAAAATAAAACTCGGTGGATTTATAAACGTTTCATTAAATTATTACCAATTGGTTCGGAATTATGGGAAATAGAGTCGCGTCTGATTTGATATGAACAGTTAATCAGTCGTTAGTATAGTTTTATTAAAATTTGACTAATGCCAATTTAACGGTAAAAATTTCATTACCAATTTTTAGATTACGTCGTCGCGAACCTTCTAATACACATATCATTAATTAAAATAAACGTATATCTAATTACTGAACAATTGCGTATCTATCAAAGCAGATATATATATATACCATACGTAAAATTACAAACTCCAAATGTTTCTATATAATAACAAGTTAAATAATAAAATAATACAGAAAAATAATCTGGGACATACATTATAAAAAAATAATAATTTAACAACTTGACAATTGTGACAAATGATAATCGAATCGATAACACTGGTGCGTATATTACACAGCCGTGTCTTTACATATTGTTGGTAATCTGAAGTACAGGTTGCTCAGCGACGTACATAAAATATATGCAAACGCCCATGTTACTCGCAAAGATACTGCTAAGCCTTTTATTACGCTGAGAGGATTTTCGTAAACCACTTTTTTCTTTGAAGTTTTATCACGTACGAATTTAAATATGTTGGACTATATTAATCTTCTTGACTCACGTAAACATTTTAATCATTCAAAATGTGTGCATAAACGTATACGATTATAACCTTGACTAATTAAACATTTTTATTTTTAGGCACGTTCGTTACAGGCATATAAGTGCCTTATATTTTCACCATCGAGAAATCTATGAACCTAGAGAAATTGATTTATATCAACTTACTAATAAAAATTGTGTGCCCTTACCTAAAATGTTCGGATGATATATAAAAGCGTTAGTGCGAAAACACGGCTAATTTTTTATCGATTTGGCTAAAAATTATAGGATATCGTTTTCATAATATGACGGCTATTTCCAGCTAAACTAAACTAAAAAAATTATGCAAATATTTGACATTTTTAAATTTTGTTAAATCGTGTTTTGTACACTATTTCGAAATGTATTGCTTTCGTGTAAAAAGTGTAAATGGACGAAAAGTTCGTCTCAAAATGATAAAACTTTTTTTAAAGGACATTTTATGTTCAGAACAATTTTTTAAAGATTAATGTATAAAATCGGTGAAAACTATAAAAAAATGTACAAAGAATGTTTTTTCGCAATACATTGAAATGTATCATTCGTATATGTAAAAATTTTATATGAACGAAATATTCGTCTCAAACTTACAAAAATATTGGAAGCTTTTCCTTTAGAATAGATTTGTTTAAAGATGAACAGGTAACAAGAATCAATCAAATTATGATTCTAAATATTCCATTAAAACCGTTAAAGATACATTTACATTTAAAAGTAAATAAAAATATCGTAAACTTTTAATACAACTTAAATATTTTAAAAATTTCTTTGTTTTTTTTTACAGTATACCATTGTAACGATTGTGTCTAAAATGTAAAAGCTTAGTTTTTACACATAAATAACTAGTTAAATTATCTATACGACTCGCAATACCAATATTGAAATAGACAATAAAATTTATTTAAAAACTAATCGTATACAATAAACTCTGAATTATAAAAATTGGCGTAAGAATGTGCAGTAAATCGACAAGTTTATACTTTTGAAAAATGTTAAATTTAAAATGTAAAAAACACATTTTTTGTCGCACGTTTTACAAAAGTACAATACTTAATTGCAATTGCACTTTAAGATTTAGACTTACATCATAGATTATAAAGATAAAAACAAACGAATCATCTTAAAAATAAGTAAAACGGGAACTCGAAAATATGCACCAAATGATGTTCGACCGATCGGTTATAGGTGCGCATCATCGAACACAAAAATATCGAGGACGAGGTTGGTATAAGACATTGAACAAGCGGAAGGGTATATCGTTGAAGAATAAAAAAAAGAGAGTAAGAGTAGGAGTTTATTGGAGATGGTATTGTGTCGTCACGCGCATCCACTTGCCATCGCGAACGTTACTATACGCTTCCTCTATTCCTCTCCCTTTGGCTTGGAGCTGCTATACTATAGGTGTACATCCGATCACCAATGAAGACACGGCTCAAAACGATTTAATTCGGTTCAACGGTTTAACACCTGCTATTTTTTATGATGTAATAGTCGTCAACACGTATTACTTAACTTTAACCTATAGTCGATCATTCAAATAGCAAAAAGATTTTTTTAACGAAAAAGAGATTTAGTTTTTCTTAAAATATAAAGTAAATAAATAAATCGGACATCTAATGAAATAATATTTAAAAAACTAAACTTTATTCAAGATTTACAGGAAAGAGAGGATTGAATGCAGGGACGTATCGGGTGTAATGAGAACGAGAAATAAAAACTAAAATATTTAGAGTCAATGGAATAAAAAATATAAATACACTTTATTATAGTCATTTTTTCTTTTTTTTCATATATATAATAGTAATAATAATGATAATAATGATAATAATAATAATAATAATAATAATATATTGATAATAAAATTAATAACCTTGAAGCATGTATTAATCATTAGCAAGAACGTGATAAGTTTGTATTTGTTTCATTTTATTGTATTTCTTTTATTATTTTTTTTTTATAAAATTCATAGCAATGCCGTTCGTCATTGTAAAACTTCCTTATAATTATTAAATTAGCGTGTTACTTATATATATCAAATCTTAGTTTTACATATGAACCATTCGAAACACATCAGCGTTGTTTTTATCAACAAAGTTTCTGTTTTTATTTCCGCGCACAAACTATTTAAACGCATCTTTATACAAAACTTGACTAATCTGCTTCATTTGGAGCATATACCCAGCGTTTGATTTTACAATCTGAATTTAATAAAACGTATCTATATTTTTAATTTTTTTCCCTTTTCTTTTTTTCCCATTCGATTTTTCATATTTGTTCAGTGTGTTTATTTCATTTGACAATAATAAAAGTTGCTGGAAAAAAATGCAAAAACGTTTCCACTCCTACGTATCGAAAATATACATAACTTACATTGAATACAAATTATGTGCAATAATTGTAAACAAAAAAATAATAACTTTTATTTTATAAAAGTATTTTATTTACGTAAAAATTAACAGATTATAATATATAACTTTTGCTTTGATGTATGCTACACATAAAATTTCGTTTGAAACTCTATTTATCTTGCAAAAAAGAGTGTAATATTTGTATAAAAGAAAATTAAATTGACGATGATACAGCTTCCTCAATACTTTCTAGCTTAACGTAATAGACAAAAAAATAAAAACGTCGAAACATCACCCTTTTTTATCGGGGTATCGTGTGAATTGAACGCGCGCAACTCCGCAAATTCCATTAAATTGTGTTACTTGAAGTAAAACGTCTACGCCTGATTTACATTTATCGTTTTATTTGAATTATTTGAAATATTATTTCAAATAAATGACAGCTCCTGCTCCTAAATCATCAAACCAAAACATTAATTCATAAAATTTTACGCCGTACGTGTTCGGTCTAAAGATAATCACGGATACAAAAACGTCTTTTTATCGCCCTTATTAAATAACTTTATATACACTTAAGTAGTAAAGACTCGAGTCGAAGGAAGTTCCCTTTCACTACGGAAAACATAAATCCTCTTAAGGTAGAATTATGTAGATAAATCTGCGTGTTAAAATTTGAATAAGATAAAGATTTAATCTAATTCCTCGCACATTCAAGGAATCTTGCAATGTATGGTCTGAATGTTTGCCACATCAACAAATAATATTTACATCCCTGTATCACAGGCTAATGCGCCAACAAAGTCAATTGGAATTCATATTTTTTAACTGTACATATAATAAAATTAATAATAATAATAATATTAATAATAAAACATATCGATAGTCATGACATTATAATTTTTCTTCTCTTAAATATCAATCAAATCTAATTGTACTATAAAGCAGACATGTATCACTTTTGGTAAAAAAAGAACCAACTCATATTTGTTGCTTAAACTTTGCTCGACCAAAATGGCATTCAATCCAATAACTGTTTCCACGCTTATTTTTCTTTTTTCGGTTAATAATTAAAAATGTATCGTCATATTCATAGTTACACAAAACATGCAGTCTCCTCCGTTTCAGTGGATTGGAATTTACGATGCTCTGAATGTCTTGTCAGGCAAGACGCGTCCGGTCGCTCTGTGCTGGGTCGTTTAGTTATCGAATGCCAATTGATCCAGTTAATTAGTTTTCTTTTCATTGTATAGTTTAAAGATGTACCTAAACCTTCCTAAAAAATAAATATTTAAATATAAGATAAATTGATGTAAAATTGTCATATTGCTTTGTAATTTTGAAAGTTTGAAAATAATTACATTGCTAGGTTATATCTAACCAGTCATTGTGTATAGTTTTAAACTATTATTAGAATTTTATACGTAGAAATTTTAGTGATTGCGTTATGCAAAACAAATTGTTTGGAAGATACAAAATAAAATATTAGATTTTTTCAAGGATTTATATAAATTAGCTCTTACCATAAAGAAAGGATTGAAATAGAGCTAAATTACAACATCGTTCTCATCGGACGTTCGGGGAACAATGGACGTTGGCATTGGATTAATAGCACCACCTCTAGGACCATTTACAACGTGTCTTTCGACTACGTGATGATTGGTGTCTAAAGTACAATTTTCGTCAACGTCTATCGACAAGTTGACAGTGTGCGGCTTGGTACTGCTTATCGATCGTTCGGTATCTGGCACTTCACCTGTACAAGGAACATCTACTATTTATTCAAGAATAAGTATAAGAATAAACAAAAACGAATATATTTAATAATTCCCGTTGGTCTGTCCTTAAATTAGTTTTAAATATTAGCTGATAAAGAATTTCAGAAGTAATACTGATTCGAATTAAAAGTAAAAAATATAGAAATTTATAAAGTATTGATGCATGTAAAATACCATGTTAATGTTATGTTAAAATAGCAAAATTTTTATATAGACATCTGACTGTTATCATTTTAAACTTTTTAAGTGTCGTAAATACCAACCATTAATGCTGTGACAGTCAGAAACCATAAAAACAGTGCGTGAAGTAGCTTCTTCGATGTCGTTCACTTCGGCATCGGGTTCTCCAGTCGGTCGATCCGGTACTGTTTGAGAACCAAAGCTACTTCCCGAATTTTGAGAATCGCGCCGTTCAAATAGGCGCACGTGCTGCTGGTAAAACGGAAACTCTCTTTCAGGGTCAAAGGTACCACCTTGAGTGCCGGTTCTGGCACCATCGCGAATTAAAGGTGTCGAATCGTCCGCCTCCGAATCACTCTCTGAATCCGACTCAACCCGCTCATCGGCAGCAAAAACCTTACGCTTGCAAACCGGACATACTCGTCGATTTTTTGTTAACCACGGGTCGATACATTTCATATGATAAGCTGAAACAATTTTAATTCATTATTATCTCTTAACTAAATGCTACTTAACACGATGCGATAGTCTAATTACAAATCTAATTAGAGATCTACTTTTTAAAAACCCCAAAAATTGTATTAAAATATAGAATTAAAAATCTAATAAATTCCATATGTGATGTTCAAATAATACAAAAGAAACTTTCTAAAAATAATTAATTATAAATAAGCTAATAATACTTAATTTAAACTTAGACCTAATAAAAAATTTCAATAATTTTGAATTTAAAAGTATTTAAAAAATGTATAGATCTACAGAATAAATAAAGAACACTATAGAGTTTTAGGGAAGATCGATAAATTTTCAACAATCAATATTAAAAAATAACTGAGTGATAAATTCAAACCAACTACATGGATTATAGAGTTTCTTTTTTAAAAGTAAACCTATTTTTTATCAAATTTAAATTAGTATAAAATTATATAATCATTTAAATATATATTTATAAACAATATACGAATCTTCTTATAATTATAATTATAATTATAATTAATTACCGTGGGCACAAGGTAAAACTCTCAATTTTTCATTTTCAACATAGTCATCCAAGCATATAGCACAAGTTTCATATGGATCGCCTTTTGTATATTTATGTGTTGGTATTTTCTTTAAGCTCGAATTTGGTAATCGATGTCTTCGCTGCCTGCGTCTGTCTTTAATACATCTAACAATCTGAAAATTCAGAAGCATCGCAGTTCTAATTTATTTCTAATAAAATAGAATAGAAAGAAATTAGGAGCATTTTGTTCAATTAAGACAAATAATTGTAATACAGTGAATTTTTCACGATTAGCTAGCTATGTACACATACTATGTATCATGTATGTGTAAATACTATATTTAAGTATACGAGTCTTATGTAATTTTAAAATCTAAACAATTTATACGACATTAAAAGTTTGTAAATTTTTAAATAATTATCGAACGTAACGATTTAACGGCAATATAATTACATAAAAAAATGCGTCGTAATACTAGCAGAAAACTCTAAATATTTTCAAAATGATGGTTTGATATTATAAGACTCTGATAACAAATACAAAATTTTAGATGTAATTGTAGTAAAATGTGTAATAAACTTTATATTCATGCATATCTTTATAATAACCATTATCTTACCATGAAAATAACCATGACTAGAAAACAAATGCCTACAACAATGGCAAAAGGCAATAGCAGATGGGTATTGATATTAAGGGGTAAATCATTGATTAAAACAAAATAATCTTCTTCGTATGAGTAGGCTTGTCTGAGAAGTGAACCTGAAAATTCACTGACAAATACAGATGGAATAGTTATGTTTGTCCAATCTTTTGCAGACATTGGTTCTATAACAAAAATAATATATTAAAATTATAAAGATACTTATAAAAAATAAATAAAAATATTACAATTGTATTTTATTAAAATAATATTTTACATATTGAGTGTAAATATCTATAAGACAATGTAAAATACAAAATTTATATCTTACCCAAATCATTACTATTGACATTGTGTACTATTACAGCATCATAACCAGCCTTTTGAGCATTCCTAATTTTAGTTTCAAAAGTACAATTAAATCGAGCAATTAATACTATCCAATTATATCCATAATATTTTGAATCAATAGGTGGACCTCTTATATCTTGACATGCCATTGGAGGGTCAGCATATATAACTAAGCCCTTAAAATAGAAATATAATATAAATTATAATATATAATAAAGGGAAATCAATATAAAGATGTATAAATAATCAAGTAAACACATTACCTTGATACCTTCAGCAGGTATCACACCACCAAATTTGGCAGGCAGATCTCGAAATCCTTTTTCTACCTTGTGACTGTCTTTTATAGAGAATACTAGAATATCTGCGTTTACACAGCCAACGCAAAAGGTTGCCATTGCAAACCATAATTGCGTTGGCCAATTGAAATAGCGTTTGAGCATTTTTCAAATTTATTGCAAACGCCCTTGACACTCGCAGACCTCCAGTCTATGGTTTCATCTGAATGTAGCTTCCTTCAGGCAATACATATTAGTGATTCCAATTTACTATTGTGCTTAAAATAGCACTTATTGTTGTAGTCCTAAAATGAAATAATTTTTTGTTATAAGTTACAATTAATAAATCAAAGTAAGCTAAAAAGATAAATATTGGTAAATTTTTTTAATAAAAATATGCTTTAACAGAAGGTTTACACATTTTCAAAAATGTAATTAACAAGTTTAACTCGCAGTTGAAATGCAACCTAACCATGTATAGATGTACTTATCAGTTATTTTAAACTAAATATATATAAAATATAATTAAAAATAGAAAAATTACACTAAACCAAATGATACCAAATGCAACAGTAGATAAAAAATGTGGTATATTTCAGGAGGCTGAATAATAAAACTTATCTACATGAAACGAAGAGATAAAAGTAATTTTTTAAAAATGAAGGAAACAAGGCTCATCTGAATATTATAGCACTTGAAAGCCTTGTAAGATAAGATGTAAGATGTACATTGCAATTTTCATTGGAATGGCAAAGAACAATTTTGTATTGGAGTAATATAACATACATAAACACCATGATTAGCATTGACACTGTTTCACTTAAACAATCGAGTGTAAAAATAAAATGTATATTGAGTTTAATGTATAACGCACTCCATAATGACTAATATAAAGAGCATTGATAATATACTTATATGCTTTATCATTGGAATTATATACAGAAAATGAAGACATAGTCTAGCAAGCAGCAAAGCATTACCATTTCCTTCTTATCCCTACTTCCTTTTGCTTCTATGCAACACTGCACATTAAGAAGAAGTTAACTAGTATTACAAAACTGAGTCTCATTTAGTTACACTTTTAACGAACGTCGTTTCTCGCGCTTACCAGAGAAGATGGATGCATATAACAATGAACAGAAAAACGCCGAGAGAAGAGGAACGCTCGCGGCTCGCGATTACATTATAGCAGTCTTATGCTAGTAACCGCGTAATCTCGAAGTGACGTTTCGTTATACATAACGTGTTGAAAATTTCAATAGCGCGTAACTTATGCTTGAAGAAACTACATAAAAATTTTAGTGATTTTCAGTGAACCATCAAATAGTTCATCTATGTGTAGAATATAAATTGATTTTTTTTTAACAATTATCCTGTTTATGTAATTAACAGATGAGATGCTAGGAAATAAATTATTTAATTATTGCAGGTTTGCCTATCAAAAATACTAATTATTTCAAATATCTATGTTAAATAATAAAGTGATAGGTATTTGCATATTTGTTGCATAAAAAATAATTAAAAAGAACAGCAACTTTAAATAAAACTTTAATTGATACAGTGCTTAACAAAATAATCATTAAAATGTTTAATTAAAGTGTAAAAATTAAAATTATATTTTACTGTTTATTAACGACACATTGAATTGGCTTTTTTTTATCTTGTTGAATAAACTCTGATAATTATTGAATATAAACGCATAGCACTATACCTTCATTCAATATATTTTATGCACAAGAAATTGAAATGATACATGTTTGAGTGAGCCTTGAAATAAATACATAATAAATTGTAATAAATAAATTTAAAAAAATTTCAATTCTTAGTCTAAAATAATAAAAATAATAATTGATTAATCCATAGAGTACATCTTATATACTTAAAAGCAATATAAACATAATTAAATGATACAAATATGCATTGAATAATAATGAAGTATTAGATGATGTCTTCCTAACTATACAACGCTCCTAGTAAAATGTTTAATGAAACCAAGAATCAATTTATTAATCATTGCACACCCATTGTTATTAGTAATGTAAGAGTCATTGTTATAGAATAACTTGCAGCATACTGCGAACAAAAATAATGATTCTGAGGATATAAATAATGAACAATCTAAGTAATTCATCACTGCGTAATAAAAAAACAGATGTTGAGAGATAAGAAAGTGAAGCATCCACTTAAAAGAGCCAAAGTTTTACCTATAAGTATAACACAGTGTTTGGTAAAATACACAAAAACCTGAGGTTGGCGATAAGCATTTAAAGATCCTCGGTAAACCCGTGACGTAATTTATGACAGCTCGATGGCACTTGCGATTCGTCATGTATACGTGCGAGAGACAACGACCACTGTTCCAGAGAAAGAGAGAGATAGCGAAAACCAATCGAGTGGTAATATTTCTTAATTTCCAAAGGAGTAGGTTAATAAGTACGAATTAAGCTAAGCGAATCGATGATCACGACATAAGTATATCAATCAATCTGAGCAGAAAGAGATATACGTCAAAATCGTTTGACAAAGCTTGGATATTATATACTGCGCTCTCTCGTTTGTTTACAATACGCACCAACAGACTGAGAAAAAGAAAGAAACGCGAGAAACCTGATTTCTCTATAGCTATATATAAAATTTTAACTTGGTTAATTATATCGTACGCGTATAGAGACACATACACTCGCCGATTAAAAATGTTGTATAGGCTGGGACGCGGTGCACATTTGAAGGTATAAGCAGAAATCAGTTGGTCCCCATTAAATACAAACATTTAGAAGTTAGAGCCTTTTCGTGTCTCTTTAAAAAATATAATCATCGATGCAGAGGCGTGAGCGATTGTATAGGTAGAGTAGAACGTAGATACATACGACGTATATATATATGTGTGTATCTACACATACACACAGGCACACACACACGCACCACGAAAACGAATCGCACTTTGACGTTATTCGTTCACATTTCACTCGGCGATAATCGCGATCACGAGCATCTAATATTAATGCAACTGCGTTGTTCAAAACAAAGGAACAAAAAAAAAAGAAAGGAGCAACAAACAAATTGCATATATGGATTTCACATCCGTGCACAAGAGGTATATCGTATATGTATGTATGTATATATATATAGGTGATAGGAGGTATATAATATATAAAGGTGAAAAGGGAGTAAGTAAAGATACGATGTGTACGCATAAGAAGTAGTAAATTGCTTTTCTTGGCGTATCCGTGAAATAGGCGAGATGAGCTTACATTACGGCCCGGAATCCCAACCAATTTGGTAGCACCGTTGACATGAGGAATCGCCACGATATTATTCATCAACCTCGTACTCCCACCTCTGTCTCGCGCTTCTCCTTCTCTTTATATACTCTTGGACTTTTTATTTATCTACAGCTGCGTTCGGACCGCACGAACGACCGATATTTTTCGGCGTTTCTCCAAACGCGAATTTTTTTTTTTTACATGTACTACTATAGAGCCTATGATACTTTTCACAATCCACTGCGCTGTAAGTTGTAAGCCAACCCCAGTATATAACATTAAGCCATATACTTCAGCTATATGTAGAAGGAGTACTCGATGTTTTTGCTTTTGACTATCTCTCTCGATGTACTCACCGTCTGCGCAACTCGGCCTGTATTATATATGACGAATCCCGGACGCGGAAATTCGCTAACGCCACCTGCTGTTAGCCCGGCTACTTTTGAATCTTTTCCAAGATACAATACTACAATTAGTACTATTTTACTAATTAAAAAAATAAATATCGCACGCAATCTACAGATTACCACGATTTCATTTAAATGTTTAATAAAATTGAGGTTTTATTATTTTTAAAAATAAAAACGTTTATTCTGCAAGATATAACGTGTGGATGTACAAAAGTTAAAAAATTAATAAATATATTACGTAATATTGTTTATCGTAGGAATAAATTAACGAGTCGAAAATGTGCATGTCACCACTCTCTTTGTATATGCGTACATTCGGAATTATCTAACGTTCGCGTATATTATTGCCTACATACATAGATGTATATATATATCACCGACCTATTAAATTATACGTTTAGAGATTATACATACTACGAACGAAACGAGAGAACCAATCCCCTCGTTTATATACGTATATATATATATATCAGTTTTTTTCTTTGTGTACTTCAAGATATATATTCTGACATATCTGAGTCACACGTATGCATCATTTGTTCCTCGCATCTTTAATTTAATCTTAAAAAACATTCCGATGAAGATACTCAATTTTATATATATATATGTATATACGTACACATGGATGAAATATAAAATTGTTTAATTATTAGATATGCGCACGAATTTTTAATAATGAAAAAATAAAATGTCGTGACGCCAAAAACTAAGCAAATGATGTTGCACGGCCCAATTAATGGTAATCAACACTTGTTAGTTATCTACTATCTAAGCAAGTTTTCCATGGTCACTCGTTTCCGTATACGTATACACGCACCGAGTTAATGCGAGTTTCTGCTCGTGGCTCGCTGAGCTAAGGCTCACACACATGCATATGCGAACACATCGAACCGAGTTTTCGATGTGTAACCTGTCAGTGTCCCATTGACGTGCAGAGGTTAACGGAGGTTGTAGACACACCTTTACGGTTCAAGTTTACAATGGGAAAAATTATTAAGAAAAGGAAGAAATTAATTTAGCGATTATTTTATTTATGTACAGTTCGCGAGAATAACTTCGTATTTCATAGTGTATAAGTAGATCGATTTGATACAATAAGTAGATAAGTAAGCAAGTTTTTTTACCTCCTTTCAAGACAGGCAGAAAGAGAGAGAGAGACAGAGAGAGGGTTATTTGCAATTTAGCATAATCAGCGTCGCATAATATATTATTAATATATATCTAATGTTGGCCACTATTCGGTAAAATTTTTCATTTTTATGAAGGTAAACTCTCACTTTTATCACCCTTACATTCTTATTTTATACCAATTGTGAATCTAACCTATCTACATTTTTATGCTGTTTCAGAATTATCAAAGATAACCTCACGATCGTCGATATTAATAATCTTTGATTATGTTGAACACAGGGCCTCCGTTAACTGCCAAAAGACCTATACTAAACAGCAGTCCAACGATAAATAGTGGAGGTCTAATGGTAAACAGCGGTGGGCCACCTCTGCACAGTCACAGTCCTACTCCAACGATGAACACTGGAGGACCCCTTCGTCAAAGTCCTGCTACAATATTTAACGTTGGAGTTCCACCTCAACAGGGTAGTGCTCCCATGGTGAACAGTAAACCTCCTTCTCAGCTTAGTTCGGGTACAACACTGAGTAGTGGAGGCCAATCCATCAACAATCCTGCTCAAACTGTAAATGCAGCAGGTCTGCCTATTAGCAATCTTGGTCCCACGTTGAATAGTGGGAGTCCCCACATAAGTAATCCTGGCTCAAGGTTGAGTAGCGGAGGTTCACCAATGAATAATCCTGTACCAACTATCAATGCAGTCCCTATGAGCAATCCTGGATCAAAGTTAAGTAGCCAAGGGCCACCGATGAACAGTCCTATTCCAACTTCAAATGCAGCTGGTTCACTTATAAGTAATCCTGGCTCAAAGTTGAATAGTGGAGGTCCACCCTTGAGCAATCCAGTTTCACCTATGAATGCGATGGGTCCATCTATGAGCAATCCAGGTTCAAAATTAAATACTGGAGGTCTACCCATGAGCAATCCTGTATCAAAGTCGAGTAGTGGAGGTCTACCAACGAGCAATCTTGGATCAACATTAATTAGCGGAGGTCCACCTATGAATAGTCCTGGTCCAATGTTGAGTAGTAGTGGCCCACCTATGACCAAACTTGGCTCAACATTGAATAGTGGAGGTCCACCTATGAACAGTCCTGGTCCAATATTGAATAGCAGTGGCCCACCTATGACCAAACCTGGATCAACATTGAGTAGTGGAGGTCCACCTATGAACAGTCCTGGTCCAATATTGAATAGTGGTGGCCCACCTATGACCAAACCTGGATCAACATTGAGCAGTGGAGGTCCACCTATAAACAGTCCTGGTCCAATGTTGAATAGTGGTGGCAATTGAATAGTGGTGGCCCACCTATGACCAAACCTGGATCAACATTGAGCAGTGGAGGTCCACCTATAAACAGTCCTGGTCCAATGTTGAATAGTGGTGGCCCACCTATGACCAATCCTGGATCAACATTGAATAATAGAGGTTCACCTATGAATAATCCTAGCGCTATAGTGAATAGTGGACCTCTTTCTGTAAATAGTCCTAATCCAATATTGAATAGTGGACCTCCTTCTGTGAATAGTCCTAATCCAATCTTGAATAGTGGACCTCCACCTATGAACAATCCTGGTCCAATGTTAAATAGTGGTGGCCCACCTCTGAATAGTCCTGGCTCCATGTTGAACAGTGGTTCAATGATTAACAGAGGTGGATCTGTTATAAGTAACAGTAGGCCCGTGTTAAACAGTGCTCCCTCTTCTAATAGAATAGATTCAACGCAGGCGTTATCCCACCAATTTCAAAATGTCAATTTGTCGGGTGTAGCAGCTCCTCACACATACAAAATGGAACCATCGACTAATGCTATGCCATCCACAAATCCACAGGCTTATTCAACAACACATAGACCATTGGATGTCAGGCCCCAAAACTTTTCAAGCCCTTATAATAATCAGATGAATCATCAAAGTGCAACAGTTGCCAAGACTGGCTTTAATAAATTGTGGGGTATGGATCATCTTGACCTTTTACAGTGTAGAGATGTTTTACCAGCAGATAAGGTTTCATCACCAAAAATTAAATTACACCAAGAATTGTTAGATAGAGTTAATTGTAGTCCTGAAATTTTTCGATGTACATTAACGAAAATACCAGATTCTAATTCGCTATTACAAAAATCACGTTTACCATTGGGTATTCTTATACATCCCTTTAAAGATTTAAATCATTTGCCAGTAATACAATGCAGTACAATTGTTCGATGCAGATCATGTCGGACTTATATAAATCCTTTCGTCTATTTTGTAGACTCTAAAAGATGGAAATGCAATTTATGCTATAAAGTTAATGAACTTCCTGAAGAGTTTCAATTTGATCCAGCCACTAAATCATATGGGGATCCATCTCGTAGACCAGAAATAAGAACTAGCACTATTGAATTTATTGCTCCAAGTGAGTATATGTTAAGACCACCACAACCAGCAGTATATCTTTTCATATTTGATGTGTCAAGACTAGCTGTGGAAAGTGGTTATTTATCAATTGTATGTAATATTGTTGCTGAAGAAATGTCCAGACTTCCTGGTGATAGTAGAACGCAAATTGGTTTTTTAGCTGTTAATTCTGCAATTCATTTCTTTAGTATACAGGACAATGTGTCTCAACCCCACCAAATGATTATGTTGGACGTTGATGACATTTTCCTACCATGCCCAGAAAATTTAATAGTCAACTTGAAAGAGCGGGAAGAACTTATTAAAGATTTGTTGAACCAGCTGCCATATATGTTTAAAGATAGTTATGATACTAACTGTGCTTTAGGAGCTGCACTTCAAGCTGCATATAAGCTTATATCACCCACTGGTGGACGGGTTACTGTGTTTCAATTGTGTTTACCAAATATTGGTCCAGGTGCACTGCAGTCTCGAGAAGATCCAAATAATAGATCAGGGAAAGATGTTCCTTATTTAAATCCCGCTACAGATTTCTACAAAAGGCTAGCATTAGATTGTAGTGGTCAACAGATAGCTGTTGATTTATTTTTACTGAACTGCCAGTATAGTGACTTAGCAACGTTATCAGGTATTTGTAAATTTTCTGGAGGATGTATTTATTACCTACCACTGTTTCAAGCATCAAAGCTTCAACATGTTGAAGCTTTAGAAAAGATGTTAAGACGTTACCTCACGCGAAAAATTGGTTTTGAAGCAGTCATGCGAATACGATGTACACGTGGCTTAAGTATCCATACTTTCCATGGAAACTTCTTTGTTCGATCTACAGACTTGTTGAGTTTACCAAATATCAATCCAGATGCTGGCTTTGGAATGCAAGTAACAATTGAAGAAAACTTGTCAGACATGCAAAATGTCTGCTTTCAAGCAGCTCTATTGTACACATCTAGTAAAGGGGAACGAAGAATCAGAGTTCATACCTTATGCCTTCCTATTTCTACAAATTTATCAGACATACTTTTTTCAGCGGATCAGCAGTGCATTATAGGATTACTTGCTAAAATGGCTGTTGACAGGTCACTGCAATCTTCATTGTCCGATGCTAGGGAGGCTCTAATAAATGCAGTTGTAGATGCATTATCGTCGTATAAATTGTTGCAGTCATATCCAGGAAGTGGATTGTTAGCTCCACAGAATCTAAAGCTGCTACCCATGTACATAGTTGCATTGCTCAAGTGCCGAGCCTTCAGATTCGGTGTGAGTACAAGACTGGATGATCGCGTTTTTGCCATGTGTCAACTCAAGACTCTACCCCTGACTCAGCTTATACAATATATTTATCCAGACATGTACCCAGTACATGCTTATGTAATGCAAACAATTAGTGAAATTGACGGACAGCTAAATCCACAGCCTGAAAGGCTGCATCTGTCTGCTGAAAAGTTAGATTCAAGAGGAGCATTTTTGATGGATGCTGGTGACCAATTGCTTATTTATATCGGTAAAAATATTCATCCATCATTCTGCTTCAATGTACTCGGAGTCTCAAGCTTTGCAGCTATTCCAGAGGAGATGTATGGACTACCAGAACTCAACACTCTGGAGTCTGAGAGGCTCAGGACTTTCGTAGCCACTTTACAGGATGAAAAGCCGTATTATGCGACTATGCAAGTCATTAGAGAAGATAGTCATTTCAGGACTCAATTTACGGAACGATTGATTGAGGACAGGTTTGAGAGTGCATTGAGTTACTACGAATTCCTTCAACATATAAAAACTCAGATAAAATAAGGGAATATTTGTAATCATATTTTTCATGTATGGGTGATTCGCAGGAAGTGAATTTGTTATATTATAAATAAAAAAAATAAATTGTAAAAAATATGAATGTACTTTTTGTTAATTTTCTTAGTATTATTTATAAAAAAAAAAGTTGTATCATGATTTGTGCTTAATTTAAAATCAAATTAACGAAAAGATAAAATATAATGATAGTATATTCATGTTGTATACAAATTTATTAAAATAAATAATGTTTTTGAAAACAAATTTTAGAGATAGTTTATTTTTTTAAATAATCCTAGTGTCTATATTTTATCGAAAATACAATTAATTAAAAAAGTGTTATAATATAAAGGTAGCAATATTTATTTACATTATAATCTTTTATTATATTTTCACTTGATTCTTATAATTTTATAAGATTTTCATCAAAACGGTTTTTGAGGAATCTTATCAGTACAGCCTTATATTATTCTTACAATTATTTATTATACAATATTAAAGGTAAAAGATCTATAAACAAACTTCATCAATAGTCAAAATGTCATTAATCAACTTTATACTAATTATTTCAATTGAAAAACCTAATTCAAAAATAATTAAAACGTTTCTTGCTTACAGCTATAGTCCAATTTACAATTAAAATTAAAATTATTGTACATGTATTAAATTCTCCCTGAAGTAAATCGATCATTTAAACGAGAGGCTTTGTCAAATATTTTCTTCTTTTTTGCGTCATCCAAACGATTTATTTGCAAATCAATATCCCTATCAAATGGCCTACGTGTTGGTAATCCCAATTCCTTTGCTTCTTTTTCCAACTTCTAGAACAGCATATTAAACTTATTAATTGTCACATTAATTTATAATGAAAACAATTTATAAAAAATAAATTACCTTCTTTTTCCTTTTCATAGATTTTAAGTGCATATCCAACAATGATTCCTGTGGTCTTTCCTCAATTGGTTCCTCCATGGGTTCATTATCAGTTGACTTTTTTGTCTTTTTCTTTGACTCTTCAGATGCAATAAATCTATTTTCTTCCTGTTATTATTATAGTTTAAATAAATGTATTAATCATGAACTATAAGCAATTTAATTATTTCAAAAATATACTTAAATTTTAATATTAAAGTCATTAATTACATTTAAAGTTCAAACCCATATGTGGTTTTTACAATTAAAAAAGTATAAATTTTAGTACATTATAAATTACCTTTTCTCTCTGTTTTCGCAATCTGTCTGCTGGAGTATCAGTCCAAATAGATCTATCTGACATATCCGGACCTTCACTAGTTTTAAATTTACGAGGTATCGAACCCAAACCTAAAGCAACAGCGTGAGCTGGTGGCAATTCTACCATCCATTCTTCTCGTTTATTCTTTTCAGGACTAGTCTAAACGATAAAAGAAACTTTTTTACAATACATACTTTAATACAAAATTGTGTTCCAAAAGTAAAAATTTTAACTAAACTAAACTATTAGAGCAGTAAAATAAAAATAAATAATATTTTTAAATAGATTATATATGTATATATATGTATTATAAAATTAAATTTTCTTACTTTATCCCTGAGTTTTTTTTGCATTAATCTTGCTCTATGCTCAAGTTGCATTTGAACATGATTATCCCGCATAGCTGGATGATCTGCGGGTAAAGGACCTACAATATCATCATCATCATCATCATTGGATGCTATTGTATCTTCAATAACAGTGTTAGTATCACTGGGAGCAACAAAGTTTTCTGGTAAAGTTGGTCCAACAATTTCACGTCTTGTCATATGCGGAGGCATTGCAGGACCATACAAGTCTTCCTCACATTCTTCATGAATAGTTTCTTTTTCTGCAATTGTTTCGTCAGTAAGATTTTCTTCGTTTTTGTCTACTTGTACATTTACTGGTGATGTAAGACTTGTAGGCAAAGCTGGTCCAATTATTTCATTGCCATCATTATCAGAATCTGAATAATAATTTTTCATTTTCTTCCTTTATTGCCTCTGCTATGGCTTCTTTAGCAATAAACATTTTCTTTTCTAATTCTGGTGGTAAAGCAGGTCCATACATTGAACAGGTATCATTGTCTATTCCTTTATTAACAACTTTATTGAAAAATGACTTTTTTGCTTTATAATCTGTATTAGCTGTTGCAAATCTTTGAATTAATGGATTTGATGAAGCATATACAGAGCTAGTACTTTTAGATTCACTTGGTTCAACTATATTTTTATTTAACTTTTCATTAACAAACTCCTGCTGCTCTTTAATTAATTTTGGTTTTTCTATTTTAATCTTTTCTGTTTCCATAAGAGTGGATGAAGGTTCCATTTCTTCCCTTTTTTCTTTGTTTGAAAATTCCTCACTAGTTAGATTATTACTATCTCTGTTCCTATCTCGACTCCTATCACGACTTCTATCTCTATTATGTTTTTTATGTTTTTCACGCGACTTTTTTTTGTGTTTAATACCATAATCTCTGCCTTTGGATTCTCTTGATTCATAACTTCTAGAATCTTTTGAATGGTGACTGCGTGAGTCCTTGTCATGTTGTTTTTTCAAATTTAAGTCTCTGTTGTCTCTGTGTCTGGAGTCTTTTAAACTTCTATCTTTTATTGAATGTCTGTTACTCGTGTCTCTATCAGAGGGTAATCGATTTCTGTAGGATAGATCATCTTTTGTGTATCTTATTTTTTCATCTTGAGGACTTGTATCTCTTGAAAGAGACTGTCGCTTTAATCGTTTATTTCTTTCTGGTGATGCTTTTCTTTTTGAGCGTGATGCTGGAGGTGTATCTTTTCTTGTAGTTTCAAAGCGAAATCGTCGACCTTCATCACTGTCTTGACTTTCTGAATCCGAGCTCATATTAAAATTGCTTTTGAAGAATTCTGAAAACATATAAATATCTCTTTTAAGTAATAACTATTATAAAAATTAGAAACACTACTTCCCCAATAAAGTTTTTTTATTTTTCAGGTAAAGTTATAAAATTTTGTATTTTTATATAAAAATTTTATAATTGACTAATTTAAATAGTAATATTATACAATGTATATATATATATATATATATACAATTAAATTATTACTTTTTAATTACAATATAAATATAGTATAAAAGTACATTTTAATAGTCATCCTTTTTTTTCAAAAGTTGTACTATGCATATGAAAATCAAAACAAAAATATAGTTTAACTTTAACACATGCTTTATTAAAAAATAATCAAAAATAACTATTATCAACGATAAACAATTTTTATTTAGTCTTTATCTCGCTTTTCTGAAGTCTTAGTTTCACTTTCATTTTTCACAGTCATTTTCATGATTTCATTTGTATTTTGATTTGATGTAGGTAAATTTAGGTTTTTATTTTGTTTAGATGCTTTAATCATTTTTAATATTTTTGCTCCACTATATCTTATGGATTTTGTAAACCCTGCTGTGAATATTCCTTTGAGACTTTGAGAAACACTTGATCTCCACACAATGTCTCTAAGACAGAGATCAACAATTTCACTAGAATCAGGATCGTATG
Organism: Theocolax elegans; assembly: GCA_026168455.1. Classification (NCBI taxonomy): domain Eukaryota; kingdom Metazoa; phylum Arthropoda; class Insecta; order Hymenoptera; family Cerocephalidae; genus Theocolax; species Theocolax elegans. The sequence continues at coordinate 76,654,156 of CM047427.1, read as the reverse complement.
CAATGGCACTCAAGCATTCTTCTGTATCTCTCGACCTTGGTCCCTGTGCCCACTTCCTAACTAATCTAGTTTGCAGAGTTCTTGGTAAATGGTTTAAGTGATGTATTCTTGTTTCTGGACTAAGATCCTGTTGACAGTTTTCTTTGCTTTCACCATTTCTTGGTATATCAGTGTATTGATCAAAATGTTTCAATATAGGAGCATACAGTTCTTTGAATTGATTTAATTGTGGTATAACAATATTGCTAACTTTGTCTTTATCTTCACCAAAGGTCATTCGAAAATCTCCATTATAAGATAATGCAGCAATGGTTTTGTAAAACTCTATTTGACTGAAATTTTCTGGTAGCAAAATTAAAGCTGTGTGCACAGCTGAATGTAAATTTTGTACCAAAGCTGTCTTCAATTGAGAACTTTCATCCGGTTCAATAATGATTTCAACAGGTTTGTGCAGTCTCCCTGCCAAGTATAATACATTCCAATCTAATAAATCTTCTACTAAAGAAATTTCTGAAATTACTCCGTATTTGATGTTTCTTCCTTCCGAAGTTTTGACTAGAGTATTGTAATAAACTTTAGCACCCCAAGTTTCTTGAACTTTGGCTACCGCTTTGTGACCAAAAAACTTTAAAGGTTGTGCATAATGATCTGGATTTTTATTCATATTCTCGGCGTGCCACTGGTAAGGATTTCTTACAACGAATATAAGATCCAACATGTTGGTAGATGGATCGCTCTTCTGCTTGAAAACTCCAGAACCATAAGCAAAGCAAAATTTGATACTCTTGGGAAAATCTCTGAGGATACTCCGAAAGTGAGATACTTGTGCCACCTTCTCAATCATTATGTCATTAACAATAATTAACACAGAGTGGAGTATAAACGAATACTCCAATGAAAAGGGAGCAAGATAAAGAAACAGTAAAGAGTTGATATATATATATATATATATAACCTCCAATTATTGCTACATAAATATATTCGTCCAAGAATTCAGAAAAGCAAAAAATAGAAACCAGCTACAAAAGTAATTCTTCTTTTGGATTATATTAATCGAGTGTGAAACTATTTCCACTCGTCTTGATATTATGCAGATGATCCGATAATAATATTTCCCAATAGTCTAGGACTAACCTACAAAATGTTTTCGCGTCTAGGCATTTTTCACGATTAAACAAATGTATATATAAAAAAATAAATAAGGATAAAAACTCACCTCACTTCTATACATTTATTATTCGACAATCGCAATAATTTCTCATTATTACAAGGCAACCAGATGCCGTGTTTTGTTTCCTCAATTATTAACACAAAAGTTACTCTCTCACCTCTCTACAGTCTCTCTGCGCTTATCCGTAATTACGACATTACGTATTGTGTGGTGGTGTGTGACACTCCATAAATCACAAGACGCTCGTAAGGAGTACTAAAAATATGACAAAAATTAATTTAACAAGTTGCAATAGTGATGGAATGATTATTTTATTACATTATTAGTACTGCGAATTACATCAAGCATGTTATAATTTAATTTCACTGTATATTTATATAAGCGCGCGAGGGCGCTAAATTTAAAAAATTCATAGAATCCTGATTATTATACGATATACACCGATTGTTGTACCGAACTATATTTTTTAAATTATAAATATTCAGAAAGTAAAAAGTAACAAAATGATGTAGATTTTTTAGAGTTTACGATTGGAAGAAACTACATTTCTGATGCAATGCTAATCATAATTATTTCTATACAAGTACTTTTTTTAAACAACTCTGTTCCACATTAAATACAAAAGGTTACAACAATGATTGTTTCATAATTTTTAGAATTTTGCATGACTATATTATTAATTATAACATGCGTCAAATTAATCACAAAATTAACGAAACCATGTAGAAAGATATTAGAACATACTTTACTTTATCAAATACTTACTAGTCTGATTGGTTCATTTAAACATGTTTTAAAACCTCTAATCGTTGGATTGTTAATGTTTATATTTTTAATTTGTAAAGGGTGTAGCTCCGTTTAATTTTGCAAGTAAAATAAAATAAATAATAAATAAAATATACAATCTTTTAATAAAATGTTAAGAAAGCCTATAATTACACGTTAACTTTTAAGAACGTTGAAATTATTTGTCTTGGTTCAGTTGTTTGGTAAAAGACGGTCAATTATCATATTTATAATTGAATAATGTACCGTAATACGTTGTCGTTAGATTTATTCAACAATTTTTTTTTACAAAATATCTATTTACAGTTAAAGTTTTATTACAGATGTATATGTTTCATGCAACAAAATGTTAAAAACTAAGTCCAGTATTTTTTAAATTATCCAAAGTCCAAGTATCGAACTGCGCGATGATTTCATTGGTCATTTTTTCTTTCCACTGATTCACTTTACCACTTCTCATAAAGTGCCCGTCAGTCTCTATCAATTTAAATTTTTTATTTAATTCGACAACTTCTTCATAATTGACTGCTGGATTTGCCTTCATGTTAGCGAAGCTTAGATGATCTTCTAAAATTTCAATCTCGTTATCTTTTAACTTTTTACCCAGAAAATCGCTTGTTTCTCTTATCACCTTTGGTAGATTCTGAAACAAAAATTAAGATTAGTTACTTTGTTTAAATTTTTAATTTAAAGATTAACTTGTTTTTCGGTCGTAAGTGAAATTAATACAAACACAAGTTATATTATATATATAAAAGCTTTTTACGTTTTAGGCACGATCGTTACAAAATGACAATAAATAATTAAAAAAAATGTTTAAGCTGTATTAAAATCTTATAGTATATTATTTATTTACATTTAAATGTAAAGTTATTTTTAATGAATATTACAAAAAACACAAGTTAGACGTTTCTTGTTACCTATGCACTTTTGAACAAAACTATATTGTGATCATAAATTAACAAATTGTTTAATAATTTTAACGAATTAAAATATTAAACAATTTGTCAGCGATATAGCTGGAAATAGGTTCATATACTCGATATATGAGAAGGGCACCCTACAATTTTAAGCCAAATCGATCAAAAATTAGCCGAGTTTTCGCACTAACACTTTTACAAGCATCCAAACATTTTAGGTATAAGGATTACAATTTTTAATTGTACGTTGACACATAACGATTTTAACTTTCCTACGTGTAACGATCGTACCTAATGAGCTTATGCAGAGATAATTTCTTAAGGGGGTGGCATACCCAGTGGGTTATTGACTGCGGTAAAAAGATAATTATTCCATATATTTAAAAAAATGCGCAATTTTATGTAAAATCCGAATACAGAACTGCACTAGATAATTAAATAATAAGTAATTCTACAAAGTTTCAAATCAATACAACAAAGAGACCCTAAAAAATTTCTGCACTGCAGAATCACGGATAATTCTACATTTTCGGTGCAGAAATTTTTTAGGGTGTCTTTGTTGTATTGACCTGTAACTTCGTAGAATTACTTATTATTTTATTACCTAGTGCTTCTGTATTTGGGTTTTGCATTAAATTACATATTTTTTTAAATAAATGCAATAATTGTCTTTTTTTGCTCAGTCGGTAACCCACCGGGTATGCCACCTCCTTAAGATATGTTTTGTGAACTGGACGCAAAACAAATTTTCAATTTTTCAATGTATAAAAAACAAATAACGTTAATTCGAAATTATTTAGTTAATATACTTACACTTTTCATATCTTCGTATTTAAGGAAAAGTATGCGATCGTGGTTTCTTTTGTTCCAGTAACCCAAAACGTGATTCCAAAATGGTGCGAAACACACTGCAAAAATAAAATCCATACGTATGATATACATAAGTGTTTATTATTTTTTGTAGAAAATGTTGTATTTGAAAACTGTATATCAATAAATTAAACGGTAATTCAGTGTACATATAGGTATAAATATCGAACTTACATTTCCCGCCTAGGAAGAGAGTGCAAAATTCATCGAAATCACCACGATAGCCTTCAAGGAGCTTACAGTGATGATAATAAGAAACGCAGGTGTCTTTAGCATTTCGTGCGACATAAATGATTTTCGGGTGTTTTTCACCTGTTCGTAGCTGCCGGGGTAGCAAATTGAAGGGCAAGTGAGTTTTGATGAATCGGGGGCTCGGTAGGTTTGAGATGTATTTCACGCTGTCGAGGGCCAACTCTGGCATGTCTAATCCCGGAGTACGTGGTATTATCGTCCTGTAGTCGAACAGTGGCGTGTGGCTGTGCGAGAATTAAAGACAAAATTGTGTTTATCGTTTAGATAAAATATTAAAGGGATTACTTACACTGAGAAAAAGTTTAGATTAAAAATGACAATAGGGTCTAGTAAATGAATCACAGACTGACTAATTAAGGAAATTACTATAGTTTCCAGTAAAAATTACTATATAGATTATAATAAAATTTACTATGATTCTTGTAATATTTACTATAACTTTTTTAAATTTTAATATAAACTATAGTATTTTTTTTATTCTAGATTTTTGTGCCCTCTTTTTCCTGTCACTTCCTACCGTTTATCCCCTGGGGAGTTTAACGGTGCCCACCTACTTATGTATCGGTGCTTCATCCCTCACTTAAAAACCCCACCATCTCGCATTCGCCCGGAGTTATAATAAGGGAAACCTGTGAAGCAGGGAAAAACTCACCCGAGATGGCCGGTGTATTCGAAACATTCTTTTTGGGTGTCAAAGTCACATTGCGTAGGCCTTGACACCGAAACCGAATCTCCACACCTCCCGCTCATGTTGTGAAGTGTGAAAAAACACCTAGCAAGCGACCGAGAGCGTCACCCATCCACTTGGGTACCGCGCTCAATACTGCTTACTTCCGTGACCGGCTGAGGTGCGTCTCCGCCACTCCGCCACCGCGTCGATAATATAAACTATATAGTAATTTTTCTTAGTTTGTCAGTCTGCGATTTATTTACTAGAAACTATTGTCATTTTTACAAAATATTTTGTAATTTTTAATACAAAATTTCTCTTCGTGTATCAATTTCTTCAGGAATAAGTAGGCGTTTTTAACTGAAATAAAGTAGAATATCGTTTTTTACGTTATGTAAGTACGCAACGTTTCGTTCATGAAAATCGCCAACATCTTCAGGCTTATAAATTATCTCATCATATATATACTGATATCTTTAAATTGAGGAACTGAAGAAGAAAGGGCCACCCGAAACGAAATTCACAGAAAAATACTATCCACGGATCTGATTTTTCGTATCAATCATATTTTTTTTATTTTGAAGTTTATATATAGAGAACACAATTCCACGCGTTTTCTCTATTTAAATCATTTTTATAATATTTATAGTTTTTTAATTACTTCGAAAAAGTAATTATTTAATAGTTTTGCGCATTAACTCGCACTATTTTAATTATATTTAACCTTTTGTTGTGAAATTTATTTTGGAATATTTTTCAAAGGTGTTTGCGACAGGAAGTCTTATCATCTAATAATTTTTTAATGTATTAAAAATCGACATATTTTGTCTTTTATGAGAAAGGTTGATTGAGAAAGTTTCTAATTTTAAGCAAGATTTTAAATAGGTAAACAAGTTTTCTGGGAAATTTCAAAACTCTACGTATTAACGGAACTTACGATAATAGCGACTTTTTGAAATGATAGACGATATACGCGCTTTGGACTGGACGCGCGGCTATTATTCGAAATTTTTTATAATTAAATAATTCGAAAACTATAAGTTTTTTTAAAAATGTAATGACAAAATAGTAAGTAGTGCAAATAATTTATAATGTAATACAATTGCCACAAAATTACTAATATGTATAAGAAGATGTTTTGAAAAATATTGTTATTATTATTAATAAAGGTATAGCCTGATGAGGATGGAGGATATCCATCGAAACGTCGCCAAATAAAAACATATATGGTTTATTCATCAAAATCGAAAAAAACCTAATCCCTTTAAATATACTGTATGGATGACAAAATTATTCTACTATAAGTTTTTTTAAAATTGTTTAAATGTAAAATAAGATGCCCTTTACACCCAAAAAAGATAAATTTGATTAATATGAAAAATCAGTCCCGTGAACAATATTGCCCTAAACTTGTCATTGGTTTGATTATATCACTCGATGGTTTTTGAATATTGATTGTTGAAAATTTATCGATCTTCCCAAGTCAAAGGAGAAAAGGAAATGTAAAATATAAAACTTTAACACATTCTTTCCTTTTGTAACATTTCGGTGGTCAATGCCATCCTCTTCAGACTGTATAAAAGATTTTATTTATAAATAGAACAGTACAACTCGGATAATAAAAAGAAATTGGAAAAATGTAAGAGAATAGAAATTTATACTACTGCATCTGTACTCTACTAATGTATATCTACTCTAATTTACTTTTCCGTAAATTTTCTTTTACGCGCTGTTTGTATTTCTAGTCCCTCAATTGACAAATATTTATCATTTAAAAACATATACTTAATTAACAAAAATAAAAGACAGAAGAGCAAAAAATCATAAGTTTATTTTTATATACTTACTCCAAAAATGGAAATCTTTCCGACAGAACAGCTTTGGCAGCTTCGAAATCGAGATTATTAGCGATACACCAGACCATCTCCTGAGTCCACGTGGTTCCTTTGTTTTTCACCGTAAACACACAAATACTTAAGTTAGAGAAAACCCGTCAATTGTCACCACTTATGCCGGTATTATAGTTGGCGGAAAAAAATGAGCAAAAATATTAAACGATATACCTGTTTTAGGAAAGCTGCATACCCAAACGTCGTCATCCCGAACTTCCATGTTCTCGATCGAATCGGCAAATTTAGCGTAATACTCGGGTAAACAAACCCCATCGACGTTGATGTAACCCGTACGAAATTCACTTGTAAATTTTTCTCTCAATATACGATTCAAATCTTCGTCGATTTGAGCGATTTGCGGTGGCATTTTCGATCGCGAATTATTATACAATTAGTAATATCAAAGTAATCAGCGAGATGGTATAACCCCAAGCTTACGAAAATTAATTTAATTATCTATAGTGATCGTTGATTTTCGACGCTAAAATCGACTTTTTCGTAAAGATCGACCAAGACATGGATAGTTCAAAATTCCCGCTAGTGAGTTTGAGTATCGGAAATAATAATCCCGGCGAGTCGAACGGACGAACGAAAACTACTTGACCAAATCGGTGCGGTAAATCCTTATATATATGCGTAAACTATCGTCGAAGGTAAAATCTAAATGAACCAAGTTTTTCCGTTCAAAGCCACTGGAGCAAGGTCGAGAGTTCGCCGGCTTTTACTCCCCATCTCGATTCTTCCTGCCGGCTCTCCTTATATCATATCCATTCCTTCCTGCTCATTTTTTGTTCATCTCCAATACTTGCTTTTTTCCCTCTCATTCCGGCTTTTGTGAATTTCACGGATGAGTCGAATTGCGTACGTTCAACCCAATAAAAAGACAAATGTATACAATAAGTACTTAAATTATGTAATGATCCATTATGTACTTATTGTTCAAACCGTATTCTTATTGATGTTGTATATAACATTTAAATTTGTTTTAAGAATTATATTATTATTTTATTATTTCTATTCGATTTATCCCTTAGGGTCACGATTTTTTATTTAATAATCATGGAATTAATTTATTTTTTACCGATTATGCATTGCATATGCATTCTATGACCATTTGATACATAATGATATAATCAACTATTTATTAAAAATATTTATCAAAATTTACTTAAAACAAGTACATTGTAACAACCACTATCACCTATGTAAAGGTGAATAAATAAAATAAATTTTAATAAATCGATTTACATGGCAAATTTATATTTGTAAAATATATTGTAATGAGTATATTTTCATAAGAAATTTTTAGATGCGCCTGTATACAAACGACTTAAAAAAAGTCAACTGAAATTACTATTAATTTAATATACTATAATTAAGCAGTAGCTCGCTTTACGTCAAATAATGCAATTAATCTAAACGCACTTTTCATGGAAAAATATGACTCTTTTTTCTCTTTTATAAATGTTTCACGGTAATAAAATTAACCAAATGCTTCTTTTTTGTTCTTATAAGTACTTCCTTATACGCAAAAAGGCTTTTAACTGCAATGTTTAATAGCAAATTTACGCTTGGAGAAAACTTTAGCCTTCGTGCTTTAATATGGTAATACACAGTGAATACAATTGCTTATATAATAAAGCTTTTTTTTCTTCCATATACAATATGATTGAACATACCACATTGTTAACATTATTGGAGTTGATTCATTATCAATATTTCAATGTATTGACGTGTTTTTTTCCCATATTTACAATTCGGGTAGAGAAGGCTCAGAGGTATAGGTCAGAATAATAATAATACAAATGTTTATGAAATTTCAATTAATTTTTATTTCGTATAAAATGTAAATTATGGTATTTTTACAAATCATACTGTTGAATGGCAAGGTTAAAGTTATATCTAGAACGGTTCGGTTAATTGAACGTTATGTACTATGCTTCAGGTACTTTGCTCATATTATTTTTAATTTAATTGAAATCTAATATAGATTAATTTTACACGTAAAATATTGCAATAAAATCTAAATCAATCTTTATAATGTATATGGTAAAAAGTATCGTCTAATATCAGCTACGTTGTACTATTTTCTCTTAACTTAATGATGCATTTAATTTGAAAGGGAATACTTTAGAAAATTATAATCAGACTTAACATCTCTAACGATATTTTCAGAGTGATGATTATAATATCTTTTGTTGTTTTTTATTAAACGCACTTTTTTATATGAAGTTAATTAAAATTATATATAAAATAAAAAATTGTTCATGTTTCTTTTATTTATACTCATGTACGATGTATTTGTTTAAAAATGTATTTTCAGTCTTATTCCGATAGAATTTCAATATAGTACATTACGAATACTTATGTTATAAAACACGTTATATTGACGATCTAACGAAAACTTAATTTATAATTGTAATTAGTGCATATTAACAGTAAACGTCTTTTTAAATAATTTTATCCATTTAATATCTTACATAACATTAGAAAAAAAATTTTAGAAATTTTTAATTTCCAAAATTTTTGAACTAATAATATTATGCGTTCTCTAATTTTCTGTACATAACGTTTACAAAAATATACTATATCGTCATTAAATGTCTTTTTACAAATAAATTATAAAATTATATACCTGACGCTTTTACAATTAATTCTAATAAAATTGATATTTTTTATACTGTAAAAAAGAGTATTACATTTTTTCTTTTTGTTAAAATGCAGCTATCAATTATCACGAACTTGCATAATTGTACATGAAAATACTTTTGACCTAATAGTAATCGAATAGTTCAGTCAGGAATAATAAATTTGAATACGTGACTTTCCGAGTGGTACAAATTTTGTTCTTTTTCAAATATCATTAAAAGCAGCTTAAAATTTTAGAATCTTATGTAATTAGTTCCACTTTAAGGAACATTAATATTAATATAATAATTCTTAAATTGAGCAAGCTCATTTTCATATACCATTATTTTATATATTAATAAATCTGCACTCTTTTTAAAGCCTAATGAATAAATCTTTCGCTTTATCTACAAAATACTTTCAACGTTATAAATTAGAAATTACGCTTATGCTTTGTGATAGATCTACCTGTCCTCTTAAAACCTTCTGTTGAAGTTTTTTACAAAAAATTTTGGCCATAAGTTTGTTACACCGGGCTTGTTCTTGCAACTGTTGCTGTTTTCGTTTGGCTCGTACTTCGCTTAGTTGATAATATTTTTTCCGCAATCTTGTTCTCATATCTGCTTCGGTCATTTTTTTCTGTATGGATTCTAAATCAAAATATATGTTATAAATTCGTTTTAATAAATATTAGAAAATTGGTGTTTTTATAAAGTGAGATTTACATTTATTCACATATTTAACAATTCTACAAAAATAATAATTTTTGACTTCAAACAAATAAATTTTAATTTAGGATACTGGTGGATTTTCAAATACACGTATAAATATATGTATATATATATACTTACTCATAGCCTTAACTGGTTTAGGCGGTGCAAAAATATTAGATGACGTTGATGCCATAGCTAATAATTGTACTCTTCTATCTTTTCTGAGTTGTCGTAATCGTTGTATTTCGGATACATATTGACGACGCGTTTCGACATTATCAGCAAATCGAGGATTATTTGATTTCAAGTATTCCTACATTTAAATATAAATCAATAAACGATTTTCGAGTATTAACAAATCAGTAGAAGTAGTTTAGACTAACCTGCAATGTATTTTTTTTCACATTGTTACACCTTCGTGCATTTCCTCTGTAATTACAGTCGCATCGTTTCATTGGTCGTTGTAAGTCTCGACAAGCACAAAAATTACCATCGTGTTGATTTTCATCCCGAGACTTAATGCTTTTTTTTATACATTTCATCTCAATATCAATTTTGCTGCATGAAACACCTTCGGTATCTTCGATATTTTTATCATTATTGACAAAAGACAATTCGTATGCTACTGGTTTCGGATATTTTTTAAAGATACATCCGCAAGTACGATCTTTTTGATAAACTGTACCACACATTCTGCAACATTTACAGTCACTGGAACTTGATTCATCCGTCCGCGTGCTATATTTTGGACTGCAAAAATGTACATAATTATAAAAAAGTTTGCAAAATTATAAATTCCATTAAATTTAGAATTTCTATTATCGTTTACATAAAAATTTTTCAAGTAAACAACGTGTTTATACCTGATGTAGGCCTTTTCTCTATCTTTAACTTTTTTTGTACGATAACAACTTTTAGAATTTGTGTCTTTGCTCGAATTAACCAAATAAAATGATTGAGTTTTCTTATTTGCTTGACAATTACATTCTGATGTTGAGCTGTCAGTTTCTTCCAGATTTTTACAATCACACGTATTTGTGCATAAACATCCAGTGCTAGTAGCTTTTTCAAAAAGTTTTTTTCTTACAGGCCTGCTTATTTGTAATTTTTCTAAACTATGAACAACTTTATTTTCACACTGACAATCTCTTGAACACTGACAGGATTTTGTAGAATTATGTTTTGCGCACGAGCATATCGAATCTAAGATAATAAATTACATTTTATTGAAAATATATTATAAATAATTTTATGGCTTAATATCAAAAGTATCATATTATAAACCTTCACAATGATGTTGATCACAAGTCTGACTCGACACCGTCAGTTTTTTTGGCTCGCCTACTGTCAGCTTACTAATTGATTTACCATTCAATTGACAAGAGCACTTTAAATTATTTGTATTTAGTTTATTTTTCGTTTCTTTTATGCTCTCTGAACTATTGCATACAGTTTTAGCTTTGCACTGCGTATCACTCTTACTTTTAGTTGTACATGCATCATTACACAAATTTTTAGTTTTACAACACAAACAAACTCGACCGTCGCATGTATAACTTTGAGCTGGAAATGCCAAATGAAGTGGACAGCCTGAATAAATCTGTTAATAAATATAAAAAGACCATTATAAAGGTAATTGTTTTATTTAATGATTGAATTATGAATATTTTTATTTACCCGTGTCGCGTACGACGTTGAAATTGAGGACGATTGAGTCACTAATGTCTGTGCATAAGCATTAGTCAATTTTGTCTTTGGATTTTGTATTTTAGCTGATACAATTTCACTACCTGTTCTGGAATAAGCACTTGAACTGTCAGTCGCTGTCTGCGTACAACTGTTTCGTTTTTTCAAACGTCTCACTGTCCTAGCACCCATAGTCGGTGGACAATTAGCAAGATTGCAATGAGACGACCACTGCGTATTTAATTGATCATCCTCTAAAACGTCACCATTTTGATGATGATAATTATGTACAGCAGGCAAAGATTTTTGCGTCTTCGCACAAGGTTGTTTACTTTTACGTGGTGAAGATTTTAAAGGCCATTCGGTTTTTGTCTTTGGTTGTTCAAGAAGTTTCTTGAGATTCAATAAGTGACTAATTTCATTGGTTATCCAGAGAAGTTGGTTACGTTTTTCCATTTCTGCATACGTAACAAGTTTAGTGTCACACGAATCAGTATTGCTGCACCGTCGAAGCTGATACCTTCGTTCCGACACTGTTGTGGGAATACGCCAATCTGCACTATTACCTGCTTCGTTACTTGAATCCAGAGGGCTTCGTCTATAAAAATTAAACATTTTGTTTTATTATAATTTATTTTCATGTTTTTATATAAAACTTTATCATTACAAAAAAATATTTCTCTAACCTATTATTTACAACGGCGTCTAGGAGAGCTCTATTTTGATCCTGGGGAGAAGTATTGGCAGTAGAAGTAACAAATATGTCTTTAATCTTTTTATGTTTATTATATGTACGCTGAGGTAGAAAGCATTCCGAACTTTCGCTTTTGTTAGTAGGTGTATTAGAGCTTTCACATTGTCTTTCACAATCGTCTGTTCTTAGACCCATCCTAGCTTTTCTACCATCCATCACAGTTCTATCAGTATTGCGATCAAACTTATCACTGTTACTACTTTCTATTTCAGCTGTAAAATTTTTAATAAAAATATGTATAATTTATAAAATAAATATTATATGAAATTGATAAAAATATGTCTAATATTGTAAAAATATATTGGATTTTACTTACCAGGTATGGTAATAATTTCTTTGATTGGTCTAGCATCAGTTGCAGTTGTAGTTTTCTTTGATATTTTCTTTTTCTGCGTTGGTTTCCAATCCTCCGAGGAATCGGTTGTATTTTTCGCCAATGCTTGAATGATTTCGGCTCTGCAAACTTTGTTCCACGCATCAGCAGGATTCCAAGGTACATTTTCTTCCAAATTATGTTCGATTTTGTCGTCCGTGTATTTAGCCGTAATTAACCTTTTAACTACGTGATGTATCAACCGTTTCTTGACTTGCTTATCAAGTTTATTAGCATCCACGAGGCTCTTTAAAATATTAACGCTACGCTCAAGATCACGCACTAGACTGTCCGAGTCTCCCCAAAGCTTTTCATCTATACTCGAACTCGTGTTCGGCATTGTCGAGTTTGATCGACCCGTATCGACGGATGAAACACGACTTGTACTGCCATTTGGTACATTTTCATAAATGTGTCCTAAAACAAAATTAAAAGGTAATATTAGTTATCACTTACACACAAACAGGAATTGTGTGTAAGTGCAATATAATTATTATTTGTTACGTAATAATGACGGTCTTCTCAATCGGGTATTTTATAGACACGAGCCATACGTAATTTATAATTAAATATTTATGCACACGAGAAAATCAATGCAACATGAACTTAAATGAAATATCGATCGTTTTACATTTATGTATATGCAGAAAAGCACTATATTTAAATATTGTTTATAAAAGAGTTTTCAAAATTTTTTATGAAATTAAGTAATTGAATTGATACAACTATATTTTTAAGTATTTCCAATGTTGTAACGTGACTGTATGCATATTAGATAGATGCTTATCACTAAAGTTTATGATTTATATAGTATAGCTACATTTTTTAGCAATTTATTTAGAAAACTGGTTTCTATATGTAATATTAAAAAATATTATAACTTTTCTGTAGCGTTTATAAATATTTTACATTCTCGAGCGTTAATCAATTAAAATTGAAAAACTATTAAATGACTTGATTTATAAATAAATAGTCGACATTAATAATAAAATCATTATGTATCACGTTAAACTATACCTGGAAAATATTCAAAACTATTTGCTCGACCAGTTACATTCTCAGTGTCGTCAGCTTGAGGTGTTAAAGACGCGTTATGCGAGGAATCTGAGCTACTTTCTTCTTCTTTTTCTTCATCGTCCTTTTCATTTTCTTCTTCGTTTTTTGATATCGATTTACATCCAGAACTTGGTAACATGGGATTCGGAATTTTGTAAGTGTTTTTCGAAGTTTTCAATATGGAATTCAATGATCTCGTAGCTAAACTTGCTGCTCTTTTCGGAATCGGCGGTTTTTCTTCTTCCTTTATAAATAATTATAAAATATAGTTTTCAACTAAATAATTTTTTATGCTATTTTATTTCAAATTTTAATAATTCACACGTATATTAAATAGTTAGACGGGTTATGTGTAATCTAAATGTACCACCTTGAAGAAAACGTTTAGTAGCAATTTTTCTAGATAATAACATTATTTGCAATTATATGTATTTACGAAAACATAACCTTAAGATATAATTTCACCTTTGTAAATTCTAAAATAAGATTATTTTAAACGTGTGATTTTCGAAATTGAATTACACTATGTCGGCGAAGGTGAAAGAAAATGTGGAACAAAATTAAAATAATTTCTTAGTACGTTTATTGTAGTTGAACATTCGATATAATTAGCTTATACTTTTTCCAACATAACATTAAAAATAAAACACAATCTATAGTTGAGGGAAAGATATTTCGTTATGAATGCGAAAAAATTTTACGTTTTTGAAAATGTGCTCAGAATTCGAGTTTTTACACGTTGTAACATAGCAATTGATAATTTATGTAAAATATTTTTTATATAACTAAGTCTGGAAAGCATAAAATTTTCAACATAAATTTGCATAAATGTTGTATTTTCAATTGTAGAACAGTTTATGGCTGATCGGTTGTATCTAAAAAGTATAGATTATGGAATACTTGTCACCTATTCTCAGCACCCAATTTTGTTAAATGATTCTTGAATGCATGATATAATGAACCAACGTCCGAATTGATCAAATGTTAAAAAATAAAAAAATTAGATGAAATTTAAAAGTACACAGTCTGACATTGTTTTAGATACGATTAATGCGCTGAAATATGAACAAAATGATATTTGTCAATCAGTTTTCAAATACAGAATATAATATTACAAAAAATTACTATCCTTTTACTATTTAAATAAAGAGATATAAATAAATTTATTGATAAAAAACAAAAGATCAGGAGGAACCAATTAAAATAATTCATTTACTTATTTATCTAAGTACATCAAGCAATATCATAAGCGAGACAACAAATCTATATATTACCTTAGATTCTGAAACTTGTACTCCGATCGATTCTTGATTACAAGGCCTCAAACTTGTTTGAATAAGCTTATTACACGTAGGAGGTCTATTGTTGACTACCGTTGCAATGGAAGATGTTGAATTGAAGATGAGCCGTGGTGCTAGTTTATCACCGCCACACAGATTAAGTTCACTTTGACTACGTTTAAGCGGGTATCTGGTTGTTGGTAGGGCTAACAAATTCATTGACGAACTTTTTTTTAATGGGGATGGTGAATCACTTGAATTATTCACATCTTTTGAGGTACTTGATTCAGCTGTTGGAGGTACAGATGCTGTTTTAGATTTGCACTTTTCTCTTGATTCGTCAAATGCGCATTTCAGTGATTTTGGAAGTTTGTGTATATTTGCTGACTTTGGTGTTTCACTGACGTCATTTAAATCCTGTTTAAACGATAAGTAGATAAGTAAAACTAATTAAAAAATTTAAACGAGGATAACTTAAGCAATATACAACATCGTTTTTCGAAATAAGAGTTGAAAAAATTAAAACACAAATGAAACAAATCATTTCGATTCTAATAATCGAAATAGTAGTAAAAATAGTAAACTGACAGTTGTAAAGTAATAATAATATATGTATATCTTGTATACATTCGATTGTAATATAACGACTTTTATTTATAATTTGATTATACGATTTAAAAGCTTGATGTATTGTAATATTTATCAATACAGTAGCGTTTATAAACAGTGTTTATCAACATGACTGAGTCACAAACCTTGATTAATTCCTTCCTGCTCTTAGGCTCGGAGACATCGTCCGATTTTATATCATCTCCGGTAACGATTCCGGGCGGATGATTCTTCACAATCGGAGTTATTTCGATTTCGCTCTCGCTTCCCGAAATATTGCCCATCAACGGTGTCGAATTAGCATCCGGCTTACCAACCTTCGTCAAACCATTTGCGCTGGTACGCGTTGTGAGCGACAATACAGCAGCAGTGACGGTAGTTTGAATAGACCCAGGAGACTGTTGCTGCTCGGTCATACCCTCGGGATCGAGTCTGAGAGCCGCGGAACAGCCTCGGGCCAAAGCCATACGCTCGAGTGTACTGAGTGGTTGAAAACGATAGCTGCTTCCGAGACCTGATCCTCCAGCGTAAAGGTATCCAACATCTGCGCCACTATCCCACTCAAGAGGTTTGTGCGAAGCGACGCTCGATGTTGGCGAGGAAGTTTTTGGATTGCTTTCGGATGGATCTTGTGGTGTCGTTTCGGTTGATTTTTCCTCGGTAATTACGAGTGCCTCGGTGCTCGTGGTCGCGTGCTGTTGCTCGCGTTCCTCTTCCTCTTGCTGCTGCTGTTGTTGCTGCTGCTGCTTAACAAGCGTGTAGGGTGTTTTTGATTCTGTCATTGACTACAAACCAAACAAATATGTGTGTAAGTGATATTATCATTATGTTCATAACATTTGGTAAGTGTTTTGAATTTTAAGTGATACTCTTAATTCTTTTACCTTAATAATACAACTTTATTCTGATTTTTGTGCAATATTATAAATTATTAGAAGAAATATCATTTGATTATACCAACACTTATTCCCCATGAAAAGAATAAAAAAAAATTGAAGAAAAACTTTTTAATGTTAATAATAAAAAGTTGAATAAAATTATTCACTTGCAGTAAATACAATAATTTAAAAAATTGTTTTTTTTATGAAGCACAAGTATCTATTTTATAGAAGTATACATTATTATTTCCTAATACATTAATGTTTTACTTTAGGATTTTTATCTGAATTAAAAACGATTATAAAAAATAAATCCAAATTTTTTTTGCAATACACTATAAATGTATTTAAATAAATTAAATACATGTTTAGAAATCTTACCTTAACATAAATGGAAGATCTATCTACAGAAGACTGTCCGATTAACGGTGGTCTAACCCAACGTCGTCTTTCTCTTGGAATATAAGATTTCAAATTGTAATCTTTACCTAAAGCACTTTGCCTCTTAGGTACATACTTAGGGTTAAACTCGTATATATTATAATAATACTTGGTGCCTTCTGACACATTGTAACTCGATGTAGGTAATGAAAAATACTGATTTAAATTTGAATTCTGCGAGTACCTGTGAGTAGCAAATATATCAAATTAAATTTAGTTGCATTATTTAATAACCAGTTGAATAAAGTAATTCTTACTTTTGATAATACTCCATCACTTGAGAAGACAGCAATCTGTTAGCTGTATTTTCCGAAATTGATTTCGGTTGACAAGATGCAGCTGCACTGGCAGCATTGGTCGTCGTTGCATGGATCAGTCTCCAGGAACTACCCGATCCAGCGGATTGATCCTTTTGACTTAGCGTCTCCTTGGTAGGCTCCTCCCCGGCCTCTGGTATATTTTTACGTTCGTCTTCCAAACTTGACCCTGAATCGTATTCCATAATTCCTCACGGAAGAATGGGAATGTTGCTCACATCTTAGTGCACTAGAACGAGAGTCTTGAGTACGCAGCGCGAAAAATCTTCTTGACTCGTCGTTGCACATAACTCACCAAATTAGAAAAAATATCGGTCTCTCTCCCTCTCCGAGGAGAAACGTTATTGTTATTTATTTAAAAAATGTTAAATCTCTTGTTCGAACGAACACACGCTAGAGGTTAAGTACGACGCGATCTCTCGTACGGACGCGCGCGGATTTTTTTTCGTTAAAACGACATACGCACAAAGTGTATAAAAAATATGTTTAAAACTACGAAACAATTGGTGAATGGTCTTGTAAGTACGGGTTGATTGAACGTTTAACAAATCTAATAACGCACTGTCGATTTGTTTGATTTTCTTATTATTGTTTACATGTCGCTCGGGTTGGCGTATACGCTAAACGTATACGCTCGCGTAAAAAAAAAAACGTTCAACTGATATGGGTTTCGGTGACGCCGTGGCGCCGCGCGCGCTATATACCTAAGTAAATGCCCGCAATCGCACGAGAGAGCGGCGGTCGGATATATAGAAGATCCACTTCGCGCCACAAAATGGCGTGCGCGAGTGACGAAGATGATGAGTCAATCGCGTGTTTTATCAATAATGTATATATAGGTATGTATAATGCATCATAACAGTTTTTTGAAGGTGTGGTAAGTTGATACAGGAAAGAGGTAGTTTTATCGCGCACTACTGAGCGGCGCAACGATCAATGATAGATCGAAATTTTGAAATTAATCGTTCGCATCAGAGGTATACTTATTATTGTTGATTTATTTTTCGATCTGAGTCAGATGACGGATCGATCGAAACGGCCACGAGTGAGACCAATCGCGCTATTTACCATCAGTCGGACAACGCGCATCGTGGCAGATGACTGCGAGGTAGGCAGGCAGGTCAAGTAGGTAGCAAAGATGAAAGTAGTAGCAATCTCATCCTCTGAGATTCGCGTGTTTGCGCCGCGCGACCGACAGAGCGAAAAGAAGCGCGAATCAGTTGTAGTATACACGGTAATAATAATTAATATTATAAAATATTACATTAATATGTATCTACGTTTTATGTGTTTATTAATAATTAATTTAATTAATAAGCCTATTGAAAATGTATAACGGGGTACGGATTGAAAATGAAGAATAAAAATCTACGAAGGTATCGGGGTGCTAACCTACGATCCTGGGAGCGCGTATATATTATTAAAATAATTTTAATTACATACTAGTAAAAAAATATATAATTTACTTTTATAACTACATTGTAAGATAAACTTATTTATTATATGCAGTATAAAATTATTATCTTGAATTTTCGCACACTTTAAATACTATTTTTTATGCTTTGTACTAATATTTTATTAATACCTTTTTTTTATTAAAATTTACTATAAAAAGAGTGTGTCTCCGCGGACGATACTGCGTGCGCGAGTAAATTTTTTGACTATTTTCTTCGCGTGCGCTACACGATAAAGCTTTCACCAAGTTTTTTCGCGTACGCTTTTTACTCCATGCTTATTTGATGTTACAGTTCTTTCGCGCACGAAAATTTTTTTCGCGCACGTTACATAGTGGTATTTTTTATCGGGATCGAATGCCGTTTTATGCGCGCGTTCCTTACTGTGGGTTTTTTTGCGTGCGCTTACATAGCCAAAAATATTATTACGAAATAGAAAAAGGAAAATCTTATGGGTCTTCGTACAACCTTATAGGTATATCGTATTAAATTATAAATTTTTACACTATATAGTGTTAGAGTAAAATGTTTCATATAACAACCCATTGAATTATTATTTGTATAATAAATATAATCATAATCGATTAATCCTAGTTCTTAATGTAAGTTTATTTTTCTTTTCTTCACTTATAATGAATTTTTTTGAAAGATTTGCCTACGCCTACCTATATACTTTATATACCTATTATTAATATATGTATATAGGCTTTTTGCCGTTTATTTTCTTAAAAAAATAAATAAATAATCAAAATTATGACTATTTTCGTCCGCGAAGAAAATAGTGAAAAAATTTGTTGGTTCACGTGCAAGATTTTATATTTGTATTCGCGCGCGCAGTATCGTCCGCGGAGAGACCTGCACTGCACATACTGTATATGGTACGAAATTTGGCAACACCGCAATGTTTTGGAAAACACGTGCGTGCGTCGTCGTGCGTTTACTTGCACGTCAAAACCGTGATCATTTTGTTACAACTACCTAGATGTGATTTATGAAATACTGTTACTTAGAATTGAAATAATGAGCGATTTAGTTGATATAGGATTTGCAGAAGAATGCGAATCTTGGCGATTAGAAAGTCGATTTTTCCCGAGTAAAATTGGTGGTAAACCGGCATGGTTAGATTTAGAAAACATACTGAATTCAAAACAACTTGCTTGTGATTACTGTCAAGATCCTTGTATTTTTTTATGTCAAGTGTATGCACCTTATGAAGAAGATTCTAAAGCATTTCATAGATCCCTTTTTGTCTTTGTATGTAAAAATCCAGAATGCTGCAGAGATAATTCTAATGGAAATGTTAAGGTGTTTAGATCCCAGTTAGAACGGATTAATAAATTTTATCCTCCCGATCCACCTGTTGAAGAAAAACATTGGAGATCTGATATTTGTTAGTTTACTTTTTTATATTATAATTATTATATTCTCTTACAATATATACTCTATGTATAATTTTTTCAGGCATAGAAAAGTGGACAAAAACTTGTGATATTTGTGGTATTTTTTCATCGAGTCATTGTTCAAAATGTAAAAAAGTTAATTACTGCTGTCGTTCCCATCAAGTTTGGGATTGGAAAAATAATCACAAAAATAGTTGTACTAGTGAACATTCCTCGATAAGTAAAAAGTTTTTATTTCCAGAATTTGAACTTGTCACAGAGAGGGAAGAGTATGATGAAAAAAATGAAATCGCAGAAGAAGATGAACTTAAAAAGTTTGAAGAACTTGTGAATACTGGGAAAGCAGGTACTCTTCAATCAGAAAAAGATATTGACGAAGATTTGTTAAAAATGGCAAATGACATAGAAGATAAAACTTTCTCTAAATTTCGAAAGAGAATAAAAGATGAACCAGAACAAGTTTTAAGGTTCTATCATTAAAATAATTAATAGAATACTAATTTAACAAAATAATTAGTAGAAAACACTGGTTAAAAAATTGTTTTAAACTAATGTAGTACAGTTTACAAAATCTGAAAAATATAGTAAAATAATTTGCACCATAACTCAAAATAATACTAAAAAAAACTACTAATTATTTAACAAGTTAATTTACATTATTCACTTATTATTAATATTATATTACAGATAATGTTAATTAATGTATCAATTTTTTATTGTTATTTCTATAGATATAATAGGGGAGGAAAACCCTTATTTATTTCATCAAACCATCAACCTGAAAATATTCCAAAATGTGAAGAATGCAAAGGTGACAGACAATTTGAATTTCAAATAATGCCACAACTTTTAGTTTACTTAAAATTAGAAAATATATTAAATAGTATTGATTGGGGAATTTTAGCTATATATACATGTAAAAATTCTTGCACTCCAAACTCTAAATACATACAAGAATATGTATGGAAACAAGATATTGTAAAGGAAAATAAAATTGATGAATAGAAAATATTTTTCTATGAATGTGTTATACACATGAAAAAAAGAAGACAGCAAATTATTTTTACTTTACTATAAATAAAATGAAATATATATTTAATATATATGTAAAAAAATGTATACTTAATTTTGTAAATAAAACAGAAATAAAAATTATGTTAGATTTTATTTATTTTTAGAATTACAATTGATTATAACTTAACAAATTAAGTAATTAAATAATCTTAGAAAATAAACTACACTTGAGTTATTCAACAAAGCAATAAAACAAATTTTTTATGTCAAAGTTAAAGATTGCAATAAAAAAAAATAAACACACCTATATAACAAATATAATTATAAAATGGCCTTTCATTATACACAGAAAATCCTATTTATTATTGAGAGACACATGTGCATTTGTTATATATTTAAATATAATAATTATTATAGCCTTATTCCACTTTATGTATAAAAAAATCCTTAATCGAATAAAAATAATAAAATGAAACAATATGTATTCCGCAATAAGCGCATCGCAATCTAAAAATAAAACAACTCTTATAAAAATTCGGAAAAAGTATATAAGTATCGTCCTCCATACATGTACTTAATCTCATTTATTTATACCAATCGAAATCATCCACTTTAATTTCCGAAGGCGTACAGTGTCTAGAAAAAGAAAAAAAAGAACTCGAGGATCGTTTCATTATCATTGCCAGCCATACGCCTCGGGCACGGTATTTTTTTTCTCTCTTTCAATGATATGGAGGCTGCGGTTCCTACTGTCAAGGGCGCAACTCTTGGATTCAGGTGAAGGCAAGCGACAGGAGCCAAATGATCACCTTTTACCTGACTCTCTCGAGTTTTTCTTCAGTCTTGTTCGTGATCGAGTATACGACACTTTTATTATTCTTCTTTTTTTGGTGTTCATGTGTTTAGTGCTAAATTTTTTGTTATATTTTTAATACGAGATATATTGTTTTTTCTGTTAATCGGGTGATTATTTATTTATACAAGTTATTCACTATTTATTATATTTGTGTAGCGTATTTAAAGTGTTTTAATAAGTTATTGATGTATTGCGCGATTTTATCTTTTATTATACGTTAACTTTAATGTTGTTACACTCACATTTTACGTTAATTCGTGGTAATTGAATATTTAAAACAAATAGTTGTTAATTTTGTAATAAGTTAATTTTAAATTAAAATGTGTATACTTATATATCTACTATAATTTTACTGCGATTATATAAATAACAACGCGCTTTTACATTAATCAACATAATTGATCAAATAATTATAGTTTAGAACTATACGTACTCGTAGTACTATTATGTAAAAAATAATGTTTTTTGCCAAGAATGGACACAGAATATAAATTTCATTAAAGAGTGAATCGATCAAGAAAAATTAGTATTCGAAATGAATTCCGACGACGAGGATTGTATAAACCATAGCGGTCCAATAATATCAATAGGAAGGGAAGAGGTTGTATTGGATAATCAAAATTCGAAGGTAACTATCAAAGGGAAAAAGTCACATGGATTTCACTTAGTAAGGTCAAAATGGGATCCGTATCCTTGGATAGGATCAGTCGAAACTTCGAGTAGCGCTGATGTTTCGGGATTAAGGTATAACAAATATAATATTTTTAACAAATTTTTTTCCATGTACATAATAAAATAAAATTTTCACGTATTTAAATTAATTTTTATGTCAAAATTTTCATATAGTATATTCAATTTATACAGTTTTGCTACATATTTTTAATGCAAAATATTGTTTTTAAAAATACCATTTAATTAAGGATTTGTAAATAATCAATAATCGTTCTATGCAAATTATTAATTTTCAAAAACAATTATTAGCTGTAGATTTTTAAATAAACCAGAGGATCATCAATATATTTGCATAATCATCGCGATGACTTTATAAGTATACTTATATGATTCACGATTCTTCTGTACGAATGAGTTAGCAAAATTATCGTACATTCGTGAATAAATATATTTGATGATACAATTAATATTAATAACGAATCGTTCAACAGATCAGGAGATTGTTTGTTAGAGGTCGATGGACGAGACGTTTTGGGTTTAGAAATGAAAGATATTGCATATTTGATAGGAAAAGATGACCGAGTGAATCTTAGCATTTGGCGTCGACCACCAAAATCACAAACTCAAACAACGACAAATGATTTTGTTTACCTAAAAGAGAAAGACAGCAGAGAATCAACCGATTCTCGAGTTGATCAGGCTGTAAGCATTAAATCTGTATATTTGATCGATAATGAATTATATTAAAAACAATTATAAAAATCTGAGTTCCTTATTTACTTAATATTATAATCATATGGTAATGTCAAAATCCAAAAAAGGTAACTAACAAATATATTATAATTTCGACAAAAATAAATAATTTTTACTAGAATATCCATTCACAATTTATCACAAAATGTAGTAATTTTTTAAGATTTATAACGTTTTACTATTATAATGAAACATTTTGCCAAATATATTGTACTGATTATTTTTCGTTTACGCGTGTAAATATAAAATAACTATAATTGAATTATACAGGGTACATTACTAGAAGGACCATTACCCGAAGTAGCCCAGAAGCTTGTAAAAGCAGTATCCGGCCTGGTACGAGCTTTGGAGTGTCCAGTTTGTTTGGAAAGCGCAGCACCACCAGTATCTCAATGCGTCCACGGTCATTTGTTATGCTGTGGTTGTCGAGTCAAGACAGCAAGATGCCCTGTTTGCAGAGTTAGACTTGGACAGGGTCGATGTCTTCTTGCTGATAAGTCGCATCGTGTACTTACCGAAGCTCTCGTTGATCCTAATAACGATGATCAAGATTCCACCATGGTTTGTAACACACAAGTATAATATAATAATAAGTATATTTATAATAAATACAGACGTTTAATTAAAATATTTTATTTTTGTAGACTCGGTCATTGCACGACAGTATATTCGGGCCATCGACTAGTAATTCAAAAAAAGGAAAGAGCCCAGTATCCGCGATAAAAGCGAAACACTTGTTGTCAAAAATTTGGTCGTCGGGTCGACCAGATGAAAGAAACGTATCCACTGAAAGTTTACCTACTACCAGTTGCGTTATGGATGGTAATTTATTGTACGGTCGTAGATGGTTGTTGAGACTTTACGATAGAAGAAAATCCGCGAGTACAGGAGAATTGAATAGAGGAAATAATGAAACTGATGTTGATCCGATGAATGGTTCTTTTACCGAATTACGCGATGGACACGATACGAATAATTCTGGATCGCTTCTCAGTGTACCGCAGGTATCGTTCATTACAATTTTCGTTTTCATTATTATACATTTTCATTTTCATATATATTCTATGCTGATAACATATATATTATTCTATCGAAGACGCCAGTTTGGGGAGGTTCCACCGAATCGATGACGATCGGTAGATTATGTTGTCCTTTGAGAGAACGAACTGGATGTAGAGAATCACTCAATTGTAATAATTTAATGGAACACTTATGCGGTCAACATTCAGGACCATTAATTCATTTTTATAAAAAGAAAGTGACTATTCCAATTCCTTTTCCATTCCAAGAGGATGCTCTTTACATACTGCACCATAAAGAAGAAATCTTTATACTCCAGGTAAAAACAAATAACTTTCATTTTTAATTAGCAATATATAATTAATTTCATTATTTTTGTAACGCATTCCAGAATGAAAATAATAGAATATGGATATCCAATTCAGAAATAAATTGCGGAATCGTTTGGGAATGGAGTTTACACGCGTTATCCGTTGATGGTAACGAGATACAATTAAGAAAAGAAGTTGTAAGTCTTCGTGAACCGTTTGAACTTTCACCTTTCAACATCGCAGAATTACCTAAAAATATTTCGATACCATTTGTAACTATTTCCCTTATTGAATTAGATGTGGATGAAGGATGCGTTAAAGTGTAAATAAAAATAATTATACTCACAAATATTTTAAAAAAGTCAATAATAAAATTATTTATTTATAAGTAACATTGGTCTTAATAGTAAAAAGGCACATTTGAATATTAAGTGGCACTGGAGATCATGCTTCGAGTAAGTATAAAAAATCTAATACATGATTAACGCGATACTTAAATCTATTCACTCATCAGTGTTTAAGTATTGCATATAAATTGTAAATTGGTCTTTTAACCAAAAATATAATAAAAACTACCTTACAATAAAAAAACTAACAAACTCTTCTTTAGATTAATCGAAGATATAAATTACCGCTTAGACATACTTTTACAGAATGATCGACATTTTTTATTTTCGTTGTGAACAACGAAAAATCTTTTTTTATTGAACATATACGATAACATGTAAAGTAAATTAATGTAAACTGGTTTGTGATTTAATGATTTAACGTGACCATTTAATTTAATGGATAATTTTCACAAAATATTAAATCAGTTGATACTAATAACTTTATCTACAAACAATCATTTTTAATCTAAATAAACTTTAAATAATTTATGGCTAGTAGAATTCACAATATTTTTTTTTGACTCTACATAAATTATTTAAAGTTTATTGTCATGCAATAATAATTAAAAAGATAAATATTAAAAACAATTTTGAATTTAAAAATGTACCTTTCCTTACTCTATTAATTTTCAACACTGTTCATAAAACTTTATGAATATATAGAATAAAATGAAAAAGAACGGTAATTTATTTCATCTTGAAAACAGTGCAAATGTATGCTTCATTACTGCTTTCGTAATATATCATCCATATACGGTTTATATATTTCGTAGTTGCCTGATTTAATGGCCGCACCTGCCATGACATCGTATGCGTATTTAAGAATTGCATTATAATTGTCTCGTCCGACAATATTTAGAGTTATTGGGTAGACTTTAGTGTCAGAAGAAAATTTCTTTCCAGGAGGAGGTAATTCACTGATTGGAACAGGTGATTTTCGTTTTTTTCCCGTTCCAATTGGCAACAAAGAGCTGACGTCTCTTTCTCCTCCTTCTTCTTTTTCTTTATCACGTTTAGGACAGCTACAAACACGAATCTCGAGTTTGCGTCTACCTAAGATTTGATTTTGTTCAGTCTCTAATGTGAAAATTAATTCAGTTGGCCTCCGATTCATGCCCGATGTACAACTATTCTTGCAATAAAACTTAAAGTCCATTGGAACATTAGTTACTCCAGCTTCTGGCGTTCCTAATGGTGTCAGTACTGAAAGGTGTCCATTTGGAGCTTCCTCATATGTACTTGTATTATGAAGGCACCTCACGACATGCTTAACTTGACGTGAATCTATGTTTCTATTACTATTATTATCAGGAGCCATGTGATTATGGCATCTGATAACAGGCTGCGATCGGTGCTGATCTAATTTGTAGACCATTGTAGCTCTTACCCACAAACCATCAGCAGGTGGTGTCCATTGAAATTGTAATGGTAATACTTCTTCCATGTGGATAAATACTTTTGACATCTTTCTGAGTACTGTAGAAATAATAATAAAAATTTAAATAAATGTTTGAAAATTAAATATCAAATATATTAGTTTGGTGTTTAAATAATATTTGATATTATCTTTAACATTAGAAGTAACAAAACTCAAACTTTATTAAATAAAATCTTATTTCTGTGAATATAACTTTCAATGTTATTATATTTATATTTAAATAAAGGATAAACATATAGTTTAAAGAAAATTAGCATGCAGTACTAGTATATCCTATAATAAAAGAAAAGACAATACATAAAAGGATTTTCCAAAAATAATTCAAAAGAATCAATATTATATTCTATTAATTTTTTATTTCTAATTGAGGGGATGGTATACTCAATATTTACTGACCAAGTCAATAGAGATGAAAAAAAGTATTCTTGTTAAATAAATAAAACAAATTGTGCAAAATAAAGACATCATTGCTCTTCTTTCAACTATTACCTATCACTGTGTGAAATTTCAATCAAAAATAATGTTGCATTAAAAAATGGCATTGGAAGGAAATTTATCTCTTTGTCTGCTTCAAACGTTGCAAATCTGGTAAATTTCTTTCCAATACCATTTTTTAACACAACATTATTTTTGTTTGAAATTTCACAGTGATAGATAATAGTTAAAGGAAGGGCAATGATGTTTTATTTATTTAACCAGAATAATTTTTTTATCTCTATTGACTTGGTCAGTTAATATTGAGTATCACATCCACTTAAGGAATGGAAATACATACTACCCAGTGTTTTCCACAGTTTTGATGATTCAAAATCAGTTGAAAATTGTATTGTCCTGGAAATTCATCCTTCCCTAAAATAGGGGTTTGCGATGGTTGTTGAACTATTCCCATAGCTTGTTGCATGGGATATTTATCATCCATTACTTGTGATTCTTCGTCATAATTAAGAGAATTTACAAATTGTGGATGTTGAAAGTCTTGAGACAAATTTTCCAAGGAAAAAGAAAATTGCAGAGGGTCAATATCTCTGAAAAAAATATTTTATACATCAAAATATATTTATTTTATTTTTCAAGAAAGTTTAAAGTACTTAAGCATTTTTATAGTTAAATTATCTTTTAAGGAATTAAACAGATATCTAAATTCAAGTTTTAGATTGTTCTAAAACTTGAGAAACATTATGACGTTGTTTAACTAAAGTGTATACCTTATTTGTATTAAGCGTTTGTTAACAATCAATAAGTCTTTGTAAAAATAATAAAAGTAATATATATCACTATTAAAAAATTAACATAATGCAATGTATAAACAAAACTTAATAATAATATTAATAATAATAATATTGAGATAAAAACTGAATTTTAAAATACCCAATGAATTAATTTAGAACATCAAAACTCAATTTTCAGCGAAAATTTTTTTCATAATAATGCACGCTATCACTATAAAAATGAAAACCGATTCAAAAGACAATCGTCGATAAAGGTTGACATGTGACAATAACCAATAAATAAAATTTCTATACCTGAAAACACGAAATCTCGGTATGAGCATATTGAGGAATCTTACCCTCATCCCTATATATCCCTACAATAAGTTACTAACACAATACGCTGTTCCCACTTGTACGCGAATAAAAGGAATGATGCAAGTTCAAGCGTGTTTACTGCGAACAGGTTATAATGAAATTTGATACTTACATTTGCCCATCAAAATCTTTAACGTAGTCTAGGCTTTGTAAAATCGCTTCTTCTTGCGAATTTGTGAAAATTGGCCCTTCCCCTGTCATTTTGATCGGACTTTCCGGAGGCACTTGACTTTATATTGCACCATTAAAGGGAACGCCGTTCGCTGGAGCGCGCACAGCATCCAAAACACAGATGCACACCACACCGCTTTCGTAGAAGTGAGACGCCGCAACCGCCAAAACTCGTTTTTTTTTTTCTAGTAGTTAGCCTAACGTAGTCATTGGCTATACCCTCGACCCTCTCCCCCAACATGCGCGCGCATGCATAATAATAGCGTTCCTGTAAACCCGGTAAATTTAACTATTTTTATACAGGTGGTTGAAATACATTTCTAACCATTTTTTTATTTACGTCATTGTTGTCTTTGTTAAATAGGATTAGGTGAAGTATTCTCTTTGCTCATCACCCCGTATACGCCCATTATTAAACGGGTTTTTACAGGGACACCCCTACCACCTATGTGTGGGGGT
This sequence comes from Theocolax elegans, assembly GCA_026168455.1. Classification (NCBI taxonomy): domain Eukaryota; kingdom Metazoa; phylum Arthropoda; class Insecta; order Hymenoptera; family Cerocephalidae; genus Theocolax; species Theocolax elegans. Next base: position 76,625,337 of record CM047427.1, on the reverse strand, counting down.
GAAGACATTCCAGTTTTTTCCCCTCCCGGTCCCCACCGTCTCGCATTCGCCCGGGGTTATGCCCGTGAGGAAGGGAAAACCTCGTAGGAAAACCTTCCCCGAGACGGCCGGTGTATTGAAACATTCTGTTTAGATGTTCAGGTCACCTTGTGTAGGCCCAAACATCGAAACCGAATGTTCCACACCTTCCGCTCACGTTGTGAAGTGTGGAAAAACACTAAACACCTAACCGATCCCGAAAGCCGCACAAGAATGGTGTCACCCATCCAAGTGCGAACCGCACTCGGCCGAGGTGCGTCTCCGCCACTCCGCCACCGTGTCGGTTTTGTCTTTGTTAAATATTATTAGAATTAAAAATATGAAACGTTAAAGGTGTTAAAAATAGTTTATCACTTTTATTCAAATTTTTATGATTTTTATATTTACAGAAGTTTTGTATTAAAATTGTACAATAACATTAATGACATTCTCTAGCGATATAATTTATATAAAAATTTAAATAATTTTTGAAAGGTTTTTATTATGTAAAGGTCATTAAAAAATTATTTAAATAAAAAAATTACATTATATGCACCCACATTATTTATATAAAAAAAAAATACTAAAATTTAATAGTAGCAAATTATGAAATTTTAACATAGGTAGCAATTTACATATTTTCTTATTAAAAAATATGAAGACGTTTTAAGTTACAATAAGGACATTGTTATTTTTTGTTTCACACACACACGCACACATTCAGTCAAGATATTTTTCCATTGTGCGCTGTTTCCCATATAAGACCATCTCCATATGGTTTGTGAGTAGAAGGAAACAGTATGTACCACCAGTTTCTAAACAAATGAAAAATGATGAATAATAAAAACATCTTTTATTTTATAATTAATATAAATTATGCACAATTACCTGCCACGTAATCCTAAAAATATTCTCCAGTTTTTTCTTTTTCCAAAATTGTAGGGATTTTTATATAATTTTCCTTCAGATTTAAATTTTTTCTCTAATGTACTGTTAATTCGTCCTTCAATACTTGTTTCTCCTCTAGAAATTAAACCAGCGTGCCACAATGTTAAGGCTCCTAATGTAGCAAGAGTAGCTACACAAATTAAAGCTGCCAAAATAATTAATTTTCGTCTGTATTCGCTTTCTTTTCTTTCTAGTGCTTGTTTGGCTATTTCCAATTTTTCTTCTTCCGTGAGGTGGTCCAAAGATTCTGTCTGTAAACAAAATTAATATGGTTAATAAATTAAGTTACATATTGTAATGTTATTTTTAAATAAAATTTGTCTTACAACTGGAATTATCTCTGAATTACTGATATGAACTGGATGACCATCCAGTTCTGGTTCTGGAGAAAGAAAAAATTCTTCATATGCTAGTTGAACTCCAAAAATTATAATAAAAATAATTCCAACAACTGTGAATGACATGTATTGAAAGAAATATCTATGATTATAATGCCCAACACAATTGTTAAGCCAAGCTTTAATTAAATGATTAAGAAATATATTTTATTAATACAAACAAAATTAAATTCATTTGAATTTTTTACAAACGATTGTTAAAAGGATACGACAATGATGATCCATTTTAAGTATACACTTATTGCATATGGAACAGTGGTGAGTCCTTGGTGGCTTTGGTTTGATGCATTTTTTACAAATACTAACTGCTTCGGGTATTAATCCCCCTATTGGTGGATAACCTGCTGGAACATTAACTCCCATATAATAATGAAAACAAACGTTAACTAACAACCAATTCCCAACAATTAGTAAAACAATTGTGAATTCTGGACTTTTCTTCCACCAGTAAGGGAAACCTACATAATATGCTATGTACACTATTAAAGCAGTTAATAGACTGACCATGACTACAAATACCTGAATAAATAAAAATATTAGTTATATAAAACTACTGAAAAATAATTACATAATATACTTGAAACTAAAATAAACAAATAAATAAAATTAAATAATTTATACAATATGCTTAAATAAATAAATATAATAATACTTACTGGCCCAAGGAAGGCAGTAAAATTCTCGACAAACCATAATATTGGTTCTAATAATGTGTCGCAAACATAGTTCCAATTCAAATAATGATTGTAAAAGAGAGATTTGAATGTTATTCGTAAGCGGAATATCATTTGCTTGACATTCAACCTAAATAAAAAAATTGTATTAAACAGTATATTGATACAATAAATCATTTAATTAGCAAAAAATAATTACCATTGAAAGTTTGGTTTTTTCATTACAAACCATTGAATTTTTGCCATTTTTGTTTACGCATGACATAAATAATTCACAAGGAATTATTTTTATCATGACTAAAGAAGCACCTGTTATTCATTTTTTACTTGATGTTACTTGATGAAATTTTATGTCAATATAATGGGCATAATGACATAAAAAATATATTTTATTTGATGCTTGACATTTGATATATAAACAAATTATTTATTGAGTATTAATAAAGAAGACATAGATTCATTGATCACTTGATAGTCATGTCAAAGTAAATAAATAATTATTTTAATAACAAAACGATATTGTTATTGAAAATAACAAATCGAAAATGATATTGTTTTAAAATAATGTTGATAATATTTATCTGCATTTAAATATTTTTTGGCTCCTAATATCACAATACTTTAATATATATATATATACATATACATATATAAATTTACGTATAAAAATAATAAATATCACCTAATGCAAAACCGGCAAATTGATTTTGTTCTTTTTCTACTTGCAAAATAACACTAAATATAAATATCAGTTTTTAAGGTTATGTTTATTATATTGAATCGCGCCAATCAATATTAACTTTACAGTCACGTGGTATTGTTGTATGCGCGTGTCATTTAAATTTTTACATTTCTTTTCAATTCTTGTATTTTAAACAAATTTTATTATACTGTAAACCATAATAAATAATTTTGTATAAGTATAAGATGGATTCTACATGTTTTTTTAATAACAATCATATTTATATCGATTGATCAACATCATATGCCGCATGCGCTGCTCCGAAAAATTAATGAGCCGAGGCCGAGACTGGAGAGACATCAAACATAACCAATTATATAAAAGGAGGAGAGAAAAATATATATAAATAGAGCGAGATAGGAAAGAAAGTGGCATTGTAAAAAAATGATAATACGAAATAGTCGTTTGTTGAGCTGCGTTGATATGCAATGATGTGGAATATTAGAACTTAAATCATCAAAGTTGGTAAAATTAAAAGAAATTTCATTTTACAATAGATATTTAATTTTTAACTGTGTGTTAATGTTATTCACAGGTGTAAATATAAATATACACGATGTCAAAAGCTGCAAATCGTTTAAGAAATTGGCAAAAAATTATGTCACTTTTAAAAGTGACAGGAGGAGCTGCAACCATTTTTGCTGGAATATCATTATATCAAGGAGATGAAAAATTTTATCAAAATGTTGCTATGCCTCTTGTTCGTTTGATTGATCCAGAAATTGCACATAGATTAGCTGTAACTGCAGCTAGATTAGGTTTAACACCAAAACAAACTGTACCAGATATTCCAGTACTTAACACATCAATATGGAATCTTAAATTTCAAAATCCTCTTGGTATTGCTGCTGGCTTTGATAAACATGCTGAGGCTGTTGAGGCTTTACACAAAATGGGATTTGGGTTTGTGGAAATTGGTAATATTTGCTTTTTATTTGCTTAGTAATTTATGTTTAAAAAACAGTATAAATACCTTACTTCTTTTGTTTTATTTGTAAAATTATTTTTGAAATATTCATATATTCATTATTGCATTGTAGTGTAATATTACATAAATTTAAAATATATATGTGTTACTTGCAATAGTATTGAAATTAACTTGGGTAATTTAATAAATGATTAGAAATTTATTTTGAATAAAAGCAACTAACAACAACAAGCAATGAAATCTTAAATTTTGTATGAATTTACATTATTTCTATTGAGAACTAAACAAAGTAATGTCTTAAAGAAAAATATTGATTAATAAAAATGTAATATAGGTTCAGTGACTCCTGAGCCACAACCAGGCAATCCAAAACCTCGAGTTTTCAGGCTAACAGAGGATCGAGCTATTATAAATCGTTACGGATTTAATAGTGAAGGTCATGAAGCAGTTTATGATCGCTTACGAAATTTACGTAGCACTGGTTTCCAGGGTATCATTGGTGTGAATCTTGGCAAAAATAAACTTGCTAAAGATCCTGTATATGACTATGTTGAAGGTATCCATAAGTTTTCAGATGTATCTGACTACTTTGTTGTTAATATCTCAAGTCCAAATACTCCAGGATTGAGAAATTTACAAGGTAGAAAAGAACTTGAGGAACTACTTACACAAGTGAATGAAGCAAGGTCTAAGGAAGCCAGAAAACCCCCTCTGTTATTAAAAATTGCTCCTGATCTTTCAGAAGAAGAGATTAAAGATATTACTGAAGTTATATTGAAAACAAAATCTAAAGTTGATGGGATCATTATATCAAATACAACACTTAGAAGGGATAATCTGAAAAATAATGTAAGTTTAAATAATATCTAGTAAACATTTTTATTTTTTCTTTAATTTTAGATTACACAAAATTTTTTACAAACTAAAAATTATAATAGAAAATTATTTTAATTAAAAAACGTGTTTTCATTCAGGTCACGGCAGATCTCATTTGTATATTTGTATATTTAATTCAATTAAATTATTTTCTGATATAACTGGTTTGCTTTAAATTAAAATCCATTTTATTATTAATCAGACTCTAATATGATTAAACATATGGTTTTACACAATTCATATGCAAATTATATGTAATAATGAATTATGTATACGCACTTGTATAGTCAAATTAATTTAATTTGAATCTATAACCGTTTATCTATACTTGAATGAAAGTTTGTTTAACTTTTCATAAAAAGATACATATTATTTGTACATACTTTAATTTAAAGTCAATATTATACATGCATTTTTTTTAAATTTAATTAAACACATTTAAAAAATATATTTATTAAAATATAATAAAATATGAAGCACAAAAAATTAATTGATTATATGTAATGTTTTTTTTAATTAATAAAAAATAAATAAAAAAATAAATTAACAGTTAATTATAATACAAAACTTATTTTATTAGGATTTTTCGTTTGAGTTAACAAGTCAATACAATATTGTTTTTATTTTTACAATTGCCTTAAATATCTATAAGTAGCATCAACTTGGATTGTTATGCTTTAAATTTTTTTTCTTTGTACAATTAAGTACTTATATTGATTCATTAAATCAATCAAAAAATCCTATCAAAATTATAATATCACGAGTATAAAAATGGAGAAAATTTATTTTAATTTTACAGTCCAAAGACGAAATTGGTGGTTTGAGTGGAGCTCCAGTATTTCAGTTATCAACAAGAATGATTGCTAAAGTTTATCAATTAACAAATGGCAAAATTCCTATTGTAGGAGTAGGTGGAATTTTTGATGGTTCAGATGCCTATACAAAAATAAAAGCGGGTGCATCACTTATACAAATTTACACATCATTTGCTTATGGTGGGCCACCAATTATTACCAAAATCAAACGTGAACTTGGTCAATTACTGGAGCAAGATGGTTATAAGGAAATTTCTGAAGCTGTTGGTAAAGAGGCAAAACAAATACTATTACAGTATAGTGTAGGCAACTAAACTTATGAATTCTAAGTAATGTTCTCATTAAACTCCTTTCTTACATAATAATTGTGATAGAAGAATGTTTCTATTTTTGGCGTTAAAACTGTAATATAAATCTTTCTTAATGATAATAATATTGATCTTCAGTAGATAGTTTGATACCGTGAAAAAAATTGAAATTATGATTTAAAGTTGTACAAATTGTAAAAAGTTGAATAAGTATTTATACTTATATGTATATGAAAATTGTATACTGAAGATATTTTTTAATGCATGTAGAATAGTTTTTTACACAAATAGAAATTAACATGTTATAATATAATTTTAGATCCTAAATATGTTAAGTTTTGAACATGTATATTTTTGTTTTATTAAATAATAAATTTGTACCTGGGTACAAATTTAAAAATTGCTGATAAATTATTGTTACTTACAATATATTTTTTTAATATTAAGCTTTTTTTAACTGTTGTAAGTTATACATAAAGATGAAAAATGAAATATAAATTTGTTATACATAATAAACATTGTAATAATCAGTAAAAAGAAAATACTTAGCAATTTCACTGATACTGCTTATAATATTGAATCAGTAAACTTTTCATAATGAAGAAAAAAATTTTTTATACACAATAAGTATTCAGGTTTATTGTATAAGACTTTAATTTTCAACATTTTATGTTTAGTGACTTACAAATATATTTATTCTGAACATCTATTTAATATAAATAAGTGTGCATAAAAATATGTACGTATTTACAAAAATAATATATATTTATATTGCCAATCCATTCAACTTATCATTTAACTCTGACTTATTTAGTTAACTTATTATTTATACATTTTTATACAATTTAACGTCTAATGTATTAATTACATTATATGGATACTTTCTAATGATTTTTCTAAAATATTTTGTTTTGTGGCCTTCCTCGTCAAAACAAAGATTGTGTAATTTTTCAAAAGCGATTGCATATGTTCAATCCTGCCTTTTTCAAGAGTCCAATTAAAATTGTTACTGTAAAATATTGATTTTTAGATAAAAAATGATCTAAATAATTTCTTTCATCAAAACAAGATTTATGAAAATTATTTAAAATTACAGAAACATGACTAGGTCCAATGTTTCGTAATATAGTTGATAAGCTTGCATATGTGAAACCAGCTTTGAAAAAATCCACTAAAATCTTTGTTTGATTCCCTTTAGAATCAAAACACACATCATGAATAGCTATTAAATCAGAACGAATGTTAGTTCCAGATTGTTCAAATAATTTAGATAAAAATTTCTCTGTCAAATCTTTATCTACTTTCATAAAATGCTTTAGGTATTCTTTTGTTTTATCTACAAAACAAAAATTGTAAAGTTGTTCGAATTTATCTAAAGACTTCATGTAATAACTTAATCCATTAGGTTTGAAACCAGCATCATAAAAATCTTGTAAAAATTTGGTTGGTTCACCTTTTTCATCCAAACATAGTGTGTACAATCTATTAAATTTACTCGAAGCATTACATCCTGCTCTACTTAATATGCGAGATATCATCTTTGGTGTATATCCTAGGTTATGAAAATGTTTAAATTGTATAGTTTTGAAACCATTTTCATCAAAAAATGTTTTATGTAGTGATTGAACAGAAAACGTTATTTGTGTTCCTGAATTTTTCAACATAGTACATAAGTTAGATGGTGTGAAACCAGCTCTAACAAAGTCATCTAATAGATTTGTTCTGTTTCCTTCTTCGTCAAACCAACAGTTGTGCAAATTTTCAAAAATATTCTTAGCATTTACACCTTGTCCGCATAACAAGTTAACTATATTATTCATTGTAAAAAACTTTTGATTTAATTCGTCAGTGAGGAAATGTTCTAGCATTTTCGTTTTTTTCCCATCTTTATCAAACCATGTATTAAACAAATCTTTAAATGCTATTGCAGCACTAGCACCTGTACAGTTAATTATACTGCTCATAACGTCTATACTTACACTTTCATTTTCAAGTGTTTTTAAATATTGTGTCTTCTCTCCAGTTTTAGTAAACCATAAATCATGTACATCTTTAAATGCATCTGCTGCATTTAGTCTGGCACCACTTATTATAGTTGAAATATTTTTAAAATTTACTCCATCTATCCGCATAGAAATCAAGTATTGTGTTGGATTTCCTTCTTTATCAAATAAAAGATTATATAAGTCTTTAAAAGTTTTTGTTGATTTGTTACCTGATTTAGATAAAATATTAGTTATTTGACTTAAGTCTATTCCTTCCTTTGCTAAATTTTCTAAGTATATTGTTTTTGTTCCATCTTCATTAATCCAAAGATTATACAAATTTTTAAAACTTTTCACTACTTGACTCCCTGCTCCACTTAATAAACCTGACATATTTTTTAAACTCAATCCAACATTTTCTAAATTTCTTAAAATATGAGTTTTATTTCCTTCTTCATCAAACCAAAGATGATATAAGCTTTGAAAAGTATTTTTAGCATTAGCTTTTGATCCATCAATAATATTGCAAATAGTAGAGATACTTATATTTTCCTTTTGCAGGTTTGTTAAGTATGGTGTTTTATTTCCATCTTTATCAAACCAAAGGTTGTATATGTCTTTGAAACTTTCTGGTGCATGAGAAGCAGTTGCATGTAGCATAGAAGACATATTACCTGGTGTTATACCCTCTTTTCTTAAATTTTGTAAATAAGGTGTTGCATTTCCATCTGCATCAAACCATATATCATACAATTCCTTAAATATTTTAGCTGCATTAGAACCTGTTCCATTTAAAATGCTTGTTATATTATTTATACTTATCCCCTCATTTTTCAAAGATTTCAAATATTGTGATTTCTGTCTGTTTTTATCAAACCATAATTCATACAAATCTTTGTAAGCATTAACACAATTGACTCTTGAACCGCTTAAAATGCTAGTCATATTATTTAATTTAATTTCTTCCTTATCCAAATCTACTAAGTATTTCGTTTTATTTCCATTTTCATCAAACCAAAGATTAAATAAATCTTTGTAATATTTGGGAGCATCCTCTTTGGATCCATTTAACATACTAGACATACTGTTAAATTTTACATTATTTTTAATTAAAACTTTTAAATATTTTGTCATTTCTCCTTTGTCATCAAACCATAAATTATATAATTCTATAAAAGTTGATATTCCTCTACTTCCCGCACCATGCAAAATGCTTGATACATTTACTAAGTTGATATCACTTGCTCTTAATTTATTTAAATATTTTACTCCATCTCCTTTAAGTAAAAACTGTAATAATTTGTTGAATGCAGATTTTCTACATTTACCTACCACTGATTTAGCAAACTTTAATTCTTCTGCAATATTTTTAGTTTCAGTATTATTAACACTAGATCTATTGTTATGAATATCTTCAATAATTTTTTCCATTATTTCTTTAGTAACAGAATCAAATCTTTCAGACTCTAACCAACGTAAAGCTATTTCATGAAGTTCTTCTAAATTATAAGGCACTTTACTAAATTTGTTATTTTTGTTTACGTCTTCCTTAAGAATATCAATTAAGCTATTCATATTTGGTTGATTCACTGCAAATATTAAATTTTTTAAAAACTTTTCTTTAATTATGTTTTTATCATCATTCGAAAATTTTGAATTTTCATTTTCTTTTTTTTGTGGAAAATCTAAAAGATTCATAAGCATTTTCCATGATGTTTCTTCTTTAGAAAATTTAAAATATTTATTACCATTTGCACTTGAATAACTTTTGAAAATTTTATATTTGTTTTTATTAATGTTCATGTTATATAATTTTACAGGATGATAAATCTTAGAACGATCTTTCTGTAAAGCCATTTCTTCTGTAAGATCAAAATTTGCATTTGTATAAATAATAAAATATCTAACATCATGTTTTAATTCTTCAATGTAACGATTAAAACAGTGGTTAACAGAAAATATATTCTTTTTTCTTTGTGAAGATGATTGAAACAAATGGCCATAATTCATAATACCACTTGAATTATAATAAATATTTATTAGATTTACTTTATTTTTATAATCAAAAACAATATTACTACATATGTTTGCATTTTTCTCTTCAAAAAATACAAAAGATATTTTTTTATTAATAAACATTGAATGGAGAAAAGAGCACAACAAATGAAACTCATATCTTATCTTAGATGTATATTCATCAAGAATTTTATATTTTTCATTAGAAATAAAATCATATAAAATTTTTTCTTTTAATGTTGTATAATCATCAAGCATTTCACTGTTTTTTATTTCTTTTCTAATGATACTATTCAATTCTTCTCTATCTGGTTGATTAGTAATAAACAATAATTTATTAATAAATTGTTCTTTTAGATATTCTTCAAATTCATGTGAAGGATTTTTTTGTTTTAATGCTTTACAAAGGGTAGGTAGAAGTTTTAATCTTTTTATAATCTCGTCTTTGGTTGCACTACATTCACATAGTTGATATAATTTAATATCTTTTTTGCTTGTACTTACATTTAAAAAGTCTTGCAAAATATCACATCTATTTATATTATGAAATTGAAAAGGAAAACTATGTTTAATTCTTTCTACCTTTAATGTATTATCCAATGTTAATTCCAAATTTAAATTTGTATATATAACAAAATACTCTAAATTTATTAAATCATCTAGTTTATTAATAAAATATTTAACAAAATTCTCAAAATAATTATTAAGAGAATTTTTTCCTTTGTTTTTAGCAAATAATATACTATAATCAAGATTATTATTTATCGGTGTATTTCCTACATATTCTGTCTGTATATAAATGGACTTATTATTATTGCAAATATTGATATTATTAAATACCCCACTTTCATAATTATCAAATTTTAAAGACAGGTATGGATACTTCAGTTTATGTTTAAACTTTCTTACTGTGCACAAAATAGATAGATCCAAATGATACATAAACTTCAGTAACTGTTCAGGAACAGATTTTATAAATTGGTGGGTACCATTATTACCATTTTGTAAATCAATATATGAATCTTGCGAAGAATCATTTTCTGTATAACTAGAATTTTCTAGACATTGCTTTTTAAACTCTACATCCGAATCTGTGTATATTTCTGAAATAGAATATTTACGTTTTCTGTTATTCCCATCCATTTTAAAAATTGATATTTTTGCAAGATTCTTATCTTGGTGTATTAGCCTCCTTTAATAATTTCCATAATTGTTACAGCAATGGCACAAATGACTGTTCAAAAAAAATTTTGGTTATTCATTTATTTATTATCAAGGCACTATCTTCTTATAATTAAATCGATTTGCTCAAAGGTAAATGATCTCAGTATAAATATTTAATTGTAACAAACCTGAACTTTAAGGTTAGATTATCCTATTTTAAAGGTAGCCTCGTTAAAATATAACTCTTGTTACCAGTCCTTAAAATAAGTATATTTGTTTGTAAACAGAATTGAATTAACCGCGTTATATTTAATGTCTGTGTAGGAACTTTTCTGTCACTTTGGACACATATAAATATATAGTTGAACACAAAATTGCGCGGCTTGAAGCCCACGTGACTATAGTAAATGTCGGTACCGATGCTACATTAGCATTGCAATAGCCATAGCTGGATAATTTCGGAATAGGTCATCGCCATCGGTCGATCGATCCGTCGGTTGGTAATTCTTAGGTTTATGGTAGGTATATCCGGTATCGATTCTCGATAATCAACTCTGGTAACAATTACACAAATTCAATATTTAATTGTGTTATTACTGTTTTGATAATTTTTATAATTACAAATATAAATAATATAAAAATTAATATAATAAATTTACATATTTTATTAATCAGCAAATATTAGAAACTCTAGTTTAATCGACTGCCGATTGATAATATGGACCTCCCGACTGATGGTCTTTATGTAAAGAATATTCTGAGATTAGTTCTGATCTTTCAAAAATTTGTACATGTCTATACTCTTTGCAAGTGACAAAATATAAAATAAAATAAAAATACAAAATCGGTTTTTTAATTACTGAGCTATTTCCTAGTTAGAAAAATTGTCAAACTGCCTTATGCATAGGCTCTAATGTTACAGCTTATAGTAAGGTAATTTTAACTGACACTGTTAACAATTTTTATACAATTATATACATATACATTTGATCACTGTTACTTTACTGTATAGGTATAACTATAGCAGCAGGTACCTCGCAATTTTTATATTTCAATTTTTATACATACATACATATTACATTTGACCACTGTTGCTTAACTGTATAATATATTCTTATAGTAATTTGTACTTTGATTGTTGACGCTCTCCATTAATTTTATTGACCTTTTTTCTATTGCATTAGACCTGAAATTTTGTACTCGCGGGTTTTTGGGGTCGCTGATCATGAATCTGAGGTTATATTTATTTTCTTTTTACCTCAGATCAACCGCTTTAAATTGAAACGGAATAACGGATACGAAGTAGTTTCTTTATTTGTCGCTAGGTGGGACATACTCCCCCAAGCGAGTTTCTCCCGCAAAAGTGTAAAAACCATAAGCTGCATTTTATTCACTGTCTTTTCAGAATAATTCGAGAAATTGCTTTTCAACGTACCTTTAACCTACACATCATTCAATTTTTTCCAGGATTTTTTTGCATTCTTTTTATTATTTTCATCAAAGAAACATAAAAGCAGCTCACGTCTAGCGATTATATCTCAATTCATTGTATGTTTTTTTGTTGAGTGAGAGTCCATTTTCTGCCATTTCCATTTTTTTCAAATCTAACCTTAGATTCGAGATCCCGAAAACCCATATTGGATTTATGTTAAATTTTCCACAGCTAATAGTAGTTTTGTAATCGACGGCCCCGAAAATCCCCAAATACGAATATTTAGAATAAAATGTGCAGTAAAATAAAGTTTGATTGGTTTGTCGAAATGATTAGTTCAATTTCACATTTTTTTCCGCCATATTCAATCCGTCATTTTGAATTTTAAAATTTTAACCTCAGATTCATGTTCAGCGACCTCAAAAAAACCCAAAAAAATATGCAGTAGAACATTTTTGACAGCGGTTTAAAAAGGTGGTACTCTGGCAGTACCAATATTCGACAAGATTGTTTCAATCGTTGAATATCCATTTCTCTTAATTTCACTTATATAATTAATGATAATTATTATTTTTTGGAGAACATCGGAAAAATCAAGACATTACTAAAAATAATATATATATATATATGCGTGGTTCTCTGTGAAATCGAAAATGAAAAAAATTAATATTGCTGTAACTTGGAATATGTTTTAGAGGTATCCAGTAGTTATCTTGAATTTTTTCAGATTTTTTCGGGGCCATTATTTTAAGTTACAGAGAGTCAAAATTGACATTTTAATACTTTTTTGCATTCTATGCCCATTTTCATGAATTTGTAGATCCCAGAGGATGCATTTTTCACTAAATATGACTTTTTTTGTAAAATTTTCTGAATTTTTCATTAAAAATACTTTTAAAGTCATAAATGTATGCTGTCACACTCTTAAAAGCCATTTAAACCTTAAATAGTGAAAATCAGCAATTCTGCTCCGGACTCTGGAAATCTAATGCTGTCTAAAAGATGTCTTTTTACAGTCAGAAATTGCCTATAAATTTCCAGAGTGGGTCTATATCATTAAGATCACTTATGGTCAAAATATCTGGGAAAAGTGACCGAAATATTAATAGAAATGTATATTTGTTACCTTATAACGATGAATCTATTAGCATGATCATTGCGTGATTACCCATTTTACACAGTAGTTATTATGTAATAACTAAAAATACAGCCGAATTCGCCACCCCCCATCTTTATATTTTTATATTTAAACCAGAATTAAATATTTACAAAGGTAAGTTTTACAAAAATATGAATGTCTGTCCTTAAATTCGACTATAGAAAGATCCAATAATATAATTTAAAATTATACTCGAATCTAATTAAAGCTTCCATTCAACATATATAAATAGCTTTAAAATAGTGCACGGAATTATTAATAATCAATATATTAAGTTAGTATCTTTATCACCTGATTTGATTTAAATGTAATGTAGCTAAAGGTAGCACACAAACATTATATTTAAATCATTAAATAAGCTGACTGAAAGATGAACTGAATAAAGAAAATATATTCTCTTTGAAAATAAAAAAGTAAAAACACTGGATTTGTATAAAAAAGAAATTTTTTCGCCAATAGTACAATTATGGATCAAAGAAATTAAAGAAATCTCATTCGTATGTTAGAGTAAGCAAATAAATTGATAATAGGTGCTAATAATAGAATAAACAAATACGTTTTTTTCTGAATAAAATATTTATTGCAGAGGATGCATGATGACAAGAGTAAACGTGTTGCCTTTATTTTCACATCGCCTTGTAAATTTTTTCAATTGTATACATAGATTCTCGAAGCACTGCTCGATAAAGAACATAATCTTTGTTTCATATAGGGATATTATACATTATGCATTTATTTATATATAAGTATTTATTACATTTTTTTGTTGTATATACATTTTACGCGCACAGCGACTTATGTGTGCTATGTATTAGTGTATTATATAATAACTTAATAGAATGATAGAATACGCGTGGGAAACGGTAACAGTCATATAATGTGTATAATATATGTATATGTGTGTTATATGTATAACGTAGAATTTTGTTAATTCGTAAGAATTTTACAATAATAATAAATATATTTATAGTAATATAGATAATTAATACTCGAGGTACGGAAAAATCACACTTGAGGTGTGCAGCCTTCGAAATTCGTTTAGCGTCTATATTTCGGCTTTGGTTGGCACAATATTAAACTATCTTAATGTGTACAACGTGCAACATATATTGTTGATTCACAATACTTTTTTGTGCCAACTTATAGCCTATATAACTTTCCTTTAACAAGTAATTTGCAGTTGGATGGATTTAAATAAAATAGAACGTATCTACAATTATTAAAATGTATAACATAGTTAAACGTTGTTTTCTTTAAATCTTGTACGAGTTTTATATTAAATAAAATTAATACTCGTTTTTTTTTTTTTATAAAAAATGTACACATATTCGTAAACATATAGTATTTATTAATTTCTATACAATATAATTTTAATTTGTCGTTTAACATTTAAATAAAGATTCGTTTTGATATAGAAAAAAAATAAATAAATTCACCAAAATCCAACTGCCACCACCGTCACAGCTATTTCGGTATATTTTATTCGATGCACGATCTCGTTCGCATATATAAGTATACGTTTCTCACTTCGTCACCCTCATATATTATATTCCTATACCTCAGCATTTTTTTTAATCTCTAACAAGGCCATTCGCCAAGATCGGCTACTGCTAACATTTTATTCCTTTTCTCACTTTTACTTGTAATATTATTTAGTTTTTCACCCCCGATAAAATACCAAAGATACACTCAAAGCTTTCGTATTTATTATTCTTTTTACGTAATTTTAAAATCGAGCTTTTTCAAAACTTTCTATTTAAACTCACGAATTTTAATTGTTTCCCTTACTTTTTTTTATTGGTGTGATTTCTTATAATTATTTATATTTAAATTATAGAATGTATATATATAAAATAGTATACAGTACTGTAGCGAAAAATTTATTTATAATATAGATTTTTGAATGTATTTCGTTTTTTTTTGCTGTAAGGTACAATGTTGAGATATAGTTTGAAAAAAATAAAAGATACATTTGTTTCAAAGACAAGTGGTGTGGTGGGATCACAAATCAGTTCCTTTAATTTCTCAAAGAATAAATAACGTTTAATTAAGAAATATAAAATATATTATCAAGTACAAAAAATATATTTATATATTATCATATACGTATAGTAATTCAAATTTTTGTAATTCCGGTATACGGTTCTACATTTATATACTTAAAGTAGACAAGAAAATTCTCTTTGAGTACATTTCTCATCGATAAAATACTGCACTGCTGGTACTGCACAAGAATATATACATATGTATATATGTGTGTATATATATATATATTTTTTTTTCATTCATATCACACGCATTCTAAAATACTCTAAGCACGTTAGAAGATAAAGGATGACGGTGCTTGCCAAGTGACTGCGGCATAATCTTTTGAGAGAGTCAAAATTCGAAACGTTAGAATTTAATTACGATATTTAACAAATGTACAGAAGGTAAGTTTAACTTTATATATATATATACGTGTAGATATATATGTCTCTGTTAGTTACGTTTGTGCCCGAGGAAAAAATCGAACGCTGTTGCACGCGAAAAATATGTAATACTTACGCTACGCAAAAAAATTAGCTCAACAAATTTATTTTTATCAAAATTTAACTCTTTTTTTCTCCTCTAATTTTTAATGAAAACAATTTGTTGTTTCGTAATTCTGTTGCGCAGTGCAATTTACATGTATTGGATATCGTACATATATTTTACTTTTGTATTGTTTGATAATATTATATAGTTATTATATTATATACCTTTATAAAAAATAAAAATTACTTCGTGACATTACTAATTTGTTCACTATTTGACGTTAATCAAAAACAGTTTATTACTTTGAAAAAACAGCTAAAATTTTGTGTAGATTCAACATTTCCTCGAAGCAAAAACAACATGGATAAAACCTAAATTTATCAAAGTTAATGGATGTAATCTATACATATACCTATATGTACTTAATTCGTCTTGAAGAATTGCAGCTACCGGTTCATTTTTCTTTTAAATATTTTAATAGCTATATACTATTATCCTTTTTTAGTATAGGCAAACTGGTTGAAAAAAAAAACGAGTTAAGGGTATAAGGATTGTACATAGCTACGTCATTAAGTCGAAGATCCGCGTCCGCGACAGTCTCTGATATTTTTCAACCTCTCCTAATACTCTTTTTATTAAACGTGTAATTTTGTGATCGCGTGATATTGTAGGTTCCGTTTAAAATTTTGACATGAAAATTTGTCTACCTCTTTCCTAATTAGTGTGATTAATAGAACAAATAAATATAAAGTTTAAATAACGGAGAATTTCAAATATATCTCTCGTAACTTAAACTTTTAATAGGGCTAATTACCTTCGTTTAAAGTTCATTAAAGCACAAATCCACAGTAACCGATAGAAAAATCAATCGAACCTTATATAAATAACACTAAAGTGTCAACCAATGTCACGTTTATTAAAAGATAATAAATAAATTCCACGATAAAAGAAGGTAAAAAATTAATATTTAAACTGATATACCTATAGATCAAATTTATAATGTCATGTACTTCAGATTCAAGTCGCAGAGCGTCCCGACGACCGAGTATATCATTTTTTTTTTCATATACTTTTTTTAAACGTTTTCCTTGAAAGACTGGGTGGGTCCGTTGTTTTATTTATTTATCATTTTTATTTCTTATTATATACTTATACTTTTTCCTCGTCTGAACAGGTCAGCTACAACGTTCGTATATTTACAAAAAGAAGACTATTAATTAACAAGGGAAAGAATAAATTATGCGTTTTTGCATCGTTATAGACGGTAACGTGGTAATAAAAGGGATGAGAGAGCGTGGATTCCGCATAGTGAAAATCAATGTCAGACTTGCACATGTATATATATCGACTGCCCTAAATTTGTGTTACGCGGCGATCGTGACGCTCGACTTTGCACTTTGAAATTCGCGCTGGATCATCGAGAGTATATATGTATAGTAAGTAATACTTTGTCGAGCTTTTTGCCGCGCAATAAAATGAAAAATAGAACGATAGATCTTTTTTTCAATAAGTATTTGATACATATATGTGTACCATTGGTTTTCCCGTAAAACGTGCAAAATTTGTTTATTGCGTTTATTGTACTATGGTGATTTTGTGTTCTTTAATTTTTACACGCTTTTATTAAAATCAAATTAAGACATTATATTTGGTGCAATGTCAATTTTAAAATTATTATCACCTTGAGTGAATCGAATGATTTGTCACAATTCGAAATTATACCTTATATTTAATTATATTATATTATTTATCTCTATTATTAATTACGCTTAACTCGAACTGTTTTTAGGCATTATTCTTTAAAAAATTAGTGTTCAACGATTTGCAAAGTTGGATAATATTGGTTAATATACATTTTAGGATTGAACGAGAAGTGTTTGTGTGTAATCAGGTAACTGTTTATAATAAAGTTTAATTTTACAAAATAGTTTCATATTTCTTGTTCACTATACATCGTTATTACTACTCCAATTATAAATATTTTTACCGAGTTCATTATTTCATTTAATTTTTAGTTCTAATTAAAATATTAATTAAATTTGACTGTATCCTGAATAAGCGCGTTTAAAGGCAATTTTATTTAGATACCAAGAGATTTACAGAATAGCGATGCGATGTAATATATTATGAATGCAACCGGTTGGTAATACAATTTAATGCGATAATTTTGGATAGTTAATTAACTAAGAAAATTATGTACTTTTTCAAAAATTTGTTTAAATTTAACAAACATTGATATCATGACACCCTTAGCACACAATCACGAATTGTTGATGAAAAAATAAAAAACAATAATTTAATTTTATACCGTAGGATTATTTGCTTAAAAAATAGTTATATTTTATCTTACTATTTTCCACAGGTGTAAGTCACTTACTTGGTCCTATTACTACTTGTCTATATCTATACACTTACAAACTAAAAATTTTAGATGTACATATACATATCGCTAAAATATAACGAGGTTGTAATATTTCTTTTTTGTTTACATACACTCGAAGCACTGTAAAAATAATGTTAGAATAAGGTACCTGTTAAGCTAATTAATATTTTACGTGCAATCATTTATACATGAAATTAAGTTAAGTATCCTATAGAATTCGTTCGTGCTTCTATTTTTCCAGAGCACCGGAGGCTCATTAACGATCGAGTGGAATGAAAGGGAAAAGAAATTTAACGACTGAATAAATGCATTTGTATATGTACATATACACACATTTAGAAGAGTAAAATCGACGAAAGAGGATTTTAAGAACAAGCTATTAAAAAATGTGTTTTGTGTATTTGGCACATTATTAATAATTATAGTCATATAATTCTTATTTTCAAAAATTTTAAAAATTAATTTTTAAAATTTTTTAAATGAATTTTCTTTTCCCTAATTAAAAGTAAATATATCATCTAGGATTTTCATGTATATCGTATAAAAACGAGAAATTGCTATTTTATGTATATTTTTGGTAAAATTTCAAAATTTTTCAACGAGTATCATTGTTTTCTTTTTTTTTTAGAAAAGTTTCAATTTATATGTCTAAAATTTGTAACCTCATATAATTAAGTTGTAATTCTTGAATAGTTAAATCTCGCATATTGATAAGTTTTTAATCTCAAGTTTAGAATTATCTTTGTAAGCTTTTCAATTTTAATTATTAAAAAGTAGACAGTAAGAAGGTTAGTTAGATAAACGTATACTACTGTAACGTTGAAAATTTGTTTAATCAAATCTAGGTATCGTGTAACTTGAAAAACCGATCGTATAATTCAAAGTTCTGATTTAAAATCAGTTCTTTAACAACTTTTAAAAGTGAATTTAAAGAGTTTTGAACGACTTCGAAAATTACTACTCACGTTAGAAATAACGAATCTTTTCAAGATTTTCGTTGCACATACATTCTATATACCCTATAAATTTAAATAAAACGTTCGAAATCATTCGGATGAACTTGAACGAATCTACGAGAACGCAGCTTATGTCGCTAATTTGGCCGCAAACAACAGTTCACCTTATTGTGCGAACCTAATCTATAAAAGCGATGATTCTCACATACTATATGCGAGTTTTATAAAGAGAAGACAAGCAGCGCTTTAATACAGGTACGGTAGAAACGGTTGTCTTCGGCGTTTATACTTTTCTTTACCGTTTCATCGGTTTAACCAATTTAACCATTTTATCTTCCATACGAGGATCATCGAGGACTCGAGTCAGATCGTTCACAGTACTGTATCGAGAGTGTCGAAACTTCGTAGTAAATGTTCGTCTTTGGAACACCATTGCACCAGCTCGTCAATTGTGACGAAACCATCCTTATTCGCATCGATCAGCTGTTTTAACATTAAAAATGTGTTTCGTTAATTTCGTAGATTTTAAGTAAATTTTATATTTATATTTTATTTTTTTTTCCAAAATTTGTAACTTTAATGTTCGTATGGATAATTTATTGAACCAATGAAAAATGAATAATAGTTGCATTTAAATAAATATATTAAAATCACACATCCTTTCAAAAAACTAATTTTTCGACGTTAGAAACATAATGCAAAATACTTAACCGCATGCTCGTCGCATCGATCAACGTTCAATTTCAAAAGCACGAATGTAAAAGCTCGACGCGCAAAAAGAGTCCATTACCCGAGTATATAGATAAGTAGCGCAAAAAATAAACAGCTGATCTCAAAGAAAAAATCGTATCAGCTCGACCGATAAAGTCCAATTCCAGCAATCGAGCACTACTCGACAAGAAGTGTGTCTCGATTACACACGAGTATATCTGAGGCGCGAAAAAAAAGAGCTTGGGTGGTTTCTGCGTTAAAAAGCTATAATACATGTATATACAGGAGAGTGTTCGGTCGATAAATGGACGCGTCGAGTTTGTCAAGCCTTGACTTGTTTGGATTGCTGTCCGAGTATTTCACTAACTTTTGACATTTTTTTATATATACAAGGATATAGTTGGATAGAAGACACGATATGTTATTTGCACATTATACTTTTATCTAGAGTGCTCGGTATATAGTTGATTTATTTATAAATATAGTTGGGAATACTGTTTAAATTTATACTTATCTCCTATGTGCGATATATTTACAGATATCTAATAATATAATATCTTAATTTTAGCGGAGAAAAAAGAAATATAGATTATGCATATTTAAAACTATATATATATATATATATGTGTGTGTGTGTGTGTGTGTGTGTGTGTACCTAGAGAAATTCATCATTTTTCTTATATACGTCAAAGTTCAACTAAAAATAAGAGATACGCGGGCGGTCGTTCATTTTAGATACTTTTGAGAAAAATCGAATTTTATTTTTATATCTCAGACGCTTTTATTATATATATATATGTGTCATATCCTTCAATAAAATTGATAAGTATTTTATGACGGTACTCCATTATTATTAATCATATGATTTATATCTACTGAACTTAAACTATAAATTTTATCGATTATTTTTGATTAAATATATATAGTTCAGTTTATGAAATTTTTCTTGAAATTTTTAAAATAACGTCAAGAATGTGGGCGATCCTAAAAAAAATTTATTTTAAAATTGAAATTTAATCAAATTAAGTAAAAAAATGTTGCCCTTCAAGTTACTCACGAAATAGGCGTATATAAAATGTATTATAACATTGAAGTAATAACTCAAAAAAAAGAAAAAAAGAAAATGGTTACAAGTATAACTTCGTTTATTTATAGAAAGATATAAAAAGAAGTGTGAAGAGATAGATAAAAAATTTAAATTTACGTGGAATATGCGATCAACGTGTTCGCGCGCCGCTACATGAGGTTCAGCAATGTGTGGGGTAGTATAACGTCCAAGCATGTCATAGATCGAACCAACGACATCCAGCATCTCGTCCTTGCTGATGAGGCCATCGCCATCCAAGTCGTATAGACCAAATACCCATTGAAGCTTCTCCTCGACTGACCCTCGTGAGATGTTCGATAGGATCGTCAGGAATTCCTAATAAATTATATCAAACTATATAAATTCACTTTTTCTTTACATATTTCTTTGTATACGTTAATGCTTATCTTACGCTAATAGTTTTATTGTGAATTTAAAGTATATATTATTGTATACAATTGCTTCATCTATTTAAAAAATTATGACGCATTAATTTTCCATGTACCTACGAAAATTCGACGTTCTTTTTTTTAGAGTGTTAATGTTAGAATAAAAAGAAATTAATTTGAAAAAAAAAAGAGTATTCTGGTGTATCACAATAGTATACGTGTAACAATTCAACCAATAATACTACAGCTCATTTTACAATGTTGTACAATGATTCGATACCTAATTGACGTAGCAATATCAGTTTTATTACTTTGTTGCAATGTGCTGCAGGTATGAAATATGGTTTATACTGCGTATACAACACGCACAACAATGCAACATACATTTATTATTCTGTTTAATAGGACATTGTACATTTTCAATATGAATCGATGTATATACGCGCACTAAATTAAAGCGACGTCGGTATAACTTAAAAAATAATCGTTTTTCTCAAAATAGTTGAATACAAATTTATCTTATCTTTTACAATCTATACTTCAAAGTATGGTATTTCGATTTTCTTAAACAATCGATTTTTCAGCAATATCCTAAAGAAAGTAGGTTATTTTCTACGTCTGACTGTGTACTGACATTTACTACTTGCGAATTGATATATTGCTTCCATGTTTCTCTTTCTCCCCCTCTATATCTACATCAATTCGTTCTAATAAATATAAGGACGGCGGAATTGATTTTATATTGTAAAAATGAATTTAATTTAATTATTATTTTGTTTTATTTAAATGTAAGTTACAGTTATTCAACTTATAAACAAATAAAAACACTGACAATTGTATACAATCAGCTTTTATATAAGATGCACCGAACGACGATAAAACCAAATGGTCTTAAATTATATAAACTACATCGATGATGCAGTAGACGAACAACAATTGAAGAAAGGAATCTCTTACGTTAAGGGAAAGTCACTCACCTCAAAGTTTATCTTCCCGGTCGTCTGCTTCTGCTTTATCGTGTTGAAAACGTAGTGAGCGTATTGGCTCGCATCTGCAAACCGACACCATTTGCTATTGTGTCTATCTCTAAACGTGTCTTTACAATACTTTCAACAGAAAATAAGTAAGAGAGAAAAAGGAAATAAAAATAAAATCACCTCTCTTTCTCTCTTTCTCTGATAAAGGAATAGGTAAATGAAATGTCGAGGTATATGTATATGTATATAGTTTGGCTTTTCACGTGTGTTATCGAGCTAGTAAAACGTTTCGATTAATAAAAGGGCTTTTGTCGTAAGTCGATCGATGAAACCCCTATTTTTTTTATTGAAAATTCCATTAAACGCGATCGGTGGACTTTTCGCGGGTTGGATTTGTTATCGTTAAAGGTGACTAACGCGCTCGTTTCTCAATCCTTTGAATCGTTCACTTTCTATTCTTTCTTTCTTTCTTTTTCTCTCTACAGTGCGGCTAAAGGAAATTATATATTTTTCATTATTAATATAACTTTTTATCCGCGTTTATTTATTTCACTCTCAAACTATTATATAATATCATCTCAAAATTAATTGTGCAGTATATCATTATTTTTTTTTATTTACGGACGCCCTTCGATAAAGAGGCAACTGATGAGTAATGATTTATATTAGAGACGCGTAAATAGTCTAAAATTTATTTAATAATGAATTTATAGTCCAGATTCCAGTGTAATAGGACATTTATTTAGGCTATACTCGTACATATATACATTTATTTGGCTATTAAAATAAGCTTACAATAAATATCATCTGTCAACACTAGAAGACTTGCGTTCTGCAATAAAGTGTTTTTTATTTACCATCATTACGATAATGCCGACGGATACGAACGTTGCGTGTTGTTGTAAAATTTGATCACTTCAATTTCCCCCAACAAATTGTATCAATTAAGAAAAATTTAGTCTAATACCTTTATAAGAAAGAGTTCAATTAAAATTATCCGATTGTTTGTCAAGTTTCGACTATGATCAAAATCGTCCGAACGTAAACCATTAAACTCATGTAGGTCATCCTTGTTGTTGTAAACTGTTAAATCTATAATTTAAGAAAGGCATTTCTTAGATAGTGTGAGCATCGGCCTGTAACTGTAGTTACGGCCTGAAACTAATGGCCGATGACTGAGTTTAATGGTCGGAAAGATAATGGCAAGAGGAGTATATAAGGGTGCATCTACAATCTACACTCTTGTCATCTAAAATGCTCCATTTCTAGAGGCACTCACGTTCCACCAAAAAACTAAAGGACCTAACATACGTATATAAAAGAAAAAGGTTGACTTTTTTTTTATAAAGTTAGTTTTTTCTTGTTTGTGAGTTAAAAGGCGTGTTTTGTCGAGGTAAGTGTAATATTGGTTGAAGGAAAAAAGTAGTTCGATTTGTTGAAACTTTACGTTGTAAAATTACGTTAAAATATTTACTGTCACGTTCTATTTTATATCTATGATTTAAATACGCTTTGCATTGATTAACAAAAGCACCGACGGTAGCAATTAAACAAATTTATTACTTTAATATAAGTAGAACGAATCAGCATCGTTTTAATCAAAGTGGGCGTTAAAGTTTTGCAATAATCTTTCGGTGATTACGAACGTTAAATACTGTAATTATCAGCGAATTTGCGTAAGTTAAATTACACCCTTATAAAATATATTACTCGCTCATTTAACTAAACTACCGTAATTTATCAACTTTTCGGAAGTCGCATTAAAACGCGTCAAATGCTTTTAATTTTTTAATGTACGTGTATGTATAGAGGTAATAATTGACCAATGAACAAATAAATGTAAACTTCAGAATTTTATACTAGTTAAAAAATGTTAACTTACCACCCTGAGGAAAAAATTGCGAGAAGATGTGCTTGAACGCGTCCTCGTCGACGTAACCTGTTGGACATTCTTGTTTGAAGCCCCGATAGATCATCTGGATCTCTTTGCGCGAAAATCGGGTTTTCGCAGCGAGTGTAGTCAGTTCCTCCGGCCGATGTCGTATGGCTATGCCGACTGTACCCGAGCCCCCTAAAACTCCGCCAAGCTCTTCGATTTCGGTCTCTGTAAATTTCAGTCAAACACACCCGGCGCTTTTAACTAACACCTTGATACATCCCAATGGCTGACTCGTTAAAATTTTTTTTTGTACTTGCCTCATACATATGTAAAACGCAGATCGTTCTCATTGTGCGTGTGTACGAATGCTTTTCCGATGGTGCACGAGAAACTTTTCTGTTTTATCGACTGAGTCATTTCACTTTAATAATGAAAATTGTTTCGTAAATATGTGTAACTCAGTAGATAATACCGAACTTCCGCGACCCCGATCCATAAGCAAAGCAGAGCACAATAAGAAATAGAAAGAGAAAAATTGACTAGTCCAAAGGAAGTGAGAGTGCAAGAATCAGTGCCTTATACCAAACCTTTCTATACCAGACAGATGCGAAATAATCGCCGTGGATTAATTGTGCAAATTTAACGAAGAATGTAAATAGGAAAATAATATAGAATGAATCCACTACCAAAACAGTTGATAAAGTAGAAAAGAGATATATTACGAAGAAGTGCAAAAAATGTTTGTCAAAGTGGAAAGTCGTCTTAGGAAACGATGTGCTTAAAAAAAGGAAGCGCAGTGACCTCTCGACAAAGTGGCCCCTTCAATAGGCTCTTCTATTCTTTTTCATCTTTTTCTTATATACACCATCTTATTTTTCGTTCTTTCATTTCCTGAGGTAATATTTAAAGGGCATATGGACACATTTTTTTTTATCTTGTGAAACTTTCTTTTGCGATTGAAAAAGTACTTTTATTTATGAAAATAAAATTAATAAAAGCGTAATATTATTTTAAACTTACAGTCAATACTAATCGATAAAAAAAGATCGGTAACGGTAAGAAACTGATCAATTCGATTTAATTATTTATTTAGTCCTTTTAGTGTACACCTTGCTTTGTAAACCCGCCACTCGTAAATTAATCACTCGTGATGCAGAGTCGTGAGCACAGATCAATGTCTTGTTTAATTAAAGTAGACTCAGTATTTGAAAACGTTAAGACTCTAATGTCAGCATCCTCGTAAATTTTACAATTTAATCTCGTACTTCGTGATGTTTTTCAGATACACTGTTTGGCACTGGCATATTTATATCGCTTTCAACAATTTGTTTGTTATTTACATTTTATCGTTGCACGAATTCTTAAAACAATTTACAATATTGTCATAATTCACTTGACACGAAATGAAATTCGAGAGCAATTAAAACAAGATTTAATTAGAACTCATCAAGTATTCGGTGTTAAAGCGTATACGTTTTGAAGCTAAGTCTATGCCTTTGTACACGGATCAAAGTACCTAAAAGTATCTATAACAACTGCAGTTAATTGAAATTTAACGGAATTTCGTCGTACACAAAATTAATCTTCCATTATTTTTTTTCTTTGCGTCGAAACAACAAAAAGTTACCCTATTATTTTCTTAAACCAGCTTAAAAGTTTAATAAAATTTACCAAGCAGTATATAAAAACGTCTTTAAAGTATAAAATTGAACGATTTTCATTTATCGCAAAACATTATATTCGATGTATATATACTTTCGCTCAGTCATACTTTCTTCGTTACGATTTTAACAAAAATGTCAGAAAGAACAACTTTTCCGTTCGCGAAAACTTTTCGTTTCGGCAAGGACAAACAAAAAAAAAGTGGTGCGAGTAATAAATAAAGTTTTTCCCTCGGTACTTTTAGCGATTTTTCTTTCCTGATTGAAAACACGTCCGAAAAGAGAAGTCAGTTAACTTTGAATACATAAATTATGTACAGAAGAGATAATACGTATATACGTTTTTTTTTCTTGCTGCACGCGAGCGAAAATATTTTACGTTGTTTGAGAGAAAGAGAAAATAACATTTCAGGTCAAAGAATTGAGAGTCGAAAATGCGAATAAATGTAAGATCGTATATAGGTACTTTTAATTTATATTCTTAGTTGGTACTTTGGAAAATATCGATTTTCCTTGATATTTACCGAATGAAAATTGCGTTCTAAAAAACTTTTGGAGCATCAAATTCCCTTTTTTACAAGATTGTCAATTTTATTCGAATTGGTTCCTTTTTCTTAAGATAACTGAGTTACGGTACCTCGGATTGTTATAACATTGAGCAAATAATAAATATTTTCTTGGAATGTAAAATAACACTGTCTAATCAAACTCTTGTTTTAAATTTAAGTTGGTTATTTTTAAAAATTGTATGTTTTATAGAACTTCGATAAAACCATGATAATCAGTTACGTAATGTATTTTTTTGAATTTTCGTTATTATTTAACTAAAAATTTGATTAGATTCGATACAAAGGGAAAAGCTAGATAAATACGAATTGTGTTTGCCCTGAGAGTTAATATTTATTCATCAAGAGAATATATATAGGAGAGCGATATATATAAGTAAGCATTGATCCTCGGTGAAACCGAAATGCGCAGAATTTCCAGGATACTTCCGGCTTCCGTTGAAATCTCGTTATAGGAAATCCTTGGTACATCACCGGATATATATATATATATATATATATATATATATATATATATACACACATACACACATATAATGAGAGAAAGAGATGTATATACGGAACATCTTAAAAAAGTGTATAAATCAGCAAGTATGGGGATTTTTGGATTATAATTTTGAAATTTATACCTAATGTATATCAATTTACAATCTTGAAAGTAGTAAAATCATTTTTATCAAATTGTCAATTATTTGTTTTGATAAAAACAATTTTATTTTTATTAATGTCTCATCTATATTTTTCTTAATAAATATTTGGTGAAACATAAAATTTACTGAAAATTTACATACTTGGAAGAACAAGATATGTATATATAATCGTGTATATATACCATACGTACGAAGCAGATTTTTGAATGTTTCCAAAACTTTAATTATAAAATATTAATAAAGTTTAATTGTTTTACACCATCATATGTTGTTCTTACAATTATGTATAGTACCAGTATATTAGAGTTAAATTTTATAATTTATAAATTATTTATCAAGAAAAATAAAAAGGAGATATTAATAAATTGAAATTCTTTACTACTTTACAGATTGTAAATTGATTTACATTGGGTAAGATATATAAAATCTCCATACTTGCACATTTATGCACCTTTTTAAAATGTTATTTTTAATGATTTCAATACTTTTTAAAAGGATTATGCAGATAGACAGTTTTCCAATGAATATTTTTATCTCAAATTTTAATTACTTAAGTCAAATTATATAAAATAGAAATAAGCATCAGTTGGGTTGGGTTTAGCAACAATTACATTTACCAAAATATATATTTATTCTGTTAATGCTTATAAAAAGACTCGTACTTTTCTTGAACTCGACTCTTAAAAGTGCACTAAAAATACACCAAATAAATATTTAATAAAAAGTAATTAAAATACTCGCAAAAATATTTATAAATATATATGTTGCAATATAATGTAAAAATAAAGTCTTGAAAATTGATTTCACAGTCAAAAATGAAAGAAGACCTATGCTTATGAAAATTTACAAGATATCTTGAATAAATACTTATAAAAAGCTTACTTTTTCTTTTAAAATGATTCTAGTTAGTTTGACTGTCAAACATTTATATCACTCATCTTTGCAATCAAAATAAAGCTTTAAGTGTTGAAGTTAAGAATATTCCAAAATGGATAAATTTATTGGTTCTAATCTACACTTTCGAAAGAATTGAAAAGTAAAATAAGTTATCGTGTAAGTATAAGAATGGTGATCGATGGCTTATCCACTTAGTGAACATTATTTTTTTCCTTTTGAAATTATTCAAGTGGGTTAATTGAATTATTTCAATGTGGGTTTGAATCAATCAGGTCAACGTTGAAGCGTGTTAAGAAATACGAACACACCTGTGTAAAATTAAAATAGATGTAATGATATTATAATTTGGTATAAAATAATATAAAAAAGGGATACTGTAGTCTGCATAATCTAAATAAAATACCAGGAGACTATTTTTGTGGTAAGAGTTTTATCTCTTTCTCTCTCTCTCTCTCTCATCGAAGGATGTCAAATATTAATAGCCAATGATATGTAAGAAGTCAGAATGACGGTAACCAATAGAAAGATACTTCTTTCTCGCTCTTCGTGTTCTTCATGCTATTTCTTCTATCCCTTTCTTTTTTATGGCAGTGTACATCTCTCTCGCTCCTTCAATTTCCTATTAGCTTTGTCTCTCTTTTTTGCAATTATATGTACACATGTCGAAAAGGGAAAGACATATTTGATAAAAGGAAATTGACATATAAAAACTTTACATACTTTATCTTGCAAACGCGTGAATAAATTGAAACGAGACCTTTTGTCGAATGAAGATACATCGACATGGAATAATGTGAGGTTGGACATAATACGTAAATAATACATTTTAATTCATCATTTTTTACAACGAAAATCATCTGATCAAGTTAGCTGAACACAAGGCTATTACCCAGTAATTCTGGGTCCCTTGATATGGACATCGCAATGCGCTTCCTTTTTGCACTTTACCTTTTCCTCTATATTCTTTTATTTTAGGTGGTACAACAGAATAGATCAAAGAGATAGTCGTCAGAGTATTTCTTGTCAGTTATTTCTTCTTTTCTTTTGTTACATCATGCTTTCTTTCCTGTGCAGTATTGCGAATTATTTAGATCTAGTTTAGAATAGATAATTGGGAAAGATACCAGTTAGAAGAGACTCGATAAAATTTTTATTGCTCAATTATTCAATGTTGTACGTGTTTAATAAATAAAACTAGTACCCTTCCAATATTAAATAGCATGCAATTAGTCGAAAAAGATAAAAACTATTGATTCAAGTACGTCGCTTGATTGTTAATTTATTATAGATCAAGACACGCTTCTGATGTATACATTATAGCTATTATAAAATGATTAAGACGATGATATATAGATCTTGACATCTTGGAGAACGTTCTACATAGTTTTAATTAAATTACATTTTGATACAGGTGTGCGTAAAATTCGATCTTACGCATTGTTTACTTCTTTAAAACCGTATTTACACCCCGCAGTGTATAAAAAAAATATTGTCCGATACTATAAAAGTACTATTTTACCTATACAATCGTAATGATCATCTCATCTGTACTATATAGCTACTTTCTACAGTTTACTATCTCAATCATTCCTTGTGATTAAATTTTTATACACTAATCGCCTTACTCAAAATCATTCGATAATACTAATTTACTCTAAATATAAACGATAAGCATCTAATAAATCTCTCTGTACGTATTGTGATATCAAATATCTATTAAATGGACACTGCACTCTATCATGGAAAAATGCATACTTAATCTAAATTAATTATCATTCATATATCATCTATTTGGAAAAGTAAATTTAACTGCATAACAAAGCTCATTACGACTTTTCAATAGAAAATCGTTCATGCAATTTATTAGGGTTTGTAAGTTGCTATAAGTAATTTAAGAAGACTTACTTAACATGCAATGATTAATTAATAAAAAAAATGTTATGAAAATGTGAGGTTTATATGTTCTAATTTTGGTATATCGGTGATCGATCTTTACAAGAGTCTGTTTTAAGATGATATCCGAGGACAATTATTTTGTTTACGTCAATTTCCGATAAAATTTTCAAGAGTTAGACGTTAAAATACAAAGGGCCGTCGATGCACCAAAATTGATACCCTTGACCTTTTATATAGATATTTATTGATCGGTGCACAAAATTGAAGTGAATAAGTACTGCATGTGAGAAAAATATTAAGAATTAAGTTAAATGACACGTATAGATACATATACTTTATCCATCGTCACTTTGTTATATTATAAAATTTGATATATAATTGATAACACGTTAGCTTTTAACGTGGTATATTTAAGAATCTATATACACGTTTGCTTTATATCTTTATTACTGTTGGTAAATGATTGTCATTGATTAAGTGAATACGTAATGATATACTATTAAATTTTTATATAAAAATAAAAAAAGTATAATGCACATACGAATATCAGAATTGAATGTTCGATATACGTATAAATACAGTAAACGAAGCCACGTTTTAATTCAAATTAAAAATCGCACCACAAATTTCCCACTTTCCATCCCACGAATTCGTTGAAACACGAAAACAATGACTCCTCGTTCGGACAGCGCCGAGTCGTTAACATAAATCTTTGGGAATGCAATTCGCAATTAGACAAACTATACGCGCATTCGCTCGAAATATATATCCTCAACTCGTCGATTATTCACTTATAAAAAGTAAAATGAAAAAACATTGAGAAAAAAAAATAAAAATGATTCTCTCGTGGTATATAAGGTAGAGAAAGAGACTCTCCTCGAGTATACATCATCCAATCTCGCTAATTGGATTCGGCAAATTGGGTCGCGGTACTCGCAAGAAAGATAGACGTCCGGAAATGCGGTTCAAAGCCTCAACACATACACACACACCAAAAGACGAAACCTCTGTATACCGAATTTTATTTACGAATCGATGTGATTAAATGTACGATAGGTTTAGATTAATTAACTTTATACCTATATATAATACGTATATGGAATCGCTCAGATCATCGCTTTTTTTATTAATCGATTTTCAAGGATATGGTAATTAATCTGCAAGAATTTTGTTTTATGGAATACACTTTACGAGAGATTGTCTTGGGTGTGGTTTAAAAAGCTGCACTGATAAGGTTTTTTTTCGGTCGGATTTCGAAAATGAGGTTAACTAAAATTGGATTCTACCATTTCGCTCTTTTTTTTTAAGTAATTTTAGTGTGTAAGTTTAGTTCACGATGTAA
The DNA here is from genome assembly GCA_026168455.1 of Theocolax elegans. Taxonomy (NCBI): domain Eukaryota; kingdom Metazoa; phylum Arthropoda; class Insecta; order Hymenoptera; family Cerocephalidae; genus Theocolax; species Theocolax elegans. The sequence goes on along the minus strand of CM047427.1, from coordinate 76,593,963 downwards.
TTGCAGAAAGAGTTTATTACCAGGTTTTACGTAGTTATCCTACTTTTAGGATGATTTTTAATTTTTATCTTAACTTTTGGACGTTTCTTTTTATTGAAAATTTATAGGTGAATCGACACCGAAACTAGTCAGTTAATAATAAAATGTAATAAAAATATATACGTGTATAATAGAAAAAAATATATATATAAAGTACGATCATATCTGTTCGTAAAGAATATTTAATACAAGTTATCAATAATTTGAACAAACATGCATTTAACACACAATATTGAATAGTATTTTAGAAACAAATATTTATCAATTAATAATTGTTAAATATTAATAAAATGTATAATTACAGAAAATATGGTAGAAATAAATCTATATATACCTATATGTATAGTATAATAATAAAGCAATAAAATATTAAAATTCAATAATAATTAAAAAAAGGTAGATAGAAATATCGTTATTAGTAACCTAAAATATATATATGTAAGTTATGTGAAAATAAAAATAAAATATTCTACAAAAAAAATTCCTAGATACTGCATGTCGATATATATTTTATACCGTTTCCAGGAAAAAAAATGTAATAAAGTCTACGATATTATCAACGGTTGAAATCCGTGAACATAGTATATCAGAATATTTTTTGTTACAGTCGTTTTTTGCAATTTCATCGTGTCCACATTTTTTTATGATCGCACGTGGTGCTAACTAGGCTCGACATTTTTTTTGTTTTCGCAAGCTGGAAACGCATATTTTTCATATATAATCGATCCTTCCTATGTGTTTTTTCCCCTGCGTATGTATGTTTTAATAGACATAAAATTCAAGTAGTTCTCGAAGGAATGATAAATTTTCCTAATTAAATTAGGTGAGCATAAAAATTAAAAGTTTGGAATCTTAAAATCATTAGGTGAACTTTTTAATGAACTGTACTATAAAAAAAGTTTTTTACACTAAAGATAGAATTATATGATAAGTTTTCGAGATATTGTATTTAATGACGTAACTTTGCATTTTACCGGTTATTATTATACTTTACAACATGGTCATTAAATTTCTGTTGCTTATACGTTAAAATTTTAATTTTACATCCACTAATAAAATCGCAACTTCGCACGCCTTGTGCTCGTCAATTAACTAAAACGTTGCATAGAGAAAGTTTACATACTACAAAAATTCAAGTGAGGTATTACCACGCGTGTAGATAATTAATAGAATATATATTTGTGTATATGTTTCTATAATGCAATTGTAAATGCATTAGAAAAGCTAATCACATTTAAGTGATTTTACTGATATACTTATCGGATTCTCAAAATTCAATATTGTAGACCGGAAATTAAATTGTTCGGTCAATTTTCACGGTCGATTTGAAATCTTGAGTATACTTTGGCTCGCATCTCTCAAATCTGTTATTATCAGATTTAGAATGACAAAATCATCTGGTATTCTTATAATATTACAATATTCTCCAGATACCGAAAAGAAAGTTATACTAAAATTTAATATTAAAATTCGTAGTAAAAGAAGTTCTTCAAAATCAATTTGTGAAACCGAATTTCCACGTCGACCAATAGTTTAAACACAATTACACCTGCATAAAACTGATGCTTATAAAATCCGAATCTTAGACGAAAAGGAATAAAAAGCAAATGAAAGTCGATAACAGGCGGCGGAGCTCTTTTACTAAAACGACCGCATGCAGACCTAAAGTCAGTGTCGTTTTCGACCTTTAAATCCGATCGGAATTGTCACACCACCGACGTTGTTTGGCCACCCGAAAAAAAACCAATAACGAGTCAGCTTGAGCTAATGGAAATTTTCGCGGATTGACGAGCCGTCGTTTTCGTTATTTCAGTTACCGTCAGAATTTTTATTGACGAAATCATGTTGGCACGACGATTCCGGAAAATGAGTTTCTTTTCAATTTTCAATCGATTTCAGGTTTTCTCAATTCTTCCAAGTTTTCAATAAAACTACAAATTTTTATAAAAAATTTATTTATAACCTTTTATCTAAATTTGTATAGCACGTGTCTATTGTTGTTATATAAATATACGTTTAAATATATTCGTAAATCCACAATCAACGTTCATTAAATTTAATCACCTTCCCGTAATTATTATAATTTTAATTATGATTTATGGTTATATACCTATAAAAATGTCGAAAATTGATTTTAATTTGCAATTAATTATTTTAAATGCTCGCTTAATTTAAGAGATAATGGAATTGGTTTAAAGAGATTATATAATGTGATTCATTTTTAGGTTATAATAATAAATAAATGAATTATTTAATTTCCTTATTATAAATTTTTATATATAAAATTATACTGTTCACACACAATTTAGGATAAAATGGCGAAATATGTAAGAATTAAAATAAAAAATTATAATGGATTATCAATAAGAGAGAAAATTATTGGCGAATAAAATTAAAATGGACCTCCTCAAGATAAATTGTAAAGAAAATTTTCGTACACCAAAGTAAAGAATACTTAGGAGTGCTTTCTAAATTTTACGATGAAAAACCTTTCAGCATACGTTCGAATCTTCTTTGAAAAGCAAAAAAAAAACGAGTGACTCGCACACTGCGAATAAAAAAAGCACTCAGCCTTTTTGGCACAATAAATGCAGTCTCCTACTGTTAAGGATACGGAGGTTTATATTATAGTAGAAAATCGATATCTTTATTAAAATCTCATCTCATCACTCATAATTTAAATGTACACTTATCAAATACAAATTTGTAGATTTAAAATAATAAGATTTTTTCATTGCGAAAAGTAGATGCCCACATTTTCACGGTTACTATATTTTCTGCATTTTTTTCTCAATTATCCTTATCGACATCTTTTAATCACCTCACACGAGTTTCGCACATCAACTTTTTGTTTTTAAATCTCGACATTTATAACATCTTCGCAACTGTGAAGAAAAAGTTTTATAAATCATTTTTTCTCTGTACAGCGTGCAATCACACAAACTTAAAAACAATTTTCGAAAAAGAAAACAGAAATCAAATAACATGAATGAAAGAAGAAAAAAAAAATTGAAATCACTTTCCAAAGGGTTGAAAACACAAGCACCGCAAGGTTCGACCTTCGTCGTACAGCAACAAAAATAAACCCGGCGCCTCTCGCTCGAGCGTATAACTTTGCGTCTGTCAATCGATCGCTACGAGATGACCGCGTCCTCCATATATATACATATGCGCATATCTCGTGAATACGCACCTCTATACCCTCGATCTTTTATTTACTCGCCGAATAATAAGTTCGAGTTATGCTAATGTAAATTGGGAAGTGTTAGCAATTTTACGAGATATGACCTTCTGGATTTCTTTTTTTTTTTTTTAAAGAGATTGCTTAGAGTTGACTCAACCGTGAAATTGGGTGAATCGTTCAAGATTTTTATATGTGCAACGTACAGTTCCCTCGACATATTACAGATTTCAAGTATCAAAATTTTACTTTTTTCGGAATAGTATATAATATTACTTGAATTTTTATACATTTAATTTATCAATTCACACAGTATTTTAATAAAATTACGCCCAAGTAATGAATAACCTAGAATCATATTATTTGCGAACAATATTGCAAGATTAAAGTTGAGCTTTTAATATACTATGTGCGCACTTTCGTTTTAATACATTCGTAATTCAACGTCGTGTATAATTTCGTAAATAGAAATTCGATATTAGTTATTTAAATTTATAATTAAACTATCGTCGTATTTTATGCGAAAAAACATTTTATATTATACGTAATTATTCATCCGAATAAAGTTTAATAAGAAGTTTACTTTTTACGAAAGCTAAGAAAAATCGTTTTGCACTTTCTCAAAGAATATTATAAATGTAAATTTAATGCGTTTATTTCGTTAGACGAAAACAAAAAATCCGCTTGAAATTAATAACTCGAATTTAATTAATGTCAAGAGGTTCAAATTTTTTTACTATACAAGTGCAACGTTCCATTAGGTTGTATATGAACTTCATTTGCGTAAATGTCGTACAGAAATGCTATAAATTATTGAAACCATAAAAAAAACGATAATCAATTCAAGTTGCAGAGAAAAAAAAAACTTGTTTTATACCTAAAGGAATAAATAATGATAGAGTCGACTTCGAATACCTTATACAGCATTAAGCGTTTCCAATTATAATGAAAATTCTCAGTTCAGCAATAAACTCTTCAATTAATAATAAGCAAGCGAGTACTTTGCCACCCTTATCCTCATTGAATTGCAAAAATTACCCTCTTGGAATCTACATAACGGGTACAATGCAATTTCTTTATTAAAAGAACTCAAGTGAAAAGAAATTCTATAAGCTGTACATACTCTTTACTCGAACATGAACATAAAGATTCAACGATATTCTGTTATTCTTATTTCTATACACGCACACACACACCAGTAAAAATTTTTTTAGAATTTGTACTTTATTACTTTAAAAATCGCCGCACGTTTTTAACTTACAATAGAAAAGAATAGTCGTATATAATAAGTAACGATGTATTAATATTCTAATATTAAAGTTATATACTCTGCGGGAGGTGTCGTAAATCACATTGTTATATACGTAAAACGAACGGTCTATAATATATTTATGGTTTACTTTCTTAAAGGAGCATCAATGCATTTATTCTTGGCTTATATAGAAAATTTATAACCGAATTTATATCTACGTTAAGCGTAACTTTAATAAAGATATAATCGAATATCAAAGTGGTTAGTGGCTCGAGTCACATCTGGTTAAGACAGATGGTTATAATAAATCAATTTTCAAAGCAGAAAGTAATTTTCAAAGTACTTTACTGCATTTCGAGTCATTTTACGATAATTTACTCTTTGATTAATCGCCATTGGTTAACCATTTTTAAATTCCTAAGTTTCATTTGTATAATGTTTAATTGTTAAATTTTATTATCACATTATTATCGCGTGCATTATCTATAGAAAATGATAAATAAAATATGAGAACTAATTAAAGATATCGCACTTGTTTAAGTCATGAATATATAAGGAACGTATCTTGTGTATATATGTAAATCTTGCATTCGAAGTTCCCTCATAACCAGTGGGTGAATTCCAATTTACTAAGAAGTTTCGAAGCTTAGGAGGTGCAGTACAAGAGAAATTTCATTGAGCTGTACATCTCATACACGAATACGAAACTCTTAATCAAAATTCTCCATGCTAATTAAAAATGGATAATAAATTTGAAAGTGAAAGATTAAAAAAATATTAGTCGGATAAATCGACTGTCACGTTACGTTACCAGTACAATCGTATATTAAAGTCATGTATAAACAAGACAGAAATTTCGAGAATTAGATCAGGTGATTTATTAAGAGGAGACAGAAAGAGAGACATAGTCACGTTTGTGGATTACACGAAAGTTTTTGCTTATTCGAGAGTAAAAACGTCTTGTTCGGGCTCGATTTCCTCGGAAATTCGAACAGTACGAAGTTGCTCGTACTGTGTTAATTACGGTAGAAAGGGGTATTACCATATCTGGGGATATTCACTTACACAAATTGCACGCGATAGAAATATTGAGCAGGATGATAAATTGAATATACGCCTTTAGCTGGTTTAATCTATACTCGATCGGTATATATATATATATACATCCCTTTGTGTACACAGGTAATTATTACCACTCGTTTTCGTGAAAATTTATGTTGAGTGAAATGCAAGTCGCATGTATCATATCCTTCAAAATGAATATGATCTAATTTGTAATTTAAAAGTTACAATACCTCAAGATCAAAATTGAAATTTCCTAAACTATTCTATAAACCAATCAATTCAACCCAATTCCTGTCGAATTTCATGCACCCCTTTCAATCAAAATTGAAAACAAGCTCGAACGACGACAAAACACGATTGCATTCAAACTCTTGAACTTCGATCTATAGGTGGATGGTCGAAACTACTTGATTGGAAAAAGCAGCGTTATATTTGGGTCTACGACGTCTTGAGATATGTATTTCGAGGAGGAGGAACTCCTCCGAATTCCCGAGATAACAAGCCAGCTGACTCGAGGACCGATCAATCGGCTTGGAGAGTTAGGGGACAACGGAATTTAGGGGGAAGTTTGGCCGGATTTTGGTCTTCCACGACCGCGAGTGGATTTCCTCGTCAAGCTGTATATGCGACGGCCAGGTGATTGTTTAATCGCTTCGTCTTCTTGGTGAAGCGCGTTAAACTCGCATTAATTTCGGGATATCTATCATTTCCTTCAATTAAATAATACCATTTTTATTATATTTATGTGTACTACATATAATTTATATATAACGCGTATAACAAGTAGATAATTGTTTATTCGAGGAAAAAAACTTTCTCACTTGATTATCCATTAGAATTGCGCAGTTTTCCCTCTATAATATACATTTTAAATAAATTTGCTTAATTACCGCGTGTTTATTGGAACACGATAATTTATTGGATCACATACATATGTGTATATATGTGTGACGCAGAATTTTACATTGGATTAACCCAGATCGAAAATCATCTTTAAGCAAGTAAGTATATGTTATTACAATATGTTACGTGTTTATTGAATCGGGATTTGCTTCGTGTATATATACGTACGTCGAGAGCTTAAATATCGACGGGACGCTTACCAGATTATTTGCGTATATGCAAATATTGGTATATTATAGTTGTTAGTTATAAAAGTTATGCAATTCGTTAGTTTGAAACGTAAACTTTAATACAAAAGTTATACTTATTAATTAAGCGTATTTCAACGATTTTCCATATAAAATCGTGCACGTTACTGATCGTTCAATGAAATGACTTTCATATCTTATACTTTAATTAAATTCAGATATTAATGATATATATACATACACACATACACACGCAATTATTTTCTCTATTTTAAATGTCAATAAAATGTTGTTATTTATTTTGTACGTCAATTATTCATCAGGATATACTATAAGATTGATTTTAATATCAACGTCGAAACTATTTTTAACGGATTTACTTATTAAGATAGAGGAAATGATGCTTATTTATATTTGATATTAAGAGAATATTTTAAATATAAACCATCAAATATACAAACTTTTAAATTGCACAAAATACAATACAATAATTTTTATCAAAATATTTAAGCAATATTTTGTCTCTACCAAAAATCCTTGACTATATAAATATGTGTTAAGGAACTCTGGTAGAAAATAGCGCAAATTCTGACCAGAATTTCTGGTCAACACATGTTAAATTGGTGTATAACTAGAAATTCTGCAAATTTTCTGAAAAGTATTTCTAACAATATCTTATTTTCAAAAATTTTTACCAGAAATTCTGACCAGAAATTGGCTCAATTTTCTACCAGGGAAGAATCATACTCAATTTGTTGTTGATTAATTACAATAAAAAAAACATATGTGCAAAAATAATAGAAGATACGCCTCCATTTATTCATAATCTAAGTATGTGCTGAATTTCAGATTAAAATATTATTGTCTGTATTCCCTATTGAGATTAGGTTTACATTTTTGGTAAGCCTGTTCTCAAAAACGCAATAATATTTTAACTTCAAATTCAACACACCATTTAGATTATTGATAAAAAGCGTCTCTTTCCTATTATTTTTGCTTGTTTACGTGTTTTATTTATAGATGTATTACCAATTATTGTCACGTTTGTCAGTATTATTAAATAATGATAACGGCACCTCGTTAAAAACAAATGTACATAGTAGCATAAATTTTTTTAACATTACACACGATCCATTATTCAAATTTTTTAAATTTAATGACGTATAAGAATAAATATCTTGGTGATCAAGAAAATCCAACCGCAAAAGAGAGATAGCGAGAGAGATAGCGAGAGAGAGAAAAAAAGGTTAAACTCCTTCAAGGATATATAAAGCAGTTTCAAGACAATCGTCCGTCTCGTAAAAGAGGCGACTTTCGAGAACAAACGCCCGAGACTGGAAAATGGCTGCATTATCTCTGGTAGTGAAAAATTCAGGACGCACAGAGAGAAAGAAAAGTAGAAACGAAGTATAGCATAGTAGTAGAAGTCTGGGATGGGTCAGACGTGCCGGTTGTTTTATTCATGGATTGCTCGCTTGCGTCAATAAGGATTATCGGATGCATTTTCTGGGAGTAGCGCCCGTTATTAACGTGCTCGCGCTTCCTTGTTTTCGATATCTTTTATTGCTCTGGGGCTTATTGCGTCGTGAACTTGGCCAATACTTTTCCTGCTCTTTCTCTCTCTTTTTTCGATGTCACGGATGCATATATAACGATATTTAATTTCGGTTTTTAATACTATTTTGTAAGAATATTCGGTAATCATTAGATTTTATCTGCAACGATTTTTATATTAGTCTAATCAAGACTAGAATGAACATCTTTCAACAGTTGGTAAGAATTTCCATAGGTTTTTGATCGATTATTCTATTATTGAAGCTGATTGTATAATGTAATGGTTATATAAATAGATTGCATTTTTCTTATTATATTATAAAAATAGTGTTTATTATATTTATATACACACATATTCAATTTTAGATGAACGTCAGCTTAATGCATTCGCCCTACATTGTTATTTTGGTTCATTTTCTTCCGGATTACTTGGGATTTATATTCAAAAGTGGAAAAACAAGATATAATATGTATGATAATGAAAATAGTACACAGACTTATGTTACTATTCATAGAAAAATAAGTTAGTTTTTTATATATTTAATATTACCTTATAGTTATTGTAATTTTGAAAAAATATATTTCGACGTTAAAATATGATTGGAATCGGTTCATTGTGTAACCTATTGTATTATCGTATACGCAGTTTAAAATAAACAATATTCCGAAGCTTAGCTAACAATGGTTTAATAAAATGATATTTTTCCGATACGTTTTGTTCATGCATATACACATAAATAATACTATTTAAACTAATAAAATTTTCATTAGATTATATCGTTTATTTTATGCACTTTCTGATATTTTTGAAATAAAAATTGGCATCACAAAGAAAACGCGCAAAGCGTCTAAAAATCAGGAAAATAATTCCGTTATCGTTAAACCAGACTTTAAAATAAATATATATAGATGAATACAAGTGGGTTTTCTTTATCTAAAATTCTATAAAAATAAAAATAATATCATGATTCGATGTTAATATAATTTTTTAATTTTTATGCATCCGACAGCATGAAAATTTTCTCAATATATAGATTGTCAAATTTTCTATCGAAAACATTACCCTAGATACGAAAGTAAACAAACGTATAAAAATTTCAAATAAACGTATTTTATGGAAGAGATTTTACAATTTAATTAAAAAAATATCGTTTAATAGTACAGTTTTTACTTAGACTTATATACACGAGCTTTGCTATCCCCATCTTAACTTCGATATACTATATACAAGCTCATTTAGAACGAAAGCTGTCGATCAGTCACGTCGTTCACCGACGCGGCGTCCTGATGAACTCTGATTTAATAATCTCACGATCCATATCCCTATATATATTTTAGTACCACGCATATTTATATGGACTATATATTTATTAGTGTACTCATTTATTTACCGTACTGCAATAAAAATAATATAAAATATTATAATTTTATCTTAATGTACGTTCATTAAATTTACAATGTTTTCAACGTGTTATTTTGTTTATACATAGAGTATTAATTACTTACGTATAAAAATTTTTATAACAAAAAATTCTTTTCAAAAATATTATACAGTCGTAAAAAAATGTTCGTTTGAGTAATGAACAAATTAGCCTAGTGTACGTACGAAAGTAAACATTTATTTCCTTAAGTAAAACTAAATTAAAATATATGTACACAAATGAATCTGCGTTTGCGTACATAACGTTGCGGAGAAACATAAAAGCGTGGGAACTAGTTGAAATTACGAAGTAAATACGGCTATATAAAGTTTAAACTTTATTTTTTTTTTTATAAAAGTAACACTATTTATAGGTATTAATTAAAATATGCACAATACCTTTACAATCGAATATTTTAAAATCGTAAAATTTGAATTTTCTTGAATTCCGTCAAATCAGGTCAAAATTCACTTCTAAAAAGCTATGAAACACCAACTTCGTTTTTTATCTTAAAAGTATCGTTCGTGTATTTATACGCACTCACACACACACACACACACGGTAGGTAAATAGCATAGAAAGTTTCCGTATATCCATACACAAAACAGTCTCACAAAGCCGCAGCAAAAAACGTAGAGTGTAAACAAACTCGGAGAAGAGTCAGTCTTTTTTTTGTTGCGCAAGAAGAATTTCCGTGTTTGCAGTCGTTGTGAAAGAGAGGTAGAATCGCACCAAGTGCATTCCGAGTAGGTATATAAGGAAGGATGCATTGGATTTGGTATATATAGAGAGAAGTGAAAATGCGAGCTTTTGCTCCAGGACTTTTGACGATCTCTCTCTCTCTATATATATGTATATATATGTATATATATGTATATATATATCATACCAGTTTATTTACATAACTACGCGCAGACGCGCAAATACTAAGTTGTGCGTATACGAGAAAATCCATACTTTTCTACACATGATGCTTTTAAGATCCAAAAATTTTGATAATATATTTTATATAAGATATTTTTGTCTAGTATTATGTTGTATATATTAACAAATTTATCGTAAGAAACATGAACGGGATGAAGCTAAACTTTTCAATATCAAAGAAATTCATTCTTTTTCTAATTTACAACACCCAGTCATAAATTTTTTGACGATTTATCGATGTTTGAATTTTCTTCATAGTTGAAAGAACGACGCGCTATGAAAGAAAGTCGATCGAAAACGTACAATTCAATTTGAATATGGAATTGTTTGTGATTTATTGTCGACTATACTTTTCATTTATTTCTTTTGCATTCCAATCTTAGAAAATTCAATTTAACATTCACTGTTGATTTTTAAAAAATTGCTTTTGTATATTTAATTTTTAATAATAATTTTATATTTCCTTGTGAACGATAAAAACGTAATTGATGTGTACAGTATACATTCATTCGTAAGACTGTTCTACCATTCAACGTATGCTGCTAATAAGTGACGAAAATTATTACGTGTTTTCGTATTTTTGACGATGAAATAGGATCTGATAAATTGTGACTATTTAGACACGTGATATAACCCGCATTTTTCACGTTTCTTTCTATGGGAGACGAAAATTGTACTCCTCTTCATGTTTTCAATCGGTATTTTACTATAAACAAATGTAAGCTACAATTTTATATTAAATGTCTATTTTGCTAATATTACATAGACATTTTAATAAATAGATGTGTGTATAATATTTTCGAATAACCCCTCGAAAAAATCCCATTCCATTAAATTTATTCTACCAATAGAAAATTCACTTTCATTAATCTTACCAGTCCGACATTCCAATTCAAAGCTAAGTTATATCAAAAGGAGCTGAATCTTTGTATACAAGACATTGTGCGAGACTATACGTATATACGTAGAATTCCTTTTGTTCCGTATTTATTAATAAAAGACCAAGTTTGACGTACGTATTACTATTTTGAGTAAAGTAGTTAAAATTTAAATTTAATACATTGTGACGTTCCATCTTCTTAATCACATCATTTAGGCTTTTTTCATTTTAATATGTCTTCATATACAACAATCGTTATGATAGAGTGGTAATTATTCATTTACGAAAATATATTTATATTGCACAAAATCATTTTTAAAATAATCAAGGTCTTCTTTAGCATTATAACGCCAATTTTCGATCCAATTTAACGTGTAATATTTTTGTGCAATAATTGCGTTTAGTGGTGAATTAATTTTTATTTTATCATAAAATTTAAAGCATTGTTTATTAGCACTTGAAACCGCGTAATAATTTATTTATGCAATAAATTCAACGAACAAATTGCGTGTAAAATAATGCAAACACTTTGATATTGTATAAAATAAGTTTAATCGAGTATTAAAATTTCTTATAGATGATTATTGGTAAAATAGATTAATCGTTCCGAGTGTCTCCTTCCATTTGTCAAAAAATGAATACAGTAAAAGAAACTACGTTAAAAGAATATTAATAGTGTCTGGACCAAACGGCATATCTGGCATCCTTGCAGATTGACCTTTATTTTTTTTAGATATTAATCATAATAAGATAAGCTTGCAACTATATTATATTAATATATCAATTGAAAATTTAGAGAAATTCAATTTTGTTAATTTTAAACTATATATTTAAGTAATGCAACAACATGACGTTGTTAATCTGTAAAACTAATCTACTAAGGTGTTTGTAACTGCAGTAAAAAGACATTTTCAATTCGTGTGTCACTTGAAGTTTCTTTTACTTTCCTAATTTCTACTCAAAATTATAACAATTACTTTCACAAAGTTGACTACAACATTTATATTTACACAATATGTGTGTTGTGTGTATGTCTGTCTGTGTGTGTGTGTGTGTGTGTGTGTGTGTGTGTGTGTGTGTGTGTGTGTGTGTGTGTGTGTGTGTTATTAATAGCTAAATAAAGCACGTTAAACAATAGGATTTTCTAATATGTTTGCGTTAAATGTCAAAAATAGTCTATATAGCTACCATTTCTTGGATCGAAAATCAGTTTCGAGAATCCGCACATACGCGTCTACGCATTACATAAATTTTGAGGTACATGATGGAAGCACATGGGCTCAGCCTGTGGAATATAATGGATTGAGGTCGTGCGCACACCGCGAAATCTGACGAACGAGAGAGAAAATTGGATTGGGTGGAAGAGGAGCACGAGGTGATACTGTCATCGGGTCAGAAAGGAGGGATTCTACCTTACCGACATTGCGTACTTCCCTGGGATTGGGCTTGTTTATTTACGAGCAAGGTGGTTTACGAACTGTTTGGCCAGCTTTTAAGATTTTCATGATGAAGTTTTTTATTGTTTCCTTATAATCCTTAAAGATAACCGGATATGAACATTTTTGAAAATAATTTAATATCGAAACTTTAGAAAACAAGTTTAAAAAGTAAATTTCATTATCGTTAAATTAGTATCCAAAAATAGATTGTGAACATAACTTATATCGAAACGTTAACACAAAGCAGATATATTCCCAAAGAAAATAATCATATAGAAGTTCCAGATTATAATACGATTAAGATTCTATGTAAATACGTTGAAAGTTCGACCATCCGTAAAGGTAACCAATTCAAAATATTGAAACTTGCCGAGATTCTAACGTTACAGTTAGAAAATTACTTTTCCAGGAACTTTGATCATTTTCGAAACTTTGTATATTTTTGGAAAATTCTTCCTTCAGAATTATCGATTTTCAGTCAAAAGCTACTTTCGAATTCTTCTAAGCCGATAAACTAGCGCAACCTTTCAGAAAAACGAAAGAAACGTGTTTGTATTCACTTAAAGTTTTGTGCATTAAAAATGCAACTATGGAGGTTCAACATAATTTTCAAAAGTATCGAAAACTTTGTCGCCTTGAAAGGAAGTTAATGTGAAAAACTTTGTATGAAAAAATGTTTTCCTTTCTTATACGTGCATTTTTTTTATTTTGAATATAAAATAAACTTTATAGTAACACCAGGTAAATAAGTTTTATTGAAACTGGATATTGCCCATTTTTTAAAAATTTCACGATATTTTTTGATACACAATGGTTTTTTATACTCAAATACCGTACAACGCGCTAAGCTTGTTTTATATTTCCAAAAATTTAATGATTAAGATTTAATTAATACGCAATTTTCCTTAAAAGTGAAAAAATTTTTACGCGTGCACTAAAAATGATTATACGAAAAATTTGAAAAAATTGATTTTCTATACTCTGACGGTGTGACGTATAAAACGACCTATTTCTCATATTTCATATTTTTTTTATTAACCATTACTTTGAAAATTTAAAATAATCTGACATATTTCATGATTTATTGGCGAGCATTAAATTTGTTTAATATTATTTAACAAAGTGCATTTATTATAATAATAATAAAAGTTTGCCTGTATTTGTTTTGAAATTGCTATATGTGGCAAATTTATAACGAAATAAAGGATCCCACGTATAGGTGAAATTAAATCTAGAATTCGTAGAAAAATAGACACGTCAACATGTATCGAATTAATAGGGTAATTAGAATGCAGAGGTTAAACAAATATTAGTCTATATATAAACGAATAAATGAACATCGAGTACACCGATTGTGTTAATGATTTAAACGTGTACGAGAAGTATTTATTTATTTTTTCAATAAAAGTATAAAGACATAATTGTTTAAATTAGATATAAAATTATTTTCGCATTTGTTTCATAAATATGAAATGAAAAGTAGAACAATACTTCGCAGGCAACCATTTGAAACAACGGGTTAATACATTTTTATAATTATTTGTTTACAATTGTAGATTATAAGTAAAAAGAAGTTTAACAACCCCACATCTAATAATCTCCGTCGGTAAAAAGAAGTCAGTGAGTTTCGCACTATTCAAATCGTCGAATAATCATAATACACCCGCGAAAAATTCAGAAAGGATATATTATGCGTAAAAAGAAGCACGTGCTGAAAAGGAAAAATAACGGTGAGAACAAGGAAAAGCGCGTACACGCGCACAAGGAAGGGAGAGAGAAGCCTCTCTCGCACAGACCCGGGGATCCAGGGGGGTCACCATGGCAACGCACTCGAGCACCTCGACGATTTTCTCTCTCATTCCTACATGAGTATATATATACATATATATATATATATACATATACATATACATACATATAGATATATAGATATATAAATATAGCAAACCGACGTGATCCCTTTTTCTCTCTATATACCATTTGGTTTCTTTGGATCACTCTGTTTTTATGCACGCGATCACTCGGTTAGTCACACTTTTACCTGCTATATCGACCGAGAAGGACGAACAAGTGAAAGAGGATTCGTTAATTATCCATCGCTCGAAGAAATCCAACATCATTCACGAGCGTTGAACTAACAACGATGAATATAAACGCAAATTCGAAAGTTGCGCATGTTTGTTGTTCTCCGAATATCCTTGTCCTCGTTCTTAATGATACCACTATATTTCAGACGGGATTAAGCATTTTTTCCTCTGATTCATCTCGAGTCGAGTTCTTCTAATTGCGGGGAATTTTTGGATTTATCGATAATCTGTTTTACCGATTGGACAGCTTATTGATTAATCGTCCAATTAATTATTTTTACACGGGTTATTATAATTATATACATTATGTCATTCTGTTTGTTTACTTCGTATTTTCAATTAGATAATTGCGAGCAAATCGAATTGCAAGAAATTCGCAATTCTTTGACGTCACGATTTTGTACTATCTTGAGCATTCTAATGTTTATTATTAAATGTGTTTTATATTTATGGTAATAAATGCGTGACCGAATTATTTTATAATAAACTGTCGATTTCACGTTAAAAACTGACTTGTATAAGAGCAAACCTTTATAAATATTATAAAAATAAGATCTCTATTTATATTGGATTGTTAATATTCATGTAAACATTATTGCGTATACGAAAATAAACTGTAAAACTGACGAAGATTAAATTTAACAAAAAGAACCCTTGAACGAAGTGGATACGTGTTAGTGTATTTAATATGAATATGGGTTAATTGTAATACTACTTGATTACACTAAAAAAATTTGCAATTTTGACTTAATTGTAAGCATCATAATGCTTAATGCACATTTGATTGCACGTACATACCAGTCTGACTAAACACATACTTCATCTACTGAGAACTTCAAAATGCATACACTTAATTTTTTTCTTAAATTCTTTCAAAACAGCGTAAAAATTTATTAATTCATAATTTATCAATTCATATAAATTATTTCGTAAAGTAAATTTATTCTACAATCCTTTGACATGAGTATCTAAAAAAAAGAATAAACAAAGCAAAAATGCGAGAAAAACAAAAGTGTATCATATAGCAGTAATCTAATTCGCATTCTAATTATGCACCCCCGCTGATGCTAAAAGTTAGACAATGAGAGATGGAAATTCATAAGCTCGTTAACGAAATTCATAACTTTTCGAAAATATAGAGTTGTACACGCGAAATTCAACGATTGAGACGAAGAAGCCATTTACAATTAAAGTTCACAGTTACATAAAGTATATATATGGAAACTCGACTTTCGTTTCAAGATTATTAGTTTATAATTGCATTAACTCTTGGGAGTTATCTTTTTAATATTGAAATGAAACTGTGTACTAATTTTACCAAAAAATACATTCGCAACAATATTTTAAATATTATACAAATTTAAAAGATATATTATAAGAAACTTTAGTTAATAAATCTAAATGGTTATTTTACATTAAGGAAAGTATTCAGGTAGGAATTGTGGTAGAGAGCGTAAAACTAGATTGAACGATATCACAAACAGTATGTATAACTTTAAACGCGTGTAAACGAATCCAGCTAATGTTGAGTACACTACGAGCTTTTCATCACATTTTTCTCATCTTTCGTTTCTTTACGTTAAGGAATTAATTTTTTTTAACATCACCAGTAATATTAAAAATTTTCTTTGCAAATATAAATCTATGTCAGCTGTAGGATTAACATCGCGTACACAAAAATGTTGTTATATATATATGTTATAATAAAAAATTAATTTTAAAAAACATCCTGCATACAATGTCGTCAAAATTCTCCTTTATTTTAATTGCTTCGAATTTATTAATCATCTGAGAACGTACATTAATTAATGTCGCCAATTTAACATCGATTAGATCAATCAACTTTTATAACTAACTTTGACGTATAAATAATAACAAACTTTTAAATTGAGGTTTTCTTACCGAACACTTAAGGTTCGACAAGTCTTTTGTTCCTTCTATACTGCAGTGAAAACTTTTTTTTATAAATTTCTTTATTAATCTTTATACAATACAACACTATAAACGTTAGCTCTAGTGAAACTTGACTGCATAAGCTACTCAATGATTCATCGTATGAACAGCACTTATGTACTTATTATTTATATATACTCACTTTCAGCAATTATTCGGGTGAGTTAATCGATATAGCAACTGCACATGTCGCTTTTACAATTGTTTATAAATTGCTCAAATGAATTTGAATTTTAATTTGTTATAATGAAGTTTTAGATTTCTTAAAGAATTTTTTATTTTTATATAATTAAATTAAAACATTATACCCGCATTATACGAGATAAGTGAAATTAAACGTAATATATAAAGTAACGTTTGGAAATATAATTATTTTTAAAATGTTATTTCAGTTTAGTATTTATATTGACCTAATTTCACAGTTAATATTAATATAAAAGAAATAATTTGACGTTGTTGAGAATTTTTTTAATGAAGACTATTAAAAATAAATTTAATTAATTAAATGAACTACCATTCCATTGAAGTAGCTTTTTTCTCTCTTTGTTCGGGGCAGAAAAAGAAAACAAGCTTCGCGTTATAAAAAGTAATCGCGAAGAACCGTCCTTCTCATCCTGAATTCTTTATTTTGGTAATTTATTGTGCTAGCTTAAAATGTATTCTCCTCACATCGCCGGTAATTTGATGTGCAAAGAAAAAAAAAAGGTTGATCGTGAACTTTTAAAATTCAAATGCGCTTCGAGCTAGAAGTTAAAATGACGTTTAAAAATTTGACGAAATTCCGTATGACAGAAAGAAAATTTATTTTTAGACTCTCAACTCAGGAAATGGATCATATTTATGAATGAACAAATAAACTCGTTTACCATGGGACATCCTTAGATTATGCATATAAAAAATTATATTTATTTCACTCGAAAGAGCATTGGATGTGTAATAAAAAATTAAAAATATTTGTCAATGATATAAGCTTGAGCGATTTCAGAATCACGATCCATACTATATATTTTCAACGAATAATAGCCCTATTATTGCATCTTAATAGGTCCTTAAAGATTCAAGAATAAAAAGGTACTCTCGATCAATGAAGAGCAAAATTTGTCGTGATTGCTCGAATCGATAAAAAAACTATATAAGATTACTTAAAATACATATAAGTGGCAATTTTCAATTTGACCTTATAAATTTTATGAAAAGGACATCGATAAACTGTAATATTTGAATTCCGTTAAAATAAAACGTCGAGGAAACATATATACGATATGTAAAAAAATTCGATGCAATATCGAAAACAATAATCAACACGAGGAACTATACTGTCGGATAAATAAAGTGAAAGCTTAACCTACATATCTGCATAACTATCATCGAAGAAGAAATATTAGATTCACCTCTATGAAAGTGCGCAGTAAAGTAACATATCTTTATTGGGAAATAAAAGCCTCTTCCGTTATATCTCTTGAAGTATTTCATACAAAATGTTTAAAAAGAGAAAAAAAAACACACACCGAACGTTCATGTATATTCAAATAATAAAAAAATACGAGACGCTATTATTTTTTTTGCCATTATTTAATTTTTTACATCGTAAATTCGGTGTTCTCTTTTTTTATTATCGATATAAAAAATAGTCAAAGGAATTTATGTATAAAGATTTTCAATTGTACGCAACCGATCGACGAGTGTATTAAAGTTTCATTTTTGTTACAGTATACCTGAAATATGTGGGAAGTACTGTATAAAACCTCGCGTTTCTGCAGTCGACCGATTTATGTATCAAAGGTATATACATAAACGTTGCAATGCACCCAACAATACTTCCGGTATTTTATTGTTAAACGATAACATAAATTCATAATGCCCTTTTATTTTTACGCTAAATGATTTTTCCGATCATTGATGTTTCTTTAAAGAAATAATTTATTAATTTTGTTTGTTCAAAGATTGTAGTATATTTTATTGTGTAATTATAATCGTATATATGTAATTTTATTAATTAGAAAAAAAGTAACAAATTATTTTAATTGTAAATTGAATCGTTCATTTATATTTAAACCTGTATCATTGAGTGGTAAAAAATTTTTTTTTAACATTATTGCCAAGAGATACCAATCGGAAAAAATGAAAAACTGTATGACTAAGAAGAAGCTCTTAATATTTAAATTAGAAAATACTCAATTATGCAAATGCAACATAAAAAATATAACTAAGTTCGAATTTCGATTGTTATTCATACAAGAATATAAATATACACAGAAAAAAAGAGTAGAATTTCATTTCCGACTATTATATTCCCTCGGATTCTCGCCAAAGTGCAAATTTCACGACCGCAATTTCCGGCCAAGTGTGAGAACCGCAAAGCCAACAGCTCCTGACCGAACGTAAATTCCGCAATTAAAGACAGTGTGACAGGTTTATTTAAAAATCTCAAGTACATATATGTAATTCGTCTCGACTTGACGAATAGTTTCGAAAATTCACTGTATGTTGATCAAGACGAAAAGTTTCTTTCGATTAAATGATTGGTAGTACCGATGAAAGTTTACTTTCGGATCATCGATTGGTTGTACAGTCGAATTCAAATTGAAACTTAGGTACACTGAAGAATGTTTGAGTTAAGGATATCTATCTGAAATTGTTGAAATTTTCGGACATGAACCAAATCCTCTTAGTAATTTTCATTTTCAAATTAAATATATATGGGGTATTCCACGTGAAGTGGTCCGATCAAAAATTTAAAATGCGCCAAATTTTGGGTACACATTGCAAATGTTTTTAAGAATACAGAAAAAAAATTTTAGGTACTGGTATTTATTAGTTCAAAAGTTATTCTAACCTCAAAAAGTGAACTTTTTCCAGTTTTTTTCAACACCAGCTGGGTTCATCGCTATTTAACTCAAAATCTATCAACTGTTACTATAGAACATTATATGTAACATTCGTTGCTAATTATCTCTAGAATTTATCCTTCTGGGTTAGAATTTCTAATTTCAAGGTAAATGTTAGATAAACTACATGTCAATATTCAACTTGAAAAAAATCTAACTTCGCCACAATTGATTTTTTTATCCAAAAGTCCAAAAGAAAGCTTGGAGCAATACCTTTCAAATGATCTGTAGCATTTTTATGGCCTTCAATTCTGTAAAAAGTTATGATAATTTAAAGAAAGACAAAAAATTCACAAAAATTAACATGGTTTTTCCCATTTAAATTTTTAAAAAAATTTCGTGTTTCTTTAAATTATCATAACTTTTTACAGAATTGAAGGCCATAAAAATGCTACAGATCATTTGAAAGGTATTGCTCCAAGCTTTCTTTTGGACTTTTGGATAAAAAAATCAATTGTGGCGAAGTTAGATTTTTTTCAAGTTGAATATTGACATGTAGTTTATCTAACATTTACCTTGAAATTAGAAATTCTAACCCAGAAGGATAAATTCTAGAGATAATTAGCAACGAATGTTACATATAATGTTCTATAGTAACAGTTGATAGATTTTGAGTTAAATAGCGATGAACCCAGCTGGTGTTGAAAAAAACTGGAAAAAGTTCACTTTTTGAGGTTAGAATAACTTTTGAACTAATAAATACCAGTATCTAAAATTTTTTTTCTGTATTCTTAAAAACATTTGCAATGTGTACCCAAAATTTGGCGCATTTTAAATTTTTGATCGGACCACTTCACGTGGAATACCCCATATGTTTTATCAAATTAAAATATTCTCTATGTAAAATGGATGAATAAATACATTTAAAAAAAAACAAATAATTTTTTTGGTTAGACGTTTTTAGGTTTGCAACGGCATTTTCTTTTTCGTTTCGTATACTTATGCGATTTAGGATGAAAGTTTTAGAAGGTCACCCAAAAATTAAAATCTTACGAACGAGTGACGAAAAGTTTGTTAACGTAAAACCGACTATAAGGATATTAAATTTTGATTTGTATTATTAGATTCATATACATATTATTTAATATCAAAATGTTACTAAAAGTATTTCAATAAATAAATGGAATTAATGGCATCTATTGCATACAGTCAATCGCTGCCAATCAAATTTAATTAATCGAAAATATTCATTAGCGATTGAAATATTTAGCGAATAATTTCTGCTTTATATTAAAATAATTATCGAGTTATACACAATTGAAAAATTTCAATTTTCTTCATTATTCAATTTAGATATAATGATCATTAGGTCACACAAGATACAAAGTAAATTTTGTAATTTAATACTTTTACTATAAAAATATAGTCTTTATTAAATTTTGATCTTTAATTAACGTATCAATCAAACGAACATCAAACTGCACTTACATCTATTGGAAACTACTTTCATTACACGGATAATATATAAAAATACTTTTAAGAATATTATCGTGATCAATCAATAAAATAATATAAAATGACAATTAATTACACTGCACGAAGAAATAGGGTTATTATAAATTTTAATTAAAAATCACAAATTACCAGTTTTTAAAAGGATTTATAAAATCATCGAATATATCGACGCTATCTCCTCTTTACTAATGAAGAAAAAAGGAGATAATCAAGTTCTCATGATAATTCGCATTACCGGAGAATCAGATAGAAGGATTGAGCTATCAATTTTAAAAGCGACGAGTTTAATTTCGTATAAATATATAAGTATTACATACATTTTATAAAAAGAAGCTGAAGTTAGAATAATTATTTTATAACACAAATTTTCTCCGCGTATGTATAATAAAAAACCATTACAATAAAAGGTTATACAAATAAACCAACAAAACATTTACACCCAAGCTATCAATAAAACGCGAAAAAAAATTATCGTGCCTTTATAAACACATTTCTTCAGAAAGAAGATAATGAAGTATCCTCAAGTTAAAATACTCCATAAGCATTATACCCTCATCACTAACATTAAAATCCACTTGACTAAAACCATTAACCCTGAGAACTAATATTTACTCGAGAGTACATTTTTCCAGTCCAACAACAACAACAACTCTCTAGAGCAACCACTTAAATCTCCATTTTTAACTCCCCTTTTTCTCCTCCCTCGTCCCCATCAATGAAAATAAAAAAGAAGCGACTCGTCGAGTGGCCGCATTTCGCGCTTCCGGACCCGATAAAACTCGCGAATCGCCATACATACATATATATATAGTTTGATGCGAATGGCCAAGCTGTTGCACCTTGGTACACCAACCGTTATATTCGAGGGGGTTTATAGGATTCTCGATTTATATGACGATTCGTCGTCTTGTACATCTCATACTAAAACCTTCGTTCTTAGTTTCTCATTTACATAACTATATTTTGCTCATATTTAATTACTTCGATTTGATGCAGTAAAAATAATTTATAACTATAAAAGCTAATGTAAACAATATATCTATTTATATAAAAATCTGATATATTATTTAAAATACTAACATATTGAAATATGAATAACAACTAAAATGAAGACCACTATGAAAAGTGAAAAAAAATTATTGTTTTAAATATATCTATATATTATATAAATGCCTTTTAAGAAAAGTGGTGCAAAAATTGTCAAACACATTAAAATTCATACATGATTGGCGATCTACGATAGACATAAAAGATGAAAGTTCATTGGAATATCTTTGGTTTTGGTTGTAAATGAATTTCTTCCATTATCTAAAATTAAATCTGATATTCAAACCCGTATATACGATGGATCTAACGTAATAAATAAAAAAAAATTGATATTTTTCTTTTACGTATTTTACTTATGCAGTAACACGAATATAACTAACGATAAAGCATATATTTCCACATAAATAATGAATAAAATGTAAATCATTTAAATTGTTAATATTTGCGAAGGAGATTCCTATAATTGTGGGTATCCATTTGAATCTACTAATTTCCAATTCTAATTCGAAATAATTGACTATATACGAGAGCATTGAATTCAAAGTTCTCATCGATCCAATTAAGAGCAACAAGGTATAATGTAATTTTAGATGATAATCGCATTAAGAGCATTTTTTTGGAAATTAACAAATTCTATGTAAATAATAAACATTAAATGCAATAATGCGTCTAAAGATATATTAACTAGCTAATAGTATTAATAATAATTCACAAGCTATACGCTAACTGTCAATATATTTTTAGACAGGTTTACTTTGAATTGTCTCTTTGAACTATATTTTGACGTACGATATCATTTGATCGGAACCAGTTTACCAATAAACTTCAAACTTCCCTTCACGAGACGTGTTTAGACGTCAGAAATGTATAGTTGCCTATAATTGAAAATCAAGGTTTGCACATACGTGCAATTGAACTTTCCTTCAAATTACTTCAAATCACGAGTTTATAACCCATACTTATATATTACTCTTTTAGATTATATATTAATTACGTTTAGATGATTGTCAACAACGAACACAGAAAATTGATCTTACGACCCAGTTAAGTCAAAAATAAATATAAATAAATTGATATTCGAATCTAAAATATCTGCGTTTTTTTTTATTATTCCTTAAAAAATATCGACATGGTATAATCGTCAAGGTGTTAAATGCGCCGTGTGCGTGACTTTTTCTACGTACATCCACAAGAAAATAATAAATAAAGTATAATACAAGATAGAAAAGAGTATCAACGGCATATCACTTGAGGTATGTATATATAAAAGAGTATATAGTGATATACAGAAAAAGTATAAAAAGAAAAGTCAATCTATATAGTTAAAACGTATGGATAGAGCACGGGATAAAATATGGGATCGTTGAAAATTTTGTCCCTCAGACTTGAATTATGCTTGTATTAATTATATTGTTCAGTATATGTATATACGGGTAATGGATAATTAAATATATTTACATCGTTAAGGTAAACAATTTTGAGGATAATGTTTTATCAGCGACATCGTTGTATGCACGGTCAAATTTAATAGTTTATCAAAGTTATACGAAAAATGTGTTTTTGCATCTATCAGCGTGAAAGTTTGTATTGCATAAAAACTTGTTTAATATGTTGGTATAAGATACCTCGATAATCCCAAAATTTGTGAGAGTTCGAGTTTACGTTACAGAAATTAATTTGCGTCAGAATAAACACACCCAAAAATCGTCACTCAATTTCGATAAATCAATTTTGACTAAGCAAATAAATACGTTTAATAATAAACTTATAAAAATCAAATTATATCCGCACACATAATAAAACCCCAAAGTTCACATTATGCGGAAAAAACGCGTGATGACAGACGATTCGTCTTCAAGTGAATATAATACAAGTCTGATTCTAAAAATATTTCGATCCGTCAAATCACGCATCCCTTATACGTAAAATCATTGAGAAAAAAACGAGTAAAAATAATATAAGACTCCACGCGACAGAAATTTAAAATCAAACGTATAATGTACAAACGTCGCGAGGACAGTGCTGGATTGATATTAACCGACTATTATTTCAACCTAATATACGTAATCAAATGACTGTAATCGCATTTATGTAACACAAGTAGATTTTTAACTTTACATTTTTTTAATTTTCTTTTTAATTCAAAGTACCATATATCAAAATATTTTGTATAAAATATAAGTGCGATTATATAATTTGTAAGTAATTATGTAAGAATAAAATTTAACAAAAAAATAATTACAATAAAAAATAATTTATCTGCAGTTTTGGTGCTTTATTCATCTCAACAATATATACAACAGAAAGCGATTTCGTTTTGTAAATTGAATACTATTATTTTAACTATAACGGTATTATCAACGTAACAATGAAAAATATTAATATTCATCCAGAAATTACGAGAACAATATATTAGAATATCACGAAACAATTCCTACCGAATCATACAATAATTCATAAATTTATACGTACATATATGTTAAATAAAGCTTACTAAGCGAAAGTAATGAGATAATTATAAAGCTTTTAAAGCATAGACATAAAAAATTTACATTTATATTACAATTTGATTGTGCTGAAAGTAATAGTGAAATGTAACTTTAAATTCCGAATCATAAAAATTATGTACATTATAAAATATAAGTATGTGTATAAAACGATTAATTATAGACATTTGTATATATCACTACGACTTTCGTTTGTTCGTCATTTCTGATTTACAAAGTTTAATTTCGTTAAACAAATAGAATAAATACAAAAAAAGTTTGTTACTTTAAATATAAACTGTATTTTTGGAAATACGATAAAAATCACTTGTTCATTTTGAGTTTTTCGTTAGCGTTTGCGAATGTAAAGAGGTTTCAAATTACAGGATAGCGCACACAGTGAGTTTTCATTATGTCCTTTTCTGAATCCAACTAATCAAATTTATTTCTTTCAAAATAACCATAGAATGAAATTATTGCGCTGCTTCTAGCAATTTATAACCATTGATTTTATTATGGATAATCAAATAAGCCCGTAAATAGCGAACGTGTTCAATAATTCAAGGACTCGAAAAGTCCTCAATAATAATTGATTGTTCAATACGTAAAAATTTTGTATTTACAACCATATTGAAATATAGAAGTCTTTTGATCGAATACGAAAGTGGTAACTTATTTAAAACGTCAGACCAGACTTGATCCTTATAAATACGTATAAAAAATAGAACATCGTAATAAAGAAAAACAATCCAGCATCATGAAGTTAAAAATTCCGTGCTCTATCCAAACGAAATATATGCGTCTTGCGTCTAAAACGCATTGAAAGGGGGTTATAAAGAGTATTCGCAGGCGAATGCATGTATAAACAAGAGGGTGTAATATAGTAAAATATTTATAAAAGTATTAGTAAATAAAATAAATAAATAAATAATATATAAATATATATTCTCGTTTTGAAGATCATCAGAGTGCTTACTCTTGTCGCTTTTCTTCCGAGTCTTCATAGCTGCCGGTGAGCCAGGCATGGCGCAAGCTTCTGCGTCCCCCGACAGTTTTACCAAAGTCAAATGAAACTTGGTTGCAAAGGAGTCTTCTGGACAGCTCTGTCCTCGTTCGGCGCGCGCGCGCTACTGAGCCGCGTGCAACCGAGTGCTTTTCAAGCTTGCGCGCTAACGCCGGCCTTCGCAAACTTCAAGGGGAGGGGGATGGGGATCGAAGTGATTCTTTTGCGGGGGATTCTATGGACCATTCGAATGGGAATTTTCCATCTTTATCAATTTTTTTTAAATGTTTTTTCTACCGCTCTTATTTATGAGGGTTGCAACCGAGCGAGTGCGTTTTTTTTATCAGTCTAAAGGATTTGTTGACGTTTTAATAGAAACCAAAAGTTACAAAGGATTGTATTTTATTTGATAATTCGTGATTGTTGAAATAAAACCGTAAATTTCAAAGTGTAAAACAATAAAATTCAAACTGGTATATAGTTTATTACAATGTATGTGTACGTACGTTGTTCATTAAAATTATTCGTAAATACACATGCCCGAATTGGTATAAAGTTTGAAATGCGCGTCATTCTGTTAAATCGCATTAAAAAGTATATCCGTGTAGAAGTTCCTGAAACTTTGTTCGATTCAAAATGTTAATTACGATAATCCTATTTATATTTATATTTAAGTTTCAAGTATATAAACGAGGTCAATTAACTTTAATATTGAACTTTGTTTTGCATTACACACTTTCACGTTTTCAACTCTACCTGGTGCATTCGTCAAAATGTATTTTTATCGCGCCTGTTTAAAAATTACAATTATTTTTAAATATTCGAACAATTATATTAACAATTATTTTGTGCTAACTGTATAAATCCGTCTATTTCAACAATCCCAAGTTCTACACTAAAATAACTACTTTTGAACGTATAAATATTAGTAGTCTACATTACACTAGTTCAAAGAGACAAAAAAAGTTAGTTCCTTGAAATACGTTAATGTAAAGTTTACCCAAGGCTCATGGATAAATGCGTAAAATTTTAAATATTTGAGTAATGTATAATTTTTTAGAAAATCTCGTAAACGTTCAATATCATGTTGTAAAAAAATTTATTAAAATGTAAGTATCTATATAAAGTTGTTTTTATGAATTATTATCAATATAATTTTATTATTACAACTGACAATTTATACTAAGTTAGTTGCAAAACAATATATTTATATACCTTTATACATATATACTTACATACTTCTGATATATACGACGCGATCCTGATTTTATATGACCCTCGATATACTTTCTCCCAATGGTGTACTATACAAGAGAGTTCATTAAAGTTGTTCAGTTTATAGGTCTAAGATAGTAGTTAATTATTTCAGCTAATTAGATATCACGTGTAAATTGTTTATCAAGCTTTGTTTAATAAGTGATTCATTTATTATTAATAATATCTTATTGTATTTACATTTTTCGGGTATCTTCCTCATTATGATCGTTGGAGTGAAACCCTGATCAGTCTTACTAAACGGTATAACTCAGTTTTTAGTCCGATGTAGTGAATTCCCACTTCTCCGACTTCAATAAATTTGAAAGCGTGTAATTACAATAAATATTCTTCGGAGTAATATTAATTATTAATTATAATAATTAGGAAATAATTAACAATTCAATTCTGTCATTGTGTACTCAAAACTGCTATTCAAAGATACAATACATTTCCCCTCTATTCACCGTTTCTTCTCGTCTATAATACAATGTATATAAAGCTCCCTTATATACTGAAGCACCTTTTTCAAAATTGAACGATGGTACTTCAATAACTCGGTTACATCATATATCAAACTAAAACGTGTAACCTTAAAAAATAACAATTCTATATGATTATATACGTCATAAATTATTTAATGAGAAATAAATTAGTAGAATTTTTATTCCCTTAGTTTGCTAATTGATTAGTTGCAGTTATTTTAAAGTGAACTGTATAATATTTCTTATTCAGCAATTAGTTCCCAATCACTAATTTTAGTTGCGAATGTCTGTAGCTGACCTAAAATCGATTGTAACGGGGAGTAAGAAACCAGCTCGCGTATATATATATACGTTAATACAAAGACTTATTATATTTATATATATAACGAACGTAATAAATCATTTTATATTTCAATAATTTATAATTAATTTAATCAATTTGAATCGAATTATATTTATCAAAAATTCATATTACGCTATCAATAACGTTGTTTGACAAATACTCCAATTTTTATGTAATTAATATGACAATAGTCAACCATGTATGTATATATAAATATTAATGATTTATTATTTGCACGATTTTGTATTCACGTCCGCAGAAGGATATAGATATTGTGATTTTTAGAAGGAAGAATTCCCAGGGATTTTGTGTAGTTAATGAATATCTGTCAGTTGCAAACGGCTAACTTAAATAGATACGTCTGTTTCTAACAAGAATTTCATTTCCCGTGGGTTAGGAAATATGTATATATATTTAATATAATTAAGTGGAATCTTCTCCAATGTACAAAGTGATATTCGGTGATATTAGGACAATAGCAGTAAAGTGAACTAATTTTAAAGCACGATATATATGTATAATCGTTTCACTTCTTATAGAACATAAACAATATTTCATTGCAACGCGACTATATACGAGGTCCATTAATACCCTTAGGCGATATCACATCGATCGAATACCGTGTCAATCAAAAATCTAGTGTCGCAGTCAACGCGCTTTTATTCGCGCACTCAATGGATCAAGAGCCAAAGGCGAAATGAGAGTCGAGGGAAGTAAATCCCTCGTTTAAAGGAATTTGGGGTATATAATGTACCTGCACTGTTTTACCGCCATCTAGATTCATTTTTCTTTTTCCTAATGAGATAGAAATATTAGTTGTATTTATCCTTTGAGAATTTGATAATTCGGTTGTTGGGTATTATTTTTGTTTCGTGATTACGAAACGCTCGTTTTAAGGAAGAATTAAATAGATATATTTAACGTTTGGTGATTAAAGTGATTTGTAATTATGTTAAAAAGTATTTGTAAGTATGTTATTTCGTGAAATTAGAGTATTAAAACGTATGGTTTACTACGAGATCGGAGGATTTTTTTATATTTATATATATATCTAAGGGATATGCCGCAGGGACCCTTTCTCCGCATTTGTCGATGATCGCATTGCAGATAAATTTCGCGCACGTGCGTGTACAGCGGTAAATTACGCATGACCGAGGTGCTGATGCTGCTTAATTAACACCCTCGCATACTTGGATGATAATAAATTATTCTGTAGTCGAGGCAAATTTAACGCTTTAGAAACGCGTGTAGTGTTGCTTGACGAGAAAGAGGTGTATGTGCATTGACTTACAAACTTAGTCGATCGAATAATTAAAATTTGGTAATATTTGATATTACGACAAAAAAAGTACATTTAATTAGTATTTGGTTGACTCGTATATAGTTTAATAAATCTAGTACAATCGTTCCGAACAAACTTGAAACCCCTTTTTCCCTAGTACAATCGGCTTCCAAACTAGTCTACACACACAAACGCAAGCTCCTCCAACCTTTTCCTCTTGGATCTCTCATCCCTTTGTTCTCGAGTCACCGGCAACTTTGAGATTACACAATACTTCACAAAGGAAACTCATAGGTATATAACCCCTCCTGCATAAACAGCTACTGGATAATTGATCGATCTCTCGTAAAATTGTCCTTTATTCCTACAGCTTTACTTTTCCTTAATTTATTAATAAATATAAATGTAGAATATTAATTTAAGCTAGAGGAATGGTTAACGAGCCACTAACACTTTATCTAGAATACACATAAGTAAAGTTTTTTAAGGTCGATTTCGAGCATGAGAAGACTGCCGAGTTTACTTCGTGACGATTACGAGGACTGTTGAGAATGCGGTCAAATCCAAATGCAAATTTTCGGGGTTTTCCTGCTGTTGTGTATATACGACCGAGCTGCGATTTCAATGGTTTCACGTCCTTTCGAATAATAGCAGCGAATAGAGCAGACGTCATAATTTTTTTAAATAAGTATAAAAATATATTCTTATTTTTTTGAGGCAATAAAATTAATAATTATAATTTTTAATACAAACTTTTAATGAATTAGTAATGTTTGAAAATAAATAAACGTTCTATTTTCTTTTATTTGCTCAACAACGTCTAACATCTTGCGTTAATTACAAAAATTATATTAATCTATATATATAATAAATAGTATAAATTATAATTTTCGTTTTATCTAAAATGTTATATATAGTATATACAAAAATAATGCAATAAACATCAGTGTGTAATGTACGTTTAATGCAAGTTATAAATTTAGAATACCTTATTATTTATTACAAAAAGTAATCTAGTGTAAAGCTGTTATTTAAAATTTTAATATTCGAAAACACTTATTACGTATAAGATATAAAATATATAAAACTATATATACCATTTCATATTTTATCCGTGCAGGACTTTGATACTTTAAAAACTTTTTTAAAATACTGTCAACAAGACGTAATAAATGGACCTTACAAAAAAAAATATTTCGATCAATGAATATGCATATATCTTCTGACTATTGAATAAGTCATTTTGTATTTTTAACTATCGTATAATAATAAAAGCTTAAAAGTATAAAATTCCGCGTATGCCTCCTTTAATGTACGAATATTTAAAAATGATGAACACAATGGAAAAATTTATATATTTATAAAAGATTCTTTGTAACAAGTATTTCGTATATGCGTTAAAAAGAAAATTGTAAAAGGAAATTCCGAAATCCTTCAAAGTGGAAATCTTTAAGGAGGATCTCCGTTTAGAAATGTATTATGCGGTCGTCTCGAGGGTCGCATTTTTGCATAAAATTCTGACCTCCAATGTGTACCTACACTCTGTACCGGTAAAATGAGAATTTTTCTCTTGCGCAATTCTAAACGTATTTTTATTTCATATTATAAAGTTTGAAATATGTATATATATACACACACACATATACAGACACGCACGTATAAATGACTTCGTGATATCAAATTCGGTAACTTGCAAGATTGGTTTTTGCATTTTACATGATCGAATCAATTTATTTTTTATCACTTTCATATTTGTGTATGCGTATCTATTGGTTTGTATTTCAAGTTATATTTAAACAAATTAGACGTAAATGATTTTTTTTTTTAATTATAACAGTTTTTATTTACATATCCTTATACCTTTTATATCGTGTTAGAAAATTTAAATTTATTATTTGTAAATTTAGTATTAGTTTCGTGAATTAAAAAAATTCGAAAACAATAATTTTAAATCCGAAAGCAAACTAAAAAAATTAATTCAAAAGGGTATTTTAAGACCTACGTGAAAATTCTTATTTCAAATTTTCCACTTTCTTTATTAAACGATCCTCTTATATTAATCAATCATTTTATACAACAATTACTTATATAATTCACCTTGAATAATTAATAAACTTAAAAGATGATAAGTAAATTTTTTTAGAAAAGAAAAAAAACTATAATTTTTGTTTAAAACAATCAAATTTTTGGTAAAAAACTAAAGCCAAATTTGAAAGAGTCGGTAATAATCGCGAGAGCGTACGTCCCAGCTATTGATCATCCAAGACTTTAATTATAGAGGAAAGCGCGAACGCGACCTAGTCTCATCTCTTTCTCTCAGGAAGTTTTCCACTTTTCACGCCTTTCGCTCCATTTGCCCTCTCACGGGGCTTTGTTTAAGGGCCGCGCTTAATTAGCGGTCAGCACAGGAGAGGCGTTACACTTTGTTAGGAAATTCTTTTATTCTCCCTATAGGTAAAGGGAGATTTTCTACGAAAATCGGATTTCGATAATGAGGTTTTTTTTTCTAGAACGTGTGTAGATATATATATACACACGCGCGTAAGTATTTTGATTATGTTCCGTTAATGAGATCTACTAAGATATCGTTTAAATAAAAAAAAGACATTTTTAGAAGTAGATTTATTTATTTCTTTTTTATGTGTGTGAAAAATTATATTTTCAAAATTTATTCAATAAAGTGGTGTATATCTAATTGTTACCGACGGAGAGAAATGTGTGAATTATTACATTTATTTAACCAAAAATATTATTATATGCAAAATTCGAATACAGGGACGATCCAAATAATTAAATGATGCATCGTTCTGTGCATGGCTGCACTAAATCTACCTATAGTATTTTTTTAACTTTTCGCGCTAATTTCTAGTAATCGTTAAAAAAAATAATTTAGCGTTTTAATAACAACATAATGAGAAGCTTTTATTTTTAATTATTATTGAACTTACCTCTATTAACCTACTTATAGGATCTAAACCGAAGATTATTCGTATTGTATGAAATTTATCAAAGGGGGGGGTCCGCATGCAAGTCGATAAGTGTAGAAATTTGTTTTACCGACGTATTAAATTAATACCGCGATAAATGTCAATATGATAAACTGTACTGAATTTATAAATAGCTAATGAGAAGAAAACAAGATCATCAATACCGTTATTAATACTTACTCGGAATTGTAATAATGAGAAATTATATAAAATATTCGAGGATAAAAGTAAATAATTTTAAAATCACGTATACATCAAAGAAGTCGCCGCTGAAACGAAAATCCTTACGCTACACACGCCCGAGAACGGTTATAAAGTAACTCACAAAATCGAAAAATTCTCTAGTGTAATATATCCATAAGTGTAAGATACACACACAGGCAAACGGCACACGTATATATATATGTATATAGATATAATATAACCTTTTCGATCGCGGAGGGGGAAGTCTGTAATGCGAGAAAATCCCCGATATGTAATATCCGCGAATCGGGATGGTTCATTGTTTCCCCCACTACTTAGATAATAAAATATATATCGTTTAACGTATACCGCAAGAGAGAGAGGATTTGGTCAAAGGGGTGCTTGTTCGCTTGGTGTACGTATGAAGGTATTAGGTGACAGAATGAGTACTAAAGATTTGTCGATACTGTCGTATAAGGAGCTCCAAGCATTGGCCATCAAACATCGGGTTCCCGGTAACATCAAGGTGAGACTAGTTTTTCTTTTTCAAATTTCAATGCCCCATATACCCACGCACGTACGTATCTATATACATACGTATATAGGCACATATGTACATTATCTCTGTATATGTATATACACAGAAAAATTTTCGCGGTATAACGAAATACATACCGACCGGCACGCGCTCAACGCGAATGGCAACGCTGCTTTTACGACCGATTGTTGAAACGTAGATTTTTGTTATTCTTTATTTATTTTCCACTTGTCACTTAACCATTATAATTTTCATTATTTTGTTACATTAAGTACAATTATTCTTCGATCTCTCTATGATTTTTTCCGTTGAGCTTTCAAGAATTTTTTCGTTACCGCCGTTGGGATGCGTATTGCGTTTTGATAATGGAGTCGTAAAAGGTTCAAGTTTCCGTTACCGCTATAAGTACGTACTCAATTTATCCAATATATTTTGTGTCTACGATGTTTAAATTTGTTGAAATAAGTGAAAATTTAGACTCATAATTACTAGTGCTAGTTAGTGACTTATTATACGTCTATGTAAAATTAATCTTGTTAAAATTATCAGTCAAAATGACGAAATGGCAACGATGTAACGACGTACTTCTAGAAGATATTTTACGCTTGACTATTTGTATCTATTAACAATTTTTTCGTGCGATCTATATATATTATGAAGTATTAATGTATTACACAAAATAATAATGTTATTCTTTTAGAGTGTAATACATTTATTATTTTTATAGAAAAATAAGTATATGAAAGTTGCTATTTTTATAGAAACTTTTACTGGTCAAGATCCTTCATGCTATTAAGTCTGGAAACAGTTCTGAGGTGTCAAGGCTACTCACAGATCTGAAAAAGAATAGAAAAAAAAGGACTAAACGTTTGAAAATTATGAAGTCGGATGATAATGAATTGATGCCTATGACATTGCAAAACAATTCTTCCAATTTAATTAATCAACAAGATCATTATCTGTTTCCGTTACATCAGCAGGATCAGCAGCAGTATCCATTTCAGTGGGTAAGATACTACTATTATTATCATTATTATTAAATATTTTATATATTTTGGAAAACAACATGTAAAAATTAATTTATCGGAATAATTATAATTATTGATTTAAATGTAAATTAAAAATTATCTATTGTTTATAGAATTAAAGGAAATATTTTCTAAATTAATTTGTATTTTGTAGGTAGGTGCAGAAGAAGAATTAGGTACCAGTAAATACGATGATATAAAATGTACTTTGAGCTATAATGATATAAGGCAGTTTGTGTTTTACAATGCTCAAGGTACTAATGGTAGCTGCGATACCAACAATAATTCAACGTTACTCGATGAAATTATGGACCTAAGAACTGAAGCAACAGTATCTAATAATCGAACTAACATAGAAACTAGTCATATTAGTAATTTTACTCAGCATCAATTGGCTCCCCAAAATTCAATTGAAACAAGTGCTAGTAAAAAAATGTCATTATTGCTTAAAAAAATGTTGCAAGCTCCTGTAGGAGCTAATTTAGGAGAAATTGCCAGCCCTATTTCACGTATGTTTTGAAGTTATTCATTATTCATAAATTAAATGATTTTTCTAATTTTGTAATTTGATTATTTAATAAGTTTTAATGATTTTTTAAAAATCTTAATATTTAAGTTTACTATAATTTAACTTATTTTCTACCAATAATTTACAGACTGGCCACTGGATTCATCGTACAATTTAAGGGAAGGGTCGCCTGACAACTCGGAAACTATTTCAGCGAAATCCGACATCAACGAGACCGACGAAATCTGGCAGGACAGTATTACGGCGACGCCGGGTTTACCCAGCGTCTTCGAGAACGAGCAGAATTACAACGACAATCCGTATTATCGGCGCGCCAACAACGCGACCCCATACTATAGATCGTCCTTTGATAATGGCATTGAACAAAATTCCTTGGTACAAATATTTTCATGCATTACACAGAGATCTAGAAAATCATTTAAAATGAGTTTTGTTACATAATTAAAAATTAATTTAAACTTTCTTACTGAATGTATAATATTTTTGGTAATTACTATTATTATTAATTAAAATTTTTTAAGTTAAAAGATTTTCTTAACTTGTAATATTTCAAATCATAATTTCATTTTATGGTAAAAGATAACTTTATAAAAGTATTTTACGGTTAAAATGATAAAAAAAAGTTGCAGAAAATTTAGAGTATTGTTATTTTAACTTAATATAAATAATTTGATAGAATTTCGAGCAACCAGGTTGTAGTCAGTACCAATTCAACTTGGCACCCCAGACCGATGCACAAGAGAACTGCCGGAGTTGGCTGGCCTCGAATACGTTAGACATCGCACCTGCGGCTACAATGCAGTATCAAAGCCTGGAAAGCGCGGAACTAGTAAATCCAAGCACCGAAAGCTCACCCAACACTAATCAGGGCGGACAATATTGTTTGAATAGCGATCTATATACGGTGAAACTTTCTACAATCGTTTACACTTATATTGTTGAATTTATAGCGTGATTAACAATCAATATTGCGGAGATCAACCTTAGCCTTTACAGACATTTTAAAACAATGTTTAAAATTTTCTTTACATATTGGTTTTATTTACCTATCGCGATTATAGTATATTTTTAATCCAATGCCAAACATTTATACAATTATAACTTTTTATTATGCATAATTATTTTAATTTGTTACACCCATTATGTTACTCTAAAACAACATTTTAAAAATGTCGATTTAACATTCTGTTTTCTATAAATATTCTAATAATAATTTAATCGCTCGGTGATATGTATAAAATATAAATTTATAGTTATTATATCGGAAGGCTAATCATTTATAATTTTATGCACACCTTTATAAGACCAATTATTTAGTTTAAAATTAATCAACTTTATTTAATCTTTTAAAATTTACAGACGCAGAGTTCCGGGATTCTTTCACCAAGCGAAAATATCTCAGATTTGCAGTTTTATCCCTCTTCACCTTACGTCATGAAAGCTCAAGAAACTCAAGACTACTACAGACAAATTTGTGCCGCTGAGAACGCCACTCCCGGACTCACTCAAGACTTTTACGAGACTCAAAATTCGAGCGAACCAAACCATCAATCGCGGTATACGGAATACACACCGCAGCTGGTTACTCCTATCTATCACGTTGAGCTGGAGAACGTCGGCTGCGATCCGGGTTATTATCAGGAGCAGAGCACGACGGCTAATCGACCGAACGATCCACTGCAACAGGTGCAGGATCAGCAATACGAGGGTTACGTTCCCCCGACCACTTCACCGGCTCGCAATAATCCGCCCCCTATGTATGGTAAGTCGAGGTGGCCTTTGTCGACGGTGTTCGCGGGTAATAATCGCGGTAGCCGTTTCACGTAACAGAGTTCAAATGCTTTGTTGAGTTTGATTAATAATTTAATGGATATAGAGGTTGTTGATTGAAATTAATTAGTTCTTGGTTATGACTTTAAAATGATTAATTAAATATAATTAAATTTAATTGTTGAATATTGGCGTATACGCTCATATAATACCTATTATACTAGCTATTATAATCTTTTTATTAACACTAATGTTAAACAGCTTTAAAAAATATATTGCTAATATAAAGTAGCCAATTTAATTATTAAAACATTGTAATTAATATATCTTATATAATACAATGACTATCATTTCTACAATTGTCATTTTCTTTTTAGAATAGGTTGAAAGTTAAATTAGAACTTTTATTTGCAACTTTGTTGGTTGACTAATGATTAAAATTAAAAATATTTTTTGGCCAAAAAATTTATTTAAGATTTTTATCTGAAGCATTTTAGTGATGTATAACAGTAATTTAAATTATATAATGCGACTGTTCCAGTAATCACAATCGTACTACGTTTTATGTAGATTGTTGTCATTAATACAGTTAATGTATAAATATTCTTATCATTTGTAATTTAATTTAAAAGATTAAAAATTGAAACATTGAATAATATATCGAATTATATCTTTTAAAGGTGCGTCAATACTAGACTCATATTGGCCTCGTTGGTCGCTTGGAGATCGTGACACTTCCAAAACTGGTGGTAGGTCCCTCGAGAATACTCTGAACTTGTGTACTCCAAATTATATAGATTATACGAAATTAAACGAAACTTGCTGTGTCTACAGCAATAAGGCCCCGGTGATGACCTTGCGTAAAGGTTTAAACTCAGTTCCGTCGATTCAAGAAACGCGCAACTCTACGGAATTTCGACAACACAACTTTGCTTCCAACTGGCTCCTTTACAGTGATCAAACAGCAGTCAGTAGAGGTAACTTTGCGCCTACGCCCTCGTCTACCTTCAACGGTTTAAGTTTAAATACTCTATGATTTTTGCAATCCGGATGGTTACTTTAGTTTGTTACTTTTATATATTGTTTGTTGTACAGTATAAAAAAGGATGTTAAGTTAAAGAAACAGTTGTTATGGTTTAATTAGATTTATTGTATGGAAATTTTATCTATTAGTCGAAAATCTATTTAATTTAACTGTAAATTTTGCCATACAATTTTCATCACTTTGATGAAAACAAGTATTTTTCTTTGACAATGATACATCTTGATCACTTATAGCTTAATAATTTCAATGTTATTTTTTTCATTTGGGCGCAAAAACGAAAATGAAATGATTAATATTATTTTATTAGTTTAAGGTGTTATGTATCGTATAATAGTTTTACTATTATACGTTTATTATTATTATTATTATTAATATTATTATTATTATTATTATTATTATATATTATGGAAATATTAATAATTTGAATTAATGAAAATTATTAATTATGTATAT
Organism: Theocolax elegans; assembly: GCA_026168455.1. Classification (NCBI taxonomy): domain Eukaryota; kingdom Metazoa; phylum Arthropoda; class Insecta; order Hymenoptera; family Cerocephalidae; genus Theocolax; species Theocolax elegans. The sequence continues at coordinate 76,556,301 of CM047427.1, read as the reverse complement.
GATAGAAGAAAAACAGTTGCATACGATTCGTAATAGGTGTGACTCTAGTTAGTAGCAAATTATTGTGCATCATTACGTTAAATATGTAAAATATTTTATTTAAATCGATAAAGATAGCATACTCTTTGAATTAAATATATTGAACGCATTAATAATTAATTAAAATAAAGGCTATTTAATAATAATAAAACAAAAAAGGATTTTAATAATATTTTATTTCATTCAAGAATAAATAAACTTTGAACAAACGGTTGAAAAATAGAAGCATTTCTAATTTTAAATACAGAATAATTAAGTATAAAATATTAACATAAAATTATTCAGAGAGTTAATTTTATTTAGTATTTTAATAAAAATCAGTACTTAATTGTTAATGGTTAAATGTTTCGTAAAAATATTGCTTTCCATAAAAGCAAATATGAAATTATCTAGTTAAAAGTGATCAATATGAATTAATGTCTGTATATAACTGATTAAACGTACGTGAACAAAAAAAAGTTTAAACTATTTAAAGCGTCACCAGAAATATATCTATTTTCTTGTGTAAATCGAGTCTTCTAATCGAAGGTGTTTAAATTTGTAAAATTTATAAATAGATGCGCGTGAAGAAAGTAATTATTTAAAAGCATAATATATCTTATGATTAATATTAAAGATTACTAGACAAGTGAGAATAAGAAGTTCCTATGTGTAGATTAAAAAGAGAATATATGTAAAGGAAAGAAAGTCGCGTGCCTTAAATTACCATGCACAGACATTTTTTCTGTTTATAAGAAAAGGTGCGGTATTTAATAATCAATATATAGATTACTTTGTCAAACGTCATGCGATGGAGTATTCTGTACTTTTGTTGACGTCATAAAATACGAAATTTACAATGATTGTATTTAAGTTTTAAACAACTGCCATTGTATAAAACGTGTTTACTTTTGTATCATTTTTTTGATTCGCCTTGAATTTTTTATACTCAATAAAATTTTTCTATTTACTTATAGTTTTTCTTTAATTTAAACAAAGTATAAATTTATAGGTTTCAGGTGATGTACATGTACAACGATACTTGTACCAAATTAAATTAAAAAATGAATTTATTTAGATACCATGTATAAATTTTTTAATTATAACAAAATATATTTTAACTTGCCTTGAATTTGCTCAGTCTGAAAGTGTTGCTTGATATAATTAAATACCCGTAAGGGTATAGAATCGCGTCGACGATGTCGATTATAGATGATTCCACTATCCGGTGTACTGGATCCACGTCGATCTGATGGTCCGCCTGTCGCATGAACGCTGTACATGTTTTACTGAAAACTGTAAGATTCTATTGGATACTCGAATATTACAAAAAACTTTTATTGCAAAAATGTTTAATAAAGTGTCGAGAATGTAGAACATTACTTTTTAATGCGCAGTTAAAAAATTTAATATCACATCAAATAATTCATATTTATTAGTTGAACAATTTTTAACTCGTTGGTTGTCTCTAAATTTTGAAATTTTGCGGTATTAAAATATTTAATCTTTTTACTACGAATGGGTATGTGTTACATATCGATTCTTATTACTCGAATTAGTGATGACAATGTCAAAAAAATGGTGTCAAACTAAGAAAGGTATGAAAAAAATGAATAATTTTTAATTAACTAAATAAAAAGATAAATTTACGTAATTTAAATAAACGGAAATTGAAAATTCTTCGAGAATTCATGTAGGTTCTAGTAAAGTATAAAAAAGAGTAGAACAATTCTTACTGCAACTGCAGCACACCGCTCATTATTTTTACGCACAATTAACGCGCGTTGCACAGCTTTAATTAATTAAGAACTTTTTGTCCAGATTTTTCTTTTCGTTACTGTATAAACAAAAATGTAAGATAATTTAATATTCATACCTTTTGTATAATTACAGCAAATTAATTTATTATTTTTTAATATTCAACAAGCAAGTTTTCACTTATGAAAAAGTTTAACATATTTACAGAAAATATACCTACGTGACTTGAGTAATGAAAAAAGCTCAGAAGATTAAATAATAAACAGATTAAATTTTTCAGTTCATTCATAAATCATATGTATTCTAAACTTTACGAAAATATGAAGATGTTATATGTATATATATTCTTCCGGATTTCCCACAATTTTCATAAATACACAGCTGCAGCATTAATGTTTAATTGACTGGAGTTTGAAAACGTATATTCACGGGTGGTAAATTAAAGTTGGTTAAATTAAAACACAAGACTATACACGTGCTCAAGCGTTTTGCAGTCAGCCTTGTAGTATATTAGACATTTTTATTTCTCCTAAATTATTTGGGCCACGAAAATTCACAAATTAAAAACTACCGCATTATTTGGTCTTAACCACCTTGTATACGTATAAGATATACACTTTAATTTTACATTAGTGTGATTGTCGTAAATATATAATGCTCAATTGAAAGTAGGTGATGATAAAAGCTATTAATCTTTAAATCAAATTATAACATTGAAAAATTAATAGAAACGCAGTATATTTAAAATTTGCGTGAAAGTAACTAATTTATTTTTAATGTGACTAGTATTTGCTTATGTAATCTATGTGCGATAATTTACTGCGAGCTTTAAATATCAAAAGCTTATATGCGGTCGTTGTCGTGTATACTTTGCAAGTTAGTTTTATATTGTTGCGACACTCATAATTTCATTTTCTCTTGGGATAACTCGGAGAAATGCAAATAAATTGCTAGATCTCCTTTTAATTCACATTTATAAATCTAACGCATAATATATCCTTGGTATGATATAAGTTTTTAAATCCTACAAATTTATTGTTTCATACTTACTTGAACATTGAAAAATTTTACGGAAATAATAATTTAATTTATTTCTGCAACTTTTTTTATTTATTCTTTACGCACTTTTTGAATCTTGTGATGTTTTTATACTCCACGCGCTTGATTAAACCGAATAAACAGAGATACATATACTCGCATAAAAATTTACGTAGAAAGTGTAAAATTAAATTTACGTTTAAAATGAGAATTCGGTATCTGCATGTTTTATTAAAATTTATCTTTTTTTGTTATTAAGTAAAATAAATGAAAATACAAAAAATTGTACACAATTGATTTATTATCGTAACAATTATATATCATCGAATTAACAATGACATCTATTTTTATGACATAAAAGTCAAAGATAATAAAGAAATTTTATTCATTATCGTAGAACGTCAAGTCAATCACGTTAATTCATGCAAACGATTTTAAACGACATTGTTGAATCATACATTTGTGCACGTTTATATCTTATTAATCAATGTTAAATTTACACATTTAGGATGTCACGGGCACCGTCCCGCGATTTAGATGTGCGAACAAGTGAAGTAAGTATATAGTAACTATTTAGATAAAATTCCATTTGTCTAAAAATCATTACTTATTTAGAATTACAAAATTTAAATTTCTATTGCAATGAATAATATAATAAATAATGTTTGGTAAAGTAAAAAAATACTCCACTATCAAAAAAGAAGAAATATAGTAACTCGCGTTAAGATATGATAAATAAATTATGAGTACACACTTCCAAAACGGCAAACAATTAAAAAAGACAAATGACAAAATTACATTTGACTTTTTACTTATTTATGTACAGCTGTGTAAAAAGAGAGAAAGTGAAAAAATGTGCTCAAGGAATAAGAAGAAACCGGCGCATAACCACGTGCAGATAACTCACCCTATACGCAGTATAAAAGAAGATGCAGGTATAGAATAAGAAGATATAGAAATAAGTTGATAAAAATGAGAACCGCAGTCACCGGACGTTCGTACGAAACTCGGCTACTGCGTCGCTCGAGCGCGAGAAAAGATGTACCGAGGAGGGTAGTAGGAGGAGGTGGAAGTATGTAAAAAAAAAAACAGCGCAAGGAACAAAACGTTGGTGGGGAATGCTATGCGGATATGTCCAACCTCTTTGTATGACCGTTTCGCGGTGCATCTTTAATGAGGTTCTTCACAATGCACGGAGTCGACTCTAATTATTTCACCGCGGGGCAGATTTCGTCCTCTTTATATTTATATATGTGTGTACATGTATCCAAGATCTTTTTGTATATACCGGTAAAAGATCGGTAAGATATCGAGAGATGTTAGTTTTCATTATGAGCTTTTTAAATATTTATATATTTAAAGGCGCTCTCTGCTGTATTTAGGATATTTGCATACGGGAGATGTAAAATGCGGCTGAAACAAAGTAGAATATAAATGGATTGAATTCACAGAAATCATTGCGATTATAGCGTTTAATTTTAATTACATTAATTACGATGGTATTAACGAAATGAATGAAAATGAAAAAAATGTTATCAAATGCAAATCACATACAAACTGAAGATCAAAGACGAAACAATTAAGTATAAGTATATAATTTTAAAAAATGTTTATAGCAGTAAAGTGAGGTTTCTATAATATAAACATTAAACTTGTTTTTGAATATACCGATAAATATACTTAATATGAAAAGTATATTCTGAATAGTAATTAAACATCTTTTCAAATAAAAACTTAAAATTAAGTAGAATTTAAAAAAAGTATTCATATTTTTCTATTATATACTTATCAATAAATAAATAATGTAATATTAATTTATAAATGCAGCATTTTTTTTAACTGTAAATAAATATTAGTTACTCAAAATATTAATTTTTCATAAAATTTTAAAAGTTCGGCACACATACCATTGGTCTTTATAAACAAACTAGAAACGTATTTACTTCATTACGTTTGGCTATACAGTAACAATTCAAATTCCGCGCCAAACGTTGGTGAACATAACCTGTAATTTTCTTTAAATATAAAACACACGCATTACGGATTTACGGAGTGTTAGCATCCGTAAAAGCACGTTAATTTATTGTTAATTATTTAATTAAATGTTTATAGTAATGACGTAATATTGTTTATTAATTATTAAAACTCATATTAAAAGTAAGTGGTTGTAATATTATGAATTTAAGTCATTTGATGTACAATAATAATATCTTCCTCTTTATTAGGTCAATTAAAAACACCGCAAATATGCAAGTTGCAAAATTACTCAGTAATAGTCCACTTGTAACAAATTGCGCACATTCTTGTAGTTTTCTTAATATTAAGTCTATATATGGTCAGAGTCTTCGATGGAAACGTAAACCCATTTGGTTGCCTACAGCAAAGACTAAAGTCTTTAGAGTACCTAAAAGACCAGACATACCTGCTGACGAGCAAAAAGAAATTTTAAGACTTTATAATAATTACAGAACTTATTATCGTGCAGTAAGGTAAATAACCAGCACCTTTTATTTTAATATATATAAATCCATAATTTATTGGTTTTTATATTTACTTAAAACTAGTATTAGAAACTATTTAAAAATAAATAACTGATTTGATAAGAAACATTTATATAATTTTATGAAGTATCGATTTAATAAAATTTATTTTTGTGTAGAGCATATTTTAAAGCAGTTATTGAGGCAAAGGAAGTACAATTGGATCAATCGGTTCTTGATAAAGAAGAAGAAGAAGATTACAATAAATGTATGATAATTAATGATCAATGGAATGCAAAGATTGCAGAATTACGTAAACAGCGCTTGATAAATATGCAAGAAGATCGAATTGCTAGAGCCCAAGAAAGTCTAAAGAAGAAACAAGCATATGAAGCTGAAAAATACTTATTGAGAGAAGAAAACGTCAGGACACTTAAAGCTGCAGCCGTAACATTTATAACAAAAGAAAATATTGATGAAGCAATTGAAAAAGCATTAGAAAATGTTGTTGATTATAATAAAGCTCTTACCATTAATGGGGAGTGGTATACTGATAAAACTGGATTACCTCCGGTAAAGGAGCCAGAAAAAATACAATTGAAACAGTACACATTTATATAGGTATTTGTAAATATTAAGAAACTATAGATATATATTATTACAAAGTTAATAAATGAATTTACTTCTTTTAATATGAATAATTGTATATGAATTTGATCCTTCTCTCAAGAGTTGCAATTTAATCAAGATTATTTTCCTTAAAAATACACATTTTTTCTTACAAAGAACTTATATACCTTATTAATAAGTTTTATATTACAATGAATTTAAATATATTATTTTAAACTTTAATTAAGTGATAAATATAAACAAATAAGATAATAAAACCATAAGAAGTTGCACATCAAAATGCATCTTAGTTAAAATTATATTTCCCAAAATAGTAATTTTTGACTTTGTCCAGATATTATAAATAGTAGAAGTGGATAATTATAACTCAAGTAAATATTTCCCTTTATCATAAAAGATTAATCAAATTTTCAAAAATAGACACTCATTCTCTTTCATTTTTAATACAAAAAAATAATACCAAGTTTTAATGATCGCTACACAAGTTTTATTTTTCATAAACAACATAATAGTATACTATTGTACAATGTACATAAAAAGGTAAAATCATACAATAAAGTAGGTGTGCGAACATTCTAAATATATGTCTCAGTTCAAAGTTTGATAATGAGCAGGAAAAACAGCTATTTTAGCAGCTACTCTATAATATAAAAATTACTTGTAATCATGGTAAATTATTTTCATTTTTTTCTGCTTAAATATTAAACGCAATGTTCTACATATGTCCTTAATGTATTTTTTAAATCTACTTGCTAAAAGTACCTCAGGCGATGAATTAGGGAATCTGGAAAAGAATCATACATAAATTATAAATGTACACACAGTATATGATTACATATATTAGCTTAATTGTCTTGCCAAAATTAGTTAACAAAGTGAATTTTCTTCAATTAGTTAAAGTTATTGTGATAATGCAGATCCAAAAGCACACCTCAAATCTCTTTATAGAATTTAGATATTTCTAAAATATAATTTTGAAGTAGCTCAAATGAATGAATTTCACATTTTTGCAACATCTTCAAAATTTGGATTATAAATTTTCATTTGCAACAATGGCAATTGTAACTTTCTGTTATGACTCTTTAAACAATCTTTGCAACAATGAATGATTTACATTTGTTAACAAAGTCAATTAATAATACTTCACAAATTATTTTGTATATAATCATATAAAGTTTCACATATAATTTGTACACAATATTTTTCCGGGTTATTCTATTGCACTCAAACATCTTGATCTGCGGAGATTAAAAGAAAAACAATCTTATGCTTACAAATTTATACTCAACAATGGTCAACTAAAGATGTGTGTATAGTGTGCTTATGCATATTGTATCTTTCTTCACTTTTTTCATATATATAATATATATTTATATATATTTATATGTGTTAAATTTTAGGTACATCATTATATAACTGCTAATTTCATACAGGCTAGCAGGCGTATGAACATTGTACTGGTTTCATTTGTGTCTCTTGAAAACACCAGACTCTGTTGAATCATGCGCTTGGGTAGACTTCATTTTTTTTTATTAAATCATATTTTATCTCATCTAAAAATGAAGATAATATGTATAGAATATATGTTTGTACGTACATAATCTGTACATACAAGCATACATAATATATAAATATTGTAGTATATGCACAAACGGTGTATACACGTAGCAGCTTGCATTCAGTTTCATGTTTCTTTGACATGTGTTTTCTGTTTCCTTTTTCTAAATTAATTATTTAGAATATTTTTATAATTATTGAGCAATACAACATTGTTTCAAGTAATTGCTGTATTTCATTGATATGAATTTGGACATCTAATACTTATTTTTTAAGGCTCTTATTGATATATTATAATTGGTTTCTTTTTAATAAACATGAAATTTTTCTACTATATACATGATACAAATAACAAACTATATTGTATGTTTTACTAATAAAATTTCTAAAGCAATAAAAATATTATAAATTAATTAGGACTAAAAATAATTTTTTGAACTTCTGCACAAATTATATTTTAAGTTATAATTTAAGTAGATATTAAAATCATATGGTATTTAACACTACTACAAGAGAATAATAATAAAAATATTTTAATGGTGCATAAAAGTATGGATGTTTAAAGCTCTGTTAATTATATAAACTAACATTTTTATAATTTTTGCGCTTTCAATAGAAATCAATAAATTTATTATCAATAAATACATTTAAAATAGTATTTCTACAAAAATTTAAAAATAAAAATTCAAATTAATAAAAAAAACTACATAAATCTAGTTAACATTACTTGTCGCTATTACAGTTTTCAACTATATTTCCTTATATATATTTATATAGAACAGTTTAGTTATTTTTATATAGCTAATTCTATAAATGAAGTAACAAAATCTAATTATTGCTGTCACCTATCATACAATTATGTAGTATAAATATGTAATATAATACACATCAATAGGAGCCTAAAAAAATAAGCAGTTCATAAATTGCATAATAGAAGATTGAATTATTATTAAATGTCAATTCCATTTGTTCAAATGACAGTGACATTTTACACTTTATTCCAAAAAACTCTTGTAATTCAATTTCTAATAATTTTAGCTAAGAACTTAAATTAATAAGATGCAAAATATTAGTCATCATACTTAATAAAACATTATTTATTTTTCTCATTTACAACAACACATGATTAACAGTTCATAGCTAAATTATTAAAAACAACATTCAACACTCAAATAAACTACAAAATTCAAACTAACTCATTTACACATGCTAAAGAAACTAAAAAGCACATTTTCAAAGAACATAATTGGGTACAACGATAAACATATTTTTTTCATTTTTAGATACTAAATTGACAATGTGTATACGCAAATCAATAATCTTATTGTATTTCAAAATTACCATTTAAAAATCCCATTATACAAACCATTACATTAAATTCCAAGTTTACGCTCTATAAAATATCACATGAACATAATATACTCTACCCAATTAGAAATTGAATGCGAACGGTTACAATTTTACGATTTGTGCGCTTTTCACGTGCAACATGTCATTATCCGTAAACCTTCTTCCTACCGTTTTTATCCTTGTACGTACACGCATATAAATGTACACATTCCACCAATTAAGAATCCGCTTTCGTAGTCATATATTTAAATTTTAAGAAAATTTTGCGTGCACGTGTTCTTATTTGTTACTTAATCTCGCCTCTCTAATTTAAATGTTTATTTATAGGGTTGAGCACCACAATTAAAAAGTGTTGCCGCGTTATCATCCAGGTTTCATGTGCTTGCGCGTGAAAAATACATGATTTATAAAAAATTCCTAAATCTTATATTCTCCGCTATTATTTAGTATTAAAAGATGGCACGTACATTATTATTTATTATTTATTATTATTATAATTATTATTTCCTTATTAATATTTATTATTTATTATTTTATTATTAGTTTCTGGAGCCACAGAAAACCATCCGTCTCGATTCGCGCTTCAGATCTTGGTGCCACAAATATATTTTTGTTTGCTCTCGGGCAGTGTGATATTTCATTTTTTTTCTCATCTGTAATCTGTATTTTTGTTAATTGTAAAAAAAGGCATTATACACGCAGCTGTATAATGCAGGCCGCATCATCGAGGTTCCACTATCGGAGATTTCTACTTTTTTTCTTTCTGTTAATTATTATTTGTTTTTTTTAACATCACAGTGCCATTCGATCACTTTCCAGTCTCTCTTTCTCAAAAGCATCGACGATTTTTATTTAGCGCAAAAATCAGAAAAGTGATTTTAAATTATAAATAATCGCCTATTGCAATGATGCCGATACATTTTGCTATTACCAATGGTAGAAAATGTTCCTATATGATTACAAAAATTGCTCGTGAATGCGAATGTGTGACGAGTACCTCGTTATACTTCTATATGTATATATATATGAATTAACGTGAATGGATGAAACGATAAATTTAATTGAATAACATTTTGTAAACTACCTGAGAAAAATAATTATATATCAATTGCATATTAATTATGCATAAATGATGTGCAATCATACATGATTATGTATTGTTCGTATGCATATGTGATTATGGTGTACTATATATAAGTATATATATTTACCAAAATATTCTATTAATTATACGAAAAATTGCTGACAAAATTCATCCAAGACCTTAACTACTCTCTGTAAAAAAGGTTTACAAAAATTGCTTTTAAAGAAGCTAAAAGCATGCATAAATTTTGTATAACCCTTTTTCGTACATTCAATGACATATTTACTGAAACGTCAAAATTTACGTCTCCTGACTATATACGTTTGTATATAATTAACACACAATTAATATATATACCTTCTTCTAAGATACATATAAAAGTACACATATTGTCGAAGGTACAATAATGCTAATATGAATAATATACCTTCGTATGCAAGCCTTAAAAATGATATCTTTGAATGGCAATTAATAATAAAAAAGAGAAAAATTATGAAAAAAAAAAAAATGTTAACTCTTCCTTGATGTGCAATTCAACTACTGGTAGGTATCTATATAAATGAGAGCGACAGTGTATGTGTTTCTGTATGTATCATTATATGATTGCTTTGTAATTATGTTTACTGAGTTGGTGCACAGTATGATTGTATATATGAAAAAAATCTGTTCGTTATACAATTCATTTGCGTCTTTTCAGTTTATTACGCATTTTCATCGCTATATAATATCATTGCATTACTCCATATACGGCGTATACGAATTCGTCTGTATAATATATAATAAAAAAAATGATCATTAAACAGCAAATATATAAGTATTCAACAAGTACTACATGATAAAGTAACATTAAAAACAGTTGGAGGAGGAACAAAAACTATAATGATGCCATTTTTGGAAAACTGAAATGAAATAAAACAGACTGAGACATACATTGTATTAAATGAATGTTCCATGAAATAAAATAGTCAAACAATTTAACCAAATTAGCAAAATTATACACATTTCAAAAATGCTATAATGAAAACAAATATAAATATAGAAGCAATTTAATTTCGAACATCTATAACAATTCAAATAACATTTTTAAAAATGTCATTTTTTTATAATATATATATCTATACCGAAATAATTCATTATTCATGAATAAATAATTAAACAATTTTATTTTGCAAAAATATTCTCAAAAATAAAATAATAAAAAAATAGACGTTCATTTGTTCCACCTCCGAAAAATATTGGCTACGGCACGATAATAATGACCCTTTCTTTTCTTACATGTTCTGATTTGTTCGAAGGTAGGCTATGTAATAAAAATTGTATAATATTTACATTTAATAATCAATGTACAAGTTTTTTTCCACCTTCTTTTTAGTACCTCCATACAAATTAGTTCTTAAATTGTAAAACTTAACTTAACAAGTAATAAAAAATATGTAATAAAAATGATTATCAACACCATTGAAACACCACTGAAAATAATTTTGTCTGAAAAATATTTATGGATTTTGCATTTAATTATTTTAATTAAACAATGGAATTTATTGATATCTATGAAAAGTTTGTCTTACTGAAACCTTCTGCATACTAATCAAAAAATTTTAAAAACATATCTTCACGATATCTTTACAAGAAATAATAGCAAATTATTCAAATAAAAAATATATACGCATATATATATAAACGATAAAGTTTAACTGTAGACCACCTTCGAAAAGCAAAACAAAACACTATCGAGACATTTCTAGACTCAACGATATTTCTGTGTCTACGTGTGTGCATTCCACTTAGACATCACACATGAATGCATGTAAAAAGGCTGTTAAGATTCATTAACCTTAATCCATTTTGTCTTTGTACGTTGCCCCATAATCGTATTATAAAACTACATTTTCCATTTATAGTAAATGTACACCGCGTATGAAACACTTTTTTAAATGAGCCGCACAGAATAAATTCATCTAGCACACGTATCTCAATCATAGCTTACGTCTCTTGATCTTTTCTACTCATTCGTTTCTTTTTACAACGAAAAATCTATATTCATTTTTGTCTCACTTATCGTGACTCTTTGTGATCATCATTGCCGGTTCATTTGGTTTCTCAAGTCTCTTGAGGTTGAGAGCAGTTACGTTATTTCCTATGTATAATTATAATGCCTGTCTCTCTCTCGCTTGGCTTTTTTTATCTCATGTTTGTGTATAAATGTATACGTGTATGTGTTTACATGTGTGGAGTAGGCACAAACTCGCGTCTTTTCTCTTCGGTAGAAAAGGAAAAAATTGGATTGACCGGATTCATTTACGTCGGCGGCTATTCGATCCCGCGTGGTCCGTCTATCGGCATCGTGTGCAGCACTTCATCAAGCAGCTGCAGTGCTCGGTGCAGGTGTACCTATATAGTTTATGCAAAACATTATTATCTAATTATGTGGTATCATCCGTCATTTATGAAAATGTAAGTTGCTAAACTTTTTGAAATTAATTTGCTATAATAATTCTTTCAATTTTAATGCCAAGTGGATACGATGTTTTTAGAATGAACGTACGTAATATATACTAATAAGTATAATATGACAAGTATGAATTACCTCAATCCAACAAGGAGTTTCTTTGATACTTTGTCTTGGATAGTCTGGGCCCCATCCTTTGACAAAACTTAGTCGTAAAATACACAAACGACGGAGATCATCGACACCGATACCAGCAGCTGCACTGAGACCTAATAGATTTGTAGTGAGTAGTAAATAAATTTGACAAACAAATCGTGAAAAAACAAAAAAAGATAATTATAACAATATAATATTAATTACTTTTGGTAATGGGAGCGCCATGAGTGAGATGACCAGCGACCGCTGCGGCTTGCGCTGCTGCTGCAGCTTGGGCAGTCGCGGCTTGGCCTCTCATCTGCTTGTGGCATTGGCGCAGATCAAAAACTTTAATATAGGCCGAGGGGTAGATCTTGTGGACGGCATCGCCGGGTGCTCGCCCCGCTTCCCTGTCCAAATAGTACGATTGCACGAATACGCTGTGTTCACTCTGGCATCTCAACCATACATCACCTTCGCCTCGCAAATCAAGTACGACTCCTTTACCTGAATGTATCAAATACATGATTTTACTCAATTTACTTAACAGACAAAACAATATTTTTTGTGACTGTTGTATACATAATATTCTTTATTAAAATGAGAATTTCAAGTATAAAAAATAGGTTTATCAATGTCTAATCAAGTAAGTAACAATTAAACATACCAATGTGAAGTCGAGCCCTTTCGCTTTGTTCAGTTCGATGAACGTTGCTCAATGCGCCGAGACAAAATCGGTTACCACCACTAGGATCAACGTAACCGTCGACAGTGACTGTAGGACATCCGCTACTAACTTTGAACGTCTCGCCAACCTGCGTATCCAATTCAAAATAGGCTACCGAGCACCAATATTCAGGCGCTGGTTGACTGGATAACAATCCACCTCCTATACTACCTGCTACATCACCTCCATGATTACCCCCTAAAAAATGATTATTCAATGAAACGTTATTGTGTTAATCTTAAAAATGTAACGAAACATTCATTGCACTCTACACAGTGTAATATAAAGAAATTCTTTTAATCGATTCCTCAAATCAAGGGTGGTAAGAAAAATAGAATTGATCACAATTGCGCGCAGCTTGTGTTAACATAAATTAATAATGAATACTACTACGTGTACAATTCATTCGTGTAAATGTGAACTGTGTAAGTTAATTATTTTAGTCGTAGAATATTAAACAACGTAGCATTGTACAAGAAAATTAAAAAAGTATTCTCTTAAAAAATATTTGTAATAATGATAATGATAATAACGGTGCCCGTTACTCCATTAGTAAAACAATACACTGTGTGCATATTAAAGTATTATTTACTTGTACAATAATAAACTTACAATATGAAGTCGCATGAAGATGTCGATGATCGGGAGGTTGCATGCTCTGCGTATAGGTAAGTGTATTTGCACCTGTCCATTGCGGCGCTCCAGTATTATAAGGATTGGCTACAGTCGCTACTGCGAAACCATTCTGATGATGTAGATGCACTGGTGACACTGGAGAGCTTTGACTACCACCGGCTATAATTGTTTACATTCAAATTTGTCATTACACTATCTCATTGCGCTTATTAAAATTAAATATAGTTTACTGTAATTATATTTTGATAAGATTTTTTTTTCTTTCGATCAAAAATTATACGAACAAATCATAAATGAAGATAAATATATTAAAAATGTATTAAAAAGATAATAAACCAAGTACTTACTAAGCGTAGCTGACAATGCATCGACCGACGTTGGTGCTTGATTGAGATCCTGTGGTGGTGTCGTCGTACTATAAAATGTTTCGCTACCTTGCCCTTGAGGAGGATTTAAAATTTGACCACTACTACTACCACTGCTCGAATTTAAGGGCTGTTGCTGATTACCTATGATATCAATTACATTTTATTGATTTTTCCCATTACTAATACATTGTCGAAGAGTTTTGAAATTTTGTAGATAATAAAGAGGGATAATTACGCTAATCGTTAATTTTACAATGTATACGTAATAATCTATATTTATTAAAAAATTACTTATTAAAAATTTTATTGTATAATAAAAAATATAAAGTATAATTACGAATGATGTAATTATTATATTTTATATGAACTAAAATATTTACTTGTAACTTATATCTATTAGAATATAATCTTATAACTTCCTGTACCCTTCCAAGTATTCTCAATATAAATCACGAATATTGAGCATTCTTCGTCTTGTAATTTAATCTACAGCCGTTTTAATAACACCGAACTACAGTATTTTATTACTCTCTAAATAGATACTAAACCAGTCTCCAGGGAAGGCAAAAATTTTATGACCAGTTTACTTTATCGAATATTAAGTGTATAGATACTTATTGAGCATTTTTATTACACAAGTTAGAACCTCGTGTTTACAAAATTTATCACCTCGATGCTTTTTTTTTTGTTTTTACAGCATATTAATTAATTGTTGTTATTAATAAAACAATTAAAAATACATAAATTGACAATACTTGCAAAAACAAGCAACCATATTAAAATAAAAAAAATTGTCAATAGAGCTCAACTTCTAAGTACTAAAACAAGCGTCTCATTACAACATACTCCAGAAACGAAAAGAAAAAGAAAAAACTAACAATAATAAAAAAAAAATTGTATATGCATATACGCACGTCTAACAAGACTAAAATAAAAGGAAGTCGTACACAAGCGAAATAAAAAAAGAAAGGTGAAGTAAAGGAAAAAAGAAGAAGGGAGTAGGGAAAGAGTAAAGCCAAGACGCGTGCATATTCTACGTACAATGGTGTATGCTTCGAGTTGCGGAATGGTGCGGCGTGGGAATCCAAGTCTGCCGGGGGCACGAGCTACTATCGTCCAGCTTGCCGCGGGGATTAGCACTATTCGCTCCCCCGTTAAACATTCCCTCACCATTAGCTGTGTGCCAAACAATTCGAGTATGTATAGTTAAAAAAAAAAAGGAAAAGGCTCTTAGGAGATAAGCAGCTTGATTACATTTTTCTTTTCTAGTTTTAATGTTTTAATGAGCGGACCCAATTAATACCGATCACATTTAATGTATATATCAATTACTTTTCTTTTCATATTTTATAATATTATTTAGATCAACGTTATTAGAGATGTATTGTTTTTTTTTTTCACGAACATTTTACATAATTTTTTATAATTTAACAACATTATGATTTTGATTTCTTTGGATATGCTCTAAAAATTAACGTTTTCGACGAGATAAACTTGTATTATTAGAGTTTCCACCGAACAACTTTGAGAAATATTCTTAGTACAAGAAAAGTTTCTGCCGAAAGTTATACTCGTCAAGTTTTCGTTAAGAAGTAAAATCCTTGTGTACATATATTTGGATAAGTGAAAAGAAAATATACCGAACAAAACAATGTTTAACTGTTAATTAATTGGGTCTATGCAAATAAATTAGGAATGCAAAAACTCGTAATATTTATTATTGATATATTGTTCGCTGTATTTTAATTAATTTAATTTAATTAATGGGCTCTCTAATTTTAAACACAAATTATTATGTTCTTGAATATTTATAAGGTATTAAGATAGTGTACATAATGTTAATTTTTGTTAATTAAATTTGTTGCTAAATAGTGAATGAAAATTGGTCGTGAGTATAGGTATAAAAAAATTAAATTATATTACACACTTTTACACATAAAAAAATTTATAGGACTCTCGAGATAAATTGATAAAGTAAATCACATTATCGCCATATTAGAAATAGATTAAAGAAAAATAGCTGCACCCCTTTTAGATATTAGGTCTTTTTATTTTGCAATTTTATGCGTATTATACATTATTCTGTTGTTCGCGTAGTAAAAGTCTTTAAAACGTGTTAATTGACATTACTAGGTAGTAAGCAATGCGCGTCGTTTAGGATGTGTAGGTTGCGCTTTAAATAAAGTATAAGCATTAGTATAGTAAATAAAATAAACATTGAAAAAATAATAATATTGCAAATAGCAAAATTTGCATAATAATTACAAACATTAAAGATTTTGCATTCCTTCAACTATTAAATACCATAATAGTAGTGTAAACAATAATATTAATAATAACCAAATTATAAAAAAGCTTTGCTACAAAATTAAAATTTTCTTACGCCACTGATCAATACTGCAAACTAACAATAGTATAATGAAATTTTCAGCACTACCGATACTTAAAGATTGCACTAGATATTTATTAAGATATTAAAAAAATACAACGAAACAGGAAGGAAAAAATTAGTTCATCCGTATTGAATATGTATTATAATGTAATCAATGCTAGACATCAATTATATCACGTCGTTATATAGATTAAAAACATAAATAAATTTTCCTAAATTTGACCTATTAATAATTGCAACTTTCGTGGATCAATGATATAATATTTTCTTAATAGCGTATTGTACATTCAAGCTGCATTTAAAGCATTTAACAACGTGACTGGCGAATTCATTCATAAGAAAAGCATTAAATATAATACCTGTGCAATCTATTTATTACCTTTAACAAGATGCAGAACAATAAACTTATTTGTCATACTGTTGGTCAAATAGCAAAGAAAATTATTAAATATTAGAAATTATTGTAAAAACAAAAGATTAAGTTTAAAATGTTGCTAAGCGGAATGTATTACCGACATTTGCAGATTCAAGTTTTGCAAAACTAATAATCATTTTATCGACATTATTGTATTAGTTGGTAAAAATTAACGAAGACAGCTTACAAAACATCGAAAGATTAAAGATTTACCATCAAATTTTAGCTTAACAAATAAGCGTAAATATGTAATAATGAAATCGGTTATATCAATTCCATATCGATAAGTTACTGCATCCACATCTTCTTAAAAATAATAATAAATATCATATCTACTGCATTGATCAACAACAAATAAAATGTTCGTTGCTTGTAAAATAAAATTAAAGTACAAATGTTAATATTATGTACTAAGAAACCAAATAAATAAAATTTACCGGCGGCTGGTTGAGGCAAACCAGGTATAAACGGTTGCTGCGATTGTTGCGAATTGCTGGGAGCTGAAGGTTGAGCAGGAGGATGATGCTGTATCGTTTGGTTTAACTCGCCGTCGACGTCCATACCCGATCCAACGGCGACGCCAACCCCGGCCACGGCTGCTGCGGCAGCCGCAGCTGTCCCACCACCTCCGACGCTATATTCGTCCTTGACAAGTCGTCCAGCCGGGCCAACACCCACACCGGATTGCAGCGTCAACCCCGAGAGGTCTGTAAAGAACGGGTCTGCGTGTGCAGGGGGGAAACCGAGCCGGTCTCGTCATATACACCAAGGCGACAACAATGAAAAAAACTTACGTAAAGCGCGGTTTTTACTTAAGGAGAACTTTTGGATACCAATTCACCGACTTGTACTGTTTTACCAATCGATTATTGTAATTTTATTCGGATATTATTAGAAAAATTAGTTCGTTTTTAA
Organism: Theocolax elegans; assembly: GCA_026168455.1. Taxonomy (NCBI): domain Eukaryota; kingdom Metazoa; phylum Arthropoda; class Insecta; order Hymenoptera; family Cerocephalidae; genus Theocolax; species Theocolax elegans. The sequence goes on along the minus strand of CM047427.1, from coordinate 76,538,349 downwards.
AAGCATTTGATAGATTAGCAAAAGAATTATTTTGTTTCTAAAAATTCTTTATATTACTAAATATTCATTACAGTCAAGCAACAAATTATGCTAATATTTATGTTATATTTACAGTAGATAAAGTTATTCACAAATAATTTAATTTAAATTTCATAATAATTCATTGTATTGACAATTATTTCTTGCATTAGTTAAAATAATAATAAAATTAACTAAGAAACTCGAAAAATTATTAATTTAATTTAATCAACATTCTAAATTAATATATGCTAATTTGATCAATGAAATAAGTTTAATAGATTAGTAAAGGAAAAAATATTGACTACAATTCATTTTCATATTCTCTTTTGAGTGCATTGATTACTTGATTACTTATTTTCATTGATATAGCTGTAATTAATAATTAAAGACATGAGTTTGTGTATTAATAACGAATATTTCCTTATAGTCAAGGTTGTACAGTTATTTAAAGTGTCACTTTTATTGACTTTAATTCTCGAATTAAATTAAGCGATACTACATTACGTCGGTAAAACAGTGTTGTATTAAAAAATGATGCATTATTAAATTAATAAAATAATTAATCTTTAATTGCATCTTTTTCAAATTGTTTTAACAATACATTTAACTTTATGGCTAATAGTATCCATAAATCCTGTTAAAGGTAATATGCAAGCTAATATGCATTTATTGAAAGAATATTTTTATTTAATTTATTTACAATAAATTTACTTGCATATTCCTATAATTGTCCAGTCTTAATTGCCTTTGTAAATCGTGCTAATTTGTTAATATTAATAACGATAAACCTTTACATAACATTTAACAAAACGTGCTTTTTTCACACACAAATAATAAATTAACAATAAAAATCACACGATTGACGATATTGAAATTAAATAATAAAATTTAGTAACATTTATGTAACACACTAACTTCAACATAACAACGAAAATCAAAACGTTGCTTATCTACCAATTATTTTTGATAAAAATGTAAGACATTAAGACTGGAATAGATAATAATCAATATTTCATAGTTGTAATTTAAAAATTTAAACTGGTTTCTTAAATATTTACGTGTATAACGATAATTTATTATTGAATGTATAATAAATAATTATTTTTGGTAAAATGAATTCATGTGACAAACTCACGTTTATCTTGAACTAATATATTTGACACTTAAGAGATTAGATAAATTTGCAAATATATACTTAAGATTATATTATTAGATTTTGTGGATTTTGTTTATTTTAATAAAAAGGTTACTTGAATGTTAAACAATGCGATTAATCATTATTTAAAATTGGTTGTTATTAATTTTATGTATTGAATAATTATTAATAATTGAATACCAAAAGCAGTTGACTGTATTATCAAACAGATCATAAAGCAGTTCATAACAATATTATTAAATTGTTTTTCTTTCAGTACTTATTAACTATTCAAAGATACAACAATGAAACATTAATTCTCTTAGCAAATTATCGCTCAGAGCAAAATAAGCATTATTATACTTGACTGTTTGATGCTTAATAAAATGTACTAAATTTCATTTAATCGATAAAATCAAATTATGATTTTTAATAGCAATGTGTGCTAACACAAGCTTACTATTAACAGTAGTTAATGCATAAAATAGTCAAATAAAATTTAGCAAAGCTCCAGTGAAACTACGTTTACTCTTTTCTAGCAAAAGCGAAAACGCCATTTCTTGCATATATAAAAATAAACAGCTCAACGAATGGTACTTACCTATTCCAGGAGAAACAACTCGCTTCATAATGATAAGGATTTACGCAGACAGAATCACACTTGAGATCAAACGCAAACTGGCAGTATTTAACATGCTTCAGTTCATTTTTGTGGAGATCCGGCCACCTCCAGATTCTAGCGTAAATGACATGTGGGAAGCCTTTTCGACCAGCTACCTGTAACCTGCCATCTAATGTCCTTTGTATCGTTACGCATTTACTGGGGTGTGCACCATTGGTGGTGATTGCTGTGATCAAACTATCTAGCTCATCTCTTTTTTCCTATAAAAATTAAAAATAATAAGTTAATTCAGAACATTGTTTTTACAATATAATGAAATTAATAATATATACCTTTAATTTTTTTACTAGAGATTCAATAGCTCGTTTACTAAAACCTTCGCTCTCTCCACCTTGTCGATGGCACATTAATGAGTGCACTATGCTTAGACATGCATCAGCACTTGTTGGCGCACTGGGAGTCATCCCAGTCATCTCCCTCACTGTAAAATTTATTGTGAAATTAGTAATTAATAAAATGACAAGTAAACCTAAATAAATCTTTTTTAATGTAGCAGTGCAAGATATTTATTCTTAAAGGAAAATTGTATTTATAAACTGAACCTAAAAATAGAATTCTAAAGAAACTGATTAAAGTATTACTATACTTTAATATCAATTATATATTGTAAACACAAACGTTTTGTATATAATTCTTATACTTTTTTTACAATTTGACTAAAAAACTAGAATTGTTAATTTCATAAAATAAAAGTGTAACATGGATTAATCATCTGTGAAAATGGATTAAATGATTTGAAAGAAAACATTTTTGCACAATCAAAATATTTGGTATTGCGGAACGATTCACCTTCAAGCGTAACATTCACAAACAAATAAATCTTAATAAAAATGAATTTCATTAATGATCCATAGGTAAACAAAGCCTTTATAATATAAGAAAATAAGAAAGAGAAATAGGTTTGTTAAAAAAAAAAAAATAATTTTGAACAATCTCACTACTTGACGATGCACATAATGCAACATCCACTGTTACTATGGACCAAATGATACCCAGCATCCGCAGATGAATAAAAGGGCATGAGTATACGGAGTCAAGAGAGAACAAGAGAGAAGGTAGGTAGACTATGAATCAGTGACAGCTGGATAAAGGTAAAGCAAAGTTGAAAATATAAAGAATGGTAGATATATATACTCACGCTCCGGGTTAGGCTGCATCGGGGGCGAGGGGTAGAGATGACCTCCCCCGCCCGCCAGTCCAACCATCTCGGTGAAAGCCGTGGCGGCAATCGTCGTTGTCGTCTAAGCCGATGACGATGGGCACGAGGCGCCTCCTCCACGGCGCCGCTACCAATAACCCCGGAGCTCGACCTGGTCTTACGTCGTATATCTACGAGCTTCGTACGCTCGACCATCGAGCGGACCTTTTGCTACGCGAGCGGGCCCTTTTCAGAGTTTTGTTGTTGCCATACCATAATATAATCCTCGCGCTCTCCCTCTCCCTCTCTCTCTCTCTCGGTCTCACTCCTTCTTCTTCTCACTACGTCTCTCTCTCGCGCGCGCTCTCCTACTCGCTCTGTCTCGCTCTCGCACTGCGCGTTTTTTTTTATTATTTATTCTCACTGGCACGCAGCGTTTCGCTCGCTCGCACCGCGTATCGTCGGGGGGCCTCGGTTTTCTCGGTATCAACGGGCCTCGCGCGGAGAGAGCAAAAAAAACACACGCACGTATAGGATGCGCGCGTTCTCTCTCTCCGTCTCTCTTTTTCTTTTGCGCTCTGGCTTCTCGCGACCGCGCGCGCGGATGTACGTCGGTACACGTACACCCAACTCACTTCTCGTATATATTCGCGGAGGATGTGAGATATACCCGCGCGACGGTCCTATGTACGTGCGTGTGCACTAATACGCCTACATGCGTAAACATTGATTTGTGACCGGTTTTTGGGGTGACGGACGGGACGGTTGTTGCCGTGTCATTATTAACTATATATATATACACACACAGTCTATTCGGAGAGAAAGACAGATCTATATACGTCTACGTATACGACTATATACGTATATCATAGCACGTTTACACTTTTTTATTCGCTATTTTTCTGGTTCAGTTCTCTCTACACTATAGGTAGAAATTTGATTGTTACTTTATAAAAATATACTTTTATTTTGTTTATCCATCGGGTAAAAGCTCAGATAGCAAATACGTTAGTTTACGCAGAATTCGTGAATAATGAATGAACGTTTAATTGCGCAGTTTGTCATTTCTTAATAACTAAAGATTTGTGTGGTATATATAGAATATATACACTTTTTCCACTAAATTAAAACCATTCGATCGTTATTATAAAATTCTTTATTTTTTTTCTGATATAAAAAAAAGCTATATTACATTTGCAAAGTACATCTATATACATCTATAATATTGACTGCAACGATATAATACTTATAGGATATGTATTTGTTTACGCACGCAACGATAATTATTGGTTACGTTTTTACGCATGCTTAATCGCATAATGCAATACACGTAAACCGTAAATAAATAACTTAAATATACATAATAATACAATTAGTAATAAAAACAATGTGAATAATTAATAAGTCAATAATTGTTTATCAACACATGTTAAATTGAATAAAAAAAATACAATGTTTAATAAAAATACACAGAAACGTAATTCAAATAATTGTGGGAAAATGGATAAGGTAGAAAATGACGGTAACTTTACGTCAAATGGTATCAAGATACGTCGCGAGCAATGAGCATAATAGGAAAAAGAAAGAGAAAGAGAGCGAGAGGGAGGGATAGGGGAGGAAGCAACCGAATGAAAAGACCGCAAGATAAAATAAGAAATCCCAAGAGAAGAAGGGAGATGGCGAATTAGTCAGCGCGCAAATGTCGCAGGTCGGTGCACCGTGAAGTTAGTCGCGTTCAGTAGATTGTCAACTGTCAAGAGCCGAACGTTCCTCGTTGCACCCTCGCAAATTCTCTTCTCTCTCTCTTTTTCCTATTTCCCCTTCTATTTCTATATAGGAATACATATGTGTATGCGTATGTACATGCACATGTACATTGTATGTTACATACATCCACGTACGTTACGATGTATATGTGCATGTATATTCACCAAGAGAAACAAGGGGTTTTCCCACTCTTTCCCCCTTTGTGCGCGCGTTGCGTTCTATTTTTGCGCGCACAAGCCACAAAAGAGGACGACGCGCCGCCGCGCGAAGAGAGAGAAAATCATCGTCGTCATCCCCCAAGAACGCCTCGCAAAGGGGGAAGATATATAAGTATTCCGTAGGGACGACTTTTCTTATGACATACGGGGATACGGGGACTGGGGAGGAGACAAAGAGTCAGAGAGTCAGAGAGACAAAAAAAACTTGTTATCATTGATTTTGAGAGTCTGAAAATAATCCTATACGAGTAGAGCTCGAATGTTAATTTGGCAATTTTCTTTTCGTTCGTACGTTTTGGGTAAACGTTTTACAAACATCATTTCTTCTTAATACCTAGGTTTGGGAAAATTAAAAAAAAACCTTATAAACCGTCTTATCGAGAAAATTATTAGTTTTGCGTTTTTTTTTAACGAGAACGTAATGAGGATTTTATTTAATTAAAAAATCTTTTAACAAAATTAAGATTGGAATATCGGTTTTTAATTTTGAATACGTCAAGTATATTTAATAAAAAGCTTGTACAACCAAGAAGCAATTGATGAATTAGTAATATAAAATTCCCAATAACCGTATCGAGATAAACGTTAAGCAATACTCGAGATAGGAACAAAGTAAAAAATATAAGTATATTAATATACCAATGGAAAATGAGACGTTTCAATTCAAAAAGTGACATAGTAATCGAAACAGGCACTTCCTGTATTGAACAGTAGTCTCATTTCCGGACCGTTACCGAAATATCTATTATCAATCTCTTTGGTATTGGTATAAGGAAGCATAAATGCGCGTGTGTGTGTGGCTATATGTACACACACACACACATAAGTAGTAAGGCGAATCAATTGCTTTTGAAATAAGACTGGTAAATACTTGAAAAAGTTGACTTAATTATATCACTATTTAGGATGATAAAAAATCGAAATGAACCCGGTAGTAATGATGGTTACATAAGTATTTGTATTCTAAAATAATCCCGCATGAAAAGATCGTTCAATATATAAAAATATATTCACCTCGAACTCGAAATACGAGTGTGCGTGTACGTACTATACGTATATACAAGACGACACACGTACCGCGAGTCGCAACAATCGCGGTGAAAAAGCGCGCACGCGACGAGGGTAGCGCACGTGGCGGTCGATTGTCGTAGCGCGAAAGTAAAATGTTGTACTCGGTTGGTAAGCGAGCGGAAACTCGGAAAGTACAAGTACCTACATCTCACTCGGTTCGGCGGACGAAATCTCCATCTCCAACGGCGCGGTGTGTACAGTGTGTATACTGTATATGTATATATGTATGTATATAGAAAATTAGTGAGAGTTCGAATCTAGGGAGATAGGGAGACATTCGCGAGGAGTTTGGTTAGGTGCAGCCGTGCGCACGGTGTGGACTGTGGAGACTGGAGGGTAAAAAAGGGAGCGAGAACGAGCGTGTGCGGTGTGCGGTGTGCGTGCGGCGCGTCTCTGCTCAAGTTATTGGTTCAATCGCGGATTCGCGGGAGGACGAGGAGGTGCGTGCGTGCGCGAACGGCGAACGGCGAGTCGGCGAGTCGGCGATTGGTGAAACTCGAGAGCCGATCGCTCAGGACGTCGTCGATCTTGTCCGCGAGGATCGCGCGCTCGGCGTTGGTTGCGTGAGTCCGAGACTCGGACGACACTGGTCACTGAGTACTTGAGTAGTGAGTGAGTTTGAGCTGCGTCCTGCGTCCTGCCTGCGTCCCTCGCAGGCCACGCAACTCGCTGCTCAGTGCTCAGTGCTCACAGTTCGCTATCATCGCTGGCGGCGGTGGCGACGGTGGCGGCGAGCGATCCGAATATCCGATCCCGACTCGTGTCTCGTCTATATAGTCGGAAGCGCGGCACGGCGGTCGGCGGCTCTCTCGCGCTGCTCTGCTGTCGTTATCCTACGCGGCTGCTTCGCCGACTAGACGGTGTGCGTGCTGACTCGTGGTAGTATATACGCGCACAGTGCGGCGGTGCAGTAGAAATACGGCGGGTCGCCGGCTGCCATCTTGGAGCCAGCTCGCTCTCGCCTTGGGAAGCCGGCCGCCCGCGGGCTACGTAACGAGCCGAACCTTTCGACCCGCCGCCGGCTCCTCGCTACCCGGTGACCGTTCCCACAACCAGTCCGACAACACTCGACCTCGGGATGCTTTAGGTGAGACATCCATACCGCCACCGCTCTATATCCTCCCTCGTACACACTATTTCTTTCCCTCTCTTTGCCTCTCTTTACTTCTCTTTACCTCTCTTTACCTCTCTTTACCTCTCTTTACCTCTCTCTCTCTCTCTACACCTCTCTTTCGTTATCTCTCGCTTTACTTCATCTTTACTTTACTACCCATTCCCATCCTATTTATCTATTCAGTTATTTTACTACTTCTTTCTTTCTTTCTTTCATGTGTACCTCCGCGTGCACACACACAGACGCACTGTTCGTCGTTATTTTAAACCGATATTTTTGTACTTTTTTTCCCTTTTTTTTCTCTTCTTCGACTATTCCCTCTTTTTTTCTAGCGAGACTCGTACACTCGTTTGTTGCATATATTACGAGGTACTATTCGAGGATCTTTCCAGGGTGACTCCGGGCGACACGCGGCTATCCCGCCGATGTCTGCGTGCTCCTCTCTCTCTCACTCCCACACCCCACGCGCGCGCGCGCGCGCGCACGTTCATTCTGCCTCTCTCTCTGTCTCTCTCTCTCTATCTATCTGTCTCTCCTTTCTCTTTGTCTCTCTCATTCGTTGGTGCCGGAACCTAGTTCCCTCGGTACCGTGGATTCGACCAGGAGGTACTCTATTGTCGTCGTTTACCTGGAAGTCGTTACGATACCCGGGACTAAGTTCACTACCTACTCAAACTGTTTTACCGACCATGTGCTTTTCGTTTTTCCGTCATTTGCAAAGTCAATTGTTATTATTGTTAATCGGAGCCATCAACTTTACGGTCTCCTGGTAGTAAACATTGTTCGAGGACAGGATTGCAAGCTCGAGAGTACCTGGAGTACGAGGAATGCGGGTTCGCGCATACGATTTGAGGTTAGGTTTTACAAGTTCCGGATTGGAGCTTGCGGTCTTGGGAAGGCTTATAGGTTGACGAGGATTTAGGAAATGGTCGCTCGCGAAATATGTTAGCCTACCGGACCTCTCGATGTAAATCCTACTTTTCTATTTGACACAAATTTGATGGTTCCACTTTATTAGTTCACCTTCAAACTCTTCTAACTCACCTTTGGCTTCCTTTTTTCTAGCTTTATGTTTAACATTAATCATTATTTTGTACTAAAGCTTTAGATAACACAGTGCACTTACACAGATACGTGGCTATTTGCTATTTTTATACGTACACTTGTATCAAGCTTTTAAGTTAACTCACTTTTCTGCAATATTTTTATAATTACAGAAAGAATTTATGTTTGTAGCGTATACTGGCACTGCACGCTTGGTATATATTTATTCATTGCTGGAATATGGATCGATATGATCCATTACTTCTGCTTTTGGGCAAGCTTAGGTACTTTGCAACCTCAATTTCTACCATTGATCTGTTCGTGTAAACATCTGAATCTACCAACAAGAATTTTACCTTTTAACAAGTATGAATTGTCTAGCATATTCGTGCACACTGTTTGCTCTGATTGTGATGTTTGTTTGATAATGATTTACTTTATGACTCATTTGATTATTTTATTTTTGAACATTGCATCACAAATGCAATCTCAGCATTCTAACTTTTTAATGCATTTGTTAATACATCATCCTACTTTTTGTTTTAAAGTGTGAACACCATTAAAATATGGTACATTACTTTTTTTCCCTTAGTTTCCACTTTCTTATGCTTAAATATAACAATAGGTTGTCGTGTTTCTCATTAACTCCTATTTTCATTACACTAACTATGTACTTAACAATTAGTTTTTTGAAAAAACTTATAACATTGATTGAGTAATTATTAGACTTTATATCCTTTCTATTGTTGTGATATAAACTATTTGTGTAATGCTAAATTATTCAATTATTTATTATTGTCATGAAGAGAAAAACACTTGCAATTGATTAAGAATCAATTTTTTAGAACATATAATGTGAATCGTACTTTGATATTATTAAAATAGATCTTTTATAATATTGTAATAATAACATAACAATAATAATAATAGTAATAATATTAATAATTACATTGTAGTATAATATAGGCTAAAATTACAATAACCTCAATTATAAAATTTAATATAATTTTATATTATTCCTTAAACTCAAATATTACAAACTGTTAATATAAAATACTGTGGAGATCATTGATTTGTTTATTCAATAAACTGTAAGACTTATGCTTTGTATATGTGTAGTACTTTTACAAGTTTGAAATATTGAGCAGTTGGAAATCAACCAATCAAGTTCATTACCAGTTTAAAGTTTAATGTGTCACATGTCATTCATGAATTGAGCTTTTACGCATGTATTCTAATAGTTAAAATTTGTTTTTAAAGTTTTTATCAAACTATTTTACATTGCATATTATATTCTATTGATTTATTTTGAAAACTATAAAATATATTTTTATTATTTTTCATGATGTTGTCGAAGAAATATCGAATTAAGTCTGTTAGAAGCAATTGTTAAATTAATGCTATAAATGCATCAGCTGTTAAAGTGATTGATTACAATACATTGCGTGCTAACCAAAGTGATTCACTTCTATTGTGTTTTAAATATTTACTAATTTTTCTTTTTTATTTAGGTTTGCTACTCCACTCATATGTTGGTAGTTGGGTGAGAGGGAGTACCAGTGCATTTAGAGGGTGTGGATATTCGGTAGGAGTTCAAGGCAGTTTGATACAAAGTGGTACAACGGACGATAACAGTGGTAATAACTATTGTCCCGAAAGAATGGCGCTTCCAAGTAGAGCACGAGTATACACGGATGTTAATTCACACAAGCCCAGGGAATACTGGGATTATGAATCGTACGTTGTAAATTGGGGGTGAGTACATTAATCTTTTTATTATACAGTTTTAATTTATCATAAGGTAATCAACAATCGCACCATTTTTTTACATGACATTACTAACATATAACATTACTACCATTTTCAAAGTGTATAATACATGAATAACGAGAACACTTATTGAATTTTGAAATAAAATACTATGTAAATTGTAAATGAGAGATTACATTACTATCTTACCACATCAAAATTATGTTTAATTTAAATATTAAATAAATTAGCTAATCATTATTTATGTTTTACAGTCAACAAGATGACTACCAGTTAGTAAGGAAACTGGGCAGAGGCAAATACAGTGAAGTTTTTGAAGCATTCAATATAACGAATAATGAAAAATGCGTCGTTAAAATATTAAAGGTTCTTTAAAAAATTCTTTAATTTACAAGCAAACGTTATTGAAAATAATTTAAATGCATTATGCAAATTACAGCCAGTTAAAAAGAAGAAGATTAAGAGAGAAATTAAAATCCTAGAGAACCTTAGGGGAGGGACCAACATAATTACACTCCAAGCTGTGGTTAAAGATCCTGTTTCTAGGACACCAGCATTAATATTCGAGCATGTCAACAACACAGATTTTAAGCAGCTATACCAGACTTTAACGGATTATGATATACGATACTACCTCTATGAGTTATTAAAGGTAAGATTCTTTTCACTTTTTTTACATTTTATATAAATACGTTACTATATTTTCATACAATACTTGAATATAGTTTTATCAGAGAGTGATAACTTATTTTTAATTTTTATTTATCTTTAGGCATTGGAATATTGCCATAGCATGGGTATTATGCACAGAGATGTGAAACCGCACAACGTTATGATCGATCACGAAAATCGAAAACTGCGGTTAATCGATTGGGGTTTGGCGGAATTTTATCATCCCGGCCAAGAGTATAATGTGCGTGTTGCCTCGCGTTATTTCAAAGGGCCAGAACTTTTAGTAGATTATCAGGTAAGATAATAAAATTAATTTAATTCATATTTACTTAATTATTTACTTTTACTGTATTCTAAGTATTATATTTTGCTTTAAACGACTTTAAAAGAAATATGAATAACACTTACGTTGCTATATAGATTTTAATGTCTCGTAAGCATATAAAATTGGACTATTGATTTTCTATTCTATCTTTAACTAGTGAATGCAAGAGCTCAGTTTGATGTGATTATTGTATTTTTCAAGAAAAAGTAGAAAAGTATTTCCAGTGTGTGTTATTTAATAAAAGAATTAATAAAAATAAATTTTATTTCTAGAAATAATAACATATAAATACTATATTTTCGATAAAATTGACAGATGTACGATTACTCGTTGGATATGTGGTCGTTGGGTTGTATGTTCGCCAGCATGATATTCAGGAAAGAGCCTTTCTTCCACGGTCACGACAATTACGACCAATTGGTCAGGATTGCCAAAGTTCTGGGTACGGAAGAGCTCTTTGAGTATCTCGACAAGTATCACATTGAGCTCGATCCGCGCTTTAACGACATATTGGGCAGACATTCGCGCAAGCGTTGGGAGCGCTTTGTCCATTCGGACAATCAGCACCTTGTATCGCCGGAAAGCCTCGATTTTCTTGATAAGCTGCTGCGCTATGATCATTTCGAGAGACTTACCGCGCGCGAAGCTATGGACCATCCGTATTTCTGTGAGTAGATTGACTTTTCAACTAATCTTACTTTAATACTTGTCATGTTTAAACTTTGTTCTTTTTTCGAATCTGTCGAAAGTTAAATCAATTACGGATAAGCACGCTCATAAGATAATAAGCGTACAAAATACATTGCTATTTTCTTTCATTTAATTTTTAAAGTTTAAACCTTGGTTAATCAATACCATTTTACATTGTAAACAATGCATTTTACTACAAAAACTTAATTTTTGGTTTATTGTTTTATTATGTTTCTTAAAATTTAAGAATGAAATAATGTAATCAATTATTACTTATTGTGGCAACTTTTACATAATCTTAATATATACTTTAAATCGATAAAATTTGTGGAAAATCCTGATTTTACTTTACCCTTAGAGGGCCTTATGACGCCATATGAAGAAACTTGCCAACGTTTGAGTGGTTTGGTTCTAATGTGGAGCACTTAGAATATTTTTCTATGGAGATAATGAATGATAATGTAAAAAGCCCGACCCTCTAAGGGTTAATAAGTATAAGTGATAGATATTTCATTCATGTGATAAATAAGTTGTTTTATATAACTCAACTTCTCCGGTTTTTCGTTTAAAAAAGAAATAATTATAGGAAAATGTAGTAACTAAGTTATTGTAAATTGAATTTAATTGTTTCTTCCTATACTTTAGATAGCTAAGTCGTTTAATTTACTAAAAGTAAGACTAAAATTATATATTAATGATGATTATTTTGTTATTTTTAGATCCAATTGTAAAGGAACAAGGCCGAATGGCCATGGTGTCGTCGTCACCTACTCCCATGACAGGCGCATTGCCTGTAGGTGAGTAGCGGCCCAGGTAATGTCATCATCTTAACTTGCTTCTACCTTGAAACAAAAAAATCACAAAAATGAAAAAATAAATCTCTCAAACTACATATTAACGGCTTCAGTAACTTACATGCTTTGGCATATGCATGTTAAAATTGCGTATGTAAACAATTTAGATTGTGTAAAGTTAAATTTAGGTGAGCCACAAAGATGCCTTACTCTTTTCAAATATTAACAAATTTTTTATATTATTTTTATTTTTTTATATATAAAATTGTTTGAAGAAAAGAAGTAAGAGCAACTGTGTATAAAAGAATTTGTATAACAAGCAAAGCAATCATTAGTCTAAATGCCAGTAATAAGGTAAAAGTCCCTATTAATAGACACCTCGAAAGATGTGTACCCATTTTGGAACACTCGGAAAGAAATGTATTTACAAAATTATCCGCATGTTTATATAAATTATTAAAATTACTTGATTAAAATTAATGACAGTTACTTCCAAGATGAATCAAGCAAATACTAATAGAATAACATAAAATTTATAAATAAATATTTAATTTGAAAGATTCACCAAATCGCATGTATTGACTGTCACATTAGTAAAAAAAAATCAAATATTCCGATCAAGTTTTTAAGTCTGTATTTTTTAATAAACGTAAGGTTTAGTATGATTTATACTACATATGATACTTTTTAACTTGTAGATTTCATTTAATAATAAATTTTTTAATTTTAATAGAATTTTCATTAAATTATTAAGTGTTCCATCTGAATTTGTATCTGTCCCTATTATTAAACGGTATAGACGCCTTATTTAACTGATATTAATCACTTGAAACATTAGTTTTTTTATTAGAAAAAGCAATAAAAACAATCTTTAGTCAATATCATTGCTATATTTATACCTTATCAAGCATATATAACTATCTATCGATGTTGATATTTAACCTGTATATTTAATATACTTTTTTAGCAGTATATTTAAACAGGTATTGTTCTTTAATTTGTGCATCTAAAATATATTAAAATACAAAACATATACTTGCATATACTTCAGTTTCTGATCGTTTGACTTGAAACAATTATTTTAAAATAACATGCATTTTTCAAAAAACCTAAAATAACATATTTCTGATAGATTTTTATGGACATTTATATATCGTGAAATCATTGTTTACCATGTCAAGAATAAAATAGGGCAAATTTATTAAAATTTCATAGAAATTTCTATATTTAGTTCCGTTTAATAATAGGTACACGATTATTAAAGAATCGGGACATAGGTTACACGATCGTTTAATAATACGTATACATAAGGCTCTCAGATTTTTATTAATATACTTTATACAAAACATTTATATCGTAATGTTAAGGCAGATAATGATTCAGAAAGAACACGCGCTTCAAATGATACAAAAATTTTCATCCATTATTCAGAGTGAATTGATAATATGTCTGAAAAGCGTTTATTAATAGGGACGTTTACCTTAATTAAACAGAAAAAAGTTAAAAATTCAAGTATTTCTTAATTTCTTTATCTTTTTTATTTTTAATAAAGTTATACTTTATCGAATAAATAATAGTCGATGTGGGTAGATTAAGTTGATGAAATTTATTTATTTGTGAAGTCAACTCAAGACAGTCATGTTTTTTTAGGTATCTTAGTTGATATATGAGAGAAATATTAAAGAAGCGCCTGAATGAAATGAAGCTGATGTGCATTGACTCTATTTATTTTATAGAAATTGAGTATTTTTTCGGGACTTGTAGAAGTCATTAAAAAACTATACAAGAAGTTGCATATTTTGAAAGATTTTTTTTTATTAAAGTTTTATCAATTCGCTTCTTCTTCAAATTAAATAGTCTTATTTGTTCCGCCGACCATTTTTCATGTGATGTACAATTAATTATTTTCGAATTGGTGTACGTCTAATTTTCATTGTTAGTATAAATATGCATTAGTTAGGGTAACAATTTGTAATGTCCATCAAGTGGTGACAAATATCGTTACATGTACATAAAAATTTTTAAAAACTTTATTAAATTTTAATGTTTTGAAAAATCTTTTTTTAATAAACGCTAAGCTTGATTTAAACTGTAAAATTTATTATTTACCTAGATATTAATACATCATATAATACAATTTCACAACATTGAATTTAATAAAGTTTTTAAACGAAAAATAGAAATTCAAAGGAATTAAAAAAGAGCTGTAACACAAATAAAATGATTATTTTTATTTCTGAAAAAATGACGATTAATAAAACTCAGTTTTCGATTGTACAAATTGTAGTTTTATCAATCATTATTGTAAACATAATGTTCAATAATACTTGATTTTATAACATACTATCCTTTTTCTGTCTCAAAATCCTACCTTACTGCTTTAAAGCCTATAATAGGAGAATTCATCCGCATTAAAGTGCTAATATGCAGCAAGTAAAATTATTTCTCAATACATCCCAATTTGCTAGCCTATCCAGAAAAAAGCACACTCCTATCAATGGCTGTCAACAGACTATATAAAGTAAATAATGTTTGTGTTAAAAAATTTGCGCGCAGCAGTAAATGTAGTATTTGTTTTTTAAAATATTAAATTTACAAGTGCATTATCCGCTAAATTGCTAGAACATATTCTACTTCATGATCATGTAGTTTTTGATGTATTGAATTGTATCATTAATTTTTATTAATTAATTTTTCATATTATTAACATTTTCACGTAATTACACCTGTACCTGTGATTTTGAAAAATTTACTTAAGATAATGTAAGAAATATAACAATTATAAGTCGACTGTTTCTTTGAAATCTTGAAAGGTAGGTATATAATTTCAAATTTTTAATTGCTTCTTATTAATATTTTGTACATATAAATGTATATTATTATTTATAATGCATATGCGTAGACTTGCACATTCTTCGAGTTTTTATTTCCAAGGTTTCCAAGAAATGCTTAATTTTTTTTTAATAATTAATATCATATAATTGATGGTTATATCAACATTAGTATAATAAAAAAACAATATGTGCAATGAATGTCATAAGAAATAAATATTATATCATTAATAAATGAAAATGTATACATACCTTTGAAGTGATACATTTTGAAGTCACTGCAATATAAAAGAAAAGGAAATCTTTGAAAATCACAGGTGCGTATTGCTTTCTCATTATTAAAAATAATAAGAATGCAAATTTCTGAATCATAGAAAATATATTAGTGCGTTAATTTCTGAATAACTACTGCATTTGTAAAGAACTTTGCATTCACCTCCATCCTGAAAATGATATCTTACCATTTGAATTGAAATCCTCAACAATATCCGTCTAAGTAGAAGATTTATTTCAAGTATTTTAAAAATGATTTACTGTAGCTTTAAAAAAATATAAAATATTTTCATTCTATTGATAATTAACCAAGTCCCTAAAGCAATAAAAAATTTTTGCACGATTTCCTAAAGAATGATTCAAAAAGATTATTAAAAAAAACCGTTTTGAAATTTAACCCGAAATGATCTGTGCTACAGATGATCACAGCGTGGGAAGCTCGCTGCCGACTTCCGGCTTCGACGGTCCCCTACAGCATCCGGGTACATCCCCGGAGGAGTTGGCTCCACCTCCGTACCTCCAATGACTGAGTCAGCCAACTATGAAACGATGATCAAGTCTCGAATCCTGACCAGCCGAGGCGCGTGACATTGGCTGGATTGTATTTTACGATCGTCTCAGGATGAGCTCCAACAAAATTTGCTGGATTTCAAAAGAAAGGAAAAACTTTTTTTTCTCGTATGATCCAAGTGGATATTTCTTTGGTGCGGCGATTTTTATCTTATGTAAGCGTCGATTGAACCAGTCCGTATTTGTGTAATCTTAATTCAAGATTATTTATTTATTCTTGAATTTTATTGCGGCTGTTCAAGTAAATGTTTACTTATTCGCATTTTTTTGTTCTTTACTGAAAATGTTGTATTATTATTATTTAACAATTATGTTTCAATAGATCGTTACTGCTGATTAAATAAATACTAATTCAAGTATGCATAGGTTACCCATGGCGAGAAACTTGTTGAATGTATTTAATTATCGCAACTGAATTTTTTTTATTTTTATTCTTTTTTTTTTTACAAAATTTTTGTTCTTTTGCATTTAGTGTCTTGTAATAGGTATACGTTGCCGCGTCGTTGGAGCGATAATTAGATTTTTAAAATGTTACATTAGTTTAAACAATTATTTTTTAAATACTTTTTTTAAAAAAGGATATTGCATTATTTGGCGGTAAAAATTTCATTTTTTAGGCGACCGGTTGAAATGATTAACAATGATTATTTGTTACGTTATCTAAATATTTAAATATAATAAATATTTAAATGTAATTTACGATTTAATTATTTTTTTTTTATTAACCATTTATATAATTTTGAATAGGTTATACGTAACGGAAAAAAAACTCGTTTAAGAAATAGTAGGTTTCACATTCTTATACGTCAATTCAATAATTTTCTACAATGCTTTGTCGGCATTACGGGTTCTTTTTGTTTTTAAGTTAAGATAATTAGGTTGTTGAAATATCGAAGATAATACATTGAAATAATTGGAATAACGACAAGTATGTTGAATATTTGTTTACTGCTTCTAAAAAAAATCTAATGTCAATAAAGTGAACTATCCACCCGTATTACAACCGAATGACAAAAATCTAATCTTGCCGGTACTCAAGTGAATAACTACTTGAATTCAGTAAATTTTTTACTCTCCTCTCGATTTGAAAAACACATGGATCGTACAGTAAATTATACATATATCGGAGGACGACGGCGTATTGTACACAAAGGAATAAAAAAAAAATGATATGTTTGACGAAAGAAAAAGAAATGAAAAATATAGTATGCGTGAGTGACGGAGAGAATCGTATTTGCGAGAGAGAAAAAAGAAAGAAGTAACTATAACGCATTAACTCGGTTTATGCAGAGATAGGAGGGAAAAATACAATAATGACAAGAAAAATCGAATGTTCATTTATATCTGATACAAACAATGATAGCTGAATAAACTGTTTGTTATAGCCAAGTACTATTTGTGCTTTGTGATTACCTATTCAAAACAAAATACATGGTAACATTAAATAATAGATAAATAAAGCAGCAGTCCACGTAAGCGTCACTAAGACGAGGGTTTACGGACCATCGTTCATTGATGTGCGCAGTGTGCTTATATACATCACTTTTTTCTTTCCGACCAAGAAAAAGTTTCGAATGCGAGATCGTTTTATGTAACTGTCGTACGACGTATGATTGTATGCGATTACGTGGTCGCGTGGCAAAAAATATGCAAATTTTTTTTCTACACACGGTTGGTGGCATCGGTAAGAATCTTATTGATATATATGATGTGTCAATGAGTATCCTGATTTACCGACATTATGATACACTAATATATAGAACTCTTATTTTTTAAAGGTTAATTATTAATTAGCAATTCATATTACCTATAAAATCGATGCACGACAGGACGAGATCGGCATGTAGTTTACTTAAAAAGAATATCTGCGAAATTTTAAAAACAAAAATATAATGTCGGTAAAAATTAGAGATTTCGTCGGTATTTTGTATGTCCATTTATACCCTTTGTTCTTGTTGCTGTTTACGTTTATATAGGCCGATAATCGTGTAACCGAGATGAGGAGAATACGGAAATGCTGATTGCTTGAGGCTGGCTTATATATTTTCCAGGGATCTTGAAGACTTCGCAATATCGATAAATTTGTAACGTAATTGTAGATTGTCGGTATAAAAGTGCAAATGCGAAAAGACTTGCGAGAATGGAAAAAGGGACAATTTTGTCTCTTGAGTGTTTGAGACTTATTTTTATCGACATTCTGTTCTACCGACGTTGCTAGAGACATCTCGAATCAGTAGTGGTATATATGCTTAAAAATTTGTAAAGAAAATTTTTTACAACGTATCGCTGTACTGCCCAACCATCATCTCGTAGCATTGTTCTATACACTGAACTTTGAAATAATCAAATTTATCAATTTATTAATCTCGTTTTTATAAGTATATTTCGTCTTTGAAAAATTTATTTATATCTTTGTCGAATTGTTATCAGAAACGTTACGCTTCTATATATACACTATATATAAATATATATACATATATAACCACTATACACTGACAAGACTGACGCAGTATTATAGAAAAAAAAGATAATCGACTATACCTTTGCACACCATTTAATCTTCTTAGTTAATAAAGATTGGAAACATAAACAATTAAGTACATATACGGTAAGTAAAATGTTATATAATTTGATTATTTGTTGCAGCGTCGGTAAAAGCAGTGTGTCGATAAAAAATGCAGCTTATACATTATACATAAAAAAAAAAATTATTTGGCAATAGCGAAGCCTAAATAAATTTAACACTATTGAAAAACTTGTATACATATTAGAAACTAGATTCATTATATCAGAATGCAGGAAAAAGGAGAACAATACGTTGCAGTGTACGCGATGGCTTTGACAGCCAATGGTGACAAAATTTTCTTCTCTAACTCATATGCTCTATCACTATATATATATATATAAAAATATATATACGTATATTTTTTGAGTATTACTTAAGATACTGTTGAAGATTTAAGATGTTACTTGTTATCATTTTAAGGTATACTCGTACTTTAAAGTAAAGTATATATATTCGTAAAGTAAACGATTATTAAATTTATTTTATTGATCGCTATATTATATAGTAATTTAATTTTAAATTATAATTTCCATCACGAGTGACATTGTCATAAAATAAATTTAAATATTTATACTAGCGATTTTAGTTTTTGACGAATTAACGGTCTTCGGAAATTTTTGAGGTGTCGAGCAGAAATCGAAGAATTATCTTTTTTTTATAATTATATACATTGTATAGGAAAATTGAAATTACAAGGTGCCGAAAGAGAAAGAAAATGAAAATTAAACAATGTGATCGATGTATGTAATATACTTTTACATAAAAATATTTGATCGATAACAAGTGCTACTTTAATCTCGGAAAGTGTAACAATTTTTTTTTTCATTCTAACACCCGAATGTTCGCTCGATATACGATATACGATATATACGTTGCTCAATGAAAAATGAAAATGAAAAGAAAATCATCGAGCGCGAATAAAACAAATGTTTGTACAGCATAGAATGTAGGCTTTACTGATGATGGAAAAGTCACGATCATACTTATACATTACTTCATAATAATGGAAACTGTAAATGTTATAACTATAATTGATAATTTAAGAAAAATCTATATAGGTATATATTTTTGTGTTTCCCAAATTTTTTTTTGTGAAAGTATAAAGTCATTCTTTAACAGATTTAATAATAACGAAATTGATTATTTTCGTTCTGATTGAGTGTTTGGTAGATACACTTAATTTAAATATTTTATCATTATTAATTACAGAATTGTAATTGTAAAAATATTTTACATAATCGGGAAGCAATCTACTAGCCGAGTGTACATTATTCCTAAAAAAATGTAACATACAATTTGCATTTACAATGATTTAATCCACTTTCTTTATCCTATTACATCCTGAAAAATATATAGATATTCATGTAATTTTACGTTTTGCATTAAATAAAATTCAATAACACTATATGTATCGCAATTAAAAAGAAGAAATTCGTTTGGTTAGTTTTAAAATAATGTGATTCTCGCGTTGTCGGTAAAGTAAATGTATCGCATCGCCGATTAAATAAAATAGAAAATTTTCACCGTGTCGATAGTAAAGCATTGCATACATGATATACAGGAAGAAACGAAAAATGGTGAAAATTGTTTATATACAAAAAAAAACTGGCTAATTAATAAATCATTCGCTTATTTCTATATCTCTCTTTCTTTTAATCTCCCTATGTCGTTCTTCTACATACAGGTTGAAAATTTCGATTATATTTGTATTTTTAAGTTAATTCACATTTATAAAATAATTTAAAAAAATTATTGACGAGTACATGCGGTTTTACATAAATCATCGTTTCAATTTAAATTATTGTTTAGTATAGATTAAAAATTAGTTTATTATCTCGAGAAACGTTAAAAATTAGATTTTAAAAATAAAAGCAAAAGATAATTTGAATAAGAGATACCTATACCGATAATGTGAAAATTAATTGTTTCGTCGAGTATTTCGTACCGATGCAAATGATGTGAAAATATACAATAGTCTCGTTTTGTTGATGGTGCTGCGTTTATGTTGCATATATATACCTACATATATGCACACATGCACACACCCAAGTCAATTAATTAATTAATCGAATTTGATACCAGGAATTCAGTTGGAGCTTAATATGTAACGTATGCTTATCGTCAGCTTAATCATATATGAATTGGATTTAATAAGTACCCTCTTAAGTTTTATGAATCAAAATTAGTGAAGCTTACTTTTCTTTTTTACTTTCTTATTTTAGAATCATCCTGTGTATCTACATAAGAGGTCTTTATAATCGACCTAAAACCCATTGATAAATATTGTTTCATCGTAATAATTTGTCTTATAATAAATCGTTGATATTTTAGGTACACCTCTCTAGAGATTCTCAAGATTGTATACAAAAAAATTGCGTATAAAAAATATAATTATTGTTTATAATTTTGTTCGCATTCGAGTGATTAATTTGCAAAAACAATTTTTTATATCCGGACTTAATCGTTTTAATATTAGTGATTTTATCCTTGAACGATAAATATTTAAACAAAAATGTTTAATACATCGTAGTGACCGATACATTTTGATAAATGAAATTACACTCCATGAATTAATTTTTAATTTGCAATTTTTTATTTTTTAATAACATGGATTTTTTTAAAGATAATTATGTATAAGTATAATTATAGTCGATTTTCCCGAAGTAAGAGAAAAAGTAGTTTTTTCTTTGTTTCATTTTTAAATTATGCTCTAATTTTGGCAAGCATGATGATTATCATGTTAGGCAATCGTAAATTTTCACTTTTTTCTCGACCACGGCCATTAAGAAAGTTATCATAGTTACTGAGACTTACTGAGGATTTTTTAGTAAACACGTATGATTATTAATGAAAATTATCATTAATATTGCTATTTATTAACTGAAAACCTTGTAAATATTAAGTTTATTCTAATTAAATAAAATAGTGTTTGGTTTGTGGATGAAATTGGACAGAATTTCGATTTAGAAAATCATGTTATAAACTAGCTTATAGTGTTGCCGGTTAAGTTTTTATTTATATTTCATTACGATGAGAATGAGCAATTCAGTGTTTATTTTAGACAATGGAGGCTGGACAGCTAAAGCTGGACTGTCTACCGAATCTCCTATGTAAGTAAATGAATGCTTAAAGTAAGGTTATGTTTTTCTCAAACAAAAGCACCTAACAATTATATTTTATGAATAATAATGGCTAATATTCATTAAATTACTTTCATTTATATTTTTCTTTTTCTTTTTTTAATTACAGCACAATCCCTAATTGTATAATGAAAGCCAAGAGCGAACGACGTAGACCGTTCATCGGTAATCAAATTGAAGAGTGCAGAGACATATCTGCTCTTTATTACATGTTACCATTTCAAAAAGGTTACTTAATCAATTGGGACATTCAAAAAACAGTTTGGGATTATATATTTTCAAAAGAATGTTGCCCAGTTAATTTAAGCAATGCTTCGATGATTGTAACCGAACCACCATTCAATTTTCCATCTATTCAAGAAGCTATGGTAGAAATATTTTTTGAAGAATATGAAGTTCCAAGTTTATTAAGAATAAATCCATCTACTTTAGCATGTTACAATTATAGACATAAAAATCCTACTTCAAAATGTTGTATTATAGTAGATACGGGTTATAGCTTTTGTCATGTCATACCATATGTAAACGATATGAAGATTAAAGCAGGAATTAGACGCATAGATGTTGGTGGCAAATTATTAACTAATCATTTAAAAGAAATTTTATCTTATAGACAATTACATGTTATGGATGAAACTTACGTTGTAAATCAAGTAAAGGAAGATGCATGTTTCGTTTCTCAAGATTTTTATGCAGATATGGAAACTGCAAAATTAAGGATAGAAAATAATACCATCGTCAAGGACTATGTTTTACCAGATTTTACAACAATAAGAAGAGGATATTTAACTGATGCAGGAAGTGTTCAGGATCAGCAAATTTTGCGAATGAATAATGAGAGATTTGCAATACCAGAAATTCTTTTCCATCCTTCTGATGTTGGAATCAAACAAATGGGTATTCCAGAAGCTATTATGGATTGCTTAAAAGCTTGTGAAGAAGAAACTTGGCCACATTTATTATCAAACATTGTTCTTATTGGTGGAAGCTGCAAATTTGAAGGATTTCAGGAAAGAGTTTTAAAAGAAATTAGAAGTCTTGCACCTACAGAATATGAAATAAATGTACATTTACCAGAAGAGTGAGTGATATTAAAATTTCTTTTCTTAGTTCTATTTAATTTAATTTATGTATTATTATTTATAATTTTCAGTCCCATAACTTATGCTTGGGAAGGTGGTCAATTATTATCTAAAGATCAAGGATATTCCAGTTTAGTTGTAAAAAGAGAAGAATATGAGGAGGAAGGCCATGCTATTTGTTATGATAAATTTGATATTTAAATTAATATTATTTTTTATCTGTAAATATGTAAATAAGAATCAAAATATTTTTTACAAACGAAATAAAAGAACCACGATTATATATAAAATCATTTAAATTTTTTAATCATAAAATAGTTTTAATATTTATTTGCAGATATATAAGACTTCTTTAGGAATAATCCTTTTTTTTCTTAAATAAAGTTCAAATTACATTGATTTCATTTTGGACATTAGTTCTTCTAAACTTTGATCACTGGTATCCACAGCTATTTCAGATTCTAAATCTATATCTTGAGCTGGTAATTCGTAAGCTTGTTTCACCCCTGTCGCAATACAAACACTAGATTCAGTCTCTTCTGGTATTGTCTCGTCAACAAGACGTATTCCTAAAAATATTTGTAATGAATTTAGAATTAGTTAATATAGAATTATTACATTAAGACCTATCTTCTACCTATTGCATGGTTAAAATTCAATAGTATATGAACAATGTAATTTTAAATCTACAAAATTGCAAAAAATTAATTAGAATTTGCAAGTAAACTCGTAAATTTACGCTTCCTCATAAATTATGAATGAAATCTTTTTTTAATTATGTTTGGATATATCTGCAGAAAATTTTTACCTGTCTACTGAATATTTTACTTTAGTTACGCAGTCAGTAATCAACATACATTGAATAAATTAAAATAGCTAAATGCCTAATGAAATAGGTACTTCAAAATTAATATTATACAATCACCCCATTCATTATCTTCATGCAAAGGCTTTTCCTCTACACACTCTTCACAGTCTTCAACCTTAGGCTTAGCTGCAAATTCTTCTTGACGTTGTCTACAAAATCTGTCGTCACAGCTTGTATTGGGTTTTAAACTCATTGTTGGGAAAAAATCTTGCATGGCATTGTATCCTAAATAATGTGATACTGTTCCAAATTCAAGTAAATACTTCAAAGTATTTTGAACTAAAAAGCCAGCAACAATGCCCATTGTTGTAGGTAATGATGCAGCACATACACCATCACGTTTTAATGTCTTTTCATCTATGTTAGATGCTACTACTAAGGGTGGTGCACACTGAAATTTGAATAACATTTATAGAATAATAATTAGGTTTTTAAATATTATTTGGTTATTAGTAATTAACTTACTGCAAAACATGCAGTTTCACCAGGTATAATAAATTGTATATGTCCAGATACAGCATTTTCCGAAACCCCACTTTCAAACCATTTTTGATTCAATTCATTGCATGCTGTATTGATTGCCATTCTAGCTTCAAAGTTGTCTACACAACTTAATACTAAATCAACAGGTCCTTTTTTAATACTCGAAGTTCTAAAATGATATAGTAAATATACTGTAGTGTTTTGCAAAAAATAGATAGGTAATTGAATAAAATATTTTTGAGCATACTTAATTGTATTCATAAATTCTTCAAAATTATCTAAAGTGGTAATATTATAATTATGAGTTTCTATTTCGACATCTGGGTTAATAAACCTTAGTGTTCTTGCTGCAGCTTCGACCTTAGTTTGTCCTACTTGATGTGGCTGGAAGAAGAGCCTATTCATATTGGCCAATTCAACTTTATCATAATCAAATAGCACCAACTAAAAGAAGGAAAAATGCCATTTGTAAACTGTTCTATTAAAGCATTGATCAGATGAATCATTTGTTTTCAATGGGCTATCATATAAATATAACTGTCAATAAAACAAGAAGAAAACATTGAAAAGATATATTTCAAATTGAATATATTAAAAATATAAAATTATAAATTATAAATTATTATAATCCATCTCTGATTAATTAAAATATATAATATTAAATATAAAAATGTAATTTACTTTTCCAATTCCACATCTTGTCAGCATTTCAGCGGTTACACTTCCAACTCCTCCAACACCGACAACGGCTACTGTCATATCACGTATTTTTTCATAGTTTTTCACTATTCCCATTCGCTGCAGGGCTAACAAACGACTACAATAAAAATTATATTAATTCTACTATTTGTAATTTATTTAAAGAAGTATATAATTTAATTAATAATTAAAACTATAATCAGAATCATTTCAGTATCTTTATTAGAATATTTTGTGGATCAACATAATTCAATTTTATCGAAGGGATAATTTATTTGAAATAGAAGTACACAATAAAATTTAATAATAAAAGACCAATGATTTCTTTATATCAAATGTACAATACATAATTATATTAACGCTTAATAAAAAAAAATTAACAAAAATATTATTGATAGTAACCAACAGCTACTTTTAAGATCCTAACCAATAACAGTACTAAAAATTAAAAGCTTATTAATTATGTAAAAAAAATTACAATCGTATAACCACCTGTAAGGGTTTGTGTCAACAACCTCGCTGGACATCTGCTCAATTTTTCCTCGAGCGGGTGCCTCAATATTCTCCAATTTAGCATCTTTCAGCTGTTGCTCCAAAACTTTAATCCTTTGTTGTAACTCTTCGATACTCGTCATTTTACAATGCCGCTATTATCGATCACCAGGTAAAAATGACTAAAAATCGGCTTCCATATGTCTGATAAAGGTACACATGTGCCGAAAGCCGATGTCAAAATTTTTTATTTTCTTGGGTGTGTTTACACTCACACACACGTGCGGCGCGCTATCCTCTGATGCAAAGTATTTTACGCCTCGGGTATATTACGTGTACCGTCGAATTGAATGTTTCACTTTCGTATACGAAATAAGAAATATATATATATATATAGGTGCATACGTGTATAGATGTATGTATGCATATATATATATATATGAATATATTTCACAATACGCCTCGATCTCATTGAGCGCATTCCGCAACCGAGTTCGACACACTGTCGTTCTGCTTTAATACTGTACACTATGCCTCTATTTTCGCGCGACATATCGTAATTTAACTTTGATTCTTCCTTTAGATTATTTCGGTTTTTGATTTTATATAGGTATATTTACGTTCTTCGGTATAGCGTAAGATTTTGGCTTGATTTTCGCATTTTAGGTCACGTAACAAATGAAGTATTCGGATTTCACCTTGTTATTTAATTTTCATGTGTCTATTCATTATAAATTTTACGTAATATCTAATATTTTTGAATGTCAATGACAGTAAATGTATAATAACAGCATAGTTATATTTAATAAAAGAGAGTAAAATTGGAAATTTGTTTATTGAAATTAAACAAAAAAACTATTACGTTCAAGTGCATGAAAAATTTATAAATCTTCATATTATATCATGTACAAAATCGTACAAAATCGAATACGGAAAGAAAATCAATTACACACTATTTATTTTAAAAAATTCCAATACGTTATATACTTGTTGTTATCCAAATAAAAACTAAATTAAGAATAAATAAAAATTGTTTTCTAATTTTATTAATATTAAAAATTAATCTATCAACTAAAGATGGTTAAAATTTTGGGTAACTATTACCAGTTAAAACGATTGAAAAATAAGGAAAGAAAAAGCGGGACAAAGGTTCCTCCAATAATAATTTTAAATTTTAATTATACATAGAGAGTATCTGTGACCCATATACCTATAAATCTATAAGTAACTTTATATACCGTTATAATTAGTCAAAACAATATGTTCGCTAAACTTATTGCTTACATTATTTTAAGTTTATATTCCTTGTAATATTCTCGTTCAAACGTTAGACGTTTGTATATGTATAGCTTAATAATGCCATTAATACAAGATAGATTTGTACAAACGTTAACGCTCGATTATGACAGATAGATATAGTTATGTCGATTAATTAGAAATGTATATTTATTTATGTATATATCCAAGGCCTTTTCACGAAATGATGCGTCATGTGTTTATATATGAGAACAATTAATTTAACATTCTAAACTCACGTTCGAAATATGATTTTAATGGGTGTGTTGACTTGTAGTAAAATAAAGAAAAACTAATCATAAATTAACGAGAAATATAAATGTCGATACGAGGATATAATAATAATTGGTCGATTATTACATTTTTTATAATTTATGTACATTGTACCGTTTTATTATGATCAGTATCATTCTTAAAATTTTCACACGTTAAAATTTTTTGCATAATTCGTGTGCGTTCATCGTACAAATAAACTTTGTTCAGACGAGATTTCGCGTTGCATATATAGACTGTGCGTTCTGCATTATAGTTATACTTTTTATTCAAGAAAATCGTATGACTATTTTATCAATAAAAAAAATTGTTAGCTATACAATGCAAAAATTGTGAATAATTATGTTAAATTTCAAGGAGACTATAATTATGAGTTAAATTGCGTACACTTGTATAATACTACTTGTAAACTCAAAATATTTTCCTTAATCGATATTTGTGTAAAGTTGTCAGTTTCTTACAATGTGTAAATAATATTATAGAAGTGAACATTTTTAAGATAAATTTTTTATTCTATATATTCCATTGGTGATTAATGTATAAAAGAAATTTCGAATCATTATAGTATGTATGTACGTATTAACAACTTAATGTACTTTTATTGGGTTGTTAAATCTACGTTAAATGTGATCAATTAATTTTTGTTGTCTAATTAAAACATGAATTTATAACTTGTAAGTGTACCTTAGTTTTGAGCATTTTTAACTAGTATACTTGCGACTTGTGACATATACTCTATGATTCAAATTTTAATCTAATTTTTCCAGTTTACTTTTTTTAATTAATAATGTAATGTAATGTAATGTAATGTAAAACAAATTTTATTAATAATGTAATAATTAAAAAACGCTGCCACTTCATTGGCACGTAGCTACCTCAAAATTAATGCATCGCTCCTATATTTATATAATATATTAATCCTAACAACAAATTATCCGACATTTTTAAAATTGTTTGTCGCACTAATTCGATTCGGATAATTATTACAAATTAGAAATGTTTGTAAACATGATTGACCATGACAGAATTTGAATAGCACGATTTTAAAAAATAAATAAATACTAATCATTTCTACATCAAAAACTACAATATTTAGGTATTAAAAATACCTCAAAACATGTTTAAAAATTTTTTTAATAAAGCTACATATGTTATTATTTTAAAGCATGCTTTACCAGAAAATACACATTTTTTCAGAAAAATTACTCAATAACTTGACTAATTACAAGTATTTTGAGTTGAAATAAATAAGGATCGGCGTTATCATAAAGACTCAAAATTTCAAGTGAATTGAAATTTGCAGCACTTATTATGTTCTATATCACCATGATTTTTTAGCACATTCGAGTGTATAGTTTCAGAGTTATAAAAAATGGAAAAAATCAGTTTTTCTTCGAAAATTAATAGAAATAATTTAAAAACCTCGAATCGAAAACAAAGTTGTTTTTATTCTTGACAAGGTATACATTTAAGTCTGATATTCCCGCTGATATTCCTGTCTGCAATTTCATAATGTTTAAAAATAAAATATTAAAAAATTGAAAATTGGCTATAAATCAAAAGCGAATTAATAGATCCAAATGGGATTTTTTCCAGGATTCGAAAAAATGAAAGAAAATTTCATGCCCAAGTCCGTTTCTAAAACATACAAATAACACACATACATAAGTAAAAATAAATTTACTATTTGTCAACGAATTTACGTATTATTTTAAAATCGTGTAATCTTTCTTAAATATAACATTAATTATTATAATATTTACTATATTGCTTTATTATTACTCAATTTCCAATAGAAACAATTACGAAGAATTTAGCGTGAATGAATTTTAAACTACTATTTGAATATATTATTGAATGTAACTTTCAATTTTCCACGGTTCTATTTAAATATAAATTAGCATCAAACTAATTTGAAAGTACGCATTTTCGTTCAATTTAAAAGTAGCTACACACTTATATTCGTGTTGTATATATTATAAGTTACCTCGAATGACTATACTCAAAAATTTTCCGAAAATTTTCATGATTTTTGTATAAACGTGTATCTACTACAGTAAATGTATACATATATATATACATCTAGCCTATGGTTGGTATAATAAGGGTAAATCAAGAAATTAATGAGAAAATTCTACATTTCCGAGTACGACAAAAATACAATATGTGTGTATATAATTGATAACTTTTACATAAGTATACGCATGAGTCTTTACATACATTCTTATGTGTATATATATACATATGTAAACCTGTACTCAAAATGCACTCGGCAGTCGACGTGCACTCGAAATACAATTCTTTTGCCTAAGTATACTTTACTTCTGCGCGACTCCGAGTTTTCTACACACTGTAATATCAACGACATATACACGCATATAACCCACTTTGTTTTATATATAATATACATATATTTATGTGAATTATATATATATATATACATACACAAAGACGTCGTGCTTTCGTCATTGGAAAATTCCGTAACGGTACAGGGGAAAGCGAGACGTTGATTGGTTGAAGTACGATGACGTACGGTGAACATCCGATCGACGTTTTGTTTATACCCACCAGCTTGGCTTAGACTACCAGTCGTTTCATTAACGCGCTCCACGTCGGAATCTCGCGGGGTTGCTCGCCTTTTATAATACATATTTAAGGGTAAACCTATATCGTATGTGTTCTTAACTTACACATGCACGTAACTTCTAAATCGTAATTACCAAGTGTTAATGCGTGTCGTTGACAACGACATCATTTTTAAACGAGAAAAAAGAAAACCAAGAAAAGGCGCAACTAACTACTTAACCAAATTGTCGCAATGTTGGGATCCTATTGTGGCCAGACAATGATTATACACATCATGAGTTAATTCATTAAACTACCATGAAGCCATTATTGATCACTTTAATCATGTACAGTTAACTTTCAATGGCAATGTGCGAGGACAACTTTTCCGAGACATAAAAGTTTTTATAGTTTATTTTATCTATTTTTCAAAGAATTAACAATGAAGGAGAAATTAAGGATATTTAGGCTTCTTCTTTACAAGAATATACTTGTTAGGAAGAGGCATTGGAAAATGGGACTGTTTGTTGAGATTTTGATTCCTTTGTTGTTGTTCATACTTATACAAGCTTGCAGAGATTTTTCGGCCAATCAACCAATTACATATGATAACAATACTTATTTTTCACCTCAAAGCAAACCGGATTTGCTTAAGCAAGTTAGTTTCATGACTACACTTTATTTTGCCCCTGAAAATAAATTTACAAGAATACTTATGGAGAAAGCAAGGAATTGCTTAGAGTTACCTGCAGCAAGTAAGTTGTTATTAATAAAATTTTTTTCATCTTGAAATCTTGCTCATTCTACAAGGTAAACCATTGTTTCTTTTTAGCTGAAATAACTGGATTTAATTCAGAAGAAGAATTGCTTAAAATGTATACATTGTATCAAACTCAAACTCCTACAAACGATGTTATAGCTGTGGTGTTTGACGAAAAGCACGTTAATATTTCTACAAAAAAATTGAGGTATACAGTGCGTACCTCATTCATGATACCTAATATTTTGTATGAAACTGAAAATCACATAAAAATAAGTGCTCAAGCAGCCTTTATGCAAATTATTCCATTTGCGCAATTGCAATTATGTCTGGACGAATCGTTTGTAAAGATGAAAGTCCCAAATCCTACTTTTAAAACTCAGGTATGTATTTGTTAATTAGGGATGTATTATTTAAATTCTACTTATCCGCACAAGTATTCATCACATATTCAAAGCATAAATGGTTTAGCTAAAATATTAATTAGTATTCAGTGTGAATATTTGTCTAATACCTTGAATTTTCATGAATAGTATTATTAATAAACTAATGATTTTCTACTGTTAATTAAAATAGTTATACACATTTACTTTAGTTGTAGTTCTTTTATTTTATAAGTTTTCAAATAAATTTGTATAATGCTGTTTTTTATTCAACAAATTTAATTAATATAATATGTTGATTAGTTATACATGCAACAAATGCCACATCCACCTTACATTAAATTGGATGATAATGACACACTTTCAAGGATACTATACTGTGGATTTGCTGTCATTGCATTTTTAATACCATTATGCGTGGAAGCTTCTTTTGCGGCAAATGAAAAATTCATTGGTATAAATGTAAGTTAAGAAAGAACAAAATAAAAACATTTTCGAATTTTTTCTAAAGACTATGCATATTATGACACTTTATATTTTGAATTTCAGGTTTTAATGACAATGAATGGCGTTTCAACTTACCTAAACTTACTTAGTTGGTTAGTTAGTGGCTTAATTTTCAGTTTGTCCTATGTATCTGCTCTGATTGTTTTGTTTAATATTCCATTCTCCAACAAAGTACATGCTTACTTTAACTATGGAAATAATTTTATTTTCTGGTTGGCTCTCATCTTACATGTAGGACATTTGATAACATTTGGTATGCACATTTCTTCATATTTTTCCAGACGTAAGTATACACTTTCAAAATGTATAATTATATGACGTAAGCAACTTCATTATAAACAGAACAAAATCCATTATCACGCAGACACAATAAATTATGTAAAATCTTATATTCGCGTTTATTTTCTCTCTACGTTTTTCATTCATGATTTGTTAAATGTTATTAATTGTTTTAAAATTAAAAATTTAAGTTTAATTAAGTTTATTAAAATTAAACTAAGAACGTTATAAAATGCTATTTAATTATGAATATTACAAATAACGTAAATTTATTTTCTACAGCTCTCTTCATGATATCTGGAATTTTGGCAGTTTATGGAGGCTCGAGTATGATACACAAGTACAGTATTCGAGGAGATTTACGCCCAGAAGTACCTTATTTAGGAATACTTTTTCCTAATGTTTTACTATTTCGAACATTCCAAGAAGTAAATAATTATGAAAGCATGTGTAAGTTCAATCATCAATCTATTTAATTTTTTATATTTATCTGACACCTTAACAAGATTTTACAAGGTAACTTTATTTTTAGTAAGAGGGATTCAATGGAGCAATTTATTTTTGGCCGGCGATCCGGCTTACAAAACTGCAGGAAGTGTAGGAATGATTATGATATTTTCAATACTCGGTACTGTTTTCCATTTCTTTATGACAGTATATGTATATGCTGTGCGTCCTGGAAAGTATGGCGTTAAGAAACACCCTCTATACTTTTTAAAGGTAATATTTTTGTTTATCAATAATAAGAGGTAATTATCATTTGATTTATTAAAATAATGTTTTGTATATTGATAGTTTGGGAGTGGAAAAAATAGGGTTGATTCGGATGATGAAATGGAAGAGTATGAATATGACGATACTGATGGAAAACCATTTGAATCTGTGCCCAAAAACGCTTTTGCGCCTGGTATTCAAATTCGAAATTTGAGAAAAGAATTTAGTACCCATATATTTAGTAAATTGGTAAATTGATTAAACGTTTATTCTTCATTGATTATATTGATAATACTTCAATATTAGTAATAATAATAATGTTTTCAATACAATACTTGTATAATAAATGTTTCAGAAAGTACAAGCTCTAAGAGGCATTTCAATAGATTTTTATAAAGGACAAATCACTGCCTTACTCGGACATAATGGTGCTGGTAAAACTACTTTAATGTCAATATTAACAGGTAAATACATTTTTAACAGCACGTTTATACAATATCCATAAAAATAATTTAACTTAAAAATATTTATTTGATTTGCAAGGTATGATAAGTCCTACAGTTGGATCAGTTCACATAAATGGAAAAAATATAAAGGACGACTCAAGTGTTCTAATGCACGATATTGGCTTGTGTCCTCAAGAAGACATATTGTTTCCTAATCTTTCAGTCTTCGAGCAACTTGAATTTTTTGCTAGGGTAAGTTTTTAATAAATGTACTATTTATATAAATAATAACGTATCAATTTTTTGATGTATCAAGATAATTGTGTAATTTTTTAATTAATAGCTGAAAGGAAAAAGTAAGAAGAAATCTGCAATTATAAAAGAAGTCAATGGTTTATTACAAAAACTTAAAATGTTTGATAAACGCAATAATTTGCCTAATCAATTGTCTGGGGGACAGAAACGACGAGTGTGTCTTGGAATGGCAGTAATTGGCGATTCAAGTGTAAGCTCAATTAAATAATATTAAACAACTTGCTTTTAATATTAAAGTTTTGAAGTATAACAT
Source organism: Theocolax elegans (assembly GCA_026168455.1). Classification (NCBI taxonomy): domain Eukaryota; kingdom Metazoa; phylum Arthropoda; class Insecta; order Hymenoptera; family Cerocephalidae; genus Theocolax; species Theocolax elegans. The sequence continues at coordinate 76,505,113 of CM047427.1, read as the reverse complement.
ACTAATTTTATATTCAGACATTAATTTTGGATGAACCAACGTCTGGTATGGATCCAGAAAGTAGACGTGATACTTGGGATATTATATTGGTAAATTTCATAGTCATGGTTTTGTTAAATCTATAGTTCAATTTATATTTTATACTAGTAACAATAAATTTATATTTATTTCATTAATTAGAAAATGAGAGGACAAAAGACTATTTTAATAAGCACACATGACATGGAAGAAGCAGATATTTTGGGTGACAGAATTGCAATAGTTCATATGGGTCGTTTAAGATGTTACGGAACTTCAATGTTCTTAAAGAAGCTATTGGGTAATCATTGAATGGCAAATTTAAATTTATGATTTATGGTCTAAAATTAAATCTTGTAATTAAATGAAACAATATAAAACTTGTAGGACAAGGCAATATAGAAGTAACTTTGTCTGCTGAATCGTGGTGTGACCCACAAAAAATTTGTGGCGAATTAAATTCGAGAGCTCAAATATTAAATGTAGATGGAGGAAAAATAGTAATGAGCATTCCACAATCAACAGAATTGCCAGATTCTCTAGATAGAATAGAATTGCGAAAAAGAGAACTTGGTGTTACAGGAATGAGTGTTTCCTTAATCACCTTGGAACAAGTATTTTTAAAGTACGTTCAATTAATTACTAAAATTTCTCTAAAAACGGGTTAGCTGATAATTTAAGAAAAATTTTTATTTTCTTTCATTTTTAAATTTGGGTAAACAGCTTAACGACAAATATTTTTGGTCATTTTTTTATCATCAATCATGTTATATAAACGTACAATTGGTATTATGCTTACGGTATCTATATAATTGCTTTTCTCAAACATGAATTTTTATTTGTGATTATATTTATTGCTACTTACATGTATGCCACAAAAGGTTCATTATAAGTTATTATGAATGTATATTTATCGTGCTATAATATTCTCAATACATTAATTACAATAATTTATAATTTTTGTAGAGTCACAAAAGATAGTGAAGATGTCACAGATTCTTGCCAACCTTTTATGGACTCTACCCGAAAGTTAGGAGGACACGCCCTATTTTTCCAATCTGCACTTGCTCTACTGAAAAAGAAATTCACTTATTCTAGAAAAAATTTGTCTACAATCTGTTTGATAGTAAGTAATCACTTAATCATTATTTATTATACAACATTAAATTATGTATTGTTAATAATTTGTTAAAATCGTATCAACTTAGCTTTTGTTGCCTATAATATGTATTGCATTCATGACAATGGATTATAAAATGGCTAATAATACACCAACGGCAGTGCCTATAAGATTAGACAAATATAATCAACCTGAGACGTATTATAAAAGTGATAATCCATCGCTCGGACGAAAATATCATCTTGTAACAGAAGAATTTGATGGTAGATCGACAAATGTCGACAATTTCCCCAGTCTCAGCGATGGTAATATCAAAATATCTACGATTTCTTACTATATCTTTGTATAAAATAAAAAATAATAAAATTATATTTTATATTTATAATAGCATTACTGGACCTCGGTCATAGAGATATGGCGACATATCTTAATCATTTGATCGCAGCTGCTGAATTTAACAATACTGGTAATGATACCATAGCTAATGCGTATTACTCAGGTTATGCTATATTCAGCATACCAATCGCCTTAAATCTACTCTCCAACACGCTTATCAAGAGTCTCGCAGGTGACGAATATTCCATTAGAATTCAGGCTCATCAGTTACCTCATTCGATTCAATCTACTTTTATACCCGATCCAAACATCGATGCCTATGCGACGGTCTTGCTCTTCGTATTCTTTTTCTTCCCAGCAAGCGCGTTGTTTGTCATCCATCCTTTGCGTGAATCGTTATCGAATGTAAAGCAACTACAAACGATGACTGGACTCTCCTGTTTCACTTATTGGGGCACGATGTTCATCTTTGATATGTTTGTATTTCTATTTGCAATCCTTTGTATTGTCATTGGGTTCATTTGCATGGATAGTGCGGTTGAGTTAAGAATGTTCGAGGATACAGAAATAGGTAAATTGATCGATGATATATTTTCAACAATTATTTTTTAGAATATATTATTTTATCTATGTATGTATATATTTTTTATTACAGGAATAATAATACTATTATTAGTGCTGTTTGCTGTTAATGTGTTACTATTGATTTATATATTCAGCTTTTTGAGAAAGTCGACAAGTACTGTTATAACGATGTTAAGTCTGTTACCTTTTGGCTTAGGTAAGTTATTTAAAACAAATGAAAAATGATATATTTATTTGAATTTAGTTAATTTTCTTAAATTTAATATTTGTTTCAGTGTCACTCGAACTTATAATGCATATCATTGGAGATTATTTGAAACACCTAACGTTTGTTAAAGTACTTCGATCAATACAGAAAAGGCTATTCCTTTTCATACCGTACGTAAGCTTTTTCCATGGTAAATACTCATTTTTGAACACGGCAACTAAAAACGCAAGGTGTCGAAGATTACCTAATCTGTTTCACGATGTCGCGTGCATTACTAAAGATCCTTGTTGTGGTTAGTACACATTTTATCATTCTCAAAGTGATGATAAATAATTCGTATAAGATAACAAATTTTAATAATTACTATATTTTGGTAGCCCTTGAATGTTTTGATGGTAAATGTAAAAAGAGCTTGGATTATTTTGAAGACTTTAAAGAAGATATGTCGTTAGAAGAGAGTATATTATTCTTGTCGATTACGCCAATAATACTGATTATAATTCTCGCGTTATTAGAAAATAAATTCGTGCAGTTGTTCTTCGCTTCGAGAAGAGGAGGTATGGTTTTGGAAGATCCGTGCGACGAACAAGTGAAAAAGGAGAAGCATACTGTTGCCTTTGAAATAGCGAAAGCTAAAAGTCTTTGTAAGTATTTCATAAGGGATATACTTTTGAAAACTTTATACACATAATTTATTGCACCAAAACTTACCATAAATCTCTTTAATTATAATTTTTAGACGAGAAAAAGACAAGTGCAAAGACTGCAAATACTACTAAATCAGAAGCTAATGGAAATGCGACCACCGAGGAAAGCAATGTTTTATCTAACAACGATACATCGAATAATTATTTGTTCCTGGTACATGAATTAAGTAAACGTTATGGTAATTTCCTCGCGGTCGAGGAAATTAGTTTTGGTGTTAAACAACACGAATGTTTTGGTTTACTTGGAGTTAACGGTGCCGGAAAAAGCACAACGTTTAAAATGATTACTGGAGAGTGCATACCCGATAATGGCGCCATGTACTTAGTCAATAAAACGTTTAGCAGTGACCGGAAACACGTGAGTCTTGTTTTTATGATTATGTAGTTTCATAATAGTACTTTTTTCGTTATAGCGTGAAATCGGATGTTTTCGTTTTTTTTACTATTAGAAACAGTGTAACAAACATTGTGATAATGGCTGTGAAAAAAGTTAAACGATTAACTTGAATACAAATTTTCTCGCTTATGAAAATGAAACACTTATCAAGTTTTATAAAAGTTTAATTTTGTTGTTTAACATATTGTTATTATTAAAAAACGAAATCTTATCGACTTCTTTTAATTATACATAAAAAAACTTATTTAACTCAGTAAGAAGATTAAACTTGTTTCTTTTTTGTGAACACTGTTTGATGTCTGTTTACTAACATTGAGAGATAATTATAGTTTTAGCGTTATATTAAGATTTACACAATTATTATTATAATATATGAAAATATTAAGTAATTAGTTAAGTTTATTCAATTTGTTTCTCTATTATTTGTAAAGTTTATTATTTACAATCTAGATTTAAATTTGCAAAAATGTAATAAATCTACTAACTGTAAACTAAAAAATTAATTAATTTAAAAAGAAAAATAGTTGTAAAATGCTATTAACAATACTTATGCTTTAACTGTATTGATTTTTTAAATTGGCAAACTTGAGTAATCGTTAAAGAACTTAGGAAAGAAACAAATATGATGAATATGTAATGAATACGAGGAAGTAAGCTTACTTTGTATGACCATTATTTCTTTTAAATTAGTTAGCTTAGCGGAAACTTATACATTCAATAAACGATAAGCGTACGTTTCGTAATGGATTGTCATCGCGTTCAAAAGTTCGTAACAATGTGTGTCATACATGTTTGTAAAATGAACCGTAAATAAATTGAGAAATATTTATTTTACAGTATCTATCACAAATGGGATATTGTCCGCAAAACGATGCTATAATAAGATCATTAAATGCAACTGACCATTTGAGATTATTCGCTCGTTTACGAGGAATCCCCGAGTTTCAAGTAAATGATGAAGTACAAAAATGGATCGACAGACTAAGTTAGTTTCAAGCGATAATTATATAATAATAAATTAATTTTCATTGATAAAGCATTAAATAAACAATTTTTATACATTTTAGATTTGAATTTATGCGCTTCCCAACCAAGTGGGACGTATAGTGGAGGTAACAAAAGACGACTTAATGTAGCAATGGCTCTTATCGGTAGTCCAAATTTGGTATTACTTGATGAACCGACAACAGGTGTCGATCCAGCTGCTCGAAGGTCATTATGGAATGTAATACAGACATGTCAAACTACTGGACAGGCCATTATATTAACGTCACACAGGTAATTTTACAAAATTGAAATTTCCGTTTGCGTACAAAATTAATGGCTTTGCTGAAAGATTAAGCATCCGTAGATGAATAATGCTTATCTTCCGTATTGATAGTGTTTAAATCAATATTAAAAAATTAATATAAAGTAATGTTGCCTAAAAGTACATTATTTTGTCTATTAAATTTGTTTATGATTTTATAATTTTTATTACATTAGAGTGTGGATTTTTTATTCTATCTGAAATATTACTGGTTATTTATTGAATAATTAAAATTTGTCAAAATATTTAATTTATTATATAAATTATATTATATCTTTTACACAGCATTAAAAAGTAAAATATTTTTTTAACATGTATACTTAAATAAAATGATTTTTTTAAAATATTGTTTTAAAATTCGTTGAATTGTTTAGTATGGAAGAATGTGAAGCACTGTGTAATCGACTCGTAATCATGGTGAACGGACATTTAGTATGCATTGGACCGTGTCAAGAACTTAAACAAAGATTTGGCGCTGGCTATGACATTCAAATGAAACTAAATCCAGAAATATCATTTACCGAAATAGAAGACATTAAGAAGGACCTAGAAAAAGCATTGAATTGCGAACGCGTGGACGAGAATTCGGTAAAAATATTGTAAAATATATAAATACTTTAAAATTATTTAAAGAACGATAATTAATTGCATAACATACATTACTTTAGGGATTCCTTATGTACCATGTTACCGATGCCAAGACCACGTGGAGGCGAATGTACGACGTAATGACCGAATTAAAGAATAAATATAGCTGTATCGAGGACTTTTCCGTACTATCGTCGACCCTCGAACAGCTTTTCTTACTTTTCGCCAGACAGGCTAAGAGATCTAACCGCAAAGATGCGAAGTAATTTGTGAATAAAAAATAACGGCGATATTACTGAGAACCAAAGGCTCGAAGGCTAAGGCTACTCTTGCGTGTGATATTAAAAGTTAAAACCAAAATCTGCGTAAATCAAATACAGGGAAAGTTATCACAGCCACTGAATTCGTATATTTACGGTATCTAACGTGTAAAGAATGAATTCGACGTTGAGGTGATTATTGTAATAATACCGCTAAGGGAGGATTGTAGTGAAATCGTTCAAAATTTTACTGTTCTTAAATACCCAGTCTTGCTTTTACAAACGTCCTTACAGTATTTTTATAGATAGTTTTGACAATGGCACAATATACTTATGCACATAATTCAGAGTATTAAAAGAATTAATTTTCTTCATTTTGTGTAAAACTGTAATTGATCTTATATAAGCAATTAATGAACAGAATTTATTACATGTCTCCCTTTGTGTAAAACCAAGTATTTGATTATCATTTAAAATTTTTCATATATTTGAATAATTATTATAAGTAATTGTTATTCGTAAAAACTGACTGATATTGATAATAATTATTCAAAAATATTTAACAAATTTATAGAAAATGGAAATTTTAATCACAAAAAAACTGCCGTATTAGATATTTTTACAAATATTTATATTATACTGTGCAATTGAAACTTGCAAATAATTTTTTAATTAGCAGTATTCGTAAGGCAGCTATGAAAAAGTCTGTTAGTGCTTTAAGGTGAATCTCAATTACATAGCTCAAGCGAGGCTTGAGCAAAAATAAATAAGGCTGCAACATTAGCTTTGGTAAGCACGAGGTGTTCATGTAAAATTATTTGAATGGTTAAAAACCAAAATTTATGGTGATCATAACGGTCTACTTATGAAATAACATTACGAAGGCAGAAAACATTGTCATAATGATAATTATTCTAACAACAATCCTTTCTTTGTAATGTTATTTTTTTTGACGAATACTTGCTATATTCTCCGCTTGAGCAATACTGGTACCAAAATGAATCGAAATTTTTTTATGATAAAAAATGATAGGTATCAGTATGTAATGCTAAAATGCAATATAATGCTGTTTATATAATTTAAATTTTATTTTAATAAAATATACCGAGATCTGAAAATAGTCGAAGTGACGGAAGTAAGATTCATGATTAAATTAAGTGTTAAAAAAGTGTCATAGATTTAACTTCGAAAATTTATCTCTGTTTAATATATTTATTATTTTTATTATTTCTATATTGAAACTGTCAAGTATTATAATATAAATTGTTTGCGAATTTCTGCTTTGAATATAAAAAGCAAAGTGTATTAAAATCCATTTATGTTAATTTATACAAGTATTTATAATTGATACAAATACATTAAATGTATTATTATTAAGGGAGACCTTCAGTGATTGCAGGTCAAAAATAAAACATTCTTTTTTAACTTGTAGATTTTTATAATTTTAAAATTAATTTGAGACCTGATTAGTATAAAATTAATAGGCCGATGCAAATTTTTTATTTTTTAGATTGTATAATAATACAAGATGTAAAATTATGATATTTTTAATTTAGTAGAATTTCTTCGAAATAACTTCAATGGTCTCAAAATTACTTTTTTTTAAATAATTTTTCCAACTTTGTAAATCAATAGAATAGTTGGTCATCGAGTAGAACAAAATCACTGCAGGCCCTTCTTAAATGCTACAATCTGAAATTTTTACACCTAAAATTATTTATATGTTTAATTGTTACAAAATAATTAATATTTCAGAATATAATAAGGTGATTATTTTTTAAAGTACATATCGTACTGATGATTACATTATTAATGATTAATTTGAATTAAACGTATATTTTCACAATACACTTCATTTACTTCTCAACACTTAGTATCGAAGTAAGAAACAATTGAAAATTTTGGATTGGGGAAAGAGGCGTGAGTGATGACATGAAAAAGAGAATAAAAAAGTATTATTGTACCTTACAAACAATATATTTGTACTTTTTTTAATCTTGTGTATTTTTATATTGTCACGATATTAAAAAATGACAATTCTCAATATACAGTATATAAATAACCATGAATTTATATATATATATATATATATATATATATTTGTATATAATTTGTTCAATTAGATCTTATGTGTGTGCAATATAAAATAATTTTTAATTAATTAAAAGTTATAAAAACGCAGACACTTAGTCAATCTCATTTACTGCACATTTATTTGATTCTTACACGTGAATAATTAGTTGACATTTAGTTTTATTGATATTCTTATGTATATTTTATAGTACAACTACCCCTAATTTTTTTATTACTTTAATCTCTAAGTTGTATTTTTTGACATTTTATCAATATATTACTCATTACATATCTTATAAAATAAATATGTAATTAAAAAATGCTTATTTTAATAAAATGCGTTTATAATTAAAAAGTTATGTTTATTTATTTGATTATATATTTGATCCACCGAAAAATAATCCAAAGAAAAATCTTAGGTCTAAGTTAAAATAAGAGGTGTAATAGACAAATAAAAAAACGATAAAAATTTGTGTATAATGATAAAATATAATATTTATTCACTCTGTATAAAATATATATACTTACATATTATCACATTGTTTTCCAGTAACCAAATACAGTTTGTGCGCGTACATCAATGAATTATTTAATAATGCGTGTAATGGTAGCACTTACGTATAATTTATATATACATATATAGATGTATAATCGTATACATATATATTGTACATACTTTTCTTTTTTTTGTTTCACGTATCGGTTAACAATGCTATAATGATATATTATAAGGATAACTCAGTGCCCTATAATTATAATAATTGGTAATTGAGTATTTACAATAATTGGCAGTGGCAGTTCAGTGGCAGCTCAATGAGCATTATATAAGGCATTTCATTTTTTCTATTTTTGATCCGCGATATTAAATACGTATAATATATACGCGATATTTAATATTTGTATCCTCCGTGAGAACTTTGATATCCTCCACCTCCACCTCCACCTCCACCTTGGTATCCACCTCCGCCTTGATAACCACCTCCTAGAATATTTTTTTGGTTTAAATTTTAAATTGTGCGATAATTGTTTATTTTACTATTCGAGGAAAAATTTGAAAAACTTAATAATTTTTTTATTTTTTGAACTATATTTGTTAAATTTATTAGTTTCTTTGTTTTTAAAAAAATGCTTAATATATTAATTAAAAAAAAAAGAAAATATTACCTCCAGATCCACCCTCTCCCTTGTAGCTTCCGTCCTGATTTTCTCCGCGGGCCTCAGCAGCTAAGGCAAGTTCGACACCTCGCTGAATTTCAGGTGGTATCGGAGGTGGAGTCGGTATGTGAGCGCCTTGGGGATGGAAACCCGTCTCATCCGCCGTGTAGCTAATGCTATATACTTGACCATCTGGACCAGTATAGCTGTACGATCCACTCACTGCTTCGGCATTACCTTTACACAATTCACGAAGTTAATGACATTCGCGGTTATTTTTTTTTTAATCCACTACTTAAAAATAAAATGAAAATTTGTATATTACCGTCAAAAATTAATAAATTTACAAAATTTACCGAGATTTAGTATCAGACAAAAGATTTAATTGAAATAAATTTTTTAATTATAATAAATATTTTTCCTTGAAACCAAATTCTATTGATTAATGTAACTTTTTTCCTTACATTTGTCGCGTATCGTGATGCAGCCCTTTGGAACAACCGAGTTAAACGTGTTATCCAAATGCAAGTGTACACGAATTTTGTAAATTCGTTATGAAATACGTACATTTTAATCAATACATCCATCTGTTTATCTATACAAACGTGTGAAACTTGTATATTTGTAAATGTGCGTATACACTTATATATATATACATAACTTCATTGAATGAAAGGATTACGTATAGCGCGAGCGACGTATATACCGTGTACTCCTATATGATTCGAAGCGAAAAAAAGCGAAAAGTACGTCATATACGTACATACACAGGTATATCTCAAGATTGTCTATACGCGGTGGGAGGCTTGGGATCGGGAGCATTGTTTATACACCACGTAGATTTTATACTTCCAGAGTTCGGATTTTCCTCTTAATTGGACGTTTCGAATTTTTGGCCGAATCCACTATTCTAATGCTAGTGTCGATATTAATAGACCGGGTTTTAATGTGAAAGTTTCCATTGTAAGATATTATTCAATACTCATAGTTGCGAGATCCATGATAATATTATAATTTTTTTTATCAATGATTTTAAATATATATATGTATTCGTTATAGAAATTTGTGTAGTTAATTATACCACTATACTAACATTCGGATGGTTTTAATTAAAATTTAAATTATATATAGCAGTGGAAATGTGAAGAAACGTTAAATTTTTGTATAAATTTTTTAAATTTTGTATTACAGTACCGATGTTGAGGATAATATTATAAATAAATAACAACTTTTATCTGCGTGGTTCACAGACCTCTTCAGGTACATTGACGCTGGGAACGGTGTTACAAACTCGCCTAGATAGGCATCGTCGAATTTTTAATTTTTTAATTTTAAATTATTTTTTTAATTTGACCTGTTTAATTACTAATAAAAACTGCTTTTTTAATTTTTCAAATAATAATAAATAATAATTAAAGTTGTTCAACACGTATACAATTAATAAAGAATTTTAATTAATCAAGAGCTAGGTAGGTGTATGGATTTTTTTAAAGCAACGGTAAGTTGAAAAATGATGAGCTCAGGGTAACGATGAAGCAATGCTCGACTAAACACAATAAAATTTAAAATTTCGTAGAAACAACAAGTTCTTGAGTTCATATAGTAGTAAAATATATATAGACTCGTGTGTGCAAAGGAGTTTTTTAATGTACTTTTAAACGGCGCGTAACGTAATTAAACAATGAAAGTCATTAAGTCAATTATGATGCGCTCGGTGGAGTTTCGTCGGGTGTACATGTGTACAGACACTCACGTGAATATATACCTATTATTCAGTAGTAAAATGGACGTCTAAAAATCCACTTTAACTTTTCTTTTTTTTATATACTGCTTCGCGTGCATGGGCATTACGTTGTGTCCTACATTCCCGAAATATGCACACACGTAATTTCATTAGCTTTTCAGGAAATTGATTTGCTGCTCGGGAATCGATTAGCAAATTTTTATTTTGATTGATCTTTTTGTATTTTTTTTTATTAAGGGGATGGTTGGAGATATTATCAATGTTTTAGATGTAATGTAAATATAAATAAATGTTGAAGAAATAAATTAGCGATGCGTGGAAAACGTAAATGAAAGATACCTTGAGATTGTCCCTGTTCTTGGACCTGGATGCCATTGCCAGTCTCGTAGCTGAATCTGTAGTTACCATCCCCGCCGTTTTGAGCGTCGAACGAGACGATGGGAATTTGGGGTCCTCCACCACCACCACCACCACCAAATCCGCCGCCGCCGCCACCACCCCCAGGTCCACCAAAGCCTCCGCCGCCGCCTCCACCGACTCCTGGTGCACCGTAACCACCTCCGGGACGTCCGCCGAATCCACCGCCTCCACCTCCGCCGAAACTGCCTGGTCCACGACCTCCGAACCCTCCGGCATTACCACCTAGACGTAACGTCGCCAAATATTTTTCACAACTTTTCACTCAATCATTTGTAGGAAGTGATGGACAGTGCACCACCAGGATAGATATAATGATTAACTATATGACAGTTCTGATTAATAATTTTTTTTGTTATACTGTACTCATTTTTAAATACAATGTTTATTTGTATTTTGTATATTAATTTTGTTAAACTTCCAAAAAAATGTTTCTCTATTTCGACTTTGTACACAAATGTTATATTTTTCGGATGCTATACAGAATAAAACATCGATACAAAAAAAATGTAGAATTTTCGGTATTGTTAAAAATTGTATCTGTACATTTGTTCTAGAATAACCGGAATAAGAAATAGACCGCATGATCGAGTGTAAATGAAAAGTACTGACCTCCTCCAAAACCACCGCCACCGAATCCTTTGTTCGGAGCTTGCAAACCCGTACCACCAGCAGAACCTGCACTACCTGGCGGTAGGTACGTGTTATCTAGCCGAGCTGCTAAGCACATCTGCGATGTGACCAGCAGTACTGCTGCTACATGCTGCAACAGGAGCATTTGTGTGTATGATTCTTTTTTTTACATTTTTGAATAATTAACATATAAATATTTTTCTTTTAATAATTTTATCTCGATAAAAATATTGTTGGTTAAGCGATTGATAAAGAAGCACTGCAACCACGTGTTGTCATCACTATTCCATCATAGTTCGTTCACATTTAAAACACTGTCCGAAGCACTTTTAATTTAATATCCTTGATACATTGCATGGTTTTTACTATTTTTTTTAAACACTAAACTTTTATTTTTTTTTAAATCACTATCCAGTCCATTATATAATTATATCAATTTCCAACATTGAAAATTGAATGCTGAAATAAAGACGTGTTTATTGAAGTAACCTGGAATCGTGTTATTAAGTATAATTGCACTAAAGTTAAATAGTCATAAGTACCTACAAATTGTATATGAAAGTAAAAATGCTATAAACGTGCAGTTAGTATAACGATATAAATTAATTACGTGCAAAATATAAAAATGATTGTTATGCGTGTTGTTATTAGGTTACAAGGTAATTATTTAAATGTGAATGTATAGACGTTCTTTAAAATGTAGTAACAATAAATTATAATCAAATTAAATTTCTTCTAGTGAATTAGTATTAAATTAACCATTTTTACAAATTGATAGGACGTACAACCCCCTTTAATTATCATTAAAATAAATAATTTACTAATGAATATAGATATAATAGCACCATGCTTTACATATACCATTTTTAATGCAATATAAATTGCAATTTTTAATTCCAATAATTATTTTGATTAACGAAACGACATTTCGAATGCGGTTGATCAAAATTTAAAAGGAAATCTACGTACCTCTATAAACCTCAAAAAAATCTAAAATAAATCTGTTAACGACCCCTCGAATCAAAGAATAGTATAAAAAGGTATAATGTAACCGATTTTTGTAAAAGTCACACACCAAAGAAATAAAAAGGTAAAGTAAGATTAGTGACAAAGCTCGAATGATCAACCGAGAGGGATAGATCGTACCAGCTTCATCTCGGCGAGGCACAGTCGGGAGGGATGCGGTCGTCTCGTATTCGATGTTCGACGCGCGGACGGATCCTCGTTCGCGTCTCGCGCTATTGTCGCTCGCTCGTCGATCCTCGAGCAACTTTTATACCGACCGATCGAGCGCGTCCTCTCACCGCGGGCGCTCTCGCATCCTTTTGTACATAAGTACTCAACACCAAAGATACCTTCCAATCCCAATTTGCTTTTTCGATCCAACGTTTTAAACACATACTTCTAACCTCGAATTTTAATCGGTTTAATCATCTCACGCGTTAATGCTGATCATTCCTATATATGAAATCATTCGTCTCTCGGGTTTTATGCACATCTATACGTGCATATAAATTAGTGTAATGATACGTTTTACATATACAATTAGAAAAAATACTATATATTTTTTTAATTGAATATGCAAATATATAGGTAGAATTTTACGACTTCTGAAACGATCCTCTTATAGCAGGAGCGTTAACATTCAGACTTTTTGCATCCGTATTTCAAGCAGTTTTGTCAATAAAATTAACTAGGTAAAACTATTTTTTTTTTCATTAATTCGAAATTATGTTTAACGCACAAAGGTCCAATGAATTTCGGTATAGCTCTAAAAATTTTTATCTTTAAAATTTTTTGTTCGGTAAAAAAATACATTGAGGGAAGCGTATACATAAATACATGCAAATATACGGAAAATATAAATTTCACTATATTAATGTCACGAAAACTACTCAATTAATTTGTATAACTACGAATCATCATCAATTCTCGAGTGTATAAGTAGTTGGTTTATTATATATCATATAACCGTTACCTAACAAACATTCGCCGCGTCACAAAATTTAAAAAATAAAAAAATGATTAACTTTCTCACGGTTATTTGGTTCGAAATATTAAGCAATTATGTTTACTAAAATGCGAAGTAAATCGCTTTAATAATTCAAAATTTTCTTTCAATGTATACGTTGTAATATATAAGTGGTATACGATTGATTTAAAGTTCAGGTTTGCTATTTTTTCAAATGATTTTAATAGCACTTTCATTGTTTATAATACACACTTATTCATTTACAATCAAGCGTTTCAAAGTAAGGAATTACATTTAATTTAAGATTATAATCTTCCTCAGGTTATAGGAACTGAGAAATCATCATGAATTGGAGGTGTGTAAATTATATTTTTATTGTTTTATTATTATTATTAATTATCTTTTTTAGAGATTTAAATATACTTAGTAGATGATGTATTATTATCCTTTTCGAGTGATTTACTTACCAACCTGCTAGAATTAAAGTTTATTCCATCTTTAGCGAATAATTTCTTGCATCAAATGTGCACATAATACTTCTGTTTAAACATAATTCTTTTTACATAATCTAAAATTTATCAGTAATCAAAATGAAAATAATTTTAATAAAGAAGTAAATAAAAGTGGCGACTCTAATTTAATAAAGTGAAAAATTAATCGATCTTTGTATATAATTTAAAAAATGTATGCGCTATACATCAAGGAATAAATAAAAATGTTAAATTTACATTTGTAAACCTTGTTTATAAAGAGCACATTCTTAACAATCGACCCTCTTGGTACCTTCGAAAGGCATATTCCTAATGACGATAAACCAACGAAAACTCAATGAAACAAAGTTTATAAACGTGTATACATCATGAACGAGGAAAAACGGTAAGTTATGTATATATATATCGTCATCAGTGTATTACTCCATGTCAGCTTGGGATTTTACTCGATTGTTGTCGCGTAAGTAGCGGTGTCGAAAATCCAACCGCGGTCTTTCTCGATCGAAGACTTTTTTTGGGGTATGCACCCACGGCCCTCCTTTGTTATTTCGTCGCTGCCGCCGCCGTCGCTGCGCGGGAAAAAATGTCCCATGGGAAGAAAATGTTAGTGGGAGGATACTCGAGGCCTCGATTTCGGGCACCATTTGACGCCCGTCATTTTTCTTTTTCTCTCTTTCTTTCTTTCTCTTTTTTTTTCGCGTGGCGAACCACCCGTGAAATAACTCGCGTGCGATTTTTAAACCGGTTGATAGGTACAGTAACGCACGGTTGGTGCAACTTTTTTTGACGAGCATTTTATTTTTATCGTTTTGATGACACGTATGTGTATTTACCTTTCTGCATGGGAATTGTTGGTTTCAACTTTTTTTTTTCACGCTCTTTGTACGAAACGTTGCACGTTGGAAAGGATATGATAAATGTCAAGACTACAACGTGACGAATTTTTAATATTTGTTTTAGAATGGATCAGTTCGCACCGTGTTTGTATTTTATATCGTTTTTTGTATTTGATTGATAATCTATTTTATTGATGATGTAATGCAAAAAAATCTATATATTGTACCTAAAAAACTGATTTGAAAAATGATGCCGAAAAATTTAATAATAACGATACACATTTGAACTCGAGCTTCCCCAATATTAATTTCTCATCAAACTCTCGTGAATTACATAATATTTACATGTTAAAAAAAGCAAATGATACTAAATAAATTCGCAGACGTAGGTAAATAAATTAAAATAGCGTATAATCAAAAAGAAATTACAATAAATTTTCACGCAATCAAAATGCAATTAATCGTTACTATATAATCCTCAATTAAAAACAATTTAACAATATTTAGGTGTACCATGAGTGTATTTCCTACATGGCCTAAACATTTGTAAATACACACGAATCTCGTTACAATCAACGTAAATGCCAAACAATCAGAAAATTAAGTAAATGCTGTATATTTATACAAATTATACATTTTCGTAACTTGCAGAAGACCTCGCAAAAATTCCATTAAAACTGAAATTATAAAACAATAAATTTAAAGAGCGCGGTAAATAACTCTTATATGTTGGATCCGCAGTGCTACTAAAAGCGAACGGTTCTAATTCTTTCATTTCATCTTCCGCGAATTTTTCGAGTCGATTATCGTGCGTGATGATGCTTTTAACCCGATCATTAAAATCTCGTACGTTTGCGCCTCGGTATATTCTTGTTGTCGTTCTACCTGTAAATAGACAATGAGATAATTTTCAACATTGCGCCATTTTATCGGGTACATTTAAAATTTACTTGGCATCACTATAGGTATAACTGAGGAAATTATGAAGGAACGTAGACCGTGTATATGCAGTGTTTAAAATATTTATGTTTATTCGATGGAGATTTTTCTTTTTGTGTTCAAATGGTATCGAAGTTTATTAATGAGAAAGAGGTAAATATTACATTTTTAAGTTACTCACAGATATCGTCTAAAATATTATATTAATGAAATTAGTCGTCTATTAATTATATTACTTTTATTAAAATTTTAATTTACTCGTTCTTTCCCAAATTAATAATTCTATTAAACGTATTTTATCAAAGTAAATAATAATAAAAGGTCATTATTTTGAGTGTTTAAGTAATAATTTTATATAAATTTAGTTTGGATTTGATCTAATTTGCTACAGCTGTACAAACAAATAATAAATAATTTAGAGTTGAGTTTGTATAGATAAGGTTTTCTACATCGATCTAAAAGGGTATGTCTAGGTTAAACTTATAGAATATAGAATGAGTAACATAAGCAACCTCGATTCGAATTTCACCTTTTTATATACACAAGTAAGGTGTAGTTACGACGTATATAAAATAATTTTGTGTTCAAATATTCAGAGCGCAAAACAGATATTTATTGTAACAAATGGTAAATGATTAATCAAACGTATACACATTCGAACGATCATTTTATTTCAGCACCTATATTTTCATTTGTAAGATGTGAAAATATTAAACTATACATATACGATATATACTTATTACTGATTCAATTAAATAAGACATTTACAAATCACCCAAGTCTACTTAACCGCTCGTTTTTCACGTGCAATGCACGATATAAGTAGTGAATCAACACCCTCGTATTGGTTGGAATTAAAATATTTCATATGCATTTTCCTGCGCTAAATGTTCAAACGTTCATCATTAAACTCATCCACAGTGTAAAGTCCGGCTCGTCAAATATCGTTACGAAACTTTCTCTAAAGCTTTAGTTACAAGTCGACTCATCGAAATTGTGGCGGTTCGTGCGCTCCTATAATACAGTTTTGAAAAAAATCCCGTGGAAAGGAGGTTACGGGTTTATTGCATAACTAAGCCGTGCGCATAATGCTATTAAAAACGATATCAAACGCACTGCCGTAATAATCTCGGCTTCGGCCTATCACCTCGGATCTCGAGGGAAAAAGAAAAAAAAAATAGAAGCAGACGTTCGCGCTATCGAAAGACGTACGCCTTGTTGGAATTTCCTTTAGGATTGCAATGGGTGTAATGTATATATTATTTATTCTTATAACGTGGAATTTATATATTAACGTGAATAGCGAAATGCTCACATCCTGTGTATTTTATTAATTATGAATTAATCGACGAAAGTTCAACTACCGCGTATACGAAGAGCCTTTAATTGATATTTCGCAAAAGGCTTTCGCAAATAACTTGTATTAGAAAATTTAAAAAAAATGTGTTAGTTATAATGTTTCAATCTTACGTGTATAATAGAATCTAAATCATTTATTTCGAACGATGGCAATTCTATTGATTTTTTTTTATTACAACATCTGACACGCCTTATTGCGTTTGTTTTGAAATTATTACGATTACGTAGAAGCACTGCATCCTATTTTTTGGACGCGTGTTTATTACGCACTTTATATCTGTTGTTAATAATCAATTTTAACGAATAATCAGAAATTAGTACTGCTTGAATTATAATCTAGAATTAGAAGAAAGTACAAAAGGTTTTCTCTAAAAATTTAAATTTTGTCAAAGTATCTGAACGAAAAATTTACTCTCCGATACTACCAAAAAATTATATCAATCGCAACGCTAATACGTCGTTGAAAAATGAAAGGAACGACGATGATCTCGCAAGTGAAAAATGAAGCAAAGGAGGCGACTGTACAGACGAAGCCGACTTATAATTTCCAGCAGCTCAATTAACGGTATAGATGCGCTAATAACTTTCAAATCTCGTATGACGCGAGCGCACATACGCGCGCGTAAAAAAAATTTATCTATACCGCGTGTGTATATATACTCCACAGGCGAAATTTTATGTAAGGGGATGCATGCGAAACCGATGGTTTATTGACTAGCTCTATAATTTTCTACGATGATTTATGGTCGTTTTTTTTTAACTTTCTTACCTTTGGTGTTTGATGACTTATTTACACGCGCGTAGTCGCGAGTGGGTGTTTGAAGAATTTAAAACGAATTCGATAAGTGCAGTTGATTCTACGAAGTTTACGAAAGAATATACGCGCGGTGGAATTCCTTTTATTTCCGTCTAGTACAATTTGCATTGATATGGAAATTCATATCAATTGGGTTTTCGGCGTTGAGCTTCTTTTTCTTTGGGTTGGATATTCGTGCGTTGTTATGAAATTATATATCTACAATGAATGGGTTAATAAACCGGTAGGTAGTATATGTGTAACGAAACTCTTTAAGATAAATATACTAAAAAAAATATCTAACGATTTCATTTAAGTATTTTATTGAATGAGGTAAAAAGTATTTGGGTGTAACTAAGAAATATTAATTACAAACGAAAAAATTTTAATTTATTAGAAGATAAAGTATTTTAGATTGCTTACTTAGTTTCAAACTAATATTTTTTGTTTGCGATTTTTGTCGTCCATGCAATTTTGATTATAAAAGAAATTCGATTTTGATGAATTGTCCCAAATTGGCGAGTCAAGAGTAAAAAAACATTGTTAACTTACGTAAAGGTTGATGTTATATAGTACCTCTGAATTCCATAATAAACACAGAAATTTTTAATAATAATAATATATAATATTATTTATTTATTTATTAAAAAAATGAATGTTGATTTATAAATGATTTGTATATTTGGGATAAAAAAATGATCTTTAATATGATAAAGATATAGACTGATGACGATGAGAACATCCTTCAAAACTTCGCCAAATGAATGTTAATTCATCAAAATCGACCAAATTTATGATTAAATATTTTATTAAATTCACTAAATTTTTAAAATTATATATGTTACTAAACATTATATTACTAAACTACGCAAAACTTTAAAAATACTGACATCGCGCTTACAAAAAGAACATAAATGTAAATTTATAATATATATAACATTTAATTTATTTTGGCTTGTGAATCAGACGATATAAACTATTGTAAAGATTAACGCGTTATTTATACACGTATACACGTAAGTTTAAATCAATATAAATATACTTGACCTTATTGAGACAAGTCATACATGTATAAGTTGATTTACTATTAATTTAATGTAACTGGGTCGTGTATAAATGATGGTACAGTTTTTTGAAGATAATAACGTTAATGACAATACGGTATTTGAATAATACATCACTTTTTACGTTTATACAATTCAATAGTACGAACATAACTTGTACGAATAGAGGAATCAGCAATTTGACGATAATTCCAAAAAAAAGTTAAAATTCAGAATGATAATCTTATGTTGAGCAGGTTAATTTGAAAAAGAAAGAGTATATACATCTTTTGTAAACTCCGTTTCGAAGAGTAGAGAATATAATAATTGCATATAAAAATTTACACCTTGAAATGAAAATTACAATACCTGAAAAGCCACATGCAACATCAAAGATCGATATACAGATATACTGCAGCGGCATCTCAATAAAATAATTCTACGTATAGATCGAAAAAGTGCATTATAAGGTAGTTCGAGCTATCTTTCCAAAGCGAAGGCAACGTAAATCATCGATTTACGGTAACTCACTCAACGAGTTAACAATTCACCCGAGAAAACAATAACCCCGTACTAAAATAAAACGGTATAGTTTTGGGTTATAATACAGTGCGGTAACCTCGTACATAAGTTTTATTCTATCGTTTAGAGGCTCATACTACGTATTATATCTATATACTTTCCACGATCTTCACGTCGATGAGAAAACATATATATGTGTACGAAGACGCGAAAATCGGCGGGTGTATTTTCACGCGGGAGTCACGCGAGCATCGCGTTACATTATTATACTTTGAGAAAGCCATTTTTTTCATTCCCAATGCACATTAAGATAAAAATGTATATTGGGAAACGCGTAATGTACGTACATATATGTACACCATATATATATACGTATACTTTGACGCTACATATTATATGATGCGTTTGAGAAAGGAACGATTTTGCGGTTCGTATAGATATAATTAACTAATTTTTTTTTCTCCTTTTATAGTTGCGTCATGTATAGGTGTGTATTTTTTTTATTTTAAACGTAATTTAGATTAGCTGGTTGACGTTTATACGGGGAGATACACTTTGGATTATCGAAGGAATTAATTCTATAGGTAATGACATAATAAAACCTACGATTTTCATGTTTATACGAGTACCTGATAGTTTTTGTAGTACAGAATTGATGGCATTGGCAATTGCACGATTTTTTTTTTCAAACGCAATAGAGAAAAAAACGTCATTAAATTTGGCTCTTGATACCATTGAAACGATTGCGATAGATAAAAAAAATTCAAAGTCGCTCGAAATGAAAATAATTTTAATACACCTTTCACCTATGAGAAAGTTAAGAAAAGCGTGATTAAAATTCGCGAATACAACATGAGTAGTAGACGTTAGTAGATGCATATCGAGAGAATATCAAGACCGCGTGTCTCACTATGCTGAGTCGACTCGCTCATCCAGTTACATAATGCGTACAATATCTATACGATGTATACAGATGTCCATGTGTTGTTCGACTATCACATTGACTGCGGGAACTTTTCCATCAATTAGTATCTCGTTTTGAGCTGCGAATACATCTGCACATAGGTTTTATGACTTTATTTTAATATATAATTTATATTTGTATTATTCGCATATTTATTATATATATGTATATATACATGCTTTATCTGACAGTGGCTCTTTTTACTTATTATAGTTCGCTCGTATAGAATTTAGAGGTTTATTGCTCATTTGAGAGGTACAATGTGCAATTTATAAATGCATTTATCAAATTACGAGAATATATATTTGTGGCTATTGTTATTTTATATGGCTTTTAGTGTTTTACGATTTTTTATATACGCGCTTCTTTTGTTGCACACGTTTTTTTTTCTTTTAATTTTACTTCGTACTTTTATTCGATAATGGATATAAATAATTTCTTAAACTTATAAAGTAACAGCTGTACTCGCTGATTGATACTCGTAGCGCCAAGTCTTCGTTCGTTAAATTTAAATTAAACGCAATGTTATACAATAAAAAGCAAACAAAATGTTTACAGGTTGCCATAAAATTAAAACAATAACTCAGAAATTTTCTTTCTCTGCATACATAAATGTACATGTATATATATATATATGTAGCATCGGTAATAACGCGCCACATAAAAGACGATGAAATCCCGTATATCAATTTACACGTAAACGATCCAGCATAATCTTGAGAACAATATTCATCGGAAAGACATGTACAACCTGCTCAGTTGGCCCAGAAACCCGAGTTTATTATTAAGAAATAGACAATCAGTTATTTTCATACAACGCCTTATGGATGTGTAATAGATATATATTTATGTATATAAAACAGACAACAAAGGTCATAAATTTCCCCATCCAATCGACCGAATATAATAAACCGATGAAGCATCAACGAAATATCCCGGCATTCTGCGATATCAGCGAATCATCGACTCAATGAATTAACGTTACACAGGTAGATGAGGTATATAGGACGAAAAAAATAATCATGCACCACCCATTTACTCCTTCGTTAACTCTTTCGCTCTCTTTTCGGATCCGAAATTATATTTTGTAACAAGTCCAGTTACATCACGCGTGGAAGGGAAATATAGTTATTATAATAAGGTTTCAATTTTTATAATTGTGTTAAAGAGACAATTTTTCTTCATCAAATATTTAAAAAATTTTGCACATATCAACGAGATGTTTAAAAAAATACTTACATTTTATGAATATTTACAAAAATAGACGAATTATAACGTAATTCAAAGTTAGTAAACGTGACCTTTACCATCCCTCCATAAAATCAGTAATTCTACATTAATACTCGGATACATTACATTCCAATAATTACTTCATCTTATGCACCTTTTATTACAATTTTACAACATCGCAATTCCTCAATAACATTGCGATTTAATTCTACATTAAACTACTATAAGCCATACGTATATACGCTTCTATATACGCAATCGTAAAATCTAACACATTCTCAATAAACGAATTCGCGCCCCTTCGAAAAAAAAATAGAAAAGGATATCTTCGCGTGTATTAAATGTGATGATGAAACGCAAAGAATCGCATCAGACACAGAGAAAACAATAATCGAGAGAATGAAGAAGTCGGTACCCTGAGGATAGTTTTTTTTTTTCCGGCTTTATCGAGCAAGCCCGATCGGGGTCCGTCCGTCGTAAATAAACGGCGTAAAAAATAATTTTATTACCGCAATTACGGCGCAACGCGCGCTCAAGAAGCATATAGATATAGTTTTGCGCGCGTGTCGAAAGCGGAGTTTCCATGTTAACGTAACGAAAGGGCTGATACTGCCTCGCCCCTGTATACACCAAGAGAACCGAGTAAAAAATTAGATGAAGAATCTTCGGTTTAGATCGTGATTATTATATATGCTTATGGCTCTAAAGGAATTTTAGGGATGGCGAAACAATTTGACGGTTTAACTTTTGAGATCGCGCGAACCGTTTTTATTGGTATTCGTTACGTTATGTAGAGTAAATTTTCAAGTGCTAACTAATTTTATTAGATTTGAAATTTCTATTTTATATTCGTGTTGCTATATATATATTTTCGGATTAAACGATTTCAACATTGTATGAAAATTATACGCTCTTAGCATCGAAATAAATTTTTACTATGTTATACTCATGTATAAAAGAGTCTTTACGTACTTTCGAGGCATTGACTTACATCGCAATAATATATAATACGTATTATAAACAAAAACACACCCTTCCCACACCTATGTCGAATAAGTCTCGTATATATATATGTACATATTTGATAAGAAAAAAAAACGCGAAAATAACAATAATTTTGTGCTCAATATTATATAGAAGGAAAATCTCAAGAAAAATATTTATATATAAACGAAGGTACATCATATATATGTATGTATATATATAAACAATCTCTGATGAAATAAAAATCCTTTGTTGTCTATAATTAAAAGTATTAAAATAATTGAAGAATCTTCTACTTGCGTTGCGTAAAAACTATAACTCGACCTTTCATCAAATTATTTATCTCTTTTACTTAAAAACTCTTCACACAATTTAGTATTTACATAAACACAGATTCTTACAAAGAAAAGAAAAATGTAATAACAAGCGATATTGATATAAAGAAAAAAATTCAGCACATGGTACTCTAAAGACGAATATATCTTACGTAAGAAAATTACTTAGTATAAACGCAATAAATATTAAAATCACTCGGAAACTAACTTTCATCCAGGTGAGCAATAAAAGTGTCCCTCGGCAATTATCGCACGCGGTATTCCTTAATTTACTGCCTAACCTTACATCGTAATGACCCGTAATAATCAGATCTCGATTGCAAAACTATTTTAAGAATCTATTTCATAAGCGTGTAGGTGCAAATTGATTATATATACATCTATGAAATGTATGTTCATGTTTAATGTGTACCTTTGAGTGTTCGATATAAAATACCGTTTTACCAACGTATCGTGGAAATGTATATTTTGAGTACTTATATACCTATATGTACGTAAATTCTGCACACGAAAATTTGAATAATCGCGCGCTTTCGTAATTATACGAGATATGCATCTTCTCTCGGATGTGAGATCGAAGCAATTCTTCCCTGTATTTATAACTTTCGTGTGTTATTTATTATCGGGATAAATTATTCGATTGATAATAATATTTGGATGTATGGTATTTTTATGGACCTAAGCAGAGGTCCGCAACGTTACTTCTTCTCACGGTGCATCTCTGATAAGGACCTGCAAGCTGCGTCAGTTATAGAGTCCGAGCGACGAGTGCGAAGACGCTCATAATATAGTCAGTCTCACGTTAGATTATGTTAAGGACAGAAGTGTTTAAATAAATGCTAGTATAATCGTCACGATACTTATTCAATTTACCACACCCGCTCCCAATATATCCTATTGGTAAGAGAACCGATACCTTTACGCCCGTAACAGGTATATATATTTTCAATATTTATTTTAACATTTATTGTTTGCACATCCATTCGTACATCAATTCCGTGTACATCTACAATTTAAAAATCTGTCGTTATTGTAATTTTATTGTTTTTTTTATATTTTAATTATTATAATTGATATGTAATCGCGTTTTCAGTGAGGTATAATTGCATGTACGTATTGATGTTTACTTATTGAAAATTATATACACATGGATTTTTAATTGTCTATATTCCATTCCAATAAATATAAATATTATTATAATAATTATGTACACAAATATTTAAGTAATCGTTTATTCTTATTAATATGTTTAGTTTACGATAAAAATAAATTACACGCAAATAAAAAGGATACAAAATAAAAAAAATTAAATTCTTCACCGTACGTCAAATATTCCAATATTTTAATCTATAGAAATGTTAAATGCTCGGGGATACTAAATTATTACTTTAAACTTTTATAGTCTCGTCTCGAACTATTTTATATTTATTACTGTAGTTTGTCGTTTTACTTGTTTACACGCTAAACATCTAATCCTGATCAAGTTACTAAAATATTACATTTTATGTTAATAAGGCTATGCATAACTTTTGCAATAATAGCATTTTTTATATTGTTCATAAAACAACGATGAACAAATCGGCGATGTAGCCACTAAAAAAATCATCTTAATTATACGTATTACAATATATATAATTAAATTAAAATTTCACGATAGATTATAATGTGACGTAGTAATTGCATTTTAATCGCTTGAACATTTGTAATAGGTTCACATATTGTGCTGCGATTCATCATTAACTCGCAAATTATTTTTGTTTTAAATATATCGACCTCTATGCACATGTTGAACTGATTCTCATGTAATTATTATATCGTTGAAAAAAATGTTTTTTATATCATTTGATTCGCGTATTAAACATTTTGATTGATTTTAGGTATGAATATATATATATAATGAAGATAAAAGTATTGAATAATTACGTGGCAATAACAGTATTAATCCACCTACAAACATTTTTAAGAAAAATATAGATACGTGTAAAAAGGCAATTATGCCATTTTAAATTCTTTTGATACGCTGAGAGATATTATATTATGTTAAGTGCTACTTTCATTCTCAAGTACAGATAAATTAAGATTTTGACAGTTTATAACTCATCGAAGTAGTGTTGGTCCAACTATTATATATTTTATGCCTTTGAAAATGAAATATAATAAACACTTAATATAGTTATTAAATAACGTAGATATTTAAAAATCCGAATTAATTTGTCATCTAAAATGTACATTAAAAAGAAATATAAAATAACGATTGATGTTTATGTGACTATTTTAGTTTGAATGCTAATAGACGATTAACTGATGAAAAAACTGATGAATTAATGATCAACAAATATCTGAATTCAAACCATATAAAGAGCAACTGATTAAGAACAATACCATAATGATCTTACTTCATTTAGTTGATAGGAAAAAATGATAATAAATGTAAAACTATTAAGACAATTTAAATGTCAGTAATCGTGAAATTGTATTTTTTTTTATAAATAATGAGAAAATGAGATAATGAAAAAGCTGTTGGAAACAACGTCCATTACTAGTACTTTTATCAGGACATCTTCATTTTTAAAGTTACGACCGACAAATTGCCCCGCTCCGATCGAACGTGCTGCAACTCTTATTTTATCGCTAGAAATTTTCATTACTTCATCGTAACATATTTTCAGAAATTGCGGCATTCTTCAATAATAACATAGTTATTTTTTTCTCTCTTTCTCTCTCATCCTCTCTCTCTCTTTCTCTCTATTTCGAACACTATTATTAAACATTTGTATTTGTATTTGTTACGGCGAGTTTTTAAGATATAAAGTATAATAATTTCGTAAATTGTATAATTGCACTGGATTATTATATTTTTTTAATTATATGTACATACATATGATTGAGTAAATAATGTTCTTTTGTTTATTGCAATATCAACAATAAAATGCATTTTTTTAACACGTCGGTTTAATATATACCGATAGGCATATATATCATACAAGTTTGATTAGCAAAATTGTACCTGTTAGATTAAAGATATAAAAATTAATTTATGTTGTAGAAGATATAAAGCCACAAAGGTAACTTTATATCCTAGAAAATCTCATCCCTACGGTCAAACTATGCAGAGATCTCTTGAAACAATGTGATCTCGACGCGCGTCCTCAAAGATCGTGTTGCGCGCGCGCGGGAGAAATTGACTCATCTAAGTTTTAAAAAATGCGTCGATCGTGAGCGCTTTCTATATTACTTACATACCCTTTGAATGTATATAGGTTCATTTTATATATTATATACATATATTTCTTTTTTAGATCCACGCCTTTTGCTCTCGTTTTATATACTGTGCGGGATTGCGAAATGTCTGTCATTGTTAAAAAGGCGCGTTCTATATCGTGTCGAAATTCACGAACGTTTCGGATTGATGCGTGTGAAGTTGTACAGGTATTGTATGCATATAATATTATAATATATATTAATCTAATTGGTTAGTTGATAGATGTCATTGCGATTGTAAGTAAATCTGGATTTAAATTTCAAGATATAATTTATTTTCGATAAATTTTAATATCATAAAATGGATTGAAAATTTAAGCTATACTGATTATTCTGTACGCAAGCGAATACAACAGTAGAAACACAAATTATGTACGTAGTATTTGGAAATATACGTAGCATGGAACTACGTAGAATGTTGATTTTAAGATTAAATTATTTTGCAATTTATTTTTTTTTTTATTAAAAAAATGTTTTTTTTTTTCATAATTTTAATCAACCCCACGGTGTATTGAGTAAATGTGCATTATTTGTTTGTATGCAAATGACTATAAAAGTAATTTCGATATCTAAAGAAAGCATTAAAATCATAATTTTAACGATCTACACCTATAAATTTAAATAAATATTGGATACGGCAATTATCTTTTGTAATTGTGAAATGCGGCAAAGTAATAAAAGTCAATTACTTTTCTCGATTAACGATAATTAAAATCTCTTCCGGTGACGGATAAATCACATTTGTCTGTGCACATGCATAAGTATGTGTGTATCTTGCGAGAAACGTTTTGAATTTACACACTTGAATAAAGACCGAGGCATATATAATAACCGCACGTGAATTTAATTTTTATTCGTTATTACTTATTAGCACTGTATACGATATGTGCATCAATAATGGCTTTGAAACTAGTTAAATTCGTCGGTTTATTATCTATTTATTGCTATAGATTTAACCGTTTCACGTGTGCACGCTCATTATTGACCGAAAAATTACTTAATTTACGTAATATTCGGTATAGTACCGTGTGTCTGATGTGTATAATACCCTTAATTACTCGCAAATCTGAATGAAAATTTATAACCGAATGTTTCCCAGTCCCGAATTATGTAAAATGTTGAATTATAGAAAAATGTGGATATTGAATAAAGATACTTTTTGATAAATAAATAAGTGGATGCGCAAATGTATAAATCTTAACCGACTATGCGCTTGTAAAATTGAAATTTTTCGTACGTAACCACGGGGAGAAGCAACAAATAGGTTATTTATGTAAACTAGTCAGATTTTAGAGTAATTAGGAGTTAATTATCTTTAATTCTCAATGACATAATTATTACTTAATTCGTTTTACAAACGAAACGAGTCCGGGAACTCTCAACTTGTATCGTGGGAACAGTTTTAACCGAGTGACAGTTCCATTGTTACTTGGTATATATATAATATATGGATATATATATATATATATACTGTTATGAATATATCAATGTAGATGAAATCTC
The DNA here is from genome assembly GCA_026168455.1 of Theocolax elegans. Lineage (NCBI taxonomy): Eukaryota > Metazoa > Arthropoda > Insecta > Hymenoptera > Cerocephalidae > Theocolax > Theocolax elegans. The sequence goes on along the minus strand of CM047427.1, from coordinate 76,477,328 downwards.
GAGATATATTAACTTATGTATCATATTATCCACCGAGAATTTATCAAATTATTTTATTAAGATCGTGAAGCGACAACCATGGCACATTTAAATACAGCGTCAATTAATGTGGGGAAATAAAATTTTCTTTCAACTACGCGTTAAAAATGTTAAGCTACAAATGACCAAATTTTAATTTATTTGACAATTCGACTAAACTGACTGCATATTAATATATTTATATATAAAATATTTCTTAAAAAAGTGAAGCAGACGTTAATCTTAAAATTTATTTAACGCTCTCAAGTTACTTCAAAAACTACTCGTTAAAACTTCATAATAACTTTAGATAATACAAATTCGTTAATCAATCAATGTTTTGATAGAACTTTTTTTTTCCGTTTCGAATAGAAAACTAAAGACGTCTGCGTGTAATTTGCAAACCGAATGATTTAACGATGCATCATAAGCGTAGTGCATCGATGTAGCAACGAATCCCACAGTTCTTAAACTCCGATTATCTAATAGGATTGTAAGTAGCTCGCAGGTCTACACAGCACAATACAATCATGTGAGAAACGGCTTCTGACCGATCTCAACGGCTAGATATACCGATGTGTTTCAAATATCTCAAGTATTTAGGCTGTTTTTCTCTAATTTTACCATGTTTGTTTTATGTAGGTTACACTAAATATTCATTTTTTGTATTTTTTTTTATAAATGTTGGTTCTTTTTATTTTTATTTGATTTTAAATGAGAATAGAAGTTATATATATATATATATATGGTGACTTTAATTCATTCAAACACGTGCTTCACCGACACAATGCAATATACTTTGTCATGCTTTTATGGAATGATGTCTTAATAAGAGATGTCATTTTCATTTACAAGGAATCGAGTGTATTTACTTTCTGATTTTATAGTATTAAGAAAACCATAGTCACTTGAAGCATAAAAGAACAAGAAATAAATATATCTAATACAATTAATAATTGTAATAATAAGGGAATAGTTTCAATAATTATAAGATTACAGTTTCTGACAATATAAATGTGGAAAATATTTAAATTGGTATAAAACTGGCCGTTAAGAAAATATCATAATGCGAGTATAAGTTATTATTTTTACTTTACGAGAAAGTAAAAAAAAGTCTTAAAATTCACACCGCTTTCTCTATCTGCGTGTACATCGATGCCTCTTTTTATTAATTAAATCATACGCAATAACGATATTTTATCAATTAAACGTCGTCACTCTATTATAAATCACGTATCTCAACGTTTGACTAATTACATACGTAATGTGCATAAATAAAAAAAATTCTTAAAACATTGTTCGAGCATCCATCGGATACTGCAATTACACGTTTAATCAAACAACCTTTTAACGCGTCAGTATAATAAATAACGAATAATTATCAATAAACACGCGTATCCTATCATTAATCACCAAAATTTTTCGAATCGATCGTCTAACATAAATCCTCCAAATATAACTAATCATTATTTCGTAACGTATATCAAACTATAAAATTATAGTACGATCAATCGTATCCAATAACTTACCCGACCTAGTGACATAACAAATTGCAGATGAGTTTCGTAATTCAATTAAAAATAAAAAATAGTAAATTCCTATTAAATATACTTGTCGAATGTACACAGCGAACAATCGTGTCTTAAATCCCTATGCAAAAAATAGCGAAGAAAAACAGCTGAGGATTGGGTGTCGTTGAGAGAATAGAAAAAAAATGAGGTTCTTTTCCACTTGACGCGGAGAAAGGAAGAGAGAAGCATAATTGAATGTGTATGCGATAGAAAGGATGAGGCTACGTTTCCCCTCTTGTGTAAAAAGAGAAGGTTGCTCTTGATTTACGTGATTGTGGCACGCCTCGTGTGGATCGCGAAAACTCCATGGTTCAATGCACTGTACGGTTACGGTACATTCTTGACTTTTGCAATCTGACATTGACACTTGGCTATAAATTGCAATTTAATGAATTTCAAAGTGTTGTGTTTTTTAAACTTTATACAATATTATTTCAAATAATGTCTAATATTTCGTTTAAATATTTTTTTAATTCGACTTATAATAAGATGACCACGTAGTATTGTAGAAAGCATTTTAATACTGGTAAAGCGGATACAACAGAAACGACAACTATAACTTTGCACAAGATATAAAGAAATGGTGAAAAATCAATTAGAAATAGTGTTAGTGTGTCGAATAATACGTCCATGCGCTTCTTTCGTTTGGTTAGAAAACAAAAGGGTGCATATAACTTGAAGAATCGTTCGTAATATATGTTTATGTTTCATCGTATTTTCTGTATATCTTTAATACAGTATACCTCTAAATAATCCAAATATATTAAAAACAAATATTTTGCTTTACGGTATACAAGTACATAGCTATAACGACATAATAGCAATATTGCGATGTTATACAAAATAAAAAAAATAATTCGGAAGTTTAAGTTGAGATCAGAAACTACGCTTTCCATATGGTTGATATTACGTAATAATATTCACCAGTGGGTGGTTTCGTTCGTTAGATAACTACAATGTAAAATCCCTGCGGGGTTTCTATACATTGCTAAAATACCAAATGGTATTATTAGCGCAGTCGTAAAATTTCAAGACGAATTTACATCATGAATTTATGTAGCTGGTTATGCACCTATATATATATATATATATATTACTTATGTCATTGACAGGCAATACCTAATTTACGGCGTACAGGATGAGTTTGTAGATTTGACCTACATTTGTATTAGGAGTAGTTTATTATCGATAAAAGTTTTGTGTTATTTTGTAATCGTATATATTTACTTATGTTTTAATAGACATATTATTACACGTAAATAAATATTAAGTCAGTTAACGTTATACGTTTAGAATAATATTACCAATGATTTCAATTAGTTGAACGGTCATTGTTATTGAAACACATTTCTCAATCATAAGGATTGCAGATTATAGTATGTGAATATTTTTATTTTGGTATTAATAAATTGTGTTTTGTCAAAATCTATTCATTATTAATATATTAAAAAAATGTTATTAACCATAACTCAAAGCAAAAGAGAAGTAAAAAAAAACTGTAAAGATAGTATGAATTAGATAGAACCTACGTTAAAAATATACAAGGAGAAAAAAGTTATAGTTAACCCTATACCTATCATTACAAAATTTAACCTTTCGTACATAATCTCATTCTTGATCGACGCATCCATTACATAAATCCTGTGCAGTAAGACACTGTAATCATACGGTTTTCCTGAAAAACCACAATCTCTCGTTTGAGAACGAGAAGAAAAGATTGATATGCATCCGGATGAAAATCTTATGGTAAAGAAAAAAAAGATATTACTATAATGACATAAATACCTGTGCGCTATACGTTGGAATTGAATATCATCAGCTGCTGACTATTGACATAAAAGGGATTGGGCGGTTTTTGCGTTCCGAGAAATTCAATTATCCATTTCTTTGTTCCTAAACGAGGCATAAATATAAATCTTGATTGTCAATGACGAATGACGAAAGGTTTTGGAATACGTACATACATTGCTATAGACATTGATTTTTTAATATGTTCTTATACGTTTTATTTTTTTTTTCAACTGTCTGTCCTCTATTTCATACACCTTTTTTCTCAAATGGAATTACGGCGTTAGCACCTGTAATTTGCACACGCGAGATCGTGAGACGCGTTGCATTTCCTTATTTTCACCTGAATTTTATCGACCAAATGCATGCATGCACATGTCTATAGATCAATGATGCCGATGATAAGTTATATCAACATTCGTGATGAATCACTCTTTATATAATAAATTTACATAATTTTAAAGATTTTTGACACTGCACCGTATAGATCGATTCCGATAACGATTATGACCATAATTACTTTAACGAGTACAAATCGAGTAACGAGAAAAAAAAATTATTATTGTTAAATACATTAAAAATTTGTTTATTTACACAATTTGTCTATTCAATTCCTTAACATTAAAAGGTTTTAAACTTTCTAATAAATTACTAAACTATATTTTTATTTATGTCATTACAGCAGCTAATTTGCAAGAACATTTATAAATGTTTTATTTTGTTTAATATTTCACTTAACCACCATTAATTATGTAATATTTTTGCGCAATATTATATATTTAACATGCATATGAATGAATTGCGAGTACGTATAAAAAAAATTGGTGAGAAAAGTTATTCGAAGTTTATAAATTAAAATTCTATAATACTAATTGAAAATCGCAGGTTGTAATAAACACGAAATACTTTGGTAATAAAAATGTTTACAAAATTGTTTATTACAATACATCGATTACATTCTACAAACTGCGTTAACAACAAAAATAAAATGTTAATCCGCACGAACTAATTAATAGTTTAACGAAACAATACCAATATGTATATTATATTCGATAATTAAGAAAAAAGCACGTTAATAACCCTAATTATTATAAATCGAAAATGAAATATGTGTATAGCACACCTTGTAAGTATAGATCTAACGCTCATCGCAAATTCCCACGTCAATTTTGGGGTTAATACACCTAACGATAATCGATTGATCGTCCAATCTTATAATAATTACACTTTTGCAATTTTGAACGCATGCTCGTCGGTCGGGTAAAAGCAGTTAGTCAAAATGCAAACATCGATTTTGAATGATCAGATTCGCTTGTATTAACCGTGTCAGTCGCGTAAGGAATCCCATGCAACCTATTAAACTCTGAACCATAAAGTCGATTAACTTTACAAGCCCGCATTTACGTAACGTGCGTGGTGTACGTCTGCATGCAGACACACACACAGAGGTATAATACAATCCTGACAAATTAAGAGATGGAAAAGTGAGTTTTCACGGAAGATGATTGAATTCTCACATAGTGATGTATGGAACGTGCCAAGTAAGATTTTTCATTATTAATACAGAAAGTTACCTATATTATTATAGTTAAAGAAAGAAACAGCATAATTAAAATAATCGGTAATCATTGGTTAGTTCGTTTTAAATATACTTTACGAGACAAAGAACCAAAATGAATAATAAATTCCTATACAAGTTTACAACTTAATTCATAAAAGTTTCTCGCTCGCGAAAAATGATTCAGAATTACGCGAGGGCATAGCACCATTCGAGTCGCGCGCATTCCTACTAAATTGTTATAGGTACGTATATATACGTTGCGCACTTTTACGGCAAGCCCACTGACGAGCATCTATACCGCACACCTGTCGATTTCGATTCTTGTAAGTAATTGAAAACCACCAATGTACACAGGTACATTATATATACGTGTGTGCGCCGATGCTCGGGATTTCGAATTTGACTTTAACAGATATATATTTTGTGTAAATCGATCGGTAACGACGATTGAGAAAATCGTGGCTTTCGTCATTTTATTTTTGTTTACTCATCGTATTGTGTACACAGACAATGAATGGACCTATAACTTTCGAAATTTTAACCGATTATTGCAACTGAAGATTTCTTAGATTTTTGGGTGATCGGATAGGTTGTATCGGTATGCGCTGTCTGTATACCAGTCAATTGTTTATGAAAAAACTTTGCGAAATCATTTTCGAGTTTTGAAGTTTCTTTTTCGATCGAACGGTTATAATTTACGTGTAAAATAATGAGTAATAATTTACTATAGACGAAATATAGCAAAAATGATAAAAACTGAATTTACCATTATTACCACCATGAAAAGAAATGTGCATACAAATTTTATTACTCAACGAAGTATAGTAAAAAAAATAAATTTATTGTCGACTTCGAACGGTAAAGCTTGATAAATTATTTGCATAATAAAAAAAAAGGTATAAATACAGAATGTAAATAATACACATATGAGCGCTAATTAAAGAACGTCTACAATCAATACCTCGGAAATTTCAGCTTAAAGAAAAGAAGAAGAAAAAAAAAACTCCGAGTCGACAATTACAAAAGCTCGGACTATAAGCTCACCGAGAGCAAGTACAAGTATATAAACTGGCGTAATCGTTACTTATAGCTATATACGTTTGTACACACAATGAAAGGGGAATATTTATTAGCGAGGTACGTCACGATTTAAACATCTTTCTTCTTTCGAAAGATTCGCGGTTGCACGAGGCGTCTTTTGTGCGAGCAAACGGGAGCATACTTGCTTCCTGGTATATGTAACGAATGCTTGCTATTACTGTTGTAACGCTTCTGTATTGTTGGTTTTTCGTACATTTGATTGTTTCGTTTACCATTTAAATGGCAGTTAATCAAATTTTTATTTCGATAGTAGGATGATTGATTCACTTACATTTTTCTTTAATCATGCTGATTGAAAGAATACGTTAATAAATATATTACGTTAATTATTTATTTTATTATGAGCTTTATCTTACGGTAAAATAGTGCGGTATCTTAATTTGAAGAATGTTTAACTCTAAAATTGTATTGATATTCTTATTTGAGTACTCTAGGTCGTTAAAATTCAACTACTCCAATTTTTCAGTACTAACAATGGATATTTCGAATTGCTAATTTTACGATAGAATCGCAATAAATTTTGACATCAATTTTTGTATACGTATGTTTTCATGGTACTTAAATGTTATTGCAGCAAACTCTATATGAATGTACTTAAATGCTGCATTAATAAAAAATTGTAAACTAATGTTAAAAACCTAGAATAGTCATAGGAAAGTATAAAAATAAAATAGAAAATACTTGAATTCTTAGAAATTTTATAAATAAATATATTGTTTTGTGGAAAAGTGTATGGTTCATAAGGTGTACGAATCTAAATTTGAAATTGAATATTTCGAAATTGAAAACGGGTCATGTGGTGAATTATGTTATTGAAGCATATTCAACCAGATTTAAAATAATTTATAATGCCGTAACTAATCGAATACATAGTTATTTTAACTAAATACTCAATAAAATAGTGTAATATAATATAGTATGCAAGAATTGATACACAAAATATGACTTTAAAAATAAATGCCTTCCCACGCAAAGAATTTACGGACTGCTCCACATTATTCAACGAGTAAGAGAAAATTGAAAAGTTGTAGAATTTACATGTTTTGTAAATTAAAAAAATTATTGAAGAGTAAATCGAAATTTTTAAACGAAATCGAACAAATCCTGAAATGCATCACTCTTACTCGTAGGAAGAATAAATTAAATTCATTAAAACCGAGAGAAGACGCGTAAAGATGACACTTGACCATAAATAACAAGTAAAAACGAAAAGAAAAAATAATCGGAAGCATACTCGATTAGGATTTCTTCGGATCAAGCCAATTTCCAAGCTCGTAAATCTGCAAATAAATAGAAGGAGGAGTTTAGCGGTATGCATCGTTTGCGAAACTCGGATAATGGATGTCGCTTCGTATATATGGGGATCGGTTTTTCGATTATTGGGCTTCGTGATACCCGTCGATCTTTTTTGCTTGTATAAAAATATATATACGTTCCGAACAATTTTACTATCTCGTGGACAATTCGTGTATTTGGGTTAAAAAAAAAACAAAAAATTTATCCATTACAGAGATATGCGGCATTGTGTCGATTGAGCAAGGTTACAGAGTTCGTAATGCGGGGAAATCAATTCGTATACCTTTATACCCGTTATATTAAAATGTAAACTTTCGTCTGAGTTGAGATGATGTTTATTAGGTTGGGCAATAAATTTTCCCGTTGTTATAGAAATTGAAATGTGTAAGTTGATATTTCACGTAAATGGACTGTAATTTTCTTATTGTGAGTTAAGTAAAATATTGTGCAGCTTCACTATTTCAGAGCGTATAACATAATTTAAATTGCGCGTAAAAGATGTAAATCGATAAACAATAAAATTATTAATAATGTAGACGCAAACCTATAAAAAAAAACGAATTATGAACTACAACGCGAGAAAATTCAACAATTTGAAACGCCTTGACGTTAACAAATTTTCGCGCAGCTTGTACGTAAAAGCAAAAAAAAAATTAATAAAGGAATTTCGTACAGCAATGAAAAGATTAATCGTTGAAAATCAGTCATCTCGTGTAGCACGCAATCTATTTTCACAGGGAACACAGCGATCACCCACGCTCACCAATCAAAAAGGCAAATCAAGAACCAAGAAGAGAAAAATATATAGCAACGCATGTCGTTCACTCGGTGAAAGAGCGCCGGCACTTAGATTGCGCAAAATTAGTGTGTCTTCCCATGGGTCAACCCCGCGAGCGCTCCGATTTTATCCCGTTATACATACCGCGTGAGCAATTTATTTTACATTTTGCAAATCGATCACGTAAGACGTATTATAGGAGGTGCAGTTTATGATCATCCCAACATTAGTTTTTTTTTAACTTTATTTTATTTTTTCTTTCCCTGTATATCTGTACGAAATTATTACATAAGATTTTTTGAATATACGTATATGTATAGGTAGATTATCATTACATCTACGTTGTATACAGATAGTGCCGATTAGCGTTTTAAATTTTATCTTTTTTGTTATCATGGGTGTTATCATTTTATTGCCAAGAGTTTTTGTTACTTGGAACAACGGGTGATGGCATTACATTTTGTGAAAATTCAATGAATTTGTCGCATGTGTGTACGTTGTTAATATTTATGAATCATCGGTCTACAGCATAATCATCTCATATATATATTTGATGAATTCAGAAGATAATTAAGACTGTACATGTGATGCAGTAACTAATGTGATTACCGAAAAAATTGTCCGTTAAGTGTAACGGAAGTCGAGTCACTGATACGACGTTTCCATCCTGCAATGATATTACGTTCTGCTGAGTCGATGCAACGACGGGCCCTATATAGTCAGTTGTCCGTTTTGTCACCTTTACTAAACGGACGTCAATTCCAACTCGGTAATAAACTTGTACATCCATGTTACTAAATATTGCTCATTACCTCTTTTTAAGTTATTGCATACCTAAATTAAATTTTCTATTCAATTTGTACACAAATAACCGTGATAGATACATTATTTAATTAATTCAATAAAAACATAGATTACAGCATTATCTTATCATCGATAATTGGATTTAGTTATAAATTTGCAGTATCTCAACCTGTATAGGATACATCTAGATTGTGCCACGCATTTTGATATACACTAAATTTTAATAAAATTGATAAATGAATAATATTAATACAAATCTATTATATGTATACTATTGTGTACTTAATGCATTTTTAAGGATTTTTTTAGAATTCGTTAAATAAATGTGTATGAATTTTTAACCAACTTTGCTAATCTACAATAGGTATACGTATATAAAAAATAAATATCGTGTCATTGTATTTTAACACTAATCGTACGATTGGATATCAAATAATAAAACAGAAATAATAAAAATTTTGCAAGATAATAAGATGGTAAATGTTTACTTTTTCCAAGTACACGTGTCCTCAACTTTGTGAACTAAATATCTCTATTATTTATTTTTATCAATTACTGCATCCACATATAAAAAAGGTATAATATGCGCGCATTTTTATAACAAATATATTTTTATTTAATAAAATATTAATCCTTTCGTATATAATTACATGGTGATACACCTATACGTAAAAGAGATTAATGAATCCTAATAACATGCGATAGAAAATGTAGGTACATAACTTTTGTATATGTATATATAATCATGTTTCATTAAACCGTACTGAAATTAATAATTGATAATTGATAATGGATTCGTTAGTATACTTTTACGTACCTTAGTAAATCCTGTACTAAATACAGTTCTTTACACTTAATACTCGAACGAGAAACATCATTGTAAACATTTACTATCAGAATTTTATTAACGCGAAATTTGTAGCGGTTTAAAAATTGCAAACCAAACAATATTACCATTACGTATTGCGGTAAATCAAATGAGTCCATCAATTTTACTCGAGCAAACGTGTATTTTAAATTATTCGAAAACATTGAGTATATTTTCCTAGCAAAAGAAAAAATCCGACACGACTTTCAAAAACAAAAAAAGTCAAAACAATTTATTCCAGTATACAGTGTGGTTGCGTAGTACGAATGTACAATGATCATATTTCAAAGAAATATTAATTGAAAAGCAATGTCCAAATATTAATAACTCAGTGTGCATCTCAAGTAAATTTCGACACAGAGGAATAATAAAAAAAACCCGCATATACATGTATATCTCTCTTAGTTAAAACATTCTTCACAAGGTAAATATTGCGTTTTTTTATGTCTATATCATTTTTCATGTACGTATTTGCAATGTAAATGTGTACGTATATATATATTCGATAATTTTTCGAAAACTATGCGTGAGAGAGAAATGAATTCGCTCAAAGGGGGGTTCGTTCGAATAAAAGTTGTGCACAGTGACCCAAATGATGCCTCACATCTCATTAGTCAAGAATACTTTAAACTTGTTGGTAATAAATCGTATTTTCTAATTATATACCTAGACGAAACACCTACACGTTCATCGATCGTAAAACGGAGCATTTGTACTTGTATTTATTAGTCGTAACGCGATTTTGTAAGCAAAATATGTGAAGTAACTTAAAAAATAATATATATTTCTCCAATGATTATGCATATATATATATATACACATGCACGTGAATTATGAAACTATATATTGTTTTATTTAACTATGCATTTTGAAATTTCAATAGCGTCTCTTTGTTATTCTCGTACAAAAAATAAGTCAATTACTGTCTGTTTAAATTTTTTATCTATTGTTTTTTTTTCTTTGTATTTTATTTGCGTATACCTGCGCTCTTCGGTAAAATGTATACGACGAGATTTCTACCGTTCGGTGAATATATATATTTTGGATATAATTAAGTATGTTATAAAATTTTGTAACGGGACTAATAAATTTATAGTGTGTGTAACACATCTTAAAATTAAATGTATTCATATTCTAAAAGTTAATAATAAATTTTTGTTACATTTAAGTATTACTGATCATATGAATTAAACAAAACTCGTTAATTCTTGCTAATTTAAACATAATGTCATGAAGACTTTTAATCAATATACGTATGTATTTTTTAATGGATATAAAAAAAAGATTATATTAAATTACATTGATATAATTACGAATGCGCGTTCAGGTAGTGACTTACACGAAATTTACCAAAGATTTATATTTATTTATTTATTGTTTCAACACCAATGCTTTTATATAATTATAATTACAGAAGTTGTAAAAACTAAAAAATTCGAAAGCGTCGCAGTATTGTGTACAGAAGAACAAACATAAAGGACACAATTTGCTATTTTATCAGTAACGACATCGCTTTATCTTTTAATCAGCGTTGGACACTTTTCCTACCAGCGAATCGATACAGTATACGCGTCAAAGTCAAGTATTGCTCATTCACGGTTTTACCCTAATAAAGAATAGTAAAGTTTAGCTCATATGCTTCAAAATGATTTATTGTTCAATAAGAGATTAAGGTGGTGAATTTTAGTGAAGTGTTTTATTTTATATGGAAAGTGATTTTCTTGTAAGTGGGTGCAAATTTAAGAAATTTGATATTAAACTCTGTGTAGTGAATCATACGATAATCATGCGATATACGAAACGATAAATTTAATTGCTCAATCAAATGCAATATTTTGAAACTATAGGATTTAAAATTTATGATTATTATATATATGTGTATATATAACATTTAATTGAACAATCGTCTAAAATATTTTTGTTCAATATTTTTATAAGTATACAGGGAGAGGAATCATCATCAATAAAATTGACATTAACAACAGTATGTTTGAACGCATTAATATTTTATCTTTTGGAATATGTAATTAAGACAAAATTCTATGAAAGTATCGGAATTTCCGAACAAAAGTCTATTTTTACACTAGAAGGCTTACTTATAAGGTTTTCTATTCGTCTACTAGGGTATGTGGAATTTCATAGAGAGAGGCGTTTTAAAAAATTATAGTATGTTTTAATTTTTTTATTAGAAATACCAAAATATTAGTGCTGCATTCTTGAAAGTGCAGTGAATAATATATATAATATTAATGAGTTAGCATTGAAATTTTTAATAGCTTGAACTCTTTTTCCAAGGCTATAAGACTGGAATATTATGTGGAGTAGATAGTAATTAAAAAGGGGCGTCACGAAAAAATTCAGTACTTAACATTGGAAAAATACCTAAAATTCATACGCTATAACTGTTAAGAAATTAACTTCCGATACACGAATTTAACATACTGATATATAAAAATACCAATTTCATTGTCGATTTCCCCTTCCTCTGTACGTACGTATCGATTATATCAAGATCAGTTATCAAGTGCGTATAAAATCAATATCGGTTTCCTACATAGATATATAAATAATTCAATTTAATATTATTTGAACTAGTGTGTTCGTGTGATTTAGTTATGCGTACGTTAAGCGCTAGAAATAAAATTTCTTTATGTATAATAATCAAATGAATTAAAAAAATCTTATATGTTGTTTGAATTAAATCCACAGATCCTATGATTGCCAAAATCATCAAAAAAACGAGAATAGAATTAGTTTCGAATCATCATCTTACAGAATAAAATAAACAAATAAAATTAAATAAAAATGGCCGAGTGGTTCCGAGTGATGAGACTATTGATACACAAAAATTTTTTGGTACGAAAGAGACAATGGGCACAATGTCTGTTCAGTGAAATTTTACTTCCTCTGTTAATAATTGTGAGTACGTGGGCAGTTAGGAATTACTCTACCAGACCACCTGTCTACATAGATACTACAACTTACTACAATAGCACGCCGTTTACGCAATTATTTTATAACTTATATGGCAACAAAACATTTTACTACACTCCAAATAATACTTTAACGAATTCATTGATGAAACAAGTTGTCAATTGTTTTCAAACGAATTCGCGCTACTCAGGTATGTATAATAATATTGTTTAAAAAAATAATAATTAATGTAATCTTTAAAAAATTTTACATGAATATCTTGGTGGACTTGTACAATAACTCAAATAAACTTAAAAATTTAGATCGCTTTCGTATTGTATTGTATTTAAATGATTGATTGTTTACTATAATGAAATCATCGGTGCAAAGATATGTTGAGTATTAATATTTATTGATGAATCGGCGAGAAACGCGTTATCGGGAAGTCGAACCCAAGTTACAGGGATCTACACCTTTCAAAATAAAAATTACGTTTGGAATATTAAATTAAAAATTTGAAAAAATTTATATAGGTAGTTCAAAACAAAAGCCAGGGAACATGGCCTTTTGATTTTTAAGAATAAATAAATTTGTTAATAATAATTGAATAAATAATTTTTGGTCGGTAATTATTGGTCTAAAAAGGCATGAATTTTCAGCGCTAAAATCAGGATTAAATTACAATTTTAAAAATCTGAAAAAATTTGAATATACTGTTCAAAATATGCCTAAGGGCATGGCGTTCTGGATTTTTTCAAAAAATTATTCTGTTGTTTATAAAAAAATATTAAAAATGATAATTTTCTGAGTCACGCATCTTCTACGTCATACTCGCAATATGTTACCATCTGATTTTCGACCAAAAGACATACTTTTTTTACGTAAAGCAAAATCAAAGAGATTGGTGCAATAATTGATAAGATTAATTGTCATAAAGTTAACATTCAATATTTTCAACAATTACAATGTAATAAAGATCACTATACTTTTTTTCAAATTATAATTATTTACTAATTTTGACATCCTTCTTATTAAATTTATTAAATAACCGAGAGATCTTGAACTTTGAAATTTTATTGATAAACGATAAAATCCATAGTTTGAGTATAAAGATTGATAGTCCTCGTAAAAGAAATGTTTCACAAGACAAAAACTGTATATTCATTTTAGGTTATTTTATAAATTAATTTCTAGTATCAAAATTATTATGATTTCCACCAGAGAATATTTCCTGTAATATTGTGTAATTGTCAATATATTGAATAGAAATATATAAACATGAAACAATGTACCTTTCAGTTTTCAATGCTACGGGATTTGAGTCAGAAGAAGAATTGTTGATGAGTTACAGTAAATATTGGGCAAACGATACAATTATGGGAGGAGTAATTTTTGATAAAGACATTAATGAATCAACGAAACATTATCGTTATAAAATACGACCGAGATACTTAAATGAAATGCCATTGTACAACGCACTTTTTCCAGTTAATGGGTATTACAAGTTCGTTATAGAAAATAACTTTGCTCAAACACAAATATGTTTAGATCATGCATTAATTGCGCAAACTTCAAAAAACAATATGTTTACACCAGAAGTAAGTATCGATGTCTATCTCGAAGTTATAATAAACTTATTTTCACCCAAACCACCCGAAAAATGCTTTACTTGTCTTCAAATGCAGGAGAACAATTGTATTTTATTTCGAAGAAAATAAAGTAAAATTTTATTTCTGGTGGTCACTTTTCAGTCTCAGGACTCACATTTTGGTACCCGCATTCAGGTTGCCGTTAATATAAAAATAGTTACAAAAATATTGTCAGTTAAAACTTGAAATTTTTTAGTACATTATTGACAACAAAAAATATAATAAAAATAGGAAAATTTAAATTGATGTAAAAAGAAAAAAATTGTCATTGTAGAATAGTGTCCTTTTCGAGGATAATTTGGGTGAAAAAGTTTATAGACATTTCGGGAGTAAAAGGCAATTATTTCCTTAGATAATTATTGTTCTCGCTTTTCATCCGCGGGAATAAATGCCTATTTTACTCCCTTAGTGCATAAATAAATATTGATATTTGTTTATTTTATTGCAGTTCAACATGTTTATACAACAAATGCCGCAACCACCGTACATTCAAACAGACACGACTGATACGATATTTCGACAAGTATTTGTGTCTCTTTTGGTAACTGCATTTTTGATACCATTATTCATTGAGACTGCCAATGCATCGAATGAAAAATTTCTAGGCGTCAGCGTAAGTATAAGATATTTATTCATTTTTTTAGTTAAATCAAATTAACGGGGCTCGTTTTTTTATTTTAGGTTTTAATGTCGATGAATGGCGTTTCAAATGGTTTGAATTTATTTAGCTGGTTGCTCAGCGGTGCTATATTTATTATTATATTTTGCGCCCTTCCTATATTTCTTTTACTGCTATTCTCTATCGCTAATGCACTTCCTTACATATATTATGGAAACCCACTAGTCATTTGGGTGATAATTATGGCTCACATTTTTCATCTATTGTCGTATGGGATCCACGTTTCTGCCTATGTTCCAAAACGTAAGTGATTCAGATATTGTATTTAAAAATTTATAATTTATATAGTATATAAAAATATATATATTATTTTTATGTCAATTTAAATATTATTGTTCTCTAGCGTTATACGTGGTGTTCGTCCTCTTAGTCTTGAACATCGGTGGCTTAGTATTACAACAGCATGTTATTAAAGAAGATACTTTTCCTATTGTGCCTTATTTAGGAATTATTTTTCCTAATATGTTGCTTTATCGAGCCGTCGACGAACTTAACTATTACGAGACTCTTGGTAACTCAAGTTTCATGACGTACATATCTTTCGGTCACAAATTCGCGTACATTTATTTATAATCGATTGTAACCATAAATTTATTAGTATTACAAAAGAAATGATTATTCGTAAAATATATATTTAGATTGATTTAAAAGTGACCAAGGGATGATAATTAATTAAAGAAACACGTATTTTTATCAATAATATTGATTTTTAGGAGAAGGTAATCAGTGGTACAACATTTTCAAAATAGGAGTTTCCGATTACAAATTTGCAGGATGCATGGGTATGGTATTGATATTCTCTATTATAGGGTCAATTTTCCATTTTACAATGGCTGTTTACGTTTACGCAATAAATCCTGGTAAATATGGAGTGAAGAAGGATCTCTTATTCTTTTTGAAGGTAATTCGTAACCAAATATTTAAATCTATATCATAAATTATTGTTTAAATTATTATTCATTGATTAGATGAAAGATAAAATTAATAGTGACGAAGAAATAGAAAATTCGGAGAGCAATATTGACAACGGTAAGCTATTTGAATCTGTCCCTCGAGGAACGTACGTTCCTGGTATTCAAATTCGAAATTTGAAGAAATCGTATCAGTCGGGTGTTTTTAACAAAACAGTAAGTTGATTTATAAAAAAAATTAAATTTGACGATCCATTTATTAACACAGTTTACATATTTTTAGGAAGTAAAAGCATTACGAGGTGTTTCAGTCGATTTTTATAAAGGACAAATCACTTCGTTGTTAGGACATAATGGGGCTGGAAAAACTACCATGATGTCCATCTTAACTGGTAAAAATTATTTTTAAAAAATGTACATATATTATAAAAAGCGTAAATATAGACGAATTACTATGTTAGGTATGATGTCTCCTTCCAGTGGTTTGGTACTCGTTAATTCAAAGAATCTTAAAGAATATGCGGATGAAATAATGAACGATATGGGTTTGTGCACCCAGGAAAATATGCTGTTTCCAAGTCTATCTGTTGGTGAACAGTTAGAATTTTTCGCTAAAGTAAGTAACATTATTCTTTAACTTCTGATTGATGCCGCTTAAATTTACATTGTTATTTAATTGCAGCTGAAGAGGGGTAACAAAACAAATGCGGAAATCGAGCGAGATGTTAAATATTTTCTGGATAAATTAAAATTGTACGATAAGCGTAATACTTTGCCAAAAAACTTGTCCGGTGGCCAAAAGAGACGCGTATGCCTTGGTATGGCGTTAATTGGAGATCCAAATGTAAATTGATACAATCAAAGTTTAATCGTGTCGATAAATCTTCATTATATTTTTCAATTTAATTTAATTATTTTCAGATATTAATATTGGACGAACCTACGTCTGGTTTAGATCCAGAAAGTAGACGAGTTATTTGGGACATGTTACTGGTACGTTCGCTTTAATTCAATTATTATCGAACTAGTGTTATTTATCTCTAATAACGCATATTTATTTGATCAAACAGAAAATGCGAGGTCAAAAGACTATTTTAATAAGTACTCATGATATGGAGGAAGCAGATATTTTAGGTGACAGAATT
The DNA here is from genome assembly GCA_026168455.1 of Theocolax elegans. NCBI lineage: Eukaryota > Metazoa > Arthropoda > Insecta > Hymenoptera > Cerocephalidae > Theocolax > Theocolax elegans. Next base: position 76,460,246 of record CM047427.1, on the reverse strand, counting down.
GCTATATTGCACACAGGAGAGCTTAAAAGTTATGGAACTTCCATGTTCCTTAAAAAAATAATAGGTAACGTTGTTTAAAAATCTATAAAAATCAATCTATCCGATTTTCTTAAGCACGTGAATTCTTGTTACTTGTGATATTTTTTTTAGGTGAAGATAATATTGAAGTGACTTTATCAGTCGAGCCATGGTGCGACGTAGAAAAAGTACGTTTCGAATTAAATTGCGAAGGAAGAGTTATAAATAAAGATGGTACCAAGTTAGTCATAACTATTCCGAATACTCCGGACATGCCAGAATCGTTAGATAATTTAGAAAGAAAAAAAGAAGAGCTTGGAATATCAGGCTTGAGCGTTTCGATAATTAGTTTGGAACAAGTGTTCTTAAAGTACGTTAAATTTTGCAATTAATTCAACATTAATATCGTGTGTATATGTATAATTAAGTCGATAAATTTGCACTTTGTCGCAGGGTTACAGGAAGAGAACAGCGAACCAGTTAAAGATTTACCTTCCTCACACAAGATTAAAAAAGTTGCTTCTACGCAACGCGTACAACAAACAATTCGAGCTCTGCTTCACAAAAAATTAATGTACACAGTGAAAAATATATCAACTGTCTTGATAATGTTATTTTTGGTAATGCAACAATAATATGTAGTTACTGTTTTCGTGTAAAACAGTTTAAAAATTTTTCTGTGTTTTTTAGGCATTCATCGGATTGCTGTGTATATCCCTTATTATGAAGCAAACGAGTGTTACGAAACAAACGATAAACGTCGTTGACATAAAGCTTGACATGTACAAAGAACCAGAGACATTTTACAAAAGTTTTGTAAAAAATATTGGAGAATATTATCGATTAATTACTCAAAGGGCGCATGGTAACCCGTACGAAGTGCAAGAAGACAACGTTAACAACGGTTAATAATCTATAAATATATTATTTCTAACATTGTACAAAGAGAATAATATCTTCTAATTAATTATCTCATTGGTAATAATTTTGATTTAACAGAATTGGTGAAATATGCGCAATTGCAGAAAGGTTACTTTGACACTCACGCAATCGCCGCGGCTGAAGTAAACAACACGGTTAATGGTACAGCGATCAATGCGTTATATTCATCAAAATTGAGCTACAGTATTCCCATATCGATAAATTTACTCTCAAATTCAATAGTCAAAAGTTTGGCAGGCGATGATTATTCGATTAGCGTATCCAGTCAACGATTGCCCTCGATAAGTTCATTAATTTATTCGGATAACACGATAATGAATGCTGCCATTACTTCAGTGATATTTGTTTTTATATTCTTTTCGTTGGTCGCGTTATTCGTATTGCACCCGATGCGTGAAACTACAACGACTATTAAACACTTGCAACGAATGGCTGGAGTGTCTTCGTCCATGTATTGGGGAACGATGTTTCTATTTGATCTCATTGTATTTTTAATAATAATAATATTGGTCGCCATTGGTTTTAAGGCGATGGATTATTTCTTGGATCTTCGTGTTTACAGCATCGATGAAATTAGTACGTCAATTAGGACTTTATTTTGTTTAACTATACATTTTTATATATTATTACTTAATTAATCCCATGTTATCTTTTTTTTTCAGTGATTTTGGTACTCTGTTTTGCAATGTTTGCAATCAATGCGTTACCTCTGGTTTACATATTCAGTTTTGTTAACGTGTCAACAACTAATATGATTAGAATTCTAACTTACGTCCCTATAGGTTTTGGTACGTTAAAATAATATATATTTTATATAGTAACGAAGGGATATACTTTGTTTATTATATAAATTTTACTTTATTTTGTAGTAAATGTTAACACAGGTGTATAGCGTCGTGCCTTACGAAGAGTAGCACGTTTGCATTTAATAAAGCATTCGGATGTGCTAGTCTTCGTAAGGTATACGGCGATACAATGCATGCCCTTACGTTATTATAAAACATAGTAATTTTCGTTATTTTTCTTACTGTATATTACGATAATTTAAATTTTTTAGTTTTATTGGAAGCAATCATGTACGCAATCAATATAACCTTACAAGCTTACAAGGCTGTTAGAACATTAAGAAAAGTGCAAAAATATATCTTCCTTTTCGTTCCGTACGTGAGTTTCTTCCACAGTCAAATATCATTTTACTTGACCGCGCAGAACAACGCTAGGTGTAAACGAATGCCCGAAGAATTTTACGCTACTATATGTGTTGACCCTTATGCAAATGACGTTTGTTGCTGTAAGTGTAAAAAATATTAATTTATATTTATTTATTGATCATAACAAAGATAATTTTTTTTTAAATCCTATATGGACGTATACAGACACGAAGTGTCAGAACGGAGTGTGCGAGAACCCGTTGAAATATTTTGGAAATTTTGAAGAAGACGTATCACTCGAGTTGAGTTTACTTTATTTATTAGTATCTCCGTTACTATATTTCGGTATCTTGGCTATCATCGAGCACAAATTAATACAACAATTTGTAAATCGTTATAAAAAGTACGATATACCCGAAAAAGCGAGTGACGAGCAAGTAAATAATGAAAAAAAATTAATCGCTGATAAAATTTACAAGATGATGAAAGGTTTGTATTTTTTTTTGTTCTAAATTTAAAGCCACGTAAATACATCTGCACATCGGTATTAACATTTGTAGAAAGCGGTTATACGAGTAAAAATGAAGTTAATGGAAAATTGGATGGGCAAAACACGATATCAGAAAATTCGAGGCATACGAACGACTCGAATAACGAAGTGTTTTTAGTTTACGGATTGCGTAAAAAATATGGAGCGTTATTAGCGGTACAAGACATTAATTTCAGGGTTAGTCAAAGCCAATGTTTTGGATTGCTCGGTGTCAACGGTGCCGGTAAAAGTACAACTTTTAAAATGATGACGGGTGGTGAATTGCCCGATAACGGACTGTTGTACGTAGGCGACAAAGAAATCAACATTGATCGACAATACGTAAGTTATCATATACGTACAAAGTTGATTGTGTCGTTTACACTATTGCGGACGTTATAATCATTTTAAAATTCGCAGTACCTCTCGCAAATGGGATATTGTCCTCAACACGACGCTATAATAAAATCTTTGAATGCTTATGAACACCTAAAACTCTTCGCTCGTCTACGTGGCATTCCCGAAGACCAAGTTGAATCCGAAGTTGACGCGTGGATCCATAGGCTAAGTAAGCAATCTTAATTTTTTTATTAATCTTACGTACGAGTGTTAAAAAATTGTATATATTAGGTTTAACCTTCTTGTAAAAATATTTCCAGATTTAGTAAGATGTGCGTCTCAACCAAGTGGAACTTACAGTGGCGGTAATAAACGGCGATTGAACATAGCGATTGCCCTAATTGGAATTCCGAGTTTAGTTTTATTAGACGAACCAACGACCGGTGTTGATCCAGGAGCCAGAAGATCATTGTGGAACGTAATTCAATCAGTGTCAGACGACTGGACAAGCGGTTGTACTAACCTCGCACAGGTAGATCATTTTATTTTGTAACATATGCTTTAACAATATAAATAGAATCATCGATAAAATTGTACTCTATAAGTCCTGTATATGAATCTACATATAGCATTATTTTTTCCGGTCAATTTTTATTTAGACAATATTTATATTTTATTTTAATTTTTAGAACATTATATGTGTACATATTTTTACAATTTTTCACAGTGATATTAAGATTTCAAATTAATAAAAAAAAGTCGATTTCTCTACATTGTTCTTACAAAAATATACTAATTAAAAAATGTGAAAGTTACTGAATTTTATCAACGTATTATTACAGTATGGAAGAATGCGAAGCTCTCTGCAATAGATTAGCTATAATGGTGGCTGGAAGATTAGTATGTATAGGACCATCCGAAGAGTTGAAACAACGTTTTGGTGCTGGTTACGACATTCAAATAAAAATGGATCCAGAAAAAGCGAAATCTCAAACGAATTCCATAAAAGCTGATATGGAAGCATCTCTCAATTGCAAACTTGTTGATGAGAACGCGGTACGTGAACTATTGATTATTTTACTTAATTCTATGGTTTAACTAGGCTAGATCGTTAATGTGCTACTTAAACTATACTAAAAAAGAATTAACGTTCGAGTACACGTCTGTACTTTTAGAACATGTGTATACTTCTTACACGGCGCCAGAAGGAATAATAATTTCATTCGAGGAAATACGATAAATTAATTTTTTTGTAGTAGATACAGTATATATTTCACTAACGAATCATAATCATAATTTTAAATTAATTTAATATATTTTCAAATATTTTAGATTTATCGTTTTTTTTTAACGTACAATTTTATCGTGTATTGTACACTTGATTTTTAGCAACCATTCGTTTCATATTGGATACTACGATCACACATTAAAATAATGTAAAGCCACTCGTAATGCAAATATTTGATCAATGTTAATTCTAACCAACTAAAGCCGACTAATTATTGTTCTCCGTAACTAAATAAAATTTATTAAATCTTTTTAGGGTTACCTGATGTACCACGTATCACCTGATGATATTACTTGGCGAAAGATGTACAGTACCATGGACGTAATGAGAAGCAAATACGATTGTATCGATGATTTTTCTGTACTTTCTTCATCATTGGAACAATTATTCTTGCTTTTTGCAAAAGCAGCCAATAATGATTCTAAATCGAATATTGAATGATTCGAATGTAACTATGAGTCATACGACAAATTTATTTATTATTATATAATAACGTGTACATAGTAATCAACGTTATAAGTTTATAATTAAATTAAAATTATACAATAAATATTAGTTTTTATAAAAATTAATATTTATAAAATAATTATGACATTTATATCACCGAAGAAATTTCTCTACATTTTTATTAAAATATTGTAATATAAATTCCAGTATATTGAATTGTAAACAATTCAGCGAGTAATTTTATAAAATAAAATATTTAATATTTATTTATACAGTATATATTTATAACAACTGTAACGTTACAAAGACTGATACCTGACCTATACCATCCTTTGCTTTAAATATAATTAAAAATTAAATATATATTAATACTGTAAATAGCGTTAAAACGCACTCGCGGTAGCTATTCGTCAAAATTAATTTTATTATACAAAAATATTGTCAGATATTTTTTATAAAAAATGTATTTTTACGTAAATAGAAGATTATTAATTTTACGAAAACTAATAAATTATGAATAGACTTGCTCGATAACTCGTATAATACAATAACGGAAAGTTTAGTAATAAAAAATTAACGAATATTAAATTAATAACAAGTTAAATGGTAAAAAATAGTAGTACTGTCTAATTTTAAAATATTAAGAATATTTAGAAAAAAATATAAAAGTTATTATTTTTACTATCGAATAGCATACAAATTCTATGAATAAAAATTATAAATAAAAAGTTTCAGGCGCGGTAAAAGTTGAAATTCAATTTCTGAAATAGCAGTACTTTACCGAGAAACATAATGATATAAATGAAGAATTGCGTTTCTTTTACTATTATTGTACAAAATTTTTTTTAATAAATTTAAAAAGTGGCGAATATAAACGTTGGGTGAATATAACAATTGTGATAATAGAAATTCCGAATCTAGTGTTATTAGATTAATCTACGTTGTGTTGATCCAGAAGCTATAGAAGAGCATTTATTATTCAGTCACCATGTCAGACGATCGACCGAGCAGTGGTATTGACCTCTTAAATGTATAGCGCACATTCTCATTGAATATTTTGATTAACATTAATCGAATAAATTAAACTAATTTTACTAAAAACTATTGTTATTAAATATAGAGTGAAGGTGTATTTAAAGATTAGGTACACATTGATCTAAAAAATTAATAAAATATTTCTAGAGTTCGTTATGCTCTTCAAATAAAAATCGTCATATAGAAAAAAAAGTTTATACATACTTTATGAGTTAAAAATAATAAAGCAGAGGCATCTCTTATTGCGAACTTGTTGATGAAAACCCGGTATGTGAGTTGCATTGATTATTTAATTTAATTCTATGGTTTAACTGGGCTAGATCGTTAATGTGCTACTTAAGATATACCAAACTGAAATAGTATTGTTGCAGAGTACTTAGGTACTTCTTAGTATAAAAACTAACGGTTTCTATGTCGTAGTGAAATATTCAGGAATCAATTATATCTTAAATAGAAATAGAATTTGGATTAATTTTTAAACTACTTTCGAATACCGTGTTCGTAAATTCGACAATAGGGTCACGTAAGTGATGCAAATATTTGATTAAAAATTGTAAATAGACTATATTGATAATAAGATAAGATGAGACTTTTGTGCTAGATTGTACAATGTGTCACCAAAAATAATAGCTGTCGAGAAATGTACAACATAATTCCATCGATGATTATTCAACACTTTCATAATCGTTAGAACATCCATTATCGCAATTTCCAAGAGAAGTTAATAAATGATATAAAATAAAAAAGTTAATATAGCGATTCGAATAAAAGAGAATGAAATGTCAAATGTTGAAAAGTCATTATTGAAACATTAATATTTGGTACGCGACGTGATATTGCTTTATACTATTTGTTTAAATTAATTTCCACACGGTGACGAAGTGTTAAGTAAATTATTCGCATGTATCGAAAAATCGTAATAATTATTTGTATTAATTACAAAACGAAAAGAAAACATTAAATTTGCATATATATATTCCGATGTTTTCGCATGTGTAGTAACCGTGCAAGTGAGCAGGTGCACTTGTAAGTTTACCCCCGTACACGCCAGCAATACGTCAAAAAAATCAATGGAATTCGTCTTTTCGCAAACACGTCATTTCGCACTGACAGGAGAAAAATCGATTTCGCACTACGTGCATGTCTATACCCTTAGGCGCATGGAAACCCATAGTAACAACGAGCTCTCGAGTTTGTATACATACACTATACACGCTCGCGAACCGATTTTCCAAACGATATTATAATGGAAAAAAAAGAAAAAATGAACCTATGTTTAATTTTCACTATATATTCTATTTAATCGGACGTAGAATAAATACCCGGTTTTCATAAAACGTTAAATTTAAAATTGTTTAATAACGCAAAAACGATTTATTACCGATGCTCGCCATATCTGTACGTGCAATTTTAAGAAACATGATTTTTGTTAGCTTCGTAAATCATAAAATAGTACTTGCGCGAATTCTATATAAAATCTTCGAAATGTCTCGAGTGAAATTTATTGATCGGTAACGCGGGTTATAAGCGCAATTTGTACTCTCTCGCGTGATTATAACGAAATATCAAAATTTTGTTAAAATACACACATATATATACATATCTGTGTGTGTATATAGTAGTTAAATTTTCACATAGACGTTTTACGAGCTACAGGAAAGATGTGCAAGCGTTCCGTGAATCGATAAAGATTACGCTCGTTCGAAAGAAACAATTCGTAAACGCCTTTCGCACGTGAGATCTGATCATCTATCCTCTGCCTCTCTCATTTCTTTCTTCTTGTATTATCATTTGCGTGTAATAATAAAATGGATAGTTTAGAGTAATTTCCTAAGCGATGTTTCAAACTATATATTTTTTTTATTATCCATACGTTAATTATCCATCATTGTATAATACACCTCGTAATTATTGAATGTTTAATCAAGTTGAGTAAAACAGTATACCAATATTCTCCCAAGCAATATCGATCTCGTCGGCAGCAAAAGGACGGTAGCACAAAATATATATACATTCAAGAGAGACATATACCGCAATCAACAGTCCACAATGTGCCTTTTATATATAGATTGTATATAGGTTTGTAATAATTTACAACAAATCTCTCTCTCTATATATATAGAGGGTTTAGTATTTTCGGTACATTCGTGCCCGAGTCTTCTTAATATATATTCTCACTTTTTTTTCCCCTCTCGTTACATCTTTGCGGGCTTTATTTAGTCATGACGTCATAGCGGCGCTCCCAAAACTGAGCAAGCGCGCCCGCGACTCTCTTTCGCGCGCGGGAAACAAAGGTGAGAAAGCATTCGGGCTATTCGGCTTGATATGAATAATTGATAATGAAATTATTACGACCGTTGCGTAAGTGGGGCATTCTCGCTTTCGTTTCTAATGGTTCGCCGAGGATCCTACGATCGATACTTTATGATCCATACGGATTTTCATAAAGATATATATAGTATATAGTATATAGTATTACACTTACGATATACTAATTCCTTCTATATACCTTCATATATAAATGTGCATTCGGCATGGGTGCGGAAAACTTTATATACTTTTCTTTCTATTACTTTAACACTATTATATACATATACCTACCTATATAATCAAATTTTCTTTTTTTTTGTGTAATTTGAGGATTTTTTTTTTTTGAGATGTCAGGTGTTTTGAATATATATTTTATTGCGAGAAGGCTGAGGGTGTAATTTTATAGACTGATCGTGGAAATTCTTGATTCTCTTAAGTGCGCATGCAGTACGTTACGTATAGAACGATTATACGGTTGGATATATACCTGTACAAATAATTAGTTATTATTGTAATTTTATTGACACGTTTTTATTTTTAAGTAATTTTGAAACCTTTAAATATATAATAATAATTCGTAATAATAATGTCGATGCACGTATCTTTTAATGGAGATTTCACGCCCACATATATTACTTTTAAGTCCAAGTTAATGCAATGATAGAAGCTGGATTCGCTCCAAAAGCTTTTACGAAGGGTACGCGCATATACCTATATGGATCGAAGGGAGCTTCAAAAGATGACGTGAAATTTTAAAATTCCTTTTTAAATTGAATAGTCAAATCTACTTTTTATAATTGTTGTACGTATATTTGTGATAAAAAAAAAGTATTAAATAATTAATGTACGTAACAAATATTACGCGATAATTTATATCTTAAGGAAAAATATATAAAACAACGAGTGGTGCACGAGTGTAAAAAGCAATACGGGAAAGAAAAGGTGTACCTATAAGATATACAGAGAAAACACGTCACCCGCAACTGAAAAAGTGTACGGAGCATTAAAGATTTACCTCCCTTCTGCAAACCCCAAACCCATTAAGTACTTGTGTGTGTATACACAGTCAGTCCCACACACACACACGCACGCGTGCACGCTCCTTTCCATATAAATTTATCATCTTTACTATACAAGGAAATATATTAAATCAAACAAAATGTCAAACAGTCGCGTGTGTGCGTGTGCGGTGTCTTTGTCTCTCCTATACAGTCCTATCCCGGAGGCCGGAGCCCTGACTCCCTGAGGTGTACACCAAGTTTAAAGGTCTAAAAATAGAGCGGTTAACTATATAACGTTATAGGTATATACACGCATTGATTCGTATATACCGAGTTGAGTAGAGTTCCGCATATCCATTCCATTCGCGTATGAAGAGCGGTGTACGTACAGTACATATTTTCTCGAGGCTTCGGTAACCGCAAAAACCATAAGTAGCTCATTCACCTTAAATGCACTCACCCCTCCATATTCCACGCTCCATACGCGTATATTCTACGTTGTTATATATACACACCCACACCGCGAGTATATATCGAGGACGAATAATATATATATAGTCGATGCGAACCGGCGCCGGCTAGGCGGGAAAACCCTCTGGTTCGTAGTAGGGGGGGAGGACACACGTAAACTTGCGCCTCCCGCTTGCAATACCTACCGGTTTTTCTCTCGTACTATAACCAAGACATGAAGTCTCGCGCACCATCGGTTTGACCTTCGTTCAAATATTATCCTTACGATTTTTACCAATTTTTCATTTGTTTTTGCAATTATTGACTGTTATTTTAACGCAGTTCTTGTTACGATTATGTGATACGCGAGCTTTTTCTCTGTGCTTGACCGATCGGGGGGGATTGTCGCATTGTCAACGATGGTTAAATAGTTGAACGCGACTGCGTTTAGTCTCGTCGGTTTGGTGAAAGGACGATGAAAAAATAGGCCGTGTCAATGACTGTGTTGTTAGGTGATTCATTTTTATTTTTCAATTACCTACCTATTGGTTTATATTTCTCAGTGATTGTCGAGTGTTATTTCTTTTTCGTGTTTTTTGTGGGGAATTTGGTTGACAGTTAATGTTTTGGTGTATCAACAAACAGTGTATTATTTATGGTGTTACTTGATAAATATTATAAACATTTGTCAATTAATTTTAAATGTAAATTCTTGTTGGAAACAAAACAATTGCATATATTTTCTAATAGTTTAAAATTTTTTTTATTTTACAATTTTCACATGTTACTCTTATCACTATTATTGTTGTTAGTTATATCATTTAATTTATAAAAACATTTCGTGGTTGTGTGATTAAATATAACTAGTTATCAACAGTTTAATGAATAATGACTTAAATGTACATACATAGCAAAACTATTAACTTTCACAATTTTCTAGAATTTTTATAATCTAATATAACTTTATTTATTTTATTAATTATTGTGATTTATATTATTTATATAATTTAAATTATTTTAAATTTTAGGTAAAAAATAATTATCAAAGTAATTGACAAAAAGAAAAAAAATTAAAAAATGGCAGATAAACCAAGAATCTTCAGACTTCTTTTATACAAAAACTATTTAGTTCGTAAAAGACATTGGAAACTGGGAATATTTGTTGAAGTATTGATCCCATTTTTATTGTTTGCAAGTGTATGGGGTATCAGAAATTTAGTTGCAAATCCACCGCAAGTATTACCTAACAACATCATTTATCCAGAGGAAGATATAAAACATAACTTACCTATAGATAAATTGCATCTATATGTAGTGCCATCTAATCGCTTTATTGGGCTTTTAATGAACGATGTACGAAAGTGTCTGCTAATGCCAGCACAATCTTGTAAGTAAATTTATTAAGTTTTTTTTATTATTGCATTATACCTAAATTCCCTTTGTATAATGAAGAAAATGTTATCAATTTTTTTAGCTGCGGTGACTATATTTGACAAAGAAGAAACTATGATTGATGCATTCTATAGTAATAACTCAAATTTTAAGTTCAATGTCATGGCTGTCATTTTTGAAAATAGAAGTTTAGATACATCAACAACAAATTTTGCATATAAAATTTTGACACCTAATAAATTACCAGAAGTATTTGATAATTCAATGTATATTATTCACAGAGGTTTTGTTGAATTGCAATTGTGCTTAGATGAGACATTTATAAAATTAAAAGCAAGAGGACAAAATTTAAATTTTCATGTAATTATCAATCACTATAAATAATTTTTAAACATTGCAATTTTTTTATATATATAAAATTATATAATAAATTTAATTAATTTTAAATAACTGTAAATTATTGAATTTTTTTAACTTAGATTAAAAAGCAAAGAATGCCATCATTGGCTCATGTAGAGCCAGATTTTGCTGATGATACTGCCAGACAAATATTTTGTGCTTTTGCACTGATTGCTTTCTTGATTCCACTCTGTATAGAAACATCAAATGCATCTGATGAAAAATTTCTTGGTACCAATGTAAGTTTGCTCACTAATTATAATAAAAGCGAACAAGATTTCAAACAATTTTTATAATTTAAAAATTTATTTAAGGTTTTGATGTCAATGAACGGTGTTTACAACTATATGAACTTATTAAGTTGGCTTGTTAGTGGATTAATCTTCAGTCTATTTTACATAATTCCTATTGTAATTTTATTAAATTTAACTTCAACGGAAAATGCTTATCCTTATTTATATTATGGAAATTCTTTCATATTTTGGATAATCCTAACTGTACATCTTGCGCATTTAATAACTTTTGGCATGCATATATCAGCATACTTTACAAGATGTAAGAATTTGTTGACTCTTTATATAAGTCAAGTGAACTGAAGTAAATTTTTAATTTTAAAAATTTTTTTTTACAGCATTATTCATGATCACAGGACTTATAGTAATTTACATTGGTTCAACAATAATGCAAAAATACTGTATTAAAGAAAACATTATTACCTCTTATTTGGGAATATTTTTTCCAAATATTTTATTACTTAGAGCATGTGAAGAAATTAATTATTATGAAAGCATAAGTAAGTCAAATAATAATTATTTTAAAATCAAGAATAAAATAAATCATAGTATGTATTTTATTTTTTAGTGAGAGGCATTCACTGGACCAATTTATTCAAAGTCGAAAAACCAGCATACGGAATTGAAGGAAGCATAGGAATGATAATAATATTTTCTCTAATAGGAATTATTTTCCATTTTACCATGGCAAATTATATTTATGCAATTAATCCTGGAAAGTATGGAATTAAAAAAGGTCCATTCTACTTCTTGAAGGTAAATGCATAGTTTTAATATATTTTTAAATAATTTATTATTAATGTATTTTAATATTTATTTTAGTATTTAAAATGTGAAAGAAGAGCACATGATTATGACAAAGTGGAAAATTTTGACTTTAATGACACTGAGGGGCAACCATTTGAATCAGTATCTGGAGCTTACACTCCTGGAATTCAAATTCGAAATTTGAAGAAAGCATACAATACTAGCTTATTTACTAGACAGGTAATTTATATAATATAGAAAATTAAAAAAATGTTGTATTAATTTGTAATTTATAGATATGTAAATTTTGTAGAAAGTGCATGCTCTCAATGGTATATCAGTTGATTTTTATCAAGGACAGATTACTGCATTACTAGGTCACAATGGTGCAGGAAAAACGACTACAATGTCCATTTTAACTGGTAAATTTTGAAAACATGTTTACAACTTTCTTTTCTAATTGAATAATGTGGCTTCACAATTTTAATTTAACAGGAATGATTGGAGCAACTGAAGGTCTAGTATTAATCAATGGAAAAAATGTAGGCAGACAAAGCTGAAGAAATAATGAACGATACAGGATTATGTCCACAAGAAAATATGCTTTTCCCTAGTTTATCAGTATATGAACAGCTACTGTTTTTCTATATGGTGAGCATCAAGTATTGATGTGAAAACTGTAAATTTACAAAATAATATTATCTGCATTTAAAATATTTTAGCTGAAAAATAAAAGTAAACCAAAATCAGTTGCAAAAACTGAAGTAAAAGCGTTTCTGAAGAAATTTAAATTATTTGAAAAACGTCATTCTTTACCAAGTAAATTATCGGGTGGACAAAAAAGACGAGTTTGTCTTGGAATGGCTCTCATAGGAAATTCTAGTGTAAGAATTTTGCAATATGTTTAATAATACATTACTGATAAATAAACTAATAAACATACACATTTTGTAGACTCTAATTTTAGATGAACCTACATCTGGGCTTGATCCAGAAAGTAAACGTGACATTTGGAATATATTACTGGTAATTTATAAGATTGCTTTTATATTTAATATTTTAAAGAAATCATAACATAATTGTATTTTTGCAGAAAATGAGAGGGGAAAAAACGATTTTAATTAGTACTCATGACATGGAAGAAGCTGATATACTTGGAGATAGAATTGCAATAATTCACAATGGTATCTTAAAAAGTTATGGAACTTCAATGTTTTTGAAAAAAATGTTAGGTACATAAATCTGATAATAAATACTTGGTGATTTTATCAAATTTATTAATAATATTTATTTTATTCTAAAAGGGAAAGGAAATATAGAAGTTACTTTATCCACTACATCTAGATGTGATCCTGAAAAGGTTCGGAAGTTGTTGGATCCTCAAAATGAGCTGATAAGTTCGGATGGTGGAAAATTGGTGTTTAGTGTTCCTCAAACTCCTGCACTACCTGACACATTGGATAAAATAGAAAACAAAAAGAAGGATCTTGGCGTGACCGGAATGAGCGTCTCTTTGATCACGATAGAACAAGTATTTTTAAAGTAGGTTCCACAATTCTTTTTATTTTTTTGCAACTTACCAAAATTATTAATTTTTTTTTATTTGTATGTATAGAGTTACGCAAGATAGTGACGATCCCACAGAATCAAGGCAGCCATTTGAAACTGCAAAAAAATTAAAAGGGCAAGAACGCAGCCTTCATTCTGCAATGGCATTGTTGTGTAAGAAGATGACATACACTTTAAAAAATATTGCTACAATATTCACCATATTATTATTGGTACATATTCAATAAATTTTTATGAAATTCTAAATAATACTATTATTAATGATATTACTAATAATTTTGCAGTTAATTATTCCTCTTATCTGTATATCATTCATCTTAAGAGATGTCAATTTAATGACCAATCAAATTATACCAATAAGACTTGATGTGTACGATGGAGCTAGGACTGCTTATAGAACAGACAACTATAGTAAAACATTTGGGTACAATTATAAGGCAGCTACAATAAGGGACAACGGCCTAACAATTAGAAATTTGAGAAACGATCTGAATTTCATAGATGGTAATTATGTTAATTTTTAAATATATTATTATAGTAGAAATAAAAATATGATTTTTTAATTAATGAATTTTTAATAGCTCTGATAGACTATGGCAGTCAGGATTTAGTGTCTTATAATTATCAGCTAATCTCTGGAGCTGAATTTAATAGCAGTAATAATTACGTGACAGCCAAAGCTTTGTACAATGCGGAAAAAGCAAGATTCTCACTTCCAATCTCTATAAATTTGATTACAAATGCATTAATTAAAACCTTCTTTAATGGGCATCACAGTATAAGGGCGACTGGTCAAGAATTCCTTCGATTTAATGATTACCTGGATATTTCATTGAAGTTCTCTTTCGGAATAGTTCAAGGTTGTGTGTCTGCAATTGTTTTGGTTTTCTTCCTATACCCAGCTGTTGCTTTGTTTGTTGTGCATCCGATTAGAGAATCCATCTCTGGAATAAAACTTTTGCAAAGAATGACTGGAGTTTCTTGTGGTAATTACTGGGGGACTATGTTCTTATTTGATTTTTTGGTCCTGCTGATAATGATTATCTTTGTGGTCTTTGGATTTATTATTATGGATCTTGTACTAGAATTACGAATACTTGGAATCATTGAAATTTGTGAGTAATGCAATTATTTATTTATTTTACTGCACATACGAAAGTTTTGAATAGTAAATTTATTCAATTTATAAAAATAATTCTCGGCGAAACATTCAAAACTGTTAATATTTCTTATTAAGGAGATAATTTATATTAAATTGTTGTATATTTTTAGTGATCATGCTACTATTATTTGTGTTATTCGCTATAAATATTTTACCACTGGTTTACACCTTCAGTTTTTTAAAAAAATCTACAACTACTGCCATCAAATTATTAAGTCTTATACCATTAGCAATTGGTAAGAGAAATATAAAAGTATTTATTTTTATTCAACTAAAACGCTATGCGTAAAAACTAATTTTTCTTTCTACTTAGTTTCAGTGGAATTGATCTTGTGTCTAGTTACTAACGGTCTCGACGGTCACTCCAGAACTATGAATATTATTAGACCATTTCAAAAAGCTATATTTTTCCTACTACCTTATGTTAGTTTTCTTCATGGAAAAATGAGTTTCTTAAAAACTGCTAAACTTAATGCCGTATGTAAACGTATGTCAACTATGTATTCTGCTGAAGAGTTGTGCAGATATTCTAATTGTTGTGGTAATATTAATAAAATACGTTTTTTCTTATCTTAAAACATTTATTTTTAAAATATCAATTAAAATATTAATTAAAATTTTACTTATTTCAGAATTGAAGTGTTTTAATGGAGTGTGTCAAAAGTCATTTAGTTATTTTGGAACATTCACTGAAGACATAGCATTAGAAGCTAGTGTTCTTAGTTTATGTCTTACTCCTATTTTATACTTTAGTATACTTTGGGCTTTAGAATACAAATTAATACCAGTACTGTCGTCGAAAATGTGCATCAGTAAACCAATAATTAGTGACCATGATTTGGAAGAGCAAGTGAAAAAAGAAAAACACACTGTAGCTTTCGAAATTTCTAAAATTTCAAGCAGACGTAAGCATACGTTTATGCTAAAATGAGTGAAACAAAAAAGAACATTAATTAAGTTCCATAAAAATAATATTTTTAATTAAATTTCAGGTAGAAATACCAATACTAATGGGGCAGTTAATCCAGGGACTTCTGAACCTGAAAATGCAGAAAACAAAGCAGATGGCGATAATAAATCAGGCATAGTTAGATCAGAAAGTCAGTCGGATAATTACATATTTTTTGTATACGAATTGAGAAAAAAATTTGGAAGACTAGTTGCTGTACAAGATTTAAGTTTTGGAGTCAAACAAGGCCAGTGTTTTGGATTACTTGGTGTTAATGGTGCTGGAAAAACTACAAGTTTTAAAATGATGACGGGTGAAATAATACCAAATAATGGCATGATATATTTACAAAACGTAAATATTCGAAAACATCGGGAAAATGTAAGACATATTACTTATATAACTTTGAAAACGCACAATTTTGATACTTTTAATACAATTGGTATTTTTACTATTTTTTCAAAGAGTAAATTTTACGTTATATGAAAATGACGCCCTGTAATTATTACGCATTTTTAATCAAATTTTGAAATTAATCATATATTTATAATTGCAGACCCTTTCGGAGATGGGATATTGCCCACAAAACGATGCTTTAATAAGATCGCTGAATGCTTACGACCATCTTCGTTTATTCGCACGTCTTCGAGGAATTCCTGAAAATGACGTAAAAGCAGAAGTGAGAAAATGGATAAATAGACTTAGTAAGTAATAAAATAGTTAATCTAAACGGAAAGCAGCAGTACAAAATATATTGTAAAGTTATTAAATTATTTTCTGTCATGTTTTAACAGATTTGAAGAGTTGCGCATCTCAACCAAGTGGTACTTATAGTGGAGGTAACAAGCGTCGATTGAACATCGCTATTGCACTAATTGGCATACCAAATCTAGTATTGATGGATGAACCAACGACTGGAGTCGATCCAGCCGCCAGACGATCTTTATGGAATGTAATTCAATCTTGTCAGGCCACTGGTCAAGCTGTGATATTCACTTCGCATAGGTTAATAATACTTAATTTAAGATTTTATATAATTGAAAAGCTTGATTGAATATTACAATAATATCTTATGGTTTTTTTGTACCACCAGTTTGTTAATTATTTACTGTTTATCATATTGTCATAAGTAAATTTAAAACATAAAATTTGTTGAACATTTATTAAACATAAATTTTAATAATTTCAGTATGATAGAGTGCGAAGTTCTATGCAATAGATTAGGCATTATGGTGGACGGTAAACTAATGTGCATAGGACCATCTGAAGAATTGAAGCAGCGTTTTGGAGCTGGGTTTGATATACAAATTAAAATGGATCCAGAAAAGTCGCAAGAAGAAATTGAAAGCATTAAAAAGGAAATAACAGATTCATTACATTGTGAACTCATTGATGAACATTCGGTAAGAAGAAATTAGTGCTCAAACCAATAAATTTGCATGTGTAAAACAACAAAGCAAATAACAAAAATTTAATATTCAAAAATAGCAAATCTCAGTTAAAACAAAATAATGCACGTATGTTTATTTCTTTTAGGGTTACCTCATGTATCATTTAAAATCAACAGAAATAACGTGGAGAAAAATGTACGACATATTAAATGATCTCAAAGCTAGGTATACCAGTATTGAAGATTTTTCTGCATTATCTTCAACTTTGGAACGACTATTTTTATTGTTTGCTAGAACTGCTGATAAATCTAAATCTAAAAGTTCTTAATTTATTATTTATTAACTTGTAGAAAATATCACTATAATTTTGTTTTCATAAGTATAAGTACTTATTAACGGGATGTCGGACCCAAATTACAGGGATCTACAGTTTTTAACATAAGAATTATGTTGGGAATATTAAATTAAAAATCTGAAAAAATTCATATAGGTAGTTTAAAATAAAAGCCAGAACATGGCGTTTTGATTATTTAAGAAAAAATAAATTTGTTAATAATAAATGAATAAACAATTTTCGGTCGGTAACTATTTATCTAAAAAACGCATGAATTTTCAACGCAAAAATCATAATTAAATTACAAATTTAAAAATCTGAAAAAATTTGAGAATACTGTTTAAAACAGTTGTTGTTTATAAAAAAATATTAAAAATGACCATTTTCTGAGTCTGACATCCCCTTAAGTAAAAAAATATAGAATATAGCTTTATTGATATTGTTCGTGTGATAATTGTCAATTACTTATATTTTGACTGACAATAATGAATTCTTTCTTAATACAATTACGGTATTACTATTATTTTAGTTGAATGTGTTTGTATTTAATTTTTAGAATAATGTATAATATGAAAAGAAAAGGACGGAGCTAAGTTTTATATACATTAAATATTCTTTAGATAAACAAAAAAGCAATATTAACTTAATGAATGTTTATCTTCTTTTGGAAATTGTAATAATTTATTTCTGAATAAAATAATTTAAAGGTCAGAATAAATTGGTTCCAAAAACTATCCAACACTACTGTGGTTAAAAAAATTTTTTTTCAATTTTGTAACCTGTTGTACGTAGGAAACTTCAAAAAATTTCTAGTCAGAAACTTGAACTGTGTTATATTTGCCTAAGAATACTAAATGTTAAACAGTAATTTAGTAAATAATTAATATAATAATGTTGTGTATTAATATTAAATGTGCAAATGAGATTTGCAGAAGTGTCTAGAAAAATATATAGTATAATTATAAGTGCACAGGTGTAATCAGGTTTTTCTTCTGCAAAATATATATTATACATTAATACATTAATAGTATTATTGATGCACAAAAAACTTTTTTAATTTTACAGATAAAAAATTAATTTATTGTATTTGTACCAAAGTGTCTTTAATAAATCTCTTAAATCACTCTATATTTGTAAGATCATATATTTTTATATTGAAATGATATAAAAATGTTTAGTCGAGTACCATTCTTTATAATTACAATAAAAATGAAAATGACAAATGTTAATTCAAAAGATAATTATAATAATTATGAATTCGTTTTTATAAAGTATCATTTTAGTCATATTAACGTACTTGCTTTAATATTTGTATCTGTGTTACACTATTGTGTTCATACTATAAGAAAAATTATGTGTACTATTAACAGCAATGCGTATTGAGTGTATTTGTTTAAAATGATTTATAATAAAATGCTTAAAAATATAAAAACTTTATTATTTTATTCTGTAATCCATTCCATCAAAAGGATTGTTATAATTAAAAAAGTATATGTAAACACATATGTAAAATAAAATTCAAATTTCCCACGATTTTATGAAGAGGTCGCTGCTCTACCCGAATTCATCCGGAACAAGCCGAGTTCAAGCCCGTTGGAAGGATTTTCTACACGCTAAATTTTTGCGTCAAACAAAACTCGTTGTGACTTGAATTGCGTGGGTTGCTGAACGTTGTTGCTTTGTTTTGTTTTTTTCAGTAGTTTATTCTCTTCCATAAAACGAATAATGTCAGAGCAACATGATGGCCTGCATTCCAACAGTTTGTTAAAATTTCGTGCTGTTTTATCGTCTCATTCGAAAGAAATTGCCAAATGCGTAAGGTAATTTTAAACCATTTTATGCTATTATATTTTCACTTTGATTTTTTCTGCTTCAAACTGGATATAGTTTCTTACAAAAGTGTGTTTTATTTTCTACAATTCTTTTTTTATTTAAGCGTTACGTATGAGAGAAAACTTTTTAAACTTAATGTTTGTTAATGTTTGAAGTTTTGTTTCTTTTTTATATCGTATATATTTTTTTATGATAATTATTATACTGCGAAATTCTATTTTGAATGACCAGGTCATGTTTCAATTATACTATGAATTAGCCTAAATTTAAAGGATCTAAGTAATTACATGTAAAAATCTTGACCTATAGTAATTTGATTATATATTTTTTGAATTTATTATATCTATTGAATTATATTTGTTATTTATTTTATAAACTTAATAACACTGTAACTCTTTTTTTTTATTCATACACATTCTTTGATAGAATTTTTTATTTATGTCAAGATAAATTGTTGCTGAATATTTAACTATGTATTTAACTAGGTTGGGAGGAATGCAAATTTGTAAAATTAAAAAAAAATTGCACCCCATCCCGGCCTGTTTAGGTACATAAAATTCAACATTTATGAACTGGAAGATACATGAAAGGTATATGAATTTAATTAGTATATGTGAAATTACATCTATTATAAGTTTATAAAAATTTATTATTAAAAATCATGTTTTTAATATGTATAGTTTTAAAAATTCAACAATTAAAAATTTTTGGAATTAATAACAATAATATTAGTTAAAGTAGTTTGCATTATTTTATAACAAATATAGATTGATCCTTGTTTAAAACCATTATAAAAAGTAATTTGATACTCTTTAAGACATGAACTCTTTGTTTGCATTTTGGATAAAGAAAAACTCGATCTCTCGTATAGAATTACATCACACACTTGCTTCTTTCTCAATCAAAAGAATATAACTGTGTATGCATTTCTATAGGAGAACTGTGATAAAGTACATGGAAATTAAACTTTTATTAATAATGTTATTTTATATTTTTTAAAGAGAATAAATATTTTTTATATTGACTATCAGTCATAGTTAGAAAGATTATTTATGACTTAATTGAGTAATGTTTTCAAACTTTGAAATTGGAATTAATGTAATTTAAATTAAATTACATTGTTATAGTTTTATATAGGATTGTTGTTTGTCATTACAGTGAAGAAGAATTCTTGGAGATATTAAATTCATTAAAATTAAAACGTTCAATTATAAAAAGATTACATAAAGTATTGGAAGAAGATTTATTTCAAACTTTGGAATCAGATGTACAAGCATTAACCAGCGATGAATGTGTAATAGAAGGAATAACAAAAATGGATAAGTTGATTGCAGAAACGACAGTTCCTCCAGATGTTCATGTATGGTATGGTTTAAAATAATATTATATAAATATTTTTTTAAATTAACATTTATACTTATGATATTTATTATAGGAGACCACCAGGAGATGTCAAGCTTCACTTACGATCTTGCTATATGGAAAAAATTAAAAAGGAGTATGAAGCTCTGAAACAATATAAAATTACAAAACAAAAAGAAAATCAAGATTTAACTAAATTGGTTTTTGAAAACCGAAAAAGATTTCAACCTGTTAATGATCACATGAAACAATTATTAAATGTGCCTTATAAATTATCAGAGTTAGAAAAAACTGTTAAATTTAATATAGAAACTGCGGAAAAGTCTTTTAATAATTTATCTTGATAAATTAATATCAGAAGTGTATAAAGTCTTATACATAGAAGTATATTTACTTAGTTGGACGCCAATTGTTTCAGGAGGTTTGTTTCCTCTTGTAATAATTCATCCAAATTACATTGTAGTCTTTTAAGAAAGGCTGCATTTTTCTTCTGTGAAGAAATTTGTAACATAAAATTTACATAATATTACATTAAATAAGTTAATCATAAATTTTTTACTTTTTGTATATTTATTTCTATTTCTGTATTATTCAACTTTAAAGCAATTTGTTTTCTTTCTTCTTTCATTAATGTCAATTTGTCTTGTAATTTGTGTATTTCTATTTTTAATGCATTGAGTGATTGATTCTTTTGATTGTTTACAAGTTTAGAAACTCCTGTAGTATTGCTTATTAAAGAACAAAATTTTGTATGAAAATTTTTTAATTTTACACTTTCTACCTCGGATTTTGTTTTTAAATTGTTTAATATTAATTTATATTGAAATTGTTTTTGTTTATAATTATCTATATTCTTTTCCAAATTTAAGAGCTGGTTAATGCTCTGTAGATATTTTGATTTTTCTTTTATTATTTGTTTATCCATAGTTTCAACTGATGCTTCATAAGACATGTTTGAGCTTTTTTAATCCTGTACTAAAATATGGTATAGAATATGTAATGCTTATCGCTGATTCTTACAATATCTAAAAACTGTAAATTGTTTATGTATTTCAAGATAACTATTTATTATTCTTAAGAAAAATTTGTAACATAAATGATGACTCCAGATTTATAAAATATGGTAAATAAATTTGTATTTTTACTGCATATTTAAAAAATTGTACGCTATTCAGATGACAATAAAAGGTGTATTTTTCACTACAAGATTTAACAATATTTTTATTGTACAAATGTCAAAATTTAAAATACTTGTATAAGATAGGTTACCTACGATTATTGCGTTTAAATTATGAATTTAAATAAAAATATTTCATGAATGTTTGAATATTGTTAAGAGTACAAAAATTGTCAATTATTGAATTATTTAAGAACAATATACAATAAATCATTGTACCTCTATCGAAAAACCTAATGTCTTAAACACTTGTACTTATTCTAAAACGTATACTATATCAATAATTACTTTGGATTTTGATTCCAAAAAACTAAAAAACCGTTTATTTTAAAAATTATATTCAAATAAATGCATTGTACAAATTTCCCAGAAGATGACGACACCATATGAACGAGCAACTGCGGTAGCTCCCGCTAATTTTCTATTGTAATTCCATGAAGCATAGGAAGATGGCGTAAATGTGCCATTTTGAAGCGTGGAAAAAGCCTGTTCGACTCTGCGCATACTCGCACCGCGCCACGCCATTGTGTGCGCCGTGATTTTCGTCTCTCTTGACTAGACGACGGTTCCTGCGTTCACCTTCCTGCATCCGCGACGTACATTGGAAAAATTAACTTACCCGTGAACTTAAAGTAATTCCAAGGATTCGCTGGAATTAATCAAGGTAAATCTATATTATTTTCTTTGTCTTTTAAATACGCATTGTGAAGTACGTAAGTACGTATACTTGCGAGTGAATATGTATATATATATATATACATATATATATGTATGTATGCCTTTGTGTGTATGACTCGGTATCGATCGCGCGGCTTTTCCCTCTCCTCGACTTTTCCTTGAGGAGGTTAGAATCCGGACGATACCTCGGGGTTGGCCGCATGCTATGTATTGTTTTTTCCTCTTCCGTTTTGGAGGTTTTTTTTTTAGGTTAGGCGTGCCGACGCGCTCTCTAGGTTTATAGCGTGTTCAGGGAATTCTGGTACAAGTATGACGCGCAATGCGGAAGTTTGGATTTTTTTTGGCGATGATTCTCTCAGGGTTGGATGGGTATTCGTTATTATATATCATTTCAAAAATTAAAGTTCAATTTTTTTTATAACTACTTAATTCTTTTTTCCACGTTTTGGTATTGATATAGGAAACGCAATGTATTTTGTCTTAATTATGTAAATTACTTTGCTAATAATTTCCTATGTTTTGTATAGTAACGTTATTTAATAGCACTCATTATTGAATTTGAATATTTAGTGAAAAAGTTATTTTTACTTACATAATGTGCTTTTTGATGATTTTATTGGTACACAAAGATGTTGAATTATTTGATAACATACATATTTTTTTCAACAAATATTATAGTGTATAAAGACATAAAGGAAAATTTTAAAAGATTTTTTTCTATAAATAACATGTAACTTTTATTTATGAGTAGGATTGTTTGGGTAGGTATATACAATCTACTGATAAAGTTATCTTACCAGATATTTTTTTTAACTAAAACATTAATGGTTTATAAATTTGGTTATCATTTTCTATATGAAATTTAGTTATAAAATTCATTTGATTTCAATTGGAATTGTAATTTATTTTAATGGTTGTTTTCGCATAAACAGTATACCAATGCTTTCTTTTTTGCGCATACAACCACTACAAATATCACTTGATGCATATATCTGATAAAATTAAATGAGATATCATCAGAAATTCAAATTTTAAATAATTAAATAGTTATAATTACACTACACAACCAATATTATGTAAACAAAAAAATTAATCAAATTACAGTCAATTACAATATATTGTACATACAATATAGAAGAATAAAACTTTTAACTTTCTTTTAAGGGATCAGAGTATATATTTACATGTTCTATACGATATACCAAAAACCCAGCAGTAATATTCAAATTTCATGCATCTTATTAAGTAGCTTTTCTATTAGCTCTTATGTATTCATGAAAATTAATGTAAGGTTATGTTAATTTTATGAACTTAAAGCTCCTGATACTTTGATAGGAAAAAGAAATATTTTTATATTGTGAATATTTTTTATTAAACATACTAAAATAAGATAAAATTGACTTTCTAATTAAATGATTAAGATATACTTGTATTAAGAATTGAAGTAGTATTAAATAAATATTTGTACAGGGGTAATTAATGTTTTTGTAGATGTAGAAACCATTAATTAATGATAACCAAGAGATATACCATAAATTATACATAAGCACATATTACTAATGCGTTAGAAAAAAAAAATAATGCTACAATATTTAATGAAAGTGTATTTGAATAACCCTAGATAAATATTACCATAGCCAAGATAAATGTTTGCGTAGATAAAGAGTAATGAAACAAAAAATTCAATCATTTTTATCCAAATATTATAAACACACATAACTGTAGTTTTTAAAAATACATATTTGAAATACCCAAATAATAGAAAATTACTTTGAATAGCCATAGTCAATTTTACAAGTTTTAAAGAAATGTCCGACAATTCATAAATACGACATACAGTGTAAAGTATACAAGAGATATAACCTTATCTCTTCCCCAATGCCGATAAGATATTTACGTGACGTTCAAATACGCCTTATCCCGAATTATATAGCGTTCGTTGAAAAAGGAAGAAATTAACTATTATGTAAGAACCAGTTTCCAGGGTTAGGAAATTAGCAGGTGACATTATAATTTATTCCGAGATATTTTCGGATGGGATGTAAATTAGGTGTTTTCCTGGCGACCCGGCCAAGTTCGAGCCTTACAAATTGGTATATACCGCTCGACTTTTTGATAGGACAAAAAAATCATGTAATTTCTCTTCACTTTTTTTTTTCTTGCGATAGATCCTTTGTTGAATGGCTCTGAAAGAAATTGTCGGTTCTAATTAACGTGTGCTGGTATTGTGTGTTTCGAGGATTGTCTTGTGTAGATTATTAAAGTGTATATGCGCTAGTGACTGGGAAATGATACTGTTTATATCAGTAAATTACCCGTATTGTTACAGCTTTTTAATGGAAATTTTTTATGTTTATATATCAATGGTTTTTTCATTTGTTTTCTTTATTAATAATTAGTAAGATTTTTTTAAATGCATTTTGCAGTATTTTAATTCCTTGAATTTTCAATCAACTCAAATCATTCTGTACAAATTGTGTGAGTATAAGTGCAACAAAATATTTAAATTCAAGTTTTGAAATTTAACATCATTAATAAAATGTAATTTCTGCAAGTATAATTTGAAGTGAAATGCAATATTCAGTAACTTGTGGCTCAGACTGTGTATCAGAATGCGATTCTCCACTTGTAATAGGATTTAAATTCAAATATTAGTTCCGCAACTTACCTATTCCATCTAAATGCACTAAATAGATTTTCAGCTTTAACAATCAATTTTCTGTTTGTTAATATGTAATAAAAATATTCATTTCACGAAGTATTACATATTTCATGTATCTTAATTAAGATTATAAAATTTCCGTCGCAAAAGTATATAATTAAGTAATTTTTTTTTAGCCATTTTAGTCACTTTGTTCGACAAATATTAAAGCTTATGTAGCTGCAACATGTAAACATTTTAAAGTGTCATAAATTATCCTTTTGTTTAAGTAAATGTAAATATAAGAAAATGGAAAAAAAAACGAAGTATCGTAATTCACTGTTATCGATATAGTTTGCGCATGTGAAGTTAATGTACATCGTTGTATGCGCGCATAGAGGAAGTCTAGTTACGTGTAGCCATTTATCAGTTTTTGTCTCGTACACCTCAAGTTCTATATACATACATTTAAGAGCATTAAATTTTTATTTCGACGAGTTAATGAACGTTTATGTCGGTATCTCGATGACGAACCATCTCTCGTGAAAAAAAAAACGGTCATTTAGAATTGCACCGCCTGTTTTGTTCATTACATGCTATACTCACTGCGGTTTTAGCAATTCTCCTCTTGTAGAGAGAAAGAGAGTGAGAAGGGGGAAAAAGTTACCTCGATAAATTTTGCCGTCGCAAAATTACAAATGAAATTTCATATGTTTGAATGACACGTATATGTACTATTACTTTTTCCTCGCGTACAACACATGTACGTGAGAAAATTTTACCGAGCGATTATTTTGAAGTGCTTGTATCATCGTACTTATTATTTTTTTGAAGAAATTTTGTTTTTGATTATACATATATAGACGAGTACTTTCTTTACGGTCATATTTTTAAAAATAAGTACGTACGCTTTATTATTCGAAAGCGCTGTCTAGATAAGTTTTCTTACCCTACACTATATTATGATATAAAGGCGCACGTCAGTTATGTTTATAGATATATTTTTATATATTCTTACTAATCATGCGATTAATCTTCGGTTGAATAATTTTTTGCAAAGTAGATGCGTAAGGACATAGTGAAACTTTTACAAGTGCTTATGTATATATTGCTCAAATTTTTACTACGGTCTATATGAAGAAATAATTTTCATTTATCGATATTATATTGCTAGTAAAATAAATTTTATAATTATACGTAATTTCAGATTGACAAATTTATATCTGCAAAATTACGCGAGACACGAGAAATTGACGAGAAAAAACCTTTAATTACTGTGCGACGTAAACGTGTTTTACTTACACTATCTAAACAGATTTAAACAAAGAAAAGTTTCATTTACAAAAAAAAAATAATTAAAAAAAAAGTAAAATTCTCTTCGAAACAGTACGCATTCCCAACAGTCGTACTGCAAAAAAGGGAAATGACTTTTAAGCGTGAAAGAATCCTGGAAAATTAAATTCCACGCGGGAAAACGAAGAGACGCTACGTTTATACCATGTGTGTTTTGCTGCTGAGTTTTTCACTTATCACTGCATGCACATGGCAATTCATCAATCCAACTCCCCTCCCCCCACCCCTCTACTTTCTCCTTTTGTATATATATATCTAAACCGGTGCTTCTATAATTACGCGAATTTAATTTTAGGTGAGAAATTTTATTTACTGTAGTTTTCCTATATTGTTAGTATAATCCTTTTTTTGTTCAAAGTGTCTAATTTATTTAATTTAAACGGAAAAATATGTCGGTGCGGAATTTAATTAAGCCCTTATCGCATTGTTACACACCCGAGAAAATTTTATTTCTATTGCGAACCTATATATGGGATTTTCAATTAGATAATCTATAATATTTCTAATATAAAAAAAATTATTTACTATGATAAATAACAAATACTTTTGCATATAAACCCTATTTATTTTTATAATTATCGGTATATAGTAACTTAAATTTTAAGGAAGTATATAAATGAAGGAAAATATTTATTTTAAATTTTATAAGAGCCTTTTTAGTAACGTTATTATTTCCAGCGCCTTCATTGTCTTCTCTTGTAAAAAAAAGTATAATATAAAATGACCAATAAAAAATTCTCAGGAGTCACGAAATCAATATACTATAATAAGCCAAAATAATTATTATTGTAAAAACCTAATATAAAGATTGATTGATATTAAATATGGCATTATTTAGATGTACCATTGAAATATATTCGCTTTACTACTGGACCGTTGCGGTTGATTCGATCGCTTGGATATCCTTTGACGATCCCCAGATTTCGGGTGATAAAGCCTCAAGCATTGGCGCATCTAAGTGCGCGTGCTATTTTGATCTGTTAATCAGCGCATTGCTTTGAGGCTTGGTTGCGGCTGACGTCACATCCTTCGGAAGCATATTACCCGTTATTCATCGTTATTAACAATCTCAAATTGTCTACAGTTCACTAATTTGTGTTTTCAAAGTTTAATTTTTTAATTTATCTTTAAACCGATACTCAACTTAATTGTCTAGCTTTTTTTTATCGTTTTAGATGGATAATCGACGTTTAATTGCATTGTAACTTATTTTAATAATACCACGTTGCGATATTTCCAGAATTTAAGGTAATCTTGGTATTGTTCTATTTTTTTCTATCGATATTGGCTTTTTATTAGTGATAAACTTTCTATTATTTCACACTTAACAGAATAGGAAGCTTTTAATAAATTATTAATGAGATATACAATTAAAATAGAGGATATCTAGAAATGTTTTTTCTTCGATTCGCTACGTTCGTAATAACGAAAGCTCGAAAACCTGGGGGGCAACGAAAGTTTCTGCAAATATATATTAATAACAAAAAGTGTCGATAACTCTTGAGGTAAGTCTCATCGAATCGATAAATAATTGCATGAACAAAGTTTTACATAATTGAGAAAAATAAGTTACCTACCCTTATATATACGTGCAGTAAAAGAATATATGTATATGTATACTTACTGCTTATTTTTCAAAGTAAAATAATAGTCGTTAAATATTTCATTTTGTTTAATGGTTTATTCAAATGGCTTTTTATATAAAGTTAAGATTTTTCAATATAGAACGTAATGCATAAAAATTAACAAAGTAATTAACTTAATTATTTTACGAGTCTAATTCAAAATTATTTATTAATGCGACATTTGCATTATACAAAAGTATTATAATTTTAATCAATATTACTCTTCACCTTCGTATTAATATGAAAAGAGAGAGAGAGAGAGAGAGAGAGAGAGAGTACATTAAAAATCATAATCCTTGATATTTGCTTGCGTTACCAAGTTTTATCCTGAAATTCAAAGAACTGTAGGTGTACATCGCAAAGTTATACGCAGCTTTCGACGACCCCTAGTTCGCGACATCGGTTTTTTTTTCCTCGCTCCTCAAGTACCCCTCTTCCCTTCCGAGGCTTTATAGATCTGCAAATCGTCGGGTCGAGCGCGTACAACGTACGATGAATAATCGAAGAGTTTCGTCCGCGTAATACGGTACTACATTTCTCTCTCACTCCTCGCTATTATTTATAATTCGAAGATTATGTAATTGAAGCTCCGGAGCGAGCGCGGCTAAACTGAGGGTCGAATACGCGGGGGAGTTTCATGAGTGGTTGTTACCTTCTAGATCGTGGCCGAGCGACTGTCTTAGGGTTCGCCTGGGTTTTTTTTTTCTTACTTATGTATTTATAGTTTTGAAAGGTAATTTTATTTTATTAATGATTGGCATTACTCTAAACAGCTAATAAATTATTATATTCAAAAAAACTCAATTACTTTTTTTTTGGTATATATTCAAATGCGCGCTGTTACGTAAGAACGTAATGTAAGATGTGAAAATAATTTTAAATGTCATATTACAAGATAATATTAGAGTGCATTCGGTATTTCTTATAAAACTGTCATTTTAAATTACTCGGAAACTTTATAATTTATTAATTTTGGTGCATTTTTCGTACTGGCCTCAAAAAGTCTTACGGGTAGAAATATTAAAAACAAAAGAAAGGAGCTTCAAAGGTTAAATATTAATAAAAGAAATATGATATTTCAAGACGATTTTAAAAACTATAGCGCGCGTTCTTTGAATAATGGATGTGTCCTTACAAAGGAAATAAGAAGAATATAGAAAATAAAAGTTGTACATCGTATATCAGTAATTACGTTATTAATTGTTATTATTAGGAAAAAGTTAACTATTCAAATTATACATTATTATTTTATTGTTATCGTTGGTTTATAATAAATTTGTTTCGCTCGATTGCTTTAATCTGAATTTTAGTTTTTTTTCTCCTTTATACTTCAAAGTCTTGTTTTAGTAGAGTGCGACGATTAAAATTTATGAGATACTCTGAATTTCGATTGTTTGTATAGAAGAAAGTTTTTGCATATATTGCAACTACCAAAACTACTTCAACGTATAATTTCATCAAAATCTTAAATTCAGTTTTTTTTATATAACTTGTTAATAAATCTTAGAAAAGAGATTAAGATACCTGTAATCTAGCTTGTGAATAAAATTATTTAATTTCCACAAGCATTAAAGCAATTTTTTTTTGTTTGCGAATAACCATAAATCTATTGTTTAAGTATCGTAGAAAAAATTCTCTATGTAGTTGGTTTTTTTTATAAATATACCATGGTGCTATGACGTTTATATAGAAGTTATACCGTACGAACAATTTTCGTTATCTTATGAAACTTAGACATAGTCTCTTTTATGCGGCGAATAAAAATTATACGACGGATAAAAATTTTATGAAACACATCTTAAATTTAGGTCCAAGTGTGTGTACTTGCAATAATAGTTTTCACATTAAATAAAATTAATACAACAATTTGATATAAAGTTTAATTAATCGCTAAATTGCGTTTACGAGCAACGATCATTAAGTTTTCTTATTATTTGAACATAGAGTTATCATGAATGCGTAAATATTCCGTCACTTAAATTTCGTTAGAGAACAAACTCGGTAAATTTACATCTTTATTTAGCCACAATTTTTGTTCAAATAGGAAACTCAGATTCTCCGAATAAAGACTTGGCAATGTAAATGGATGAAAGTTCACGCAAGTAGTACGTACAAGGAGTTAGTTTATCTTGGAGAGATAATACCAATTTAAAAAATTTTAAAAACATAACTTTAATTCGTTATATATGTTATACTTCTCAATGTGATTTAGTTCGTAACGCGTAACTTTTTCCTATTAATAATAATTTAAATTTACATGCACGGCAAATCAAATTTTATTTTCTTTGAGCTCTGTCGCACAATAAAGTAAGATGCGTAACATACCCCAGTAAGAATCGAAATAAATTTCGAAGAGCCTGAATTAGTGAAACGTACTCCTAACCTAAAATAGTAAAAATCATTTACTCAACGAGATAAAAGCTCGCAGGTAATCCCCGTGTTTACAAACAATTAAAATCTCGGTAAAAGCATCTTATCTATAAAGCTAAGTTCCGGTAATCCAAAGCCCATCGTCGCGCGTAAATCAACGAGCCCTCTCGCGAAACTTTTTTTTCTTCATGCTTTACGACGAAAGTCGAGTCGAATCGGTCCCATTTTAATGGGTAAACTCCTTTTCCGCACGCGTATCCGATAAAAGAAAAATAGTATTAAAAACGTAAAAAATAAAAAAAAAACAACACAAAAGAAAGGAAAATAGAAAAATAAAGCGTATAACGGCATTCTGTCGGGTCAACGGCAGGTGACTCTTCTCGCGCTCGGGTATGGGATTTCGCGCGCGCACACGTATAAGCCGCGGTAATGCTTTGGACGACGAGCACAACAAACCGTTGCCATGGTTATGCTTCGTTGCCATCACAAACGTATACGCGAAGCGCTCTTTTCTCGCGAAAATATCGCGGATGGTGGTTGTTGTTACGGAATGACCATCGTTTCGAGATGAGGGGACATGATCTTCCGGTTGTCTTATTTATTAGTGAAGAGAACTACGGTCGCTGCTACTCGGACAGTTATATGAAACAAACGTTTTTCAAGATATGGTTGGGTCTCTCTTCTTTCAGGTTTCGAGACGTATTCATTAACGATTTTATGTTGGTCAAGCGAGGAAAGTAAAAGTAGATAGAGTCTGTGTTCAGTCGGACTTTTTTTTTAACATTTACCATGATTTTATTTTTAAGTCGATGCAGCTTTTATCAAGTTTCAATTGAATCAATTTTAAAATTACAAAACGCGTAATTAATTGTATTGTTATGGGAAGCGTAAAGTTATCACCCATTCAGTATTTAGAAAACATCTTTTAAGAATGGTAAAGAATACAGCTGGCAAAATAATTATCATCTCGGTAGGTGTATCCAACCAAAAAGACATAATTCAAAATTTCTTTTGACAGTCGTATGACTCGCTAGAATTTCACGAGAGAGTGACGGTAAATCACTAATCATACCAAGGATGCGGCACGTAAGAAAAGAAACCGCGAAAGTACGACGTTGGCCCCGATTTTCCGGCGTTAAGCTTCGTAATGTTTAATAGTGCGATTTTACATCTCTTCTCTTTCGCGTTGCGAATTCACAAGGACACGGTAAAATAACTGAGAATGTACGGGCTATGAATGTAAGCAATAAAACGGCCAGTTTGCTTGCACGGTATTTTTACCAGACCGTCTATATAACTTTAACGTCGCGTAGTTGTAAAATTCAGTTTTTTTTTTCTTTGGTATATTCGGTTTGATATAGATTTTGGATGAGTGATACGATTAAATGAAAATTAAAAATTATGACTTCAATCAATGTATATGTTATTTTATTTTGAGATAGAGCATTTAAGGAAAATTTCAAATAAAATTGTACTATTTTATTAATAAATATTAAAAACGATTTAACAAAAAAATGTACAATATTCATTAAAAGTGCAATTGTGCCAACATTATAGTCTGTTGAAAGTAAAGTACATTTTCGAGTCGCGGCTTGTTGTCGCCTCGGTACTTTGCACACTTGACCCCAAAATGGGAATAAAAAAAATAAATGGATCTCCCTCCATTTATATATATATATTTTTTCTTTGCATTTTGCACACGCGGATTTGACTTTTTTCACGATTGAGATCGAAAACGTACATTTGTATATGTAAAATATGTAAACGATTTTTCAAGTAGCAAACACATTTAAAAACAAATCATTATTTTCCTTGTTGGTAGTATAGATGGACTGTATAAAACATCAAAGGAACAATATAAAACGTGTTCATTTATGCTTCTACGTTCTCGTGAATTATTTGACATTGTAAAAAGTTGGATTACCATGAGTAAAAACTTACGGAAATAAGAAAAAAAAATGTAAAAAGGTAAACGAGCTCTCAAAGTAATAAAAAAGATGCGCACGGAAAAATACCTTTCACGTCTCATTCAGGTGTATCCCAATTAGCAAAGCATGGATAGTATCTTAAGGTCACTACGATCTCGAGGTTTTCTACCTCCTCGGTGTCATTCGCCGGTTAGTTTTGCCCTCCTCTTGTATACGTCTTACAATGTCCGGATCGAATCGATGGAGTATCAGAGTACTTTTAATTTTATTGCTTCATTCGATGATTTTTCCCTTGTTTATATCTTGCAAAACATTTTTCAAATAACGTTGTTATTTTTCTCATTTTAAAATTAAGTTTTATATTTACTATTATAATAGTATTAATCTGGTAGTATTTAGTGAAAAAAATTAATTAGCACAAACTCATTGATTATAGCGTTCTTAGAAATTAAAAAAATTAAGTGGATGATCAATATCATATGAAAATAATAGGTTAAATGTATATTCATTTTTGCTTTTATCTATTAGTAAAAAAAATTTCTTCAGAAATTAAACAGTTAATCTTATCACATTACAGTTCCCTTTTTATGTCGAAATGAAAGAGTAAGCGTACATTGCAATCTTACATGTTTAACAAGAAAGTTGAGAAATTAGAAGAATGCAGAATCTCTTTCTCCGCACTTAAATAAGTGAAAATTACCCGATGTATTTACCCTAATTTCACTTACTATAAGTATGGTAGTAAGAATTAATGAAAAATGAGTTATTTTTGTATTAGATTCATACTCTACATCCTCGACCAATAAATCATAAATCTTTGCAAAAAAAAGTTGGAAAATATGTAGATATGTATATACACGTATACATGGGATTACTGATGTAAATAGGTGTAACGCTATCGAGTTGATATTCGTGCTCTTGGTTAGGCTCTTTAAACTCGAGCTTCGCGAATCGAAAGGGAAAAATAAAGCGAGAATTGAAACACGCGCAAGGCCAGAGTTACGCGATCTTATAGTCGCGCGTACGCGGCGAAGCTCCGCCGTATAAAATGGAACACGCCGATTTGCGATGCTTTAAACTTTCAAGGCGTCGATATATATTTCTCGGTTCTGTCTTTTCTTCACTTATGTTCTTTTTCTTTTTTTTCTCTTTAACTCTTTGTGTGTCGCTTTGAATTCGATGCGAAGGACGAGAACCGGGACTTCGATTATTCTGATGAATATGATGAAAGATATTAAATTATTTACGTGATAGGGTGGTAGAAAGAGTTACATTGGTTATCTTAGCGTGTTTCATTGTTCTTGAAGTTCCTTAGTTATGTTAATAACACGTGCGAAATTTTTATTATAAATTAATTTACTATTTTAAATACTGTTACAATTTACGTAATATACATAATAGAAATTGGTACCAATAATTCGTCTAATGCGCATTTATTAATCTTCTATATATTTATCACTTTAATAGTGCTACATATATCATACTTCAAAAACTGAAAAATTGGAAAAGTTGGAAAATTTACATTTATCGCGCAGTTGCAAAGTTAAAAGTTTTCGTGAAAAATATTCTTTATCATGCAAAGCCATTTCTAGATTCAATTTTGTAGTGTTTAAATTTTAATTACTTAATAAAAAAAATCAATAAAACTATTAAGGTATAAATATGAGGAAATAAAATATCCTATTTCGGACTATACGTATTTCAATATTTGTCTATACGATACATTTTAAAGAAAAAGATTTTATTTATTCGACATTAACATTGTTTCGATATTCTCCATTTGTTTCACCTTACCATTCTTCTATAATACTTTTTTATATTTTACTTTTGAAACCATCCTGCATGAATCATAAAACTGCCTTTTGTTTAACGTTAAACAAAATATTGACATATGTCTGACTTGTTCACTTTGCACATTTATGAATGACTCTAGAAACTCGTATATTTTGTTTTCGAATGCTTAATGAACGCCGAAATTAAAGTATATATTTATAATATAAAAAATTTTGTTTTTATCCCAATAAATGAAACATTAAAAAAATTAGGATAAAAACCGAGATAAAAACGTCACTTGGATATAATAATGTAATATTCAAATTTCTTGTCGAAAAATTAAATCTCACACTGAAAGAATCCTTACAATAAAAAAAAAGTAGAAAACATTTTTTTTAAGACAATAAGCTCAAAAGTCACCGAAACAAAGGAACAATTTTACGTAACGCCCTTGTCGTCAGAATTTCCTCAGTCTAGTCGCGTGAGTGTCACCCTGTTTTGCATTTTTACGTTGTGGGCGCACGGAATTCGACCACAGCATTTTTTTTTCACAGCTACAAAAACTGGTTTTCTCGCGCGCTCGAGATGCAAATAACGCGAAGCTCGGGAGAGATAACGGCGAGAGCTCACGTCAGCTTAATTTAGACGTCGGTCTAATTTGATTTGTCGATGGGAATCCAGTCGGTCAGTTTCTATAAGATGCTGCACACTTATATGCATTTAATAACGAGAGCTTTCGGAATAATTGAAAATATGGATTTGTTTTGTTTCGTGATTGGCCTTTATTGGCTTTCTTTTTTTTCATACTTATTAAATCGGTAATGGTTGTTATTAAAATGATAAGTGAGAATTTACATGTAATATATGATCTGTATTATCTAAAAAATCAGTGCATGACATATTGTGAAACTTTTTTTATAAACAGGTTTTATAATTACATTAAAGTTAAATCAAATTTTCACAGTACGTTATTTGTCACATAATTTTGCGGTACGATAGCTTTAATTTTTGCTTCTCCGTAATGGAAAAATATTTTCAAATTTCCTAACAAATACTTTTCAGTTAATACTATGAAAATAGGCAACTTTGATTGCTTTGCAGAAATAAAGATGTGTAAATATGTTATTTTTTAACTGTTACTTAGAATTCATTCATCGCGTTAATGAAATTAATGACTGCCATTCAAGCATGGAAAAAGTTAAGACAAATATACATGCACACATACGTTATATACGGTATCCATAACTTTTAATTATCCGGAATTGTTCATAATTAGAAAGCATAACAAATCATAACTTGCGCATATTTATATATTTCGATATAATTATTGAAAACGCAAATGTACAATTTTACGTATGTAAATTCAATATGAAACTTCTAATTTCACATTACCGTAAAAAATAAGCAGATTTTTTTGCTCGTTAACAACAAAATCGTTTCAAAGAACTCGAGGGCAATAAATTCATGTTTATTTTTCGTTGCCTAGTTTAATTTCAAAATCATTAAACCAAAAATACCCTTCTTGCGTAAATTTTTTTAAAGTATACAGATTATTTTGCACAAGACACAATTTGAATGTTGTATATTGCAATAATTCATCGTATCCGTTGATTAAAAAAAAATTATCGGACATGGATACTATTATTTATTGTAAGTATAGAATTAAAAGTTATAGCAGATTTAAATTTAAATATTTTTATATTGAAAAAAAAAATAAAAAAATATTGTTTTATGGATTTTGCACTGATTTTTAACGAAACATCCCAATCAGCGTTGCACATTTAGGTCAGTACACAAAATGATTGATGATTTTTATTACTAAAATTTTATTAACGACACTATAAAATTTTTGTTTGAAATTTAATTATAAAAGCAAATAATTAAAATTCTGCAGATTAAATATTTTAATAAATTATTCATCTCGGAGAATCTTATTGATATTGAAGTATGTGCATATTATTATGCGCCTACGTACTTATTTGAGGCGTATTAAATGCAAGAGTATTTAACACGTTGATTTCACGAGCCGTCAGCAGTTCTAACAAGTTCGAATAATGCAACCTGTCAATCTAGAAGATGAAAAAATTGTTTTGCATCTTTTAACAATGGTTCATTATCTACACGTATAAGAATTTTAAAAAATATTGTTTTTTCGCATTTACCATTGTAATTGTACAAAATGAAACTAGAATATGTATACGTAAAAAGTGTTCGGTGCAATATTGTTTATATATCACGTCTTTTCTTTTTATTAAATCACGAATTTGACAGTTTAATATTTTCTCACTTTTATGATACGTACTGCTGTATAAAATTTATGCAATGCCTATTACGTAAAATGTTAATATGCGTGTTTTGGTTTAACACTTAGGGTCTCGATACTAATGGGCATAAAAGTATAATAAAAAACGAGCGGCATAAAAATAACTTAATTTTTAAAAGAACCCGCTGCCTAAAGCGTCGTGTGTATTAAAAATTGTTAACCGTTACGAAACGTAAAACAAAAATCATAATAAAATAATTAAATATTTATGAAAAGTAAAACTAAACCGCTCGGTAATATATTGCTACTTTTATCATAAACTTAAAATAAAAATAATTTCACCCACCTCTGAATCGATATCAGAATAAAAATTACAGTCTAAGAGAAAAAAAAGTATTTGAATAATAAATAACGTAATACTCAATGTAAATTGATTCGAAAAAAAAACTTTCTACGATCTTGTGAATAAATAAAATTAACGATATATCGCAAATATTATTTTCTATCGATCGGTAAACGATGTATTCATCTCAAGTACTGTGAAACAAATTATGCATAATATTGTTGTGGAAAATAAATTATATGGTTCGCTTTAATAAATTAATAATAAAAGTATATTTTTACGAAGAAATTGAGACGGATCGGTGAATTTAATTAATTTATCGTAGCAATATTGAATACTACGTTGACTATTACGTTTTTTAATTCTTTGCACTGCAGTACATAATGTGTATGTATAAATGAGAATATTGAAGATGTCTATATATACATATAATAAAATTCCAATATACATTTATTCAAAGAAACTCTAATGGTGTGTATCCCTTTCTTTAAGTAGTTAACCTTATATTCATTAAACGATTTAATTCCCTTAACTGTTTAAAAAATAAGTATAAAATGAGATTAATAATTAAGGTTAAATTAACAAAATCTATTCCAATAGCCATTCTAATCAGAATATGCATGCGCGCGCTTACAATTAGTACAACACTCGCAGTAATTGGTAACACTTTTTCAATAAGAGGTAAAGGCAACGGTCTTTATGCAAATTTGTAATAACTCAATAATATTTAAATAAACACTTGTAAAGTCCAATACAGATTATGCAGGGAAATTTCATCATTCTTGTCGCAAGGGCAAGAGGAAAAAAGTAGAATAGTATATGTGCATAGTAAAACTCATGCTTATAGAACCTAAGATAGTAATGCGCATCGATTTCTCGGGATAAATAAACTCAAGTTTCATAACTGCTCGTTTTCCCGTTTTTCCCTGTCGCGCTATTTCCCAACGGACATTCCACTCGTATTTAAAGGAAAATCGCGCACGCTCTTTTTTTTTTAACGCGAGCTTACGCAATTGCCGGTGTCCGAGTGCGTCGCGCCGGATTCACTTAGGAAGCCGTAAACTTGGAGGAGTTCTTTCTTTCTTTTGTCTACGAGGGACGTCGCAGCGTCGCCATAGAAAGGTGGAGAGACAGAGAGAGAGAGAGAGAGAGAGAGAGAGAGAGGGAGAGAGAAAGAGAGAAATATAGAGAGAAAAAAATATATCATGTTACGATGTACGCGATTTAGCGGGTGGCCAAGAAATGATGGATTCGAGATGAGCTGGAAGTTAAATGATGAGTCATTTGTTTTACTCATTTTTATGTTTTTATGTACCAAGTAATGTAGTGTTGGGTGTTAAAATTTTATGTGTACGCATTATACTTAGATGAAAAATATATTATTATCAGAACTTTATATTTTTGTCAATAAACGATTGTTATTAGAACCATTATGTATTAGATAAATGAAAAAAATAATATTTTTAATTTACGTGTATAAACTAAAATAGCTGTAGTAATTTGTTGGATAAACATTAAAAAAGCTACTATTTCCTGAAAATGGTATTACGGTTAAAATATTATTTTTTATTTGCGTTGAATGGGCAATATATTTTTAAATGGCTATAACACATTTATAACAAACAAATTAAACAAATGTCCATTTACTAATATTATATAAACGATAAAGAATTTTACTACAGTCAGTTTTACTTCAAAGTTTTGACTTACCATTACTGAAAACATTTTTTTTTATAATGATGTTAATGAAGTTTAAATAATTAAATGTATACACACATATGCATACAAATATATTTTAACAATGGTTAATATTGTTTATAACATTGTAAATGAAAGAAAGTTAATTCTTTAAAAAAACAAACTCCAAATGTTTTTCTTTAAAAAAAAAATATATAGACTCATCCATTTAAAAGTTTTGCCGAAAAAGTAGGTCAATTTAACTTATTTTCCACGTAAAATTGAGACAAGTATTCTAAAGTTGTAAATATGAAATTGTAATTCTTGGTTAATTGTAAAATTAATATAGCCCGACGAATTCTTATGTCTATTCGGAAAACTTTCCATACATAATGTAAATACAATTAAGACAATATTGAAAAATTATACTCTTGGAACGATATTGCCTGAAAAATTAAACTTATTAATTTTACATGTTTTTCTAGCGAGTATAAGGAAATTCGTATCTTATTGCAAAATGCAATAAAATATCGTGCTTATTTTATATTTTCCTTTATCGTAGCAATTTGTTTACATTTTATGAGCTTTTACGTACATCCACAGTGTTTATTACACGGTTACGTAAAAGTAAAAGATTTCGTGAAAATTCTGTCTACGTTTACTGGAGTATACGATATTCAAGTGATGATTTTCTGATGGTAGATTTTAATTTAGTTTTATATGATATAAAAATTTCCTTTAGAGTTATACACCAAATGTAAATAAAAAATTAATAATTTTCTTGCATTTTTAATTTAAAGTTTCATCTTTTAAAAGGTTCAAACTAAATTTGTGAGATTTATGTTCTAAAATTAAAAATACATTTTTTTTTGTGGCGAATGTATATTAATAAATTTTAATAAAAGTTACAGTTTCCATCAAAAATAACTTCTTATTTTTCATAATATGCAATTTTTAAAAACTGTACATCACCCCTGCACAAGCGCAACGATACGTAATCATAACAGCTCACCAATTTTTGTATTTCTCCGTCTATACTTTACATATAAACAATGTTATCGTTAATGGAGAGAAAATTTTCCAGCTCCCTTCTCGCGATATTTCCCACGCATTATTTACGATAGCGTCCTTCGAAAACTGCTAAATCCCGCTCTCGAGCATGGTAAATCTCGCGGTAAATTTCTCGCTCGTATATGTAGATGACGAGAAGAAAAAAAAAGGGAAAGAAAAGTAGAAGGCGTCGCGAGCACAGGTGTCGAGACTTATAGCAAGTCGCTCGAGCCAAAGCGGACGTTAAGAAGGTACATGGTGTATAAAACGCATGTAGAAAAGGTGTACCCTTGTCGCAATCTACCATGCGCAATCGCGCAAGCATTAACGACCTTGCGTTCTTACACGTTCTCAAAGCGTTGTCGCGTAGAGAGACTTTTTGGGTTCGATGATACGTACGTAATTCGCAGCCTCTTCCAACCCGCTAAGTCATAGGAGATATCTCCCATAGATTTACCTATAACGAGGTGGCGTTTATATTTTTTTTTCGTTTGGATATGTGTGCGGTTATAGGGACATTTTTTACTTTATACCTGTAAGGCTCGATAAAACGGTAGGAGAATTTTTTTCAGTGTTTTTAAAATAATTACACGCATAGTTTATCTTATACAGTTACTTATAAGATCATCGGTATTGTCAGAAAATTATTTTTATATAGAATAGTAACAATTTAGTTTGCGATAAGTATTATCACGAATAATTTGTATTAACCATTTGTTATCAAAGAGCAAGGAGATAAAGAACCAAATGGTATTTTGGGATCGTAATACAAAGGTTAATTTTAATTTACTCAAAGTTTGGCGGGTATTAATATGAATGGGCAAATTGTCGGACGTATATTACCAAGAATTTATTCCTCTATTAGCTATGAAATGTATGAGTATTAATAGCAACCTATCCAACGCATATAGATAGATCCGCAAGACTTATACGAGAAAATACTACCATATACATCAAAATAATTTTGCCAGTTCCAATAAAACCAATCTTACTTAGAAATAACTAAGTTTCAAACGTATGTACGAGAGAAATAGCCAAGTACTATTATGAAAGAAATTAAACGAGGAACGAACTATAATCATCTGTAATATCTATGTTGACGCAATAATTTATCCCGCGTGGATCAGTATTGAACGCGATGGAGTCAAATGAATTTGTTGCGAAAATTGTATTCGTGAATTAACGCATGTGTATATACTGGCGTTATATAAACAAACGTTGGTTTAACAATTTCAAGTGCATCCAAGAAAGTGAGATGAGGGATAGATAAAAATGAGAAAAAACTGTGCGCGCAGCTGACGCGAATTGAAATTACCTTTCTTGGAAATCTCTTGGAAATCTTCATTCGTATGTCTTTTGCAAGTGATTTGTTCGCTAAGAATCTAGGCAAATGGTCTCTTTTACATTCCAAGTATAACTTCCAATGAAAGTAAAATACAAAGGGTTTTATCTTATACTTGATTTAATGTTCTTTTTTCTGTAAGGAACTTTATATAAGCAACTTTCCATCAACGAAAAGTTTATTTTATTTTAAAGATTAATTAAATTTTTCAAAAGAAATTATCGATGTGTAGTGTAACAGATTTAATTAACTGCGTTACTTTTCGAAATTGTAAAATACTATAAAATATACTGATTCTTTTAGGTAAGATTGAATTTTTAAGTTCGAACAATTTTCTACAACTAAAAATTATAATTTTCTCTACAAAGATTATCTTTTCACACCTCGATCACCGAAAAGAAAAAAACGGCTTTGATTTACAGCGCAATTTTCGAGTCACTTTATGAATAAAATAAATTACCCATACGAGGAAAAAAAAGCGTACATAATTTTGAAACGTAAATCTAGTATATACCCACGAGCCTATAAAAACCAACACCCTGTACGAAAATTCGTCGACATCAGGATGAATCTAAATTTATACATTATATTCTCTGGCCTATTACCGCGGGAAATTTCCCTGACGCTGGACCTCGCCAATTAACGAACGTGGAATTTCTTATATACCCTTATACCCAGGTGGACAAGTCGTAAATCTAATGCTCTGTAATTCGAGCGTTTCTCGAACGAAATCTTTACTCGTCGTTCGCCAAACCAAACTTAATATTCTCGTACTATATTAATGACGTTGATGCTTCCGCAAAATTTTCGAACGAAGCGATCGTTTGTTCACGAAATCCGAGATAGCTTAAAACGATTGTTTAGAATTATTTGTGCGCGGTTCTATTGTCGTTTGATTTACAACGCAAGAAATGAAATATGACGTTGGTTTTGAAAATCTAACAAACAAAAGGGGGTGGCTTGGTGTTATTGAATTATCTCCATAGTCTAAATGAATTTTTTTTTATAATAATAACCCTTTCTTTTTTTCTGTGAAATTAAAAAAACTTTAATTTGTAGAATGACGCTCATAAATCACTAGAAATAAACAATAAAATCTAAAACAAAATTCAATACGATATGCAAGTTTACTTTCGTAACGACCTACCGGTTTTTTACGATGACAGATATAAATCTTAAACTGTGCAATAAACGAAATGCGATCGTAATTATATTTTTAACAGTAGGAAACAAATGTATAATAAACTAAATAATTATATAAATTAAATTTAACTCTAATCAAAAATACTGGATCAGACTGGGTGAACGGATTAACGGTTAGCGTGTAAAAAATTAAGCAAATAATATTATCTCGAAAGTAAATTTCCCTGAGAGCGCGCGATAAACAACCCCTACTCCCTGCTTTTGTTTTCGTGCCACTTTGTACCAAGCCAAAAAGACCAATAAAAAAGAGTAACCTGATCCATCCATCCATCCATCGTCCAATGCGTGGCCGCAGGCACACATCACCCGCTGGAACAAAGTGGCCGCATCGCTTTATGCTGTCTTGTTGCGGTACTCGGTACATTGCGCGCTCTGGAAAATCCATCCTACTGAATTTTCCCACACACTCACACTGGACTCTACTTCGCGGTTGTACCTTAGGCGGAGATTACCATTAACGCGCCTGAATTGCAATTATTTATATTATTCACTGCGAAGATTAAATTATTTCAAATTCATTTTTTAATACCAAATTTAGATAATTTCTTCTGACGGTACAGATATTTGTGTTGTTTAATCTAATTTAAAATACATTATACTCAAAATTTTATCCTATTCCCGTTTATTCTCGTTCTAGAGAGTACAAAAAGTACAAAACTGTTTTTTAATACGAACCATTTTCAATTGGATGCTTCGTGTAAATATTTGTCGTTGTTATAATCACAGTTTCAGCAAACAATCCTCGATCAAAATGTAAAATTGAAAAATTCAATTTTCAAACTTAAATTGGCTTGG
This sequence comes from Theocolax elegans, assembly GCA_026168455.1. NCBI lineage: Eukaryota > Metazoa > Arthropoda > Insecta > Hymenoptera > Cerocephalidae > Theocolax > Theocolax elegans. The sequence continues at coordinate 76,417,087 of CM047427.1, read as the reverse complement.
AGGTTACAGGGAATATTGTAAAAGAAAATCGGGGTTTGTACGACATGTAAACGCTATAAATGTTACATTTAAAATATCGTTTGGAAAATTGAGCAATTTCACGTTTCAACGCCAACTGACGATAACTAATCATAAATATAAACGACTGTCAGAAATGTAAAATTCATGCCCTATTAAGCAAAATTAACTGTATACGTGGACAGCGTGCTTTTAAGAGAAATAAACAATTTAATCTTAATATAGTCTTAAATTCGTGCAATATTTTACGGATTATTAAATGACTAGCGTACATGTTTTGTGACATCAGGAAGTCTAATTTAAACTGCTGAATCGCATATTTTTAGATTAATGTGCTTTACAGTAAATCAAAATAATATTAAAACTGCGTAAAAGTCTAAATTAAATGATATTAGTCATATGCAAATATGTTTAGATTTGTTAAAAAATCAGTAAATCCATACATTCGAAGTCAATGTTTGAATGTTTTGAAAATGAAAATTCGTGCAACGAGGTTAAGTATTTGCGAGTAGGTAAATGTCATAAAATAATATTTCATTATGACATTAAACGTAGATGAAATAAGCATAATGCCTAACCATAAAACAGAAAACAAATGATTATGTAAGCAACCGTGTTTTATATCTATTTATTCCAGCAATAGCCAAAAATACATTTCACACCATTTGAGCAAGTTGGATTGACGCGTACTTCGATTGCAGTGCACGTAAAATTCACCGCAATTTTTAATGAAACCACTGTGAGCCAGCGCAATTGAAAATAATCAGCCGTGGCTACAACAATTTCAGGCCTCTGAGCGCGCGAAATATAGTTCAAGCACGGCCCAATCTAGAATTTGCAAAAATTAATATCTGCAAACAAAAAGTGTGGGCGTATACGAAATTGCTTTTCAAATCGAATTTTTTTTGTGCATCTCGATCCAAGATGGTGAACTTTTCGTGAAAATTCCCAAAGTTGCAAAAATCGGGTTTTTTAACTTATTTTGAAAACTGTAGCTCCGATCACAAAAAGTTAAATGAAAAAGTTATATATATTAAAAGTTTCTATAAAATTGGTTGTATAATAATTTTTAATAAAATTAATATTTTTCGAGATTCTTCAAAAAAAAACCTCTAAGAATCGTGTTCTCTGTATCTCATGAACTATAACGTATACGTACTTGAAATTTTGCGTAAATATAGCCCACGATAAACCAAAAAAGTGCTTTTGAAAAAATATTTATTATTTTTTAAGATATATCTATTATAATGATCTTCGGCTGATTTACTTCCTTAAGTCTTGAATTAACATGCTATTAAATAAATTAAAAGATTTTATTGTTTTATATATAAAAAAATGACTGTAAAAAATTGCATTTTTAACCTGTTTTTTAAAACAATGAATTTAATTTTCATTTAAAAAAAATGACCTTTTTACTAACAATTTACTGATATTTTTACGCGTTTAAAAAAACATTGTTCTAAGATTATTATGAATTGAGATAGCTTTTTTTTAATTTGGAAGCCGCAATTTACATTGCACAGCGATACATTCGTCCAATGTTACTTATGAATATTTATATATTGAATAAATAAAAATATTCGAATATAGTTTATTAACTTTTATCACTATTAATCGAATAATCAACTAAAACGTTGCGCGGTCAACAACAGCGGGTATCTGGCGCGCGCTCGATCAGAAAATTATTTTACGCGAAAAATTTTTATATCTCTTCTTCTGGAACTCGTACAAAAATTCTTTTGTACTTGATTTGGGGTAGCTTAACGGAACAAATACGAGTATAAAAGTCTTTTATGTTAATAGCAAAAAAATGAAAGAAAAAACAATTTTTTATAAAACTTACTTTTGATTGTTTTTATACATTATTTATCAATATAACAATATTTTATAGGTAGTATGTTAACAACGTCAAGTTTTTTTAGATTTTCACGTAATTATTGTGGAAGTGTTTTAAAAATAGTCTACTTTTAATACTATTTAAGACTAATTTGTCACTCAGAGGTGGGTCCTGTGTTGCGAGCGCTGCGTGACCTTCATTAATAAGAGATTGAGAGTTTGTCGAACAATGGCATTTTTTTGTATTAGCTTTATTGAATTTTTTTATACTCGTCATTATTGAGGAATTTAGTATTGTCTAGTTTTTACAAAATATACGATTATCATGATTGTATAGGTTAAATAAAAACTTAATTACCGATGTGTAATTTTCGAACACGTTTACACGATATACTTTTGAAAAATGTGATTCATACTAATATAATGTTTGCTCCGAAAATATATAAATAATTATCAGTTATTATTAAAAAACACAATACCGTAGTTAAATTTAATAGAATTATTAAAATGTAAAAGTTGTTTTTAACATCTATATCGTTATAGTGAAAATTAATTTATAAGAGGATGCTTTATAAAGCATCATCAAAATAATAATTTTAAACGGTACATGCAAATGAAGCAAAGTAAATTAATCTTTATAAAATAATTATCAATGTATAATTAATGTTCGTTTAAAAAATCAATAAGACTATATAAATATTCTCACTAAAATAATGATTAAAGCACTCTTATCAATGACATCGACTGTAAACTTTACTGTAGAGATAATTCATTTTGTAAAATTTTTTTGCAAAAAAGATTTATGTATTGTGAATGGATAAAAAGCCTTTTACAAACGTATGTGAAAAAAATGTAATAATATCATCATCGTTCAAAATAAAACAAAAATATAATTTCAAATTGGACTGTAACTGAACCGCCTCAAGTCGTCTTTTACTTTCAAGAATTATAATGAACCAGCCAAAAGAGTTTTTCTCATTTCGCTTTACAATAATCTTTTTCTCTACGTAATTATGTTTTCCTGAAATGAATGCGTGAAGTTGTCGGTATTGACGCGTTTGAATTTCGGTCGTTTTTTTCCACTTCATCCAAAGAGGAAGGGAGAATTTTAATCGCATCGGCGACAAAAACATTCAATGTAACGAGGCGAAGGCTGCGAATATCGGGAATCGAAAGAATCGTCGAAGGATTCGTTTTACGAAGAATGAAAGCACCGTTCGATTTGCTGTATTAAGCGTTTTAATTATTGAAATTGTACATTTCCTTGATTGCAACGAGTTGACATTTTCTTTATGATTGTAGTTGCATTATGCATTTTTCGTTATTTTACAATTTAGGTTTTTAATGAAAACATACTTTTTTTGTTTCAGGTAAGGACGTTAATATTGTGTTGGAAACACAAACCGCTCAAATTAGACGTGAGTTTGTTATACTATTATTGAAATTTTTAACGATGCATAATATACGAATCATTTGATAACGTACATTAATTTAGAATGAAAGTACTTTGTAATGTTATATAATCAAAGAAAAGCGTATAGTTTGATGTACTACTTTGATCAACTCGGTAAAATAGATATTACTGCAATTGCAAACGGTTGGATTATAAATTCTCTTAATTAGTATACTTTTCATAACTGTAAGAAAATTCAGTTTAATCATTTTTTTCTAATTTAATTAATTCATACAGAAAAAAGCCAAAATAATTATTATTATAATTTATTTTGTTAAATTATTTTTATATACCCGCATACTTAGGTAAATCTGATAATTTTGATATTTGTGTCTCGCTACCTCGAAACTTTTACTTCAAAAATTAAATTAAAAATATAACAATATTAAAGGCCTTGATATAAACAGGAATAATTTTTAGATATGAAGTAGTCAATTTTCAAAGATTAGTATTTCAATCTTTAAACATAAGAATTAGTCAAAATTCTACCAGGGTTATATAAGGAATTCCAGTTTTTAAGCAAATAAATCCATTTTAATATTATTTATCAGATGTCAAGTACATATTTTCATCACGTATATAATCATCTATTAGTTTTTGTATACGTAAACACTCCAAAACATCGTTTGATATAAATATAACAAAGAAAAAATGTGTACAAAAAATAAATGGAAAACCTTGGGTGATAGACGTTAATGTCGTCGACCATTATTTCCTTCTCTCTCTTACGATGATCGTTCATGTCGCGACACGTGTGCGCGTCTCTACGAAGTTCGCGTCACATTGATCGCTGTGGCTGCTTGCAATCGATATTCACGTCGGCGATATATTTGCGAGCTTTCCCCGCTGGAGATTTGATTAGAACGCGTGGGAGTTTAGCTCCTGAGTGCGGATGAGCCTTGTTCTCGTCGTTATTGTATTTAGATTCTAGTCGGTTCGATTGTGGGAGGACTATTTTTTCTTTGTATTGCTATCCCAAAAGATTGCATTATTGAACATCGCTTTGTTTGCGTTTATTCCAATATTTTCTTTACACGTTTATTGTAATGTACAATTTATATCGTTGTGCATATGCATCGTACGTTTGTTCGTGTTTAATATTTTTTGCGTTTGAAAGACTACAAGTTAACTTAGAATCATGAGAAAAGTAACAAGTTTCTTACGAAATGGAAAGTTGCGATTATTTAATCCGAGATACCTCATTTTATTTTTTCCACTTAATTACACGTCACTTGGTGTATAGAAACAATTAAAGTAAGATACATCTTATCTTACCATTTAAATACAAAGATGGAAACTTTGTCTATTTTATGAAGTATAATAACAATTATACTTTCGCCTTACATTTATTTAATTAAAGTTTATCGCGTATAGCATTTACATAATTTCACGGCATTAATAAATAATCAATCAATCGTATTATTACAATTCCCTAAGTTTTAATTAAATTCTAGAAGGTTTCCGTATACATTATTCAGCACGAAAGTGTTTCGAACGATTACAATTTTTTGTGTCTTTAATATTTGATACACCCTAAAAATATACAACTAATTATAGACGGCAAATTACTACCGTAACGACGTACCGAAAATAAAATTGCTCGGTAACTCGAATTAATAATCGTTAATGTAAAAACACTTAATAACAGGCACGCGTCTCGAATGGATTTTTCAAGCAAATCAATTATTTTCGCGAGCACGCTCCTTCTCGTGCATCTCTCAGTTAATAAACGCCGGTTCGCGTGGGCGTACGCGAGTAATCGCTCGCTCACCTGCGACGGCCGAATTCCACCGGTTCACCGTCATTGTCTCGTTTCGGTGAGGCCTCGAACTTGACTCTCCGTAACACACTCTCTATACCCATACATACACACACATATACACACGACCTCGAACGCGTAATCGCGATTAATCGTGGAGAAAAGGAGGGGCCTGTTTTAGTTACTTTCACTTTTTCTGTTTGAGTTAATCTCCGGTGATAGGATCAATTATATATTATCCCGAGTTTATTACGACTGTTTTTTTTTTTCATTTGATATTGTGTCAACACCTACGGATGACTAGCAAACTGGAATTTTGATGGTTCTTTCTTTATTTGCAAATGTTGGTATTTTATACAGGTAGGTACAGGTATGTATGGCCATTTAAAAATTTAATCTTTGTTGTTTTGTTTCAACAATTATTGTTAATTTAAAAATATAATATAAATATAAATTATAATGTTATCCTCTGTAAACAAAGGTGACAATATTAATTTTACTTTGTACAATTAATCAAAGTTTTGAATATACAAAAAAACCATGTTATTGCTAATCTATGTATATAAATAGTATACAACTTTCATAGATGTCTTGAAGATTTCCTATCGGTTGTATATCAACACTCCCACATAGTGAAAACTTTCACTAATTTTGTATTTTCCCGTATTGTTTTATACTCATTAAAACGTTAAATGTATTTAAAAAAAAGAGAGAGACTGAATTCCAATATATTTATAAACATGACGTTATTCCTCGTTAATTTAAAAGTGAGAAGCATAGTGCACTGACGTAATTGCCAACTGCACTGAATAAAACATTATCTTGACATAACTCTAATCTTTGTGAATTATCAGAGTATCGGAATCGGACATAAATTTCGATTATGTCAGTTAAAACTATTAATATTCATTTATAAGCGTAGGTGTTTTCATCGAAACTTATAAATATTAATATTATATATGCAGTATTTGTTCCAATTAAACATACCTTTTTTTATTAATTTCATTCTTATCTTTCAGATTGCTTTGTTTTGGTGTAAAAATAATTTTCGTATCGTGCACATTATTTTGGAAGTTATACACGAGCTAAGCGATATTTATTTAACGTCGAAAATCATATCGTATATCGACTTATTTTGCCAACTGTGAACACACACACATTCAAGTTTATTTCTCATTTTGTTTATTTACTGTTCAATGATCATTAGTCACACACGCTCATCGGTCTTTCATTTCGCACTCGTTTGAAGCAGGCACTTTACCAAAAAATTTCGTCACATTTATTATTTTAGTAATTAATACGGTTATTATAATATTATCGTATACTTTTGTGAATTATTGCATTACACAATAATGCTTTTAATTATTATTGTTTCACGTCTGCTTTACAATGTTATTTCATTCTCGTAAATGTAGCTTTCAAAGTACAATAATGTGTAACTGTAAATATGAATTTTTCGATGCTTCGACTTCACGATACGTTTTATTATCGTACATGTTACCGGGTGCGCGTGACAATAATACGGTCTTTGTTTCCGATTCGTTTAGTAATTGTCTCGGTTGTATTACGCGCCAGATTTGAGATGCTTTTATCGTTTACGTAAGGTGACAACGATCCTCGTTAATACTGCTAGAGTTATTAATATTGGTATGTGTTTTTAAATGGGAATTTGAATTTCACGTTCGTTAGACGTGGACTTTCGCAAGCTTCTTCTCTCTCTCTTTCTCTCTCTCTTCTTGATTAGTTTCTTTGATTAATCGAGTTGAAGATTATTCTTGGCAATAAAATTGTCGTTCTATATATCTCGCGTTGATTTTAATAACTTTATTAATATCGAGAAATTTTGTTATTGCTCTTGAAAAATATGACGTGTATATTTACTTAGTCTCTCAGCGATGTTGTAAAAACTGTATTCAATTTAGTGTGTATTAAATGTTAACATGCATATACTTTTTAATTAATTTTTTTAATATGATTCAAAATTATTTTTAAATCATATTTTATATACGAAATTTTTGTAATTTTTCTTGATTAAAATTTCAAATTGACACTAGTTTGAGGAAATATATGTTTAGGAAATACTGATTAAAAATAATAAAGTTTATGTTTCAAAAATAGATTTTACAATCTAGAAATAAAACTTTAGTCGGTTCGTGTTATAAGTAGAAGGATACTGTATCAAATCGTAGATTTAAATTATATTTTCGATATCTATATAAATTAGTAAAATTGCTTTTTAAGTGACTAGCATTATTCAGTTGGTACATTACAACCATTGTCGTCAATCTCGATTGAAAATTGAACAAAACTTAGTCACCGACATAACAGTGCAAATTATATCGCGCATCTATACTCAAGGCAAAATGAACCCGATTAACAACCAACAATTTGACAAACGTTGAATCCCAATCAACCAAATTCGATCGTGCTATTTTCCATACGTATGCATATACATATATATATATCCACCTCTACGATGATAAGTAATTCCCCAAGCGTACGGCGGATGCACGGCCGATATCAATTTTACACTCTGGATGCACGGAATCACTCGATACAACAGTTCGGGGACCCCCCTACCGAATTATTCTTGCAAGCTGCTCCCTCGGTATATGTACTAAACGGCCACGCGCAAATGTCTATATTTATCGTTGAGCGGGGGGGGTAAGCCGGACAAAAAAATGTGAAACGTATGCACGTCCGTATCTCGTGCACGCGAGTAGCCCGTGCCGCGCGTGAATTCGCGAGAAGGAAAATTACACTCTGGGATTTCCGTTTCCGTCTGCCGCCATTGTCGAACTGCGAGGCTCATTATCGAGGGCTCGAGACGCCTGGTTCGAGTCTCTTGTTTTGCTTCTTTTTTCTTCGCCATCAATGCTTTTCCTCCTTCCGTTCTTGTTTATTAATGAAGTGTCGGGGAAAGAATGAACGAAGCGTGTTATAATAAGCTTTTCAGGGTGGTTGTATAAGGGAAAAATATGGTCATTATTGTTTATTGGGTGATTTTATGGGAATTTTTTATTTGATTTATGATTGCTTTATTGATGGATAAGAGTTTTTAAGATTAGGTGTTGCAAGTCAAATGAAGTTTGCATATCTATTTAGAAAATCCGCGAAATAAACAATATACAATTATATGATATAAGTAAAGGAAATTGATAGTGTAAAAAATGATGACTAAAATTCGGATACTTGTTTTAATAGAAATTTTTTCGTTCTTAATAAATATTTATTAATATCAACTGATATTTGTTTATGACTATTCAAACAAACATTTAATTGAATTCATTGATAGTTTTAGTGTACATTAGATGTAATATTGTTATCCTTTCTAAAATTAAAGCAGCGTAGCATTATTACGTAATCCTTTTTATTATTCGAAATATTAACTATGTTTTTCCCATTCGGAAGAATCATTTGGGTTAAAATAAAGTTCTTTTCTCGTTCTTTCTAAAAGGTAAAACTTTGATATACGTACGTATCAAAATACGCACAACAAAAAATTGGCGATTCGATATGCGATATTATGCTTTCACGTATTTATAAAGCTCGTTTACATTTCGGTACGCAAAAGTGTAATAGTCTGGCAATTTTTGTCGCAACTCGATTATCTAAAAAAAAAAAAAAAATCATCAACAGCGAAGAAGAAGAAGAAGAAAGAAGTTTTGTATCGTCGATTCCCGCGATAGTCCATTAAAAATGTAAGGGTCGAAAAAAAATATATTCGCAAGTGCGTATAATTATTATAAACGGGCGTCCCTAAGCCACAAACCGTTCAATTAATAACGTTGAAAGTTTAACGCGCGTTGCTCGTTTTTCCCCTCGGTTTTCCCTGCGCGACCTTTCCGGACATTGAACTACAAAAGTATCGGGAGTGAGAGAGATAGAGAGAGAGAGAGAGCGAGAGGGTGAGGAAACGTACATGCGACGAAACTTACGCACATGATAACTTTTCCCGTAGCCACAATTAAGAACAATTACCAATATGTTATCCCATGGTAGAATTCTAGAATCACATACTCTCTTTCTCTGTCTTACTATTTTTTTCTCTCTCTCTCTCTCTCTCTGCCTCCCTTTTTCTCTCTTGGTATATGTATATATATATATCGGCAATCGAACTTGCGCGTTTTATTTCGTTTCCCTTACTTTATTCCTACCTCGGCGTCGTCGTTTAATAGCGGCGTAGGGGGATAGCCGGTGGTTAGAGATAGATTCGCGGTTGAATTATTGATGATAGCGTGTGTACGCGCGAGGCCACGTATAACCCTGGCTATCTCGGGCGTTCTCATGAGGGAGAGAAAAACTCAACTTGAGGACGACGTCAACCGACTCGGAGACAGAACACCCTCTGTCTTTTACATACCGATCACTTTTTCTTCTTTAATTTCTTAAACACACTATATTATTACACTCTTCTTTTTAAATTGCTTAAGAAATTCTACTTTTATAAGATTTAACTGCACCGTGCACACGATTGCTACACGAGTCGATAAATAAAAATATGCGCAACTAAATATTTCCCGTTCTCGAGCGTTTACCGCCTTATAGATGTTTCATATTATTAATCGGCAGAGTAGAGTACGTAGATGCGCACGGTCGGCAGCAGTTGGAAAGTTCAAAAGTTTAAATATACCCATGATTGTACTGTAATTTTGACCGTATCCCAAGAGGTATGTCCCCGCGCGTATGGGTTATGCATATAAGAGGGAAATACTTGCGTCCTGGTGGGTAACGTAATAATATAAACCCTGAAATTCACCCCTGGGCAGTTGAACCAACACCTATCGCTCACCGGTCTTTCAATATGCAGATGTTAGCTAATACGTCGTGTACCCTCGTCGAATCGGTATACCATAGCTACGTGACTAGAACTTGATAACAATCAATATGTTTCCTCGTTCGTATATTTCTTATTATTGTTATTGTTGTTATTATTAATAGCTTGTTTCAATATAAATAATTATATTCTCAATATTCAATATACTTTATAATAATTAAAATTCTATACTTGTTAGTCGTAGATATTGTAATGTAATACAGTTTTTCCTAGGGTTAACGTAATTATTGAAATTGTGCCGAAAATTTTTTATCCGAGTTTCTGTGTAAATTATCCAAACTATGAATGTCTTGGAGATTAAACCAATACACTCGGACGAAATCTCCTCCGTAAGGTATAACCTAGAAAACTGGTGCGTTCGATTGTGTAAAGTTAAAAGGTATTTAGTTTAAAAAGGAAAATTGGACAGGCATTCCCTGTTATAAATCTAATAATAGGTTAGAATGTTTGGGCAAAACATCACACTCTCGCGCAACAAAAATAAAAATTGGTCGATATTTTTAAACTTTTTATTATAATTTACTTGAATACGCGTAGAGCGTTTAATTTGTATTATTTTCTCCTCTCTATATTGAAGTAATTGTAATTTTAGATTTAATTGCCGAGCTAGAACTATAGAGCGAAGTTTTAATTTCTATAGAGGAATGGAGAGTATTTATAATTGTGATTCGTCAGTGTGTAATACACGCCAATCACAATTATCAAAATCGATTAATTTATATGTAATTTTCATTTCACGCGTTTGACGTTAAAATTATTATCGTTAAATTATTTGGCCGTTAGACACGAAAAACAAAATATTTATCTATATTTTTCTACGACGTTGCTTATATGTATGTGTGTGTGTGTGTATGTATATATAGATAACCGCGTAGTCGTAGCGTTAAAAAAAAAGAGTTCAAACGGCACGACAAAGTAATCAAAATGTATCTATAAAGAGCGATACCGTATAGCTACATGAAAGTGTTATTACAGAGTAAAGATGTACAACGGGGCATTCGAGAAAACAATATGCCATTTAACAAATCGATGGGAAAAAAAATATACTACGGCTTTTATAACCAGGCATTATAAAGGTACGTGTCCTCAGAATTAAAGTTAACAATCACTTTGGACAAACACGTAACAAATAATACAAATTCTCTATTCACATCCCGGAGGAACTCATGAAACTAGACAAACCGTCACCTTAATATTCCCTTTCTCGTCTCCGAGACTTTCTCGAAGGGCGGCAAGGGAGAGGATGAAAAATTAAGAGGGACACTTAAGTTTATAGTGAACCGCGAGTGTGTCCAAGGCCCTCTCTCTCTCTCTCTCTCTCTCTCTCTTTCTCTCGGCTCTCGCTTATATAAAGCAGTACAACCATCCCTAGTACACCGCCCCCGCGGCTATAAGTGTCTCCAGACTCGACTCTCGCAAAATAGAAATACACGCGCGCGCTCGCTCACACACTACACACACACCCACAGACACAGATCCACTACAGATGCACACACGTACAAGTTGAACTTCGCAGAAAATGGTTGCATTAGCTGTACAAGCCATTACTACGAGAAAAAGACAAGATTTTATTCCGAGCTTCTCGATGGGATATGTGCGCGCACTCGATCGTGTCTAGGAGATTTATACTGGATTACATATGCATATGCATGCAGTAGATTCTGGATTTGCTACAATAATTCAGAAATATTAATGGGAGTATTTCGGGGGATACGCCACTGGATTTTAGGATAGCATTACTTCAGAATTGTTTCGCGTTTGTATGTTGTACTCTAACGATCTTTATAATTTAACGATTTCCCTAAGTTCTTAATGTACTTTTGAGTATTTAAAAATTATTTACCATGTACACGTAATTGCGGAATTACGAACGATTAGAAGAGGAAATCTTTTCTTCGCAACAGTACTTGATATCCCCTCAATTTAATGTACCCAAGACAATAAAAAATATTGTTTTTAAAATATGCATCGAATAGATAGTAGCACGGTATTCGATTTTACGATATAGTTCGACAAATAATTTATAAACTGTGCGTGCATACGAGAAGGGGAGTGAAGCGTATCGATAGGTATACCTATGTAAGCGTAAGGTGGTTTTATTCAAAAGAGGGAGAGAAAAGCGAGGAGATATCAAATATGCTCAGACAGATGCGTAACGCCTTAGCTATTTCTTCCCTTGCGCTCAAGTAGACCTCTCTCTCTCTCCTTCTCTTTCTCTCTCTTTGTATCTCTACCTCTCACCCTCTTTACTTTGTTCTTCCCCTTTATTTTCACTTTTGTTCTTGCATTGTTAACGACAATAAATTACACGTCTATCTATTCCTCTGCGAATTCGCTTATTCCACCCGGCTTTATGCTCTTTTATTGCTTTCGCGCTCTTCTCTCTTTCCATGGACTTTTTTTTCCGCGAAAATTCTTGATATGCTGTAAATTTTTGATGAATTCTTATCGCGGGAAAATGTATTCAACTTTGTATATAGGGGTTGCTGTTGCAATTATTCTATTTCGTATAATTATTCTTTTTCCTTTTTATCGCGCGACTTTTACACTTTACTTTGCACTTTAACGTTAAGTTATACCTATTTTACTTACATTTTTCAACACGAAAAAGGGCCTATCGCTTACATTAAAGCGTTACAAAAGAGAATGTACTTTTCTTTTTTTTTTTTTTTTTTTTTGAAAAAAACTTACATGAATCCGAGATAATTTTTCTATATCAGGCTAGCAATTTATAACGAATATTGCATTTACTATTATACGCGTGGAAATGAAAACGAATACTCTCGTACCAAACCATCACCGATACTACATTTTATTTTTCTACTCCCTCCATATAAGCAAGTTTGTCTCTTTTTCATCTCATTTGCATTTTTCCGGCAACGGTGGAACAATAAATTACACATCCGGCATTCTACTCTCCTCACCGTAACCGAAAAAAACGAGTATAAGAGAGAGAGAGAGAGAGAGAGAGAGAGGGAGATCCATGTTATATAGTTTCTCTTTTCCGCCTCTTTCGCTTTTCTTCTTTCGGTATGTCGCGCACTGTAATTACCTAGGTATATATACGCACGCGTGGAGATTAAAAAAGAATTGAATCGTGAACGCATATATGCGATGCTATTGCATTTTTTATCCTCATCCCCCCTCGATTCTTATATTATTATTTTTCATTCATTCGCTCGGAATAGAAAATATTATTTCGTTCGTCTTATTTTCGTCCAACGAAGATTATTATAATTTGCACAACGTATCACGATCATCGAGAACAACATGATTGTGAAATTTCATACGCAATCGTAAATTATCAGTCAAAAGTTAACGCTTAACACTTAATCCTAAGAAAATTATTCACTGTTGATGTTCTTCAAAAGTATAATATAAAAATACATATCTTCGTACGATTAGGTCAAAAGCTTAAGACTGTTGGACTTGAGAATCGACAAAAATAGTATGCACAGGTGTATTCTCAGAAACTATTTCTTGTCCGAATTGCAACTACTTCACTTTCGTCTTGTACTGTTATACCTTGCGTACTATACCAATTTTCTTCTATCGCACTCTCTCTCTCTCTCTCTCTCTCTCTTTCTCCTCCTCTCTTTCGTTTTATTATCCTTCTCGTTGGAACGTTTACTTGATTTACTTAAGAGAGGTTCAACGAAACTTTAATTCGGGATTCACCGTAGAAATTGAATGAACGTGGATTCAAGAGTTTCAATCATTCATGCGAGTGGAAAATTGGCTTTGTTCCGACAAGTTACATTGTTTGAAATTTATTGACTGTGGTGTCGAGTTAATTTTTTCTTTATGTATATATTGCAAGCGTTTGAAGGTATTAAATACGCTAAAATTTGTTATACAATCCTCACTGATAAGTAGGTTGATATTTTAATCTTACAATGATAATTATGTTAGTAGAACAATCATGATAATGATGTTAATTTTCTTTGATAATATCTTTGCGTTATAAAAACATTTTGAAGTAATTAAAGAAATCGGCCAATGAACATATGTATTATATTCGTTGGTCAAATGATAGCTGAATCACATAAATTCCCTTAACGATTAATTCAAAGAAGAAGAAAAAAAATTTATATGTCCAATGATTTCTTTTATCATCATGGACCCTTTTGCCCTTTCGTTAAAACCCGATCGTTAAATTTAATTGGTATGAGGCTCAACTTGTACTTAATTAAGTATCTAGCCTCGTCGAAATTTTCCGTTTTATTATCACCCGTAATGAAATAATAAGAAGTCACTTGAAATAAGCCCTTAAAAGTTATATGTATACATGTACATTCACGCACAGAGACACATGTATAAGTAAACACATTTCTTGAATTATATCAGTTGCATTAGAGGTGGATAAAAGCCACTCGTAGAAGTTGACTGACTATGAGGCAAGCAAACGTGTAGGTTTCAAGAGAAACTTTTTTTTTTTAAATGAATAACTGCATAAATAAGTGACTCGAATACATAATGAATGAACGTTATGAAAACTTTATGTGCAATGTTTTTTTATCATAGTAATATTAATAATCTGCTTTATAAATATAAAAACTGGCTTAATCTTCGGGAAAATTAATTTAAAGTATTATAAATTTAAGATCTATCTTTTTTCCTCCTCCTATGGATAAAGTCTATAAATTATTTCTTAAATAGCGATATATATATATATATGAACCGCAGAATCGAGCGTATAAATAACATTAAATAGATGTAAAAATAGGTAGTTACCGTGAATAATTAAATAAGCGCCGAGTCGAAGTGTAATTCAGTGTATTACAATAATACTTATTAAAATGATACTGGAACACTATTTTTATAAGAATGTTGACATCAAAAGGTATCACTCACTCGTAAAAATAAAATAAAAAATATAATATAATTCTTAAACAGGATTAAACATTCTCTAAAAGGGCAATTTGACAAATCAATTACAGCTAATTGATACCGGGAGGCATAAGGTGTTGACGCGTATATACGTGTGTCGGTGTAAATTGTACCACACTTACAGCTCGACACCCCCTTGAGGCAAGATAAACCGACTATGCTAGCCGGCCGGCGTGAAGCGTCAGCTGAGTTGGCGCGAGTCTCTTAAAAGCTGCAGTTATAGAGACAGTCCTCGTACATCGAGACTACAAAATTTATCGCTAATTCCATTTTCATTGTATTATTATACTTTTGTTTCATTTACTTATAAATATTTTACCGACCATCGTGTACCGAGAATACTTAATTTTTCAACAACTCGTGGCTATGTACATTTTTACACGTATATGTATTATTTATATTTATATGCATTTGTATATGTCGTACACGCACACACACACATACACACACTATTAATAAAATAGTTCAAATACATTATATATCAGCGTTGATTCGCAAGAAAAAAATATAACGCATTCATAAATATTTAACGCAACGAAAAAAAAGGCAAGAGTGGAGTTTCTTCGGCGAAGGCGAGAAAAGAAAATCTAAAAATTTTATTCGAATTTTTTTCGCTGAAGATCTTGCGAATCAACAGCGAGGGGAGAAATAAAAGAAGGGAGAAAAAAAAGAAAAGAGAGAGGGAGATAAGTTTGAAACGGTCGGCGTATATAGCCGATTAATTATACAAAAGCACGAGTGACGATCGATGCGCGACCGCCGCCGTGTGGCCACCTGAAATATTGATACCGTAGCGCTTGGTATTTTGTATACCTATGAGCACATGATGAAGAAAAAGGCTGCGCTGATTTTATGCAATTTTTAAGCAATGTACTTGGAGATGCCCTAACAATAGAATTATTTTTTCTAAAAAAAAATGTACGTGTACCACTTTAGTTATTTTTAATGAATAAACAGAAAATCGTGTATATAGGGAATCCACCTCTCACTTCTCAAGACTACGTTGGCTATCGATCATAATTAACGATCACAAGTTAATAAAGTACGTAAACAACAGCAGAGCTACTCCTCGATACATCGATTTATCACCGGTATATTTAAATTATCTTGAGCTCAACCCGCACGAAATTTTTTCCCCATTATTTAAACAAAATTATATATGTATGCGTATAAAGTGAGAGTATAAATGGGAATACCCATACCCGGTGACTTGCAACACGCATTTCAAATAAAAGCGTTGGACGTTACAAGGCCACGGTAGACTTGCACAAGCACGAAAATCTCCGTAGGCTTTGTTCCTTATCCCGCGTCGTCTCAAGAAGCCGCTTACGAATGCAAATCTCTTGTCCCGTGATATAATGTCTCCATTCAGCTTGGAGATTTTTCTTACTAAAATTGATTCTCTTTCTCGTGCAACCAAGAATAGTCACCTTCTTCTTACTTTTTTTTATTTTATTACAAATTGTGTCAAGTGCGCACACCTTCGTTTGGTTAAACAAACGCATCGTTAATTTCATTGTGGTGTAGGTCGTTTGTTTTGTGTACATTCAAAGGTTTCGTGGAATACTTTTACGATTCAATATGTGGTAGAGGAATTGTTGAATATTAATAATTATAATTGTATATGCACATATGTATGTAGAGAGTGAGAAATATTTGTATTTGAACTTCGCGTACTTTCTATAGAAAATTCAAGTAGCACATGCATATTTTTTTAATTCGAATTCAAAACACATTTTCACATTTTGAAAGTAAAGGTGTGCATTTCGCGTTAACATTATGTTGAATCTTTGTTCTAAACAGTACATATAAATCATTCATATGTTGTGAAAGTGTTTTTCACACATTTTCAAGCTCTGTATAAGACAATGCTTACTTATACTTGTTCGAATGTGGCAATCAAAGACCAATGTAATTAACATTTCGATTTTTTTTTCAATCGATTAAATAAGTTTATACAGAAATAATTTATATTTATAAAAAAATTTAATTAAATTTTATTATTATAATTTTATCTATTATTAGTTCGGTAATAACTGTATTTCATTATTTTAACATTCTGATGAATATCATCAAACATGTATACATTTCTGTAATTTAAAAATCATTTTGCATTTAACATTATCTTGAAAAAATTCATTAGTTACAAAATTATAAATGACACGGTAATATTATAATCGATTTTCTTATATATTTTAAATTTAGTTTTACTTGCCTTCCAAAGCAGAGCATTTTGATATTATATTACTGGTGACCAATTTACTTATAGGTATTGTTCAATAATTCAAAATCACGAATCGATAATGACAGGCGAGTTTCGTGAAAAATTAAACGATTTCTCTAAATTCGCGTGACATTAGGACACTTATATATATAGATTAAATTATCTAAATTTAAATTTAGTGATCCCAAAAAAGCTTAGAAGGTACGTTTCTATTATTATTCTACTGATTCGAATATCACCGAAAATTATTATATTTACATGAAAAACAATTGTAGAATTTACATTTAAATATTTATCAGTTTTATACTTAGTCCATCCAAACTTCAGTTTACAGCATCTCTCTTTAATATATCACGAAATATTTACTGTTGAAATCTGCTTAAAAATAGTCCCTTCCAACGTCTACTTAAAAATTACTTTGAAACTCCGTTTATTCTCATTCGAGACAAGAATTGCAAAAAAGTTTTCTTTGCAAAGATTTACGTTAATTTCCACCGTCGATTTCCACCCGCTATGAAATTAGGTCGCATTTCGTCCAGGAACGATCGTCGTTGTTTTCTTCGGTCTTAAGTCTACGACGCCTGTTTTTCAGCGAATGGATATATTTATACACGGCGAAGGAACTTTTGTTATCTTAGACGAAGCGAGGGAATTGTCATTTACACTTGGACATCGAGACTCAAATGTTGTATTTTCGTAACATCGTGTTTACTTTTGCACGTTCTGTAATTTGTCATGGATTTTACTTTTTGTTTGTCGTGAGGTTTCAGGTAATAATGTTGGATTAACTGATTTAAAGTTGATTTATTGATTTTTCATTTATCGATAAACCGTTTATATAGTAATATTATTTTCAATTTTAAGTTTATTTAAGTGATATAGTTGTTTAAATAATTATATAAAATATTATATTAAGAATAGAAAATGAATGATTAATGTAAAAATGGGTTGAACAGGTAATAACTTAATAATTTAAAATTTCCCTTCGTATATGTTAAAAGTTAATAAAACAAAAATCTGTATCTTCTTCATGTAACTATTATTTAAAGCAACATGAATATCACATAAATGATAAAATCACCCCTCTGATAAGTAGTAAATGGGGAAAAAAAGATGACTTAGCACACTTGACGCCATGTGAGCGTACCAGGTACAGAAATTCAAACCGACACTAAAATATGAAAGACATCGGGTTACCCTTCGCGAACAGTCTCTGACACAAATAAAAGACCGTGAAAAGTACCTCCGCATCTCACAGCCGATCGATAAATCCGCGCGATAGCGCGAGAAAATCGAGTCAAGGCTTATCGAAATCGCGAATCAGTCGCGGCTTAAACCTCGCATTAATCGTCCATTCCAAATCATAGGTAAAAGAAAAGGGAGAGAAGCTTCGCGAGTCCATCGCCCTTGGTAAAATCCGGTTCCGCGACTAGGAAGAATCACTGGTGAGAGTAAGCAAGGCTTTGCCAGTCGAGTTACGGTTGAGGAGTCGTTCTCGGGTGGGTGGAATTCTTTAGAGCACGACCGAGACCGCTCGGGATACATGTGCCACGAGATTTTAAAAGAGAATTTTTCACGAAATTTTTACTATATGTTAAGAAGAATTGATTTTTTTTTCTTTTTTTTTAGTTTTATGATTAGTAGGTGCAAAAAGAACCTTTCTGGTGGGGACCAAAGTCATTTATAAGATAGATGATTCGATTTTCAGATTTTGATGAGATGGTATATATTCTTTTTATAAGATCGTTGATAAGTTTTTTATTGTTTAGGCTGCACCTTCAAAGTTATGACTTTTAGTTGATAAAACAAAGTTACCTGTGGAAAAAATTCAAACATTTTTAATCTTTATCCTTTGGAAAAATTTGTTCTTCGGTTTATTCTTCGAATAGAAAATTGTGTAAAAGGTTTAAAACTTATGGTAGAAGATATATTTTATTTATAGTTATTTTATATCATCGTTCGACCTAGTAAAAAATATTAACAGCTTCTAAAAGGGTCTTTAGTAAAGTGAACACCTGATAGGATCATTTACTAAAATTAACAACTGTAACTGTATCCTGAAGATACTTCGAGCATTCTCAACTCTCGTAATGCATTCATATTCCTCAAGTTTATTTGCATACAAGAAGCTGTGAATTAAACGGCAAAGTTGCAGATGTATCGTCTAGCGCCTCAAATAAATATTGCTTACGATGTTTAACTATTCGTAGCCTTCAAAAAACTTGTAATGCTGTATCTTTTTTCAATTAGTACGATAAATGTTTCTTCCATTTCATACTTTCATACGATTGGCTGATGAATTATTCATAGCTGTTTTCTAAATGCAAAAAGAAGTTTATGTTAGATATTACAGGTAGTTCAAAGGTATTGCAAATTTTATTATTTACATATGTAACATGAAATTAAATATCTTCTCTCCATTTGAATCGGTTTAAAAGGATTGGAAATAGTTACTTATTTTCCTTTGTATGTACAGTCACAAGTCTGATTGTCACGTCGCGCAGTACCCAAGACAATCTTTAAGATGAATCTGTTGGTAACAGAAGAATGATCAATGATTTCCATGCTACTAGCATTACATCAATTTATAATATTGGAACCTTTTAATTTTAATGTTTAAAAAATTAGCATTTTACGTCATCCAAATTTCGTCCGAGCAATCGACACCAATGGCATTTCGATCAGCTGGATGTTCTCGCGATTACATTCTCGAATCAAACTCGTTGGTCCATTACTGAACTTGCAATTCCCTTGGCTCTGGAGTCCATCCCCTAAGCAGATCTTGACCTATCCAGGATGATGAAAGTCCAACCCCTGATAAAAGGAGTGCTAGTCTCGTGGTGGTCGGGGCGGAGGTGGTGGCCACCTGCACCACCTGCAACACCACCACCACCACCAACACTTTCTCCCTCTCTCGACCTTACTTCTCCCTGTCCGTGGTGGTTTAGCTTATCGACCTACCTCGTGGCTCGTGTTATTGTTGATGCCAACGGTAACCTAGGGTAACCAGGTACCACCGACCAATTGCAACCGGCTCGGTGTCCGTAAGCGACGGCCAATAAGGCGTTAGCGAGCTCGCGATTCTTTGATTGGGCGATCTAGGGGATAAGAGACCAGTTCGAGCTTGCTGGAACGCCACAATCCTGAAGGGACTGTGACAGTGCGTGTCGTAGCCACCAGGTCTCTTCCTCGCGGACTCTTCCTTCGGATGGCCCGGCTGGGCTGGCGCCTCCGCCCCCACGTACGTACTCGATCTATGTCGTTCTCTCTCTCTCTCTCTCTCTTCCTCTCACTCTATCTATTTATCTATCTATCTATCTATCTATCCTTCTGTGTGTATGTGTGCAATACACACCCACGCATTGAATTATCGACACGCGAGAGGTCGACGTCTTATCCAGGATTTTGCGTTTTTGCGAGAGACGCGCGGTAATTGGCTTCTACTCGTACCCGGAAACAGGATCATGTGGGAGGCTGTTAAGATGTGCGTTTTTCGCAACATTAGCACCGTCCATTCATTCAATGACCGTGCGATGTCGTACTTCAATAAAACTTTTTCTATGATACTTCTAATCTTATGAATTATTATCTTGGAAAGATATTGTAAGTGATAAACTATGTTAGCCGTGGTAGACGAGGATCGGGTTAGTCGATGTTTTCCGGCATTCGGTACTTGGTGTAAAACGTTGAAACCGAATATCTTCTGTAAGATCATTAAAATTTTCTTGGGTAAAATACATACCCTGAGATAAAACATGACATTTTATACTTTTTCAATAATGTTTGAAAAAGATCGATTTTATCAAGTAACTGACAAACCGTTTTCCTGATACAAGATAATTTATTGAATATCGCATGCACTTATACAGTTCTTTAATTTTATTAACATTTTTACAATCTTTAAATAATTCATCAACGTAGTAACTGGTAGAGTATAATAAAATTATGCAAAGGACCTGACTTTGGGAAGTATAAAGGTAATTTTACTAATAATGAGTGCAAATGTTCAGGAATAATTTCCATTGTAATTAGTTATGCGCGGTTATAAAACGATTCGTCTATCGAATCTTGATTAAAGAGGGTTCACAATTACGAATTCGATGAAAATACCAAATTCCGGCAAAATAGATAACCTCGCTACCAAATGTAATTATACCACCAGGATGATTCCGATAAAATTTTTTTATTAATTTAATAAGTGTACCCGTGCAGTCCAATCACAATCAACGATTGCATTTTAATAATTCCTACTTCAGCTTTTTTTTTCCTTTCGGGAGATCCAGGTCAATTTTACGTCCGTTTGCTCAATCCGTTTCTTTATTCATGACTCGTCGTCCCGATTAATGTGGCGGTAGCAGCGGCTCGTTCACCCCCTTATTTTGAATCAGCCACTACCACTTTGTGATTTACGCTTTATTGTCGGATGAGTCGAGGCGATAAGCTGCGTTATCGTCCACGCGCAACCGAGATAAACGAAGATTCGATGGTGGGCGTTCGAACGTCTGTAGGTTATAAATTTTGCTTCTAATTCCACTTGCTAATATTTTTTTCGTATTTGCTTGAAAATTGCTTATTTCATTTCACTTATAATTTTATATTCAAATTATAAGTTCTGGGGTTATTGGATGATAAATGGATTATTTCATGGTTTAAGTACTTAAACTAGTCCGCTCGTGAATAAAAAAAAAGTAATAATTAAAATGTTTGCAGTTCAAATTATCGATCAGTCACACACAATTCGTTTCGCCGATAATGAAATAGAAAATGAATATGTCGGTCAGTCGTCACATTTAAGTTTAACGCACATAATGGTAGTTCCTTTATTAAGTTTGAAAGGACTACGTTATCTATACTTCAGTGTGACATTACAAGTTGTGACCGTACCAACAATTACTGATATTAGAAACTATCGGTCGTCTCTATACTCTCAGAATGTAAAAGTTGAAAATGTGCTAGAGTAACTTTATTATTGCATACGTAGCCATTAGTTAGACTTTTACTATAACAAAATTTTTTAACGTTGTTATTCTCGTTTATTTGTTACAGGTGGCTCGCCTACATTGATTCATCAAATTTTGCTATTTTTCTGTTACGAGAAGTGTAATATCGGTAAGTTGTTAAAAAAAAAATATTCAATTATCCAAATTGTCTATAGGTTTGCGTGAAATGCAACCTCTCGCGTTTTGTAGGACGCTCGATATTTTTCTTGTCTACCTGACGCGAGATGGAAAAAAGGGACTAAATGTCAAATATACTGATTCAATCGAAATGGGACACACTTGTTTTCCACTACATAATAAATTTATGCAGTTTTACCCTTTTTTTGCTTACATTGTATTTTATATTTAATTTTTTTGTGCTAAATTTGAGGACTATTATTATGTTTTGAAATTATGGTAAATTTCCATAAATTACAACAGGATTTTTATATTGTGTGTAGTCAATTTTTTTTTAAATAATAATTTTTATATGAAATTTTTAAATTTCAAAAATAACTAGATACAATCGAGAAAGAAAATTAAAAAAAATATTTTATGAATTGAATGAATTTATAACTCGTAAGCTTTGTTCTATCTTTTTTTTTAATTTTTATTTTTGTAATCTATTGTAGTGTAAGAATGGGTTTCATTTTATCGAATAAAGTTTGAAAGTAGAATAATTCTTTTTCTAGCGTACAAATGAGAATAGCTGAAAATCTGTCTGTACAATCTTCTATTAACCTGAAAAGTAAAAAAAAAACATGCAAAAAGAAACAGCGCAGTTCTTTTTTGATAAGCAATAATTTAGTTGCACTAAATATCAAGAAATATTAGAAAATAGTTTTTAACATTAAATAGAAATATTTAACTTTAATATCTTAATTAATCGTTATATTATTTATTAAACCATTTAAAAAAAACATCTTTCATAAGAATTTATGGCAATAAAAACGCAATGGCCATTATTATATAAAAAAGTCCACTCGATACAAGCAGCCACAATATCGTGGATGAAAAACAAGCCGATCTATATTCGCAATTTTTTGTTTCACTTGAAGATATTAGTTTTTTTTTCTCTCGAACTCCAACTCTTTTACCTCTTCAAGATTAAAACTTTTTTTTATCGACCTCCCTCTACGTATATGCGTTCGTCCCACTTACGACGATTTATCCACGATTCTCGCGCTGGCCGGTAATTAAACTAGATTAAAAGTATAACCGAATCGCGCGACAATTCACAAAAGTTTCTTAATCATCGTTAACGAGCACATGCTTCCTATCCTCTCCCCCCATCCTCCTTTTTCGCTATTTTCATTAACACCTTCGAGTGTCCCGATTGCTTTAATAGCTTTGCGCTTGTTGTATGGGCGCTAACCATTCTATTGTTATGCACACACACCGAGATTTCAATGTGATTCGTGAGGGAATTAGTTTTCGTCGTCTGACATTGTAAGATTAGATCAGGAAGACGTGTATTGTACTGCGAACTTGATCTCGGCTTGGTTATAAGTTAAGTGTACAGTGTCGAGTTCGTATACTCATTGTCATTTTTTTCTAATTTATTTAACGTTAAATTGATAATAAACATATATAAGTATCAGTATTACAATTGTTTTTTTTTCGTTTTGCTTAAAATTAAGGAATTTTTTAATGATATAATAATAAACATGGCAATAACAATCCAACTAATATTGTGATGATAGAACGGCGTGAAAAATATGAAAAGCACCGATAAATTAAATAAAACGTATTGCCTTTTGTACGAATAAATTGAAGAAAACTAAGAAAGTACTAAATTACAAAGTCAGTACTCAAATCTCCGTAAAACTAGCATATCAAAGATTAAAGTCATATAAAACGCATCAACAACGCCATTCCCGTTTACACAAAAACACAGGATTTCACTTTTACGCCCACACGGTAAACATTTATTTCCCTTTAATAAACGTATTAAATACAAATATATCCACAACTCGAAGAAAACCTGAAAACATCGCGCGAAATTCTGGCACAGATCCAAAAAGCAAGTCAAGAAAATTGTACGTGCGCGAGCGCGCGCGCGTGTATATATATAAAATGTCACGATGACAGAAAAGGGTCGCACAAATTCCATCGATCTCTCGGTGAGTCTCTTGTCTGGTGACAATCATAAATTATATCGACGTAGCTGGTCGATAGCGATTAAGAAGCCCCGTCGGGCACCCCCCACTCCCTTGACTTTCTTCCTCGCTCGCAGGATTGTAATTAAATTACCGGATGATTAATTAATCAAACGTGGCGTACGTCATAACGAGGAATGAATTTTCGTCTTTAAGTTAGGAAGAAATGACGAATCACGTTGATTATTTCTTATATACCTAAGGGTCTGTTAGAACGTATTTCGAATTTTTGGGCAGTCTATGCCAGCCTGCGTGGAAATCAAAGTGTTTATGGTTATTTATATTAAACAGACGACAAGGTATCGAAAGAATCGAAACGCGGGTAAAATAATCACGTTCAATCGTTAAAGTATATCGCCATACAACCAGTTTTTCATCTATCAATCCGCCAAATTGACAAAAATATCCAAAATAATAGCCAATAAAATTCACGAAATTGTTCACCATACACGCATATAAAACGAGTAAATTTCATAACGCTCGTTTACGAGAGGCGTACCTGCTGAAAGGCGCGTCTCCACGCAATATGTGTATACACACGCACGCACACACACATACAAGAAATTCAAACTTTTTACGATCTCTCCGGGTTTTAATGAACGAGATGGCTTTATATCAGTCTCGCTCAGCGATTTCGCGATTTCTCTCAATTTCCCGGTCACGCGCTAACACTAAATACTCGGTAATCCTCCCCCTCTAGGAAAGACGACCGAAATTTCGATTTCGATCGTAAAACCACGGCCGAATCATTATTTTAACCCAAGGGTAAGAAAGCTTGAATTAATGCTATTTCGAGGTATATATGGGATAAAAGAGAGAATGCTTTTAATTAACTGCCTGAAAATGCGCCCTTTAAGGAAGTTGCTATTTTGCCTGTCGGTGTATTCAATGTCGCCGAGTGTGGTTTTATTGGTGTTGCGATAACGCGACAGGTCTAGTTTAGTATCTTCAAGATATCATGCAATCCTCTTGGGTTCCGCTGAGGGCGTGAATTGTCGATCCGAATTTTATCTTATCGGGATTCTATTATTTTAAACACAGTGTTAATTAATAATGTAGATTTTCAGCTTTTGTGTACGGAGATTTCGCGCAGGTGATACTACGCGTTAAATGGAAAATTAGTTTCTTAAATAAAAATTTACTAGAATAAAACAAAAAAGCAGCACCTGTGAATTGTGATAGCAGTAACTTAAAAATTCAGGTAAAAATGTTTAAACGGACAAAATAATAATCGTACTAATATTTATTCATGTATAATAATGTATATGTATCCGATAAAATATTAATTATTTGTGTTATCCTTATTTAATTATCCAGGCGCACAAACAAATATTAATTACAAAATGTAAACGTTAATAATTTAATAATTTAAAGAATATAATATTCCTGTTATATCATCGGGATTTACCGGTGTTTGTTTATTGGCGAAAAAGGTTTAACCTCGTTAATAACGTAGTTATACATATTTAATGTATAATCCAACCTACATACAAAAATTTATTATTTTATTCGGAAAACTCGCGGTGTTACATTTATTTTATTGAAACGAATTAATGAATGTAAAGTTTATTGCGCGTAACACTGTAAAACCGAATTAAAATTATAAATATATAGCTATCTCGTAAAATTGCTACCAATCAAAATTCTCATATTGCATATTCATTCGATACAATTTCCATATACATGCGTGTGTGTGTATCGAAAAGTTCCTATATATCCAGAGGAACTTTTCGAAATGTTCGAATTTTCTCGATAGATCATAGAAACCTCTATTACGTTCAATCAATACGTTAATGCACGGTTTTTCAGCATTCATTTTTCTGGTCTTATTTTAATAGTCGCGAATATTCTATGCGCATTTAAAAACCGACTGAAAAATTGAGTCTTTTTACCTTCTTTTTAGTTTTTCCTTTAGCCATTTCCAGTCAATTTTATTTCCCTACATCGAAATAGTCTCAATTATTTTTACTCAAGTGCGTATGTGTATGTATATATATATATACATGGGCCAATACTTGAAGAAATAATAAAATAGAAACGTTATTTCGCGCGGGCGCCAGATTGCATTAGGTGAGGTATAATAGACATTTTTCTCTCTTTCTCTCTCCTTCTTTCTCTATTTATCTCTTAGCTGGTATAACTGTATTATGGTTCCTCGAGCGTTCTATGGGTTATTCTCTATGTCCGACGAAAGTAAGCTTGACGTATTGTGTTTCGGTCCTATCCACTCGAGGCTCGTTAGAGTTAAATAATTAATACCCCACTGGGGAAAGGAAGAAATTTGAAAAATTCATCGATTTGTATTCTTAATATCATTTATAACAAATGATTCTTACAATTTTTACTGTAGTTACAGTTACTTTCTTATGATTCATACGATATATCTAATTAAACAAACTTTTAACTCCTGTGAGATAGGCAAGATTATTTGATGAAACCATAACTTTACTAAAATGAAAAGTTAAAAATACATTTCTCACGATATGAATTTTTTAAAATAGAAAATTCAAATTATGTATGCAAAAGTATACGTTCAATTTCTTTTTCATTCATCTTAAATTTCCCATGGGAAATCGCTAGGTATAACTGAAAAATCGATTTTAAAGACTTATTTGTAGATTTCCATTAAAGAATAATATTTTATACTTTTTTAAATATTTCTATGATTATGTATTATGCGAAGAAAATCAGATATTCTTAAAAAAAAGTAAATTTCCATCTAACTAAACTAAAATTTTGCTGACTATATTTTTTCCTTACGATATTCAACTCAAAATTTCATTAATTTTAGTGGTCATATGCAGTTAATCTACTGACGAAAGTAAAATCCAAAAGAAAAAAAAAAGAAATTCCACACCATAAAAAATGTTACGATCGCGGTACTATATACTTGCCTTGAAATTAAAGCAAAGCGAAAAATAACGCATCTCCGGATATAAAAAAAAAGTGTCTCGGTAGCTTAGGAATCGAATTCACGAACCGTAACTGTGAATCCTCCTTGGCCGTAAAATCACAGTTTCTCCCAAAGCGACTCTCAACTTTTCCAGGCGAACCCTCGTATTGTCTTTATTTACACGCTTTTTAACCACGAGCAAAGCTATTACCGGTTATGCTGCAAACCAAAGAAGAAGAAGAAGAAGACGAAGCAGAAGGTGTATAGTTTATACACGCGATTGTACTCGAACTGAGATTAGCAAATACGTCTATCGTTTCATTGTCTTAGCGATTGTTTATTTCGTTTGTTTTTTCTTTCAATGATGGGTGTGTACGAGGTTGGAAATCTAATTGTTATTTATGGTTTTTCTTATTGATTAATTGAATCGTTTTGTTCCTTACGGTAATAGTAAAAATACATTTTTTTCATTTTATTTTTTATTTTTATACTAATTAACATCGGGTAGTGAAAAGCGTCAACTTAAAAAATTTAACGTTATTAAACATTGAATTATATAAATATATTAAAAATATAGCAATTCTCCAGTCAATGTGACAAAATCGAAAGAAAATTAGTCGTATAAAAGTGTCATTAGTGCAGTAGTATTGCGAGTATTATAAGCCACGTAAAGTGGCACACAAAAGAACGGGGGTGATGTATTACTCACCTTCGTACAAGAGGAAAATGCCGTTTGAGTTTCTCGAGGTTCGCTTGTCAGCGTGATATTATTCATTCAGTAAGAGGCCGAGACTTTACCTCTTTCTTCTCCCAGAGCTTGGGGGCACTTCTAAATACTCCAGTGCGTCTCCCGCGAAATGCGGAAACCGAAGGAGTCATCGACTTTTTTTCTCGGCTGTCCGGAGTCTCTCGCTCGCACTCTCTTTCCATGCCCCTTTACCGCGCTAGAACGAGCCGTTTCTTTCGTTTTTTTTCCTATTCTCGCTGAAACTCTCAAACATCTCACTTTTTTTGAATCGCTCCCTTTTTTTTATTCTCCCGTCTTCTGGCTTTTTGCTGTGAGAATTTTTTTCCTTCGTGTCCGTTACACGAGTTTTTTCTGCAAATACATGACTAGTAATATTACTCTCTTTGTTTACATGTATTTACCCACTGTGCGAGTAAAACGTAACGTTCTAAAAAGAAGAAAAACCTTGGAGTTTTATATCGCCTTCTACACACATATACATAAAAATGAAAGAAAATCCGCATTGATTCTGCCATATAATAAATGGAGAATTTTTCCACACACTTATCATCACGATATCTCAATCATCAGTTGAATTAATTATCGACCTTCTCTCGGTAAAGTCCTTCGATCGGTAAGGAAAAAAAATTGGAAGTTTCGTCCTCCCTTGAGTTTATCTCTTGGTGCTTTCTCGCGGCGCGCTTTCACGTATATAGAAAACGACGTGCATACCACGATTCCTATCTCAACGTCGCTTCTCTCGAGTATATTACCGGAGCTCGAGAAAGGGAGAGGGAGGGAGGGAGGGAGAGAGAGAGAGAGGAAGAAATAAAGAGAGATGGAAAACAAAATGCAAAGAACGAGAAGCACAGCCGACTCTTTATTGGGCAGAGGGGGAAAATCTTTATCTCCGTGGCGAAGGCCGTCACGAGTATATATACGCAGAAAGGAAGCTGTGGACGGAGATTAGATTAAGGATCAAGAGTTTTTCGAGGCTCTTTGACTCGGCTCGTTCATCTCTCGCGAAGCCGGATTTAAAGTTGAAAATTCTTCGTAATCCAGGAACTTTGGCTCTTACCGATTTGACATTTTTTCTTTCTCTTTCTCTCTTTTAATGTGTGTGTGTATATATATATATAAGTCAAAGTATTGTTAAGAAAGAATTAATCATAATTTTGAGCTTGCGACGATTGAATGAAGAACGATATTATTTTCGGGTGTCACAATCATTCGCATTGTTATTGTGAAATGTCAATTATTCTTAAGATTGCCAGTTAGGGAGTACAATGAGGCATTGAATTTTTGTAAGAGGTGATTATTATTCTGAAAGATGATTGCGAAAGATTTTGTCGTATTACGGTATAGACGAGGAAACATTTAATTGGATTCTACAGAATTATGGTTGTACTTTTTAAATTGAAACTTTTAAGATGGATTGCAGATTTTATAATCGCGAATGCAACCGGTACTCGGTAGTGAAATTATAAGATTTGAACTCCAATCTTATATGCAAATAAAAATAAAACAAAGCCATGTTACAGCATCAACGAAACCAACGGAAACATCGAACCAGTTAAGATCTCTCTTCTCGTAAAAAAAAAAATAACGTAAGCATAAACTAACACGGCGTAGTCTCGAAAACGGATGTGTATTAAAAGGAAAGAAACCAATCTTCCTTACAAAAGAAAAACGCAATTTCTCTAACCAAAACCGCTACAGAATCGACGGTACGAAAGAATTCGAATCTACCCATAAAAATATGCACGTGGTAAACAATCCTCGGTTTGCTCTCCATATAAACTATACACTCGGTAAGTCGATCCAGATGCAAGAGAAAGGTGATCGAGTTCGAAACAATCGTTGGGAAAACGAAGGATGAACTGCTTACGATCGGTTATACAGACATTTCTTCTTCGTAAAAATGGATTTAGCGGTTAAATCACGAGGGAATTTACTAGGTTGGAAATCCTCGCGGTTAATGAGGAGCGGTGCGGTTCTCTCGATGAAAATGGTTTTTTTTTCCTCTTATACTGGATTTTACCGATATAATAGGATGTTATCTCACGATGTGCGTGATGGTATACATTATATGTATTTGTTAATCTAGAAAATGGTTGTAAAGACAACGTTTTAACCGATTAAAAGTATGATTGATTACATCGCGATTTTTATATCAATTTATGAACTATCCGGACTAAATACAAATACATTTGGATATTACCCGTAGATGTGCGTATCGTCGATAAGTGTTAAAGAATATGGATAATTAAATTTTGAAAGGGTGAGGCGGAGAGGAGAAGCGTTGAAAAATTTGCACAATCGGTTTAAAAGCATTCAGTCACTGTAAACTGGTATAATTGAATCCGTTGATATACAAAATTACTTCACATTACCGAGGTTGTAGAGGGAACAGCGTAAAGTCCCCTGACCCTTTTAGGATCATCCTCGCGATCGCTCGAAACACTTGGCTAATTGCCTCGTTCGTTTTGCTTTCCTTTATCTCTCCCTCCTTCTCCCCCTTTCTCTCTCCCTCTCTCTCTCTCTCTCCCGCTCGGTGTCTTTACACCCTGATTTTGATACGCGAACAGCAAAATGTATGCGCTTAATTGGGATAAGTGGATGTACTGCGTAGAAAGGAAGCTCGGTGAAACAGGACTAAAAAAGAATAACCTAACGGAATATAGAGAAAATCTATATGAGTTTGCTTATTACGTATACATAGTGGATACGTGCAATTGTGTATGCATGTGCCCGAGTTATGCACACTCAGGTTTGCTAGTACGTGCTGTATTCAAATCGCGATTATTCGACGAGACACTGAATCGTCCTATTTGCTCGAATAAAATTGTAATCGTATGCGAAAAGGATCGTCATTTGCATTTGTTAATGTGTTATTAAATGTCGGATTATTCTAACTGAGTAATATGGGTTCTTAAGGTTGACACAACGATATCCGTCGACTCTCAATAAGTAGTTGCATTCAATCTGTAAAGAAGTCATCCTCCAAACGAATTTGCAAACGTCTTCGTGACAGTGGCACGACTGTCATATAGAACTCCATTACCATTAGTTACGGAGATTGTGTGTTAGTATACTATATTATCACCTATACACACTCATACGAGCGTCTATATATTTTATATCCGTGCATGGGTGCGTACGCGCACACGCTACGAGATGGTTCCAAAATGGCGTGAGCTCAAGTTGCGAAGAGGTGACACAAGGTTTCAACCGAGAGGGAGAGACAGATTGGGGATGGAGAAAATGGAAATGAAAATGGGTGAGCGGTGGGGTTGGTAAGAGAGAATCCGAGTAGGATGAAAGTAGCGATGATAGTGAAATGGGAGGAAACGATATATATCCACATACACGCGCACGCGAGCGAGCGCGAACGAATAAAATGATGTGGAAATGAATTTCGTTTACTTTATTTATCGTACGAGATTCTCTCATTTAATCTTTCTCGAGACTGTGCAGTGTGTATCAATTTAATCCGATACACTCTAAAAGTTTATTTTTTTAATAATTTATTCGATGTCAAAGTATTTTTTTAACGTTTTTTTTTCACGCATTACGTATTATCGAAACTTTTTGTAGGCAAAATTAATTTTGATGGATTTGTTCGGTATATAATACCAACCTTTTTTTTAATACGAAGATTCCTTTACTCGAAGATGATGTTTGAAAAATTTTGATGTACGATGTCAAGTTATGGCTTGATTATCGATCATCGTGCCGGCTATTACGTGACGTGTGACATGAGATGTGTCGAGAAAATAAATAATTTTTTGTCGTCATCGATATTTATATAGATATATGGTGTACAAAATTTGATACATAAAATAGCGATGATCCAAAAAATTGAATTAGATTTTCAAAAATATTGTAACACCTGTTTTGATGATAAATTCAATTTTCTTGTTATATTGTGATTTTACTGTTTTTCGATCTTGTTTTTTTGTTAATAACAAAAACCTATTTAGGTTATACTCAAATCACGTAAGATGATCGTTCCACTGTAACAAAACTTGATAGGAAAATTACGAATTCAATTGAATATCGTAATACGATGATCATAAATTCACGTTGTTATTTGATCTCACGAGGAGAGTGTATCATATCTATAAATTAAAGTTTGTTGGAAACTCTAGAATGTATGTCAAAGCAATTGGGAATAAAGAAAAAAAAATTTTTTTTAACTTATATGAAAGTGTAAGAATAATATTGTTTTAATAAAATTGCATTAAACGTAGTTATTTATAATGTCAATATCTACGCTCTGGATTTCTTACAACGGGAATGTGTCAAAATGGAGCACAGTAATTATTTCAATCGTTTTGGATTAAATTAACGTCACTGATAATTGTCATGTAAAGTTTTTCAGCGTGTACACGAAAGACATTTAAATCAATAATCTGGTTTTACCAATTGTTATAAACTAGCTAATATTCAACCACGAAATTAAAAACCAGTCACATACAGCGTTTATCCTTAAAACATGATCTATCTCATAAAGTAAGAAAAACCGAACGAAGAAACTCGCGTCAAATCCGTCGTCGTTGGCACAAACTCCACGAACGTATACCCCATTACAGAAGTATAATAAAAAGCCATCGTGTCATCCACATGAAAATTTCATCCCTCATCGAATGGTTTTGCCACGGATTTATGGTTGTTATATACATTCAAAAACTTACTCGAGCGGCTTCTCACGTAGGTGCAGAAAGAAAAGGAAAAAAAAATAACGAAAACGCTTGCAAGAGAGAAAAAGAGAGAGGGAGAGAGAGAGAGATAATTAACGCTAGGAGAGAAGATGAAGACGGCTAGGAAATTGAGAACGCGACGGGGGTGAAGATAGTATATGTACGCGCATGCGCCATAGTTGATCAAGGGGAGGGCGAATTCCGCGAAAGCGGGTTCAGTATCCACCCGACCATCGGCTGATCGATATATAGTCGCGAAGGGAGGAAGAGCGCGCGCGCGTTGTCTCTTGTTGGATATTATTGCGCTTGGATACGTATGTATTTTGATGATTTACACGCGAGTGAAGTGTTATTAATTTTATAGAGTCCAAGGGTTTTATCCTTATTTTAACGGATTAATTAGCAATTCTTAATTACAGGCATACGAGTGTATATTGGGTTTTGTAAATTTTTTTTTCTATACGAAGTAAGGCTGTACGTACAGAGAATCGTATTCTGACAGTATATTGTTAAGGTTGATTCGGTTTGGCAAGGGTTTACGAGATTTTGTTGGTTTACGTCAGAGAGAATATTATTTTACTTTTTTTTCGACCGTGTAAGCAAGACGTGACTGTGGTAAAAATCAACTTGACTTCTCGCGAGTGTGCACTAACAAAAATACACATATAGATTCGATTCGTTAAATTGTATCGTAAAAGATTGTTGTCCGAAAATATGTAGCTTGTTGTATGTTACAGAAATAAGAATAAATATCAAATTTATAAAATGCATAGTTTACATAAAGTATTTTGCTTATTAGAATTTGTACGTTTTAGCAAATAACGAATAATTGGTGATTTTTTTTTATTATAAATAAAACAAAATTGATCATTTGTTATATAGACGTTGAAATATGTGCTGTAGAATAAAAGACTATATTCGCACCCAAGTTGATTTGGACAGCGCGTCAAATTTCAATTCGCGCTTGGGTAAAAAAAATTTACAATCTCAATTCACAAATAACTTGCGAGCAATTGAACTGTCAGAAGATTTTCGTATCAAATTCGATAGTTATTTAAGTGGAATAATTGAAGATTCATCAAAAATATATATTTATTTTATATAAAACAATATCTATCTAATTATTTATTGTAAATTTTGATACATATATATTTACTTTTTATTAAAGGAAGAATTGTTACTTAATACACTTTATCCATAGAGTAAATGATCCCAAATATAATGTACACATCGAAGATAAAACCTCGATTATAAATTCAAAAGCTAGGCCATTATTCACCATTTGACTAAATTTAATATATTATATATGAAAGAGAACTCTAATACTCCCTAAGAACGAAAAGAAATGATATTTCAAATACGTACATATCATACGCAAAATTCCACAGAAAGTATCCTGCTTCCTTTTGATCGTTAATAAATGGATCGATATTATAGTCGAGTCATCGCCAGTATACGTAGAAAAGCCAACCTCCTTCCTCTCCCTATATACACATAGTCCGGTTGTTCATTTTTCACTATATGTGAAATGCGAAACAGTATGTCAAAGAATCGATAAGCCGCGGGTATAATATAATTTGTAGTCGAGTCGACTCACCTCACCCCAGCCCTCCTTTCCCTCCCTCCCCTCCCCTCCCCTCGCCCCTCGTTACACAATTGACCGGCGAAATTGTGACACATTTCGTCCGAGCGTTCATTATCGCTAGAGTGGTAAACATCGTTTTTCCGTTTACATAATTGTTCTTAGCCGAGCGAGTAAATTGAGTAGGCGCGAGTGTAATAATCGTTGGTTTGAAAGGATAGCAGGTTTATTCGAGACTCGAAACGTTTTTCTATACTATATGCACGCACTTTATGCTTGTGCAGTTGACGAGTTAATACCATAACAAAGTGTTAAAATTAATGTTATGCATTTGTTAAACAGTCCTTGGTCTTTTTTTTATTTTTCCAACGCGATCCGAGAGAAGATTACGCGTAGGAAAATTTAATTGTAGGTAGGTGTATTATATTACGGTTTTTAATTATAAACCACCGATATCAAAATTCTTTATTTCTGCGAATGAGAAACTTATTCGATTTGAGCGTTAAATTATTGAACAAACGAAAAGTACGAATTTGAAACCGTGGGAATCAGACTTTTTTTTTGGGTCAAAGAGCAACATCCTTTACTTGGAATGAAATCCATGACCCATAGGTCGGATACTCTTTCGTCAGCCATTAGTACCTTGAAAACTTTTCGGGTGAAAATTTGAGTTTGATAACGATCGGTGTTATCTTGACTCTTCTTCACAGTTAATTTTCTCCCCCCGTGATCGTGAAAATCAAACAACTCCGAAAATAATAGATGTTTACTTTTAATTTTCTATGAAAATCTTATTTAAGGTATTCCATTAAAAGTTAATTCTTATTCGGTTTTAAAGTAGGACTAAACTTTGAGAAATTTAAAATTTGCATGAATAAATTTAACTTTGGCACATGAAGCTTTAATAAAACGCTTACTGACCTAATTTCTGTGTTGTTTTTTTTATTGTTGTTTCATTATTAATGAATCGGTGTTACCTCATTGAACTAGTTCAATATTACAATGCAGTTTCGAAGCAATCGTAATGATTTTTTTGTGAATTTCCTAACTTTTTCGAGGGTACTTTATTGATATTACTTCCGTTAAACAAACAAGAGTGGGGAGTCGGTAAATAAAGTGAGGTTTCGAAATAATCTTTTTATCAATTATGTATCACTCGCACACAAAGAGAAAACGAATTTTCTACTTTCAGAAGAAAAGGTAATCGCATTATCGACAATGTTTGAAAATAACTCAATTATTGTTTTACCCATTCGAGCTTCTTCTAAATAAGAAAATATGAAATCTGCTTCGCTTTGTGTACGTGTTGCTTAATTACAAAAAAGAGGATATTTTATGATATTATCTCGTAATGGTATTGTTACTTTATTTGTAATTACTACGATGTAATCTTACTCACAGTACTAAAAATAACTTTTATCAATTTCATAATCGCGGAAGAAAATCGAACGTCAATATCTATACTCGAAATCATCACACAATAAAGAGACAATTAAATTTCTAACTAAAAACGTGGGGAAAAGAAAGAAACTTATTACCCAGTTTTAATAGCGGCTCCATATAATTTGACAAATTGTTATCGAGTATCCAGTTCGAAAGCACGGCAGATCAGGAAGTCTTCTAAACAACACGAATCAATGAGGCACTGGCCTTATTTAGAACGTTTTCTCGATCTCTCAAGTGTGTATGCGCACACTCTCTCTCTGGTTAACGAGGAGATGGCAAAGTCTTTCTCGCGCGTCTGGTAACTTTATCGATCGAACTCTGTCTTTCCTCGAAAACTTTCAAATCGAAAGCTCTTCCTCTTCGGTCGAGATGAACTTTTTTAAATTCGTCGAGGCGTCTATGAATTTCGGATAAGCTTCTCACGAATGCTATCGCCGTCGACAGATAAAAAATACCTTCAATAGTCACACACTTTTACCTTAAAGCTTCGTTTTTATTGAAAAAAATATATTTGTTTATATGCGAGGGGTCAGTTTGTTTAAGCCGGAATTACAATTTACGTTTGGAAAATTT
Source organism: Theocolax elegans (assembly GCA_026168455.1). NCBI lineage: Eukaryota > Metazoa > Arthropoda > Insecta > Hymenoptera > Cerocephalidae > Theocolax > Theocolax elegans. Next base: position 76,381,008 of record CM047427.1, on the reverse strand, counting down.
ATGATTGAATGAAACTGTGTCGACGTGAATTCGGTTTTTTTTTATCGAGTGATCAATTATCGAGGTTGTAACTATGAAAGCTTCCGCCGGCGTATCGCGCAATTTCCGAACATCGATCATTCTATTTTTTTTAATTGACTTTCGAGACGTTATTTCAAATCTACTGCGTTTCACTTGTGCTTAATTATGGGTAATTAAAGATAAAATTCTTTCTTTTAAGATTCATTGGAAGCATCGTGGACATTTGTATTCAAAAGTTATAAAAATTATATATTTATAAATTTATTGTTTAAATATGCAATATATATAAAATGTTTTTTTTAACTTGCATAGTATCGTACACAGGCAAGTTTCTCATATATTTGATATACTAGAAGTTCTATTGCACTTTCTTAATTTTACGATAGGATTCGAATCACCAAAGCGACTCCTAGTTTACTATGAACCAAAGTTGGCTCGACCGGTAGGGAATATTAAACTTCGAGTGAGAAGGTATTTCATTTGATTCCCAGTCTCGAATAACTCGACAAGAGATACATTTGTATCGAGTGTCGTGTACAACTGTTTAATCAACTTCCACACTTGAATAATTTGGGTTTAACTTTGATAAAAACTTGTATGGTTCGACTAAAATTTATCAAATTATTTTGAATATATAGATTAATTCTAGTGTATATATTCTGTGCAGTTTTAATTATTTAATAAATTTTACGAATAAAATATTAGTTTATATTCGGTTTGTTGCTATTTTAAAAAAGAGTAAAATAAAATGTTAACTAAATTGAATAGAACGAGCGGAAAATAAATGTGAATTAATATATCCTTAAAAATTACTGGAATACAGATTTAATAGCTCGAATCCCGTTTCTCGTAAATTACAATAAGAACAAAGATTCAACAAAAATGTTTCCATACCATACATCAAACGCACTCTAAATCACAGCAATTTTCATGAACGCGTACCATTGATATAACGTACAGTAACTTTTATTCCAATCTTGTACACTCAACGTATAAATCACGAACCGCTTAAAATCCTAAATCACTAGGAGACGCAAGCATATACTAATAACAAGAGTTTTCAAGTTAAAACGTCCCAAAAAAATCGTGGGAAATAAGGAGAAAAAAAGAGCTATCGTCAACTGTATACGCAAGCCCCACCACCAAGTGCGTGTGTTCTCCCTCCTGCTATTTTAGCTTCGCCTTTCTCCCGGTCTGTCTCGCCTAGGAGACGCACTCACTTCGGATTACGTCGCGCGAATCCGGAGGAGACCGAGCTTTTCAATCGGTAAGGGAGCCTTCTCGATTGATAAGACTACCCTATATATCTATATATATATTTTTTTATACAATCGACACAGTGACCTCGCTTCACTTGTTTTGTTTATTATTACGATTCGAAATGTAAAAGTGTCATTTTATTTAAAAGTGTCGTTTAGTGCGGTATTGTTGTGAAAGTTAGGTGTGCTACTGTCATTCAGTAGGCTCGTCAGTGTCAACCTACTAACTCGATATTTTTTTTTCTATGCACGGCACATAGGATAAATTTATATGTATATGTACGCACATATATTTTGTCCTCTCTTACAAAAGTGGGCTGGTTAAGTTAATTAAATGTGCTGCATTGGTTTCTGGAGTAATTAGTTTAATGCGCTCTTTCAATCATTCGTTCACCGAGGGATCAACGATCGTTATCACAAATTACAATTAGTCGTGTGTTGTGCAACTGTTAATTCTCGAAATGACGGAGTGATGTGCGATTATCCTAAAAGAAAAATATATAATTCGCCGAAATATCGCGTCCAATCGTGAAAATTGTCGACATTTATTTAGCATCCGACCTGTTTGGTATTCAAAAGAGTTATCTTTAAATTGTGACATATGAAGTAGACTATTTTTTTAAACCGCAATAATTTCAATTTATATTTCGAATAAACATTTTAAAATACTTTGCGCTAATACTTTGTTACTTTCTGCGAAGCGTTAGTTTATAGAGAGAAATAGTTTAAAATAACCCTTAAAAGGAATTTTTAATTTACTTGATACGTGGTATTAAGTCGACGCCTCATTATGCAACTTGGAAATAGTTGCACTCAATTTAAAATTTTCTATTATACGTATGTGATATACATATTTAAGTAGGCAATTAATTTCAAATTATCGTTAAACTCAAACTTTATCGATATTACACTTTTATTAGTTTAAAAGTATACTACGAATGTAATAACCTTACAATCCCACGAAATTGTACGAAATTATATTATAATTTTCAAAATGTAGTCTACAACCCAATTTCACATAAGAATTTACAAATCGATAACTCAACACTTATCTACTCCAATCGATAGAACCTTCTCACACTTGGTTATTATCATCAACAAATACTAAATCTGATTACACGAATCACGCACTTGACCTTACGAGTTTATATACACATATACGTGTGTATACAAATAAATATCGGTATCTCCTCCTTATTAAAAAGAATTACGGTAGTCACTCGTATAAATTGCCAGAGAAAACATTATTAACCATGTGATTGACCAAATGTCCCCCTACCAGTTACTTAAATACATACATGTAACCAGCGGCTTGTTTTGTTTGTGCAGGGCACGTTGCCAGTCCATCTACGGGAGCTCGCAGAGAAAGCCACACGTATACACACAGGTATACGTGTACAGACAAACAGACACACACGCATAGACACCGATACACACGTGCACGCACAACTGAGAAGAGTTGAGAAGCAGCCGCAGCATTATCCGGTGAGTAATCGCATTCTCAAACGCGCCTACAAGTGTAAATGAAGTTTCTCCTTCTCGGCGGATGCACCGGTTTGTTTTCGACCGGTCGTTTCTTTTGTCGGTTAGCCAAATCGGAGGGTCCTTTATATATGTAGGATATTACGCTCGGGTATATACACTATGCCCACATTACGAGAAATGATGCTTTTGGATGCGTGACAAAGATACGGTACTTTTTCTCGTCGTATCTTTTTCCTTTGCGAGTTTGTTTACGTTCATACAGGGAGTTGATAATTCCGTTTTAATGACTAACTGCTGCTCTACACACGTTGTAATTTGATCTTCTTATGCGATTAGTTTAATTAAGTAGAAAATATAGAATTTGTTTTAAAGAAAATAATAAATTCTACTCATTTCTTTATTGCAAATAAAGATACTTCCGTGTATTTAACGTTTGTTTTCCTATTACGTAAGATTACAAATTTTTCAATCGCGTATTAAAATTTGCATCGAATTTTAAATAACAATTTTCGTGAGATAAAAAAATTGTTTCGTAGCGAATAATTTGATCGCCGCGTTGTCGATTTTAGTTCGTGATGTATTTTTTTAAACTTTTGCGAATATAACTGAACCGTTGTCTCAAATTGGAAATATATAATTATTAAAGTAGTCCTCGCCGAAGTAGATAAATCTAAGTTAAATAGAAGCTTGATCGTTTAAACAACTACGAAGTACTACCTAAAATAGAAAATTGCATCCTCACCCGTGGAACATACGCACAGGTATATAACCGCAAAATAGTCACTAACAACTCGAACTAAATTACCTCTTAAGACCGCAAGACCGATATTACGCAAAATCTTGTCAGCCGGTTTTGGTATGAATAAAAAAAAAAGAAGAAGAATGCCAGGTGTGTCGTGCGTGCGAGACGAGCCACTTTCAGTCTCGCTTTCTCGGTCAATTTTCGGGTCACGCATTTGTTTTGATCGAGTTGAAAAACGAGTTTTCGAGACCTATACCACCTGGTATTTCGCGATATAGCGACATAGCGTAAACGATACGAGGTTGAAGTTCGCGTTGAGATGAGATGAGATGCGATTTCGGATGAGTATACATTAGACGCTCATCTCTGTCGACTAAAATTACTGGTTTTGAAAATAGGATTTTCCGTACTAAAACGCGCAGCAGAGATAGATGTATAAACGTGATTAAATGTGGTTAAATTGGGTATTTCGCGTTCTAATTTCCTTCCCAGTGGCAATTTTATCCAATCTCGCCGATGTTTAGAATATTGCGGTGGTATATATATAGATAGAGCAAGACGTGTATTTTCATAGACGTTTTTTTTCTTTAATTATCTTTTTAGACCTCGAGTATTAAATGAAAATGCATACACGAATACAATTTTAATAAGAGCAAAGTTAACGAAATGGATCGATCTTTCACGAAAATCAATAGACCTAATAATTTAAAAGAAAAATGTCCGAACAAGCGCTCGTTAAGCATATAACCAACGATCATCGTTAATTCCCGTTCATCTCGCATACGCACATACAGACGAGTTTGAAAAATAGTAAATTTTATATGCCCACGTATATATATACATCTCTGATAATCCAACGAGCAAGGGCACATGGTGGAATATATCCTCGAAGCAAGAACCTCGAGTCACATACACCGGTGGGAAAGAAGGTAGAGAAGGAGGAAGGGGGAGGGGGGAAGGGAGGTCGACCGAAGCGCAAGTGGTCTGACTGGATGTAACAGGACGTTACCCTCTAAGCGGCTACGGGAAGATAAGACTCTGTGCGCATTTAGAACCGCGAGTAGAGTCTTGTTGCACCGCGCGCGCTTGCTTTTCATTGGACCTTCCTTTTTTCTTTACTTCTCATCGTCGGCTCGTTCCACCTGGGACTCTCCCTTTCTGCTTTGTTTGTCTCTCTTACTCTCTCATCGTCCTGATGGACCTTTTTCCTTGGGATCGTTGACTCTATCTTCTCATTTTCTTACTATTATACCTCCTTTTGTTTACTATGTAGATTGTTTTCTGCTTTTTCGCCGACGATCTTGATTAATATTGAAGGGTAAGGGCTCAGTATTTTTCGCTGTGGTCAATCGTACAGTGAGAAATTAATTAAATATTAATGATTTTGTAATAGTTTTATTTGTATTTACATTATTTTCTTATTTCAATTGCAATTTTTAGTTAATGTTTCGAAGAGCATGAATGGAAATTGCTTAAAGCAAATGCAACTTGCAGGTGAAAACAAACGAATATCTTTGAAAGAAGTTGAAAGTCAATAATCAACGAGTGGTTACGTAACTTTACTAGAAATTTGCAGATAATTATAATCGTGCGTGCATTCAAAGATAAATACACTAAAATAAATTGTTTGGTAGAAATCGCAATTGTATGTGAGAGTACAATCGTGTTATTTATATTCATACGCTTTTATGCAAATTTTACTTTTTAACGTTGAATCGTTGAATCAATAATGCAATAAAACATCAATCTCCTATTTTAATACAAATCGGTCTAATCTTTAATTTGCTAATAAACAAAAACAATCTGAAATGTATAATTTTTCGTAAATTCGAAGATTATTCAATTTTCTTCATGCAACCCATGACATAATCATCATCCCTTTGTTCTTGAAGTAATAACCGAGAATTACAGTAATTTTAACTGAAAAAAATGAAGAAGAAATGAACGATCAGTTCGATTTCCACGTCGAAGAAAAGGATCATAACCACGACCTTTCGTTCGAACCACGAGGATTTCTCCTTCCCCGTATCCGTTTGGTGGTACTCTCTACCCCCTCTCTTTCTTAGCTTGAACCTAGTCAAACCTATACTCGCGCAGCCTCTCTCGGCGCAGCCCTGGAATGCGCTTCTCTCTCTCTCTCTCTCTCTCTCTCTCTCTGTCTTTCTCGCTCTCTCGCTCTCTTTCTTACTCGCTCGGGAAAGGAAAACCGCGAGAAGAGTACCGCGATTACACGCGTCAGTCCGCAGTCGGTGCACCTTCGCCTCTAGTGCATCCACAGGGAGAGATACAGAGAGACAGTCTATACACAGTTCAACCTTGTTTTTTCTTCCTAAGCTTGGTCTTTTTGACGTCATCGAATTGCAAATGGGTTCGTTCCTTTTTTTATCTATACATTCACTTGTTTTTTTAAATTAGAAGCATTAGATTTATTTTATGTTTTTTAGAAAACGGATAATGGTTTACCTTTGACGTTTATGTTTACATTTATAATTAGGAATAAATGATTATTACTGAAATGACTATACAGTAGAACATGTATTTATAGTTTTGATTGAAGGTTTCAAAACACTCGCGTACTTAATTGATTTAAACGTATATCTGTAAAGTAAGAGAATGTTAATTAAAGTGTTTAATTATTTTCTTTATTTTATTCCATTTTACAGCAAAATATTTTGCAAATATTTAATCAACATAAAAATTTTAATTAATTTCGAGACACAACGTTACTTTCAAATTTTTTCGTTTCTGGTTTTAATGTCCATTGGATCTAAAAGGGTTAAAAGTATGCTTCGGAATGTGTCAGAAATGCGCTTTCTATGTACGAGATTTAATTAATTGTATTATTTTTAGTTTCAAAGAACAAATAAAAATATTTAGCAATTATATCTTTCTGAAAATTGTATTGATTTACAAATAAGTTTTTAAAATTCATAATTTTAACATTTGTATTTCTTATATTATAATACGTTGAACTTATCGTGAAGAAAATGTTCAATATTTTATTTTAAAAGGCAGTTATTACAAAAAGATCATTTTTTTCATAGTAAACAGTATCAAATTGACAGAATTTTATATCGTACTGTCGAAATACTTTTACGATGTTTTGACGACGCGATAGAAACCGAAGAACCGTACCTATATATAATATAGTGTACACTTTGAAAGTTATAACTTCGCAAAGAAAAAAATATCGAAAAAATCTTACCAAAAAAAGAAACGTAAGTTCGACGTTTATTGAAAACACTTTTCGTGAAAAACTTGAAATTCTTGTTTTATCTTTTTTATATATTTCTGTAATATTTATAAATTGTTTAAATTGTGCCAAAAAGCGTAGAGCCAAAGTTTGTTTTAAAAATAGGTTATGTAATCTTTTTCTACCGAGATACGTCAAATAATATCGTGAGCAAAAATTTTGTCATATTTCAATATATTCCAAGCTTGATTCAGTCGATTGAAAATATATTAAGATCCACTTCTTTTATGAATTTTAAGATATTCTAAAACAATAAAAATCATTCCTATATAATATTGTATTCTAAAAAAATTTAAACAATTAAAATATTTTATTTACTTTTAATATAAAATTGCACGTCTCTTCACTTACCTATTTCGTACTTATAAAACTGCCTTTGTTCCGCGCTTCTCAGTTCGTTGACCCTATCACGAGTAAAACCAGACTTAAGGGATTTTCACTAACACTTGCAGTTTACTTTCCAGTGTTAATTATTTTCAGTGAATTAGTGTGGTTATTTATTTAAAAAGGAAAAAAAACGAATCACCGTCTTTATAATGATAGAACATGCCATAACATGTCTACGTAATATTCTAATAATCATAAATCTTTTGCTATCGTGTTGGTTAAATATAAAAATGACGTGTATACGATGTGTTCTAGTGATTCAAAAGTACGAGTGAAACAACACCTTTTCCGCGATGATTTACTTTATCGGAAAAATATCTTTTAATTAGTTATAGACTGTATCGATTTGTTTATAAACACGCAGGTGCAAAACGTGAGAACTAACGATCTCAGTTTTTTCATTGAACTTTATAGTCTAGCAGGTTTTATCGAATAAGGCGTCGCGCGCGTGGATATCAAAAGAGGTATGCATTTGTGTGATGCAACGCAACATTTTACCGCGTAATAGAATATATAGTCGCGCTTGTGGTTAATCCGTACATTGTAAACAATCGTGCATTTTTTTTTGCATTAGGGTGTAGATACCCAATTTAAAATCATTGATCACACCACTGTACATTCGGTTTTTACCAAATAGTTGTTATACCGCATAGCTGTGTGTGTACACGTAACTTTGCGTAATGTAGAAATATGCATTTTTATTCTAAACTCAAAAGGAATACATTTTCTTCCTGTTAAATGAATAAACATTCTCCATGAAAATTACATTACGTTTTTAACGGCTCTTCGACGTATATAACCTAAGATTAAACTGCAGTTGTATTCCGCGTTAATTGACTTGTAGAATAAATATATCCTTCATAAAGCCCCTGAAAGTAGTCAATTTTGCCTTCACGCAAATTCGTATTTCGCTTATAAATTACATACCTTAACCTCTACGTATCCATTTGAATAATAGAAGAACATTGCTGTTTACTCACGATAAATATAAGTATTAAACATTTTTAAGTATGTTGGAGTATTCGTACAAAGTTTATTAAGCTTTGATTTAAAAGAGAATACTGTTTAATCAAATTTTTCTTTTATCCACCTATAACGAAATTGTATAATTATTGCAATATTAGGTAAAGAATATTGTTAATAAGCAATGCAGTATCTTCAAATTACTATTGCGTATTATTATTATTTATGTAATAATAATTTAACAGATTTAGTAACATATAAGGCTTTATAACAAATATGTAATTAAATAGTTCAATAACAGTGATTCATCAATATAATATACTCCTATTAATTTATCAAAATAAAAGCGAAATTTTAATTGCATTAAAAAAAATGACGTTGAACTCAAACAAACATTGATAGCCAATTGCGCGACTTTTCTCTCAGCTTGAATCCATACCAGCGAGAGTGCATTGACTTATTAAAGCTGCGCGTTCCAAGTCCAATTTTTACATGTTTTTTTTTCTTTCTTTTTCAGTCCTAAGGATTAAAAGAGTGCAATTTTGCGTATATGCTTTTTTCTAAAAATTTTCACGCTTTAGCGTTTATGGTTTTTTGTGCGCTTTGGACTGCAAAATCGTTTTCAATGAACTGTAACATCCCATGTAAATTTTTTTGAACCAACGTGTGTTAATTGGCATGAGATTATTCGAGCTTCATTGGCTAACGGTGTAAGGATGATTAATGCTTTTTGTACATTATTAGTCACGTTGTAATTCTTTGAACGTGTGTTTATTATTAATTATTCATATGTACACTTAAATTTGCAAGCAATGTGATTTTAATTACAATATAATTTTCGATAGGTGTTAGGGTCTGTATTTACGTAATGCTTTTATAATTATTATTGCAATGAGAGAAATCGCGTTAGAATAATTTCTTGTAACGTAGACATATTTTTTTAATATATTTTAAATAAACTTTCCACATGTCAGCGATCGAGCAATCAAGTTTAAAGACTATATATACATATATACATCTAATTAATTCGAGACGTTAATAGATCAATTGTCGAGTGAAAGATAAAGCGATCCATCCTGAATATCGAGTCACTTCAGAATGCAGACGTTTCAGGATGAAATGTTATGTACAAACTTGCGCAACGTAGATTGAGTAACTGTGCAACTCGACACGAAATTAAGACCAACTTCGTTAGTAAATTCCTTTCGTTTTCAAACCCTCTCGTGAACTTTATTCAAATATTACCCTCAAAAAAAGAGTGTTTAACAAAGTTTGTTCGCTATATCGTATAGTTTTCGTTCGTAACCTATAATTTTTCTGGGGCGACGCGGTAATATTTTCTAAAATTATTTTATTTAATTTTCCAAAATGATCGCGTATTTCTTAATTACTGGAGTAGAATTTTTTTATTCAACGTAACGGACCTCGTTATTATTACGAAGTAAATTAGGTAAATTCCTTAGCGAGCCAGCTCTTTGCGTCGAACAATAGACGTGCGTGCAAGTTGCGTGAGCTTGCCCGCATAATAGCAACTGGAAACCCCCTCGAGAGAGAAGGAGAGAGAGAGAGAGAGAAACAAAGAGAGTCGATTTTAAACTTTGTGGGAACGGAAGCCAGAGCGATCAATTTTTTTTATTTTAGTTTCCATCTAAATTTTGAGTTTTAATCGTGATAGTGGAAATTAGAGAATAATCTAATCTCTAGAGACCATCTGTATAAAATATAATTTTTTTTATTATTTACTGATAGAAATTCTGTTGATTTTTAATTGTGCCAAGATCAAGTCTGTAGTTCTTTTTTGTTTAATCTTATTTTAATATTATAACCTGAATTGTAACCTTGAACAATATTTTTTTTGAAATTATATACATAGCTTAGGTCACGTATGAATAAAAGAAAAATAAATGCGGGATACCGCGAAATGAATGCGCTCGTGCGCAGTGAATCGAAAATATTACAGGAAGCAATCATATTCGATGTAAAAAAAAAAAGAAAAATCTGCATATATTGTCGGTAGCGAATATTCATATCTAAATTTATAGAAAAATGCCTTTTTTTCTTTACCTTGACAAGCAATTCATAGCGAATTTCATATAATATATATTCCTTTTTCACTTTGCATTTTTCGTATTAATAAATATGTCGGTAGGATGAACATTATTGTTAAATGTAATTATATGCTAATTGACGTAAAATTGATTGAAGCTTGATATTCATCGCTAATTAATTATTTAAAATAAATATATTTAAAAAAGTACTATATGGATTTACCTAAAAATAAGATATTTTCATACTTTTTCTTGAAGATTTTTTTTTTCTTTAAATAACGTTAGCATTACTTCAACATAGTTTACTTAGCTTTCTCTTTTTACGAGATGACTAGGAGATTTTTATCTGACATTTTTACAGGAAGTTTCTACTATGATTACACGTAAAGATTTGTAATAAGATTTTATTCTTTGTTTACGTCTGAATGAATGGAACAATATGTAATACACGTAAAGAAAAGAAGCATAGATATACGTATTATTTTTATACGTTCGTGTAATTTCAGAATGTTCGATACCAGAGTTACATGTCCCTCTTACGAAAAGTTTTATTGCTTTTCTCTTTTTGTGTTTGAGATAAGAGTGCAATAAATGACGAGGATAAAGCTTAATAGTATCAAAATGATACTAACTATATTTGTAAATGCATCTTTGATCATGCTTCTGTTTAATAAAAAAAATTACATTGTATTGTAAATTTTTAATAGATGTTTTAGTATGACACGCATTTTATTGCTAAGTGTATTAGTCAATCGTTATGTTTGTCTATAGATTTTGTTTTTATTAATAATAATAAGTGTAAATGTATTATTTTCATACCAACGTGTTTAAGTTCTTAGAAACATATTTTAATTACGTAAAAAAATCGAAAATTGGAATAACAAGTCAACGGAATGTCAAGAAATGCATTAGCCCCCCAGCGCATCGTTCTAAAAATGTCGTGCAATTATTTCCTCCATGTAGCCATCCGCGTCAAGAGTCGATCTCGCGCGATCCAATTACTTGGGTAAGATGAAATCAATTCGTCAACGGTGTGTGTATGTAACGTTAAAAATTTAATTTTTATTTTTCAATACCGAGTATACGAAGAGTTTATAGACTGTTGCACCGCAATAAACCGAACATATACTGTATCGAACTCAGTAAAATGTGATCCATTGGCAACCACGTTTCATACGTCGTAACGTATCGTTGCATAAAAAAAATATTTGTTCATATTGAAAAAAAATAGAAAAAATAGTTAAACTTTAATATTAAAATAATTGTTACATAAGAAGTGCGATGTAAGAATGCATTGACATCATCGATGGAATTTATGAAAAAGATTTATTGTAAAGCCGCGAGTTAATTGTTCGAAAAAAAGAGAGATCGACTAAAGAATACAACACGAAAGTCAAGAGACGAGGTTGGTGAATCCGTTTCGACTTGCCGATCAATACGTTCCGCGTCTCGTCAACCCAGTTCCCGTCCACACGACGTATATACAATGGCATTTCTCATGCGACATCGTCTCCCGCTATTCGATCCCCCTCACTCTATGTTATCCACCCGCTCTCTTTCGTTGTTTTCCTTCTTTCGAGCCTGAGAGAATTTACGGGTATTTCTTTTTCCTGTTTCCTCTCATTTCCGCGTTTTTCTTTAAAATTTGAGTTTTCGTCACCGATCCTTCTAGTCGTAAAGTGTATTTCTAAGTATTATTTACAATTGTACAAATAGGCTACGTCTAATTTTAATGTACATCGTGCATGTCCTAATAAATCATTTTTATCGGACGTAATTTCTACTACAGAACAACGTATTAATAAAGTTGAAGATACAGATAATCCTTGTTTAACTCAATCACTTTGTAAGTTAACGGAAAACTTTTACTTCTAACTTTAACAAGCTGAAGATTCAATAAAAATCATCAATCCAACGTTCAATTCACTTTACACAGATAAAACCTCGAGTGCTACTCGCATTCATTAAAAAATCAAAGTATTACCGTATAAAACTTCTCATTGGATTACGTGAGTTAGTTATCTTCCAAACGGTTCTTAACAAGTCGAATCTTCAAGTATACCAGACTTGGTTGTAAAGAGAAAATCGTTCTTGAATGAAAAAAAAAAGAATAAAGGAAATATGGTAATGTCGAATTTTCTGAGCTTTCCTATGATCATATCCGCTTTAACACGAGTAGTTGAGCGAATCCGCTTACGTTAATCGCGTGCAATAAAAAAAAAAGATAAAAAAAGTATGCAGCAGGACCTTCTCTGTTATACACGTCATGCAGGAAGGAAAATGTTTTTGTCAATTTTATACGATGCATGGCAATTGATCGAATGTACGACACGTTTTACCGGTTCGTCTAATTAAGGATTTTGTATATAATGACCAGGATAAGAAAAATGAAATGGTAAAGTAATGATTATTATAGGGGAAAGTGTATGTGATAATATTTTATACTTACGTATTTGTATAAATAAATTAGGTAAGAAACTAGTTAAAAAGAAATAGAAGTAATATAAATTTAACAATTTACAGTAAATATTTTTCCACGCGGTTTCTCACACCCGAGGGAAATTTAAAAATGTCCACATTTAGAAACTAAGCAAATGAAACTTTATTGGTGGATTATTTTTAATGTTTTATTTAATATAAAATTAAATCACATCGTTGACGCATTTTAAATATCGAATATTTAACACTTTAATTTATGTAAGAATTAATCGAAGAAAACAAAATCACTTTAATACACAAACTCACTAATATTGGATATTTTAATACATCCGCATTATCAATTATTAAAAAACTTTTTCACCTGATATTTAATACCGTTCTTAAATTTAATTTCGGACACAAAAAATTATAATACGTATAGTGTTCGAAAAACCCATGAAGTGCACAATTATGTCGCAATCCCTATAGCCATTGTATGTCGAATTGAATTTGATCGAAATTGAATAGTGTTGTAGTCCCAATGGAATTATAGGATCCGATAGCCTTCTACACTTTTATTTTTCTATTAAACTGAAAGCGAGTAACCAAGCTAAAACGACACCTAGCAATTAAACTAGATACACTTGTTCGACAGGAAAAAGAAAAGGTTATGCGTGACTGTGTGTGGTCATTATTAACTGATCTAACGACGAAAAGAATCAAATAAATATTGAAGCCAATATAACTGAATATTTTTTTTATTATACAAAATTATTGTGCAATTTGCTTGTCTTTTAAATAAGCTCTTTTATATTTATTTTGTAGCTTTTATCAGTTTATTATGAGGGTATAATGCGAAAAAAAAGAACTTTTATCACTTTATCCACTGTTGCTTATACAAAATACGCTATTTAACTATTTTTTTTAGGGATAAACTGAAAACATAAATTTTTTAAATTATCAGTATTATAATGCGCGACGAGACAAGTAACTTGTAAATTTTGTCATAACATATTTAAATGTTGTTTAACATTAGAGATTTTTTCTTTAAATGCACTGGATATAAATGTTACACCTGTTTTTCCTCGTTTTTTTTCATATCCGCTTTGAATTTTATATATTCGTATCACACCACTTTGTTGATTTTTAGTAAATGTACCCATTTTATTTATCCTACATATAAAAGTTTGTATTCTAATTCTCTTATATTAAATACATTAAAAAAAGTAAACAACGTGTACAAATTAAAAAAAAAACATAGAAATCATCATTTAATACACAATTACGAGTCTGGCAAAATAAAATCAATTTAGTGTTCGTAAACGCATCCATTCAATGTTGAATTAAGAAACAATGATACCTTCCGCAAGTTAACAACCTCAATTTTCAGTTGTTCAAAAGTTAACCGGTCTCTCTAAGATAATAAAGGCTCATCAATCGAATCCACAAAGGACACTCGAGAGTTGTCTTATTAGCGGGTTTCCAGAACCGCTGCCATCTCTCTTTCGCGCCTACGCGCAGACGCGCGCTGTGTTGACTATATAGATTGGGTCACTCGCCCCCGCGCGTCGCTCGCGTAATGAACTGTTTGGCGTCGCCACGCGACTCTCACCTTCCAGACACTTTGGCATGTCTCGACTTTACCGAGTTTACCTTTATACACACACACACACACACATATACATACACTTGTTTTTTCCTAGAGAAATAGTTTTTGGGTGGGCAGTTACTCGTAAATAAATGGTGAAAATAGTTTTGACTTGTCTCTTTCGTGTTCGTACAAAGAGAAACGTTTTTAACGCTGTATTCGGATAAGGATTTATGCCGCGAGTTTGTAAAGTCGCATTTGTTTAATTTTGAAAAATAATTTAATTATATATACATATATATTTTTAAATAAATAGTCTAACTCGTAAACTCGGTTAAAAATCATCAACAAGTCGTTGCACAATCCTTTGAACTTTTAATACTTGCAGATACTTTATGACCGATTTATATCAAACGTATATAATAACCACAATAAAAACATCGTTAGAGATTTACGATTGATGTAAACCGCGATAGACCGAGCGTATATAGGAACTACGATCGATCAAGTTCATTAAACCATATAAATTATTTTTATTTTAATATACTCATCTAAACGGAAAATTAAACAAAGCAAAAAATTAATTTATATAAAGAATTAATTATTATTAGACTCCTTGTAAATAAACGTTTACTACTGCATTCAGTGATCCAATATTACGTAATTTTAATATTTTATCTTGCTCGATAAATCAGACGCCGCCTAATCATACGTTTATCGTTTAAATCTGTCGATATTGCACGAAGGTGCATATATAAATATATATATATATATATCTATATCTCGATTTAAGTTGCATTAAAACGTATTTAACTGCCGTTCATCTAGATTTGATGCTATAATAGAAACGACATAATAGTATATACATATCGAAGTTTAAATCCCCTGGATTAAATCGAACCGAACGGTGTAATTGAATTAAATTAATACATTTTTACCTCTCGATAATATACAATTTAAATTCATTACGAGGTTATTACAAATCATACAACTCCGGCATCTACAGTATCGTATATGTAATAGTAGATAAACGACGTTGTCGTCATACGATGAAAACATCCTTTACCAACAAGTTAATTTCGCTGATTAACTAAGTATAGCTTTTTCTTATGCAAGCTGCTCCATACGCAGATAATAATAGCCTATTACGAGTACATTGTTTACTGTATCGATTTTAAGTAAACTTCGGAGTGAATGTACTCGATGAAAATCTGTGTTTTTACGTAGCTCGAACAGAGGGATACGTGTGTGTATAGGTGAATAATTTTTTTTCCACTTTTTAGATCAATTTTACGTTAAAGTTCGAGTGTTTAACCTAAAATTACGACGATACAAAATTATCATTGTTAGGTACTTTTTTTTTCTATTTATTTTCCGTACCATATGATTTTCCATAATTTTCTCCAGTAAAGTAAATTTCACGTGATAAGTGCAAGGCGCATTGTTTTTATAAGATATTTACCATTTGACGGTATATACAAAATTTAAAATACAAACGTACTCTACATTTCGAAAATACGGGTGAAACTTTTAAATGAAAAATATCCATAGAATGCTAATATCAAGAAAACATCAAAGCAAATGCAAATAATATCCATTCATACATAAAGATCAGTCATGATTTATATACGATTCAAAGGACCAATCTAACGACGATCAATCCCGTTGATTTTCCAATCACAAATTCATCGCAACCACTTCGTGAAACATTATATATACGCATATTCCACGAAACAAGTCGGTTGAGAAAGCCCAGGGAAATTCGCTGGAGCGCGTTCCGCGAGTCTAACCTGTTAACCTGGGCGCATCGCGAAATCGATGTCCCTAGTGGATTTATGGATCCGTAACAGCATTAGTGTGGAAAATCGTCACCAAATTATGTATGTTGTACCCACCAAGTGAATTTAACGATAGGTGCTTTGATTACACGAACACATACATTTTCTATTATAGTAATTCGTTTATTGTAGATAATAATTGATTAGACATTTGCCAACAAATCAATTTTATTTAATAAAGAATATAATGGAGTTATATTTTTTTCATCTTTTATTTAATTTGTTTAACGTTTGAATAGCTGTAATTTCGTGCAAATTCTGAACGCATCGTTCGATATACCATTACAATGATTGACAGGAATTAATAAGAAGTGTAATTTGAATTCTATTATTTGTATATGATTAATACACTGATCAATATTACTATCCAACAATTAATTATTTACATACATCTTGTTGACGTATGAAAAACCGTACTACGTCTTTTATTTTTTTAATCTCAAAAGCCATGATTAATACGGTACGCTAATATAACCAAAGTAAAACTAGACATCACATTTCTTAAAAATACGAAACAATCGTTAAAATTAAATGGTTATATGTTTGGCAAACAAAAATTGCCTACACAGTTTTCTCTTACACACTTATTTCTTTTTTTTTCATTTCTAGGTAAATTTGCGTAACTTATCTTTGCAAAAGAGCCGTATAGCTTCGGTGCTTATATTCATATATATATTTACGAACTAAACTTGATTTTTCACGGCCGAAGGAAGTTTAAACTCGACACGCGGCATTGTTTTTACGCTTGGCGTTTCCGCCGTTTTCGATTGGTTTTGCACGATTTATCGCACGAAATTCTTTAGAACGATTTCACAGGAAATCGGTATATATATTTCCTTTTGCTTGACAGTTTTCTTTATTCGCTACATTTGTTTCTGGTGTGTCGGTAAATTTTCTTTCTCGGTATACAGTAAGTCGTCAATTAATCAAGTGAAAATATTTTACTTTAGTCCAATGCGTTAAAACTTGGATAATGATTATAATTTAAATTCATTCGCTCTAACGTGAAATTGTTTTTTTTTTACCACAAACGTAAAAATATTTTAATTCACATAGTATGAAAAACCGCAACCGTCGCTATTGATATAAACAATTTGTATCTTGTATCTGACGTTAAATACAAGATCACTTAGAAAACATTTCAATAACACGAATGTACAAATTTTTTAAACAGTCACGATACATAACATAAATAAAAAAATTTAATTTCACTTGACTCTTCGACTAACATAATTGATCCCATAAAAGGCAAAAGCTTATCACATAATCTAGAATCGATAACTGAAAGCAATTTACAAGGTACGAACGGTGTAATGCCTTCATACCAATCAACAAGTAAAATTATAAGATACCTATGTGAGCCATCGTTCATTAAAATGCCTATGAGAAATCTAACTATGCGCCCAATGTAAGCCACAAAACGACTCATCATCAATCGCATGTTCCACCTGGCAATCTGTCAATCCACACGAAAATCATTCCTAATCATCACGTTGGTTCAATCGTACGAAAACCAATCGAACAATCCATTAATCTCTCGTGTTAACCTTGACCATAATGACACCTGAAAGTTAATTCTTGCGAAATTTCATATGAAAAATGTTCAATATACTCTCTGATTAAAACGGATTTTTACTAATACGATGAAATTTTGTATTATTTTTTTTTCTTTTTAAACTTGACTTTTTGACAGGACTGTTTAATAATTTGTATTTTTCATATTAATACGCTTTGTTAATAATAAATTACAAGGTAATGTAAATGCAGTTGATTTATTAATTACTTTGGAATGAAGATAAAATGATTTATATCCTCTTACAGCGAGTTGAAATGTTTTAATTTTTTATCAGACGAATTTAATTACATGTCCTTTTAATGTTTTCATTTTTTAACAAAATTTTAGGAATACGTTTCTCAATATAAAAGTAAGTACATTTGAAAATCAAAAATGTAACGAAAATAATTTCGCTAATTTTGTTTAAATTTCACTCATTATCTTGTAATGAGGGTCGATTTAAATCATACGTGAAAGTTGGCACCTATATTTTATCTCTTAAATATAATTTTTCACGGCAAATAGTTGATCAATTTAGGTGTAATTTCAAAAAGTATTTTTCCTAATGTACTAAATTTAAAAGTTGTTCTTTTTTCTGAATACATTATAGTTACATTATTAAGCATCTTTTACTGTAATGTGGTGTGATATAAGATTATTAAAACATTTGAATGTAACAACAATTTTTCAGTCTGGTTTTAAGTGCGCAAAACGAATGTATATATATCTGAACGAATTTCCTTAAACAACGTAATCCGCAATCGGAGTTAGAGATCAGACCGTAAAGTTTCGACGGCTCGCGTGTCGCGATAGTTGAGTCAAGCACGGCCGCGGGGCTGCGCAATTTCCTGTATAGCAACGTTCGCGCCGTTTCCTTCTATACGGTCCTGAAGACGCTCCAGATTTGTTTAGGTGGATCATTAGGGTGAGGTTTTGCCGCGGGCACACTCATAAATTTTATCTCGGAATCTCTCGGTTTATACCGATATATTCCAGTAATTTTTTCCTTTTTTTACCACAGTTTAAAGTTACGCTCCTGATATTTTTTATTCGATTTAATTGCTACAAAATTGAATTTAATGGAGATTGATTCTTACGTGAGCAGTCTAGAATAGTTTTCTAAATTTATGAAGAGAAATCCTTGTTTATTGTGTTAAAGTTCCAGTAACCATAGTAGACTAGCTGCTTTTTTTTTCTTATTAGATGGAATTTTTACAAGTCTTCTCGTTGCGAACTTTTATTTCATTCAATTAATTAGTGCGTTTTGAATTACTTCATGGATATCGTGTGCCATGCGTTTCTTTTTCACTTGTATACGGTTTACGTAAATTCGTTAGAAAAATTATTTATTTATTTTTGAATACGTAAATAAAAATTTTAAATGCTAATTTTATCAGATACACACGCTCGTAATTATTGCAAAGTAAATAAATAAAGTGATTATAATGTAGAATGATAATAAATTTAAACAAATTAATGAAACGAATAATGTTTATAATATAAATATTGGGTACAACCAGGTAAATGTAGAGTTCTAATGTAGCGTATTAAATTTTATACGTGTGTATCTACATACCACCGTACGATAAAAATATATTTATGTAACGATAAAACTATATACATTATACGAATCTCTGAATTAAATTACCTTCTGGCGAAAGTAGGAGCTATTAAAATTAAGACAAGTCAAACGTAAATATTAGAACAATTTTTTGAATAATTTTCTTATTTTCGGCTTCAATTAAATTTCTTTTTATTAGATTTATGTGCATAGTATAAAAATGTACATTCGTATTTGAATGATTGATTTGCAATAAATTATATTTTAACTCGATAAAATCAGGACGCTGGTTATAAATATTCGTGAATATTTGCAGTAATGAGAAATAAAGCATATTGATTATAAATTCACCGACAAGATATTGAATAAGCAGTAATAATCCACTGACCTAAAAAGTGTAAAATTGGCCAATGAGAAAATTGTATAGTTTTCACTTATCTTGAAAAAAAATGTTAAGTTCTCGTATAATAAATGCAATATTATATCTACATGCAGAAGAAACAGATCTAAGATAGGCTACAATTAATTATAATTTTAAATGAAAATTTATTACTCTAATTGTTACAATTGTAAATTACATTTGTAACTACAAGGATGACGACAGGTTATGCAATGTTTCGTGTGAGTAATCATATACAGAAACGAAATAGTGCAATGACTCGAAATATTTTAGTTAGCAAAAGTAATATATATAATAAGTATTATAAATTAAGACATCTGAACGAACTACGTTGAATCAATTTCGTGGACGAAAATGACTCAATTTTATCACCTTATTAGGAAGATATTTTCGTAATTTTTTTTTGTATCACAATACAGGATTAGTTTTGATCTAGGTATCGTAATATACATGATAGAAAAATTTCACCCTACATACAAAGTCGTACACAGCATCGAAAACACACGAAAAAGGCGCGGTAGCTCGTTTCACACGCCAAGTTGAGCTTCTCATGTAGAGCCAATAACCGTAGACACGCGATGTATAACGAAGTTTGCTCGCTCGCGCGTATTTGTCCTGCGCACGCAGTCTAGGGCCACGCCTCGTTGTTTGCGTGGGTAGTGTAGGTCCGTTTGCGTAAACCACCATATAGGAAATCGGAAACTTCACCGGCCTTTTCATATTTTCCATTTATTCGCTTAAGTATATCAATTTTCTGAATATTTTAAAAGATGGATACGTCTTGATGAATAATTTTTGTAGATAAAGCTTTATATTTATTATTATACGTGTGCCGAATAAAAATTTATTTATAATTTCGTACCGTACTTGACAGAATATCTTTTCTTAAATTATTAATATTTCATCAATGTAATTAAAATATGTTTAAAAATAATAATTAAATAATCGTTTGTATGAGCCTGTACGCTTTTACCTTTATATGCATACACAATAACAAAAACTAATCGTAATCGTATTTGTTTGTATCTTGTTTAGCAGTTGAAATTTCTATAGTTTAATTATTCTTGCCATTTATTTTAAAATTTTTTTCTCTAACCTACTCGCGTTTTGCGTTTCAACAATTTTGCTTACTTTTAATTCTGACATTTTAACGTAATACTTTTTCCTGAAACGTTTACGCTTGAAAGTAAAAGACTCTTTTGTTTGTCTTTTTTTTCACCTCTCTTAAGTACGAGAAGCGAATATTTTTATTTTGTAAGTTCATATTTTCCAAACGGTATGCTCATTATCTTGAAAGAATTGTTTACTGTTAACGCATTGTATTCTAAAAGATCGTAAATTTTTCTCTTACGTAAACTGTAAAAATTATATTTTATTAAAATGGCTGTATCTCCCGATTTTTTTTTGAAAATTAACTCATTTTTATAAATGATCAGTAACTTTACTCTAAGTGTATCGTTAAACTATAAAATTTACATTTTTTTCGGTTTTAATGTATACTGAAATTCGCAAGAGAAAATAAAAGTATTTTAGGAGATATTTATCTGTAGTCGTACGTAATAATTTAATTACCCGTAGGAAGACGGAGTTTCATAGCTCAGAATGATAATGAGCTCGTGTGTATTATACCATAGTGAAAATTTGCTAGGCTTAAAACGCCATTGTTTGCATTTGAAGAAATTTTCTTATGGGTATCGGTGACTCCGTTACGAGCTTTGCTATAGAGACTTTTTAGGTCGTTGTCACGTCCGCTTGAAAACGAAACTGGGTATATATATGTGTGTATATAAAAGAGAGCCTGTTTTAGGATCGAGGTCGGCCATGAGCCTACCCATTGTTATACCATAAGAATCTTCATTTTTTCTTCCATTAAAATTTCGTGATTTAAAGCTTTATCCGAGATCATATGTAAAAGAGATCTCTTAATACGCAAGTTATTTTGCATGGAAATGAAAAAATTCTTTTGCAATCTATACAGAGGAATGTTTTATCGTACAATTGTGAAACATAAGGCCGACATATGTAACGCGTTGGGGATAGATTGAATTTCTCGAGGAATTATCCGTGTGACAAAGTGAAACGTACGGCCATAGACAAATATAGATATTAATGTGTTGTCGCGTAACATTTTATCTTACACTTTTTTTTTATATTTCCCAAAAAAAAATAATATTTTTTTAATTTTTAGTACACTTGTTTTATTCATTATTGTACGTCGATTCTAATAATAACATTTGTGTCGGTTAATTAAATATTTTACATTGTTTAAATGAATCTATCGTTCGTTCAAGTAATGTTTAATAAAAAGTGTCTTCTATTGATCGTCACGAACCAATGGTGTCTTTATTTAAGTTACAAAAATATGCCGACGTTTCGGACGTTTTTACGCCGTCCCTTTTCAAGGCTAAAAAAATTAATAATTCACAAAATATATAAATTAATACCCAATAGTGAAATATTACATCGATGTCACAACAAATCACAACTCACCAAATTCTAACAAAACTCAAAAGAACCACATATCACTCGTGTAAATCTCGCAAAAGCCACTCTTCATTATTCCATATACATTCTATAAAAATTCAACGCATCACGTTTAATTCTCGAATTAAAAATTAAAACAATAATTTTCAGTAATACCATTAAAAAAATATACAATTTAAAAACATTTTGCTAATTTTCACCACCCGCGCTGTCGTCTCCAGAACACATTGTTTAAAAATATATATATATATCTATATACATAGGTCCTATGTATATAGATATTATATATATTTTTTTTAAACAATGTGTTCTGGAGACGACAGCGCGGGTGGTGAAAATTAGCAAAAAGGTTTTTAAATTGTATATTTTTTTAATGGTATTACTGAAAATTATTGTTTTTAATTTTTAATTCGAGAATTAAACGTGATGCGTTGAATTTTATAGAATGTATATGGAATAATGAAGAGTGGCTTTTGCGAGATTTACACGAGTGATATGTGGTTCTTTTGATTTTGTTAGAATTTGGTGAGTTGTGATTTGTTTGTGACATCGATGTAAATATTTCACTATTGGGTATTAATTTATATATTTTGTGAATTATTAATTTTTTAGCCTTGAAAAGGGACGGCGTAAAACGTCCGAAACGTCGGCATATTTTTGTAACTTAAATAAAGACACCATTGGTTCACAAAAAAGCATTTGGATTCCAAGTGAGCAGTCTAGCAAAAAGTAGATAGGTTATTTTAGGCGTGGAAACAATGCTAAAACACTACTGAACGATGTTCCTGGGACTGGTATAAAATCTGAATGGGGGAACTCGTTTCATTGATAAAATACTCTAGCCAAGAATCGAGTGTTGGTATACGCTTCGTAGCGCGGAACAAGGTAGTACGTTATATACACGTACACCTGTGTGTTAGAAACTCGATGTTTTTCGTGAAAACTTTACAGGGGCATGCGAACGAGTTCATTCAGTTAATTGAGACGTAGAGTTGATCGAATTCTCGGGACGATTTGACCGTGTGTGTTTTCATTTTCTTTCCGTTACCTTTTTCCGTGAAATTAATGTTACTTCGAAGGATTCACTATTTACCTATTTTTTTTTTTATTTAATCATTTCTAATGTAATTGTTATTGTTGTTGTTTACGTATTCCCAGAACAGAAAACTTTTATTGGCATTAAAAGTAACTAGGCTGTGCGCATTGTAATTCGAATGTATTTTTACATTGTAATTAGTTTTTTTATCAGTTGTAATTTATCACTCTTCATACCGTAAAAACGCGTATTTTGTAAGTAATTTTCAAGATATTTCGCGTAATGCACTTGAGTGAATATAATACGTTTACCACTCCATGATTATTAAATATAAAAAGATAGTTAATATAAAATAATAATTTTAAACAAACGAATAATATATTAATGTATGTTTGTTTAATATTACGTATATTACGTATATATTATCTATTAATACATCTAAAGAAAATATTAGAAAATAGATTAAATTTTATAAGGATAAAGAACCAATAGAGTTTACTTTACGAACGTAGAGCTAATTATCATTACGATTTAAGTTTAGCACCCACACGTACATACACAACGAATGTATACGCACAACGAATACTGCAGAAGTTAAGTAAAAATAAATTAAATAATAACTGGAAGTGGGTTACTTCCTCTGGTCGTAATACTCTATGTAATCCTTTAATTAACGACTTAATAAACGCGACTTCATTATGAACTTGAATAATAGATTATTCGACAAGTTTATTGGATATACCAAGTTCATTTAATTCATTCGTTCTTTCTTTTTCCTTTCTTAATTGTAAATAATTCAGTGTTATTATACATTCAGATATTGATCAGAGATCGGGAGATTCAATTTCCGTTGGATATATTACGTATATATACATATACATATGTTTTACCATTGAGCAAAGAGAAATGAAGTAAGTGACCAACTAAGTGGGTGGACTGTGAAAACTAACTTTTCCCTTCTAATTCTCTGTATATATATATATATATAGTCCACGAATTTACGATATCCGAACGTTTCGATATAGATTATCGATTGAGGTTCGGTGGTATTGGTAATATTTGATCGGTTATTATTCGAGGATCGAATAATTTCACGAGGTGTTTTATTAACGTTATAAAAGCCTTAAATATTTATCGATATACACATATAGTTATCGATCGCACGGTCATATTATTTTATTGGAAATTTATTTGGACAGTTGTCGAGTTTATATGGGCTATTAACGACAGGTTTTGAAAATGCTCTAACAGATATATGAATTTGGATATACGCTATATCACTTGTGATTTATCAAGGATCGTTTAATTTTACTTTTCAATCACATTATTTTGATCCATTGATTTTTCAAAGTCGTACGTAATTTTGTACAAAAAAGAGTGATTGTCCGTCGGTTGTTTTCACGTATATAACATCGAATCTCTCGGTAATTGGAGAAGCAATGCTGGCATTCAGGGAGGTCATTCATTGGGCCACCGCCTCCACGCTTACCCGGTTATAATGGACGAGTGTTCGGACGCACAGTTTAATAGCCTCGGCACCCGTCTTACCAAGGGGAGAGAGGGTCTCTCTCTTTCTCTCTCTCTCTCTCTCTCTGTCGCTCTTTCTCTTCCACCCCCGCATGATTTATACTCCGTGATTTACGCGTAAATTAATTTACCGCGACGACGTCGTCGGTCTCTTTCGCGGCAAAGCTCTTCCCCTCAATAGGGGTCAAGTGGTATATTTTAGTATTGCTAAAGAAGAGATTGAAGTTGGAGAGTGTTCGAGGTATTGTCTGGAGCCGAGGAGCTTCATCATTTACGAGAAAAAAGTATTTTTCGTTGAGCGCACTGAAGCGTTCATTTCTTTTAGTTCGAACGTTTCTAAATATTTTCGTACCCACGTAACCAGGTATTCGTAGTAAACAAAAATTTAACTGTGGCTTTAACCAACTAAATTAAGGGCAACGCGAACTTCAATTAAAATTTAGTAGATCAATAAAAATTCCGTCTACGAGGATGTACGCGCAATATAGTACGGCCATTCATTCGACGAATCTCAACCATCCATCGTTTTGCATAAACCTTCGAAACAAATGTTAGCTCGAAAATTTAATAACTCTCCGCAAATCTTGCGTACGAGCCCGAGAGTGTGCTCACGTATACGTATACGTACTCGCGTACACTGACAAATACGCGAGAGAGGGAGAGAGAGAGAGAGAGAGAAGACGTTGGCGAGGTACGCTTAGTGTCACCGTAGGCAAATCGTTAATTTTAGTCGGTGGACGTTGATCCCCCCCGATTTTGACTAAAAGCTAACGGCGCGAGTAAATAATAGTGACACCCTCCGAGAGGAGAAACTCTGTATGACCGTGGTGCTCTTTTTCGGAGACCCAGCCAAAAAACGAGGAGAGACCAGAGAAATTTTGACGTTGGCATGAATTTCACGGAGCCATCTTCTATTTGTGTTGCAGGCATAATGAAGCGAGAAGCAGATGCCACATCCGGGGGACCGACCAGCCCGAATAAACGCTACAGGCAGGGAGAAGATGAACTTCGACTCCTTATCCCCAGCAGGGTATGTACATATATATTATCGTTTATTATACACACCTATATTTAATTCGCACAACCTTTGTCTTCTATAAATTATTAAACTTCTTCTTCTTCTTCATCTTCTTTTTCTCTTCTTCGTTTCAAATACATTTTGTAGAACAATAATTTATATAATTATATACACAGCTGCCTATACGAGAGAGGCAAAGTACCGTAAATCACTTGATCAAATGATTTGCATTCAAAGAAAATTGTAGCTAGATAATTGATAGTATACCATGGTGGATGACACCTGCTGACGTATGAGTGTGTGCGTTAATGTAGATGGTTCCACATTTGTTCTGACATCCCTTTAAGTTACGAGCATTCTTGTAAGGCCTGGTTAAAGATGAAAGATTTATCGAATACACGGTACTCTTTGATGTTGCACCTCTTCGAGTCG
Source organism: Theocolax elegans (assembly GCA_026168455.1). NCBI lineage: Eukaryota > Metazoa > Arthropoda > Insecta > Hymenoptera > Cerocephalidae > Theocolax > Theocolax elegans. Next base: position 76,354,993 of record CM047427.1, on the reverse strand, counting down.
TTGGTAAATAGTACTTTCCTTTTACATTGCAAAATTCGAAGCGTCACTAAATTTAGTATAAACCGTTTTCTTTTTTACTGTTAAAAAAAAGTGTTCTTCGTTTACAATAAAATATAATTATTCACACACGTCACCCGTGCAATATCGAACTGTTATTAATGATTTTCTTGATGTAAATTGATAATTACACAACACGCACGTTTCCCAAAAGTAATTAATAAGAAAGGAAAACTCATCAACGTTGATGAAAAGTTCGATGACCCATACAGATTCTTTCTCATATCGAGTTTCCAGAAGATTGTTTTTGTAACCACAACTACACTTTTACCCGGTGCGAGTTCTTTTTTTTTTCCGCGACTACGATAATCTTCGCGTGTTTTGCTCGCATGCAGCAAGTGACGCGTGGTACACTTCCGGTCATTGTGATCTCGAACCAGGGAATCACTTTGCAAGTCGTATATATATATACGAAATCCGGGGGCTTACGAAAGTCGCGCGGGACTTTTGTCGAGATAAGAATGAATTTCGGTGCGTTTTCCTCTTTCTTTTTGAAAGGCGTAAGTTGCGTCAACGGATGTAAAGCATAATTCTAAGGAAAATAACCGTTTCGTTTCACTATAATATCTATTTTTCTTTATCGAACGAACGCTTTAAGTGGCATTTTCCAACTTGATTTATCATTTTCTTTTGAAACGGGATCTACATAATTCTTCGGGTAAGTAATATTTTATTCAGAAGAAAATTAACTTTTTTTTACTCAAATTCCCATAAAATTTGTGTAACGCACTGTACTGAAAACGCAAAAAGAGAAACAAGAAAAGAAAGAAAGAAGAATCATACACCCCGGAAATGTGTACTCGGAAATCGCGTGTAAAAGCCGAACGCGACATCGGTTAAACGGTATACGCAATCGATCCTAAGACAAACCGCATAGTATAGGAAAGGATCGACCGTATAGGTTTAGCTTGCACGCAAACGTGCGAGACTCTCAAGTTTATATACATGTATATATCGAGTCCTACGCGCTTCGTGTGCACTCGGGCTATCTTGTTTTGATCGTGAGCGATTGTCAGGCGAACTGGATCGGCGTTGATTCTCGTTACGCGTGCGCCTCCGCTCTCTGTAAACGGGTCGTATAGAGAAAACGTTGCTAAACTCAATTCCAATGCAATGTGTCGATTTCGTGATTTTGTTGGATAATCTCTTGAAATTAAATTGATAGGTACAGTTTAGTGTTGCGCAATCGATTTTTTTTTCCATTTTCTACTATTTTTTCCGTTTGCATAATTTATATCTTTGTTTTATTAGTTTATTGTTATTCGTGTTATTGTATTATTAATTATTCAATCGTACGTTGATTACATATGGTCGAAATATTATTCGACATTATTATAACAATCGATTAAAATGTTTACCGAAATTTACATTGTTACAAAATCAAATAATCGTCGTTTACTGTATTTAAATAAATTAATCTTTTAATTCGACGAAAACAACATTTAGTTTAAATACACATTTTCAAATTATTTAAATGTATTAAGAAGGATAATACATCAAATTTTTCTTCCCTTTTTCAAATGAGTTGAAAAATATTCTTATTAACATTAACAAATTAATTCAAATTTTACAAGGCAAAAGCTGCATAGCGTGAATTTGAATGCGGTGTACAATAATAAAATCTTGCTTACGCGTTAAAATTTATTGAAATAAATTCAATCTCTTTTTGATGTTCCTTAAAGTTTTGATATTATTATTGTTTAATGTGGAATAAGATAAATTATTTTGATTTCGCCAGTCACTCGTGATTTACATTCGGTAGCGATAAAAGTCTATTGCCAAACCGTCTCGTGTGTATGTGTAATCCCGCGTTTGTTTCTCGACACTTGAACGAATTCCATTGTGCGTATATACTTTGAGATGGTTGCACCTGAACGACGCTACTGTTTTCAAACGATGTGTACAGTGTTGCAGTTTCAACGGGTATTCGATGATTGAACTTTTAACACTGTTGAATGAAAAAACGAAAATTCCAATTCTAATGGGGTAATTTAAAATATTTAAAAAATTGCACGATGTTAAGATGATTATATCATTAAATTGCACTGTAGCTTAAATCATAATTGCATTTTATCACATTATCAACTATTCGCCATAGGCGAAATTATAGTCTCGAGAAATTTTCGAGGGATGTGCAATAACTCGAAAATAATAAGTAGATCGTTATCATGCGCGTATTAGTAATTACTCGAACTTATCGTGATATTACAATAATTCGACACTTAATCACGGTCTATCGTGATTCACAACGTAATTCCATTATACCTAATTTGAAATCGCAATATAAGCCAGTTATCTCAACAAATTCCTTTAACAAAAGTTCATTACAAATTATGCAAATCGATGAGTATTAGTCATGAGACTTGGAAAAAATAACAATCAGTGGCTAAGTTATGTAATATTTAAATAGTACATAAGAAATACTGTATAGGTATCCTAGAATATAATTATAGTGGCACCTGTAAAGGCCGCTCCCGATTCTGTTCCAAGACATTCTGGAGCGCCGAATCGCCTTGAACTTAAAATTATTGCATTTATTCTGATGAAACTTGGTCTCGTAATGGGTGATTACGTCATTTTTTGTTAACTCGTCGGTGCTTATGGTTATCAGATGTATGTGTGGATTACGAGGTGGATTAGCCTCAATCGTGACAGTCTTTCTGTAATTTTTACCTTAGGTTCTTGATCATTTTTTACTTAAAATTCTATATAATACCATAAATTCACAAATTATAAAAAAAGTTTAGGGTATATGATTTGATTTTCACGAATCAAGCAAAATAATTTTGAATTGTCGGTATATATCAAATTATTAAATTTCAAAACATTTATCGTGTAGCATCGACACTGGTTTGTTAACTTCTTTATATTTAGATATATAGTGACAAACTGAGCAAGTTATGAATTTATGACGCACATGCATATATATATATGCGTCATCGAAGAGTAAAGGGGGGAAAGAGCGCACTAATATGCTTCCTCTATAATTCTAATATTCAAAGACATATATTTCCATTATAATTTTATGCGCGTAGAGAAACGTTATCGCAATAAAGTATTCTTAGTTCTGCGCGTTATATTGTCCGAATCCATTTGTGTAGAGGGAATATTGTTAATTCGATATAGAGAGATAGGTGTAAATAAAATTTGAATGAAATTGCAATATAAATATTCTAAAATTGCATATATCAACTAGCATTAACGTCAATAGTACGACATCGTAATTGCAGTTTATGAATTAGGTAATGTTTTTCATCATAAAGTATCAATTCGGAATTACGGGGCGCCAGGAAATTTTATTTATTGGATACAAGATGGAATCCGCTTAGTATATAGGCGCGCGGAAGACCCTACAGTTCAATCTTTAAATATTTAGTCTTACCAGAGACTTGCGCTTTAGCTATACTTTTACAGTTGCATGCTCACCTTTCGCTGATAGTGTAAATCTTTTCATCCGCTTATTTATTCATAAGATCGGATAATAAATTTCATCATTATATTAAGAACATTATAATTTATACACGCGTTTATTGCAATTAAAAAATAATTGATATCCCAACTTACTTATATAATTTACGCAGGCCATAGTGTGCAGAAAACATTAAGGATAATGTTAATCATCGTAAAATGTATTATTACCATTAATCATATAATTCTATACATAAATATCAAATGCATCTATACGTACGATAATATTCTCAATAAAAAATACCATCACCTGCTGCACCTATGGAATCTTATAACATCACGTTCGCAAGATGGAAAGCCTAAGAACGAATTTCGCGATTCATCGCGAATTCAATTCTCCATTTAATTTTACATCTATATGTGTATATACATATATACGTCGTTTCCTCGTGCAGACAAAAGCGAGATTCCTTTATTTTATTTTTCTTCCTCATCTCGTGGGAGCGAAGAATTAGAATGTGCCGCAACAGTTAAAAGATGATCTTTCTCTCTCTCCGACTTGACTTTCGTCATTGTTGGTTTCGGCGCGAATTAAGATGTTGCGATTTCGTCTCGAGGTTGAGTAACTCTCGGTTTCTCTCCCAACGCCGACAAGATAAGAGGTTACGATAAGAGCTTTTAAAGGTCTCGTTTGCTCGAGGCTTCGATATTTTACTAAACGTCGAGGCTTTTACATCAAGACGACATCTATTGCAAAGGGATTGAATTTTTGAAACGTTATGCAAATTTACGAAAAATCTTTTTTTTTTTTAGAGATGAATGGATACATTGTTCTTGACTTGCCTAATCTTGATAATTTTAGTGGTTCGTTTGAATATTGATTTTTATGCGATTATATACATATTATAATATAATAATATACACGGCAAACGTGTGATGTGATCTACAAATGGTTTAACATTTTTAAGAATTTTTCTTCTTCGATTACGTATTCCCATTGCTCTTACCCATTTCTCACATTTGAAAAAAACTGCTGCTAGAAAAGAGACCCTTGTAAAAACGAAAACTCGGACGCTGCATTTTCCGGAATCGATGTACGCATCAGTCAAACCCATAAACGGTAGTCTTTTGCCAAGTAAGAAATTTGCCGTCAAAGAGAATCGATGACAAATATCTTGGATGTTCGACGAGAACGATGACTAAAGTTGTCCGTGTCTTTTCACTTTCTACCTCTTTTTTTCTCTCTCTTTCAAGCATTCTGCACGAGATGATGGGTTACTTGTGCAATTTTCGCGGAATAACGCTGAAACTTTTTAGCTGCTTGTACGTACTTAATCTCGCGTATTTGTTACTTACTGAAAATTTCATAATAGCTCAAGTGTGTTAGGATATTTTTAAACGAAGTCTGGAAAAAAAATCGATAGTTGACAACGAGGTCAATGGTGCTCTTGTGTCTATACATTGAAGTATTTTTCAGACGGAACAAAAAATTTTTAGAGCTAGTAATTTCTTATTTATGCAACAAAATATCTCTTTATGAAAAATAGTTTTATCTTCTATATTGTTGAGAGTAAATCTAACTAATGTTAAATATACGTCGCTGCGTTCATAACTGATAAGATAACTTCATTATACGCATACATTTTCTTAAGTGCGAATGTCCTATTCAGTCGAGGATACATTCCAGCTGTCCGAGTTGGAATGCATTTGATATAAAATAAAAGTTAATAGCGCACCGACTGAAATATTTATGCTGGCATTAAAAATTCACAAAAATAAATACTTGAATCAGTTAACATTTATTTCATTGCATAAACTTAATAAAAATTTTATTTAAAGTTACATTTAAGTTACTTTATTAGTTAAATGTATACTAATTTTAAAAAACATTGTATACAACTCTTCCATATACATTTATGTATAAAAACTACTGATTTATTTAAACGTGGCGATGCGATATGTTAAAAAAAAGAATATATCTAAATATCATCGACCTACAAACAAATAAATATTACCCGCGATAACGAAACTAAAATTCACAGTACAGTTTTAGAAAAGAAAAAATGTTAAAATCTACAACGACAATAAACGCAATCAGCCACGCCGTATAATTGGCATTTATTTACAAAATAAAAAAAAAAGTGAATTCAACCCTACGATTAAAAAGCTGCGGTAAAGTGTATATGTATATAGAAGGAAAAAATTAAGTCAACCACGCAAGCTTCGTGAGCGTAAGCTCGGTTTACAAACCTACGCCAATATATAATTCCCTGTCATTACGCGGGTAAGTTCTGTCGCCTATACGTTTTCGTGGAAAGCGCATTGACGATGCTAATGACGAGGATTTGCCTGAATTTTCTGGACGGTCGGCGAACTGATCAATCGGTCTAGTTTTTTTATTTTGAGTAATCCATTGTTATTGTTTTTTTTTCTCTAAATTAAAACCAACGACCAACGTTTTGAAATAAAATAATTAAATTAGCGACCCTTCATTCATTAATGACATTAAAAGTCTTACAAGAAGGTTCTCGATACCACAAATTAGAAAGTTCCAATGAAATTAATTCACCAATTCGCGTACTAACGACCTCGGTTTTTCTCTTTCAGGTTGCCGGCTCGATAATCGGCAGAGGCGGCCAAAACATCGCTAAACTCCGCAGTCAGGTAAGATCATCGCCTAAGTTGTTAATCTTCTTTTTTTTTTAACCGCTGAGCGAAGCGAAAGACAACGAAGTAACGTTACAAAAGTTGGAGCGAAAAAAAAATAATAATCCCATTATTTCCCACTCTTATTCTGCCAAACCCCAACAAGCCCCACTGTCAACACCAGAAGATCCTCTCTCTTATTTTTCATATAACACTCGGCAAAAAAATATTGGGACAGAAGGGATATACATTTAAAAAACAATGAGAAAACGAGAAGAAAAATTCTCGATCTCTTGGAGTAATCCAACGAGGCGTTGTGGGAGAGATAGACACACACTGGTATGATTTAGAATAACGATATAATAACAGTGATAATTTGTAAATTGAATTTGCTTCTACGGGTAATCAACTGGTATGGTTTTCGTTGTGTTAAACGAGTACTTCGCTAGAATTTTGATCGATGGACCTTTGCATTGAAATGTTGCCTTCGGCGTCGCTGTCACTTCAAACGTTATACGTAATTACGGATTATTAATTTATTAAGATTATTCTCAAATGACTCGGGCATTGTATATAAATAAAATAATAAAAGAGATTGAAGGTTTAGTTAGTTTCGTATAGCGAGTGATCAATAAAATGAACACGGGGCAGCTAAGTAATTTAAAAAAGTTCGAAATGGTCTTTTGCGATGTCACTTAACGGATGCTAAAACTAAATTACAGGGTTTTACTCTTAGGTACATTTAAATTGTTGAAATAAAAATCAGAAAAGACAATTTACCATTTTAGCGTGCAAAGTGCATAAATCCATCTAACAAACGATTGTTCTGCAATACTGGCAGCTTATATTTATTTATTGAAAACAACTTAAGAGATTTGTTAAAAAAAACAAAACCTGTAATTTAAAGCTTAAAAATGCAACGATCGATTGGAAATAAAAAATAAAATCAATGAGGTTTAGGAATGATTAAACGAGTATCGAGATACACGCCGATGGCAAATAAAATGCAAATCACCAGTACGGAAAGTGAGGGGAAAGCTTTTAAGTGGACCTCTTAAATTTGCACTTCTCGACTATGCTGCATCATACGAAGCTACGATGGAGTACGTACGAGGTATAACGAAAAGTCTGAAAAATCGCGTTTAGTGCCGTTTAAACAACGAGATTGCCGACGCTTTTACGTCTTCCATTGCCTACGAGCTTAAGCTTTGCAATAAAGATAAAGCAGAACGATTCGCGAGCTTACGCCTTTCTAGCCCCAGTGTCTTTCTCTCCTCGCGTCTCACCCCATTTTTTATTAAAGCCACGTAGTTGGTGATTCACCAGCCAACTGGTTCTCTTTTGCATCCCCCCCCCCCACTCCCCGACACCCACCCCCCCTTACTTTCTATCCTTTATTTGCTTCACCATCCCTTCCTGTAGCAAACCTCAGCCTCGAAGTAGCGTAAGACGGAAAATAATAGAGAAAATTAAGAATTGGCGAAAAGATTATTCAACTGCGTCCACAGCCCTGCGCTTATGCATAAGGTGCACGTATTTTTTCCATACCTGTGCGTGCACCGAAATAAGCGAGCGGCCAAATAACCACACGCGCACTATTACTCACACACGGCTAACACCCACACACGCGTATTCAGATGCACACTCATCTATACACTCACACGCACACTCACGTACACACAAACACACACAAATACACACACACAAATATACAAAGTGGCACGTTTGCTAGTCTCATTGCGTTCTTAGCCGTAATTTACTTTCTTTTTTTTTAGAGTATACGTGTATGTGTGAGAGTGCATACACGGGTCGAACGAACAAAAAATAGGGAGGGGTTAAAAAAAAAGAAAAGAGGAGAACACCCACTTGCCACCATTATTACCCCTTGTATTGAAAGTGCGCTAAAGGGCGATGGACTTGTGGAGAAAAATTTTTACACGTGAGAGCTCGAGCGTCGTAAAAATTTTTTTTTGTTTTCACATTTCACGGGGATCGGTTGAGAAATTGCAAAAAATGCTGCGTTATTCGTACTCTCTCCTGGTCTCTATTAGTACCCTACATGTTTGAATGTCTGTCATTTGTTTCGCATTGACAATTTTTATTTATTTGTTCATTTATTTGGCGTAGCATTTTTTATTATTTCTTATGGGAGTGGCTCCCAAATTATTATTATTATCGACATAAGTAGTTGACAATTATTTTAGTAGTATTAGATTATTAATTAATATTTTTTATATTCATAATATGGGACAAGGTAGTTCAGATCTTTCAAAATGGTCCTCTGCGTCTTCACTTACCAAGCAAATCGATTTGTCAGTATGGAGAATCGTCTTTCATTTTTTATGCTACGTATTTTTTCTTTGTCTTAATTTACGTTCCAATAATTGAAGATTATTTGATATTAACCATCACGCGATTAAGAGCCGTCGAGTAAGTTTTGCATACAAAGATTTTAAGCGAATTGATTATGGAATTTCATGAGTTGAATAGGTAATGTACTAATAACAGTGGATGAAGATTATGACCCTTTAGCATAGTAAAATTTAATAACTTGAGTTACTACCCAGTTCCCTGAACAATTTGACTTGCTCTACATATCAATTAACTTAAACAATTCAAATAGCATAATTGTCAAATCTCCGCGTATTATCAAATTGCAGTTGTTGAAAAATTTAAATAATTTCGAGTGTTCAAAGTTTTGTTTTTATAGTTCGATCTGAAAGGCTGTTCAAAATTTTACATCTGAAATTCTTAAGCAAAGGGTAGGTCAATCTTTGGTTAACGCACTGTTGAGTATATTTTACCATTGATGATGCCGCGCAGGTAGTAAAAGAAGTTACGTAACCGAAACATTCATAAGTAAAATCAATACATAATGGAAGGAAAAAAAGTTAACAAGCGATTTGCTTGGATAAGGGAAGCCGGAAAGGACTGTAGCCGATCCCCGAGTAGAGGATACAACTCAAGCACTGCTAAGGGAGGAAGCTCATATTACATTCATAACCTTGTCAGTAATTAGCTCGACAAAGCATTTTAGGCAATAAGGTTTTTATTTGCCAGTACATAGATAAACGTAAGAGGATGATGATGATGATGATGATGATGGTAATAATAATGATAATAATAATGATAATGATGATAATAATGGGTAAATAAGAAAAAAGTAAATGTATTAAAAAATACGAGCAACGTCTCGAGTGACGTGGTTCTGACGTGGTTCTAACTTGGTTGATGGTTTGTGCCCTGGCCCCGCCCCGACCCCGGTGCCGGTTGCCCCCTCCACACCACCACCACCAACCACCACTGGCTTTGTCGTTGTGTGCCCCGACCTGATCTGGATGAATACTCTCGACCACCACCAACCACCACACACCTTCTGCCTCTTCTTCGTGCGCATTTACCTGCGAAAATGCGTAACACGTGGATGTGAACGTGAAAAATGGACCGCACACAACTGCCCAACCACGCAATCGACCAACCAACCAATCGACCACCACGTTGAACGCCAATGAATGAAAATGAAAACCACCAACTGTACCACGCTGTGTTGTACGCCCAACAGTACAAAGCCTCAATCACTGTACCCGATTGTTACGGACCCGAACGGTAATACCAATACACCACTACTTAATGTTCTTTCTAATTCTTTCTTTATCTCTTACCTTTTCTCTCTATTTCTCTCTATCTATCTATCTATCTATCTCTCTCTCTCTCTCTTTATTACTATTTGTCTATCTACTCACTCTTTATATTTTTATCGAACTAATTATTTTTTTCTCTTTTTTTTAATCAATTTTATTTTCTTCATTTTTATTTTTGTTTTATAATTGCGATATTCATTTACACGGCGTCATAATATATTTATATATATTTATGTATGTATATGAATACATACACACATATATATAAATATATACACACCGGTTACATCAGCTCGATGATCTTTAATATTTTAATTTTTATTTACATTTTGTAAAATCACAGTTGGTTTTAATCGAGCTCCACAGATGGAAATTGTTTGAATTCCGTAAGCGCAATGATATTTGAATCCAACAATTTCCATCGACCGAGTTTGACGAATCTTATAATTTTTTTTTCACACTTCCTTACATTTTTTTTTTCTTTTCTCTTTTTATACTCACTTTTCGGCCTCTCTAATATCTATCAATTATGTCAATTCATTCGACCCATTCACCCACCCGACAATTTACGGTATTGCATCCTACATGCTCTACTGCAGTTGGGTCATGTTTTTGCACATACTTGACTATCTGATAAAGTTCTCCGATATATCTGATATTACGTATCGTGATGTGTTTACATTTTTGCAGATCAAAACCGTCATCGTGAAACATTTGATTTGTCATCTTTCGAGCGATTTCTTTGGTACTCGTATCAATCGCAATGATGTTTACGGTAAATATACATTATCGTGCATTTGTCATCAAATGTGCAAAGTGCATTTCAAATGTCTACGTATATGCTTTCGAGCAAAAACTGCATCATTCACATTCGATCCATTATGTTTGTACCTCATTACAACCAAGATATACGGACGAATTCTGATAAACTATTCAACGTCTCTCTTGCTCTATCTATCTCTATCCTGGTTGGCAAAACGAAAAAGTGGAGGAATTGAACCATCGCGTTTCAGGAAATTGACGATGGTTTTTTAATGTCCTGATGCTATTTTCTTCGTGGCGCTGATTCCGCTGATCGAAATCTCTCGCGTGATCTTTTTTGTCCTCGTTTCGTACCGTTCTCTATCTCGCTCTCTCTCTCTGTCTCTCTCTTTCTCTTTCATTCTTTCTCTCTGTTTTTCTCATTCTATCTATCTATCTCTCTCTCTTCACGACCAGTCGCAGTGCCACGAACCCTACGGTCGTCCCGTGGCCCACTTATTGGTCCTCGATGAAATTAGTTTTTTTTACTCTCACTCAAGTGTAGGAATGTAAGACGGCTCTTCGTTTCTTTCTATTATAATTGCAAGTAGTCTCTTGATAAGTGAATATCTCTAGTTTGATTTTTTTTTCTTTTAACGTCAAGTATTAAATGATACTATTAATCGAGTGATCTTGCGTTGATTGGCTTTGCATAATCGAATTGTATTGTTATTTTTAATTCGGACGTTCGCGTTGCTTATTTAATTTTAATGTATTTACACATTTATAATGTAGAGTAACGCACTCTTTATTCGTTTACTTGTTAATCGTTACACTAATACTTACGAATTAATCACAATAACTGTTTAAAGAACAACTGAATATATCTGCTGATATGTGAAAACGTGAGTAATTTGTACAATGAAAAAAAAAATGTTAATCAAACTAGAGAAGATCAACGAGTAGTAGATTTGGTTTTGTATTTGACGTTTACCTGGAGAATATCATTTCCATAGAACTAGGTCCCTTTGTATGTGCATAAGTAGGTGGCTGCCGCTTATATTTGTGTGTAATTCAAGGGTGCGGTAACTAACCTTTTTTTTTTTTTAATAACGGAAATTACAGCGATTTTAAGCTATTATTGAAATGTGACGCTGCAAGTACCTCAAAATTTGTCGTTTACAAAAATTTGTTATGTTAATGTTTGTATAATTGTGTTGCCCACTGTATGTGGACGATTATTGGTGAATGGATAATATTTTGAATACAAATTAGCGATGTCATATATTTTAAAATGAAATTTCTCTATATATATATACATATACATATACATATACATATGTAAGTATATGTATGTATCTTTTATATATAAAAATAAGTTATGTAGACACATTTATCTACTGTATTGACTTTTATTGATAATTTGTACTCTCTGTGAATAACACGAACATTTTGTCTATGAATTGTTTACTCGATAAGTGTGTCTGTATAGCGAAAAATTATTATTATTATGTCTGAAGAATTTTTTCAGAAACCCCCATGGCTATATGGAGTCGAAAATTTAATTAAAACCCTAACGAGAGGTAGTAAATTCCCCTATTTAACAAATGAATGGAATCCTAATAAAATCCGGGGCTCTTCACTAGCCAGTTTAATGTAAAAGGCTAAGAAGATCGCCTTCTTATTCTTAGCTGATCGATAGTAAGGAACAAAGACATTTAAATTTTCCCGATAATTAAAAAAAGTGACCGTAAATGTTTCTGACCGACAGTAAATTCACGTAAATAAATTCACCGTACGAACCTAGTAACTCTACTAATTTGGTTTTACGGTTAAAGACAATTTTGTTTTTCATTATTTTTTTTTTCTAACTATCCACTTTAAACATCTTTAAATGGGAAATAATAAAGAATTTTAATGGTTTTTTTTTCTTGTCACAACGAAATAATGGTTTGATAATATTGCTCAATTAAAAAATTTTATTCCCTGTGTATTCCATCCAATTTGAGTTTTATGGGACCTCCATAACTTGCTGAGTTTTTCTGATTTTAGGATCCTGACCATCAGCGCGGAACTCGATACTATTCTAACTGTCCTGGGTGATATGGTACCTAAGTTAGAAGAGGTAAGAAATTTGTGTTTCTTCTTAATTAAGTTTGTCTTGGTTAACTTTGACTTTTTATAAGTGAATTGTAAAAAGTAGATAATAGAGAACATCGTACTATTCTACTGACATAATATTATACAAAATTAAGAATAATTTGGAAATAATTTATAAAAATGTATAAAAACTAAAAGTTTGTGTGTACAATTTTAAAAATATTAATTTATTTTTTAAAGTGCTTTCTTTATATCGCTCATTTCGTGCAGTAATCCGAAGAGAAATACATTTGTATCCAATTTATCCATTGAACTTTTAAAAACAATTTTGTTACTTTACCATTAAATAATATTTACATGTATTTAATATACCCTTTTACGCAATAATTCGATACAATCATGTTTGTATTCAACATTTGCAAAACATTATTCAATCATATTTTATACAATTCAATTAAAAGAAAGTAATTGAAGTAGTCAGTTACAATAATCGGAGAGGAAAATTATTAATTTCTGACTGTGTATTCTCATATTTATAAAATATCCATGAGTTTTTGAAACATCGCCCTGATAATCTTTACAGATTGGAGTAAAAAATGGAAATGAGAATGACGTCGATCTTCGCATGCTCGTACATCAAAGTCAAGCAGGATGTGTTATCGGGAAAGGCGGTCTTAAAATCAAGGAATTGCGAGAGGTAAGTTTGATTTTCCATTTTCTCCAATGCGAGCTTATCAATTGATTCGAATGGACTCTCATAATACTTTTTTTTTTCTTTACTTCCATATTCTTACAAGAGTAAAAATCTAATGAAAACAATAAATTTACGAAAAAAGGCGTGTTCTACTTATAAAACTATTTATAAAAAGAATATCGAGTGTACGTCGGTAAAACAGATAACTGCGTAGGAGATTTTACGAGGTTCCTCGAAGCTTCCAGAGGGTGGAAGCCTTTCTAGCAGTTTCGTTTACTACCAAGGAACAAGACCCGGGAGCCTCGTAAATTCACGTAGAGTTAGCGAGAGACCGAAACTTTCTTCACACAGTCAAAGAAGCAAAATGCCTCTCTTGTTTACTTTATTGGTAGCAATTTTTCAAAAAATTAACTTCTTGCTCTCACAGCTGGATGCAAAACAAGCGAAATTGGCTTGGGGAAATACCGAGCAATGCCGAGAAAATTTAAGATTGTTCTACTTTAGAATTTTATTTTTTTGTTACTGAAATGAATATGTTAACTGACGTTGAATTACGGATTGTTTTTAAAATGTACGTGCATTACTGTATGTTTCTTAATTGATGGTGCGTTTACTAATTTTAAGACGCCGGAATCGAAAACTGTAATATTGTTAAATTATTGAAAATTTAGAAAATTGATTTAGCAGCAAATTATTCAAAATGCTTAAAAATGAATACTAATAGAAATATGAACTCTTGAAATGACTTTTAAAAACATTAATTCGATAATGTTGACTAAATTATTCGATTTGTTATTTTTCAAATTATACATGTTACTAAAAAATCTTCACGTATCGATTACAATATTTAAATGTAAATCGTAAATTAAATTTATCAAACGAAGCATTTTCACACTTTACCAAGTAAACATATAACTTTGACATAAATAAACGGTTTTACACGCACCGTTTGAATAAAAATCCGTCCTATTTAACGTAACGATAAAATACATTTACGAAAAAAATGTATCACGTTGCAAATTTTTCCCCCTGGTCGTAAATCGGCTTAATACCGAATTTCGCACGTGTCGCGAAAAAATACTATTTTTTGGAATAGGAGGGTTGAGCTGAATACGCGACGTATTTGATGCAAAAAGCGTTCGAGACGTGGCACTGCCACTCAACGATGTCGCCGAGTCATGTTATTTTGAATTAAAATTACGAAGAATGTCCTTTTTATTGATTGTTATAGGTAGACGCATCGTAGTGTCTTTTCGATGTAAATTTTTGGGATAGTATTAACATTATTGAATTTTATTTTATTGAGAGTTAGGGATTGTGAAAAAACATATTTTACAAAAGTAAGAATGTAATATTAACCAAATTATTACATGATCTATTTCTACAAATTATTACATGTACAAAATATATTACTGTATACGCATTTAGGATAATTTAATGAAAAATGTTAGTGTTTTGAAGATAGATATACACGTAATACAAATGAAATGAATTAGGATATAATACAAATCGATTGTTATTACGCTTTAAAAATAATAATTTAAAATATTACTCCATGAATCGCGTAGAACCTCGGGAATTCATTCGCGCTCAAGTGCAACAGTCGGTAAAGTAGAGATCGCTAAAAAAATTTGGCACGCTTGATTTTAAAGGTGAAAGTTCAAGCAAGAAATAACCATAAATAAAATTACCTAATCGCACTATCGGTAAACCATCGGAAATTCTAGAAGACAAAGATATCCTTCTCGCTTATATTCGGTTGGTCGTTCATTCGTCTTCGTCTGAAGCCCGAAGGGAGACGAAAAAAAAACTCCCCCGTGCCGATCACCCGTTAAATCCAGTTAGGAAGTCGAAGGGTAGGGAAAAATCATGCCTCTCGACTTGGAGGAGTCGAAACTATCGCGCAAAATTTATGGTCCTTTGAGTTTTAGTGAATATTGTTCTCAACCGAATGGTATTGGAATTGTTTTCACCATTTCGAGTGAGTTAATTTTTTACGATCGATAGAACGATTTTTATTGATTATTGTAGATACACATATCATACAATAAAACACGAATACTAAATTATAATACAACTTAAATTGCTATTCTCTGTTTGCGGAATATTGTGAATCATTGAATGAAACGTAAGATTTCTATTTTTCAAGGATTTTAACAGATGATGTTTAAGTATTCTTAAGAATCTTTAATTATACTACACATTAACGTGACATGAGCGTTCGTATTGAAAATAACATTCATGACAACAACTTGTAGTTTCTTTATATGTTCGATACTTATATAAAGGATAAAAGAAAAATCGGTAAATATTATAGGTAATTTGTATATGTCATTTGTTGTAATTGTGCATGGAAAAAGATGATTTTAGTAAAACCAATTTTTTTCAATGTGAATCTTATTAGTTTATACGCTGACTTTCGTAAGGAATAATCTTTGATGCATAATAATCGGACGAAAAACTAAAAAACATATGAGTAAAATGAGGTAATATAACCTAACAATATCAATTAACAATATCAGCTTTAACCAATGTTTCAATTAATTTGAAAAAAAAAATCGTCTCCATTTTCCAAAGCCATCTTTTTTGTGTAGGATTACTCTTCCACTATAAGATTAATAATCCTATTATCGAATAATCTTTTATAGAAGTGATTGCGTATGCCACAGAACTACTTAAGGCAACTGAAATCTTTTTTTATTGCTTTTCCATTCTCGCGAAAGTCTTCACCTATTTCAAATTCAAATCGAAGTTCGCCCATAGCTCGGTAAGTTTATTATACACCCTCAAGGGTGGCACGCGGGAATTAATTCCACGAAAGTGCGCGGGATAATTGTGCGCACGCGACGCTCAAAAGGGCGAGGCTATACACGCGCTTTGCTTTTCCGAGGCTTGTTATATGTGTGTGTGTGTGTGTGTATGTATGTATATATATCTCGCCGCAATTACCGAACCGATAAGTGGAAGATTTCAGATGAAAATTTTGGGTATTTTCTTTTTATTTCATTGAATTATCATCGCGCTATGTGTCATTTGATTTACAAGTACCTAGTCATTTGATATTCAAATTTTTTTTTCAAAATCAAAGAATTTAGTCAAGTGCATCATCAAATAGTAAACAATTGTATCAATTACAAAAATCGAGATTTCTCATTGTAAATGACAAATAAGCTGGTGTATATCGAAATCCAATTATAACTTGGAATTTCCTTTACAAGGGTTCGCAAAAACTCCCCTGAACCGCGATGAACAACAAGGATGGAGAGAGAGAGAGAGAGAGAGGGAGGGAAAGGGAACCTCTAAAGATCGTGAACCCCACAAGAAGTTCGATCAGTTGAGGTATTTCTCCACGCGAAACTTTGACTATCGCGCTTTGAAAGACGAAAAGCTGTTTTAATACCATAGTGAGGCTATGCTAATGCTCGGAAGAAACGCAAGCTCGAGTGGAATTACATCTGATCGTGGAAGAGGTTCACTATTAACGTACATATTTGCAAATTAAATTTCTTGAACGATAGCCTTTCATCCTGTACTTGAGCTTCGAGTGGTGTCTTATTGTCGCCTGGACAAATCATTCTCTTCCCCTTTTTTTTCCTTTTTTTTTTACTTCTCTTTCTATTGATTTTCAGAACGAAGCAGGAAAGTAAAGGGAAATTGAGGGCGTGGAGTCTAATTTGGTGACGTGGATGAAAGTGAAATTAGTTTCGTGCATTTGCCTTTTTGTAATTAGTGGCTAATAGTACCTCATTAATTTTAACGTTAATGCTTGTAAACCAGAACGTTTTCGTGCATGGCACACGTACATTTGTGCACATACACGTGTACACATATACGTATATATATATTATAAATGCTGCAAAATGTTGATAATTCTAATTTTGAAAATGGAGCATGTAATTTGATGAAAATTTAGCTTTGACGTTAGCATTTTTTATCAAGTATTTATATCGACGTTGTTATTATAATAATGATAGTGAACGTTTTTATTCGTGTTTTCAATGTAAAAAATTTATAATTAGAAAATTAACATTTGTTCAGATAATTTTTATCAATACTAATAAATATAAAAAATTAATATATATTACTATTTGCATTGCTGAAACTCGAATGAACTAAACTACAGTAATTTTTTAAATAATGTTATCTAAATATTCTAATGTAATTTTTAATTGATTATGGAAATTAAATACTATTTCAGTTTCTGAAAATAGTAAGTATTTATGAAATACAAATGTACTGCCTGGTAACTTATCTAATGCCGATAAAGTAGGGCACGCTACTTTAGTAAACTAAACTGTATTTATATTATTTCCTTTAATTGTAAAATAAATTTACATTTTCAGTATTGTTACGATTGTTTAATATTCACTTTGTTACTTAATTAAATTAATTTAAACACAACCTAGAAAATAACCATATTGAAGGATAAATCTTGTGCTTAAAATAAAAACGAGTAACGAATATAAACCGTTAATTCATATTACCTAAATTACAAAGAAGGTCAATAATTTTAATTAGAACGATTCATTAAAATAAAGTAATACCACCATATTTTTCACTTTACCTTATTCATAAATGGCACATAGACGAGCCCCTTTTGTTATAAAGACACCGGCAATTTCGCATACAATAACAATCAATTTTTCGCGCTATTAGCTTCATACCGCGCGCAATTACTGTAACTCCTCCTACCTCCTTAGTCTATACAATGCAAAACGTTTCTTTACTGACCCACAAAAAAAACTACCGGGAAGAAAAAAAAAATTTAAGGAGACCTCGAAGAAAAAAGAAACAGGCCAACAGCTGATTCGCGAGGAATAAAAGAGGGTGGGGAAAGGAAAACAATAAGTCGCGGAGGGGTAGGTTATATAGGTAACTCTTACGGTACCCCCCTCGGTATCCCTTTATTTTTCTTTCGTGTGTTATGGCGTTTCGAGTATTTAATTCTTTTTCTCTCTCTCTTTCTCTACGAGTAGGCAACGCATAGAGTGAGATTATGGGTGGCTTGAATTTAGAACTGGTCTTTTTTACACAAGTACTTTTTATGTTAATCATTATTAAATTAAACGTTTGATGTTGACAGTAGCTTGGTACTGGACGCAATAAACCCTCCAAATACTTTATTAAAATTTTAATAAAACTGGCCAACAAGCTGAAAATACCAAGAGCATATACTAATCAAAAAGAGAGAGAGAAAAAGAAACATAAGTCTAACCGAAAAAAAACACCGCTCTACAAAAATTGGTTACCACTCATAATCGCAATCGTCACCGGTGTCACGCTCCAAGTGAAAATGTAATAACAAGGTCGACGCGAAAGAAACGTATCGACGAAAAAAAAAGTCGCACGCACCAAGAATTCCGTGGATATCATTATCGTCGTGGACTTATGACATGTGCCGAGTCGGCGGCGGCGTCAGGCCCGTATGGCACGCAACCGAACAGGTGCTCTCGACCAGGTAACGGACGAGCTCTTTACTTTTCTCTCTTTCTCTCTCTTTCGCTTGATCTCTCTGTCTCACTTTCTCTCTCTCTCTCTCTCTCTCTGTTTCCCTCTCTCTCACTCTCTCTCTCTCTCTGTTTCACTCGTCCTTTTTTGAGAGCAGCTGCTGTACATGCCAGGTGTGCGTCTTCTCCCCTGAGCGCGCGAGCGTTCGTCTTGAGGTTGTTCGCGGGAGATGCGACGACGCTCTTTTGTGGGAAATTCTACGTTAGGACTTTACCATCGTGATTTTTTGCCAGATCATTCGATAGATTTCTTCCCTTTTGTTTCGCTTAGATTTTGCAAGCTTGTTTTCATTAATTTTTAAATTATGGCCAGGATAATTTTTCGTGATACCTACGAGCGTATAAATGTCATGAGAATTACTATTTCTGCGCGTTATAAATTGATTGAATAATAGTGAACGATACTCTATAAGAATAAAACTCGTTGTATAATAAGAAAGTCAAATTGTCCATTACTCGATAACTTATTCGCTCGTCAATTATTAATTTTCAAATAAATTTTATCTTTATGTACCAGTTTATAAATTCATTGTCTACATTTGCCAAGCAGATTATAAATTATAAATTCACAAAGGTTATAAGATATTTTCAAGCCTACATTATAAATAACTCTGTTAAAACGAT
The DNA here is from genome assembly GCA_026168455.1 of Theocolax elegans. NCBI lineage: Eukaryota > Metazoa > Arthropoda > Insecta > Hymenoptera > Cerocephalidae > Theocolax > Theocolax elegans. The sequence continues at coordinate 76,335,575 of CM047427.1, read as the reverse complement.
TAGCTTTTGTAACGAGTTGTTTCCAACAGTTTATTGGGCAATCTTGTACACGAGCTTTGAAAATTTAATACGTACTTTATTAAGTTTCATCCATTTGTTTGATACATCCTTCAATTTAAAATAATATATTTAAATTTACGATAAATTACTTAAAATTGCTAGTAATATAAATTGTAATATACAATTAGAATACAAAAAATTTTAAATGAACGAATAAAATTCTTCTTAAAATTAAAAGTAACAGTGGAATACAAAAATTATAAAAAAATTAAAACTAAGGATATGCACAAACCTTACCCAAAATCTCTTAAACTGACTAAAAGAGTAGTCAAAAGTCTCTAAAAGAAAAGGACGAGTATACTTCTCGTTTTCCCACCCAACGAAGCCAAAAATAAAAATTCGTGGAACGTAACACCAGGCTCGTATCCTCCTTCCTTTCTCGTATATAGCCCGGTGGCTTTGTTGCTCGATCCCAGACGCTCCTAACGTCCCTTGCGCGGGAAAAATCCGACCCGGGAAAATGTGATACTCGCGTGTTCCGAAAACTTTAACGACGATTTCCAAGCGTCATTTTTCTTTCTTCTTGATTAATTGACTTTACGCTACAAATTGATTAATATCCAAGATGTCGAATATTTGTAAATCAATGGGGTTTAATTCAATTATTTATTATTTAATAATATACATTACGTAATTATTTTGTGAAATATTAATTGGCAATATACAAGTGAATATACTTTTAAAGCACTAGACGAAAATCTTGAAAAATATTAAATGACCACGTTTCCTCAAATCGAATCACTAAGGAATATTTGTCAATGTTTGAAAATGTTTAAATTTCATCGTTTAAATACCTGATTCCTGGAATTTAAAGCGTCGGGAGGTTAATCTCGACGCGGGTTTCATTATCCTTACCGAAAAATGCCCGGGTCGAATCAATGGGGTCCTGGTTCCTTGGTGTATTAAAAAGGGAAACGGAGTCACGTGACCGAGCGCTCGTCACAATAGAACCCGAGTCTCTGGCCCTTTCGGGCATCCGTTTCCCTCCCTGCAACAATCTAGCCAAAGTCTGTATATACCTCTTGAAATTTTGATTCCCTCACTTCGTTTTAAGTCCGGTTTTACGATTTTGCGCGGGAAGCAACATTTTATAGATTTTCTTGTTATAGTTTTTAATTATAAACATATATACATTACATCTGTATTTTTTTTCTTCTACTATTCAATTTTATTGTTTGAACATGTGCTTAAAATTCAAGTACTTTACGAGAATAAGTATAATTCACAATGAAAATTCAATTATATTCAACCGTACGTCGTCACTGATGTATTAAGCACGAAGTAAGCAAATGGAATTATGTAAATTACCTTATTTGCAAGGATATATAGATTGATCATCATAATGATGTTAAAAGACTGATAACGCACGGTTCGTAATGTTTAATTTGGCTGCTACCTTCAATTTTAATAAGCCCCGTGAAACACGAGAAAAAAAAATAATATTCTCGTTCTTCGTAACACTTGCGTATCTACAATTTTCGTGCAAAATATTATTACTTTTTAAAACGAGTAATACATTAGCTTAAAGCGAAAAACAATAAATATTGTAAGTTACAATGCTATTAGTACCGTTTACCGTTTAATCAACACCTTTCATAAAAGTCTTGAAATTACTTTCAACCCCGTACCACAATACCAAATAAAAATACCCGCCAAAAAAATGTCAACACTCTCCATAGAAAAATTCGAAGGCAAAAAAAAAAAAAAGAATGTTACGTAAAAGCTGCAGGGAGAGAGAGAGTATAAAGTATATACATTTATAAAGCGACCACATCGTCCCTACTTACTTTTTTACCCCCACCCTTGAGTCGACTTCCTCCCCTTGGGTCAGCTCGCGCGTGAAAGGCCCATGTAGGGCATAAGGGAGGGCTTGCGCTGGCTCGCTTTGCTCAGTCGTCGGACAACTACGGTACAGTGCACAACATTTCTCGGAGAAGCTCTTAGACGATCATGGGGTTGGTGGTACTGTGCAGCGCTTCCGCGCGCCACGCCATTGGCTGTCGGTGAGTAGGATTTTCTTTTTCGGGATGGTCAATTTTAAACATGTTTTTCTGTACGTCCAGCTTTTTTTATCAATTAAAAATCAAATTGTTAATTTTTTATTAAAATTTATATATATATATATATGTATATTTCTGTGCACTTTAACATTTAATAACATAAACTCGTGATAATCTTTCATAATACCCGATTCTTCATCGGGAATCCTATCAATTTAACAAAAAAAAAAAGTTAATTCTTTTACCAATAATATTAGCATCATTTACCGATCTTATCGAGACTCAAGTTTCCCAACGGTCGTTCCTTGCTTACCTGAAGTCGAGCGCGAACGATCACAAAGAAACGTTAAAAGAATAAATTCTATCTCACCTGACGAGTGAAAGGGGAAAGAAGAGAAAAGAAAACTCACCCATAACGCCGGGGAATATGCGACAAATGTAAAATACGATAAAATGTAAAGCCAAGGATTAATGTAGCGGACGAGAAAATGTCGAGGAATTTTTTGTGGTTTATCGGGCTTGAATTTTATTATTTTTTTAACGATCGGTTTATTGTTAACACCAAATGGAAACATTTAAAATTGTGAATGTTTAATAGGTTGAATTTAACACACCTCTCTTTTTATTTAAGATTTTTAAATTATTGATTCGTGTAAATAAATTTATTTTAATTAATATAGTAACATTAATACCGTTACTTTAACAGACTTTTACTGTTAATGCAATTTTTATCGTCTTTTGAGTTCAAATGACTTGAAAATGGAAAAAGGGGTTTTGAAAGTATAGTAAATCGAGGGATAAAAGTTTCGAGAATTTTCAGCAGCTTTTTTCATGAATGTATTATGCTCGAGTAAAGGAATATAAAATGTTTCAATCTCTTAACTTCCTATTGCATTTACATAGCTGTTTGAAAACGACTCAAAAATTCAATAAACGATCGGGTATACAATATTATGAACTTTGTGCAATGTTGCATTTGAATAAAGATATTTAACGTTTATAATATTTACGAAACAAATAACAGACCATTTCAGAATAATCTCGTTTCGCGAAATTTCTCACTCTATATCCTTACAATTTTAATAAATTACAAACGCATATTAGAATACGTAACGCAATTTTCCCCCATAGTCTCGAAATATTAAAGAAAAAGAGCTCGGAAGAAGTAAGGTAAACAATTTCAAAACAAAAAGTTAGATAACAAACTTCACGGTACGAAAAATACCGAAAAAAAGTAGCCAGAGAAACACGGAAAAATGAAACGACCACCGGCTCGTTTTTCCTTCGACGAAAATTGAGATTCGTTGGATCTTTTTTTTTCTCCTTTCACTTTTATTTTCTTCTCGCAGCTCAGGTATATAAGAGTCGTTCCTTTTAAATGCGAGAGAGGCCTCCCTTTTTTACTTCCTAATAGAGGGGCTAAAGGGACGTTCTGGAACATGAAATTTTTTTTTAATTTTTCATACCGAACTTCAATTGGGAGTCGTGTATGCGAGAAGAATTTTTTATGGGCAAATGTGCCGTATGTATACGTAAGATTATTTTTTTTTTTTTTATAGATGTAAAAGTATTAAAGTCTTTTGGTAATAGTTGAATTGGGATATATGAAACTGTTATGCGACTAATTAAGCTAGTGATAATGTGAAAGAAAGTATTAAATTATGTTCATAATTTAATGATAATTATTCCACACTTTTACTATCGTAATTATACAAACCCCGTTGATCGATACGTGACTAATATTACATTAATTACGCGCCAAAACTCCGACATAAATTGACAATCAATAAATATATGTGTAAACTAATTAGTTTCGAATGAATTTGCAATCACGTAGCTCCGTGCATCATAACTAATATTTCACATTTTCGGTGTATTAAAACCGAGGTATTAAGATAATTACCGTTAGATTAATTGTTATCAATTTGTAAAAGATTTGTACAATCAATTAAACGTCCAGGAGAATTTTGGCAAATACAAATAATTATGTTGCACGTCATAAATATTCTAATTTGTACAATCGTTTTGACAAAACGAAGGAAAAAAAAGATAGCTTGTCGTGTGAACGTATTAAGCAAAGGTACGAAATAAAAAATACAACTATTCGCAAGTTGTACGAAAGAAAAAGATTTCCTTCACCCTTTAAGGGGTTAGATCTATCGAACCTCCTTAAAATAAGACGAGAGAAAGAGAAGAGGGAGAAAAAAAAAGTTTGCAGGGGAGATTGAGAAATATATAGTGAGGCGCAGGCGCACGTGACGAGATAGATAAATCACCTTTCCTCAGGAGCGTTCGAGTAAAGTTTATATCGGCGTATTATGAGGCGGTGTGGCGGCTGTATGTCTCTCCTCTTACCCCCATTTTTCGCGTACGAGTCGAGATATTACTGGGACGATTTACGAGGCGGAAAAATACAATTCGCGTTTGAACTTGCGAAATGAAAAAAATTGTACTTTTAGAAAAAAAATTTTCTTATTTTCGTTGACGTGTTTGTTATTAATATGATTTATATATAGATATTAAATGTACGAAACGTCTATTTCATTTCTCGCGTTGAAAATTCCCATGTTATGCATAAATTAATTTAACGCAATGTAACGTAGATAATCGCGTTGTAATTACATACAAACGCAAGTTTGTCGAAATTTAATGAAAACGAGGAAGCAAACAGATATTCCATTATTAAGAGGGATGCTCAATGAAGCGATTTTTATTAACAACTCGAACGTCGATAAAAATCGGACTCGTTTAGCGGAATCAGTTCGTTCATCCCTTTTTTTTAGTTTGAGAAAGAGAGAAAAAAGAAGGGACGGGAATGGCTCTCGTGAATTCAGGTTACGTACTTTTGCGCGCAGGCGATCGTGTAACCCCTTTGAGGAGGAAACAAGAGCAGTCACGCAAAAACTGGGAGGAGAGGAGAAAAGGGAGGAGAAGGAGGAGGAGGAGGATCGACCAGTTCGCGCATTAGACTTTATGCTTCGGCTGCTGTTAAATACTTTATAAGTTTAACTATTTTTTACCTTTATTCTTGTTTTGTACCTTAATCCCTTTCCATCTGATCGAGCGATCTTTGATTTTATTTACCCTTAACATTATTCGTTAATTGAATCGATTTCGAGGGAGGGTGATTGGCTAAAGAGAAGTGTATTTTAAAAAACTTAAAAGAAACAATCCTATGCTCGAAACGCAAATCAGATTGTAACTAGAATAATTTCGTATGCAAGGTGCGCGACTTTTCAAACGTGTAAATCTATATATGTCGTCGGAATAATTGATTTGCCCCGAGTACACAAAAACATATTGATTGGTATATTTAAAGTTGTTAAATCCTCTAGATTAAAAAGCTCTTAGAATTATTAAAGATTTTTCTTTTGTATGCACAAACTGGAGTATGGATTTTCCTTTTCTTCGGTATTCTTCAGTGCTTTGTTCTATAATTCAACCGTTGGCTGGTCGTTCAACTATTTAAGTGGCAGAGTCTCGATTGAGCTTCGGCAACTATACATCACCCTCTTCTCGTGTTCGATGTCTCGCCCTCCCTCGAAAGTCCTAATTCTTCGCGCTGTTATTTCCGTATGTTTGCGTTGGCCAATGTATACATACACCCACGATTGCTTTGTCCGTGTCTTCAAAGAGTTTTTCATCGATTTGACTTGCTCCCTGATTGGATTCTAATCGATCACACTTTTTTACTTTTTACCTTTCCTACTCGACACTCGAGATTTCGTTATTTTATTAATAGATATTTAAATAATTGAATGACAATTCCGTTTACTGCACGATTACGTTGCACGACGACACTTCTAACAATATACTGGTTAAGTTAGTCGAGGAGTTTGTTTTTACTGCGAACAACACGTACTGATTAATTAATACGAAGCCTTTAGATCTTATGTACTTTATACGTAACCTAAGTAAAGTACATTGTTAAAGCTGTAAAAAATAAGGTTATCAAGGTATATAGAATCCTTATTACACTGAGATTCAGCACACTCTTTAGATTTTAATTAAATTCTTTCGCGATAAAGTTACGATTTGCATAAAAATATATAATACCTTCGCTCGTATATTAATAAGATAATCTAAATAATTTTAAAATGCTTAATTAAAACATTTTTTTTTAAGCGCATTCCACTGAAAATCGAGCCTTTAAAATATCATTCGTCGAAAAAGAAAAAAAATATAAATTTGTCATCAACGATAATGACACATTCTTTCATCGATTTTACCATTAACTCGGCGACCTTCGAATTTCCACCCCTTACACGCACTTTCCCATGTGAAAAGTTGCTCGTACACGAGAGGCAGAGAAAAAAAAGAATAACGTACAGAGAAACGCAAAAAATGCCCTTTTTTCCGCGTTCACGCACGTATTTTTTTTTTTCGTAATTAACGGTCCGAACAATTTCCGGTCCGTCTCTTTTCGTAAAGGCGCGACACATACGGCTGCGGGAGACCGCCATATCCTTCCTGTTTAATCGTGCCATCTGCTTTCCGTTCCCGCGTATACTTCCGTTCACGGATTTTTTCGACATTTTTTTTTTTTTCGAAATACTATATAGTTTTCCAAATTGGTGCTATTTGGTACAACTCGTGTATAGAATAAGTTAGTAATTGTAATACATGTAACATCTGTTTTAAGCCGTGGACATTCATTACGCATTGTAAATTAGATAGCTGCAAAGTTGCGCAGAAATGTTTTCTTTGTTACAATAAGGAGGAGTAAACGATGTGTTTGTTAGCTGGAGGCTACGGTAAAATCGATTGCTACCTTACCGACCGAGTTGCCCAGTATACTTACATGAATTTTGAACGCGTTTATATGGAAAGATAAAATTTAGAATATTTTTCAGTAATTATATTTTATAATATAAAACTTAATTAATTACTATTAAACGTCTATTAAGAAAAGGATACTACATTAATTTAAAGTCGATTTGTTAAGACAATTTTAATTACATCGCAAAGGAAAAAAAGAGGAATAATAAATCGTTTGAACAATACAAATTATATATCTATACATATACATTTCTTCATAAATATTTCACGTAGTCCGTTTATAATGTAAAAAAAAGGGATTCACGCTAATGATGAACCCGAAGAAATTTTAACAAAATTCGTCTTTGTTGTAACCCAAGTCAAAGGCGCAGAAGACGTTCTTTGACATTTGCAACTGAATGCTTATTCAGCGCCGCGTATTTAAAAGGTAAATAGAAACAAGTTCCTTTGCACAGATTATTTTTTTTTTACCAAAGAAGAAAAATTTTAACAAACGCGAATCCTTTTTTGTCAAAAGGGAGTACAAAGTTTTTTTCTTTTTCCTTTTTTTTCATTACCAATTACTCTGCCTTTTACGATCATTTTAGAGTATTCTGCACGTGTTATAAGATAAGGATGGAAATATTAATCGCACTCGGAATAATCGTGATAAGGAATATATTGATTTTCAATCTGATGGAAATTTATAAGATATAAATGTAAGTTAATTCGCATGTGTATGCTCGCGTGTATGTGTACATACCAATCGAGTAGAGAAAAAAGAAATGTCTTTTTATTTCTTATTTTCCTTGTTTCGTCTTACGATCGTTGTTAAATTCTTTCGGTCTAGTTGTATGTAACTCGGCGTTAACGATCTCGATTTATGCAATTAGCGATCATCCGAGAGGTCGTGAGGATTTATTCACTCTCTTTAAGATTGCAATTTTGAATAAAATCAAATGCGAAAAAATATTGGTGATTACTTTCTGAATGTCACAAGAAATGTGATATGTTATGCATAATAGTGTACATAAATTATTATTTTTTTTTTTTAAATTATTATAACTTACTCAATTTACTTGTAATGATGAATTTAATTCCACTTTTCTCGTATAGTTTTTTAAAAATTTTCTTGTCAATCCAATGAATAGGAGGATACAGGTGATTACATAAATCTGAAGTTTGCATTTTTTGCAAAGTAATAATGTATTCCATCATCTTTAATTCATAAATTATACCTCTTTCCTTTTATTATTTAACATTGCCCAATTAAAAAAAAGCCAATTAACAATAATGTTGAATCACTGTTTATAATATTAACATTTTTATGTATTGAATTTATTGCGTTTTCAATGCAAACTTCATATTTTTTAAATAATGAAGACAATTCGATTAAAAGCAATGTAATAAACAATTATTTTATTTTCTTAAAAAAATTGGGAATGATTTTGAAAAGTGTCTTTTTTTGTTTTTCTGTTCGGTGATCACGTTGTGTATTTTTTCCATGCATTTTTAATACTTTGATCAATTTGAGTACAATCACGATGGTTTGGATTAAAATCACCAATAGAACATTCACCAAAAATCTTGAAATTAAAAACCAGTAATTATTACAATACCATCCCTATTTATATATAGACGTTCTAAGTACACTTTTCGTCTGATAAAGAAAAGTTATAAAGCAAAGTCTATCGCACTGACAACACTTATTGGAACGCTTTTATCGCACAATGACAAAGTAAAATGAGAAGAAAGAAGGAACGCTTGGAATTTATAATTCACACATGTATATACGCATAAGAGGATACAAAAATATACAATGTGACGTACAGAATATATTTATAATATATCCAAAATATTATATATAAAAATTATCAAGGCACGATTACAATAGGATCTTTATACAAGCGGTTGTAAAAATTCTGGTGGAAATTGAACACATTGGATCGTTACGATATCCTTAATACATTCCAACGTGCATTCGAACATGCGGTGATCATTTTTCTACCATTGAATAGTTGATCATTGCATATCCGAATGACACTACATAAAAATAAGCGGTTGGTCAATAGAACCAAAAGATTTAACGAAATTTCCACCAGATTTGATTAAAAAGACACGTCGGGGTGCATGTGTACGTGCGTTACCGTAACCTCAGAAAAAATTGAGGTAAACAACAGCTAATACCCCGATCGCTAAAGCTCCTGCGAATAAAACGAATGGCAAACCAGGTCCGCTCACGTATTTCTCGTTCTCGGGATTTTTGCTGTTATATCCAGCTCTCCAGCCAGCTTTGGCAGGCACGTTCCGCCTCTCTGCCTCGACGATTTCGCCTACCTGGTACTTGCGCATGAGGTCGAGTGCGTCAAGCGAGTGTCCAACATCGTTAAAATCCTCGCTGGCGTCTTTGCCACCATGATCTAGAAGGATTTCTTCGCCACCTGGATGTTCGTTCAAAAATTCGGTCACGTCGTAGACTTTGTCGTGGATCACAAAAACTGTCTTGCTCTTGTCGTTGCCATTTTTAACTTCCTCAAACGTATACTGCTTCATGGCTGGACTGAAAAAGTTTCATAATTTCTTAGATTTTCGTGCGCTCGTTTCGTTTTAAATATTCTATTACAATTCGTGGAATATGGATGTATGTAAAGTATTTATTATGATCTAAGCAACTACTTAAGAAACATGAATTTTGAGTTATTGTAGTTTCGCGAATTATAATTTTAAATTGATACGTTTTTTTTTTTTATACGCTGTGATAGTGATAAATTTGACAATTTAGATAGTGATACTCTAATAATGAACACACCGGAGATGGGGCCATTTTACGTTACAGCTTTAATCCTGCGCAAATACCTATATTTATCGTTTCATTATAATTTTTTTTATTATTCAAATATTCAATTACAATTACTTAACCAATAAATTTAATGATATACGCGTATATATATAAAGACAGTTAATTGTGTCGATAAACTTGTTTATTTCTTATTTTTACCTAAAACGACCTCATATTCTTATCGCAATTTTTTTTCTTAATAAAATCTTTTAATTTTTATAACACCTGCACTCCTTAAAATTATCTATTTGTATTGCATACTTTCCGTGTAAAATAAATAATTTAAAAAAATGTAATACGCGTTTATTATCCGCGCGATAATAATTGAACTAATTCAATATCAAATATAAACATTCCAACTAATAATAACTCGTATAATAAATTGTTCAATTTTTCATATTCGCGGTATATGCGTGTGTGTGCGCGCGCGCGCGTTATCGTCGCAAAGTGTTTATTTGAACCCGAGATTTAACGAATTATGCGTAGTATACGAGATAGATAAGAAAAGCACCGATTGACATTAATTAAAACTCATCTCACGTAATTTTCTTTCCATTACTTTCTGTCTCTCTTTTTTCGCGACATTTAGTATTAGTATTAAGTTATAAAATAGTCGACTCGTCACTATTAGAATACTATATACATTAATTATACGTAGAATTGAATGAGAAAAAAAAAATTGGTTTTTAATACAGGAAAAGCGTGACTTAGCAAGAACAAAAAATTAATTCCGTACAAATATGCGTACATATATTATATATATACGTGTGTGTGTGTGTGAAGATCAAACGTTTTTTTTTCCCTTTATATTTTTCTGCGAAGGTAGACTCGTTTTCTCTATACGTCCGAAGCTGTACGCTCACGCGTGAGATTTACATGAGAGTATATTACCAACCGAGGTCACAATAAATGACGACGCAGCCGGTTAAGCGGCCGATCACTTTGTTTACCACGAGCTTTGACATTCGAATACCTAAACTATATGTGCTCTAACGATTATAAACTTATTTATTATTAATTACTTGTCGTTTCCTTCATTCTTATTTAACGTTCAAACGCGCATCATCATTTTGCTTTAGTTGTTTTTTTTTTCTTCACACACGTACGAGTATACTCACGCCAACTAATTTCAAAATGTATAATACGATTCGAGATAACCCAATCGATTACAGACGATACAACCGCATTTAAAAATAAACTTGCAACGATAACTTGTAACGCCGATTAGGCAATAGTTTATTCAGACGGGGTATATACGCGCGTATATACACACAACGATACGAGATCCCATCTTCCCGAAAATTGAACATAACCTCAAAATATATCACTGAAGCTTATCCCGTACGCTCAGAAGATATATATATATAGCGTACAGTGTTTTCTATATATATATATACATTTTGAGAAAATAAAAGAGATAAACTTAAGCACAGAATTGAAAGACATAATAAATAAAGGTAATATTATGTCTTACACTAGTACATATACTTATTATAGCGTCATTCTCCTTAATTAAACCGCCGCTTACCTCGGTTGTGTGTTACACCGAACTTTGTCTGTGCGTGCGCGAGAGCAACGGAGATAATATACAGAAGAGACGAGTTGAGAAAAGTGGGACGAGCCAAGCCGCGTAAGCCTCTTCGCTACGAAGCCGCACTCACGAGCAGACTGTCGACACCGGATCGACTCGAAACTCCTCAACGTTTTCCTCCACCATTGGACTCCCTCCACCCAACGTTACATGCTGTACTCTGCGCGTCTCTGTCTGTGTGTCTGTGTCTGTGTGTGTGAGCGATTATCGCGCTACGAACGAATGGGATATCGTTGGGTGAATCTCCCGTCTCCCGACGAGTTTTATACCTATATACTTCGTCTTCTTTCGCCTCTTCTTCTATGTGGCGTGTCATTCTGGTTACTGGTGGGGGGTAGGGATCCTTCTTACCAGCCGGCCGGTTGCCTTTTTTTTTCTTCTCGAATATGCTTCAGCGTTCATTGGTTATTCATTTTCGTATACAAACCCTTGTACCCCCCTTTTTTTTAATAAATATGACATAAATTTATTACGGCTAACGTTCCTCAAAAAAAAAATAAAGTAGCGAAAAAGAAAACTACATTTATATTTCAAACAATTCCATTGGAGATATAATTTTTTTTTTAAGCATCTATATATAGATTTTATCATCACCTTATTGAGAAACTCGTTAATTTACGTACACGTCTCTTCCGATGAAATAATTAGTAAGAGTTCTTATATCGTGCAAGATACGGGGAGGATATATTTACTTATACATGAAAATAATTAAACACGCGTCTTTAACATCCATTTTGTTAAAATAAATTAAGAATAAGGTTAATGTGAATAATGATTAATATTTTTAATGCTTATTTTGAAGCAGTAGTTCACTGCTCTTTGTTATCTATACAACTTAAATGCACGTTATGATTGAAACATTTATTCTCCGTGTGATTTTTTAAATATTTAATTTTAGAATTATATCTAATCTAAGTTGAATTATTCAAGAAAAACTGAGGTTAATTTGCAATTTTATTTTTAAATTTTGTATAGATTTAAACAAAATGCAAACTTGTCGATTTTGAAATATTATAATTAAATTATAAAAGACTTTTATTAGATACTTAATTTTTTTTTTTCACCATTGAAGTAGAAGTTTATTTTCTTTTATATCGAAGCATTATATAGATTGACAAGCAAAAAAATAGATTGCTTATCATCAAAGTAATTGACAAATTATCTATATTAATTCAACAAGTAAAAAGAAAATTAGTCATGATATGTGTAAGTGTTACGATACGAATTTACTTTACGCAAACTTTTGAATTTTATTGTAAATGTAACAGTAAAAGCAATGCAATGCAAAGCAAAATTAAATTTTACGGAAGTGTTCAAAACGCGTAGGTAAAAAAATACGTTCTAATCATTACCAAGCGATGATTAAACTAATTTATCTAGTCATTCAGGTTTTACATAGCACTAAATGAAAATAACATCTGTGCATGATTCGTCATATTTTGGTGTAGAAGATTCGCCTCGAACAATATACCTACAATTTTACAATATTCGAATTTTAACCTGACAAACATTTAGCATTTGTTTAAGCTACTTTCTTTCTAAATTAATCAATCATTAATGTTTCAAATAAATAAGATTAATTAAATCTACATTGCAAGGTTAATATGCAATTAAAGATTACGAAATTGTATTATTTGTTCATAACATATGTTATCATATCTTGAATATCTGTTTTATCAGTCACAATTGGTTTTGTTTATAAAAAATCACTTCTAGATCTGTTACATACCAAGTCATTTCTGCAATTCATTCATTATTTTTCTATATATGTATATATAGTTTTTTTTGCAAATTCATTACGTATTCTATTTTGGTAGTAAGTCGATTTCGCATCTATTTTAACATGGTAAGAAAAAATTAATGATTATTAACAACTGGCGCATGGCCAATTTTATACATTACAACTGAGTATTAATAAAAATGTTTCTCATGAAATTTCTCGTGTATTTTGACGAAACGTTTATTAATTATAGTGATTTTCGTTTTACGTTAAAAAAAAGGCTAAAATATAGTCTAGTAAGATCCAACGGATATTTGTTATAATTATTAAACTAAATGATATACAATATTTTGTATTCTTCAGTGCGTACACCCGTAAATTTTTTTCTCCAGACGGCCTCTACGAAAACGTCATGTATATAGCAGTAGCTTCTCTGTGTATACGACAACCCGTTGAGTCACGATGACCCGATAACATCCGAATATTGCCGAGTCAACCCGAAGTGTCTTACATGAGAATTAAAAATTTTCAGACATAAAAATACGATAAAATAATTGACTGTACAAATATTAGAGTATGTCTAGGATTTTTCAGTTTTATTTTAATTTTAGTTTGTCAGAATTAGATGATGACGAAGCATTGTTTTCCCCTCGTTTCACGTATTTCCAAGCCTTACAGTGGTTTCTGTACAGGGCTTAGAATCCTAGGTATCTTTCAATGAATTTCAAATTTATGCTAGAACGCTAATTGCTGAGTATTATTATCTCATTGTTGTTCAGTAGTTTCACGTTCCTCGATACGAGACGCTCGTTGTAATATATTTCAAAATATTATTAACGTATTTCACATTTTTAATATTTTTCTGTTATAAAAACACTACTTTGTTATTTAAAACTATTTGATTTATTTAATTAAATTTTAAATTTTAAAACTTTTTAAAGAAAATTATAAATTTGTACGCGTATACATAGTAAATTTACGCCGGAAAATATACGACACATAGTTTAGCGTTATTGAAATATCTGCGTTCAACGTCGTATGAGGAAAGGTCATTTTTCTTTGATAAATATGCATATTTAATTTTAAGCTATGCACTTATAAAATGTATTTTTTCATCCAAATTTTACGTACGTAATAAACAAAAACTTTGTAAATAATTCGATTAAAACAAAATTATTTTACTGAAATATAATTAACGAATGAAAAATATTTGTTTCTTTAAAAAAAATGGAAACTCGCAATGTATAAATTAACAAAAATTATTTATTAATTTACTATTAACATAAGTATATATATAATATAATATATACGCATTCGACATACGCGCACATCGATTTCAGTCACTGCGTTAACAAAATAGAAATATACATTACGCAACGTTAAATAATATATTGTTATATTAGTAGAAGAGGTAATAGAAAATAACGGCGTAAAGTACAACGCCCAGTCCAATGAAATAGGATATGTATGGTGAAGATTCTCTTTTTGGTGGTTCGTACGTCCAGTTGTCGTCGTCTATCGTAGGTTCCTTTTCCTTTGTACCAAGGGATAGTTCACCCTCAAGCTCGCCGATTTCAAAGGTATCTTTGAGTTGCTTTGCCTCCTGTGGTAGACATGTTCAAATTAATATGTTAGTACATTTTCAAAGCTTTGACATGATGTGTACATTTTGAAGCTTTTTTTTCCTCATAGTTTGCTTGGTTCGAGATTAAATGTTACTTATTGGTTATACTTTACAATTTTATTATTCATTTTATAATATTCACGCGACAAAAGTGTTAGATGCATTTAAATATACGAATTAAAAATTAAATTTATGAATAATTACGTAAAGTGTAAGAAATATAAAAAGTGTGCGTTTGACATTCGGTTATTGAAGAAATTTGGATCAACGTGTTAATTTGTAGCTTAAGATTTATTGTTGTTACCTGTGAATGACCGATTTCATCGAAACACTTGGTTGCGTCTTTTCCAGCCAAATTAATCAAAACTTCTTCGCCTCCTGGATGTTCCTTCAGAAATTTCGTCACGTCATAGACTTTGCCGTGTAAAGCGATCCAAAGATCACCCGCGTGATTGTGTTTACTAACTTCTTCGGCCAAGTATTTCTTCTGCGACATTGTATTTCTGCGAATGACAAACCCAAGCAAAAAAAAAAGTCATTATTAAAACAACTGTACTTTACAATGCATCAAAGAAGTAGTTGTAGTATATAAATCACGGTAATTCCTATTCGACCTGCGTAATTGTGCAACATGAATAATCACTTAAGCTCAAAAGGCTTTTATTTCCGGATTAAAGGTATATACATTTTACGTGCACACTGTTAAATCAATTTCGCTGGGTTCAATTTTGAGATTAAATTATACCGAGGAACGTTTTTATAATACGAACTAATAGAGTTAATAAAAATTATCTTTGTTTATTAAAACTATGAATTAAGAGTTTGGGACAGTCATTGATATCTTCGGATTGTAGTATCTACAATAGTAAACACTATTCGATCGTTGGAATATTAATCACGCACTAATCAGTTGTTATTGTCACTAATTTAAGTAATATATGGTATTGAAATCACAAATTTTTTGAGCAACTTACACGAAAACTTGCTGGGAAACTAGTGAGAAACTGAGGAACGGTACAGGGAAAGCGTCTAACTGAATGATCTTGACTTTGGTGAAAGTTTACTTTTTCCCTCCCCTCTCTGTAAAATCGAACGAACACGTGGGATACATATATATACTCGGTATTAATTTCGCGAATCGAGACGATGACAACAACGTTAATAGCACTCACGGTATAATTAGAAATTTAATATGAAAATTTCGTCGCGTGAATAGTAAAGTTTTCTTATTGTGTAACTCTATTTCCTTCGGTAGACACGTGTACACTAAATTCTCATCATTATCCGTTTTTAATTTTACGTAACATTGTCATTACTTCGTGTTCCTTGAACACCGTGACGTAAAAAACTGATAAAAATATTAATGTTTATTACTTTTTATAGAATTTTCATTGGAACTTTTACAATTTAAGTAATTTTTGGTGTATTAATGTAGTATCGATGAACAAGAATAATAATATAAATTTAAATAGATTTTTTGAGGTACTGATTTATAGGAAATTAATTTAATAATAGATTTTTATCGTTCGAAAATTCAATTATTATTAATGAATGTCGTAATATTCTTGACTTACTTTGATATTCTTTGTGTAAATAGACTATTTTTTTCTTAACCACTATTAGTATGTAATTACACTTTTTTTATTTAAGAAAAATTAAATAAATGTATGGTCAACTTGACGGTAGAATGGCGACTGAAAAAGTGAACCGTGTCTACGCGTCGTAAGTGAACAAGACCGACCCCGGTAGCCGACCTTTCATGAAAATTCATAGCTCGTTTATGGGCTAATACAAGCCCCTCCTTAGTTCGAGAAAATCATTTGCACAGAATGGGAACCACGTCGATTTAATGTAGATATTTTTTTTTCTTTTTCGATCGTGTGTTACACATACACTATCGCGATTGCGTAATTTTAACTACGATTTTATGTAGAGCGTTGCGTTTGAGGTTATCGATTAGTTAATATTTTATTATTTTAAGATTAAACATTGAATATTAATATTACGCGCGATTATTCGCATTATTTAAAAGTAGAATCGTTTGATAATATTAACATCATTAAATGATTATAGAATCGTAAAAAAAAAATTACAATTCAAGTTCAATATTTATACGAACACTAAAGTTATTCGAATACATAATTTTTTTAAATCTAATATACACAGACACACACATACACTTTATTCGCGTTTATGAAAAATACATATAGATACAAATATATTTGTTCTATGGTCAGATTCGTATGAAATGCTTGAAAAATAAATCAAATGGTCATTTTGATCAAAAACCCAGCAGAACGATTCGTAGAACATACGAATTTGAAGTCACGTTTGGGGTATTCCTGCGGTCGCTTTGATCCACGTAATTAAACGGCGCGATTTCCGCGATGTCGTCGATTCGATTGAATTGCATTTTAACTCTCGGACTACCTATATTTCCACGTCACATGTATAAGCGCCAATTTTATCGTGTTCACCTCGATTTTTCTATTGATCGACATTCACTACTTTTTTTTTTCTTACGGTTTGATAAAATAATTTAAAATCCAAAGGTCTAATTTACATTTAAATGCAAAACTATTACCGAACGCAAAATCAAACAACGTATTGTAAGAAACTACGGTGTGATTAAAATAATATGTTAATAAGAAACAAATTAATAATTATTAAAACGAGAATTATCTTCTTATCCAGTAATTTGTCGTGCTATTCTTATGTACGTCCCCAAGCAAACAATGTCAATGGCATAAGGTATACTTAACGTCGAACCAAGAAAACGTTCGAAAGTCTGTATATATCCAAGTTGTCAATTGTCGCAAGTTAGTTGGTTCGTTAAGTGCCGAAAATTGCGGTTAATATCCTGCTATGTAGTTCGCGTTTTGTGGTCTGACCGACGGACTTATCCTACGGCCACAGTAATATCGAAAAGCTCGACGGGTTTGTTGGCTAACTATACCTCGACACGCAATTTCTTCATCGTCTAGACCTGCTTGATCAAAATGGACAGTTTCTCCTTTTCTACCCTCTCTCTCTCTCTCTCTCTCTCTCTCTCTCTCTCTCTCTCTCTATCTTCGATAATAATCTATCTATTTTCGAGGAATTTTAGTTTGAGATAAGATAGAATTGTGTAAAAATTATTAATCTTGGTTACTTATATGATTAATTCACATTGTTATTAATCATTATTATGAGATTATAATTGTACAAGTACTTTTTTTCAGAAAAATTATTAACTTTTATGTGCAGTTTTAAAGTAAAATTGAATTATCAGAATCGTCATTTATATTTAATTAACAATTCGTTATCAAAATTATTATGTTTGAAATTACACGTTATCACGAGTATTATAATTAAAAAATATTTTATATCATATTTGTACTTTTAAGAGCAAGTAGTTTTGTCTATTGTGTAAGTTATAGTAAACTATAACATAATGTAAAAATTAAATATCAAAATTTGTTGTTCGCAATTTTCTGGAAAAGTGACATTTTGCGTGATATTGTTATTTTGATACAATTTATCTCCGTGAGATATTTTTGTAATTTGCGTTTGTGCATTTAATGTTGATGTATGAGTAATGCGTTATAGCGAATGCGATGTGCGTATACCTTCCTATCATTGAAAATGTTGCGAAAACATTTTATTTTTTCGTTGCATCTTAATAAATGCAATCGAATATTGATAAGAAAAACGTATGTATGTTTATTTTTAAATATAAGATTTTGTTAAACTACACTAAATATTAATTAAATACATACGTTAGACAATTCAATTATTTCTTTTTCTTTTACAAATTGTCATTTGAATAAAAATCACACCGAGTAAACTTTGGCACAAAGCAACGACAAACTTTTTCAATTCACGCACCTTGACAACACTAACCGTAACAACCTCCCAACTTCTTCTTTATTGAGAATCTATTCGTATTAAAACACCGATAATTGTCAATCACTTGAAATAGCATTCACTAATGAATTACAATTTTTTTTATTACAGAAAACTGGCGCCAGGATTAAGATCTATTCGAACTGCTGTCCTCACAGCACTGACCGACTCATCAGCGTCTGTGGCAAGTCCGAGACGGTCATGGAATGCATACGCGAGCTCGTCACGACCATTAAATCCGTAAGTGAACTTGCTGGATTTTTCGCATCTACATAGCTTGAACCAAGTATAGTTGCGTAACCCTGATATATACCGAGGTTCTCGACGTCGCTTATCGTCTTCTTAAGCTTCTTTTATACGCATCGTTTTATCGATCTTCTTGGATTTTATAGTTTCGCGACTCTTGGATTTTCAAATTTGACTGTATTCATTTTATTATTTTCAACAAAAATTTGCGGTTAAATACTTGCATTTGCAAGTGTCGCATTTCATTTATATTTTATGCATTTTTTTTATCAATAAACTTGGAGAGCCAATTTAATTTATTTTGTCTTTTTAGGATATTACAATTTATGCTTGCTACAATTTTTTCATATAAAGAAAATATTTACACTTAAAATCGGTGTAATAAGTTTTTAAATTTTAATAACATGATGTACTTGTTTTTATCACAAGAAAAATGGTTTTACGGCATGGAAGAAATATTTACAATGTCGTTAAATTTCAATTACATAGCTGTATATTTTCCCAATAAATTTTGATTAAAAATATTTATACGTATAATAATAATATACTTACTCACATTTATTAGAGTAATTTGTCAAATATTGTCAACTAATAAATCATTTTTGATCATTTTAGTCACCGTTGAAAGGTGTGAATAACCCATACGACCCTCGTAACTTTGATGAATTCTACTCTGAGGAATATGGTGGTTATGGAGAAAATGGACAAGCTGCCGGAGGCGGTGGCGGAGGTGGCGGAAAATCTGGAGGTTTTGGTGGACCTGGAAACCGTGGAGGTAATGCCGGTGGCGGCGGTGGAATGCAACGTGGACGTGACAACCGTGGCGGTACGAATTTTTTTTAATCCTGTTATTTTGAGACTAATAAGTGACTATTATTGATCAAAATATAATTACCATTAGTACAGGCAATTTTATACTGACGATTGCATTATATCGCAAAATATTATAATTATATTAAATTTCAGGACCTGACATGAATCGAGGTGGATTCCCAGGTATGGGAGGAGGTCGCGGAGGCGGTGGAGGCGGTGGACGCGGTATGTCTGGCCCTGACCGTGGCTTTGGGGGTGGTAATGCTCGCGGAGGTGGAGGCGGCGGTGGAAACTTTGGAGGCGATCGCGGAGGCAACGGAGGCGGATATAATGGTAACCGCGGAGGACCTTACTCTGGTGGTGGCGGTGGAAATTACAATGGTAAATTTTGATTTATTGGTTATAGATACACGTTAATTTATATAAATTAAAATAGCAAATCTTTATCAAGCCATGTACTCAGATTTTACGAAATTTTATTAACAAAATTCATTACGTTCGATGTGGTTTTATATAGTTTCTTTTGATATTTGTGTAATTTAAATTATAATTTAAATTAAAGTATACTTTCTATTCATAATATTTAAATCGGTAAAATATTCTTTACGAATATGGAATTAAGGTCACGTTTCCGTGTAATTCGTTTCAAAAACTTCAATGAATCAAGACATGCAACTGTGAAACCAAATCTACGTTCGAGCGAAATTGAGATTACTGTGAATTTCATTATGCAAAATTAAAGTTTGTCGTCACGTGTCGACAAAAGAATATTAAAATATATTTTCCACACCTTGCTTAATGAACGCCAGCTTCACGCACAAAATTATATAATCTTTTGTTGAAGAAAATCGTGTACATGAAATTAAATTACTCGCTTCTACAAAATAGAAAAATGAACTAAATATAACAACGAATTTTTTGTAAATTCTCAATAACTAAGTACCCAGTATTAAAAAGAAAATATTTCTATTGATTAAGCAAATATCTGAATCGAACCTTGAACATGTAATTTTTTTTTGTTCGCAAAGCATAATAATTCGAGTCGTCATGCGAGCATAATTGGTCTAACCTCATTGGTTTGTAGGTAATGGTTGGGGAGGCGGTATGCAGGGTGGCGGTAACTCTGCGAACGGTCTCGGTGGTGGCGGAAACGCCAGTATGGGCAATGCACCCATGGGAGGTGGGAACAATGCGTCCAATCAGGGAGGCGGCGGCGGCGGCGGAAACGTGACGAGCACTCAGGTCACCATCCCGAAAGACGTAAGTGTATTTGAATTATCTATGGGTTCGATACCCCTTGATTTTTCTATATTTTACTATCGATCAAATTGCTGTATAACAGTAGTTTCAATATGTTACAATGTGTTAAATCATTTTTATTATACAGTCAAATTCAATTTGTAATAAGAAATAATTCTTGCATGCATAAACATAAATACTTTTCTAATAAACTTTTATTTTGTTTCTGTAGCTTGCAGGCGCTATAATCGGTAAGGGTGGTGCGCGAATCCGTAAGATCCGATCTGACAGTGGCGCAGGAATAACCATAGACCTACCCCTACCTGGTAGCAACGATCGCATTATAACTATCACCGGCATGCCCAATCAGATACAGATGGCTCAGTTCCTTTTGCAACAAAGGTAAATACGCAATCTGTCATATTACAATACTGCTTATTTCTATTCACAGTACTTCTCTTTATCATTGACGTTATTTCGCAAAGTGAAGTTCAATACTATTTTAGACGGTCTTTTGTGATCTTAGAAAAAAACTGCGTTTTCTTCACTGAAAGATCGTGTAATATTTACATAGATAGAGTGAACTACGTCAAAAGAAGTTTAGGCAAATTTGAAGGAGTGAACAGTAAAGGCTGATGTATTTCTATAAATAATTGTATTATATATTATATTCAACGTTATTTATATAAGTGAAAAAGATTTATATTTTTTTAAAATTCATTTGAGAACTCATTTTTAATTTTAATAAATTATAAATTATAAGGATTAAAGATATGCATCAATTAAGCATAAGCACGATACAAAAATCGTGCAGAATTAGCCTAGACAATTACTGGCGAACAGAACTTTAGTTTATTTACTACTTAGATCAATGTAGGTATAGTGTAAATAGTTTATAAAAATACATCATCAGCACCGTCTTTATTCCTAAAACATTATAATAAGAAACTACAACAATTTATATCAATAAACTTATCACACGTCTCATTAATCGTATTTTCGAAATATCCATAAAAATGCGTTCAATCAACAAACATTAAAATCATTTACATACTGCACGTTAAATTAATAGTATGAATGAAAATCTATGTGAAAATGTAATCATAATGAGTACATAAGAAAATTTATATATATACTTTAACATAAACTGCTTTTACTTAATACTACTGCAATAATAATATCGCTTTTGTTCGCATAAATAGTATATATAATGAATCGCAAAACATTAAATTTTATTATATGTGTACTAACTATAATATGTTAAAATGAAAGTCAAAGGCAATGCTACTTACAAGTATTCATCATTTAAGTATTAACAATTTATCTTTGGCAATTTGAACTTTGACTTCCGTTATATTTCAAGTTTACACTTGTACTAACATCTTAACGAGAAACTAACTGCCTGTACAAAAGCGCTTGCGAACGAAGAGAATGCAAGAGGAAAAAAATATATGTATACTTGGCTTGTCCTGGGGTTCATCGAAGTAACCGAAACAAAATAAAAACTGAGCATCGTTGTATGGAAGACTAGTGATTTTGTTGTTCTGCTTGTGATGTAACAAGGAATCACTAATCATCCTACAAAGTTGCTCGCTATCGTCACGCACACGCCTGCTACTAGTCCTGCTTGCCTCGGATAAACTAACATCGAGACCATCGATATTCGCCATTAATAAATGCTAATAACTAATTATAATGTATAAAACATGTGTCTAATATTGTTTAATTTTTATAGATTAGTTATCAGATTATATTTTGGTATATTCATATATCATTAAAGAAATTATTTTGTACTTGTACAAATTTTATTATTTTGTACCAATATCAAATACGTTCTATTCAATTATTTGTTGATAATATTACGAATTATAATGATGTTTCCAAATTTTTCGATTATATATGAATATTTAATGTTTATTATAAGTATCTTACCAAACTCAAAAAAACATTGAAATAAAAATAGAAATATAATGTTGTGCGATTAATAAGCACATATAATAATAGGTATACAATAATTGTAAAGAAAACGCAGCATTTTTTTACTTAGACCATTTTCAGTCATTAGTAGAAATAATAAATTTAAAAATTACATTATAAATGTTTTTCTAATCAAAATATTTTCAATAATTATTTTTCTTTTACAGTGTACATGAAAATGCCGAGACACCTTATTAAATATCTTCAAAGAGAATAAAAGGGGGGAGCCAAAGATACGTTTGTAATTTTTTTTTAAGAAAACTGTACCTTGGATTATAAACAAGCGTTAAAACTAATGAAAAAAAATGGAACAACAAAAAATGGATACCATATTGAGCAGCAAACCTGAGTGGATGCATTGGCATTATGTCGCACATGCGATGCTTTTCTGCATCGTGCGAATCGTCCTTCAAAGAAGATAAATGAGAAACAAAAAAAAATAAATAAATATTGAAAAAGGGAACATATTTTTTCAACGGCGACAGTAAATTGTACGATTTGTCATTCGTAGATCAAGTACGTTAAGGCTACAACCGTCAAACCTATCCCTTATATTTATTGCAGTTTGCTTTTTCATCTTATTCCGGTTCGTCCGATGCGAATGAGTGGTTTCAAAAATCTGCGCGTAAAGTTGCATAATCGAAATAACATTCGCTTTTATTTTTATTTGTGTATATTTGTTTTTACATATTACTAATGAGTAATAACTTAAAATTTTCGGGTTAAGTGTTGATTTTATTTTATTAGTAATGTATGAGGTTGGTATTCGTGAATAGATAGTCGATTTGACAAGAATCGAAGTAAAACTATGTAAATTGTAAATCCATTGGTGATTAGTTGTACGTTTAATTAATTTTTTACCCTCTTGTACATTGATCCTACGGAAAAAATCATACATAAAACGCTGTAAATACCACGAGCTATTAAAAATAAAAAATATATCCGCGCTTTTAACCAATGGATTTTGAAACCACTCGACTGTTTCAGCATCGCGCGGCTTCTTTTTCCTCACGCGAAATAGAAGACGCAACTAATAATTATATGCGCATGATGACACGAATCCGCTCTCGATACGTAAGTTTTACGGGATAACGATAGAGAATATACGAGAAGATGCTATTTCGAATGAAAGTACACCAAGACACCATTACTGCATATTTGTTTTATTTTGCGAGAGAGGAATTAAAAATTAAGAGAGTAGGAGAAAGAGAGCGTTGCTAGACAAATTTTTGTAAATAAGCAATAAAGCGACCCTTTCTTTCGTGTTTTACAAAACATTAATACTTTGACTGCTGACTGCACCTGCCTGTGCAGCTTCATTTATTATTACGATTTAATGATTATTAAATAACAAATAGTTAGCAGAGCATAACATTTCTCAGACTTTTAAAACGGGATATACCGTGACCACCTGTTTTACCGACGATATCGTTTTTCAAAGTTTTACGTGTTTTTTTTTGTTTCCCCTTTGAGTTCACATGCCAAATGTGAAATTGATAGATTCATTTTAAACTCATGAAGATAATATTATACATTTAATAAGTAAATGCTATAATATATATGTCAGTGGAACAGGAATGTACGGAGATCCCTTAATAAGCTAATAATACCAGAAAAATAAAAATCTTATTGTAGAGATATATTAGGAACGTTAGTACATTAAGTGGCGCTGATGAAAAAAAGAATAATAATAAAAAACTACAATTCCTAACAAGTTTAATGCGATGATGCACCGATCACGAATAGGATGTAAATTGTTCGTGTGAATGGTATCGACAAAAATCAATTGACGTAAATCCAATAGAAGAAAAATGAAAAGATATATAAAAGAAATATAGTTCAGCGTGTATAAGTCCTATTACACACCGTTTTAACGTGGCATTTACATGGTTATTATTATAATTTTTTTCTGTTTATTCCTCGCGACCGAAATAGAGGAAATTTAATTCTTCAATATCTTGCGAGTGTGCCCCTTTTATATATACATGATAATTATAAAGATACTTCGGATTTAAGCAGCGACTGCAAGTAAATAAGTTCTAAAAAGTAAATAAAACCCACTCCCTTTTCCCTCAAATAATCGTCATTATGTATCGTAAGCCTCCCTCCCCGGATTTAAACATTTCAGAAACACAGTCCATGATTTATCGAGCGACCTCAGGGCGAATGTAAGGGCATTTTTCCGTAAAATACCTAAGCGATAAAGTAATTTTAGTTCGTTTTCGTTTCCCTTCTTCCTTATTTACTTACGCCTGTCCCTTTTTATTAGTATTATCATTAGTAAACGGGAAAAAGGATATCTCGAGAGATCACTCACTCGCACTTGAGTAAAAAAAGAAAGAAAAATATTTTTCTTCATAAAAAATCATCGCCCGATTCAAGCATAATTATTTTTATACATTTTATTGCATTTGGCATCTCGACGGGCGATCACGAACCAAATATAGATCGAAAAGATAAAATATGAAAGATACTAACAAATAATGAATGAATTTTCGTTTTAATTACTCGACTATTTGTAATGTGTGATTGGAATACGACAAAAAGGGAGAATAAAATGTTAAAAGAATGTACAAGAAGAGAGTGCGTGAGTGCGCGAGACATTTATTATTGTATAAGAATATTTGCGGAAAAAGTATCAACAGCGCAAAGGGAGGGAGGATATCTTTTTTTAGGAAGATGGCTATAAAAAGATGAGTATTCTCTTGTAACACATTTGTGTAACATAAGATGTACCGTTTACAATTGATTTGTATTGAATACTTTTTATTTGTCAAATAAACTTAGTACAAACAATCCATGATCGTGAACATATTTATGTATAAACGGGATGTTAAACTCAATAAAAATGAAAAATTCCTGCTCTTACACTTTCTAATTAAAAGTGAAACAAAAATATATTCCAGTGATTGTCAATTATGTTTATTCATTCACTAAATTAATTATTTTTAATATTACGAAGAATAGTTTATAAATGAAAATTTTCTAACATTTAATTTAATAAGTAAATAACCAAACTTGAATAAATTTTTACAGAATCATAGATAATGTTTACACCGAGAGTAGTGTACTTGATTTGTTAAAAATGTATATATTTCTTTAATATTATAAAAAAATCTAAAAACGTTAAAAACGCAGGAAATTTTAATTTATTATTGGCCTTGACATTCCCTTAAATTGTTTATACTTGATCCTTACCTTTTACTTAATCCTTTCTCATTTTGAATTAAAATAATTATAATTTTGGAAAGAATTATTTTGAAGCAATAAGTAAATATAACTCTTGAAGTAATTAAAAACACACACATATATACACAATAATATATAAATTAAAAATGTATCTTATAAAATAAAGATTAAAATTAAAATAATAAAAAAAGAGATATTAAAATTGCCACGGACAATTTCTTATTGAGGTATTATTAGATGAATCGTTCTGTAAATTGTTGATCGTTGTAACTCTTATAGAATTATCTCGTCTTACTTCAAGTTTCTTATTTGTAAACAGAGTCTTCAAGGTAAGTAAAAATCTTGGATTCAGCAAGCAATACAGGACGAAATTTGCGGAGCATGAAATTGCATTTAGAAGAGTCGCTATTATTCGAAAGCTGGAAAGAATTTAAATCTTTATTTAACTTTAATTTAAAAAGAAGCTACGCACAGTACACTCGATCTTAAAAGTTTTATTGCAAGAATTGTTTTTTAAACTTACACTTCCATTACGTTTTTATCTACTTTCCGATAATTTCCACCATATAGAATCGATACTGCGCTTCTTCGAGATGCTAAATGTGTCGGTACTTCACCAATTAAAAATATGAACACTATACCAACCAAAGTTATGGTAAGTTTAGATTGGTCCTTAAAATTTCATGATTGATTATTAAGTACATTTTTTAAAATGTTACAATTATTTTTTTTATATACAAATATTTTTTTGTTATATTATAACTTACACATAAATATTTTCCTTCTCTCGAGAATTTACATTTTAATAGTAATTCTCTTTGTTTCATTGTCTTCCTGACGGAGAAAATCATGATCGCGTTACCAATCAGTAAGAATATTGCAGGTGCTAGTCCAAATGTTACGAGTTGTAACCAATTTAACACATCGTAGTAACTAAAAATTTGTTAAAAATGTGATAATAAAAAATTACAGATAAATATAAATTATAGAAAACTATCTGTGGGTGTTTATATAAAAAACTATATAATTAAATTCGAATAAAATTTTAATGCATTTTTACCATGTTCTTGTTAATTTACTGGCGATCACGTTTCCTTTATCATCGTGCTTGTAAATGAAGAAAAACGGGATATCTATAATATTTACCAAAAGAACAGAGATACCCATTAATCTTCTAGCCACTGATTTTCTACAGAATTTTGATTGGTAACATTTTACCGGACTAAAAATTAAGAACCAAAAAATATTAAATGTTATTTATTTATAAAAAAATAAAATATAAGTATAGATATTTAATTATTAAAACAAAATGATATTTTTCATACATGATGTATCAAAGTAAAATTATTTAAATGTTTAAAGAATAGATGTTATTTGCAATTTATTACACAAATAGAATAACTGTTTTCAATTTACATTAAGGGATTGTAATAATTAATTATTAATTTACCCAAGAACAATAATGAGTCGATCGATAGCGACACCAACAGCTGCCAATACAGCGATATTCGAGGAAATTGTACAAAGAGGTATGTGAAAGAATACGTCAAATTCGAGCCAGCCATGTTTTTTCCAAAATGCACCTCGTGCCAGTCCAGAGAAAAGCAGTAGAATGCACGTAATCAAATCGGCGGCCGCTAATACTAAATTACAAGTAATTTTACTTTTTCTAATTTCTCTTCTATCTCTCTAATTTATAGTTAAAAACAATAGAATTTTGTTTAATTTTATACTGAAATTTTAATTCAAATTTTTTTCAATATGAATTGAATATGGGATATATTTATCAGTTTAAAGTTACAAAGTTGTAAGCTTTTTTTAATTAATTCATAGATTTACCAGTCAAATAAGTGTACGTTGATTCTTTCAAAGATTTTGCAGTAAGAACCAGGAGGATAACTACATTACCAATTATTCCGAGTGTACAAATAATTGGTATAATCATACTGTAGATGACGAGACCCCAAGTCGTCGGCTCGTTCACCCAGACGTTATTTTCACTCAATACTTTAATCTCGTCCGTAAAGTTGTCCTCCGTATAAAAAAGACTATAAAATTAAGAGTATATTTTGCAATTAGTTAATCTCATTAATTATATTCAAAATTTAGTTATATCTTAAACTTAATTGTTTAAATAATTTTTAAGTCTCTAAATTTTGAAAAATGAATATATTTAAATCCATAATGAAGAAAAACGTAAATAATCTCACCGATATTTAGCAGTATTCGGCATATTTAAAATCTCACTTATAGGTTCTGCATAATAATAAAACACTTTTGATGTAAATATATGCTAGAGAAACCAATGAATCGTATAGTATGACGCAAGCAATAATAACATTAGCCGGAAACGAACAGACTGTAAATGAGATTCGACTGATATAACAGAATGTTGTCGAGAATTATTTTTTTTACGGATACCGATGGTATTGTCTAAAGGATTGAGATAGGTGACTGATAAACGTACATGTAAATACAAGGTATACGCAATCGATTAATACTCGACAAAGAAAAACCCCTGTACGTTTCAACTTTTCTTTTATTATTAAAACTTTTTAAACTAAATTCAACTATAATATATTTTTACAGTTTACAATTATTATTAACATTTTATTTTCGATATTATAATATTCGTTATAATTATTACGTTATAAAAAACTGTTATGAATTATAGATCTAAATCCTAATACACAAAGTTAAAAAAAAAATTTAGTATCGATTAATTTAATCGAAAAAATCTTTGAAAATGTTATTTTTCTAATAACATAATGTGCAATAATTAAAATATTTGTTCGTAACAATAATATTGAATTTTCAATATTTAGGTGGTAGAATGTCAGGCATTTGAATTTCGTAAACTGGTTTCCCATCTTCGGTAATCCAAACACTTCCATTTTGGGCGCATCTGATTACGTATACTAATGCATGGGCAACGCTTTCAGCTCTGAAATTATTTTTTTGTTAATCATTATGAAAAAAAATAGAGATAAGTATCAGTAAGTCGACTGTAGCGCGTTCACCTTTGCGGACGAATTTCTTTCATAACTTCTGCAAGCTCATCGGGCCTTGGTACATATTCTTTGCTCTTCAAATTTTCTAATGCAGGTGATTCTGTCAATCCTGGACAAAGCACTACTATACGAACTCCCGTTCTTTGAAAATGGTAAGGTTGCTGTTAAAGGAAAATAATCGATATTTTAAATGATACAAAATTGGTGAATTATATAACGATACGTATACGAACCGAAAATGATCGACTTAACGCAATGACAGCATGACTCGTAGCTGAATAAATTGGAAGTTGAGGAAATCCTTCGAGTCCTAAAACTGATGCTACGTTTACCATGACACCACCTTTACCGCCAGTATCTTTACCCATTTGTTGTACACCCATCATATTCGCATGAAACACTGCCGTCTGTCAATTAAAATTACAATTTTTTTTTAATTTATTACAATCGAAATTCATTGCCTTTTTATCGAAAAAAATACTGCGAATAATAATTTTTTCCTTATAAGATTTATACATTTTTTTATTAAAATTTTGTACTTGAATCAAGGTAAGAAAATTAGAATTGAATAAAAAATATTTCTTATATACACATATATTTTACATTATTAAAGTATCATCATGTTTTTAAACATCAAGGTCAATATTGAAACCCCACACGAACAAACTGATAAAATAACGCACTAAAACTTACAACGTTCGTTTCGATCGCTTTGTGTATGTTCACTTCGTCTATCGTCGCTGCGTTGTTTACGATAATATCCAATCCACCGAGCAAAGTAACAGCTTGTTTGAATTGCACTAAAGTAATAATAATAACAATAATACATAAATGAACAATTTTTTGAACTTATTATTAATACGTAAATTTGCAACCTACTATCAAATTCAGGTGCTTTGGTAATATCACAGCTCAAAAATGTCGCCCTATTACGACCGAACTCTTCATTGAGTTTGTCTGCTTCGGATTTTCCAAGGGTTTCGTTCATATCAATCATCAAAACTCGCTATAAATATTAAAATTGGTAATAGTTTTTTTTTATTAAATGTTACCAATTGAAAGAGTTACAAAAAAAATAATATCGTTATAAATGTCTAATAAAGAAAACAAATATTTAAATTACCGCAACGCCATTCCGTAAAAGTTCCTTACTAAACGACATACCCAAGCCATTAGTAGCACCAATGACTATTGCTTTTTTATCCTTGATTTGCATTATTGAAAATATTTGATCTCACTTGCACTGAAATTAAACAACTACTACACTGTAAAGGAAACTGCTAAACATTTCTCTTGCAAGAATGTCAGTTGTAACGACTATCCGATAATGAACGATTTCTTTCGTCTGTTTACGTTCCCTTACACTTTGACCCGGATGATTTTATCAATGTTGCACTTGCGCTCGTTTATAAGAGTGGGATCGGCTCTGTTTTTTTCTTTCTTTTTTTGATAAGGACACTTCATTTTTCTCGAAAACCAGTACCGTTTTTCTAACTTTATAAGCATTTGATGACATTTTCTTATTGTGATACTTAATTTATCATTTTTCTATTTCGTTAATTAAATTACAAACATGTTTAAATGTTACATTCTTTTTTATTAATGAAAATGTGTATTACAAAATTTGTACTATTGACTTGACATTGCCTTCGAAAATAATGGAAAAATTCATTGACATCGTTGAGTAATGAAATATTTCATCGAAAAATGTATAATTTTACTAGTTACAAAGTATTGAGTGAAGTTAGATTGATTGTGGAATACATTTAATTTTTCAAAAGGGCAAATATACTATTCTAAATTTAATCATCCTAAATTATTTTTCTTTTCAGTAAAAAAACTATATATCAATCTATGTATTTAATGGTACAAAAATCACAGATAATTTTTTAATAACAAACGTATAACTTTGCCCTTTCAATTACAATAATTGTACAATTATATTAATCTACCTATGTGACAGTCTATATTAATTTTTATCATTACAAATTGAATAATTACAAATATTATTAAACTAGTTAAGTAAATATTTCTAAGGCAATTGTTAATTTTACATTATTAATTTATTAGGTAAATAAGTATTTAGAAAACTCAAAGTTTTCTTGTCACATAGGCTCTCAAATTGGTTTATGTTTCTCTCTTGTTGATGGAATTTGAGAGAAATTACCCTTTTATAAACGTTAAGGATGGTATACGAATAATGAGGGTCAATAATTAACATAGTAGAATAAATTGTTGAAAATTTCTTAGGACTTACAAGCTTATTGTTATTTAATAATAGTAATTGTTTATGCTTTCAAGAAATTAATGTTTTGAATAACCATTGTAAATAATATTAAACTTTTTAATTGATAAATTATAGTATTAATATTTTTAATTTAAAGTAATTATGGAATACTAGTTTACTATATAACTATGAGTAATAATACTTGAATAAAATTATTTAACAATCTTAATAAAAAATTATAAATTAAAGTTGTAGTTTTATAGAAAAAATTTCAAGAAAATCTTCAACAATCTTCTACTACATACTATTATTTAATTAAATTGATTAACTTCAACAAAAAGATTAGGAAATCGATAATCAAAGAAATAAATTTCAGTACCTAATTAACTCATCCAACAAGAATTACTTATCTGAATAAATTTACTAATCATTTTGTTGTAGTAACAAAGCATATTTTTTTTATTTATTACGCTTGATAATTGGAGGTATTAATATTTAAGTATATTTTTTATTTTAATGATTGCACAGCAGCATCAATATTAAACATTTAACGTTAATGTTATCGTTTAAATAGATTTTTTATCGTTTTATTATTTTTTTTTAGATTTTACATTATTTTTTAAATTTTTTGATTATCAGCGTAATATTTTTAACATTATTGATTATTTACAAAAAATAATTATTTATAGAAATGGTTAATTATAAAAATGATAAATTTGAGTCAATTTAACGCTGCTTTTAAAATTCATTATTAATTAATTATGTAGCTACTAATATAATTACTTGCATAATTTGTACATTTAGGGACCTAATATGAATTTTTTTGTTTATTTTTTAATATTTTAATTTTTGTTTACAAAAACATTTATTATTTTTAAATTTTTTTCTTTTTTTGATTCAATTTTTTTAGAAAGTAAATTAATTTTAAGTCAAAGTTTATATATACATTCAACTATACATTATAGCAAAGATATAATGTTAAGATCAAATTTTCAAGCCCGATATATTTAAGGTATGCTATAATTTTTTTTAGATTTTGCATATTCAGTTTGAATGTTGTTGTGAAATTATCAAACATTATAATTCACCTATAGCCAAGTTATATTAACCGCTTAATCCGAAAATTCATTCTGCTTTTTTAACCGGTGCTTCTCTTACATTTTTCTCTTATATTTTTCAGTATCTAATTAAATATCTTGTATATCGCGTTTATAGTCAACGGTTTCTGACAAAATTAATGTAAATATTGCATTATTGCACATTCCACGTATACAATTAGATTAAATAAATTATTCAATCGATTTTACAATGATAATTTAGTAGTTTCCTTGCGTGCAAAATAATTGTTCGATTTATAAATAAGAAATTTTTTGCCAAGTTTCCTACAAAGAAACTATGTACATTTTACCTGAAGAAATTAACACGTTACGAGTGCTAATTTTTTTTCTTATTTTTAAATAAAGTAATTATTTTCTCTAGAGATGATTGATAACACGAATAAATATATAACAAAATAAACTTCCGAGTGAAAAAATACACCGTAGTTTTTTAATAATTATGTACTATCGGACTATCTCTTCGTTTCTGATATTAGTTTAGCTTTCTTATTATTTAGGTAAATTATTCGATTACGCTTTTTTTTTTAAGAAAGCACTTTTTGATATAGTATATAAAAATAAATAATTAATTTTTATCTACACTACGATCGGCGAGACCATATTCGTATGCTTAAAAGATGTATAAGTCTCGAATAAATTAATTATCTTTTCGAGTCTAAGAATAATAGTGTACATGTAATATATAACAAAATACAACTTCCACACGTGGAAAATGTTCAGTAATCCTCAATAATCGTATCGTAATATCGAACTATCTTTTACTTCTTATGCTTATTAGTTTTACTATATTTTATATTTCTTAGACTACCTTTTACTAGAAAAAGTTCTCGATCTAAATTTCTCTAAAATAAATAATCGCTATCTATACATTCTACATTCGCTTAAGTCGTGTTCTTGTATATAAAAACTACTCAATCACAGATTGTTCTCCAACTTTGTGAAGATACTGTTAAGATTGTTACTTTTATGTAGTTTCTGGTACGTTTGTTTGAAATATCTTTGATCATTTGAAACACTGCTGGATCGTAAACGGATCTCGCTGTGTTGGTGAAATCAAAGGGTTCTGAAAGAAAAAAATGTATTTATTTGGCCTTAAAAAATTAGATTTGATAATAAAAAGTATTACCTTCTACACACAAATATTTCCATTGATGCGGATCATTTTTAGCAGCTCGTACAAACCTGCATGTTTCGATAGGAATTTTTCCCGCTACACGTACTGATATTGCGAACTGATCATAACTGTAATAATTTATCGTAATAATTGTTTCTTAAGTTTCTGTCCTATTTAGCTTATTGAAAAAAGCCTTTAGACTTAATTTTAGACTTATGTATACTTACTCAAAAGAATTGTAATACTTGAAAAAATCTATTAAGAGTTCTCCTAGCGTCTGCGTGTTCCGAGGATGTAATGCTGTATTTGGTATGTTCAATTCTTCATGAATATCAATACTGTGAATGTCTGAATGAGGATGGAACTTGCCCTTGAAAAGAGTATGTAGGCAAGGTAATACAGCAGGAGTGACTCCACCTAAAATATTTAACGAAAAAATACTTTTAATAATAAAAATGACTTGTTAACGCCGTATAAATGAAATAAAATAATGAAACGTAATTACATTGCAGAAAGTGTATAACCATTAAAACCAAAGAATAACTGGATATCGTCATATGTCTTGCATTGTTGATGTTTTGACATTGAGCCCACATTTTTACTACCAAAACCAAAGGTCGTACTCTCCAATCAACTATAAATAATTGATAAATGTACATAACATATATTTAATTAATGACATGAGCGATTTAAATTTCTGTAAGTAAATTTCTTACTTCGCGAATAACAATATAACAAATGTGTATTTCGAACACCTACAACATTGTTATAATTTAAATCGACATCTAAATTATAAACAGTATCTTGAATCTTTAAAATTGGAACTTTAGCTTGAATTAGTTCTAAGTTACTGATGAAATCTAAAATTATAAAAAATTGCTTAAATACAAAACTGATTAAGTCATTAAGAGTATAAACTATAATAGCTTACCACTTCTTTTAAGACAGGACATTATTTGACTTAAACGATAAATTGCTTCACTTCTTTGATCAATTGCTGCTGTGTCTCTTACAAAAAGGCACATATCAACATCACTAGCATTTGTTCCAAAACCATTTAACGTAGAACCTACCATAAATAACCCATATTGAGGAAATCTTACCTAAATGACAATATTAAATACATTGAGAATATTTGTTTAATTTATAAAATAAATTTTACTATAAAGTTTATTTTTACCTTTATATAAAAGAAAAGATACCTCCATAAATACATTTTGTGACAAAATGTGCTTTGAGCTAGTTGATTTTGCTCAAACTTTTCCCATATAGCCTTTGATAATTTGTCATAAATCGAACCTGTTAGTAAAGAACTTGGTCTTTGTTTCACTTGGATAAGATATGACTTTTCAAGAAATCTATCTGCTGGACTATAATGGTATTTTGGATACACATTTACTTCTGACAGAATTGCTCCTGTGAATTTTTTTCCTCTTTGTGGTCTTTGTGATGTTGGACTATTTCTTGCTACATAATAGTATTATAATATTATATTTATGTATTTAAAAAAAAAAATTATTTTATATTGAAAATTACTTGTAGGATATTTCCTTCTATTTTGATGGTTTTGAATTAAAGTATTTGGAGCCATTTCAATAAATTCACTAGACTGTCGCTGTTCTTGATATAAATTGCCAGTTGATAAACTTGTAACCAAGTTCCCTCTATTATTATTAATATTTTGTCTATTATTCCTGTTTCTGAAAAGTATACAAAGATTTTTAATTCATTGTGAAAGAAACAATATTTAACTTTGTTGAATTATATTAAAAGGCATGTACTTATAACTTAAGTCGGATACAGATACAGAATGTAAAGAGTCTCGCTCATCTGAACTTTCTGTATGACTACCACCTTTATGATGCTTATTAGGTGTAGGTGATCGAGAACTGATTCCACTATCACTACTGTTACACGAATCTCGAAGTAAAGATAAGTCTTGATATGAATGTCTTTTGCCAAGTTTGTTATTATTCCAAGTATTCTTTTTTATAGATCCAGTACTTAATGGCCTATAATTCAACCTTGGCTGTACTGGAGTTAAGGATAAACCATTTGAGATATTTATTCTTTGTGGAGTTGAAGGGGCATTATTTGGTGAATTTATTCTATGTGACCAATTTGTATTATTCCCATCAACAGGTACACTATAATTTGCATTTTGTGTTTCCAAATTAAAACGATGTAAAAGTTCTAATGGAAAGGAACCATGCTGTAAATAAAAAGTATAAGAATTTGATTAATAAAATAAAACTAATAGTTTATAAATAATGGCATTACAAGAAAAATATTCAAAAATAATAATATTTATACCTGTGTTGTACGTTGTCTATAATGGTGTGAAGCATTACGATTTAAATGAATTAATTCTTGATGCATATTAGTTGGACTGCTTGTGTAAAATGCATGATTTTGTAGAGGAAGAAATTGTCCATTTGCTTGGTAAGTACCCACTACGTGAACCATTGCGTGAGGCGAAATATTAGGCTGATACATAGTCAAGCTTTAGTTTAAGCTTTTGGAAGTTATTAAACAAGGTAATATTTATTACTCCTTAGCCTACATTTAATGTTTTAAGTTCCAACTATTTAAATAAAAAAAAAAGAAGAAAAATTTGTTAAGCTTCTTAATTGTATAAAATTAATCCATTAATAAAAAATAATCATAAAATTGAACACAATATGCCAGAAAACAGATTTTGTATACACATTTATAAACTACTAGAAACATCAAAATAGAATAGAAATTTCTTGTTAAGTATTTATCGTATTAAATTTGTAACTAATATCATAGTTTATACTAAAATAAAAATTCTAATGTCCAATATAATGATGATCATATAAGAATGACAATTTGCACAACAGTTTCAAAATATTAAGAGAAGGTAATCAAATTCCATACAATAGAAATGTATACCCTGCATCATAAATTATTATACATCAAACGAACGATTAATGAAATATTTATCAGTAATTGTACAAAAGTTATTGATGCTAAATTGAGGTTACCCGTTAGACGCAACAAGTGTAGTGAAAAATGTAAATAAAAGTAATAAATAATTTATGAGAGAAAATAAACGTACAACGTAATTTCCAAATAATAACAATTACCTCGATTTGTGACAGTATTAAATAGTAGTCGCCATGGTTCAAACAAATCGCAGCTTCCCCACAAACCCTTAACGCTTAATCAATTCTGTGATTTCATGACGGACTATCTCGCTACAATTCTATATTATTCTCCCGCTTCGACGATTAAGTGTACGAGAATGTAAACATGCGACGACGACGCTTGCGAGGCAATCACCTTGTTCTACGAATGATAGGTAAAAAAAAAACTATACTTATAGTGATATATCCTTCTTAGTCGAATACGCGATACGGATGAAAATATGCCGTTTGATAATCCGTCTTTTGAAATTAAATTTTTGAATTTTTCGGTACTCTGACGTATCGTGACGGTTAATTACGTCAATTTTCCAGGTTGAAGGATGTTATGCGTTTATCATTTCTTTTATTAATCGATTTTTATTTACTTTTTTAATTTTTTAAGTTTATAAAGCGTTTTGATACTATTCAAATCTCTATATTTTCTTTCATTAAATAAAATAGATATTTTATGACAGGTAACTCATGTTATTTAAACTATTATTGACGATACAGCGCTGTGTGTGTGTGTGACTGGTGTAATGCTCTCTGTTGGTATTACTGTCACAATAGAGGTGTAGAGCTGTATGTGATATATATGTGCCACCATGGCTTTTACACTTTGGACCCTTTTTGAAGCAACTTTATTAGTATTAAACGCAGCATGCGTATTGCACGAAGATAGATTTCTTAAAAAATGTAAGTAGAGCCTCCTATAATTTGTATAGTTTTTGTATCTATTACTTTTTTTATGGAAGAAAGTTTATGAAACATGTGAATTGGAGGTTATGTTGTTGTTATTATTTTATGAATGTTTCTACTTTGTCGATTTCAATTATATATATTGTTATTTAAATTAACATTGATTGGTAGATATAAAACAATTTTTATCTTTTAATGATTATAAGTGTTACAAATGAAATCTGGTATTCAATCATTGAGATTCAGATTATCATCTTTATTTGCATGTTTAATTATTGCAGAAATTGAAAGTACATTTGTAGTTTTACATTGTTAATGCTTTTGGCACTATGTTACTGCATAACAGATAACATATATTTTAATAATAATTGATTTAATAATAAATTACAGATGGATGGGGGGCAAATCAAAATATTCAAGGTTTTGGAGAACCACCTACTGCTAAGTCGCAAATATTGAATTTACTTCAATCGATTCGTACCGTTGTTAGAAGTAAGTATTGTATATTAATTTTATTATTTACTTACATTGCAAATTCATAATTTACATTTGTTTTTTGTTTCAGTTCCACTGATATTTTTTAATATAATAACAATAATTATAAAATTACTTCTTGGATGAACCAATACCATTCCACTAATGTACATAAATTTACAATGGTTAAACCAATGGCGAAGGGTGTCAAGCTCAATTCCTAAGAAATATTTAT
This sequence comes from Theocolax elegans, assembly GCA_026168455.1. Classification (NCBI taxonomy): domain Eukaryota; kingdom Metazoa; phylum Arthropoda; class Insecta; order Hymenoptera; family Cerocephalidae; genus Theocolax; species Theocolax elegans. The sequence goes on along the minus strand of CM047427.1, from coordinate 76,297,607 downwards.
TTATTTTTACAATATTGTAAAGAAGAAATAAATTATTATTACCTTTAAATTGATATTGCTAGTTAAATTTTTATTTTGAAATTTTTTAACCGTATATTTTTGAAAATATACTTAATATAAATAATTTTGTATGATTTTCTAATACATAAATACTGTACTATTTTTTTTGTGGAAACTTTTAATATTTATAATTAATAAAATCAATTCTATATAAAATTCTAAAAAAAATTCAATTCTATATAATTTTAAAAGTAAATATATTTTAAAAAACTAACTTACTACGTTTTTCTGACATAAAATTTCCAATAAATTTAAAACAGAAATTTAAAAAGTCTTTTTGCAATCTTTGATTACATTTGGGAATGACTAATTTACTCTTAATACAAAATAATTATTAATATTCACGGTGAACATTATTTTTTTTAATATTCATATCGAAAGGTTATGCAATAATAAAGTACTAAAACTTATGAATTATAAATTTAAATCATCGTTCTCGTCATCATGAGTAAATCTAGTTAAATTAACGCTAATTAACCGATAGTAAAAACGTCGCAAGAATCCGCTCGAGTCTGTATCTTTTCTTGTTTCGCACGGGTTCAAAGCAGAGCGCTTTATATATATGTATATATTGCAAAATTGACTGGTGGTATAGTCTCACGCTCGCTAAAATCGACTTTCCCTACAGCGAGCTTTCAGTCTGTTATATACGGATGAGCTAGCGATATATAAAGACTGAGATGAGAGATGTTATCAACGTATATTTTATGTGAACCCGCAATCTGTTATATACAACTGCATTTCCTGCGTTGATGTATATATGAGTTATTCTTCTTCCGATTAAGATATTTCACTCGAATCACAATTTTTTATTGTCTTTTATAACTTTTCATATTTTTATGGTTCTATTTATGTAGACGTTTTCGTACACTTTCTTTGAGGATGCAATATCGTTCATAAGTCGGATCTAAATTATAGGGATCTACCATTGTCGAATTAATAAGTGTATTAAAAGATTAAATTGAAATTTTAAAAATGTGCAATTAAAAGTTGAAACGCAGGGAAGACAATGATGATGTTATGTTTGTAGATACATATTTTTTATAATTAAAACAATACTTTCTCGGTAACTTTGTCGGACGAAAATAGACACCAATTATTGATCCAAAAATAATATTCAAATTATTAACGTGAAATTCTTAAAAATTATTAAAAATTAAAAGGTCTAAAAAAAAAAATTAAAAACATATATATTTCCATTTTACATTAAAAAATGCCAAACTCCGGGGCTCGACGCCTTCTCAAGTTTCAGAATAAATAGTAATACTCATTTAGTTGTGATATAATTTTTAGTTTATACTTCCTAAATATTTTAATGAAAACATCTTATGTATATAATAACTTCCTTCAAAATAATAAAGTTTAACTGATTTAAATTTCTAGTATTTATAGGTAAAAGTCGTACTTATTACTATATCAAAGGATACCTCAGCCGTATCTTTTAGTATAAATATAAATTTATCCAATAAATGTAAACATATTAATGCTGCGAATGTACATACAAGTGTAGATATTTTATACATCTAAATTTACCAAAACCATTATATACATGCTTAGGTAAAATAATATTATCAATAATAACGGCACATATATGATTCATAAATTATCATAAAACAAATGATAAAAATATTATAATAAAAAAATAATTATTATTTATTATCATTTCCGATGTAATAAAGAAAAAAAAAATCAATTCTTTTGAATTCACATATACCTTTTTAACTTTCTAATGATATTTGTTTCATGTGTACATATATATATGTTTATACACAGATGGGATAATATTCACTTGGTTTCTACTTTCTGGAATGACGATATAGGAAAAAAATATATATATAAATAAGCTTTGTCTTGAAATAATTTATCATTAATTTAATTACATAACATTAAATTGTATACGCATTATTGAAGTGTTTATATATATACTGCCACTCAGAAATAAAAAAAAAAGTTAGTTTAAAAAAATGAATATTATTTCAATTAGAAAACTTTCTATTATATATATATCAGTTAAGTCATCAGAATTCATAGATAATGATTTAATTTGTACATATAATGCAATCCCGACATTAATTTCATTTTGCTTTAGTTCCACACACGCACACGCAAACTCTGCACTATCACACGTATAGACGAACATCATTAATTGCTCAACTTTCCTATATGCCGCGACTCGGTGAATAAAATCCACGTGTTCTTTGTTTTGATGGTTAATAAACGAAAGTAATATGCAATTAACTATATACCAAAAATTTAGATTCAGTTTCATTAGTTTATATAATACCGGGTTATACTGTGCTTATACACTTGCATAAAAAAAAAATAACTCTACGAAAAGTAAATATATATATATTATGTAAGATTATGCTAATAAGCGATTAGCGTCGAGAAGAAAAGTTTATAAAATCGTGTAAATATATGCGGGCACATCGCTGTATAGCGAAGATTTTTTTGTTCGTTTGGAAAATTTATGGATGTCGTCGTTGTTTTAATTAATCATGAAAGAGTATATACTTATACGTATAGATTTTTTTCTTTTTCATTAAATTTTATTAACTAACGTCCAAGTGGAGAATTTGAGTTTTGTTTCTATGGACATTAAACGATCAGTTATTAATTATCTGCAAACATTTATTATATGGAAGGAGAATGTAAAGTATATAAAGGTTTATAGTTTACAATGAGCGCGCGCGTATTTAAAAGTCGAAGAAAAACATTTTTAATTATAATTTATGATAATTTTTTACGGGTAATTTTTAATTATCAGATACTTGAGTTTACGTACCAACAGGTTTTGCATCTACTATTTAATTTTTTTTTGCAAATGTCGAATGTTGCTACATTCTTCCCGTGTATAAAATTCGGAAAAAAAAAAGAAAAAATAGTTCGATATATACGCGGTGCGCGTGGATTATTCAATCGATTAAATCGATGAAATGTATATGCGATTGAATCGATAATCGTGAAACGGTGAAGTTAAATATCGCATCTTATACTACTTCCTCGGATCTCTTTATCTCCGAAACGAAAATCAGTTTACTTTCGAATCTTGACCATTCGCCTCCGAGGCGTTGTTTGCGCAATCCTTCCGCAGATGCAAAGAGAAAGAGAGACGAAACGAGCCACGTCTCCGTGTTTTTTTTTTCCTTCTACGCAGCGAGGATCGGAGGAGAATTTGCGTCATGTCCAGGGAGCGAAGCTCTCGCGCGAACTCTCGAGCCCCGGGGGCACCAAGAGAGCATTGGCTCTCTCGTCGAGTGAAAGGATATAGGTACACGTTGAGAGAAAGGCGCCCGGGAGCGATTGTGTATACCAAAAAATCGACTCGCGATTCCCCCCTTCCCTTATATATATATATATGTATATATACCTGCGCGCGCGTGTCTGTGTATATATGTGTGTGTGTGGTTATACATACATATATGGATTCGTACACACATGCATGGATCGAAGAAGAAGTAGAAGAAGATCTTGCGATGGTAGGCAATAAATCAACATTGCTTTGGAGCAGAGAAATTTTTTAGCCGCCGGGGTTACGTCTTCGAGACGATAACGGGGGGGAAAATGAGACACACACACGGCGAAAGAGAAAACCGCGAGATTTATTGGGATGCGTTCGAGAGACGTTTGAATATATTAATGCGGGGTCAGGATCTGATAACCGAGAGAAAAAAAAAAGGAAAAGTTGGATGTTGCGCGATCTTGTGGTTGGGATGAATCATTGCTGTGAGAGAACACGTAGATAAGAAATACTTATGTGCACATACATACACACACACACGCACACACGTTCAACCGCTAGTAAAAGTGGTGGGGAAGATGAGAAGAGTTCAATAATAGAGAAAGCATGGGGGGAGGAATAATAGGAAAAGGTTACGGCTCTACAAGTGAAATCGTCCGGAAGTACGACGAGGAAGAGGCATTTTCCCCCTTTTTTTTTTTTTACTCCTCTCTCTCTCTCACTATCTTTCCATTGTTAAAAGGATGTGACTTGAAATTAATGACTGGGTAATAAGTAACAAAGAAACTAAGGAAAAAATTTTTTTTTTAACGGTGGCGACGTTTTTTTATTTTTCTACAAAAAAAGCCTTTATACAAGTACAAAAAATGCGTGGTTAAGGACAATAGCATTATACAAAGGTAGAAAAAATAGTGTATTCTTGTATTTAGCGTGCGCGTGCAAAGATGTCTTGATGCGCCCGTGCTCTTCTTCCGTCCAATATCGATGTACTTCTACTACGTTTCGGGCTCGACCGATGGCGATATTCGAGGGTTCTCGTTGCGTGTATTGTGCACAATGTTTGGAACGAGACAAAAGCAGAGATTGCTCACGCGTCCTTGCACCCGCCCGTGTGTGTCTCTGTGTGTGTGTCGTGTAAGTGTGATTGGTGTGTACATTTTTCATATATTTACAACGCGCTCGAGCGCAATCACGTATATAATATTAATAATAATAATAATCCTCCCCCGTCTTCGTACTTCCTCCAGACTTCGTCCGTTATCATTGGCTTCGTTTGGCCGGCATCGTCGTATCTTCTCTGTCCGACGTGACGACCTTCTGCGACTGTATTATATATGTATCTATGTATACATGTAATTAAAAAAAAAAAAGTAACTTTCGTTGATCTTGTTGTTGCGAGTACTAGATCGATGATGTTTCAATTTGATGCTCCTTCATTACTTCCACGGCTTGCTTGATCTTGGATGTTGATGTAGCGAGATCGACCTCGGTACGAGACATTGTTTCACCGCGTCATTGTGTAACACCAAAACTTTTGTATTTCTTTGTTTTTTTTTTGTCATTTTTGTATCTTTTTCTTTTGTTTCCGAGTATGTTGAACAATGTACCCCGAGGTCATGGTGAAGCGCAACCATTGATTCCAGTTGACGAAAATCAAGGGTAACGAGCTTCCGAATTCGAGGACGTTATAATATATATAGAGTTGCGCGCGTTATATATCGATGTTGTTCTTGATCACTCGGCGGCACTTGCTCGAACTGTAGAAGATCGTAACCCTTGGGACGCGGTATGCGATATCTATTGTGAAAAAGACCCCCCTGGTAAAAATTGAGCGAAACACACAAATCGATGGTAATTGGCGACCCAACTTGGCGACTCATCATTGGGCACCAACGAAAATCGCCAAATTTTCACCAGGTGGACCCTCGATGGTCCTCTCGCGATATTAGAGGCTTAGAAAGGTGCGCCGTAGCTGCCGCTGGGCCTGCTTGGAGCTCCGTAGCTGGAGCTCGGTCCACTTGGGTATCCACCGCCGCTGGGTCCACTTGGGTAACCACCGCCGGATCCTTGGCTAACTTGGTGGAGCTGAGCAACCTCGATTCCTTGACGGATTCCCTCGAAATCGATTCCAACGACGCGGCCACCACCGAAGCTCGGAGCTCCGTAGCTGGAGCTTGGGGCTCCGTAGCTCGAGCTTGGGGCACCGTAGCTGGAACTGGGCGCACCGTAGCTGGAGCTAGGTCCGCTTGGGTAGCCACCACCGAAACCGCCACCGGACGATCCACTCGATGCCTCTTCTTTGATGATGATGGATTTCAGTTGCTCGAGGAGCTGGGGATCGACGTTGGCACCTTCGCTCGATTGGTAGCCACCCGATGACACTTGGGTGTACCCGCCACCGCCGCCGCCACCTCCGAAACCACCACCCCCGGAGTAGCCACCGCCGCCAGAGAAACCGCCTCCGAAGCTTGGCCTGTTGTAGTTGTAGCCGGATGGTGGCTCGGCTAGGGCGAACCCTGCCATTCCGACGATCATACACTGTTGGTTACAAAAGTCATTCGTTAATTTACTTTCTTTTTTTTTTTTTTCTTAATCGCAGCTAATTCCAAAGATTAGATCATCGCGGTGCTTGGCACGTGAAAGGATTTTCTTTTCAACTCGGTGACGGTCGTGTCGATTGAACCTGACGTGTACAATGATTGAATGATAAAGCCGTTTAAATTCCGTAAACTTAAGAGATTACGTATATATAAGTGCGAGTTTAAATTAATTTAATGACTGCGTATCGCGACGTTGATACGGAAGCTATCGGATAACCGGTGAATCTGTTGGAAAATGCTCGTTAGATCGGAAGTGAAAGTTACGAGTTACGCATTCGCTTAAAGATCTTAAACGTTTAACGCCATTTATCCAGGAAAAAAAAGTAAAGTATTACAAGTATGCATTCCAAACTTCCCATCTATACATTCTATACCCATTGATCCGACTCATTAAAATCGATGCCGATCGGTAATTTGAAAATTATACTGGTTTTTCACATTAAAAACACTGGTAATGAAACGAAATATATACATATTTTTTTCTTATAAACCATCGAGTCTTAAAAAATTATCACTGTCACTGAGTAAATTCGAATTCCGTAATTAATCAAACTATAGTTAAAGATTAAAAAACACGAAATTTGAAAAATATTAAATAGATAAATAATCACAAATAAACTGTTTCACTATGTTATAAATGCGCGCATGATCGCACTGATTTATCCAGTATTGTAGAAAAATAGAAAGGAAGATATTTAAAAAAAAGATGGTAGAAACTCCCGACGGTTAAGGTAAAGAATAAAAAGAACGAAAAAGGAAAGAAAAAGAACGAGAGTAAATTGCTTACCGCGATCAGAGGATTCATGTTGGCTTCTGCTGCGGTTGCCACTCTGCTCTGTGACTCCGTGGTAGGTGCACCCGGGTGTTTTATACCCCTAGACGGGCTAACCCATCAGTGGGGGCTCGGTTCTCGATTGTGGGGGGACTTTAGTGAGAGTAAAAGCTCTTCCTTCTCGCTCTTTTACCGATACACTTGGGTTCGCTCGCTCTCTCGGTCTTTCTCTTCTACTCCTCGAAAGTATTCGCTACCTCTCTTTTTGACGCGCGGAGAGCGTCTTCAACGTAAGATATATGTGAAACTCGTTGGGATATTCGGATATAACGTTGCAACATTTAGGTAAGACTCACGTGCTCTCGCGCGTCCTAGACCTAGACTCGATTATACGTGTATATATCTATTTTTTTTTTTCCTCTTATAACACACCACTGACTTTCGGGAGTTAGAGTCCTGTTGGTTGTATCACTTGGGAGGTTCCATCGTGTGGACGTTCTACCGTGCGGTCGTACTACACTTACTACTATATTTTTACGATTCGCGATTTTGTGATTGAATTTTATATTAATAACGTGTGCGTTTTGAGTGATCAATTTGTGATTTATTTACTAGATATACGTTTGTGCTATTTCTTTTTCATTTATTATCATTTCTCTTCGAACTGTAAGGTGTCGTTGCACTTTATTTTTGTAGGAATTTAATTTGTGTGTATAGAATTCTTATTTTGCTTTGGATGCATCAATTAATTAATAAATGCGGCTATATAATAAATATTAACGTTTTTTGCTATTTCTATGTGTGCGCTGCTCACTGGATGTAAACATTTTATCGTAATTAACAGATAGCCGTTAATTTACTTAGCATTTATTTAGACAATTTATTTGAAAGCTTGTAAATTTACAATACAAATAGAAAAGTGTAATTTTACGTAAGAGTTATTGTACACATTTGTTTTTACCTCGGGAGTAAAATTATTAATATGACAATACATTTGATACGCAAGACACATTTCCATTTTATATTTTTGTAATGAAATAGTAAATATTTATTTAATTAAGATATATTTTATTGACATTATGTAAAAAAATATTGTCAATGCTTCCGGTGTATACGAACTTGTAAAATAAAATTAAAAGTACGCGCAGCAGTACGGTGCACATACGCGCAACGAAATTAAACTGCTCAATTAAAAGGGAAATCAAATTGGAATCGATTAAATATAAATCCTACCAATCTAATACTTACCTTTGTATAGAACAAACCATGTATTATTCAACGAATAGAAATTCAAAATGACCACCATATTGATTTACAATCATCGATTAATCATCGTATTCATCCCAATCGTCGTTTACCCCTCGCGTGTAATTAACGAAAAGGTTGAATTTCTCCACCTGTCGTCATCTATACGAAAATGGTGTCGTCGAAGGAACTGAATAGAAGAAAAGAAAATAGGAGTGACCCCAGGAAAATTATACGCACGCATAATCTTGTAAAAATATTGCGCAAAGCGCATCGTCAACCTATATAGGGTTGTAAGTCCAATGTAACGTGGTTTCAAAATGACGCGCGTGCCGTAATCTATGCGCTTGCGCGCTGCATTCTCAATTACTATACATTGCTCGTCGCGTTGTCTTCAACTTTTCGATTATTCGAGAAGGTCGTTTTTACTTTCTTACGGATTACTTTGCGGACTTCTTTTTTTTTGTAGAAAACGCGGTTTAAAAGGAAATATTAATTAAATATACACTCATTATTATAAATTTGTAGCAAGGTATATATTTATTCTTTTCGTAGATACGAAAAATTTTTCAATACGTTCATTACTTACTAATATTTGCAATGTAAAACTGATAGAAGTTCAAGTCGTAAAACTTTGTTATAGCTTTCTGCGAATTTCAAGTATATACAACGTTGCGAAATGCCGCAACTAATAATTTCATTAAAATTTATACTATCTTACCCACTTATTAGAATAGTTTCTTAATTAAAGGTCATTAAAAAAATTGATACTACTTGTTTAGGAACCCAATAAAATCATCGAAAAAAAAAAAAATGTTACGCAGTGATTATACTTGTACATACAAACTGTATATAACCCTTCTCGTGTATATAATACATATTTACAAGACCGCGAGTAATAACACATTTTGTTTAATTCACATTCAATTACAAGTACTTGGTTCAATTTTTTTTCTTCACTAAACGTTATTACGGAATTCACTTCTAAACATTAACAGCCTATTTTTAATAGGTAATTAAAAAAAAAAAATAACACTGCGACCCACATTCCTGACATATAGACCCACTTTCATTTTTCAATTTGCAAATACTCAAATTCATCCATAAATTCAACAACTTTTACTAAAAATAATTTCCGAGAGATTTTTTTTTTAAATGTATTATTCGCATTAATTATCGCACTAATGTTATACCCCTAAATTTTATATCGACAGCGCAAATATCGCAATTTTATGATTACCTTACTCGTAAAAATTTCGATCGATACTTTGAAACATTAATTTACAATTATGCGTGTAATTGTTTACGGGGTAATAAAACCGTGAATATACATATAGGTATATACACCTTATATACGTATATATTGTTACAGTTGTACCTATAGATTGAAAATAATATTGAACGTGCATGAGTTACCCTATTGTGCTTGATAAAAAAAGTGACGCCTCCCCGTAGCATTAGATTTTGGTAAATAACATAATGTGAAAGTAATTTGCATTTCAAACGCGGGTTATGAATAATTAGTCGTATATTATGAAAGCCTTCGCTAGTGTTAAAATGATGTCCAAGATTTCTAATTGATACTATATGTATGATTTATTACACCTTTTTTTTTTGTTCCTCATCGATGTTTATTAAAGTGAAAGCTTTTATACCCATTGACGCGTATATGAATTATCTTCTCAAAATTTTGTTCCATTCTTCGCGTGAACAATGTTCAATAAGTTAATAAACATGCTAATTGATTAATGTTTACTTTGCTAATTAGTGTGTACGTTTTTTAAAATATAATTTATTGGAGAAACGATATTTATCTTATGCAAATATTTTTAACTATTACACTGACAATGATAATAGTTTATAGCGATCGAATGAGGTATGCGCAATTTATTTGTGTTTAAAAATTCTACAAGTGTTTCAACCCAAATTTCAGGTCGCTATTTGAATACGGTGCACTGGCGAATAAATTATTTAAAATTTTGCTAATAAATAAAATGGCATCGCGATTTCACCGAAAAAAACATATATCGATGTATAATATATATTAACGAATTAAAAGCGAATCAATTTACATTCCTTAAGCGTAACGATTTATAATAAACATGCACACCAAGATATACGTCAGGTATTAAATATGACATAAATCGATTTACGTCATCGTTCATTATTGACCAAGCAATAATTCGTTTCAAAGGATGCACATAAACTTTGGAAAATGTAGATTCTATCTTGTTGGTTGTTCGATGTATCTGTATCTATTGAGTGAAAGGGGGTCCTACCATCGTAAAATCCTTCCGGAATCGTTGGCTTGGCTCTTCCTCCGTTCCAATGCCGCTTATGCACACAGTTACGTGGAATGGGTAAACGTTGAAGACGAAATATGCAGCTTTTTTTTTTTACTTCGTGTATCCTTAATCGTTTTTTCAAGTAATGAAATTGCAGCATTTTTATATGGTGAAATTTTTTTTTTTTAATATCGGATGGATATTTATGGTACAACTTTTTTTTCGTATTAAGTTGATGATAATGGAAAAAATATTTAATTTACAAACAGATTATTCGATAAATTATTAGAAAGTATTATACGTAGTTCAAGTAAAAGTATTTGTTTAGAGTGCCAAGAGATTTGTTTACAATATGATTATCAAATTTATTTTTAGATTCTATCATTAAAATCAAGCAGTTTAATATCTATATAATAATTATATGGTTTCGAAAACCCTGATATAAAAACATATACGTGGTACATCAAATCAAACTATCTATACCTTAATTTTATTTTTACTTTTGTAATATAAGTATATCAATTTTTCCAAAGTTCTGGAAAGCAATTTTCATAAGAAGCGGATGAACCGCACGTATACCGATTGCGACAGTATATATACGCATTCTCATTTGTGCGTTACGAAAAAAGGAGGAAAAAAATAGCCAGAATATTTTTTTCTTCTCGCGGTGAGTTAATTTATTGATGCTTGCGTGTCTTCAGGCTGGTGTGTCGCGGATACCAAGCGACATGGTTTCTTAACTTTATTGTACATAAACAATTGTAATGTTGTGTTTTGTAATGACCAGTTCCGAACGTTGGTACGATAATCTCTTATATGGAAAAATGTTTATTACTCGGGACTTTTTTTTTCCTTTGTCAAGTTTTTTTCAAAGAATGATTTTTAAAGATATGGACTCTGTCGCTATTGTATGAATCTAGATTGTGCATCGCGTTATTTTTTTTACACTGAATAAAGGAAGAGAATTCGAAGGAGTTTAATATGCAGAAGTAAACGTTAAATTAGTAAATATACACTAATTGTGCTATCCATATCGCATTCCCATTCAGTTTAACACGAAGCATTCAATTAATCTGTTTTCTTTTTTATTACAGTACCGAAATTAATGTAAAAAAAATCTCTTCCTCTTTAAATCAATCTTAAAACCGATCGCCGATTTCTCGTCTTTCATATGTATAAGTATATACGAATGAAAGCGAAATGAAGATTTTGGCCGCGGGGTAGTCGTAAAAAAGTCGCGGCCCATATTCGCCGAAGCGAAAAAGTATCCAAACGAAACTGCGAAAGCCGTATAATTGCCTGTGGCTCCTTAAATCTTGATTGACTATCTACATAGACTGTATACAGTCCCGTTTTCGCTTTCGACTGATTTTTTTCCTCATCGATAAAGATTCGTCTTTTACAAAACTATTTATATAAATAGATATGAATATTCTTTTTTTTTATAATTTTTTACGTTCTTATTTATCGGATTTTAAATATTTTTTATGCAATTAATGGATTACGTTGTCAACTAAACAATCTTTGCTCGGCTATAGTTTAATAGATTTAATGTATCTCAAAAATTATATTCACGTGTGCATTAGCAAACGAGAAATTGATCTGTAGTACTTAATTAAATGAATTCGGTGTGTATCACCAAGACAATTTTTTTTCACCAACTATCGTGTATATAATAATATATTCACGCTAGTCTCTGACTGATAAATGTGGAACATTCTCTAATTAAAACGCTCCTGTCAGGATCGATAACATTTTTTTTAACGACAACAAATCTGTTAAAAAGGATGCTGCACGCACACACGTAAATGGTCACAATCTTTATATAGTTATTAAGCTTTCATTTCCTAATGTGAATTTCGAAACTACAGAAAAAAAAGAAATTCTTGCGACACGATCGACATCATAGTGTGTAACCGATACGTCGAAAAAAGGAAGGTTGTGTTAGGTAAACAGAATATAATAACGTTAATCCGTATGGTTAGTGTATATATATAACTATATCATAGTGGAAAGTTTTCGGCTTAATTTAATAATAGGTGATACACGTGTTACTGTCAGATTATATTCAATTTGATGATTGTTTTAATACATACGTATTAATTTTGTGTTTCGGATTTAATTAATGCAGCTACACATCAGTTTATTTGCAATGATGTAGCGATTAAAGTTTTTTAAAACATGATACACAAAATCGACTACTCGGTCTGTAAACTTAATTTCTGATTTTGTAAAAAAATATTACACTTCAATAATTAAAATAAAATTTCGGAGTATACTTATTATAATAAATCTTTGTAATTCAACATTTAAATCTCACTTCTACCAATCGTAATCATGACACCATCAAATTTTCACGGTTTTTTTTTCTCGAAACGCGTTAAAGCAATTATATGCAATTATAATTAGAACTTTAATTATCGTAAATGTCGTGAATAATTTGGTAATAAATTAAAAGATATTTCTACACCTCTCTCTATAACCTAATTTTTGATCGGCGATAAACAGGTGCGAACAATTAATATCCCTAATCTTCTCATAAATGAAAATATATAAGAGAAAAAACATGTGTTTCACTTTTACGAGTCATATGCTTGATGATTTCGTTGGACCACGGCTGTATACGTTCGATTATACATTACGGGCTTGATGATTTACGACTGAATTAATATGCGCTACAATTCCTATATACCGAGGGAAGTCCGCATGTTAATTTATTCGTTCTATTCGATGAAAATCGTCGTTCGAGAAAGTAAGTAGCTCTTTAGTATTGCTACTGCATTTTATCGGATAAAACTATTATACTGAATTTAACTTTAACTTTTCGAAGAATTTTTTTTATAAATAAATCGCTCTTTACATTAAATATTATTTCAACAACCGTTGCTTGTTGATTACACTTGATAAGCGTAATATTACAATTTAATTTTCATAATCTGGAAATTTTCAAATTTACTTTCGATATTATATTTTTCCGCAACACGTTTAACATACAAATAATTACCAAATAATTATAAGATATACATTTTTATGTTAAATATTTTTATTTTGACAATACTTATACTTGCCGTGTTAACTCGTATCATTATCATTTGCTCACGTAATTTGTATATTTATCATAACTTCTTTTGTATTATAATTCATTTTCTATTATCGATTGCGACTAATTTTTGAATGACTCATTGGATTAAATTTTTTTAACCAACTGTCATCGTTCAGTGAGTTATCAAATTTACTTAATTGGATTCCATAATTTTTAAGCAATTTAACTTCATCTATTAGGATAAATATTAAATTTATTACATTATGTATGTAGTGAAACTAATGTTTGATGAATATATTTTGACTATTTCAAGACTGTACGGACTTCGTTGTAGCCAACGTCATCGAGCAAACAACACTTACGCGATCCTTTCAAGGATACGTCAATATTTTGTGAAAAAGAAAAGAATTACTAATTTTCTATTTACATAACACAATTTGTCACGTTTGTCAATTTCGCATCTTACTCAAAATATCGGTTTAAAATCAAAACAACGTGACCACTACGAATTGTACACAGAATTTATCAAAATATAAATAAAACATTTAACGGATAACAATCGAATAGTTTAAATGTCGAGGAACAGAAAAAAAAATAGTGCGTTACGTAAGAATAATCTCTATACGCTCATAATTCCTGTATCGTAAGGGGAGAAAAAAGGGGATTCACACTCACTATTACAAGAAGCCTCGAGGCTTAACTTTCCCCGGTGTCTTCGATGTTGCTCGACTGGTGCCGTTAATGCACTTATCTAAGTGTCTATACATACACGGGCTCTTGTACCATTCGTATAGTTATTTAGAAACGTTTTTTCTTCTTTCTTTCTATACCGATTTTTTTCATTTCCGTTCTTTGTTCTTATTGCGTTAAAATTGAATGTGACTTTGTCTACCCGTAAATATTGTATTTTATTTTACACGTTCGCATTTTTGTTGTCAATATAAGGAAATCTTGAATTTCTGAACGTGAGCATTAATCGCGTGGTAAATTCGAAAAGTGCCGTAGCATACCTAATTCCTGATCAGTATATCAATTATTGATCATTATGTTAATAGAAATAATATAACAATAAATAATTTTGGATATAAAAATATTTGGATAAATCTTATAAAATGACGGATTAAGTAAAAAATCAATGTATTATTTGGAATTTAATTAGATTTATCATTTATACTTTTTATGTGTATATAGGTTTGATCAGAAATTGGACTTAATAACTGATAACGAAATAGGTATACGTTGCGGTATTCGCAAAATTTCGTACTTGTAAAGTATTGACAGTCCAGCGCGTACTGTAACCCAGTAATTATAACACAATTCTCATTTCTACGTACACGAATAAAAAACAAAGTACCAAGCTTCTTCGATAGAATGGGATAAAAGTTTTATCTTATCAATTTACTCGAATTTATCGATAAAATTCGCTGTGAGAAATGCAAAAGAATAAACCAAGATAATGTTTGTTGAAATGTAGATCCATATAGACATAATGAGAGTATGTATATATATATATATATATATATATATATATATATATATATATGTGTGTGTGTGTGTGTGTGTGTGTGTGTGTGTGTGTGTGTGTGTGTGTTATCTATGTAAATATTTGGATAGAGCGAAAATGAAGTTTCCACTTGACGACTCCTAAGTACCCAATCAACGAGTCTAATAGAAAAAGCACACGTTACATTTCGCACTTATAATGCTCATTAACTGTAACGACTGTACTGCATAACCAGGCAATTCTAAACAATTGAACACATACGCAACGATTGAATTTATACAATGGAGGTATATATTCATGTAGATACGTATGCGTGTATGTGCACAGGTAGTTGCGGTAGCTCGTTCATTATACATTTGCCTCCGGTTACTTCAAACAAATCTTGACCGTAAAAGTGTCTTCCACGAGTCAATATGTACGTTGCGTTCTTCTCCGTATGCTAATTTGTTACTTACACTTTTCGTACGTACAAGCATACATGTGTGCGTGTGCGAACGTTTATTTTAAATTGGCTATATATTGAAGGCTGCGGCCTGCAGTCCTTCAAATTGATGGTCTTTTTGAAATATTACGCTTCTGTTGACTGAATTTTCGGTTACCCTTTTTTTAAAGATGCAGCTATAAAAACTTTAAAAAAACGTTTAAGTGTGTTTTAAAATAGAGAATTGATGTTTTTAGGTGTTTATTTATAATACACAATTTATCAATTGTACGAAATGTTACATTTTAATTTTTTTTATATATATGTACAATATATATATGTTTACATAATATTTAATTTTTTAAACTTTGTCTTTTATAAAAAAAATATGTACATACTTTGTATTAGCGATTCGAGGGCAAATATTATTTGTTTAATATTATAGATATAAAAACCCACTGAAAGTAAGAGATAATTCTCACTTAAGTAAAAAGCTAAGAACGATACAAAGAAAATTAATTTATCAACTGTTGTTTCCTGACGATATTGTCAAGTGTCGCCGAAAACGTTATCTTAATAGCAAAGTTTTATTTCACTCGAGCTCTTACCGATTGTGCCTCTCACACAACTATGGCATTTTGAAACTTTAATTACAGGAGACAATTTTATAAAACAACATTTTACTCACGACTAAGTGTAGTCGATTGTACGTCGCGCGAGAGTAAGATGTCAATAGCAATAATCAAGAACGTCACCGTATGAAACGTGTTAAAAACGTGTGTGCATGCGCGCCAAACAATGTAAACATTATCGATGATAAAGTTATGCAATTCTGAAATAAGTAAATACGCAGAAGATCACATATATTATACCTTTGAATATGCTAATTTTCACGGATGTGCACACTTGTACTATTTATGATTTTGACGTTTACATTAAACATTCAAATATTTTTCTATTTACGATACAATTCTATTCAGCGAAATTCCGCACGCGTCCAATTTAATAATGGATGTGGAAAAGAAAGTGAAATCCATCACTTGATAATTATAAACTTGTATAAAGATACTGTTTCTGTACACACAATAAAAACCTTTGTGTATATGAAGGAACATCCCTGTAAGTCAATGCGCAAATCAAATTCTAAAAATCCATCTTCTTTTTTTTTTAATGAAAAAAAAAGAGGCTTAATTATTTGCTAAAAAATGATTATCTCGCTTGAATCGCTGAAGGAGGTGGAGGAACAACAGAGGAGTGTTCGGCAATTACATACCCCCGTGAACCCACGTAGACAAACTCCGTAATGCACGGCTCTGACCGAGCAATCCCCCAATAAACGTCGACTTGCGTCAGACGCGGAAGCCTCCTCGATTCCGTCGGCCATCTCGCGCGATTACGCAAATTGCTTATGGGAAACGGAGCACCCAGGGCATACACATATATATATATATATACCTGTATACGCTTTACACGCTTGTGCAAGCGGGGACGATTTCTCGGTATTCCACGAGACAATCTCATCGTGCATACGGTTTCGATTGCGAGAGGGAACGTATACCGAGGATCCTAATGATCTTATGACTTGACCTGCGACCTACACTTTAACCCTTGAGCAATTCTACTCTCCTTTTTTTTCCATTTCCTTTTGCCTCCAAAGATTTATCTATGTAATTTTCCAATGAAAATTTTACATCGTGCCTTGATATGGCGATCTACGATTAGTTGAAGTTTAAGCTTTTCTCATTAGCTCGTACCTTAAACTATAACTGAAAGTGTGCATCCACTTATTTGGTAATTAACGATACATGCAATGTGTATTTCATTATTTTTATTCTATTTCATAATTTATCAAGTTTGTTGGTAATTAAGAGCTACGTTCTTACCATTTTTTGGCAAAATGTGCAGATGATATTTAAATACTTAATTCTATTTCTTCAAAGTTCAAATTGAATTCTTTTAATAATTCGTGCATTAGTAAATTTTAAGTTTTCTATCGATATTATAGCAACTGTTTTACCAAAATGATTTCAAGTTACAGGTAAAGCTATCTAATTACAAATTTTATTAGAAGTAAAAGTATGTTAGATCTAGATATTTGTTCATCGTATATAGCTTTACGGCCACGGAAACAAAATAAGCATGAATAATCATACTGCAATAAGAATATAGCCTTTAAATTCAATTTTCATAATTGATTTCGATAAATGTTATTGCACAATTTCTAGGTATAATAAGAATGCTCCATAATTGCGGAACGATAGATTGCAACTGGTGTAATCAAGAGATGCTCACTACAAATTGGTCATAATAGCAATTGCAAAATCCAACTTAATGATATTTTCAGGCAATTTTGGTTCTTAAATTGTTAATTTTGTTAAATAATACATTTTTCCAAATTTATAATTAAATAAAAAATATTTAGGCAACACAGTGATTTTGGTAGTAATGGTATCCATTATAACGGCTTTTTTTTAGATTAGATGAAAATTTTATACATTTAAATATAGCTATAATTCTAGTTTTCAAATTAGATGTATCGACGGTCTTTAAGGATTTAATTACCTTAATGATACTCGAATGAAGAAACACTTTAGTATTCGCATAATGTATATATCTAATTTAGATTAGAGTTATTACACTGATGACACTGTGATGTAATTTTTTAAATTAGATACATACGCATATATCCATTTAATGTAAATGAAACCCATCAGTGAAATTTTGGAGGTTGACAAATTGTGTAATTATATGAAATAATACAAAAGTAGCGGCGAACGAGTAAGAATCAAAGTTTAGCATAATATACAAATGACAAAAATTTGTCATTCGAGGAGGTTAAAAAAAAATGAATGAAATCATCAGTAATCTACACGTAATTTCAAAATTTGGATAATTTATCATTTAAATGGCTATTTATCTTATTTATATGTGTACCTGTTTTTTTTTCAATTTGATAAATATATAGACCTATAGCAGGAAAAAACGAGAATAAAAAAATAATGAAAGTAAAATAGTATGTCAACGATATCATAAGGTACATAAGAAGAATACAGAGAATTAAATGTAGGAAAATTTATTTGTAATGGGGAGATACAAGTAATGTCATAAAACCAGGTTAGTAGCGAGAAATTTCAAAGCGATATAACGCAGCCTCGCTGCAAAACATAAAATATACGCAGCAAGTATAAGAGTTGCTTCTTCGCGTACGTTCACTTTTGACTGATTAATTTGAGGATTTCCTTTTCGCGAATGTTGTTATATACGCGGAATGATTGACAATAAAAACAAAATAGATTGATTGCGTCCTAATTTCGTATAAGAATTGTTTAAGAAAGACACGTTTGCGAATAACAATTTTATTTTAACAATTATATTCTTCTATTTGATAATGATGAAATCGTATAATTTTAAGTACGAGTGCGTGTAGCACAGTATGAAATTAATTAAAAATGATCCAACGATTACGAAAAGTACATCATAATTTGTCGAGGAGAAATAATCTAATCTCACAGTCTGCAAAAATGAAAGCAGCAGCGAGTACTCACTCTTGGTAGTAAAACAATAGTATCGCCCAACAATCTCATTTTTATATATACGTTTCTTTAAATCTTGAGGATTCGCAGTGATTCTCGGATTAAATATGGCTTGGATAATATATAAAACACATCAGAAGTGAATTCTTGACAATAAATCTTATTCGTGTAATTGGCAGCGTATATACGAGAAACTTGGGTTTCTTCGGAAGGTAAGCGCTCGGAAGCGAAGCATCTTCCCTATCCTCTCTTGAGTACATAATTATCACCGCAGCATGTGAAAACCGGAGAAACGCTTCCGGTTAGTCACGCAAGCGCTCACAGGACACATTGAAAAGTCGTTGGTTGCTCTTGATCGGATACGCTTTTTGTTCTTTACTTGATGAATATTAATTTAATTAATACTATTTGAATTTTGTTATGTAACACTACCGAGTTTACTTTTCCTTTTTTTCGTAGCTTAATTAAGAATTTTCGGAAAAAAATTTAATTTGAGTATATATATATAATATTCGACTATAATTTGTTGTAGCATTCAGAGATATTTGTGCAATTCTGTAAAAAAAAAATTCTGTTTAAAAAAAAATTTGTATTTAATTGAGTTTGTTTGAAATATTTATATAATAAAATAAAAGTGTAAAAGATGATAACACCTATGATTATCTAAATAAACATTTAATACGAAGCTCCAAACTGAATCAAACGGTCGCGTCATATTCAAATTTATTAAAATACAAAGTGGCGATTAAGTGCCGTTTCTGATAAACTATTTAACTACATCCATAAATTAAAGCACTAATCGGCTTAATCTATTCATCAAACCAATGTATTAGAATTAAATCGAAATACTATAAACCGTCATCAATCGTAGGTAAAATGATAAATCAAATTTGGCGAAGTGTATAATTCTTGCAAAAAGAGGTAAGAAAAAAAAAGGAAGACGAAAACGAGAAAGTACTTTCGCGCGAAAAAAAAAGTATATCTATAATCGAGGCGCCAGACGTTTTTAGAAACTTGGTTCATTGCTGATGCGCCTATATATATATAGGTATATATATAGTTTTGTCTAATAAAAATTTGAAAGGCACGAAGCAGGTTTGAAGGCGAAAGGTCGAATTTGAGGTGAAAGGAGAAAGGGATTCTACACGACTGTCGGTCGAAAAATTTTTCGGGGAAAGAAGAAGAAGAAGATGAATAAGAAGAGAGTCAACCTTGCCTCAGGCTAATATTCTTCTTCGTTCTTTTTTCCGTTTTGAAAATTGCAAGCTGGTACATATATACATTTCAAAGCATTGGTTACGAATAATGGGCAATTAGTTGGATTCTTTTTGTGTTTCTTTTTTTTTTTTTATGATGACTGATCCGTACAGTGTATGTATATGTAGGTATTTATTCAACGAGTCTTTAATGCTTGCCTTTTTGAGGTTAATTTTCCATTTTGAAATTTTTTGTTCCGAACGACTTGAAGGTATATCTATATATTTTTTAAAATATAAATTCACTATACCTTTGCGAGAGTTAAATCATTTTAGCGTCATGTATACTTCTGGATAATAATAAAGTCTTATTTCAGATTTATGAGCAGTCACGTACGCGTAATTTCCATAATTATTTTTCGCAACGCCCTGGTGTGTAATGCGTGGCCTTTTTATAAAAAAATATTTTCACTCTTTCTGAATATAAGTATATTTCTTTTTTTTTTTTAACGAGGAGGAAGTTAATTTCAAGTGATTTAGACCGTTTACGAGGTCGGCATAGAATTTTTTTATTTTATCACGGGATCGTAAAATTAGGTCAAGATGGAAATTTTAGAATATGATAAATATTTGAAAAGGCGTTCTAACGTACACCGTAATAATTATATTTTTATTTATTTAGAAATAATTTCCTTATTTTTTAAAATTTGATTTTACTTTTTACATAATCAATATATATATATATATATACGTATAAGTAATTGATATACTATGTGACGTAACTGTATATATTGTATAAATATATATAATAAATTATTACAAGGAAATTTATTTATCGACTTGATATTTTTTTTCAAACTTAATAATCTTCCATAAAAACATATAACTTTAGACCTTGTAAATTGATTAGAAGTCAATAAGGGATTAAAACAAGTTACCTAACATGGGATTTACATAATATAGAAATTCATTTGAGAACATCAATTTCAACAATATAAGATGTGAAAAGTCGCGAGAAATTAAAATACATCCTAATCGAATTTTATTCCAAAAATATATTTGTTTAATTAAATTTATTATTATTAGTTTTTAAATATTAAAATTTATAAGGAAGTCTCTGTCTAGATTCAGGTGGAGATTTTTAAAAAATGAATAAAACGCATCAGTATTGTTACGTTCAAAGTAGACGAATTGTTTTCAATGAATTCCAGAACAGGCACTTGTAAAACATTGGAAAATGCAGGAGAACTCCTCATCGTTTTTCGCCGAGACGTACGTGACCTTATTCTGAATTTATGGGCTGGTTTTTTTTTTTTACGAGTCGCAACGCTTGGGCAATTGCTTAACAGCGCGTAATAACGTCTTGCCGCCGTCGTCGTCCACATTCTCACCTAATCTCGAAGATTGCACTCGATTTTCACATGAAACTTTCGATCTTTCTTTCTGGGTGTTCTCTGATTTATGGCGTGTTTTTCTGTACCTTCCAATACCATTTAGAGGAATACTGGTGTTAAGATTGTCAGAAGTTAATTCATTATAGTTAACGTGCCATTGTAACTACTATGATAAATTGTAATGTAAATTAGGTAAATAATATTCTTCGAAAAAAGAATTTCAATATTCAATAGCAATTATTTGGAGATTATATATATATATATAGGATCCTTCACGTACATGAATGTAAAGATGCGTATGACTCTGCGAAACTTGCGTCCATCAAGAAGGAAACAATCATTACTTTTTTTTTTCTTTTAAAGTAACTCATTAACGCCTGTATGGGAAAGTAGAGAAAATGAATTTTAAAGGTTTTTATGACTAAAATAGGAAAATTGCACGTGTATGTTGCACCTGCGGTAAATTACGTATAGTATGAAATAATCCTCGTATACAACAACGACACTGTCGTATTAAAAGTATATCATAACAAAAATGAGGAAGAACGTAGAATTATGAATGATTTATTATTATATTTATGTGTGCGCACGTCGCACGAGTGTTGCACTTCCCATCGCGTGAATATTTTAAACTTCATGTGTATATGTGCGTATACGTGTATATGTATATGTTACGTAAAGTTAAATGTATACACGTATATGTACGTACATGTATATAAAATCAAATAGCGCATGGAAGTGAATTTAAGCAAATATTTGCTTTCACATTTAACATTAACGTATATACATGCCTCGCTTAAAAGGAAACCATTTCTTTTGTTTTAGACGGGTTTTCGCTATTTAATTTCACCTGCTATTTTGAAATACCTCTTTTTTAGAATTCACCTTTTTTTTCTCTTACTTTACCGTTTTCATAATTATGAGATTACGTTTCAAAAGAGAAATTATAAAAGTGGTCTGTTTGAATAATAGTGCGGGATGTACGTGTGTGTTTTAAACTTTGTATTTAAAATCTTAGAGCGTTTAGTAGGGCAAATACTGAAAAAGTTTAGCGGGTTTAAAGTGACGAGGTTGTTTAAGTTGAAATTTTGGGGGGTCTTTACGAACTCTATTTATTTTGGTTGTCCGCGTAAATTTAATACAAAATTGATATAATCTATATAAAAGCAGGCGAAGAGATTTCTTTTAATTATAGATTTGCAAACTCATTGATTTGTCTATAAGAGAGAAAACGTTATTAAATAATATAAACAATCGTTTACACATCGCTATATCCAGTATGATGTTTAGGTCAAAATTGATAAAGATTAATTTACTCTGAAAATCATAAACAATACGCATCAGCTGTCATTTCTACTTCTCCGGTTCTTATCGGTATAATCTCTCCCATTATCTAAGACATTTAGTGTGCTTTCTTTTTTTTTCGAAAAGAAAAAAATCGGTATCATCCTGTTTTTGCGCTTCGAATTTTCATTGCGCAATGTCGTATGTCGTATGTGTATTATATTTAAGTACACGTATCGGGGTCAGGTCGGAATTTCAAGGCTGAACGACATATATATCATGGGTGCACGTATTTAAAAAAAATAAATGACGAGTCTTATATGGTTAGGTAGTTCGAAAAAAAAGGGGTTCGAAAATCTGTGTCATTTTTGGTATATCGTTTTTAATTTAGCTATACGCGTGTCGAGTTCATTTCTTTCTCAGGCAACGAAATTATCTTTATATCTCTCGTTTTTATACATACACAATCAACTTTATCTTCGATTTTACGATGACGTATATTTCTTTAATAAATATTATTATAAATAATGAAAATAATTATTATCGTATTTTAGTGTTGCTTAATACCCGTGCAATTGTTCCATTAACTGCTCAATAGGATTAATTACGATTGCAATTATTGATAATAATTTTCATCGATTACGCAAGTTATAACATTATTCTGATACTTAACATTTTTGTGTATTTAGTTGATTAACGTAATTCTTTGTTGCGATTGTTAAGTAAGAAAGGCTTGCGCGTATCGGTGAAAATTTTTTATCAGTAAATTAAGTTTTTTTTAACCTTTGTGCTTAGAAAGCGCTGTATTTTGAAAGGACTTTGTTAAACAATGATTTGCGTTTGCGATTGAACGTATTGATATAATTGTCTGTACTTATGGGCGCGATTCTACTTTCTTTACACTCGTACTATCATTAATAACATTTAAGAAATTGTAATAAATATTTTGAATTTTATTTATTTATTTTTTGATAAAATTGTTATTTTAATCGATTTGCATCGCGTATTAAATGTCGTATGCATCAAATATAATTAATTTAAATTTTTACTTAAACACTGTATCATTAAAGATTAATTTTTATTAACAATTTATACGATAAATGTGCAATATAACTGATACGAGAGAGAAGAATAAAATGTTATTAAAAAAAGTAATTGCATTGCACCCGTAAATCAAGAAATAAAAACTAATGTTCTAACGAGGATTTCCCCATTCTTCGAATAGCGCACAACCTCGAAAAGTCAAGACGGCCGTCACGGAAACTGCTGCTTACCGAAGATCGGCGAGATTCGCTTGCCGTAATCTCGTCTCTCTTGCATACACGACCGATCACGAGGTAAAGGCATCCTCAGCTCTCTCGCCGGCTTCGCTTTCTTCGGTCGCTACGACCTTCGTTCGGGTCATTCCCGGACTATACGATTGAGTTTCTCCTTCTTATTTCGATGTATACAATTTTTTGTCAATCTTTTTTTAATCCTGAGTTCTCTTTTTAATTGATTTTTATTCAATAATAATTCATTTTTTTATTTACAAGGGTTTTTCTTCAATTTTTTCAATTTTTTACACAATCTTAAGTCGACTTATTTTCTTTTATATAGTAAAATAGGTATAAATACACATGAAACCGTTAGGTCGTACCAGATTGTTATATAAGATAAATGTAATTAAATTTAACGAATTTAAACTGTTCTTATTGATATATTAATTTTGAAAGATACGTATGTTTATTTTTTGATTTCGCAATTTTTAAATTTGATCGGTAAAATTATAGATTGCGCAGGATTATTACACAGAAAATTATCAAGTTGTAATTTAATATTTTCAGTGTGCGGGATGGGTAATAATATTACTAGGTAGAGAGAGGCAATATTATTACTTCTCAATTTGTTTAAAGTGTACTTAGAAACTTTTGATATATTGATCAATTACTAAAATTTAATGTAATCAGCTAAAACTTTTTTTCAAATTTACTATTAAATTAGCATTTAACAGAATTAACTTCTCGAAACTTGTATAAATTAAACATCGTAAGTACATGTATACAAGCATTCTTTTATCTCTCAAAACATCCGGAAGTTGTAGTTAAATTTTATATGAAAGTTTTGATTCCATACAGAGGGATGTGAAAGTGCAATTTTTAGGGAATACTAAACGGTTACGACGAAATTTCGAAGAAATTATAGAATTGATAAAAAATTATTAAAATGCTGTTTTTCTTTCATTTGTTCTGTGAAATTGTGAATAAACAAATGAGTATTTATTTTTAGATTACGGGGAAACAATGGGTAGGATTTATTTGACTATAATCATCGGTAAATGAACAACATTACATTTATCTTTATATGTACATTACATTTATTTGAACTCATAAAAGAAATTTACACCTTATAAAATATAATAATTATACCACTTTTTAACGACATATCTTTCCTGGTGGGCAATTATTATTAGCTTGTACAGAGAAATGTAAATCTCCTGATGGAAGAACATTTGTTTTCAAGCTTGCAAAAAATGCTCCTACTCTGTCTCTGAAACCAGTTACGTATCCTTTTATTTTTTCGATTAATGAATTACGGCATAATTCTAATAAATTTGATGAATCGGTTTCAACTTCGGAATTCCAACGAACATTCGGTGATCTGCCTTCTGTTTCATAAGAATAACGGGATTGAGAAACTTGCCTTTTAGTTCTTTCTGATGAACCATGTCTATGTCTATGGTGATGCCTATGCAAGTGAGGCCTTCTTACTGAATGAGATTCAGAAATTGTTGAATCCGATGAATGATCGTGATCACTTAAAGATTCTTCAGTTTCACTACCATGTGAATTTACCTCTCCTCCTATACCCGCGTAAAATGGTCTTGAGTGATAGATTCTACTTTTTCTTTCATCCTTTAAATGTTTAATATCATCAGCTGCGGCATGTTTAATGGTTTTGATTTCCTTTTCCAACACTTTTACATCACTATCAGCCGTCTGCTTAACACCTTTTATTTCACCTCGTAATTCTTTATCCGCTTCTTTTCGAGAGCTGTGTACTTCTGTCTGATGACCACCATGATGCCCATGATCGTGTCCATGATGGTGATCGTGGTCTCCGTGATGATGATCGTGCTGTTGTCTGTGATTGCTTCCGTGGTCTCCAGCGTGATGATGATCGTGATGCTCTCTATGATGATGATCATGGTCTCTGTGACGATGCTCATGGTCTCTGTGATGGTGATCGTGAAGCTTATGATGGAGCTTATGGTGGTGTCCATTATGCGAATTGGCTCCATCTGTATGTACTTCGTTATCACGGTGTTCAGGATGGGTAATAACAATACCATGATTCGACACATCACTGTTTGATTGTGAAGTAGGCGTTCCAGAATGAGAGTACGAAACGCCAATACCATTTTTCAGATTACCAATTAAATCTTTTAAATAACTTCCGCGTCGCCGTCCTTTTTCTGAATCATTACCATGTATAGGTCTGCGACTGTGTTCAGACTCAATGGAACCAGACTGAGTATCTCCAATACCAATACTTAAACCACCACCATGTGAGTGACTAGCAGGACGTTCAAACGTCGTTTCCTGTGTTTTTGATGGTGAACCGAGCGAGTCAATATTTACTCCGCCATAATGGGATGACCCAGCCGGTTGTTTAGTATATACACCGGAAATATCACTACCTACATCAATATTGTATGAATTACCTGAATAACTAGGAATCACATCGGATTGTGGTCCAGACCAATTAATGCCGAAACCGCCAGTGTGAGAATGTTGTACTGGACGTCTGGTTACTAAGTCGTAAGCTCCATCGTTTGATCCGGACACAATTATTGGGCTATTAGGACCTTCCACGTGCGTTTTAGACTTAGACTTATTAATATCAAAGTCTTTAGAACGTGTATCAACAATTGATCCATCGGGACCCTCCACATGCGTTGAAGACTTCGACTTATTAATATCCAAATCCTTGGAACGCGTATCAATAATTGCACCATGGGAACCATGTGGACCTTCAACGTGCGTTTTAGACTTAGACTTATTAATATCCAAGTCTTTAGAACGTGTATCAACAATTGATCCATCGGGACCCTCCACACGCGTTGAAGATTTCGACTTATTAATATCCAAATCCCTGGAACGCGTATCAACAATTGCACCATGGGAACCATGTGGACCTTCGACATGTGTTTTAGACTTAGACTTATTAATATCCAAGTCTTTAACACGTGTATCAACGACTGACCCATCGGGACCTTCCACGCGCGTTGAAGACTTAGACTTATTAATATCTAAATCCTTGGAACGCGAATCAACAACTGGACCATGGGAACCATGTGGACCTTCGACATGTGTTTTAGACTTAGACTTATTAATATCCAAGTCTTTAGCTCGCGTATCAACAACTGACCCATCGGGACCATCCACGCGTGTTGAAGACTTAGACTTATTAATATCTAAATCCTTAGATCGTGTATAAACCACTGCACCATGAGAACCTTGCGGACTGTCAAAGTGCGTTGAAGACTTAGACTTATTTATATCCAAATCTTTAGAGCTGGTTTCAATTTTAGAACCGTGTGGACCATGTAGAAGAGATTTTGTACCCAAAACATCAATATTCAAATCAGCAGATTGAGTCTTCGATACGTGTCCATGCGGGCCATGCCCATACGTTTTAGTCTTTGAATAATCGTTATCTACATCACCAGACAGTGTGTCAACCCACTGTCCATGCGGTCCATCTCTGCTTGTCTTTGTACGTGATACATCGATATCCAGACCACCACTTTGCGTTTTAGTAATATGACCGTGTGGACCAGGCCCGATAGTTTTAGTCTTTGAATAATCGATATCTAAATCACCGGATAGTGTGTCAATTTTATGTCCATGTGGTCCATCCTTGCTTGTCTTTGTACGCGATAGATCGATATCTATACCGCCGGTGTGCGTTTTAGTGATTTGCCCGTCTGGGCCACTACCGTAAGTTTTAGATTTCGAATAATCGATATCTAGATCACCAGACAGTGTGTCAACCCTCTGTCCATGTGGTCCATCCTTGCTTGTCTTTGTACGCGATAGATCAATATCTATACCGCCGGTGTGCGTTTTAGTTGTATGTCCATGTGGACCAGGGCCGTGGGTTTTAGTCCTCGAATAATCAATATCAACATCACCAGATAGTGTGTCAACTCTCTGTCCATGTGGTCCATCTTTGCTTGTCTTTGTGCGGGTGAGATCGATATCCAGGCCACCTGATTGAGTCTTACTGATTTGCCCGTCTGGGCCCGTAGTGTAAGTTTTAGATTTCGAATAATCGATATCTAGATCCCCAGACAGTGTGTTAACCTTCTGTCCATGCGGTCCATCTCTGCTTGTCTTTGTACGGGATAGATCGATATCCAAACCACCAGTTTGCGTTTTAGCTGTATGTCCATGTGGACCAGGGCCGTGGGTATTAGTCCTCGAATAATCGATATCTAGATCCCCAGACAGTGTGTTAACCTTCTGTCCATGCGGTCCATCTCTGCTTGTCTTTGTACGGGATAGATCGATATCCAAACCACCAGTTTGCGTTTTAGTTGTTTGTCCATGTGGACCAGGGCCGTGGGTTTTAGTCCTCGAATAATCGATATCTAGATCCCCAGACAGTGTGTTAACCTTCCGTCCATGCGGTCCATCACTGCTTGTCTTTGTACGGGATAGATCGATATCCAAACCACCAATTTGCGTTTTGGTTGTATGTCCATGTGGACCAGAGCCGTGGGTTTTAGTCCTCGAATAATCAATATCAACATCACCAGATAGTGTGTCAACCTTATGTCCATGTGGTCCATCCCCACTGGTCTTTGTACGTGATAGATCGATATCCAAACCTCCAGATTGCGTTTTAGTTGTATGTCCATGTGAACCAGGGCCGTAGGTTTTGGTTTTTGAATAGTCGATATCTAAATCACCGGATAGCGTGTCAGTCTTATGTCCATGTGGTCCATCCTTGCTTGTTTTTGTACGCGATAGATCGATATCAATACCACCGGTGTGCGTTTTAGTGATTTGCCCGTCTGGGCCCCTACCGTAAGTTTTATATTTTGAATAATCGATATCTAGATCACCAGACAATGTGTCAACCCTCTGTCCATGAGGTTCTTCTCTGCTTGTCTTTCTACGTGATAGATCAATATCCAGACCACCAGTTTGCGTTTTAGTTATATGTCCGTGTGGACCAGGCCCATAGGTTTTGGTTTTTGAATAGTCGATATCTAAATCACCGGTTAGTGTGTCAATCTTATGTCCATGTGGTCCATCCTTGCTTGTTTTGTACGCGATAGATCGATATCTATGCCGCCGGTGTGCGTTTTAGTAATTTGCCCATCTGGGCCCCTACCGTAAGTTTTAGATTTCGAATAATCGATATCTAGATCCCCAGACAGTGTGTTAACCTTCTGTCCATGCGGTCTATGTCTGCTTGTCTTAGTACGGGATAGATCGATATCCAGACCACCAGTTTGTGTTTTAGTTATATGTCCGTGTGGACCAGGCCCATAGGTTTTGGTTTTTGAATAGTCGATATCTATATCACCAGACAGTGTGTTAACCTTCTGTCCATGTGGTCCATCCTTGCTTGTTTTTGTACGCGATAGATCGATATCTATACCGCCGGTGTGCGTTTTAGTGATTTGCCCGTCTGGGGCCCTACCGTAAGTTTTAGATTTTGAATAATCGATATCTAGATCACCAGACAATGTGTCAACCCTCTGTCCATGAGGTCCATCTCTGTTTGTCTTTCTACGTGATAGATCAATATCCAGACCACCAGTTTGCGTTTTAGTTATATGTCCGTGTGGACCAGGCCCATAGGTTTTGGTTTTTGAATAGTCGATATCTAAATCACCAGATAGTGTGTCAACCTTATGTCCATGTGGTCCATCCCCACTAGTCTTTGTACGTGATAGATCGATATCCAAAAGTCCAGATTGTGTTTCAGTTGTATGTCCATGCGGACCAGGACCGTGGGTTTTGGTTTTTGAATAGTCGATATCTATATCACCAGACAGTGTGTTAACCTTCTGTCCATGTGGTCCATCCTTGCTTGTTTTTGTACGCGATAGATCGATATCTATACCGCCGGTGTGCGTTTTAGTGATTTGCCCGTCTGGGCCCCTGCCGTAAGTTTTAGATTTTGAATAATTGATATCTAAATCACCGGATAGTGTGTCAATCTTATGTCCATGCGGTCCATCCTTGCTTGTCTTTGTACGGGTTAGATCGATATCCAGGCCACCTGATTGAGTCTTACTGATTTGTCCGTCTGGGCCTCTACCGTAAGTTTTAGAGTTTGAATAATCAATATCTAAATCACCGGACAGTGTGTCAACCCTTTGTCCATGTGGTCCATTCCTACTTGTCTTTGTGCGTGTTAAATCGATATCTAGTCCACCTGTTTGGGCCTTACTGATTTGCCCGTCAGGGCCCCTACTGTAAGTTTTAGATTTCGTATAATCGATATCTAGATCCCCAGACAGTGTGTTAACCCTCTTTCCATGTGGTCCATCACTGCTTGTCATTGTACGTGAAAGATCAATATCCAGACCACCAGTTTGCGTTTTAGTTATATGTCCCTGTGGACCAGGACCATAGGATTTAGTCTTTGAATAATCGATATCTAGATCACCAGACAGTGTGTTAACCCTCTGTTCATGAGGTCTATTACCACTGGTCTTTGTGCGTGATAGATCGATATCCAAACTTCCAGATTGCGTTTTAGTTGTATGCTCATGTGGACCCGGGCCGTGGGTTTTAGTCCTCGAATAATCGATATCTAGATCCCCAGACAGTGTGTTTACCTTCTGTCCATGCGGTCCATCTCTGCTTGTCTTTGTACGGGATAGATCGATATCCAAACCACCAGTTTGCGTTTTAGTTGTATGTCCATGTGGACCAGGGCCGTGGGTTTTGGTCCTCGAATAATCGATATCTATATCCCCAGACAGTGTGTTAACCTTCTGTCCATGCGGTCCATCTCTGCTTGTCTTTGTACGGGATAGATCGATATCCAAACCACCAATTTGCGTTTTAGTTGTAAGTCCATGTGGACCAGGACCGTGGGTTTTAGTCCTCGAATAATCAATATCAACATCACCAGATAGTGTGTCAACCTTATGTCCATGTGGTCCATCCCCACTGGTCTTTGTACGTGATAGATCGATATCCAAACCTCCAGATTGCGTTTTAGTTGTATGTCCATGTGGACCAAGGCCGTGGGTTTCAGTCTTTGAATAATCAATATCTAAATCACCGGATAGTGTGTTAACCTTATGTCCATGTGGCTTATCTTTGCTTGTTTTTGTACGTGATAGATCGATATCCAAACCTCCAGATTGCGTTTTAGTTGTATGTCCATGTGGACCAGGACCGTGGGTTTTAGTCCTCGAATAATCAATATCAACATCACCAGATAGTGTGTCAACTCTATGTCCATGTGGTCCATCCTTGCTTGTCTTTGTACGGGTTAGATTGATATCCAGGTCACCTGATTGAGTCTTACTGATTGCTCGTCTGGGCCGTAGGGTAGTTTGGATTCGAATAATCGATATCTAGATCCCCAGACAGTGTGTTAACCTTCCGTCCATGCGGTCCATCACTGCTTGTCTTTGTACGGGATAGATCGATATCCAAACCACCAATTTGCGTTTTGGTTGTATGTCCATGTGGACCAGAGCCGTGGGTTTTAGTCCTCGAATAATCAATATCAACATCACCAGATAGTGTGTCAACCTTATGTCCATGTGGTCCATCCCCACTGGTCTTTGTACGTGATAGATCGATATCCAAACCTCCAGATTGCGTTTTAGTTGTATGTCCATGTGAACCAGGGCCGTAGGTTTTGGTTTTTGAATAGTCGATATCTAAATCACCGGATAGCGTGTCAGTCTTATGTCCATGTGGTCCATCCTTGCTTGTTTTTGTACGCGATAGATCGATATCAATACCACCGGTGTGCGTTTTAGTGATTTGCCCGTCTGGGCCCCTACCGTAAGTTTTATATTTTGAATAATCGATATCTAGATCACCAGACAATGTGTCAACCCTCTGTCCATGAGGTTCTTCTCTGCTTGTCTTTCTACGTGATAGATCAATATCCAGACCACCAGTTTGCGTTTTAGTTATATGTCCGTGTGGACCAGGCCCATAGGTTTTGGTTTTTGAATAGTCGATATCTAAATCACCGGTTAGTGTGTCAATCTTATGTCCATGTGGTCCATCCTTGCTTGTTTTTGTACGCGATAGATCGATATCTATGCCGCCGGTGTGCGTTTTAGTAATTTGCCCATCTGGGCCCCTACCGTAAGTTTTAGATTTCGAATAATCGATATCTAGATCCCCAGACAGTGTGTTAACCTTCTGTCCATGCGGTCTATGTCTGCTTGTCTTAGTACGGGATAGATCGATATCCAGACCACCAGTTTGTGTTTTAGTTATATGTCCGTGTGGACCAGGCCCATAGGTTTTGGTTTTTGAATAGTCGATATCTATATCACCAGACAGTGTGTTAACCTTCTGTCCATGTGGCCCATCATTGCTTGATTTTGTACGCGATAGATCGATATCTAGACCGCCGGTGTGCGTTTTAGTGATTTTCCCGTCTGGACCCCTACCGTAAGTTTTAGATTTCGAATAATCGATATCTAGATCACCAGACAGTGTGTCAACCCTCTGTCCATGAGGTCCATCTCTGCTTGTCTTTGTACGTGATAGATCAATATCCAGACCACCAGTTTGCGTTTTAGTTATATGTCCGTGTGGACCAGGTCATTAGTTTTAGTCCTCGAATAATCAATATCAATATCACCAGATAGTGTGTCAACCCTCTGTCCATGGGTCCATCTTTGCTTGTCTTTGTACGGGTTAGATCGATATCCAAACCTCCAGATTGCGTCTTTGTTAGGTGTCCGTGTGGTCCAGGCCCATAGGTTTTGGTTTTTGAATAATCGATATCTATATCACCAGACAGTGTGTCAACCCTTTGTCCATGTGGCCCATCATTGCTTGATTTTGTACGCGATAGATCGATATCTAGACCGCCGGTGTGCGTTTTAGTGATTTTCCCGTCTGGGCCCCTACTGTAAGTTTTAGATTTCGAATAATCGATATCTAGGTCACCAGACAGTGTGTTAACCTTCTGTCCATGAGGTCCATCTCTGCTGTCTTTGTACGTGATAGATCGATATCCAGACCACCAGTTTGCGTTTTTGTTGTATGTCCATGTGGACCAGGCCCATAGGTTTTGGTTTTTGAATAGTCGATATCTAAATCACCGGATAGTGTGTCAATCTTATGTCCATATGGTCCATCTTTGCTTGTTTTTGTACGCGATAGTTCGATATCTATACCGCCGGTGTGCGATTAGAGATCTGCCCATCGGGCCCCTACCGTAAGTTTTAGATTTCGAATAATCGATATCTAGATCACCAGACAGTGAGTCAACCCTCTGTCCATGAGGTCCATCTCTGCTTGTCTTTGTACGTGATAGATCAATATCCAGACCCCCTGTTTGCGTTTTAGTTGTATGTCCGCGTGGACCAGGTCCATTAGTTTTAGTCCTCGAATAATCAATATCAATATCACCAGATAGTGGGTCAACCCTCTGTCCATGCGGTCCATCCTTGCTCGTCTTTGTACGGGTTAGATCGATATCCAGGCACCTGATTGAGTCTTATGATTTGCCCGTCTGGGCCTCTACCGTAAGTTTTAGATTTTGAATAATCAATATCTAAATCCCCGGATAGTGTGTCAATCCTTTGTCCATGTGGCTCATGCTTGCTTGCTTTTGTACGAGATAGATCGATTTCTAGACCGTCGGTGTGCGTTTTAGAGATTTGCCCGTCAGGGCCTGTACTGTAAGTTTTAGATTTCGAATAATCGATATCTAGATCACCAGACAGTGTGCTGACCTTCTGTCCATGAGGTCCATCTCCGCTTGTCTTTGTACGTGATAGATCGATATCCAGACCACCAGTTTGCGTTTTAGTTGTATGCCCTTGTGGACCAGGCCCATAGGTTTTAGTCCTCGAATAATCGATATCAATATCACCAGATAGTGTGTCAACCCTCTGTCCATGTGGTCCATCTTTGCTTGTCTTTGTACGGGTTAGATCAATATCCAAACCTCCAGATTGCGTCTTTGTTAGGTGTCCGTGTGGTCCAGGCCCATAGGTTTTGGTTTTTGAATAATCGATATCTATATCACCAGACAGTGTGTTAACCCTTTGTCCATGAGGTCCATCTCTGCTTGTCTTTGTACGTGATAGATCAATATCCAGACCACCAGTTTGCGTTTTAGTTATATGTCCGTGTGGACCAGGTCCATTAGTTTTAGTCCTCGAATAATCAATATCAATATCACCAGATAGTGTGTCAATCTTATGTCCATGTGGTCCATCTTTGCTTGTCTTTGTACGCGATAGATCGATATCCAAACCTCCAGATTGCGTCTTTGTTAGGTGTCCGTGTGGTCCAGGCCCATAGGTTTTGGTTTTTGAATAATCGATATCTATATCACCAGACAGGTGTCAACCCTTTGTCCACGTGGCCCATCATTGCTTGATTTTGTACGCGATAGATCGATATCTAGACCGCCGGTGTGCGTTTTAGTGATTTTCCCGTCTGGACCCCTACCGTAAGTTTTAGATTTCGAATAATCGATATCTAGATCACCAGACAGTGTGTCAACCCTCTGTCCATGTGGTCCATCTCTGCTTGTCTTTGTATGTGACAGATCAATATCCAGACCACCAGTTTGCGTTTTAGTTATATGTCCGTGTGGACCAGGTCCATTAGTTTTAGTCCTCGAATAATCAATATCAATATCACCAGATAGTGTGTCAACCCTCTGTCCATGCGGTCCATCCTTGCTTGTCTTTGTACGCGATAGATCGATATCCAGACCACCAGTTTGCGTTTTAGTTGTATGTCCATGTGGACGAGGCCCATTGATTTTAGACTTTGAGTAATTAACATCTATATCACCAGATTGTGTATATACCTTATGTCCATGTGGTCCATCCCCACTGGTCTTTCTACGTGATATATCGAGATCCAAACCTCCAGATTGCAAATTTGTCAGGTGTCCATGTGGACCAGGCCCATAGGTTTTGGTTTTCGAATAGTCGATATCTAAATCACCGGATAGTGTGTCAACCTTATGTCCATGTGGTCCATCCCCACTGGTCTTTCTACGTGATAGATCAATATCCAGACCCCCTGTTTGCGTTTTTGTTGTATGTCCGTGTGGACCAGGTCCATTAGTTTTAGTCCTCGAATAATCAATATCAATATCACTAGATAGTGTGTCAACCCTTTGTCCATGTGGTCCATCCCGACTGGTCTTTGTGCGGGATAGATCGATATCCAAACCTCCAGATTGCGTTCTAGTTGTATGTCCATGTGGACCAGGGCCGTGGGTTTCAGTCTTTGAATAATCAATATTTATATCACCAGACAGTGTGTTAACCCTCTGCCCATGTGGTCCATCTCTGCTTATCTTCGTACGTGACAGATCAATATCCAGACCACCAGTTTGTGTTTTAGTTGTATGTCCTTGTGGACCAGGTCCATTGGTTTTAGTCCTCGAATAATCAATATCAACATCACCAGATAGTGTGCTGACCTTCTGTCCATGAGGTCCATCTCTGCTTGTCTTTGTACGTGATAGATCGATATCCAGACCACCAGTTTGCGTTTTAGTTGTATGCCCATGTGGACCAGGCCCATAGGATTTGGTTTTTGAATAGTCGATATCTAAATCACCAGATAGTGTGTCAATCTTATGTCCATATGGTCCATCTCTGCTTGTCTTTGTGCGTGTTACATCGATATCTAGTCCACCTGTTTGGGTTTTACTGATTTGCCCGTCTGGGCCCCTATCGTAAGCTTTAGAATTCGAATAATCGATATCTAGATCACCAGACAGTGTGTCAACCCTCTGTCTATGAGGTCCATCTCTGTTTGTCTTTGTACGTGATAGATCAATATCCAGACCACCAGTTTGCGTTTTAGTTATATGTCCGTGTGGACCAGGCCCATAGGTTTTGGTTTTTGAATAATCAATATCAACATCACCAGATAGTGTGTCAACTCTATGTCCATGTGGTCCATCCTTGCTTGTCTTTGTACGGGTTAGATTGATATCCAGGTCACCTGATTGAGTCTTACTGATTTGCTCGTCTGGGCCCGTAGTGTAAGTTTTGGATTTCGAATAATCGATATCTAGATCCCCAGACAGTGTGTTAACCTTTTGTCCATGCGGTCCATCTCTGCTTGTCTTTGTACGGGATAGATCGATATCCAAACCACCAGTTTGCGTTTTAGTTGTATGTCCATGTGGACCAGGCCCATAGGTTTTGGTTTTTGAATAGTCGATATCTAAATCACCGGATAGTGTGTCAATCTTATGTCCATGTGGTCCATCCTTGCTTGTCTTTGTACGCGATAGATCGATATCTATACCGCCGGTGTGGGTTTTAGTGATTTGCCCGTCTGGGCCCCTGCCGTAAGTTTTAGATTTCGAATAATCGATATCTAAATCACCGGATAGTGTGTCAATCTTATGTCCATGCGGTCCATCCTTGCTTGTCTTTGTACGGGTTAGATCGATATCCAGGCCACCTGATTGAGTCTTACTGATTTGCCCGTCTGGGCCTCTACCGTAAGTTTTAGAGTTTGAATAATCAATATCTAAATCACCGGACAGTGTGTCAACCCTTTGTCCATGTGGTCCATTCCTACTTGTCTTTGTGCGTGTTAAATCGATATCTAGTCCACCTGTTTGGGTCTTACTGATTTGCCCGTCTGGGCCCCTACCGTAAGATTTAGTTTTCGAATAATCGATATCTAAATCACCAGAAAGCGTGTCAACCCTATGTCCATGTGGTTCATCCCTACTTGTCTTTGTGCGTGTTAGATCGATATCTAGACCACCACTTTGAGTTTTAGTGACATGTCCATTTGGTCCTGTACCGTAATATTTATTTGTGGTATAATCAATATCTAAATCTCTGGAAAGTGTGTCTGCTTTTTGGTCATGTATTTTATTGGAATCTGGTTTGTTTCCTTCTGCATGTGTACGTCCTGATGTAACTCCGTGTATATCTCCTAATGATCCTGATAATCCTAGATTTAATTCTCCGCGGTGCCTATGATGATGTGGTCTATG
Organism: Theocolax elegans; assembly: GCA_026168455.1. Taxonomy (NCBI): domain Eukaryota; kingdom Metazoa; phylum Arthropoda; class Insecta; order Hymenoptera; family Cerocephalidae; genus Theocolax; species Theocolax elegans. Next base: position 76,260,818 of record CM047427.1, on the reverse strand, counting down.
AGCTCCTAAATGTAAATTGTGATGATGACGATTTCTTTTTCTTTCTTCTCTTGCTGTCTTTACATCCTCTTTAACATCATGGTGTAATTCATTGTGATGGTGGTCATGCGGACGATGTAAATGGGAATGTCTGTGTGGTATACGGTGAGTTCCCTGCTCTGATTCTGACACCTCTATATCGGATTGATGTTTTATGTTGTTATCGTCTAAATCTATTTGATTTGAATGATGGGGATGATGATGGGATCCAGAGTGATGAGATCCTCTGTGAGAATGGCTGTGTGCCTTTTCACCTCTTAATTCTTTAACATCATGTGCGGCTGCTGATTTCACATCTTTTATTTGATGTCTTAAATTTCTTACCTCGTTATCAGCTGCAGTTCGAATATTCTTTATATCGACGTCTATTTCTTTTTTTTCACTATTGCCTTGTGAGTGAATGTTATGACTGCCCTGTCTTGAATGATGATGTCGATGACGATGATGACGATGATGGGGATGTGATTCTTCACTATATCGGGTATGATCAGGCCAACCTAAGCTACCGCTCAGACCCTCCGAGGATATGCTTATTCCATTTTTTACCTCTTGAGTAAGTGAATTGTGAATAAGAAGTACTAAGCATGGTAGCCATAGTTTCCATAACATTTTGCTACCTGTAAAAGCAATTATTTAACTGTTACATAATTAAATCTTTTTGTGCTTATTATAATTTATACTATACTCTTAATATTAGCAGTTTTTTCACGTACAATGTTTATTTTTTAAATAAATATAATATTTACTTTGTATTTAACAAAAAGGTAAATTAGCAAATTAATTTTTTATTACCTTAGCTTTTTCTACTTGTATTTATTCAATTAATTTTTCTTTGGAATGTTTGTCTAGCAGGTATTTAATTTTGGTTACACTGTTGCCCAAAGTTACAATGCCCATGTATTTATAGGTAACAATGCAGGAAAATTTGGAGGGACATAAACTATCGATGACAATTATATTGTTGTAGTTCGTCATCGATTTTACGGTTTCTAATTAGATATTCTCTTTCAAACTATTTTGAACTTGCACATGTTCCAAAATGTTTTGCATATGCATAAAGTAATAATGTCTTTTATTGATTCACCGCTTCCGCGTCTTTATCTGGGTTCTAAGTATTACCGAATTACTGGTATAATTCATAAATTTTGTTCACCCTTGCATTATGTAACAATTAAAAACATAATATTGTTTTGTACTAACTACTGAATTATTAATTGTTTATTTATTTATTAGCCCGCGAATTTTAAGTAACGAAAAAATTAATAGATCAAAAAAATCTTGTAATATCTCTTGTCTCAAAATTTTTTTTTCATAAAGTTACTAGTTTTCAACATAGTAGTTTCCCCTGCATCTTTCATCTTGACTTGGACGCATTACATCAATTCATCGTCTAAGCGTGCACATATACATAGACGAGTGTACATCAGAGTTAGAACGATGATGACCTGTGGGGCGCTCTCTCAAATTAGATGTTCACTTCCGCTAGTGAAAGGTAGATGAGCGACGCATACAACCGTACCCTATATATCTGCTTATCGTAATCTCTTTCTCTTCGAGGCTTTTCATACGTATGTTCGAGTGAGTGTAAGACGTACAGGTGTCGAAGCGCATGTGGCTTGGGATTAACGCGAGATTCCGCGGTTGGCGAATCCTCGGTTACGTATGCGAGACTCTCGCTACTATACCCGTGGAAACGTATTCGTAATATGGTGTACGCATTTAGAGTTTTCTATTCTACCTAGGTAGACACTGACGCATATTAGTTTTGACACTCTTGCGTATTATTTTCAAAGGACCTTTGTAATGATTTTGACACTAATTAATAATTCTCTTATTAATAGTAATTTTGTTTTAATAGTCTTCTTTATAATAATATGAAATTGTTGTTTTCAAAGGAATTCTTACTGCGGTTAAACATTGCATTTTACTAGAAACAGTAATTTCAATTGCTTATGAATTAAGTTATTTTATGTGTATAATTTACAAGATTATTATAGAAATCTCAGACAATTTACCTCCATTACGAAAGAATGTTCAAATGTTTAAGGTATTATCAATTTTATATCAATAGGTTTGTTTTTTATTAAATTTATTTAAAAATTATTAACAATGACTTTCAAAATAATTACTTTATCGTTTTAAACGTTAAAATTGGAAAAATTAATATCCCATACAAAGTTGCTTGATCTCAAAGAAAAAAAGAAAAAAATAGGTACGTAATAATATTTTATCACTCTGACATTAAGCACAAAATTTGCTTTTAAAACTTAACTAATTTTACATTACGTAAACTGCACATAAATTACACTAATGTATACGCATAAACTTTCAACAGAATTATCGATATTTTGTTAATACACAGTTAAAATTAGGAAAATATATATGCACGGTAAGTCGTGAGTTTTATCATTTTATATGTTAAAATCATACCAGCATTTTGCACTCAACAATACGTAGACAAATCATCTGATCAATTATCAGTAATACTTTTCGCTAAGTTTAGAGAATGCCTTTCAACTTTCATTTTACGATGCAGCTCAAAAGCTCGGTGCTACTGCATTTGACGTTAAAAATGTATATATACATGGTCGCGCGAAAAACTTGAGGGGTTGAGGAAGAGAAAGTACCGAGAGTGTGCAAGGTAACTTGAATCTGCTCATACGTGTGTGCGTCAAAAATCTTCCACTTTGTCATGCGGTTATTACGATGTGATCATTCATTGTAATTTATAAATTAGCCGCCTGTATAATTTCAACTAAAGTATTTTACGTGATGTATTGTTATTATTTATTTCTTGTCTATAGTTATATTTGCATCAATCTCTTCTATCAACATTAGCGTTAATTTTTATCATTCTAATAAGATAAAGAATTGTATGTAAAAATTGAATACGTTTTAATATTAACGTAAGTAAGGAAAAATTGTTTAATCGTTAATATTAAGGTTGAGCGTGCATAAATGATTGAAACAAAGATTGTTATATTATATGCAATTTAAATGTAGTTTCGCATAGGTATAGAAGATATTATTGTAATACTAAAAATATTAGGAACTCATTAGGTATTACCGAATAAAGTTAAATACTACATTTAGTATAACATAAGACATAATTGTGCAGAACATGGGTTAACTATGTATAAATAAATGATTAATCGTTGAGGATGAAGAGGTTTGTTATTCCTACGACTGAAACGATAATTACAGAGCATTAAAACTTCAAGAGATCTAATTTCTAACAGTTCTAGTGCAAGAGAAAGGCTATTATTATAGAACTTGAAAATCTTTTGTCTTTTATTTTCTTTTGAAAATTTCATTGCTTTCGTAGCTAGTATATTTTTCGAACCGTTAGACTTTAAAATTTATGAAAATGCTTTTATTATTTTATAGATTATAATGACTTCTTTGAAAATTTCTACAAACTAATAAGAAAGCATTTTTTTTTTGGAATTTTTAAGTTAAAATAAAAAACTTTCTACGTTGCAAAACATTATACGATTGCATTCGAATTTGAAGATCGTAGGGGATGGAAATTTTATAATGTTTATGGAATTCCTCCTGTACATGGAAAAAGTTTTCTAATAGGAATTACTGTGTTAACACTGTAAATCTGGCAGATGTAAAGTTTTTAAGATAATTGTTAGATTGTTCATCAAATATCCCAGTTTTACTTTTCGCAGTAAATTTAAAATAAATATTTTAGAATGACGTAACAAGCAACGTATTATACATATATACTCTCTTGCTTACACGAGGGACCAAGAAAATTGAAAAGAAGAACTAACGTACTTATGGAATATAATGATGCATCTTCTACCGAAAAGTTCGTTGAAAGTCGTAATTGGGCTTTTTGTCGTGTAAAAGAAAATCGCAAACGACAAACGACATTTGCATTCCCAGTGCAGTGGAAAGACTCTTCACTCGTTGATTTGCATAGATAGTCGATCACGCGTTTACCGGACTCCCGCGCGTATAGATGCCGTCCATGCCTACACACACATAGTACGTTGCGTAAAAGACGCGCGCGATCCTGGCTCGGAGACATCGAACGCGCGTCCCATAAATCGCCAAAGAAATTCCGTCCATTAGAATTGCGAAAGCTCTATGTTTTTTTCTTACCCGATTTTCAGGTTTTCGTGATGTACCTCTCTATAAAACTTTGTTTGTGCGCATTTATACAAAGGTATATCGTTTCTTTTGATCAGCATTATAATTGCATGTCATCTGATGATATATTCATAAAACATGTTATTTCAATAATTTTGCTTCCTAATATGAGGAAGCTCAGGTATAGCGAGAAACAAACGTTTCCACGTGACATTTAATTATATAAAACTTTAATAATTATATACAGAAAATTAAAACGTATACGTTATATCCTATATAATAAAGGCTAGTTTAATTTCTATAACAGTACGTCTGTGTATAAGGTCAAACTTGTATCGAAGATCTATTTTTCACTTTTATATATACACGGAGAGAAATATTTAGAAAATATTACAAAGGAGTTTGGTAAAAATTCCCAAACTCCCAAGTAATGTGGTAACAGACCGAAAAAACCGAAAAAATTACCAAACTGCTAAGTAAAATTTACAGTAAATGTAGTAAAATTTACTCTAAATGTAGTAAAATTTGTGGAGTTAGCGTACTAAATTTTACAATTAAGCTTGTAAATTTTATTAACTCTGATTTTTTCCTATACTGTTTACGAAATTCTATAAACAACAGTACAGCACGAGATACCGAAAAGAAGCGATAAATAAAATTTTTATTGGAATCGCGTCGTTCGTTTGTTTACTTTAAAAGGACGATTCGATGAGACACATGCAAGTGACGCGGTGGCGCAATGGTAAGGACTTGGATTCTCAACCCAAACTTCGCAGGTTCGATCCCGATGACATCCAGAATTTTTTTCACTATATATATATATTTTAAATCGTAAAGGATGTTTTATACGCTTCAGGTCTGTCGGTAGCGTACCAAGTGAAACAACTTTTATGACGAAATTTACATTTTAAATGTCTAATTTGTTCGAAGGCATATCCATCAATTGAAAACGAGTGATTTACAATACTTACATACCGTTTCATAATAGTAACAATTAATTTAACCTTTTTTTTCATAACGAAAGTGCAATCTTCGATATCGATATTACATAATACCAATATAGCGTATAGGACGAACGTAACGAAGTTTAATCGATTTACGTTAAATTATTATTTTATCGTCAGCATTCGAGGTAAAAAGTTAAACGGAAAAGCGTACTTGTCGAAGTAAACATTACATGTTCTCGTAATCAATGTAAAGATGAGATGTACTGTTTCACTTCAATTTTTTCAAATGTAATTGCAGACCCATTTGAAGCGCCAATACTTCTTACGCAATTGTGACAGACAAATTTTTGTTCAACCCATGTAAAACGTATTTTAACTTATTATGACATTTCAAAAATTACAAAAAATTATCGTAATGCTAATTAAGAAATTAATAAATCCATTTGTAATTTACTAATTTATGTATTTTATGAAATTACTGAAGCTGGATGGTCAAGATTAGCCAAGAATGTGAATCGATTTCTATTATTCTTTACTTAAATTCCACAAAACAAAACATATTTTTAAAATTTTAATGCTATGAATTTGAAAAAAATTGCACTACCTGTACCGCAATATTTAGAATACAGTAATTTTGAAAACACTTTTTTCCTACTGCGAATAAAATCGACACAATTATAAAAATTATCTCGACGTCAAAAGTGTTTGCTCAATCAGAATAAAAAGTGTAACGAAAAAAAATAGATCATTTATACTTGCAAAGTAGCAAGCAATTTTTCTCTCTCCATAAAACAAAACGACAAAAGAAAGAGAGCAAGAGAGAGAGAGAGGTAGACAATATTTTCTCACAGAACGCACAGAAAAATCAAGTATTGTTATAAACGTCCTCACTAATCGGAGATCGTTACGAATTCGCACTTTACATAACATACAAATGTCCCATTGCACATCCATCACTTCATATATGGAATAGATCGAACAAAAAAAAAGAACCAGATTACTGTTGCCGCAAGGAAACCAATGGTAAATGTCGGTATTAAACGCACTTTAGCCACAATTTAAGGCAATATCCCTGCAGCGACGCGCGCTACTCGAGATGAAACAATCGAATATGCTAAGACATTCTTGAACGCGTAGCCGCTGAGCTTGAACGGCTTTTCCCACGAACCGTACGGTGAAAATCATGTATTCCAGACTGATCATGCGCGCGCTTCTAATCTCACTTTAGTCGTACAGTCGCGTTTGAAAATTTGATTCGCAATTTTTTTCCTTTCTGATGTATTGTTTTTTAAATTAATTTAAATACCACATTAGTGTGTATATATACTATAAAAGTATTTAACAAATTCATATTCGATATTGCAAAAGTGAATAATAAAATTTAATGAAAATTGAAACAGTTGTCAGTTTGAGTCTCCAACGCATTCTTTAACAGGAAAATAATTTGCATTTAATGTTGTTCATTTTATCTTATCACGCTTAATCTACAAAGAACGAGATGCGTATCGTGTATATTTTTTGAACATTTATAAGATAACAATATTGTATTACTTGAAAAAGATTAATATTTTTCATAATTTTTGTTATTGTTGTTTTATGACGTTACATACAATTCGATTATCGGTTATTACTATATATCTTTCTTTCCTTTTGAGATATTGAAATCTGGAAGTACCATAAATGTTTCTATTGAAATCCGATTTTCGGTTTGATGAAATGTCTTCATTAGGGCTCAAGATACAGTCGAACGAAAATTAACCTAATATTCTATATTTAAAATTATCATTTTGTTTTAGAAAATGTTACACGTGCCTTAGTAGATATTATAATTTAGTTATAATTTAACTCATGGCATGCATCATATTTCACCAAGTTTTATCAATAATCGGTAAGGTTCCTGCCTGGGTAACGTCAATAATAGGAATTTCTTTACTTTGAAATAAAAAAATATGAAAATGATATTTTTAATTATAAATGATTTACATCTCATCGATTATTCAATCACAAAACATCAATATTAACCAATTATTTCTAAGGAGCTTCACAGTTTCTTAGAATAGCTCACTCGATTTGAGTTATAATTTACTTCGGTAGTATTATATGCATCTTTCTGGTAATGTATATTTATCATACGAAGATTTGAATAATTCCACCTTCTTCGAATTGAACTTGTACGTGAATTTTATATTCATTTTTATTATTCGATCGTAAGTAAATTTTATATACGAAGACGACGATAATTTTCGTGTAAAAACATGTAAATGTATAGAATATAATTAACATATAAATATATGCTTTCGCAGGAAATTACGGTATAAATGCTTATAAAAATCATTGCCAGGCAAACGATCGAATAAGGAAACGATCGAAATCCAGGCTTATTTTGTCTTCTGTCAGGTGGGAGCCACGTAAAGATGTAGAACACTTTCGCCGAAGATATTTATATTGAAATCGGCGTGTATATACGGGTACATTATACGTATAAATTTTCGATCGACTAGCAGATGTTATTTTCTGGTCAAGTACGAATGTGCGCAGGGCTACTTTCACTATTAAACCGATGAGGACACCTTTTTTAACGATTCCGTTCCTTCTAATCGATATTGTTCAATGATTTATTGTCGATTACATTTTACCTCTTCAGCGTGCAACTGATGAAGACATTGATGTAAATTTAAGAAGTTACGTTGAACAAATTTTATAATGCTCGAAAGAGCATAGAGATTATACCAGTAATTTATAGATAATTATTATTTTATACTCTCGAAATATATCTAATGTATTTATTTTAATTCAACGAAATATGTACGTTTCAATTTTCTAATATACTATTATTATTACTTGGTTATCGATATTCGAAAATTCGTATTATAAATATAATTGACTCGTGAATTAGGAATTCATAGCCGATTCAATTTATTGGAAGATAGTTATGGTAATGTGAACCATTTCCTTTTTAGTAAACTTTTCTTATTTCTTTGCGTAATGTTATGTACGTCTAAATATATTATTTACAGGGTATATTATGCAAGTAAGGGGAAATCATAATAGATGCCATAAAAGTGTTTTATTGAGTTAAGAAATCACGATCCTCGAAAAAATACTAACGAATATTATTTTTTTTTATCTAATTTATGTATAAGGTATTAAATATAAGTATATAAGCGTCATCACCTTTCTATCACGAATCTACATTAATGCAATGTGATTTAATAACAATAAAATCGAAATTGCTTAATCTTCTTTTCATTCATGAATACTTCCATCCGTTCCTAAAATTACTAACTACATATAACGTATAGAAATTCAATACATACAATTTATAATTATTGAAATAATTACCTCTCGTAGGTTTAAAAAACAATTTATACATAATTGTTTAAGGTAACATAAAGTTTGCAAGCAATATGTATTAAATTTCTCCTAAAAAAATATTTTTTTTTTTAAATTCGTGAGTTATAATGCTTTTTATGAGCACACCTGGAAACGATAAAATAAAAAAGGCGATGTTTCTCACACATCAGCATCCCACGATATTCTCAATCAAAATACTGAGGTGAAGCTTATACCTTCACGCTTTCACTCAATTTTACTTTTTTGGATGGTAAATTAAAAAATCGCGCACTGTAGATAATAAACATTACAAAGATATTTTTTTTAAAACATGCATTTATTTATTATATTACATTTACAGTAATTTCATTTAAAATTTGATAATCGTCAAACAATCGTTTGAACTGATATTAAAATTAGTTTAAAAAATAAATGATTTATTCAGTTTAAAATATTTCGATCTGATAGTTTTCGACAGTTTAACAGAAAACTACTTTCTAAAACGTTACAATAACAAAACGATAGAATCAATATTTTATGAATTCTTATGAAACGTTACAAATTTATTTGACATAATGTATAAGCAGCACTTTATAATACATCTGATGAAATCAGCCAGATTTTAGTTCTTATGTAATGTCACTGAAAAATCCATATATAACACGTAGTTATTGTATTGATTTATCATCAATCATTAAAAAATTTCTTCGAATCATATAGATAATCAACTTCACTTTCATAACTTTCAGGCGTTAGATGATTAAATGTTTTAAAAATTATTTGTACATTTTTAATTACAACTTATTGAATTGTATTGAATTTATTATCACAATATTTCACAAATTTATTTATTCTCGTCGCTTTAATTAATAATAATAAATGAATAGTCATTTTTCTTTCTCTGACTGGGTGACAAAAGAAAACATTGATTTACCTCGTTTACGAATATTCGTTGGTTTTCCTTAAACAAAATACGAGGAAAAAAAAGTGAGGAAAATCTAATTGTAAATTGCACTTAATATTATTATTTAACAAAACAAATATATACACATACGCCTTTGAGCATGCGAGTATTCGTCATAATAAATACATAAAGCACATTCTAGTAGTACAGATACGTCGGACGTCACACGTCGAAGCGAAAAGTATTAATTAAAATTTTTTTGTTTATTCTTTCGATTCGTTTGGATTTTACGTATGTCGAAGCTAGCTTCCGGCTACATATATATACGTTATTATGTAAATTGAACTATTCATACACATCGAATTCAGCTACTAATTTAAAATATTCTCGATGTATAATGTTTTATGCAAACATTTACACGTAAATTCGTTTCTTTTTTTTCCCAAAGTTGCACGCAAATGAAACATTTGGTTATAACGTTGAGAAATTAACGATTGATCAAATAAATTTTAAAAGCACATTTGTAGGAATATTGTAACACATAGTTTTATATAATAATTCAATGTCTCGCTTTGTAATCAACGTGATCGCATGAATATAAAAAGTATGTGTATACTATCAACTCTGGATCTATTTGTATCGGTAGATAATTGTTTATAATATCTGATTACATGAATATTGTGATAAAACTAATTTGTAGATATAAAAACAAACACTGAAATTCGTAATAGCAGGTACTTTCGTTTATTATTTACCATGGAAAAGAAGATAGTTCATTAGACATTTTATTAAACGTACATTGATCACAGTCGCACCATACAAAATAATCTCTTTGGAATGTAATATAAATTTCGTTCACTGGGTTTATAGAGTAAAATGTGTCTCACTGACGCTCGTTTTGGAGTACCTCAGGGATCGTTAATAGTTCATCAGGTTCCTCGAAATCGTGATCATCCCCGTAACCAAGATCGGATGAAACATCCCGCCTCAGAATACATCCAGATACGTTAGGTAAGTTACCGTTTTTGCAACTTTTAACCCAACCCTTCCAATGCTTGAATCCTTCCTGAGCATGCGATGATTTTGGCACACGCGATATCGTCCTTTATATCGTCGTTCAAAAAGTCATTGCAATTCTTGTTACAAATGCCACCTGGTCGGAACGCGTTGCACCACTTGTCACTACTTATTTGAAATACACCGTAGGAATAGCTAGCTTTGTGTCCCGGTCCTGTTTTTTTACGAGTGTCGAAACCACTTTCGCTCTTCATTATACAAACGTAGGTGCTGATGAAGCTGCGCTCCACACCACCTGCCACCAACGCCTTGGCTGCGTCGCATTGCGAGAGGATTCGTCCTTCGTTTCCGGAGATTAACCAGCAGCTCAGGATGAAGAATAACAAACTTGCTGTCTGCATTGCCATCCTGTAATATCAATATCATTTTTAATCAATGTGTTCATAATTATTGGGCGATGGATTTTTAGCTTAGATCTATCCAAATTAATCGAGTGTGAAGATGTGGGGATAATAATTATTAATATAATTGGTTTTTTTATTGATGAAATTAATCATCAAAGCAATCTTGTGATTTACTTAAGAATAATTTAAGTTAACGAGGAATAGTTTTATCACTTTCTAATCAAATTAGATAAGCAAGATTTTGTTATACTCGTTGAATATTTATATACATTTGCTGTGATATGATAAACTGTGATTTTATTAAGGTTATCGCACGATTTAAATAAGAAACACATAATATTTAAATAAAATATTAAGGCAAACAATTTTGAATCTTATAGCAGTAAACATTTTTGAAAAAGGTAATGTTTGTTGTTTCAATCTTATACGATTTAAATTATAACCTACTGAACACTTGTAATTTTTATGCAATCGAATGGAAAATTTTGTTGATTGATTGATGAATCACTGAAACACTTATGAAAATTACAAATTTTGAATAGGTGTAATAAGCAACTTCATCGTAACTGACAGCTAAATAGTTTGTATTTCTATAAAATCAAATGTCTTTCTTAAACACAAGAGTGATCGTGATATACTATTGCGAATAATTTGCAAAAATAATAAATTGTAAAAGTAGTAAATCAAAAATAAAGAAATTGAGAGATTTGTTCACATAAACAATTGAGTACAACTTTTATTTAAAATTACATTTAACATTCCGGAAGTACTTCTATGAATTATATATACATAAATAAAGAAAATTAAAATAATACAAACTGCGAAAAATCAATAATATGAAAAATATACATAAGGTGGAATTTCCAATGCTCGTAAAATGTTATCTTTAGCCTGTGTATACTGTACGATATAATTAACTGCATTTACATTTTTTATTAACCTTTGAATAAAACATTACAATTATAAAATAGCGGCAATTTATTTCATATACTTAAAATTCATAATTCGTAATCGTGTGTTACAATTTTTATACACTTCGTTATTAAAAGAATTGATTTGTATTGCGTATTTTATTTGAACTACATTATTCAATAACTACGTTACGTTGTTCATAATGATATTGTTGATCATTAAAATTTTATCAACTTCCATTAATACACTGGGAAATCCCTAGACTGCACATATGCTTGAAATGTTTAATTACGCCGTTTATGCAGCTAACTATTTCAACGTGTTTGTTAAAAAAGTTAGCGGCTACTCGACGATGCAAGAGACGTACGATTTATTATTTTGCCTGGAAATCTCTTTTAATTTTTCAAAAGTTATATTGCTAGAACGCAATAAATAATAATATATTAGTATTAAAAATAAATGATAACGACGATGCATTATGATACTAGGTGAAAAATCATATTATAGTTTATGTTTGAACAAGTATTTTACCGATTAACTTTAACTATTACATTTGATTAATTATTGGACATTTTTCTAATGTGGTGTAGTTCAAATTAAAACGATTTACTAAATTTCAATATCAATAATACTACGCACGTGTTTATAAATATGTATATAAAAAAAAATAAAAACATTAACGTACCAAAAAATACGATGCAGTATTAAATATTGCAAGTATCTTTTTAAACGTTACTATTTGTCACTAAATATATATTTGAATAATATTAAATATTTACCAATATTACAAAACATCGCAAAAACCAGGTTTATATACCAACACAACAAGGTAAAAACTAGTGTTGAACCAAGTGCGCAAATATTTAATTGAACCAAAACTTGTATAGACAAAAAAGATGAATCAGAGAAATATAGATGAAGTTTGATGGACCAATTAGAGTAAAAATGTAGGTATAACAAATTGTCCGAAAAAATTAAGTGACTTACGTCGCGGATGCGCACACTCGAGCCGGCGAATGAACGATGTCTATAGCGGGCGGGGATAATAAAGACGAGGTAATGTAGGCAACAATGATAATTACGCCGGTTGGACGACACACGTTAGACTGGTGAGGAAGTTCATTTATACGTGGGTATTCATTACGATGTCGCGGCATACGCACAGACCGCGCGAGATAAGCAAAAGAAGAGGCGAGACGATCAAAGCCTTGAGCTTGGTATAATTCTGATAAGCTACATGTCACTTTATGCTTCGATGATCATTATTTTAATTATAAAATAGTAGTATCAGGTGTGATTTTTCTCCACTTTTTTCAGTATATATATACTTTGTTTTGCTCTGCTGGGAAGGAGGACTGTGTAATTATGATTCCATATACATCCAAATTTCTATATTATTTTTCAAAACTCTCGGTCGAGATCTCCGTTTATCAATGTAATAGAAAAAAATTAATCTACTTTTTGAAAAAAAAATTATAAAGAGTTATAGTTATCGAATTTTTCTATACAATCGTAATCTTACTCAATTTTATACATGTATAGATGATAAAGATTTGTATCACTGTTCTCGATAGCTCTTTCCAAGATTTGATCAGTGTTGATACAAGTTGATACATTATACGACCTGCGATACAATATGATTCATACTCTTTTTTCGCATCAATGATCATCTCGACGACCGGAATTTAATTTTAGTTAAATGATTAATCGGCTACTAATTAATATTTTTATATAATTAGAGAATTCTTATTATACGACCTACCGTAACGAAGATGACACAATCGTTAAATTATACGAATTACCGAATGCATTTCTGAACGAATAATACAAGTACACATTTTTACGAGATTAAGAGTAGTCAAGACACTAGAAGTAATATATCAAAACTAACTAATTCGTTTATATCGATAGTTATTTTTAAGGTCAACACTTACTTCCTTTTTTACACGCACACACACATAGATATATGCTGACACGATGATAATAGCGTATTCGGATGTGTACGTAAATATTTTCAAAAGAAACCGACAGTGTTTTGAATATACACTTTATTACACAATGGATAATTAATTCTATTATGAATTAACTGTAAACGTGATGAAATATAATTATATATCTGTATTAATATTACCAATACTTGTTAATTATGTTATAGAAAGCGTTTTGCACTAGATATATATAATAATTCAATCACTATACATCATCGTCAACTTAATTAAATTTAATATAATATTACCCAATTTATCTATATTAATTGTAAAATAGAAATTTTGTGTTAAGAGATTGATATAAGGAAATTGATCTGGTGAGTGAAATTGTACGAGAATTTAGTGTTGTAGGAAATGTACCAAAAAAACGTTATTTATTTTACATTTCATGTTACACATTATCCTTTATTTGTCTAAATAAGTACGTATAGTTATTGGTGTATGCTGATTTAAAAAATTTACAACTACAATTAATAAACATATAAAGTTTGTTCGGATAGGAACTTTAATTTAAATTTTTATTAAAAATATTTTAATTACTTATTATCTGCGTGAAGATATATAAATTATGTCTATATTTAGCGCATAGTAATTATATATCTAAAGAAAATTCCAATAAAAGCGGAACGAACGTCTTATATATCTTCACAATTACTGGAAAGTGTTATCACGTGGAAATATAAAAATATTGCTTTAATGCGATATATCAATTGTTTACTTCCTCTATCACGCTGCTTTGTAATACTTTCATAATTTATTAGACTATTAACAAATTCAATATTGATTAAATAATCGATGGTCAAGGATTCGTTCTATATACGTTTATTGAGAAACAACATTAGAAAATTATATTATTAATTCAATTCGGATTTGAAAATATAGATCGCAATACAGAGACATCAATATCAGATATTTAATTTAAAAGTAATTGCTACAATTTCTTGAATTTATTACGTAATTTTAGTACATTATTCCATTATTAAAATATTGCAGTTAATCCAATTCACGGAAATAATATAAGTAAATTGTAAATAGAAAATATATACATAATACACAATAATAGATAATAGTATATATATAAAAATTTAGACAGAAAATGAAATTTATAGAAAACAAACAAATTTTACCTATTGATTTCGTTATGGTTACTTATTACAATTTTAAGATTACGTTGTATTTAATTTAAACTAATATCTGATGTTAAACGAGGAATCGAAACAATATATATATATATATATATATATAGATTATTTAAGTATTGAAAAGTTACAAAATACGCAGAAACCGAGTGAGAAGTTGGTTCTGAATTCTTATGGAGATTGCGTAAAATAGACACTTTGTATATTTTTGTCTAATTATGGGTAACGCGAACAAGACTTTTCTCACATTTGCTCTATTTTTATAGGTTTGTAAATATTAGGTGCCACACTGTTGCGAGTATTGTTTCACTTCTTCACACTTGTTGTCGTTGTTACGACATATATCCGTCTTATTGTCAAATCGCTGCAGAATTACAACTGGGTTGTTTTTTTATAATGTGATTATAATTGTCTGTTTTAATTATTTCGGAGGGATAATTAAAGTGAAAGAAAAATATAAATATATATTTTTACAAATTAATATACAGGGTGTCCGCGAGCTCCCTTCGCAGTGAGGACGGTGTGCACCAAAAATATTTGTATGTTACTACTTTAATTATAACTATAGTTGTTGCTTTAGCAGTAACAGAGAAACTCTTTTAGTATGTTACTAATATAGTAACTACTATAGTTATAACTATTTTTAAAACTTAAATTTTAGAAAATATTTTAGTAATAACTATAGTAATTACTATTTCTTTTATTTTAGTAACATTGATATTAGTATTAACTTTAGTAATTACTATAGTAAAAACTAAAAAAAAAACTATTTTTCTTTGCCCTGAAGCAGGCCGATTTTACGAGCATAGGGTAACCAACGCTAGATGCTAAATGTTAAGTAATTCATGTTATATATTCTAAATATTAGTATTAGATTAATTTTAATTAATTCACCTATCCTAGTTATAACCTATAAAATAGATGTACTTAACCTCAAACCATTAAACTATTAAAATAACGTTAATAATCTCAACATTTCAAAATTAATAATACACCTTATTTTTAATATTTAACACACATACTTTTAACCCCAAATCATTAAATTGATAAAAATACCCTCAACATTTGAAAATTAAAAGAAACATGTTATAACGTTTAAAATATAAATACAAAACTGGTTAAAACCTATAAAAAAAAACTCTTAACCTCAAATCTTTAAAAACATTGATATAACATTACAGAATTAACAGAATCATTTTAGTTACAACCAAAAAAAAAAAGAAATTTCTAACATCAAATCGTTAAAATTACTAAAGCAACCACAAAAAATATCGGACTTGGTAAATTCGTAGAAACACTCTTACTATAACCTGTAAAGTTACTAAAAACGGTCTGGTTCTAACCTTAAAAATAAATCTTTATAACCTCAAATCTATAATATAAATGAAATAACGTCGAAAATATCAACATTACAGAATTAACAGAATCATTTTAGTTTCACCCAAAAAAAAAAGAAATTACTAACCTTAAATTATTAAGATTACTAAAACAACCACAAAAAATATCGATTTTGGTAAATTCGTAGGAACACTCTTACTATTACCTATAAAATTACTAAAAAAGGCCTGATTATAACCTATAAAATAAAAATTCATAACCTCAAATCTATGAAATAATTGAATTAACGTAGATAATATCAATATTAGAGAATTAACAGAAGCATTTTAGTTTTAACCAAAAAAAATAGAAATTTCTACCCTCAAATCGGTAAAATTACTAAAGCAACCACAAAAAAAAATCGAATTTGGAAAATTAGTAGAAACACTCTTATTATAACCTATAAAATTATTAAAAATGGTCTGATTATAACCTATAAATTAAATATTTATAACCTCAAATCTATAAAACAATTGAAATAACGTAGATAATATGAATATTAGAGAATTAACAGAATCATTTTAGTTTCACCCGATGGTTCTAACCTCAAATCGTTATAATTACTAAAACAAGCTGAAAATACCGAAATTTGAAAATTATTGGAAACTCTCTTATTGTAACCTATAAAATTACTAAAAACGGTCTGATTAATCTATAAAATACATATTTATAACCTCAAATCTATAAAATAATTCAAATAACGTACAAAATATCAACATAAAAGAGTTAACAGAATCATTTTATTTTCAACCAATGGTTGAAACCTAAAATCGCTAAAATTACTACAACAAGCTTAAAATATACCGAAATTTGAAAATTAGTAGAAACACTCTTATTATAACCAATAAATTACTAAAAACGGACTGTTTATATCCTATAAAATAAATATTCATAACCTAAAATCTATAAATATTTGAAATAAGGTAAAAAATATCAACATTAGAGATTTAACAGAACCTTTTTAGTTTCAACCAATAAAATATATATTTCTAACCTCAATTCTTTTAAATTACTAAAATAACCTTAAATATATCAAAATTATTATAACCTATAAAATTACAATATATCTGATTATAACCTATAAAATAAATATTCAGAACCTCAAATCTATAAAATAATCGATATACTGTTAATAATATTAGAGAATTACAGAAACATCTTAGGTACAATCAATAAAATAGATATTTCAAAACTCATATTGTTAAAATTATTAAAACAACCTCAAAAAATATCACAATGAGAAAAGTACTTGAAACACTATTATTATAACCTGTTGAATTATTGTAAACATTCTGGTTATAACCTAAAAAAAATATTCATAATCTCAAATCTATAAAGTAATTGAAATATCGTAAAAAATATAAATATTAGAGAATTAACCGAATCATTTTAGTTTCTACCAAAAAAAAAGATATTTCTAACGTCAAATTGTTAAAATTACTGAAACAACCCCCAAAAATATCAAAATGTGTATATGAGTAGAAATACTCTTAATATAATCTGTAAAATTACTAAAAACGGCTTGACTATAACCTATAAAATAAATATTTTCCAATTTCGATATTTTTTGTGGTTGTTTTTGTAATTTTTACGATTTGAAGTTAGAAATATCTATTGATTGGTAAAACTAAAACGATTCTGTTAATTCTGTAATGTTGATATTTTCTACGTTATTTCAATTATTTTATAGATATGATGTTATAAAGATTTATTTTATAGGTTATAATCAGACCGTTTTTAGTAATTTTACAGGTTATAGTAAGGTTGTTTCTGCGAATTTACCAAAATCGATATTTTTTGTGGTTGCATTAGTAATAAATTTTAACAATTTAAGTTTAGTAATTTCTTTTTTTTTTGGTAGAAACTAAAATGATTCTGTTAATTCTCTAATATTGATATTATCTACGTTATTTCAATTATTTTATAGATATGATGTTATAAAGATTTATTTTATAGGTTATAATCAGACCGTTTTTAGTAATTTTACAGGTTATAGTGTTTCTACGAATTTACCAAATTCGATATTTTTTGTGGTTGCTTTAGTAATTTTAAAGATTTGAGGTTAGAAATTTCTATTTTTTTTGGGTTAAAACTAAAATGATTCTGTTAATTCTGTAATGTTGATATTTTCTACGTTATTTCATTTATTTTATAGATTTGAGGTTATAAAGATTTATTTTATAGGTTATAACCAGACCGTTTTTAGTAACTTTACAGGTTATAGTAAGAGTGTTTCTACGAATTTACCAAATTTGATATTTTTTGTGGTTGCTTTAGTAATTTCAACGATTTGAGGTTAGTAATTTCTTTTTTTTTTGGTTAAAACTAAAATGATTCTGTTAATTCTTTAATGTCGTTGTTTTCTACGTTATTTCAATTATTTTATAGATTTGAGGTTATAAATATTTATTTTATAGGTTATAATCATTCCGTTTAAGTAATTTTACAGGTTATAATAAGAGTATTTCTATTAATTTTCCAATTTCGATATTTTGTAGGATGTTTTAATAATTTTAACGATTTGAGGTTAGAAACATCTATTTTATTGGTTGCACCTAAAATGTTTCTGTTAATTCTCTAATATTTTTTACGGTATATCAATGTTTTTAAAGATTTGAGGTTAAGAGTTTTTATTTTATAGGTTTTAACCAGTTTTGTATTTATATTTTAAACGTTATAACATGTTTCTATTAATTTTCAAATGTTGAGGGTATTTTTATCATTTTAATGATTTGGGGTTAAAAGTATGTGTGTTAAATATTAAAAATAAGGTGTATTATTAATTTTGAAATGTTGAGATTATTGACGTTATTTTAATAGTTTAATGGTTTGAGGTTAAGAACATCTATTTTATAGGTTATAACTAGGATAGGTGAATGAATTAAAATTAATCTAATACTAATATTTAGAATATCTAACACGAATTTCTTAACATTTAGCATCTAGCGTTGGTTACCCTATGCTCGTAAAATCGGCCTGCTTCAGGGCAAAGAAAAATAGTTTTTTTTTAGTTTTAACTATAGTAATTACTAAAGTTAATACTAATATCAATGTTACTAAAATAAAAGAAATAGTAATTACTATAGTTATTACTAAAATATTTTCTAAAATTTAAGTTTTAAAAATAGTTATAACTATAGTAGTTACTATATTAGTAACATACTAAAAGAGTTTCTCTGTTACTGCTAAAGCAACAACTATAGTTATAATTAAAGTAGTAACATACAAATATTTTTGGTGCACACCGTCCTCACTGCGAAGGGAGCTCGCGGACACCCTGTACATTGGATCATATATATACACTGGAAGATCAATAATTATGATAGTTTTATCGTTGCACTAAATAATATTTAATTATACATTTTATTAATCTAAAACTTTTAGATTTTTTTCAATATATCAACGATAAAAATAATATTTCTATTTATTTATGTGAAGTATTAGGTATAAAACTTATGTTTGTTAATTAAAAGTTTAGCAACGCATTTTAATAGAATTTAATGCATGCATTTCTATTAGAATCGAAGAAATAATAAAAACGTGAGTTGCTGAATGAAGCTCCCTCTGTCGATACTAGATTCAACTTTGAGTTGCGCATTTTCAGCCGGTAAACATTTACTTTATCTCACGCACGTCTTTCTATAAGTTCTGAAAGCGCAGTTAGCTTTTACTATTAATATTTTACTGTTCTTTACATGCAGGTATGATCAATTATGTTTATTTATTACTACTACTGATTTTATTATATAAATAAAAATAAAGAAACTCTCTATAAGTGTATATTGTCCTATTACTGTGTTTTCTAAAATGAAGCTTATAATAATAATTTCTATACGTACATTTGTAAGAAATTATGATAAAGGTTCATTCATAAGAGAAGAAGAGCATCAATCAGTCGAGTGTTTATTGACGAATTCTTTGGGTCCAACTCGATGGACCGCAATTAACCCGCACAGCCTTTGTCTGGGATTGGATGCTCCTCCGTCCGGTTACGAGCGAGAGTAACTTGAGTCGCAGTCGGAAGACCTCCCGCCAATCCTTAATACTCTTATCCGCTCTTTTTTTTAATCTCTCCTCTCCCTCCTATCTCTTTTTGTATACACGTTCCGTCTTGTTGTTTTGCTGTTTTGGATTTTATAATCTCTCTTTCTCTCTTCGAAGACTTGATTAATCTTTATATGCACTTAAAAATTTAACTATGTTAAACGACAACGTAATATTTGATTGCTCTGACCGTAACTTTCTATTACTCCTAATTATTATTCTGTACATTGATTATGGTTAAATACAAAAAATTATTGATATGAATTGACATATATATACGAACGAAATAAAATTTCCTTTCTGATGATGGATTATTAAGTAAAAAAAAAATTTATGTATATTTTTTCATTTATGAAATTTGTAATATTTAAATTTGTAATTATATAGTAATTTATAAAAAAATCGCTGACAATTAATTCATACGTAACTTCCTTAAAATAAATGTGTCGCTCCTGATGTAATATAAAATAAAACATTCTGCTTCTGAAATATAAAATTTAATCGATCATATAAATTTTTTTATGAAACTACATATGTTATTATATTAAAACATGTTTTGAATATTTTAAAACACATTTTAGATTAAAATTTTATTGTTAAAATCACTTTGTAAAATGTTTCGAAATCTTTATATATAGCTACTTTTGACCCACTAACTTCTTATTTGATCCAATAACTTAGTTCATTATAACTATTTTAAACAGAAAAAGAATAGGGATCTTTGTTAACATAAATACTACCTTTTTCCAAAATTTCAAATAGATTGAAAGTTTTACGACCGAAAACGTTCGACATAGAAAACTCAATTATTTCAGTTTTTATTTTTTCTTTATCAAAAACCAAGTTATACAGTGATATTTTATAGCTTATATCTATTTTATTATTTATTATCGGCATGACTTTCTTATAGCTCATGTGAATATTTATAGTTTCTAAGATATAACAAATTGAAAAAATTAAATTCTTTAATAAACTTGAAAACTAACATAAATGATTTAAAAATCCGATTCAAGCGGAAAAATTTTTTCATTCTCTGTAAAGTACATTTACTCCTATTTAAAAATATCATTTGAACATTCAAAATTTTCAACATTAAATTTTTAAAAAATCGAAAATTGGTTGTAACACGAAAGCGAATGAATAGATCTAAAAATGATATTTTTCCAGAATTCGGAAAAAGTAAACAAAACTGCATGCCCAAGCCCATCTATATTGAGAGTTGTTTTAAAAATATAGCAGTTTTTGAAAAACACGTTTTTTGAACAAGACATCTAGAAATCTCGAAAGATACTACTGAAAATTTTACTATTACAAACATTACGAGTAAGTAAAAGAATTTTATTATACCTATACGAATTTAGGCTATCGAATAATGTGAATACACTAATGAGACTTTGAATACGCTTTATATGTTTTAGTGAAAGAGTACCAATATTTCACCTCTCGATCACAGAATCGAAATATTCATCAAGAAATGAAAGTACAAAGCAACGTTCAACCGATCGAGAAGTCTTGATTCGTCGAAACTATACAAAAGGGGATGATGGTTGAGCAAAGAACACGTTCGAATTGGGCGGAGTAAGGAGCGCGAGACACCGGCGCCTTCGCAGATTCCCTGAGAGTATAGCGGTGTGGCATTGTGCTGTCGCATTGTCCTCGCGTCACACCGACAGGAACTCGACAATGCTTGGCCTCCCCTATATAACCCACGAGTTGGTGAGTCTGTCGTAAAAAAAAACTTATCTTCATTCTTTTTCTTTTCTCTCTTTCTTTCTTTTATTATCGAACGTCATTGATTCGCTTCGACTTTAGTGCAAATTTTTTTTATTCTTCTTTTGATTGATTACATATATATATATAGGAAGATACGTAATACTAATTTAACTACACGCGATGGGAAAAAACTGGTTTCTAATGTTTTGAATGTTACGAACAATGAGCTTGATTAAATTATCAACAAGAGAAATAATACATATATACTAGACGTTTTCTTTGACAAAATAAATTTTTGATATAGTTGGTCAAGTGCCATTAGACCGAACGAAATAAAGATATTATCACATCAACGCATAATCCATTTTCATATTTCACTGTAGTAAAAAGGACTGACTGTATTTGTACGAGTGACGATCCATACTTGGCTTTATCCTATGGATGATGGCTACGTTTCCGTCATTCTTTTGACGGTGTTTATGACAGTGGTGACGTTAACGGAGTGCTCGGGCTACTCGACAATACGAAATTACTGAAGATCCGGCTAGTAGTAGTGCTGGTAGTAGTAGGGGTTGCGCGATTTGAAAAAGGGCTCTTTTCCCGGGAAAATCCCTTTTGCCTTTTGTGCCCGCTAGTGTCCTTTGAAGCAATTGCTAAAGATTAGCTGGATCACGCGTTTGTTATATGTTTTCTTTATACATTATTCAAATAAATATATTTTATTGAAAGATCTTTTCTTTTCATTTTGGTTAATCAAGGGAGATAGTATTATTTTTTTATAAGAATATAAACTGGTGTATAAGGTGATTTATTCATCAGGGAATGAACGAATAAAAATTTTTAAAAATTTTTAAAACTCATGTACATGTATAAAATAGTTTTAGAAGGAAAAAAATTAAATAATGTTATCTCTCTTAAATTATATATTGCTTATTAAAAAATATAATATTAAGATTTTTTCATTGTACATTGTTAATTTATAAAATTTAGAAGAATAATATGTAGCGATTTCTTGGGGTAGGTTCTTAAGTTGACTATAAAAAAATGTATTATAACGTATATGCTATATAGTTAAAATTTTTGGTTTTCTTTATTTCACTTAAAGAGCTTATACTTATAACTTTCAAGAACACTTAAATATTTAAAAATTTTATCGTATCATCAAATTTCTTCTTTATCTTACACAAATTCCTTATTAAACCTTTTTTTAATGTTATAAACCAAAATACCAGAAAATGGTAATTTTTAATATTTTTTATAAACAAATGAATATATTTTTGAAAAAACCTGAACGTCATGTCCTTAGGCATGTTTTGAACAGTGTATTCAAATTTTTCCAAATTTTTAGATCCGTAATTTATTTCTGATTTTTGCGTTGAAAATTCATGCTTTTAGGCCAATCATTACCGACCGAAAATTGTTTAATCAATTATTATTAAAAAATTTATTTTTTCTTAAAAAATCAAAACGTCATGCCCTCGCTTTTGTTTTAAACTACCCATATGAATTTATTCAGATTTTTAATTCAATATTTCCAAGATAATTCTTATGTTAAAAGGTGTAATTTTTCCTTGTAACTTGGGTCCGACATTCCGTTAACTACTGATTCAGCCACCCGAGCAGTAATTACATCAAAATAATTAAAATAATTTAAAGAATTAAAAATTGTATACAAAAATGATCGAACTATCGTACTTACATATTTTCCAAACCATTGGTAATACGTCTAAAGCTTGATACAATAAAAATCGATTAAAAAATAAGGTTCTTTCTGAGCAATCGCCATTCTCGAATTACGTAGTAAAAAGTGAGAGTTTATCTATAAACGTGGACGTCTCGTCTCTTAGGGTGGCGGTTCAAGTTTCTCAGTGGTAAGGTAAGAAAGCTATAAAGCAACCGAAGGATAGTCTTTCTGAAAGGTTATGATGAAGCAACGTCAGCGTTTTCATGGTGTCTGTGTGCTCTTGCACATCTCGCGTCCTATTGATGAAAAGCGTTTCCCCTGTCGGTTGAAAAGCTACCCACCCGATAGCGATTCATTTCTGTATAGTATTGATAATATTCAGCCCGCGCCATTTTCCACGAACTTACAATACCCCGGCTTGATTAATAGGACCTGCCTTGACTTTTATGCGAGTGAGACGTTACACCAAAAATATATAGTGTCTACGCCCCATACGATTTAATTCCTCTTTATTTTGCTTTTTTTTTATTATATCGATGGTATATATTATAGTTTTATTTATTTTATTATTTATTTATTTACTATTCTCAGTATTTTATAATATATACTGATACGTCACAAACATATTTTTAACAATGACTTTAATGTTATTCAAGAATATTTTTCTTTGCCCGATTTTCCGGTCGTTTCTTTAATTTAAAAACTGAACTTAAAATTCGCATTGTGTAGAAAAACCGAAGGAATCAATTTAAAACGAGAGTTTTCAAAATAAAAAGCAAAGAAGTTCGTAAGTTCTTTTTTCGAATAATTTTCCATTCTTATAGCGTTCAAAAAGTTAGAGGGCTTAGCATTCTATATCATTAGATTGTTAAAATACTTTTTCGAACAACTGTATACGATGTTATAAGAGTAGTAATAAGTGAAATGCATAAAATTTGAATACTCGTTGATAGTCTAATAGTGAATAATTAAATTCACAAAGATACACTGTAGAATATCTTATTAGAATACCACGAACCGTCTGACCACACACGTTTCTTTTCACTGCAACGAAATCGTATACTAAACGTATAGGCTATTTCACTGATTCCACTTACACTTCATATATATATATATATATGTACCATCCGTACGTCGTTCGTTCTTTATTTTCCTTCTTCATTTTTCGACCAATATTTATATCTCTTTTTCTTTAGCATCGTACACTTATTCCTTTTTTTTTTTCTTCTTTTCCTTCTTTGTACTCGTCCTCTTTTTCCGTGGGCAAATACATTCTTTTCAGCATTCACCGTGCGGTTTCTTGTGCGCCGATACTTCCTGCTTTTTTCGTCCGCGTCATTCAAGCTTTTGATACCGTCGCGACAAAGCTCTTTACTTTTTCTCTACCGAACTGAACGTTATATATATGTACACGCGCGCGCCCCCCGTGTACGTGTATGTGCGTGTGTGTGTGTGTGTATCTATATCAAGATGTATGTACAGTCGATTTATAAGTACAAACGCGCAGCTTTGTGCGAGCTAGCACTGAATCTAGACCTGGTTCTGTATATATACACGTGGAAATGAAAAAGAAGAACGATACGGTTGTTAAACTTAAGACGTCATGTATTCATAGCTATACACTGCAGTATTTGAAGCTTTCGAAGAAAAACATTGTCGTGTAGTTTAAATGTTTCTCGATTAATAGCCGGTATATGTGGTGACGAATGGGATGAATGATTACCGTTAATTGTCATGTTTGCATTTGACGAGAAAAAAATGTATGTAATAGGTCAATCTTTGGAGGAGAGGAACTGATTCCCTTGCACGTTTTTGCAACTTGATTGATTCCCTTGCAAGTTTTTGCAACTCTTTCACCTAGTTCCCTATGGACGTATCCATAGCTATAGAAAGAGAGAGAGAGAGGAAAGGGGGAGGGAGGAGGAAGAGAAACGGCGAGCCAGAGAATAATCGAGAGGGTAGGAGTGAGAGACACAGGGAGGTTTGCGTCCGGAGCGCCCGGGCGCGCGTTCGCCGCTCAATTCGCTCGTTCGCTCGCTCGCCAGCAGCGTCATCATAAGACCTCTTTGTTCTCCGGCAATTTCAGCGGCATTGTCACCGTCAACAATGTCCACTTGACATTCTCTCTCTCTCTCTCTCTCTCTCTCTCTCTCGCTCGCTCGCGCATTGTTAGTCCATCCCCTGTACCCCACCACGGACGCCCCGCTCTCTTTCAATCATAAAGCACAACGTGCGCGCCTCACGAGAGGGAGAGATAGAAACAGAGATAGAGACTATATACACAGAATCAGAGAGAGAGAGAGAGAGAGAGCGCGAGTGCAGTTACACCTTCCCGGGCCGCTGGTTGTAATCGGGAGGGGAACTCTATATACCAAAGGTTTAGGGACTCAAAAATTGACAAACTGTCAGTCAGGTGTTATTGTGGTACTACTATACATAGCTTTTCTTCTCACTGTTTTCTTTTATATCGTGTGTCAACGTGCATTTTTTTAAATTTGTATTTAAAATTCGTTTAATGTTAATGAAACGTATATAAGGTATTGAAATAAACGAAAGGGACGTTGATTAAGAAAGGCACGTATACCATTAATTGAAAGTGTAAAAATGAAAGAAAAAAGAAGAGGAGAAAAAGGAGAAAGGAGAAAAAGATTAGAATTGAAAGGAAAGCAAACCACTCAGCAGTACGAAATAATCTTTCTCTTTTAGCATCTTGCGCAGAGGATCCCTCTCTATACCTTCTCTCGCCTTCCCTTTTACCTCCTCGGGCTCGTAATTGTCCCTCCCCGTCGTCGACGTATATCTGCCTATTGTCCACATTGTAACGCGCAGTGTCCTCCTCTACCATTGTTTCGACGCATTGTTCGACGTGGCCGCGCGCGACCGTCTTTCCTCCCCGCGTTTATGCGTCTACGCGAGCTTTGTCGCGTTAGATGCGTATAGCCTTTCCTTCTACCTCTTTCTCCCTCTCTCCCTCTGACTGTTTTGCTGCAAACTTGTATCGTTCTTTGCCATACGGCCTCTTTTCTTTTCTTTCCTTTTCTTTTCTTACTTCTCTCTGACGGGTGTCTCTTATCGCGCCCATCTAGAGCACCTACCTTCACTCGATCGATCGTCTTTGAGATAACCTAACGGTGATATACATACTTTTTGGTCAGTTTTAAGAAAGTGACGTACCCGGTAGGTTACCGACCGAGCCAAAAAAGGTAATTATTACATTTATTTAAATTAATACGCAATTTTGTGCAGAAACCGAATACAGAACTGCACTAGATCATTCAATAATAAGTATTTCTACAAAGTTTAAGGTCGATTCGATTTTTCCGTGATTTTTCGGTGCAGAAATTTTTTAGGGTGTCTTTGTTGTATTGACCTGGAACTTTGTAGAAAGACTTATCCCTGGTGGAAAATTGAGCCTATTTCTGGTCAGAATTTCTGGTATAAATTTTTGAAAATAAGATATTGTTAGAAATCCTTTTCAGAAAATTTGCAGAATTTCTAGATATACACCAATTTAACATGTGTTGACCAGAAATTCTGGTCAGAATCTGCGCTATTTTCTACCAGGGATTTAATTATCTAGTGCAGTTCTGTATTCGGGTTTTGCACAAAATTGCGTATTTCTTTAAATAAACATAATAATTATGTTATTTTACTCGGTCGGTAACCCACCGGGCATGCCACCTCCTTAATGTTAATTTTCACAATATATTCAATCAAAAAGTGAATGTATCGTCGGGTAAGCTAGAGTTAAATACTCATCTCATTTTGCAATAATAATAAATTCCAACAGGAAACAGAAATTCAAATTCTTCCACTGTTTAGAATAAACCAAAACTAGATCCTTTCACTTTCTCTCTATTCCTCTCTTCCTCTCTTTCTCTCTTATTTTGTTAATAATTTTAATTATCCAAGCAACGTATGGTATATGTAGGTATACCTAATACGAACAAGCACGGGTAGACGTAGATGTATAGGGAGAAAGTCTGAGGAGAGTTTTGCGTTCCAGCACAAAAATCGGCACGCACCGTTGTGTAGCTTGTAACAAAAAGCAAGAGGGAGATGCCGGATAGATGTCGAAGTAACTACAATTAAGCCCCCAGCGTGGCTGAGTTACTCCATTGAGTAAATTGGCTTATATACCGGGCCCCAGGAGCTAGAGAGGGAGAGAGAGAGAGAGAGAGAGGAGCAAATTCACAGATTATCAAGCATCAGTTCCCGGGAAGAATAAGCAACCGGCAACCGTCATTTAACTTTAACGCTCCAACTGGCCTCTGCTACCCTCGAGGTCCATGCCAATTAAATCAGCCCGGGGCACGCGTATATATATGCGCAAGCGCTGTCTCGCTGTTTTCATGCCGAGCCGTTGTTCTTTTCGGCTCCGCCTTCATCGCCCATACTTTTACCCGGTATTTTTATTGTCTGGTACCACCACCACTGCCAGAGTTCCCTCAATAATTTTTCAAACCGCGTTACTAGATCAGCCGGCACAAAGTTAATCTGTACTTGCACATTCTGGGAATCGAACGATACTGCCACTTACGCTTATTATCGTTTCACTTTTTGTAATTGTATAGGACCGTGTTCAACTTCTATATGTTTAAGAAAATTACAAAAATTTTTATCCAATTTTTGAATAATGATAAAGTGCAACTTATGATTACGTAAATTTATCACATTTTTATGCTCGTTTATTTACAATGACAGTTATTTAAATAATCTAATAATTATACTCGACTATGAATTATTATCTTCGTTTGTCGCTCTTGCTGTGGCTTTTATACAGAACCGCAACTTACCAACCATTATCGCAATATAGAAACGGTCCAAATTCACACAATCCTGTATAGGTATATAATGTGATTTTACTTGGTCGTACAAATATGCAGGACGTAAAGAATTAAACAACGCGAGAGGCGCGAAACGAGGAAAAAACGCTCGTCAAATAATCGCGAAAGGGAGAGAGAATATCGACGTTAACCCGTTCCGCTTTGTCGTTGGAGTTCCCTCGCCTTCCCTCTCTCTCTTCTCTTTCCCTCTCCCTTTTTAGGTTCTCCGCGCCTTTTCTCCGCAATTTTTCCGCCACATTTGCCTTTGTCTCGCGACAACAATGCACGCGATGATATAAAAATATGCGCTCAGTCGTTTTTCCCTTTGAGTTTGGTGAGAGTGTAGTAAAAGACGGAAGGACAGGAGGGTGCAGGGGGAGACAATTTTCGACGGCCGGCCAATGGCTTGGATACGTGCAGGATGTTCGGAATTTCGTAGCGTTAATTCTGATTCTTTTATAGCACGGGGGATTCGAGGTTTACGTATACGTAGAGGGTGTGATGTGATTCTTTCATTTTATTTTCATTTTTGACGTTTCCTTTATTATATATATTTGTATAAAAAAAAATTCTCTATTAACAATTTAATCACGTTGAATTAATTATACAACTTCGTTATGCCGCATTATCCGAAAGCGATTTCAAAATAATTCAATTGTTTATTGTCAAAACCAACTAGGAACACATTCAAAGCAACCAAGGAAGCATGCAAAAACTATATATATAAACTATTTTCTGTAACAACTTTTGTACACTTATAAGTCTTTCAACGAAGCCCGTTGAATTTATAAAGAGGTATAGGTATAAAAGGGACAGCCGCGTGTCGACGGAAGAGTCGAATTGGGGGGTTTAGAGAAACGAGAGACGAAGAGGGAAACATAGAGAAAGAGAGAGAGAGAGAGACAGTGGGACGGGGATCAGAAGGGTGGGTGGTGCGCGGACTCGCGCCTCTGCGCGCGCTCAGAATCTAAACTGAACAATAGCTGGTAATATCGAATGCTCGGGAGTTGGCGGCTGGCTCATTCAATGCAATAATTATAAATTGATGTCTTTCAACCTGGCCCGGCAAATGGACGCGTAACGAAGCCATAGCCGCTTTTGCTACTATTGCGTTCTCAACAACTTCGTACTACTCTCCCTCTCACTCCCTCTATCTCTCTCTCTCTCTTACGCGCGACAATTTGTATCCGTCTCTTTCTCGATTCATCCTGTGGTGTGACGGGAGTCTTGCCTTGTCAGTACACCTGAGTGCGCACCTGCTACGTTTTCCAAAGGCATAGTTGTTTCGAACAACTTTTTCTACATACGCTAAATCGAGAGATGCCTGGTAATAATATACGCGCATATACACTCGGAGAAAGTTGTCTTTTGTATTTTCATTTCACGAATTTAGACAGTTGAGGATTACGATCGATTACTCGTGGCCGTTTTTTTCTAATAAAATTGTAACGCGCGCGTAACGATAAATGTGCCATATCGACAAATTATCTCTTAAAATTCATAATTACAACGTCCGTGCCACCCGAGTTAAATAAAAATCGTATAATAATAAGCAATCAAAGTAATGACTCGATCGAAAACGGTCAATTAACCTTTTAATAATTTCGAGGCCTTGAATTAAATCAATTGTTCCCAATCAAGTATACATCCCCGTTCGTTCGCCGTTCGGAAAAAAAGGATAAAGTTGAGATTCTCGACGGCATCTCTCCTTTGACGAAGAAATTAAACAATTTCGAGGTATAGAAAAAACGGTATAGGTTGGAGGAAACGCGGAAACGCGACTGCAATTTACCGAAAGAGGGAGGAGGGGCGAGGTATAGAAAGAGCCTTCGCAGAATGCGGCGAATTCGAAAAGAGAAGCGCCGCGCGCCTGCATACGTAATGCCAGAACCCCTCTATTGTAGAGTGGGGAGGGGAGTGGGACGGGGAGATTCGGCTCTTTTGTCTACGCGCGGAAAATTCTGACCTCCTCCCTCTCTCACTCATTCTCTCTCTTTCTCTCTCTCTCTCTCTCTCTTCGTTCTCTTCGGTATCGATCTTCGACCGATCATTTGCATGCTCATTGTTCGGGCCGCGCATCCGCGAAATTCCGCGAGCGATATTCTCCTCTTCTATCTCCATTTCTCTCTTCGTTGACTCGCTCTTTTTCTTTCGACGGTCTTTTTAAGGGCCTTTCCACCGCAACTTCTACGAGTTTCTGCCAATTATTTGTTCGTCTTCGTTGTGGCTTTATTGCAGCTGGGTATGGTTCGCTTTGTTCTACCCTACTTCTCTCTTTATATATAAATATACCATTTTTGCGACGGATTCACTTGGTTGCGCTGATTTAAATTTGTCAGTTTTTCTTTGTTAGTTTGAAGTTGACGATGATTTTAAAAGACTTTTTCACAAATTGAATTATAAAAATATAATGTTTTGTGAAGCTTTTCCTAAAAAAAAAACAATAGTTTAGACGAAAGTTTAAAGTACTTAGAGCAATGTGAACGATAGGATATCGAGAGATTGATTAAAATATCAAATGACCTCGATTTGGCGCGAAAGGGTACACATGTGAAACTCATTGTATAGATACGGGTTGGAACGCCGTCTTGATATTCTGAGCGAAGGATTAAATCCCCTTTCGAGATATCGAACCGCGGTATTCTAATTAAGCAGAAAACACCGACTTCGTTAAAGCAGCATATTTCCGGTTAAATAAGCGACGCGCTCGTTTATACCTGCAGTTGTTCCAAGCATCTCGTAGGGATACGCACAGATTTGCTGGATTATTGGTCGTTATCGTATACGTTTAGCAAGCAACCACAGATTGTTTTTACTTCAAAGAAAAAACTACACAACTAAAAATTTACAATTTAAACACTAATTAAGAAACTATTTTAAATTAATCAACGTAACTTTTCTCTATCCATTAGAAATAAAAAAAAAAGTATCCGATTTTTGTCTCTTCGTGCTGCATGTACTAAAAAAAGTGGGAGAAACTTCGTTATAAGAAGCAGGAAAAGAGTAGGCAGAAGGAAAAAGAAAGCTCCTCGCGAGTAGAGAAAAAGCGAGTCGCGGGTCTCTTTTATTTCGCAAACAATAGTTGGGCGCTTTGTTTCAGGCATTGTCAGTCGGACAGTAACGCGCGCACAAAAGTTATAATGAAACGCTATTTATTTAAATGTATATAGTAAGAGAGAGAGAGAGAAATAGAGAGAGAGAGAGAGAGCCCACGCGTGTGTTGACCCTCATTCCTCTGATGTTCTTCTATACTTCTCTTTCTTTCTAATCTCCCTTTTCCTTTTATCATCTGCTTTTACCAGATTTCTACGTTTCTACCTTTTCTTCTTCGTGTTGTTACTTATGTAAGTTATTTTCTCCCTTTCTTCTTTTAGTTTATTTTATTTTATTTTATGTATATAAGCGGAAGTAGATCCCAATTACAAAGATAATAATTACAACACTGGTATACTATGTAGCACAAAATAATGGATAAAAAATAACTAATCATTAATATAAACAATATTCAGTTTATAATGACTGATCCATTGCCTTTGCAATTCTATATACATATGTGGAGTGTATGTTAAATGTAATCTAGAATTTTATTTTTTTAAATATGAAAAATATAAAAAGTAGAGTGCTTGTTATTAGAAGTTAATTAATTAAAGCATAAATAGATTTTATGAAAGCTAAGTTAACTTTAATTTCAACATAATTATCATCTATTATGACTTATAAGAGTAAAGAAGCTAAATGCTACATGCCTTAGAAACCAATGTTAAATTTTCTCAAAATTATAAGTACTATTAATATGATAAGACGACCATAGAATAGAAGCATATAAATGATTAGGAACAACCAAACATTTGTAAGAAATCATCAAAAGTAATTTATATTTAGTAAAACAGTGCGTATTACGATGTTATATTCTTTGGAAATTACATGATCAATAAGTTTGCGAAATGTAATTTTTATTAAAGATGACAAGATATTTTACAAAGCATTATCAAAGTAATAAATTTTATACTTCATTTTACTCGAGTAAAAAGAGATTAACTTACATTTATCAGTGCTTTTAATAATTTCATACTTTTATCGATAGTATGCTTATTAATAAATTTCACATCCTGTTATACTTAATATTTGACAACCAGTCTAACAAAAAGATGCATAATAACATCATCAAAAAGTGGACGATAAGAAAAGATATAACATAATCTTATATAACGATAAAGATATACCGCCATCTCTACTATGGTAAGTGCTTGTTTCAGACCTATCTCTATACGGTAAGTTACTTTATAAACAATAAATATTTATGATTTCCATCTATCATTAACAATTTTCAGCACTTGGTTTTGAAAAATAATCTTCTTGTTATTATTTGGATTATTCGAGTTATAAAGTCTATAGTATTCTTGTGTTTTCTTGAAATAATTCTGCTCAGCAACTGCTTGATCCATATACCTATAGATAATCTTATATTTCCAGGAACACACGTTGCTTCTATTTAGAATTTAATTTGATTAACACCGGACTTATAACACCAGCAGTAACTGGTCCAAGCCTACGAATTAATCTAATATTAACATGTTCATCAAACACGGATACAATATTTCTTATGCGGTTCTAACCATCTGCATCAGAGAATAATTAGATGTAGTTAATCTCTTTCAGAGTACTTATCAATAAAAACGGAGTGATCGAAATGATAAAACATGATCATTTAGTATCTGATATATCTAAGTTAACTTTGATTCTTTATTATCCATATTTAAATCCGACTTAGAATTAAATTGTTTAACTGACTAACTAATATAATTTGACCGAGTTAATGGAGATGAAAAAATTATTCTGGTTACATAAATAAACGTAATTGTGTAAAATAAAGACATCATTGTCCTTTCTTTGACTATTACCTATCACTGTGTGAAATTTCAAACAAAAATATTAAAAAATAGCATTGGAAGGAAATTGCAATATTTGGAAGCAGACAAAGAGTCAAATTTCCTTCCGATGCCATTTTTTAACACAACATTATTTTTGTTTGAAAATTCACACAGTGATAGATAATAGTCAAAGGAAGGGCAATTACGTCTTTATTTTGCACAATTTGCTTTATTCGTTTAACCAGAATAATTTGTTTATCTCCATTAACTCGGTCGGTAAAGATTGAGTATCCCATCCTCTTAATGGGCTGTCTAAGCCAAGTTTTATCATCCCTAACATACCGACCTCGAAAATCACATAACATTAATTATAATCAAAAAAGGGAATTAATTTACGTAAATGTAGGAGAACTGTTCCTTTCCTTTATTAATAATCTATCTGTCTTTAAAATTTGAAGAAAAACATTGACTTTTTCCTAGTAGTTATATATAGTTTTTAGTATTTATATATAGTTTTTATTTATTAATCTTTCTAATATGTAAGATTCTATGAGTAATTATGAGGAGTTAAAGAATTCTTTACGACAGATATTAAATAATTTTAAATATGTAAGTGAAATGTAAAAAAAATTATAGAAATTATGTTATTGTAAAGAGTTGATCTTTAAAAAGTAAAATTAAAAAGAAAATGAAATAATAGATAATGTTTGCTTATCGGACTTGAATTTTAATTTATAATGTTACATACAACATAAG
Organism: Theocolax elegans; assembly: GCA_026168455.1. NCBI lineage: Eukaryota > Metazoa > Arthropoda > Insecta > Hymenoptera > Cerocephalidae > Theocolax > Theocolax elegans. The sequence continues at coordinate 76,226,760 of CM047427.1, read as the reverse complement.
AATGATAACAACTATTATTACCTCTTTAAATCAGTTTTATTCAATTATTTTGAAAATATAATTTTTTTTATACTTTTGTACAATATTTTTTATAAGAATTTGTTATTTATGTAGTTAATGACATACAGAAAAAGAGATATATAACAGACAACCATTATAGTTGACTTGTAATAAAATATATTTTGTTTATACAATTTACGTATAGTACAATTTACGTAACTTCTACATCATTATCATTCATTTATTCGATCATTTAGGTAAAAAAATTAAGTAAATGACTAAGTTTATTTAAAAAATAGTCACGTATTAAGTCGATGTAGAATGTTTGTCTAAAAATGATTTAACAAAAATCATCATTTACATACTGGTCTTGTGACAGAAAGCTTAAAATCTGTATAAGTATTATTCACTGTTGATTACATTTGTCGATATCGTTAAAAAAGTGTATGATGATAAAAATAGCGCGATAAAATAGTTGATCGTTAACGGTCCAAATGTCTGAAATCGAAGTAGACCGAGTTTTCATAGTCGGATCTCTTTTTGTAGAATTTGCAGTCGGGACAGTATCTCTTGCTGTAAGATTCGTTGAAAACTTTATGAGAAGGAGTGACCTTAGCAAGAGGAATTTGTATAAAAGAAATAGCTGTATTGTGATATTCCCTGAAAGTTTCCTCACTGTGTTGATGAGAATCTTCGGTCAAATTATCCAATGTCACATCGTTATCGGTCATCACACTATGATCGTGCAAATTCAAACGTAATTCGGTACACAAGTGTCGACCCATTGACCTTTCCAACGGTCGATGATGTCTAGCACACAGTACTTTACCGCTCAAATTAAGTTGAACACCGTTGTGTTCGCAAGAAAAAAATTGTACCGAAGGTTTGCTCAATCTCGATGATGGTTTGGCCATTGCTTCGTCATCCTCGGTTAAGATATCCATTGATAGTTGTATACCGATCAGTTGATCGTACATCTTGAAAGCATCATGGTTGAGAGTAGGTCCGTATTTGCAACTCCAGTGAACGCGAACTTTCGTATGTGGCGGTTTTTCCAATATGAAAACGTGCAGAACCGTCGGCAAGCTCATGTGACCGTTTTCTTCGCTGTTCAAGAACATGAGGTTGAGGTTAAGTCCGTCATCGCGCAACGTTACCATAACAAGGTTATTTTCTTTCTTGGTAACTCTGACGAAATTAATCAAAAATATAATTTATTAATTTTCGTTAAATTATCGTCACCGTAAACACTATTACAAATATATAAATTATTTACATGCATATTATTATTGTAACTTGCGCGTATATAATTACAATTGAAATAACGCTACATATATATTTAATAAAATTATAAACAAACATGGCACAAAAACTTACCTTAAGAGCATGTTAGTACCGACGTTCTGTTGCTAAGGACACTCGACAAATGAACCTGAATGTTGTATATTTACTTATGTACTATAATGACGGGACGTCTAAATAAAATTTATATATGTCTGCGCGTGAAAGTAGCTACTCGAACGGTCTATAAACATCTGGCTCAATGTCTCTCTACGGAATGAATAAATATCCTAACTTCGATACCTGGTTTCAAAGGGATATACAGTGGGTGTGGTCAATCGTAATACTTTTACATTTGATGGATCGTGAAAAGTTCTACTGACGAATAATACGCAATTTTTGAGAAATACTGCGTGTCTACTAAAACAATAAAATTTCACAGTATATTCCAAAGGTATACAGAAAAGAAGATTACAATAAAAGTCAAACGGGTATAATAATCTATTTTACGGGAATTTCCATAAGGTTGTAAATTATTCTTTGTTTTGTCTATACTATGGGAATCGTAACGGTACAATTTTTGGATAATTTGTACAACGAGTAATTGAGTTGAAACGTTAACTAATTGTATATTAATAATAATATTATTTATTATAATGCTGTTCATAAATTGATTTGTTGTTTTTATAATTATTGGGAACGAAATAACTATATTATATTGTTGTAAAAAATTCCTTTTAAAAACACTTAACCCTATCGAATAAATGAAAATTCAAGTTAAAATACGCACGCATAATAATATATAATCGTCATTATCCTCGAGAGACACTCAAAGTTGGTGAAATTATTATCAATACAAAAATAATTGCGCCCCCGCGCAGACGACGGGGAATCCAATTAGCCGACTTCCTCCGGCTGAACGGTCAACTTCCATGAATCGCGCTACGTTTTCGAGAGAGGGAGAGAGAGAGAGAGAAAGATGCTTTGGTTCAGTTGTGTAACAATAGCCCGCGCTGTACTTAATAATCGTTTCCGGCGCGTGTACGTCTTCAACCCTTTCTCTTGAACTTATCTTCCTCCCCCGGTGACACTTTTTTCTTATTTCGACCTTAGGAAACGGTAATGAGATAATGGATCACGATTGTCGCTTCGAATATTAAAGATCGACGAGTTGTGAGTGCTTTTTAATTTCATTCGTGTTATTATACGAATTTATAATTTCCATAGTCGAGTGTATATAATTCTACTTTTTTTTTATAAAATTTATTATTCTTGATCCTCAATTTCCTGAGCGAGTCAGATCTTTTGAAAATCAATAATAAATAAAAAGGAACAAATTCCTTTCATTTCCCGTAGGGTTTCACGACTGCGTCACACACAAACAGATTTCGTCGCGCTCCATTTGACGATGAAAAAAAAGCAAGAGCGTGGAGCAGAAAAAAAAAAGAATTTTTGTACCTCTCCCCTCTTTACTGTCTGTTTTCGTAGTAGCACACCCCGTGGACGAGCAAGTGTTCCGATAAGGCTTTATCCTTTGTCCTTTGAATATCGCTTTTCGTTTGATGAGGCGAAAACCCGCGCGCTCGCGTCCGCGCCCGTTTCTCTCAGCTGTTCAGCGCGGATGCCCGCGAGATTTCAAAGAAAAAGTAATTTTGTACGAGGGTGAGATGTGATTCTCTCTTTCTTCCTTGGTTTGTATGGTGTTATAATAAGGGAGGCTCCTTTTAGTACATACGAGATGGTCGAGTTTCTTCCCCTATATAGGAAACTCGGCGTACAATGATATCGAGTGTTTTTAGATTGCGCGCAATGTTCTATACTCCCTCGAGTTTGCAAATCGATAACATTATTTGACGAGTAATTTATTCCGTGAATTACGTTTTTTTTCAAAAAACATTATTAATTGTTACTTTATGTTATCATTTATTATTTCTAATTGAATCGAAGCTGCGCTACGGCATCATCAGCTGTTTCTTCGTCAGCGTTAAATAAAATATATATATTTCTTATAATTAATTTTTTTTAATTATCAACTATCTTACAAAACTATAATAAAGATTTACAAGTTTAATTCTATAATAATTCACTGCTGCAAGTAATTAAAGCAATTGTAATAAATTATTCATTTATTATTAAACCATTATAGTATCTAATCATCAATCAGTTAAGCTGCCTACATTTAATTCGAAAAAAAATCGGAAAAAGATTGAATATAGTGTAAAATACCATAGAAGCATATAACGTATATATATAACATCTGATACTTAGGGTTGCGCGTGTGCATCGCGGGTCGTATTATAGTGGGGGAGTCGCGCTTCTATATGGTGGGGATAGCGCATCTCGCGGACGGTTCGAGCAATCAGTATCCGTGCGGTGCGGGTCGCGTATAGTCGTGTACTACGTTCCTCCTTCGCTTTCCGAATGTTTTACCGGCTTAGTTACACGTATATATACATAAGTAAATACACGTACCCTCAAATTTTCAAATTTGTCAAATTTTTTTTATTACACCATAAGTTATTTTAAGGAATGATTTTGTGCAGTGCGTTTTTATTTTGTTTCGATCAACGATTAGTGAGTTGTAGCCGTTTTAACACGTTTTTTAATTTTCTTTGTGCGCCCGATAAATAATAAATAAATGTTATATCTATACATATTTATATAGAGTGCAGTGTGACATATAGTGCATCGGCGGCCTTGAACGCGACATGTGTAAAGCGAGAGAATTTCGTGCACGTACGTATGAACAGGCGCGTACGTATGTGTGTGATAGTTGAAAAAAAAAAATGTCCAGTTCGAAGAAACAAAGAGAGATCATCATTCGTCAAAACTCTGTGGCTATTGTTATTCTGCCTCGGTGGGGGTGGTAAAGGGGGTGGAGGTAACAACAGTGTGTGTAACGCATTGTGTAGCGGGTCCATCCATTGCTATTATTTTCGTCTCATCCGAGGTGTCACTGCGTATATAATATATATATATATACACATACACGTATACGTTTTACGCATATACGCGCCGTATGTAGGTGTATACATATATATTGGCATATATACTCAGTGATTATTTAGCCGAAGAGTGGGAGACAGTCGTCGTTGCGGGTGACACGCGGCTTGACGCCCAGACAATGCGCGGAATTTCGGTTTTGAATTTCGCGCGAACCACGCGCCCGCGACTCGATGACGCGCGACTTGACGGAGTGGCTGCCCCGTGGAGTGTTCTATATGTACGGGACTCATCGTATAATTTATGTCCACTACGTCGAATTCCCGATGGACCTGATTTGACGGATTTTCGGTTGACGGGTAAGTATTGGTGAAATATTTCTTTTTTGAGACAACTATCGTCTGGAAAGCGTCTTTTTTACTATACATTAAAGAAACTTCGGTTAGATTCTATGGTTGTCATTTTCAATTTAATTCGTATAACAAGAAATTAATATATGTCAAAAATTACAATAAAATTATCATTTATTTATTAAATTGTATCTATATATTTTTATATTATTACGGTTAATATTTAATCTTATACGCTATAAAGAGGCTATACAATTCAATATGTTTATTTTGAAATCGTAACAATTGAATATAACCCAATGACAAAGGAAAGAAATGAATAAGAGACTTACTTTAGTACTTTATGTACTTTAAAAGCTGGAACTTTCTGTATATAATAAAATATATTTAATTTCTTGTACATTTTTATCAACTACCATCGCCTAAGTTTCTTTCAGTTGTACTATAAGTTCAGTTTTATTTATTATAAATAATCTTTATCCCATTATCTATTAACATAGAGTATTAAACAAACACAATGTCAAAGAGAAGCAATAACACATTTGTCACCAAATTAAACTCGTATCTTTGATGACCACGAGTCACAGATAAAAAGGAGCACAATGTAATACGAAAATAAAAGAAAAAAAAAGCAGACCAAAAGATACATAAATGAACAGCGAGCTGTCAAAATAATTGAAATCCACTACCCTCGGATAGAAGGTTACAAAAACACGGCAGAATTGGCCGCTTTCACATCTCCTTCACCTTGTACTTACTTTCTTACCTATGTATATATATACGTACCTTCTTATACGCGCGCATTTCAAATGGGAATTCAAGTATTTCGCCCTCTTTTATATATATCTATACGCGAGCTTTTTAAATACTCTAGAGCGGTGGATAAGGATTTCAATTTCCCAAACGATTGTCAGGACCGAGGGCACACGCATTGTGCGCGAGCTTTTTTTTTTTATTTCGCTTTGAAACGACGATTCGATAAATTTTGCGATAAGCCCTGGGAATCGACCGAAACTTGGACAATTCCGAATTTTTTTTTTTTTCCATACCTCTTTCTTTCGGGTTTCTCTCGCTCGCACTTTTTTTGTTCGCTCGCTCGTTCGCGTGGATTCGATACATTTGGAGTTGTGAATAGTCGAGAGCTTTTTCAAAAGGAGTTTTCTTTTCACCGCGTGGAAGAGATAGCGAAAGCGCATATTCTCTTTCCGCGTGTGTATATATATACATATATACATCTATGTACATATATATATATATATATGTGTGTGTGTGTGTGTGTGTGTGTGTGTATATGGTGCGTGTACGTGTATATGCGTGTGTTTTTTATCTTCTTTGAATAAGGTTTGTGTTATTATAGTCCCTTTCAGGGTTATTAATTAAAAATGTTTTTGTACTTTCGGACAATGGCACTGATGATGTATATAAAATTAGCGAAATGAGTATTGTGCGGCTAATTTATTGTTTATTTCTTTGTATTCATTGTTAAAATAGGGGGCGGGGAGGGGGGGGGGAGGCGAAGGGCGGGAGTTGAAACAATTCGCTTTATTACGTTTTTTATATACAAGTATATGCGCATTATTATTGAACGAATGAACAATTTTATTAATATAATCGGCATTCGATGAAAAAAAGTAATGGTTATTTACAAGAGGGGAGGTACGCGAATGCGTTTAATATTGTCGAATTATTAAATTTTCATTTCTTTTATTACGCGATAATTGTATTACCAAATGTACACGATCATTCATTATCATTAATATAGATTTTTGTTAATATAGTACACATGTACTAAAGAATGTAATATTTTATTGCAATGGGAGGTTGTATTGTAATCGGTAATTGAGTAATACTTTTAATGTACTTTCGATACAGATATATATATATACATTTATTGGTCACTGCAGCCGTTGAATTAATTTGACCCTATATATTTAAAAAGTGATTGACTCTCAATAAATTTTATTTTTACATGTGTATGTAAGAGTAGTTATGATTATTGAACTAAATTAAGAAAAAATCGACCGCAAATCGAGTAGACGTTTATCTATAAAATTTACTTTAGAAAATTAAGAACAAGTAAAACGACATCGTATTATCTCATCGAATGATTAATGATATTATATATATCCTTAAAATACAATATTCAATCGAATGTCTATACAATGCATCATCTTAGAAATCGAATGCAAAAATAAGAGAAAAAAAACAAAAACGAACACTCAGACAGAAGATTCGAATTTAATCAATCAAAGGGACACGTATACAGATACACTGATCGAATACACGTATGCAGTTCAGTCTCATTTGTGTTGTTCTCCTCTTTCTTCCTTTAGCTTCGCTGTATATGAGTTTTCTTCGCACCACGCACGTCAAACATACCGTGTATGTATATATAGACACACACACTTATATATGAACACGTGCACAGCAGGAACGAGTGTATTAAAATCGGGCATTGTTGTTAGCCGCGGCTCGCTCGCGAGAATTACGCTTACCCCCCCAAAAGCTTTTGAAATGATGTAGTCTTTCTATACTCCGTTAGCAAAGGAGCCGCGCGCGCTCTCCTGACTCTCTGTGTGTACGTGTAGCAAAAGAGAAGTTATCGCAAGGATATATAGATGTGTTTTCTTTTCATTCTTTTTTTCGCGATACCAGGAGTCAATCTTTTTATTTTCAACTATTCATCTATATTTGACATTTTTAATTAATTATTTCAGTTGGGAAGGCATACACGGTCTCTCCGTCGATTACCATCATTCCTATACGGAGCATAAAAAAAATATATGATTCCCAAGTGCACTCCTTCCTAAATTTAATAGTTGCGATTTTTCATAGGATAGATCGATATCGCGTAAAAATCGGCTCCCGCGTATACGAATAAATGGTGGCTTCATTACACATGCGCGATTGCTCGCACGCGAGACTTTTCGAGGGCTGCTGCTGCGCGGTACGGGGCAAACAAATAGGGTTAATTCCACGTGCGCGCCAGCTGAATACGTCGTTTTCGAATGGAGGTAATTCCGGGTGACAATGCGGCCTTTGATTTCGTAGAACCGCACGCGCACGCGTTTGAATGACACTGGCGCCTCGTTTCGTTCTCCTGATTCACATATATATATGTATATAAATGTACCATTTTTTATAGACTCTCTCTCTCTCTCTCTCTCTCTCTCTCTCTCTCTCTCTCTCTCTCTCTGTCTTTCAAGTATATATTTCTTTAGCGCATAGTCTACCTGTCGACTATATATGGCCTTGTTGTATTATTTTTTTCGCGTACATAAAGGAAATACAATTTTTTGGTACAGTTGAAGATTATGTGTTCATAAGGATTTTTACTAAACGTTTGTTATTTAAGTAAAACATATAGAGTAAATAATGTAAATAGTTTTTTGTCCAAATAATTATTTTGGATTAGTATAAGGTATGTGGTATAATGAAAAGAAAAAATATTTGGAAGGTTACAAAATACTGTATATTTCTTTATAAAAGTAAGGGATACATAGTTTTGTATTAAAAATAATCTAAAATTATTTAAGCATCCATTTAATTGAATTAAAGCTTTTTAAAGATTTATATTGCTGTTACAATATAATAATGCTTACAGTAAATTGCTGCGAAATAATATTTAATTAACAATTGTGGTTGTGTGATACGAAAAATACAAGTTTTTAAATAAAAAAATTTATATTGCTTTTGTTGATACGTGTGTCGATTGAATCATGAATGCCATTACCTTAATACAATAATATATATGTATAATAAACTAAGACTAATTTTTTTTTAACATTTTTTATAATAATTTTAATTCTTATCAATAGATTAATGAATTATTTCGTAGCACTTACATATAAGTAATTTTTTTTTGTTTAGCACTTCATAATAATTAATATTTTTTTTCGTAAAATTTTCTGTATCGGTGGCGGATATAGTGTATGTAAGTATTGCGTACTATTTACAAAGTTTTTCTATTTTTTTTTAAATTAATTGACGCTGATTGTAAAAAATGGTATCGATGTCATTGAATTTCGTGAAAGACAATGTGGGAATAAAAAAGATTAAATGATTAAATTGTTATAAAAATTGATGTATAAATGTAAAATAACGTTATGTCCAAATTGCTTTGTAGTTAACAGGATGTCATGTAGTTGATGTTTATATTCTCTTTGTTATCGTTGACTCGAGTGGAATTAATTATAATTAGATTATAATTAATTATAAATAGGTGGTTACTTGAATATTGACATTAGTTTGTAGTGATCGTAAAAGTTTACCACGATGTTGGTCAAAAAATCTGTCTAAAGACAGCGTCAACTACTCTCAGTGTACGCTCGAGTCGCGTTTGTTTAAGCAGATGTTGCTGGCTGACAGAATCCGCAGTTGATGCAGTATTTCTGTAAAGAAAATAAATATAAATTATTGATGAATCAATACTTCGATCGTTACAATATCTTAAATAAAATAATTACTTTCTATAAATTAGTTAATTTAATTATTTTTCTCTCAAATAGTTTATACTAATATGATCTTTAGACTAGATATAATAGTTAGCAATTCTAATGAGATAATGTTTTACTTATAAAAATTAAAAATAAGGATCATTGATATTTAGGGATACTTACAATTGGGTAATCGTGAAGTACTTCTTCATCAGTAATTACATTAGAATTTTTGTCCTTTCCTAATTCGTTGTCGCTCAGTGGCGTTTGCTGCTGCCATGAGTAAGGGATAATGTTACTTGCAAGATCCAATAAATTGCGACCATTATAATTTATGTGATTTGGACGATGAGAGTCGGGGTAAGTGCCCTTCAAAATATCAGGTGTTAAATCAACAGGCGTATTGGAGCTATAACGTAAAAAACGAATGAACATTAAGAATATATCTTTTACAGTTGAATAAAGAAGAAAGTGTAAATGATTTTTTAAGATAAAAATTTTTAGAAAATGAAAGAGTTAAGTAAAAAATATGTAAAGTAAACGTGTAGTCTTTTGAATCACGAATCTATTCCGCGTAAAAATGTAAAACTTATATCAACTTGATATAAAGTTTATGTTTGGTAAAAGTTGATATCAACATACGCAATGAGACTATCTCAAATTTGAAAAAATATTAATTAGACATTTGTATAAAGTTTGGATAAACTTAAAATAATCTATTAGATAAGTATAAAAATAGTATATTTGAACGGGTAAAATTTTATTAATAAAAAAAATTTTATTCCGAGTTTCGAACTCCGATCTTCTACTTCGATGTCTCTCGCTCTACCATGCCATTTTTATTTTTTATGTTATAATATTAAATTTTGGTTATAAAGAACCATTAAAACCTGCTTCTAAATTTATAACCTGAATGTAACTTATTAAATACAAACAATAACATAGATCAGTTGAATGTATAGAGCGAGAGACGAAGTAGAAGATCGGAGGTTCAAATCTCGGAATATTTTTTTTAAATTTTTTTATTAATAAAATTTTACCCGTTCAAAAATTCTATTTATAACTTATCTAAGAGATTATTTCATAATTATTTAAACTTTATACCAATGTCTAATTCATATTTTTCCAAGTTTGGGATAGTCTCATTCCGTATATTGATATCAACTTTTGCCGAACATAAATTTTATATCAAGTTGAGATAAGTTTTATATTTTTGCGCGGGTACTTTAATAAGTAGAAGGGGCGGAGTCTGATTTGTCGAGTACTCATTTAAAATGTGTGCACTGTTTCGAATTTCAAAAATTATACAAATGCACTTTTACTATTTAGAACCAAGAGAAATAGAAATATTATTATTTCAAAAGTAATGCATATTCTTCAGCTTTTACAATATTATTCTATTAATGCCTTGAAAAACCGACAATAATGTAGAAAATTGTTGATCTACTATTTGGAATTCGAAATATTGCACCTAATACAAAATAACTGACGATTTTATTACTTTCGAAATAACGATCATTCTATTTTCTTGGTTCGAAATAACAAAAAAAACTACTGTAATTTTAAAAATTCGAAATATTGCAGATATTTTGAACGAGCTCTCGAGAAATCGGACCGCACCCAAAAAAATTTATATAAAATGTGACGATAACAATTGACACGTTGATCTTACCTTAACAGGCTTCACGATTGGATTGGGAAGATTCTCAGTAGAATTGCTGTAGTTGATCATTGGTATAGGTGTGCTAGTCTGTTCTAAGTGGTCCCTGTCGGTAAGCAAAGAGGTGAGGTTGCTAACAACACTTGAATCGTTGATCGGTGGTGGTGAACCTGGACTGAGTATTCCGCTCAAAGCCAGTGATATTCTCGAGTATTGACTGCTATTGCTGAATGCCGACAAGTTCAAAAAGTCTGACATTGTACAATTGTTAGTGGTTTCGTGGTTTCACCGAAAAGTTTATCTGTAATAGTATTTCAAATTTAGTATACACTTTCAATGTTCGTTTGCACGTAAATACGATACGATTAAAATAAAATAAAGTTAAAATACTTACTTAAAATATCGAGTGTTGTGGATGTGACGTGAAACTGCACTTTGGAATGTGAAGCAGAGGACGATTGACACTCCGACACGGTTACCACAAGACTGACCATAAGAAGATATTATTAAATTTGTCGTTTAAATGTACTCCGTCCGAAACAATAGTCAAAAATATTGTGCAGGTATGAAGGTGGGGGTATCGTAGACGATGCACATTGGTCGCAAGAGGTAGTTGAAGGTATAAATGTTCATTTCCAAGAAGGGTAGTTAATTAGCTAAGCTATCGAGAGGGATGTATGGAAAACCTTGGGGTTACACAAGTGGGAGGGGCGTATAAAAGGAAGATGTGAAACTGACTTGGTATTGCGGCTTATGTACGACTTTGAGAGTTGAAATATTTCCGTAGATTTAGCAGGTTTATTAAGGCTATTCATTCTGCTTTTGCCTCGTAGCTGTTATTGTGGATACAATTTGCTCTTATTCATCTTCTCGTAGATGTCTAAATATTTTCAAGTTGCTTCTTCCACCCTTTCGTCGGTAGTTTCATACATACATGCTTTCTTTTTTATTTAAAGTACATTCGAAAGATTTTTTCTGTTATGAAGTGTGTAAGGGGTAAGGTAGTAAGGATCTAGTGATTACCTTAATTTTCTTTACTAATTATACACTTGTTTTTATTTATTTACACATTTGAATGATAATAAATAAATGCTATACTCTATAAATTGATAGATATTTTTTTATTTAGTCATTATTTAAATACATCACATATTTTTGTCTCCATACAAGCGGGTCTTGTAAGACTATAGTAAAAATTGAGTATTTTGACGTTAGTTGAAACCATGTTTCGACCATTAATTACTGATTAATCACCCATCTATGGTTAAACGGCTACTTTTTGTCCAACAAAAAGTTTTACAAGTGCTTTGATTTCTACCAGGAGAATAACAATGACAACCAAAACCTCGTCTATTCATATTAATTTTCGCAGTCACAAAAAAAAAAATATACACATCCTCTTCCCCAATCCATATACACAAAAATACGAGAAAAAAATTCTAAAAATATCCATGTATGTACGCGTATTCCGTCTACAATCGACGTCGATTAAAAAAAATATATCTATTCTACATCGGCAGGCGTAGTAATAATAAAAAAAAAGAATCGATGTCAAAGGATATATATATCCTAGTCGCGGAATATGAAAGTGTCTTTGTCGCAAGAACGTCTGGTGGTCTCTTGGAGGGTGGACAAAAAAAAAGCGAGAAGCCTAGCACATCAAACGGGAGGGGTGCAATCAAAGGAAACCTATCTTCGTGTGACAATGCGGTGATATATATCTATATATAGCTTTGTGCAGAATTGAGACACGAACGACGAGTTGCGTGTGTACGATTCTGAAGATATCTTTTACCGTGTTTTTATCTATTTCGATTACGAGTAATCGTTTGTTCGGTGTAGATGAACGTCTGGCAGATTTATTCTTTAAACAGACAATAAGATTCGATTATTTTGTTTTGCGGCTTATAAATTTATGGGAATAAGTTTTATTTTTGTATACCAATTAACGATGCAACTTCTTCGTATACGTACAGTGCCAGTCACTTACTTTTACCCCCCCTGGAGCAAAATAGGATAAAGTTTAAAGTTTTGTATCTTTGAAAGAGATCATCGTACAAAAAACCAATCGGAGACCATTTGAAAGCTTATTTTAATACCTTTCGATTGGCCTAAGTCACTTATAAAAAATACTATTTTTTGAACTATTAAATGGCAATAAACTAGTTTCAAAAAAAAAATTTTTGGACACCTTTTTGAATTCAATGCAGTTTTCAAAAGATTGACGAAACCAAAAAGTTATCCAGATAGATTTTAGCTTTTTTCAACAGCTTTCGACTGGTTTTTTTTTCATTTTTGTAACTTTATTTTAAACAAAGTTACGGTAGTTTTTGCTCGAAAATAGCCTTTTTTTTAAAATCTAAATATATTAAAAACTTTTATAGATACAAAAAAATGATAAAGAGAAAAAAATGTCACTTTTATATCGTAGAATACGAAAATGTTTAAGTAAGAGCAAACAAAAAAATTTTTATTAACTGTATATTTTACCTCTGCAGGTTGATTTTTTCAAAGATGATTGTACTTGAAAAAAATACAGGTAATAAAAAAATTTTTTTGTTTGCACTTACTTAAAACATTTTCGTATTCTACGATATAAAAGTGACATTTTTTCTCTTTATCATTTTTTGTATCTATAAAAGTTTTTAATATATTTAGATTTTAAAAAAAAAGGCTATTTTCGAGCAAAAACTACCGTAACTTTGTTTAAAATAAAGTTACAAAAATGAAAAAAAAACCAGTCGAAAGCTGTTGAAAAAAGCTAAAAATCTATCTGGATAACTTTTGGTTTCGTCAATCTTTTGAAAACTGCATTGAATTCAAAAAGGTGTCCAAAAATTTTTTTTTTGAAACTAGTTATTGCCATTAATAGTTTCAAAAAATAGTATTTTTTATAAGTGACTTAGGCCAATCGAAAGGTATTAAAATAAGCTTTCAAATGGTCTCCGATTGGTTTTTGTACGATGATCTCTTTCAAAGATACAAAACTTTAAACTTTATCCTATTTTGCTCCAGGGGGGTAAAAGTAAGTGACTGGCAGTGTATATATTTTTGTGTGCATGATTATAATCGATTTTTTTAAAGTTATGGATTAGTTCATCTTCGCCAATTGGAAAGTATGTATCACGTAAAATTATGCAATAAAAAATTTTTTAGGTAAAATTTATAAAATTGTCCCTAGTAGAAATCCAATCCATTTTTCGACCATTTTTCGGCCATTTTTATGATTTATCAACATGTCTTGGTAAAATTCGAATCCATTTTGGCCCATTTTTGAAACGCTTTTTCTACGATTTCCTAGCCAGTTTGTAGCGATTTTGATGAAATGGCTTGGTACTCGCCAAGAAATGCGAGAAAAAGCGTTTCATAAATGGACTGAAATGGATTCGATTTCTACTAGGGGTGTAATTGTCTTTTAAATATTAACTACAATTATGAAATATGTATACACTGTCCATAAATGTACGATTCACCTGACAGTTAATATTAATTAAATCTGTATTGTTGTAAAAATCAAAACCCTTATAAATGCAGTTTAATTCTAATGTATAAAAACTATCGAAACTATCGATACACACAGGTAGACAAGTATGTCAGTTATTCCAATAATGATTGCACGTTTAGGTTGTCTTGGACGGGAAAGTTCGTGACATCAAAGCAAGAGAAAGAGTAAGAGTAAGAGTAGGAGTAAGAGCAAGAGAAACAAGATAGAGATGGAAAGAAGAGAGACAGATAAAGCGGAGAGAGATAGCGAAGGGTGTGTAGGTGCATTGTCCTGGGCCGCTTGATACTTTATTCCGTATATATAAAGAGGCCGAGGGGTCGGGGCGAAAGCACGGAATTAAATGGGAACTGGGAGAGAGACACTAAGACTCATCACTCTGATAAACAATGCATCGCGGGTGCCCGAGCGATACAAAGGCACAAGCGAGAGATCGTCTCCTCGCCTTCTCGCTACTATCCCCGTCATAAGAGGAAAAGCTACATTTTTCTCTCTGCAAAATTCCAATCAGTGTTCCTCATTTTTTTTGCAACTTTTTATTAAGATGAAATAAGTCGACAAGCATGTGTCTGTGTGTGTGTATGCTTTTTTGCAATAGCTTAAAAAATTAAAGTATCTTATACCAACTGTTTTATTCCCATGCGTGTCAAAAACATCGCACGGTCGGCCCGTGAAAGTACAACTCATCACCCCAGTAGAGAAAAACGAGAACAATCGAAAACGATTTATCTATCCAAATGCAATTGAATCGTGTACCCAAATAATTCAGTTATAGATGCACGATCCATCGGGTCTGGTATTCTCTTATTATACTTCCCTCGACACTGCATTAAAAGTAATCGAACGCGTGTATCATCCCCTAACGCGGTAAAGTGTTGTGTATAAGAGCTGAGCACATCTTTCCTCTCTTCTGGGAGGGGTGCAATCAAAGGAAACCTATCTTCGTGTGACAATGCGGTGATATATATCTATATATAGCTTTGTGCAGAATTGAGACACGAACGACGAGTTGCGTGTGTACGATTCTGAAGATATCTTTTACCGTGTTTTTATCTATTTCGATTACGAGTAATCGTTTGTTCGGTGTAGATGAACGTCTGGCAGATTCATTCTTTAAACAGACAATAAGATTCGATTATTTTGTTTTGCGGCTTATAAATTTATGGGAATGAGTTTTATTTTTGTATACCAATTAACGATGCAACTTCTTCGTATACGTACAGTGCCAGTCACTTACTTTTACCCCCCCTGGAGCAAAATAGGATAAAGTTTAAAGTTTTGTATCTTTGAAAGAGATCATCGTACAAAAACCAATCGGAGACCATTTGAAAGCTTATTTTAATACCTTTCGATTGGCCTAAGTCACTTATAAAAAATACTATTTTTTGAACTATTAAATGGCAATAAACTAGTTTCAAAAAAAAAATTTTTGGACACCTTTTTGAATTCAATGCAGTTTTCAAAAGATTGACGAAACCAAAAAGTTATCCAGATAGATTTTTAGCTTTTTTCAACAGCTTTCGACTGGTTTTTTTTTTCATTTTTGTAACTTTATTTAAACAAGTTACGGTAGTTTTTTGCTCGAAAATAGCCTTTTTTTTAAATCTAAATATTAAAACTTTTATAGATACAAAAAAATGATAAAGAGAAAAAATGTCACTTTTATATCGTAGAATACGAAAATGTTTAAGTAAGAGCAAACAAAAAAATTTTTTATTAACTGTATATTTTACCTCTGCAGGTTGATTTTTTTCAAAGATGATTGTACTTGAAAAAAATACAGGTAATAAAAAATTTTTTTGTTTGCACTTACTTAAAACATTTTCGTATTCTACGATATAAAAGTGACATTTTTTCTCTTTATCATTTTTTGTATCTATAAAAGTTTTTAATATATTTAGATTTTAAAAAAAAGGCTATTTTCGAGCAAAAACTACCGTAACTTTGTTTAAATAAAGTTACAAAATGAAAAAAAAACCAGTCGAAAGCTGTTGAAAAAAGCTAAAATCTATCTGGATAACTTTTGGTTTCGTCAATCTTTTGAAACTGCATTGAATTCAAAAAGGTGTCCAAAATTTTTTTTTTGAAACTAGTTATTGCCATTTAATAGTTTCAAAAAATAGTATTTTTTATAAGTGACTTAGGCCAATCGAAAGGTATTAAAATAAGCTTTCAAATGGTCTCCGATTGGTTTTTGTACGATGATCTCTTTCAAAGATACAAAACTTTAAACTTTATCCTATTTTGCTCCAGGGGGGTAAAAGTAAGTGACTGGCAGTGTATATATTTTTTGTGTGCATGATTATAATCGATTTTTTTAAAGTTATGGATTAGTTCATCTTCGCCAATTGGAAAGTATGTATCACGTAAAATTATGCAATAGAAAATTTTTTAGGTAAAATTTATAAAATTGTGTAATTGTCTTTTAAATATTAACTACAATTATGAAATATTATATACTGTCCATAAATGTACGATTCACCTGACAGTTAATATTAATTAAATCTCTATTCTTGTAAAAATCAAAACCCTTACTTATAAATGCAGTTTAATTCTAGTGTATAAAAACTATCGAAACTATCGATACACACATGGTAGACAAGTATGTCAGTTATTCCAATAATGATTGCACGTTTAGGTAGTCTTGGACGGGAAAGTTCGTGACATCAAAGCAAGAGAAAGAGTAAGAGTAAGAGTAGGAGTAAGAGCAAGAGAAACAAGATAGAGATGGAAAGAAGAGAGACAGATAAAGCGGAGAGAGATAGCGAAGGGTGTGTAGGTGCATTGTCCTGGGCCGCTTGATACTTTATTCCGTATATATAAAGAGGCCGAGGGGTCGGGGCGAAAGCACGGAATTAAATGGGAACTGGGAGAGAGACACTAAGACTCATCACTCTGATAAACAATGCATCGCGGGTGCCCGAGCGATACAAAGGCACAAGCGAGAGATCGTCTCCTCGCCTTCTCGCTACTATCCCCGTCATAAGAGGAAAAGCTACATTTTTCTCTCTGCAAAATTCCAATCAGTGTTCCTCATTTTTTTTTGCAACTTTTTTATTAAGATGAAATAAGTCGACAAGCATGTGTCTGTGTGTGTGTATGCTTTTTTGCAATAGCTTAAAAAATTAAAGTATCTTATACCAACTGTTTTATTCCCATGCGTGTCAAAAACATCGCACGGTCGGCCCGTGAAAGTACAACTCATCACCCCAGTAGAGAAAAACGAGAACAATCGAAAACGATTTATCTATCCAAATGCAATTGAATCGTGTACCCAAATAATTCAGTTATAGATGCACGATCCCATCGGGTCTGGTATTCTCTTATTATACTTCCCTCGACACTGCATTAAAAGTAATCGAACGCGTGTATCATCCCCTAACGCGGTAAAGTGTTGTGTATAAGAGCTGAGCACATCTTTCCTCTCTTCTGGCATCCCTTTCATCGGTGCTCCTATTGTTTCTTCTCGACAACGTCCCAACCTATACCATTTTGGCCCTCCCCCACACCACCCAAAGTGGTTTGTCTCGATGCGTGTATGCTACACCCCACTTTTTGGTTAACGATCAGCTATCCGGGTTTAACTATCGTTTATCACGTCTCTCTTTCTGGCACATATTTTTCAATCTGGATTCTTGATAGCTAGTTTTAAAGTGTTTATTTTCTACATTACGTGAGTAAAATAGTACAATATTGAGTGCATTATACGTATACGCCGTTCAATAAAATGTATTTCAAGAAATAATATTTCATATTTATTCATCATTTATTTCTTCCACAATTTGGTCATTTAAATTCGGCCAATATTTCATTTAAAATAAATAATTATATTTATTAATTTTAATTAAATATTTTGTCAAACATCTGTCGCCGATTATCATCAAATTTGAAGTAAAAAGGCATGACTTTAAAAAATATATATAATATACATACAAATATTTTATTTAAGCAAGTGCAAAAAAAGTAGTTAATAATACTATTGATACTCTGAAGTAACTGTATTAATTTATTAATCGTTAATTATTCAACAACTAATTATAAATACTGTCACAATAACGATTAATTGCAAATAAAAAATAAAAATAGTTATAATTATTTTATAAATGTTTCGTACAGAGTAAATATATAGGTATATATATAATCAGTATTCTTTTAATTGCATACATCTGCTCTAGATTCTGTGATTTAAAAGGGAAATATATACATAATAGTCGAATATATTTCGAAGATTCTCATTCTTTCGACCGCATGAATCACATATTTCTGACTCATATATTTATACACACTATATATATATATATATATATATATACACATTAGCACGTGTGCGCTTACAATGCAAGTATAAGCACAATAGAGGAGAGAAGGGAGGGAGAGAGAGAGAGAGAGAGAGAGATCCTTGCACGAACAAGCGCTTATATTCACGTCCTTTCTGTGTCTTGGACCCTTTTCCTTCCGGCTCCAGGACCTTCACTATTTCGCGCTTGAATATTCCAAAGCTTTTGAATCGTCGTTTCCATTAGCGAATGCACATATAGTCGAGTCATTTTTGATGGATCCACACGTGCCCATTATTGCATTGATCGAATTTTATGTGGGAATAATCTATCGTTCAAAAAATGTATCCTTTTTTTTGTGCAGCAAAAGTTTTATCTAACTTTATATTGAAAAACTTAACAAGCACTATTCTATATGGATGATGTAATTTTATAGCAAAAACAAATAAAAATCTTCTCTTTTGAAATTGGTATATCAATCCCACGGATATTGTACTCGTACCGTATTACAACTCATAAATCCAACGAAATCGACCTATCCAACGAAACAAAAACTGTAATATCGCATCATCATCGCACGCAAGGATTCGTAATAAAACAAAGACCGCATATGTAAATAGAGTGCGAGGGATACGAAAAGATGATAGAAAGGGCTCGCTTTATTGCATCGCGTTAAAAAGTCAAACGGCTGTCACGGCCGGTCGAGTAACAATGAAAACCGTCGATAATAAACGTGCTCATCATCTCGCCTAATCAGTCGGACGGACACAATAACTAAAAGGATTCATGGGGTTGCGTACAGGTTTTAGTCCCCAGGGTCGACTTGACCGCGCGCTCGTGTATATACACATACATATACATAAATGATATTTTGCCGACGTTCTAAGCTCGCGTGAGGGAGCGACTTTTGTTGTTTGGAATTACGAGCGATTTTGATAAAGAATGAAAGGAAAGGCAAGTATGATAATTTTTTTTTTCATTCAAGATGTGTGTATACGAAAATGTATTGTTATATCAGGGTTAGCGATAAATATTTTATACGATATAGGTATATAATTTCCATTCATAAAAAATTATTTTTTTTAATAAGTGGATTATAAATTAAAATAAATTGCAACGGTATCCTTATTATTCATATAAGTGTAGTGGACAAACTCTGTGCCAATCAATAAGTATCAATCGATAATATGTCGATTAATATAGACGTCCTAATAATCCGTAAATGATTTAGGCACTTATAGCTCTGTATAAACACATTATATCAAAGTTATTTAGAATTGTATAAGTGACTATAATCGTATTTAAATTTCTTGTAATAATTGAAAACAGAAAGATAAATCGAATTTGAATTCGAAATTGAATTTTGGAAGTTAGGTAAAAACAAAGCGATTTAACTGTATTTCTATTAACGTAACATAAATAAAAATATTTCAATAATGCCACGAATTTAAAAAAAAATGACGTGTATATGGATTAAGAAAAATATATACTAAAAAATATAATCATGCATGTTTATTTATTTTGGTACATAAAATAAAATAATATAACAATATACATAAGCGTATAATAAGATACAAATACTGTATATCGGAGTGTATAATAATACGTATATGTGACGATTATAACAATCATTATTTGACATTTTAATGTAAGTATATGATACATTGCGAGATATTTTTTATAAAATCATATAACAATTTCGAGGTCCGTTAGGTTTAAAATACAATGCACACAATGATTAAATATGGATACGCATGTTGTTTATATATATATATAAATATTGAGCTTATATCCTATTTTGTTAAAACATATTCCGTTGATGATTATTCGGACGTTGCACAGGATCTTGTTGATTCTGTAACGATTCCTGGTTATGATTTTGTTGATGTCCATTACTCACATTCTCATTGTCAAATAAATTTGGAAATAACGTATTTATTCCGGCAACCAGTTGATTCATATCGCGTACTCTTTCGAGAACTTGTTGTTGCGTTCGGTTACCTGCGTGTCTTTGGTCTGGAGACATCTGTTAAATAATTTTTAATTTATTAGAGTTATCAAATTTTTTCAATGATACAATGTACATTAAAATCAAGATTAAAAAATGTGTCGAAAATGTGGCATTTTTTCACTATAAATTACCTAAATTATGGTGTTTTATAATTTCTATTAGGGATTTATTATTGTGCAAAATAAATTTAAAAATCGGATACACTCGTTTATAGTTATGCAAACTTTATAATTATTACACATTAATTGTATTTTTTAAGACTTTTTTCTACTATTGTGTGAAATTACTGTGCTATATGGAGATAGGGTGGGGTCCGATTTGTCGAAAGATCATTCAAAATGTGTGCATTGTTTCGAATGTCAAAAATTAGAAATGCACTTTTATTATTTAGAACCAAGAGAAATAGAAAGATCATCATTTCGAAAGTAATGTATTCTTCAGTGTTTACATATTTATTCCGAATATTCGAACTTTAAAGTGTAGAGAAATAACTTATATAATATTTGTCTATTAACACCTTGGTAACAGACAATAATGTAAAAAATTATTTATCTACTATTTGGAATTCGAAATATTGCACTTAATACGAAATAATGATCATTCTATATTTTCTCGGTTCGAAATAACAAAAAAATGATTCTAATTTTCAAAATTCGAAATATCGCACATATATTGAACGATCCTTCGACAAATCGGAACCCACCCCGGAGATATCGTTTGAAATTCTTATTTATAAGAACTAATTTTAATTTTAACAAACGAGTCAGTTAAATGATTTAATAATTACAATTATTTAGTCTCTATTTGCTAATCTAAAACAAAATAATTTATGTAAGTATAACTTACCTTAATATATTTAATGGTATAAATATATTATCTAAATAAATATTTGCACTGTTAAAATATTAATATGTCTTAAATAAACAATAGAAGCACTTTTGAGGATCTCGAATTATACCTCTAGTTTATTCGAACAATCGAGTCCTTATCCTCTGACGATTCTGGTCGAGTGTCATTATATTGACCTGCTCGAGTACACGTGCAATGCATAAGTTACTTATATATTTCTTCGAATTACGACGCTACACCCTACCCTTACTTCTTATGTAATTCTCGATAACTGCAATAAATCTGTCACTCATTAAAATTTTTCTTAAAATTATAATTGCTTTAATTATAAATTATTATTATTTATTATTTGTTAATAGCTAAAAGTATAAACTATTTAATGACAATAATATATATTATTTTAAATAGTATATTTGATATCAATCGTTCATAATATATTACAAAATAATGGTAAATTGTTAATTGTAAAAATCATATTATAAATAAAAATATAATTTTGTTTAGATATCCCGCTTATATTTTATTTAAGTTTGAAATAGACAATTTACTTGTAACTGTCATAATAGACGTTGACACAAACAAATTCATTTACCGAGCATAGTGGGGAAATGATAGATGTAAACATCGTTTGGAATAACCGAAAAATATTGCTAGTATTACGAGAGCAAGTTGAGTGAGTGATCGTGCCGTTATAAATCGGTAATATGGCCAATAAAATTGACGCTTCTACTTCATCGGTATGTTACTTAAATAATAGATTAATAATTAATATTTAAATGTTATTTAACGTATTATTAACGATTACTAACGTTATAACGAATTTCAAGATATCTATTTATTTATGCGGCTTTATAAGTTTAATGGGGTACCTTTTGCAGTGATCGGTATATTAAGTAATACATAATTTAATAAAGAAATTTAAAAATAAACTTACCTTGATTAATGCTTAAACTTAATTAATAAGAGTTGTTAATAATATTCAAATAAATTTGCAGAAATCAGCTAAACCTAGAGATCTCGATCTCGGCAGCTCGCTGAACCGAGCAAAGAAATTGCGTCAAATAGCCGAAATTTTGGATCTCTTAATCGTGTATTCGGATTCGAATAAAAATGCGATTGTCAACAAGTTCGTCAACAAACAAAAAGAAATTGCTTCGAATGGTACCACTACCAATAGGCTACCTCGACCTCGAATCTACGATATTTTGGATATTATTTTAGGAGAAGAAACCGAATTATTGATGTTACGTTCACATTACCAACAGTGTCCTTGGTTTTACGATACAGCTGGTAGTTGCGTATCGTTACCGATTTACGGTAGTAGTCAACATAAGTTTGTGAAGCAATATTACAAAAAGCCCCAACTGTGGCATAGGCGTGGTCATAATGAAAGTAATCGTTGAAATCGCGTAGATATTATGGTAGAGATAAATTTTATGTTCGGCATAGATGTTTAGTTTGATCTAATTATAGGTAGATATAATTTAACGATTATTATATTATATATAGATGGTGAGAAAGCGTCAAAATAATCCTGGCTTTTGCTTATCGATTTACAAGACAGCCGAGTAGTTTTAATTCGTGGACTTGGGTACCTGTTAAATATTAAGCTCGTTATTTTTTTTAAATACAATTGTACACGACTCACTTGCTACTGACGATTAAGGTTGAGTTTTTAAATATAGAATTGAATTTTAACAAATTTAAATAGAGTATTAATCACAATAATGTGAATATATTTTCAAGATGATAATTATTATAATTAATTGATGTACAACAATGAGTAGGATATGATTTTTTTTACGTTAGTAGTTCTTATCATTCGAATGATTTAGTATTATAAACTTAGATCTTACAAAAATAACTTTATTAGAATTCCACAATATTTTTTGTATAATCAAATACACAACTTATTATGGAATGGTATTTTTGGAAAAATATGAAAAATTGATCTACTGCACAAAAACGAGTATTGTGCCACACGAATATTCATATGATTTTTAATTATACATATATACCTATACGCGCATTATATATTATTTACGTAAACGTAAATAAACCAACCGTTATCGTTTGTATCCTATAAATGTAGAAATTAATATCTACAAATTTGAGTCCTAACGTGGCAAACATAAAGTGCGCAATACACAAAATTTTGTTTATTCCATGGATTGCGCGTGAAAAAATTTATATAGTGCGAAAATTATTCGAGAATATCAATTTGTAAATAATGCCTAATACTAATTTTAAATATGTCAATTATCATCGTTTATATTGAAATTATAAACTAACATTAATGTATCTTGATTTTAATACGATACTATATCAGAAATGTAAATAAATTTTATATCAGCATTTATAAAGTCATCTTACTCTTACTTTTGTATACAATTCGTAATTAGTAGGAATAATAAAAATTACACCCTTAACCTGTTCTCCAAACCTAATAAGCAACATATTAAATTACATATTATACCGTCTTTAATTTCATAAAACTTAAAAAAAGTATATTTCGTTCCTTTGCCGCGCAGCACTCGAAAACCTTTCCACCTGCACGATGTCCGGCCTGTAATCCCGGAATCAGAGAGTCTCGCTCCGAGGGTGGCCAATACAATGCACACACTCCAAATCTACTCCCCCCATACACGCGCACACACGCGTACACGTACACGCACACACACACACACACAGGCAGAAGAGACAAACGCAAAGTGGCGCCAGGCAAGTGCAAAGGGAGAAGGTGAGGGGTGGGCACAGGAGAGGGAAAGAAGAGCGAAATGACGAAAAAAATAAAAGGTGGGAGGAGAGGGGTGAAGAAAAGGAAGAGAGCCAGAGAGAGAGAGAGAGAAGGGAGAAATGCTCTCTCGCGATTCCAACGAGCGCGCTCGCATTCACATAGACGAGCCGGCCGTTCGCGCTGCGTGACGTCACCGCATTGTTAGACGAGCAAGCATTGTAGTCACTATTGTGAGTCTCCGCCATTATTCTAAGACAATCGTCCGACACAATGAGACGGACGGGAGGAGTGCGGGGCCGATTCGCTTTGTGCACCAATGTGTGTATGTGTGAGAGAGAGCGCGCGCGTGTGTGTGTGTACGTACGTTCTTCCTCCTCTTCCGCGTAACCTGCGCGAGACTCGCTCTCTTTCCTTACTCTCTCTCTACTCTTTTGTACGCTTTTCCCTCCTATTTCGTCTCATCTCTTTCTCGCGAGGTCTCCCCTTCCCCCGTCCACTTCCCCGTTCACTTGTTCTATCGCTTTATCAACCTGTTTTTGTCTTTTCCTCGTACTTTTTCGTATTCGCTCGCTCGCTCTCTCTCTCTCTCTCTCTCTCTCTCTTTCCCGCTTTCTTAGTTTCTGTGCCCCCCACTCTCTCGCCCCTTTGTCCTTATCACTTTTTAACCTCCCACTCTTTTTCTTTCTCTTTTTTGTTGTACCTTCTTATGTGCGCTACACTCTTTCTTTAGACCGTCTGACTCTTTTGTTGCTGCACTCGTGTTTTCGTATTAATACAGCTATAATTGTTGCGTTTTGCAGTTTGTCTTTGTGGAGCGGCTTCTTAAATGCCATTCGTCCCATTGTTAGAATTCGTGCTAATGCTTACGCTCTATTGCTCATTATCAAATGGGAGCTATACTATTTTCGGCCTCGTTTTTTGTATTCGCCGTATTGTCCGTCTATACCTATGTGTGCGCAGGAAGTCAATCAATTTATATCAATACCTACCGTTTTTTATTTTCTATATATATAAAGATTCATTCAATATTTATTATCTTCAATTTTGTTATTATATACTCAAGATGTAATATATAACAATTTTTTTTTATTATACAAAGTTCATTTTGATAAGAGAAAATAATTATTCTTATATTAAAATTGTGAAAAATTTATTATATTGTATTATTTCACGAATTTAGAACTTACGTATAAGTTTAAAGGTAGCGAGCAATAAAAAGCGCATCATATATGCTTGAAATCGCACGTACTCCAACCCTTTTCATTTTCTTTAAAATCTTATTGTCGTCTAGAGCACACAATAATTTTTTTAATTTACAACACTCACTTTCTCGCATTTGTACATCACTATATGGATTTCACATTCAATAAATCTTTTTTTTCTTGCTTTTCATCGTGGGCACGGACGTAGAAGAGAAATAGCTCTTTCGTCATTGATTTTTCCCTTTTTTTTTCAATCACTTCTTTCTTCCCTCTTTATTTGTCTTGTTTTGTTGATCAAAGTGTGAATTAACCTCATATACGTGGTATTATACCTTGAATGAATTGGAATCGGTGGCTCGCTTATATGTACACACACGGCCATTGAGGATGCTACTCTTTCGATTGGATAAGAGTTTGATCATTCTCATTGAAATTTATATTGAGCTCATACTGTATACCGTATTACTATAATAGATATTTATACATATATATTTATATATATATATATATATACAGATTCATTCAATATTTATTATCTTCAATTTTGTTATTATATACTCAAGATGTAATATATAACAATTTTTTTTATTATACAAAGTTCATTTTGATAAGAGAAAATAATTATTCTCATATTAAAATTGTGAAAAATTTATTATATTGTATTATTTCACGAATTTAGGCCTTACGTATAAGTTTAAAGGTAGCGAGCAATAAAAAGCGCATCATATATGCTTGAAATCGCACGTACTCCAACCCTTTTCATTTTCTTTAAATCTTATTGTCGTCTAGAGCACACATAATTTTTTTAATTTACAACACTCACCTTCTCGCATTTGTACATCACTATATGGATTTCACATTCAATAAATCTTTTTTTTCTTGCTTTTCATCGTGGGCACGGACGTAGAAGAGAAATAGCTCTTTCGTCATTGATTTTTCCCTTTTTTTTTCAATCACTTCTTTCTTCCCTCTTTATTTGTCTTGTTTTGTTGATCAAAGTGTGAATTAACCTCATATACGTGGTATTATACCTTGAATGAATTGGAATCGGTGGCTCGCTTATATGTACACACACGGCCATTGAGGATGCTACTCTTTCGATTGGATAAGAGTTTGATCATTCTCATTGAAATTTATATTGAGCTCATACTGTATACCGTATTACTATAATAGATATTTATACATATATATTTATATATATATATATATATATACCTATATACCGTGTCCCTCTAACGCTCCAAGTCGCGGGACAATATAACCGGTGCGGTAACAATACTCGCGACAATGCTGAACCGCGACACCGGCACATTGTCGAGGAGAGCCCGAATCTATTGTCTGCACTTCTGTTGTTCGGCTTTCAGATTCGTCTCTCTCTCTCTCACTACCTCTGTCTTTCTGTACCCATCTTCGGTGTACTCGCGTGCCGACACTTCTGTTCTCTGCATCCCGAGAGAGATGCAACGAAGAGAGGGTGGAATCGCGGTTTTGCGCGATCGGATGACTCGGTTGAGCTTCTTGCCGACTACGAGACTCTGTTGGATTTGCGGATCGTACGGGTTGACCAAGAGATCGTGGATACTGCCATTGTAATTCACCAATGAAATTCTCACCGTTTGTCACATTTGGCTTTTCCCCGAATTTTGAATACGTCAAACTGCAGTACTCCCTCGTTACACTGTAACGATTTCTTTATGTTACCATTCGCTTAGTAACCGCAATTCAATGTAAACTTTACGTGATTTAAACATATTATTTTTCCTCGGTAATCTATAAGCCGAAGCATCAAACTTAACATGGAGAAGTATAATCACACGGCTCGACGAATTTTCATTCAAAAGAACAAAACGAAGTTTCAGGTTACTTTAATTTCCAGAAGTCATCGTAAACTTAACTTCGTGGCGTGTACACGAGTTGCGCGCACGTACGATTAATTCCTTTTCAAAGTATCCTTAGTCGAAAGCTTAACATAAATTAACAGGACAAAACGAGGCCCTCAAACGTATCCTCCGTAATTAGCTTCTTTCTTGGTAGCGAGTCCTAAAACTCAAGTACCCCGATGAGTAAAAGATAAGGAGAAGAGAGAAAAAAAAAGATAAATAAAATGAAGAAATGAAGAAAGTCGCAGGGGCTTGATAAAGAAGAAAGGAAGGAAGAAAGAAAGGGGCGGTGGTTGGGATTCGTAAAAGAAGGGCCGAGGCGCTTCCGTGACCTCTTGCGCATATCGCGCGAAATAAGGTAAAATAAAGCAAGAAGACGGAGGAGGTCTCTTTTGCCTCTATGAAAGAAAGCCAGAGGTAAAGAAAAGAGAGCCGAGCGTGAAGAAAAAGCTCCGGAGAGAGAGAGAGAGAGAGAGAGAGAGAGAGAGGAAGACAAAGCGCCACAAACAGTCTATAGAAATGCCGGTGCCACTTGTGTGCGTGTGCGCTGTTATTTAAGCTTCGCACAATGGCAACTCTTTTATGCTTCTTGTGTCTTACATCTGAGACTGTGTCGCGTGTACTTGGCTTGGTTGGTTCTATGCGTCCGTCTCTTTCTTGCACTTTCCATTCATTCCGCTGAATGCCGGAGCGCGAGGTAGCGAGGTAGCACAATGCACACGCTGACGCTGTGGGTGGACTCCCTCGAAATACGACCGAGAAGTTTCGAAATTTTTGGTCGATCTCGATCTCTGGTTTAAATTGACCTATTGCGCAAAACGGACCTCTTTGAATTTTCAATGTTGGTTAGGGGATTTACGACAGCACGGTTTATCGCAGTGATGCGCCATGTTTCATTTTTCCACGTATATATACATATATTGCATACGTTTTCGACAATACATGCTGTTCTAAATAATGGGAAAAGCTTTGTTCGATTAGATATTATTATCAAACGAATAATAAAAATAAGTATTAAAAAATGTCTAATCGCTGTACGAATGTCATTCAACATAGCTAGAAAGCTGGTTAAAGTTATAAACTATAACAAAACCCGCATATACAACGAAAAAGAAAATCTATTTCCCCGTATATGTATATAAAATAGAAATCACAGATTTATCGACGGATGTTATAGAAACGATCTCTCACGCACACTCAAAGTTGGCTCCCATCAACGATCGATCCAATTAACCTGCCGAAAGCTGTCGGCGTCAAACCAAAGGCTTTGATGGAACACAAGAACGGGAACACGCGAGTCGCGATCTACGTATTCGCGGATCGTATATGCAGAGGGAGAGAGCACGCATGGTCCTTATCTTGGACCAGCAATCGTCATACGAATCGCAACTGACAATCCCCTCGTATTCATCAGTCCAAGGGAGAGTTGTATACGACAAAAGCGACTCTACTCAAGCTCGATTGAATGGACGATCATGATGAATCGAGTCTTGTGATATTATTGTTTATTTTGTTTTTATTTTTATTATATCATTGTCAAATGTTAGTTTAGATATTACGTAAATATATGAACTATTTCTATTCATTTAAAATAATATTATTTTTATTTATTATATTCGTGATTTGTTAGTATTTCTGAATAATTTTATTTATTTAACTAAATCATATATATCGCAATTTTAAAGATTTTATATAATTATAATGATTATGATAATTCGTATGGTATAAAAATTCGATTGGAAGGAATTCACTTTTTCACCGCAATCTAAATCCCCTTGTAAGCACGTGGTTTGCGGTGGTTGCAAAGGGGTTCGAAAACATAGCAGTAAGCGATGCTTCTCTACGTCAACACGCAGAACGTCGCTCCCCTCGGTTCTGCCGATCATCTCGTATTTAGGATTCCAACGAATCTTTAATAGCTATTATCCTTTTGTTTTTTTGTTCTTTGCTGTTCAACGACGTCGTTACATTATTTTTCTGAAAAATTGGACACTATTATATTCTTTATTATAAACAATGTGTATTTTGGCTCGCATATTTATCATTTTTGGCACAGAAAATTTTATAGGTCAAACGCGTTAAATTTGAAAACAATACGTGAAAAAGCGTTTGTAAGTATATAGGGGTCCGATAAAAACCATACAAATCGGAGATGTCCACATAAAGCAAACCCTTATTCACGCATCAAATTTAATATATAAAAGGTGACAATTCTTTGACACCGGCGTAGTTCGATCGTATAGGAGTAGTAACCCTCTAAAGAACGCAAACAATTCTATAACTAGTAACAAACTCGATTCATCTGTCGGGCCAAAAACTAAGTGCAGTTTGAGCGATAGTGCCGGAAGTCGAAAGAGATGGAAGCAAGCAAGCCTAGCGCGAGCAAGGGAAAAGAGAATGGGATGGGCGAGCGTATCGGTTAAGTGGGTGAAATTGCAAAACAATGAACCGCTCGGGAGGTGGGGGCGGATGGGGGAGAAAGGAAGGGGTAACAATGTGAGGGACAATAGGCCTGATAATGCATCGTAGAATGGACGCCTAGACAAAAGAGTCAGAGTGAGAGAGAAGGAGAGGAAGGGCGAGAGTTCGGTGAGGGGGGAGGAGGAAGGGGAAGATCGTGGTTGCGCTTGCGTACAGGTTTTATAGGTAGCAAACCTGCTCTCACACCTGGGCTATAGCTTGCGAAGATGAGGTTGGTGTGTGAGCTTTTGGATTATAGGGTGAGAGGGTTTAACTCTGAGTTCAATGGGTGCTGTATACATTTTGCGTGGATGTGATGATGGATGGCATGTGATTGATGAATTGTTTCGGAATTTCCTATTCTATTGCGTCAAGTGAGAAAATTTAAATGTTACGTGTTGAATAATTCCTGATGACTACTGCTAACTTTTTATGTAGGACATAACGATTGCATTAAATGCATAAATAAGAAAATCCTTTTAACATTCGATGACTTTTTGTAAAAAATGCACCGTTGATCAATTGTATATATCTAAATTTTATCTTGCAATTTAAAAGTTCGATAACTACGTTGCAACATACTAACGTCAGTGCAATAATTCAGGGAACGAAATTCAAAATTACTCTCATTCTTGTAATGCATTACATTACGTAGTTTACTGCATATGCAGATCGTAATCGACCAAATACGAACTATAATTCGACCATGTATTTTGATCTGACGAAAATCCTTTGAACGATATACATCGAGTATGAATTTTCCCTCGAGGCGTTTTCACGCGAACGTAACTCGAACTTTCGCAGTTTAATGCGCGCTCACCGAGACGTCGCGCGATTTGAATGGACTTCTTGGAATGACCGGTGTAATTAGGGGATGTACGATCGTCGACGAATGCAAACGTCCGACGAATCGAAACTCGAAGCGGACGAAGAGATATCCTGCCCGTGCTAGACAAAAGCACCGAATAATTCGTCGTTGCCTTGTTGCGAAACGAAACTCATTTGGGGTGCTTTTTCGCCTCTCTCTTTTGTCTACGCTTTATCTGTCCGTTACGGATCTTCAATTCTGTTGCTGGCACCGCCTTTCTCGCGACGTCTTTATCATTATTCTTCTCCCTTTGATTCATTCTACAAGGGACAAGTTTTTACCACAGTGCACTTTTTTGTATTACGAGGACAAAACTTTTTTCAGACAATCGTTTGTTCGATTTGTCTTCGTTAAAGACGGAACATCTTTTCGTGTAATCTAAACGATTTAATTCGAACGGTTATACTTTTTTAACGTAATAAGAGTAATTGTCGGGCAATATTACGGTTTACAAATAGATATAAAAACATATACTCCAAAGACAATTTTAAAATGCTAAAAATTTCCACCATAAGCGTATAGGTATATAGGTATATATATATAAATCCATTTAATTCACTCGATTTCCAATAGAAAAAAATCCTAAAGAAAGAAAAGATATCCTATAGAAATCGAAAGAGCATGGAATCTCTCTCATAATTCGTGAAAAACATTTAACACCCCCTAGCCCCCTCTATCGAAAAAGAATGATTCCTCCCTCCATTATCTAAGGGAAGCGCGCAAACTCCCCATTATTCTTTACATTCAATGCGACTTTTCCTCGGCTCAATCTCGGTCTCTCGACTATTCACCACACTGCTACACTTTTTGCGCGACTCAGTTCTCTCTCTTTCTCTTTCTCTTTTGCCATTCTGCCGATTCCCTTACATTCGAGGACAGTCACCGCGTAGGTACACCCTTTCACTCGGCCCGACGTCTCTCCATTCTATACACCGCGAGTTTCCAACTTTTAACAGCTTCTCTCTCGCTCTCTCTCTCTCTCTCTCTTTCTCTCCCTCTGACGAGATGACAATTCGCTCGACTAGAATGTATATATACGCGCGAGCGTGTAGGCACCCGAGCGCCTCTGAAGAGTCACTCTCTCGCCTTTGTCTTGTCACTCGTGCGTGGAGCTTTTGAATATTATTGAGAGTGGATTCTTTTTTTTTACTGTTTTGTTATGTCGATTTTTTTTTCTTCTTTACTTTTTCGTCGTTGGTTTTATTGGTACTGGGTTTTTGGATTTTGAATTGCGGTAAAATATGAGGTTTCAAGAGAGACAGAGTGCTCCAATTGTTTTCTCAGTAGCGTATCTGTGTGTGTAGAGTGTGATTGTGTTAATATTTTTAAAAATTTTAATTTAAAATTTTTATTTACTTAAAACATTAATTTTTACGAAATAGTATGTAAGTAACGGTCGCTTCAATGGCAATTAATATGAAGTAACAATATCATTATCTATTTGACAAAAAAATAAAGAAAATATAATCATACGTCTTACAGTAATTATAAACGTGCACGCGAGCAAATACACACACGAAATATTTAACTGTATGTACGTAATATTATTCGAATGAATTGCATACAGTTTTACTAGTCACCTTTAAAACAGGCACGACGATCCTCAAAACCTGTGCTCAATAATCACATCTATATAGTTATCAAAATAATCATCCCCATATACTCGTGAAATAAAGAAAAAAAAATTGTCACTCAGTCCCGTTGCGTGTAATAGGACGACACGCGCTCAGGTGCACAATACGCGTGCGTGTAACTCCAGGAGGAGCTAACCCCCTTCCATCTCCCTCTCCCTCTATCTCACTTTGCTTTTATACGCGAGCACACAATGACACGGCAGACAAACGAGGACGAGCACAATGGCGAAATGTTGGGCCGGTAGCACGTGGTATGCTCGCTCGTTCCGCCGTGTGCCGAGAGGAGAGAGAGAGAGAGAGAGAGAAAGTGAGGAAGGGAGGGTGGGAGGGAAGGAGGGACGAGGGGCTCACAATAAACCCGTACCTGTATGATAATACGAGGCATGCGCTGCGCCATTGGCGCCTTCGGTTGGCTCGAAACGCTGGATTTCTCAGTTGATAGTAAATCGGGAGAGAAGGTTTATACTCTTCCTCTTTTCTCATCAACCGGTGAAAATTGCGTACGCGAAACTCTCCAAAGTTCGCTCTTTTTGTTTTAATTCACGTACAGAATGTTTCAGACGATTCCTCTATTATTGTCAATACGAAGCTGTACAAACGCTGCCAGTTGCACGTTAGTTCCAACTTTCACATTTTTTTGTTTTCAATGTTTCTGAATGGTTCATAATAACGAACGACGTTGTTTAGATTGACAATCAAAGAAATTTATTAAATTTGTAATAATTTAAGATACTGATAACAAAAGACCTACGAAACAAGTGAAATTAAGGATGTTCTCATATTTTTGATTTGGTATATGCTAACGATAAAGCAGTATGGGTATTGAACGTCGGTACCGTACAACTTCCAATAGATCGGCAGAGCCATATCCGTCCCGAATACTAGAAACTCGACATAGACCGTTTCGCACTTGAAAGCTCAAGAAGCTTGCAGCACGTCCCGTTTTTGGTTCTGTATACATTATACGCATAAATATATGTATATATATATATAGATGAACGTTCGAGAAGCCTCAACAGTGTTTCGGCTTTACGTACACTCCTCTTGATTCTACTTAAGAGTACGCTAGGTGAATGGGCGCGAATATCCGTAATTAAGTTGCGCGTATAATCGATCTACGCGCATACGTACAACAAGCGATATGAATTGCATGGCAGTTAGAGTTATTTTATCTTCTGCCTTTAGTGATATTTTTACTTTCGTGTTGCAAACGATATACGTTGTTCTTTGTTATTACGATTGTACTTTGCACTTACAGCATCGTGAGCAATTTTGTAATATCACTCTTGCATCTCGAAAAGAAGGAAAAATGCATAATTTACGGGAAATATCGATCCGAAAATCATTCGACGCATTCCAGTTTAAAAAATCCAAGTCGATCTTTATCCGAAGAACCGATCCGCGTTTCATCTGCATGCAAAACTCCGAGTACAACACATCAGAATCGAAAATAGAAGAAGTGTATAGAAAAGGAAAAGGGGTATAGGGCCGTACAGGGTGCAGGGTACAGGGTAAATTCTGAAGCAAACGAGTAAGTCGGGTCGCGCTCGCGCGCGCGCTCTCAGAAATTGACTCGCATAGTATATACACGGGGGTGTCGAAGAGGGTGTGTATACAACCTCCACCCAGTCCTCGCACCACCCACCCCCACCCATCCTGAAGAAAGCGAGGCGTATTTGAAAGGAACCGAGAGAGCCCGCACCTTCGGGCGAAGAAGACGGTGGGGTATAGAGTATTCGGAGAATAGATGGATGGAGTATTGGTATGTACGTGTGTGTGTGTATGTGTGTGTCGGTGGGTGTGGGTGTGTGGGCGCAACAATGGTGCGCCGGTAGCCGACAATGCGCTCGCCTGACTTCTTTGCGTGTCAAATGACTGAAAAGCCTTTCGGTGGGGGTACAACGGGAGAGGAACGGGGGAGGGGTTTGTGTGGGGCATGAAAGGCTCGGGCGCTTTGTTTGGAAACAATGCCGATACTCACGGGCTACATCCTCATCTCCATTCTTCGCGTTGACGCAGCGGACGCCCGCGAAAAGGGTTGGGCTTTATTCATCCCTGATTAAAGTTATAGGCATTGCATCTACCTCGGTCGACTTGGCGACCACACTGGTCTGACCGCACGCGGCTCTTTTCACTGCGTATCCTAGTGAGCGTCACTCTTTTCTCTCCTTTTCTTTTTCTTTTTTTTTCGACACGTGCCGACGGATTGATGGACTCGTTTTTTTTATTCGAGAGTTCATCACTTTTTTCTTTTTACGCCTGACGTCGTTACACTTGGGGTTCTTCGAGTTTTATTTAGGGTTTACTTTAATTGTGTCGATGACTTCCAGACGCGGTGCTTTTCAAGTCCGAGTGAATATCCTTTGATGTGACAATAAATAGAACAACTTTAAGCTATGATTTTATTCAGAACTTATTAACAAATGTATAGCTTCTTTTATTACATTTGTTACAAAATTGCGATTAATATAATTTCAGTTTATTTTTATTACTCTTGTATATAGAATGACGTGTTTTCAACTGCAGGAATTTTTTTATTAGTTCTTCTTACATTGTTCAGTAGTATTGAAATAATCAAATATAAGCAAAATTGAGTAAGGTATAACTACTACGAATCGCAAGTTAAGGTCGCGAAAAATCGTGAAATCAACAATTCATGAACACATGCAAAAATGAAAGAAAAGAAGGCGTATACATGTGTATAGAGCGCAAGGATAAAAGACTTTGAAAAGCAAACGCGCCCACTTTCTTTCCTCCCTCCTTGGAAGTTGTAAGAAGTAGAAATTCCGCGCCGATACCCAGGGACGACGTCTCTTTCTCGTGTTTAGCCCATGGCCGGGGCGTCGAAAGCTCGGCTATATCAGATCGAGTCCCTCCTATTTCGCATCCTCTATTATTTCTTTTATCAATCTGCGCGCTTTCAGGTTGGCGCTTTGAGCCTGAGCCCCCCCCCCCTTCCCGCCCCCTACCCCACATCCTCGCCTCACCCTACCCTCCAGGAGCGCCGGCTGAAAGCTGCGCGATAAATCATGAAATGTAAGAACCTATACACACGTACGTACATAAACTGGGAGAGTAGCGCCGAGGCTCAATAGGAACGGCATTGCAGGAGGAGGTGGAGGAGGTGGAGGAGGGAGCGAATGCCATCCATAGAGCGGTAGCAGCAACCCCCGCGCCAGATGAGGTCTTCTAGCTTCCGTCGAGTCCGCGTGAAAGGATGCCCCAATAATATTCCATTCACCAAACCACCCCCTCACCCCACCCCACCCCACCTGCCCGTTCCATCCTCGCTCACCAGCCTGTATCCTTCATTTCTATATGTATTCCGCTCTTTCATGGACTTTATGTTCATAAACTGCTTTTTATTATTTATTCTTACTCGGTTTTTATTTTGCCTTTTTCTATACGACGATTGCTCTTTTTTGTTTCGGACTCTTTATTTATCGCGTTTCGATATTTACTTGTATACACGCACATGTATATGTCGACTTCACGTATATAGTTAATTCAACTCCTGATTTTCAACTTATTTACACTAAGTTTTGGACGAGCGTGTGCATCTATGCGAACTAAGTGTTGACGAGGTTGTAAAGATGAATGTTTTCAGTTTTAAGATTTAAACTTTTGAATACACTATACGTAATATTCGGGCATCTTTGATACTGTGACTTTTGTGAATCGTTGAAAAGTCCTTTCATCAAGTTTTTTGAATGTCTGATTCTATACGGCGCTTTATCGATCAGTAATACAAAAATATGAAATGGAAAAATTGTAATCAACGCGAAGTATACGTATACTAATTGAAGATGTATTTATGTAATATAACAGATTTTATTAAAAGATGTAATAATTTCAAATCGATACCAAACATTTTGTAACACTCCGTTTTCAACCACGTCAATCCCTTCTCTCCCATTCGCACGACAATCTTTTTACTATTTTCTCTTTCCTTCACTTTGTAGCTCCGGTCGTCGTTTTCATCCCTCGTTTATATAGAAGCGTTTCAGAAAGAAGGGTAAGGAACGACGGTGAGAGAGAGAGAGAGAGAGGCGCGTCGCGGCATCAAGTCCGATGGACTTCTTTTTCTACGTTCCCTCCTCTCCTCCTCCTTCCCCTCACCAACACCCATTGATTTTTCATTCGTCCGCTTTTCAATAGTTTGTTATGAGCTTTCCCCCGGTTCTTCGTCCGAGCCGCGATTCACTCGGTCTCCCTCCATCTTTGCCCGGTTCTCTATTTTTCCCGCGCGTTTATTCTTTAAATCTGTGGTAGCGCGCGTGCGTTTTTTTCTTCATCCCTCGCGATTCTTTGTACCGAGAAGTATCGTGCTTTCGAATGACTTTCAAAAGCTTTTCATGATCGCATTGATGAATTCGCTTTCTTTCCTAACAATGCCTTTCCACGAATGTGATTTTATTTAAATTTCTTCTTCTTCTTCTCGTTTTCTTACCTTCGAATGTTAAAAAGGTTTTACATCTCCGTATCGTTCTATTTTAAACACAACTTTTATTCAAAATGTATGATTTTCAGGATTGTGTTAGTTACAGTTAATGAATAATAATAATTTTATCAAGAAAATTTTCGTGAGATATTGTTTTAACGTCATCTACATTTCCATCAAATCCGCATGAACTATATATGCTGTATGTTTGATACACCTTGTTAATCAGTTTAAATCAACAAAGTCAAGACACATAAAATTTTGACACCTCCCCTCGTTAACACCATTGTAATAACCTCGTGGAACGATAATCGCGTAGCACACCCCAAATCCGTATAGAGTTACCCATCATTCTCCATCCCTCTCGATTTGATTCTTTCTCTGTCTCCCTTCGGTGCGTATTGAAAGGGGTGCATGTGCATTATACAGTCATCAACCCTCGACCGCGTATAAAGCACGTGATTTATAACTACGCAGATAACCCGTTGAAGATAACGCGGTGCTCGCGCGATTTATCCTTCTACTCCGAGACCCATCTGCCGACGTAATTAAGCGTTGTAATGTGTCGCCGAGAAGCTCAACCTTTATCGAGATGTACCCCACTTTTGTTTTACTTTTTTTTACCGGTTTAATACGATTTGAGCATTGATTACGTTTCACTAAGGGGCGGGTAAAGCATATTCTTTTAGATTTATTTGGAAAGTTGATTATTGGGTTTTATGAAAATATTGGAATTGTGATTCGTTGAATTTTCAAGACTTTCAAACTTGAATTTAATGAGTAATGGTACTCTCTTACGCATGTACATATCATATTATATTTGATTCTTTGCCTGACTAAACGTGGAGTAGGTCTACTCAAAACAAGCCTCGAGTATTATCTCAAAAATGATTGTTAAAATAACTTTACTTTTATACGTTTCATTAAAAAAAGTTTGCAACACCTTAATTTTACAAATTGGTTTATGATAGTACTAACTAAAAAAATTGTATATTCTCTGATTATTTTGATAAATGGATTAATTACAATGTAACGTTAGATAATAAACTTTAAATTAATTATTGTTGTTAAATTAATCTAAAAAAACGGTATAATTATCATTAATAATTTAGATAGTCTAAATATTTACACTTATAAATATCAAAATCACGAGGTTAGGTGATTCGGTTTTTAGTATCCTCCAACCCCATTGACCCGCAAGGAAAACAATAGAGCAACCCCCTCTCGGTACATTTTTTATTAAACCCCTACTCTCCCTCATCTTGCGAGTGAGAAAAAGGTTCTCTCGAAATAACGGCTGCCTGACCGCGTTTTTCAATGGTTCGTGCGGTACCCTCTACCCCCTCCTTCAAGATGCGCCGCGGCACGTGGTCGAGGGTGATTACGTGGGGGTGGCATATTGTTCGCGCTCGCGCACTGTGGTCTCTCCCCGTTGACGGGAAGCGAAGAAGGGAAGATGATAAAGGAAAAAGGGGAATTCCGTTGCCGATACGAGTGTCGATTGATGTTGGAAATATTATGGGGTTGTTTTCAAATTTTTTGCGGTGATTTCTCATTTGATATTTTTCTTGATTAATTCCTGATTTTTTTTAGAAAGAGAGAAAGAGAGAGACAAACAGAGAGGTTACATATGCCGATTTCTATTTTATTAAATGTTTACTGTGTTTACGACTTTGTGAAAGCAGAAAATGCTTTTTATTAATTTGCCGTTGACATTGCGCTATTAGTCTCTCAGGAAAAAAAATTATAATATCAAAATAATTTAATAATAATTCAGCGTTGTTATTACATATCAATGTAATTGTTAGGTGTATTAACTAAATATTTTGTTATGTGACTAAAAGAATGAAAATAAATGTTCGACAGAGTATCTGTATAACGACATGATGCCTCTATGATGAGAAAATCGCTTGTTACTTTTTTACGACGCAACCGTTATTGTCAGTCGTAGTAACAATCAGCAGCATTGATAATGTACTAAAATGAATTTTATTCAAATACGCATTGATGCTATGACAATACGGTTAAATTGGTATCTGACCAAAACCCACTTCCATACAACCGAAATATTGTTAGAATAAAAAAATTTTTTCCTTGTGATCATAATTTGCTCAAGGGATTAATAAAGGTAATTAAGTACATAATGTGAGTAAAAATCACGTGCGTAATTATAAATGTGAGGTAGATATATATAGATCTTTAAACAATAAAAATAATATCCATTATATAACAATTATATACCAAATTATTAGATGAAAGAAACAATATACCTTATCAATCAAAAGCAAGAGAAAAATAACACGAAGGATTAAAACGTATAACTATTAAGGCAGGCTTTACAGCCTCAGTTTACGAAACGCTTATGTACATGTATATATAGTCAGAGAGAGAGAGAGAGAGAGAGAGATAGTAGGAAGCAACTCGTAGGGTGGTTGAAAGTCGAGGGTGGGCTGGTGCGCACCGCGAAATCCAACGTTGTATAAATCCAAGCCCCTTTTGTGCCACGCGTTCTCTCTCTCTCTCTCTCTCTCTCTGTATAGATATATGTATATATGTATATACAAAGCGATACCTCCGTGGATTTTATACCCAGTGACTTGTCGCGTTAAAATCGGTGGGGTTGGTTGTCTTTGTCTAGCACGTTGTAAAAGGGGTCTTTGGCATTCGAAGCCTTCTTTATTTCAACGTACGCCCGTGACTTATGGGATTTGATGCGCATTATTTATGCCGTGATTTAATTACGCTGTTGTATCGTTGTTATTGAGTATGCATCCACTCCTACGATTGCCAGATTGTTTATAGTTCCACTTGTCCCTTTTAATTATTTCGTCAAACTCATATCGACTTTTTATATTGTCATTGCATCGCTTTCGTTGGGGAGTCGCATGTATTTTTTTTTTAGATTTACGTTGTCCAAGCGCACAAAATATTACATATTTAAAATTGATCAATTGATTAATATATTTTTAGTAATTTACATTAATCTCACTTGTATGCGTTAGAATTCATTATTCAATAAAATCCGTTCACTTGGAGAATATATATAGATATACCTTTCCCTTCACCTCCTCTTTTAATGAATCCTAACGGGTGATCGCTTCAGAGCACTACTACAATATGTCCACAGTTCATTGATTGCCTTTCATGAGATTTTCATTCATTAGACTTTTATTCTTTGACTAATCTCTTTAGAAATGGTTAATATTAATAAGATGAATTTTCGACTGACGTTATTATCCTACGATCGTCGTCTGTGCGTCTATTAACCAATTACTAACGTAGGACTTTTGTAATCAATTATATATTTTTAGTATATTTACAATATTTTAATTATTTACGATATTTAAAAAGTAGAATAATACTGTATACGTGAAATGTAGGTAACTATGTATGTCAAACGTCAAAATTTTATTAAATACCGAATTGGAAAATTCCGTTCAAATCTAAATTAGAACGTATTATCTTTTTTAAATAGAGAAATCAATAATTAAGATGTACAAGTTGACACGAACATTTTTAACGATCACGTGTAAGAAAACGAAGCGCGACGTAAGAAGGAACCCGTTTACATAATCTTATCTTCGGCGAAAAAAAAAAGAATCATCAGTCGTACGTCCTTC
Source organism: Theocolax elegans (assembly GCA_026168455.1). NCBI lineage: Eukaryota > Metazoa > Arthropoda > Insecta > Hymenoptera > Cerocephalidae > Theocolax > Theocolax elegans. Next base: position 76,186,609 of record CM047427.1, on the reverse strand, counting down.
GCAATTAAAAGCCAAAAAGCATCGTGTAGCTTAAAAAAAAGCATAGCCCAGCGTCATTATCGTTCAGGCGGTTGGTATAAAAAAAAAGTAGCCTCATTTTCTGTCCGGGAATGGAGAAGAAGTTTTGAAGGAGGAAGTATAGAGAGTAGAGCAAGAAAAAAAATAAGGAGAAGGAAAAAGAAACCCTGAGATTCGCGAGGACCTCCAAAGAAACAAGAAGCGATGAAAGAAAAGTCGAGGGCTGGAATAATCCATTCGAAACTAAAAGTTGGATGGCTCTGGGTACAGGGTATACAATGGCGGATAGGAGGTCGTCGTCGTCGTCGTCGTCATATCTTTGGTATCTCGCGGTACGGATCTCATTGTGACCGGGGGGCGGCGTAGTCAGCTATTATGTTTATTAAGTTGGCGGTGGTGCCTGGTATATAGAGAAAACGATGAACCAAGAGAGAAAAGAGTCGAGGAGGAGGTGGTGCTGGGTTGGTACTGGTAGGTGGGGATGTATTGTCCCTCGCATTGTCTGCCCTATTGTGTGACATCACGGACCGATAACTGCCGATAAGAACGCGCGAGTACCAAAAGCTTCGTATATACCTCTTCTTTCTTTTTCTTTGTAGAAGTGTCTCCCTCTCTCTCTCTCTCTCTCGCCTTTTCTCTCTCTTTCTCTGCGTTTGTGCATGCATTGATCTCGCGCGCACGAAGGGATGTATGGAATGAAAATAATGCGCGAAGGAGATGTACACGTATATAAGGCATTCGATTTTGAACGTATGGACCGCGAAAACTCGGGTTAAGCGAACCATCTAGTCTTCTTTTGGTTATTGTTGGATTTGATCTGGAAGACTTGTTCTCGATGTCACCCCCTATAACATTTCCTTCTGTTTTAGCAAAAAACAATTGTTTTATCTTTTTTTCTTGGATGTTACAGAGCTCGTGGATTGGCGTTGTATCTCGCTTTTTAACATTGTCTTTATTAAATTTTCTATTCGTTTTTTTATAATAGTTGAATCTTTATTATTTAGACGCATATTACTTTATATTACGTTCTTGTTCTATTCATTGACTACTTATAGGTAGAAACAAAATTAGTCAACCGATTAAACGTTAAACTTCGTTTATTACGATCGTGCTCATCGATGAAACATGTAATAAGTAAAGATTAAAATGGAAAAGTAAGTTAGCGCACTAGCTACACTGGCATTACATTTTACAAACTTTCTAATGAAAATTTTTTAATATATACGTATACTAAGTGATTAAAAGCAAGTTATCATATAGTTATAAGCAAAATTATTTATATTAAAAATATAATTAATTTATTTAGCAACGATGAATTAATATTATATATACAATTAGCTTAATTCGAGTGTATAATTTATATCGAATTATTACATTTTTTCAGATACAGCACTATTCACTGCTCGTAATGAAGATCGGAAAGAGTACCTGCCGCCTCTCATCAAAGTAAGTTGTTGCATATACATAAAATTCATAAATACTATCGATATTGAAGAATATGGTTAGAAAATGATTAGACGAAAAAATAATGCGAAAAATCGTACATTTGCATTTACAGAGTAGGATGTAACCCTTGCGATTTCTATACTGAACAGAACTCGAGTCTCGTTAGAGTGAAAGATAGATATAGAGTCAGGTAGTAGGTGAAAGAGGGCCAGACGCACAATGTGGCGGTATGAGCAAGTATATAACAGATAGACACGTACCGGCTTGCTTCTGCAGGGTAAACGTAGATACAGGTAGACGAGAGAGACGAAGGAGTATGTGAATGAGGAACCCATTTGATAACGCGCGTCTACAGTCACCCGAAGTCCATTGTGCTGTTTCCTATTCAATCCTTGCTAACTCTCTACTCCCTCCTTCTCTATATCCTTCTCTTTTTCACACCTGCAGCTATACCTTCGAATACTTTGTTTTATTCATTCGTACAAATATATTTTGTTTTTTTTTCCAGCAATTTCATTGCTACTTAACTTACTATTTACTTTAGTGTCACTTATATTTTAGTAGATCGGACGTAAAACATAATAAACGGAATTAAATTTAGGAAATATGGGATACTCTAAAATTAGTATTGCAATTTATTTTTTATTTAATGATAAATTCATTTATTTCCAAAATTCTTTTGGTAGCCGCACACCTCGACATTTCACCCAATCGTTAATAAATGTATTGTTAATACCTTAAGTTCAATAAACTTTTTCAATATTGTTTAGATATTACGTACGAACTTCTTCATATTTTTAGTATCATCTTTCGTTACAGTTTTTGGAATTTTTAATGCCAGATCGTCTTAATTAGATTTATTCAAATTAAGTTATCCTTGATAAGAATAAATTAAATTTATATTATATTATTACTATTAATGTATTACTATGCATATAGTTAATTTTCTATTGGCAGATATTATTTAATTAATTTTTCGTTGTTATGTGTATATTATATTAATGATATGAAGTGAATCTTTTCAATCACGTTTTTATCAAATTCCGAAAAAGGATTTGCAAAAAATTATTTTTAGAAAGATAAATGTAGAGATTCTCCATAATATTCGATTAAAGATACATTGATTTACAAATTAGAACATTAGATTAGTTCCTGTATCATACACGATTACTGATCAATTAGGTCCAATTTCTGATCGCAGCTATAAATGCAAAAAAGTAAATAATCAATATAACATATATATCCAAATAATATGTGGATCCTTTAGTTGATCTATTACTTTATAAGGGTTTAAAAAAGTTTTTAATTACAAAACGATCAATACACTTAAAAAATAACTGCAAATATTTGATTATATTACCAATAAAAATATGCCATTGAAAATATGATAGTAATAAGTAAATGGAGAAAAAAGTGAAATAGATTTATCAGGCACAATCAGCTAAGTCCCATCAAGACACACCACGATTGTTTAGAACGATCGGACCGTTTACAGAACCACCGAAATGGACGAGGATGCGAAAAAGAGGAAAAAAAATGGAGAGAAAATATAAAAAGTGGAAGAACGAATCTCGTCGCGGCGGAATAGCCGATCGTTGAGCACCCCTGGTCGCACCTGAATAGATACATTGTGCCGGTGCACCCCATTGACGGCCGATTGTTCCCTCAACAATAACAACAATATCTGAATAGTCGCGCACATCTCGTCCACCCGCGTGTGTGTACGTGTACAGACGTACCTTCCATATATATTTGCGAACCCTCGGATTTCTCTCTTTATTTCTCTCCTACCTCCTTCTCGACGAATTTTTGTTTTATCTACGCGCTGGATGGAAAATCATTTTTTTTTCGTTTAATTCTCGTCTACATTTGTCGAAAATAAGGGGAGAGAGCATATTTTTTTAATCGGTTTAAGTTAGCGTTGCTATCATAATAACTTTTACTTGTTTGTGCAAATTAATAAACGTACAAGAGTTTAAAAATTGATGAAAGAATATATACGTGTCGTTAAATATCAATTGTAAAACTAATAATAAATCTTTAAAGAATTATTACTAGCTCAGGCACATATTACACCTATTGTATTTAGTCTCGTACAGGTTGGGACTGGAAGAAAACGTGAAACCAATTATCATCTCCATTTATCCGTATACAATGAATAATTTTTCATTTTATTTTATGACGTAAAGTCAAGGAAATGTCAATTATTACTTCTACATTAGTACATAATCGTTTTATTGCAATGGTCATAAATATTAAAATTCATGTAGGTACCAAACAAACGTAGGTACCATTTTTGACGCGTTTCGATCGTATTTTATACTGCGCTGTAATAAACTTTCGGCATTATTCCGCACGCTCGCCTACATCTTGTATAGAGGAAAACTACCTATAGAAAGAGAATATTGCTAATTAGCTCTCTTGAAAATGTATATTAGTACTTGTCGGTATATTACTAATTAATTAATTACAACAAAACAAATGATCATTCTAATATTATTCACAATAGAAATTGGAAAAAAGTAAATTTTTAAGTTAATCATTTTGTTGATCTCTATTTTGTTTGTTAAATCTTACTAGAGAGGCCACGGCCTTTGGATCACGGATTTGACCATACTCTAGGATATGTTTTGTAATATAAAATATGAGGAAAGCTAGATTTTAGACCCTAACGCGTTAATTTACCCAAGTTATGGCTAACCAAAGCCCATCATTGTAAAAAATTACTGACACTTTGATTGCTTATAACTGGGAAACAAATAAAGATAGATACTCAATCCCAAACTTAAAAGATAGCTGAGATTAAGTCTATGTGATTTAAAAAAAAGAAGCTCAAATCGGTTAATTTGGAGCTAGGCTATAAAGAAAATAAGAAATTGCTGAAATTTTAACTAAAATTTAGTAGTAAAAATGTTTCAAATTAACCGATTTGAGCTACATTTTTTAAATTACATCTATTTAATTACAGTTTTTTTTATTTTGGATTAAGTGTCTATCTTTATTTGTTTCAGAGTTATAAGCAATCAAAGTGTCAGTAATTTTTTTACAAAATGGGCTTTAGGTAGCCATAACTTGGGTAAATTAATGTGTTACGGTCTAAAAATGTAGGTTTCCTCATACTTTTATGTTACAAAACATATCCTAGAGTTTGGTCAAGATCTGTGATCCGAAGTACCGTGGCCTCTCCTAGTTAGTTTATAAAATTAAAGATAATATTTCAAAAGAAAATAAGATATTACGCGTACTTACGCCGAAAGAATTTCGCACGATAAAAACTATTAATGCAGTACTGTAAACTGAGGAGGTATTCGCTCTTTGAGAAAAAATAACTTAGTAAGTCATAATATTTGTAAGAAAATCGTTACAATTTTAATTATGCTTCATCGTAGTAATTTTAATAAGATAACTCTCTGTAGCTACGTAAAATTTTGTAGGAAAATAAAGTAAATCGTTAAAATATCAAATCTATTTAGCACTAATCTATTTATTTGTCAGCGGATAAATAAAATAAAAGCTTGTATATAGCCGTTCGTGTATTTTTCTACCATCTAAAATTCGTTCCCAATATATATTTATACAGAAACGCCACCCTGTATGTGTGTATATATATATCATACCCCTCGGTTTCATGAATGACAATAGCAAAACTATAATCGCCGTAGACTATGGCTCATATTGCCGGACGAAGCTTTTTTTACGAGCGACGTCCACGCATTTTCATGTTATCCAGCATTGAGAGATTTTTTTTTTTATAAAAAGAAAGAACGCTCGTTCGTCGAGAATTTGCTACGCATACATATTGAAAGAGAGGGTGGATCAACTGTACTATGAATTTTATCTTACGAATGAATGGTATTTATTGATATTAAGAAGCTTGAGGGTGTTAATTTTCGCTCTCTAAGTAGATTCTTTTATTTAGCTTTCGTAGATAATTAATTTTACTTTTATCAATTCATTTTACTGCTGTAAATATAATTTTCAGTCAAAATGTATAAGAAAATGGTGTTAAATCATATAATAGATAAACATAATGTCGACGCGATTGAAAGAAACTTTAAATATAAATTCTGTTAGGTTATATATGTATACGTATATATATGTGTGTCTATAAAAAGGCATAGAATTTCGTATAAATTAAGTAATCGTATCCTATCGAGGAAATTGATGTTGAAGGGAACGCCTTCACCCAGTGAATCAAAGAACCCTTTATCGAAGAGAGGAAAAATCCAAGCGCAAAACAGACGATACGCGTGGACTTGCCGCTCGCTTGCGATAGAGAGGTAGATAGATAAAGAGAGAGAGAGAGAGGGAGAGCAAGAGAGAGAGAGAGAGAAGATAGAACAGGACAGAAGCCATAGCGGCCGCGTTTTGTGAGCGCTCGCGCAAAGATGCCTTTGAATCCTTAATTTCTTTTGAAACTACCATTCTGGGAGGCAAAATGGGCGAGAACGAGCTCGCATTCTTCGTGCCTGAATGACGTATTGAGCGAGTTTTGTATGCCCTGCCGTATGTATACCTCATCCATTCCATTCGGCTTTGCCTCCACAACCACCACCCCCTCCCCCCCCTTCTCCGCCCCCACTTCTCCTTATGCTTCTTTTTGCGCCCCTCCCTTCGCAAGAGAGAAATTCCGCGATGATTCAACTTGGAAGGAGATTTCCTTTTTGTTTTTCTTACCCATTGATTTCACTTGAAGGTCGATTCATCGTGGGCGTTAGGTCAAATGTGGGCTAATGGGGCTTGCTGCGTCTCTCTGTCTCCGTCTTTCTCTATCCCGTCTCTCTCTCTATCTATTTACATCAGTACGCGCGGCTGTAATTCTTTTTGTACTCTATGCACAATTTGCCTTGTATAAAACTTTTCCAATCTACTTGACGAAAGATAAAAATTATTTTTTAGTTTAAAATAAGCAAATGTCAACATCAGATATGAAAGGTATATCAAGATCGGTAATTATTTATAGGATACTTATTGATCAATGAGTTAGAACTTTAGCTAGCGTAACATAAATTTTGAAATTATTTTCTATATATGTATGTTACGGAGATTTCTTACGTGCTTTCAATACCTACGATGCATTTACTTTGTATATTGTAATAATATTTTGACAGAGTTTTCGTCGTCTAGAAAACTCCTCTTTGGGAATACGCATTGAAGACTCTATGGCGAACGGTCTATAGTCGAAGACACGCGAAACAGACTCGAGGTATGGCGAAAGATAAAGATAAAGATAAAGACGAAGAGAGTGAGCGAGATAGAGAGAGAGAGGGAGAGGGGGAGGGAGAGAGAAAGTTCCATATTCGCGCTTATTGTGGCACGTTCCATCGCGTTCTCAACTGAACTGAACGCGAGTCTCAACACACAGGGAGAAAACGCACAATGGGCCGGCATGAATAAGTATAACAGACAGACACACGTCGCGCGTTCTCTCTCTCTCTCTCTCTCTCTCGCTTGAGATGAGACAGACACCCAGGTATAGTGCGAACGAGAGAGAGAGAGAGAGAAAGAGAAAGAGAGGAGGGAGAGGAGGAAAACGCGGTATGTGAATGAGGAACCCATTTGATAACACGCCTCCACAGCCAGCCGAGGTCCATTGTGTTGCTTCCTATTCAACCTTTCTCTGCACCCCTTCCCTCTATCTCACTCCCGTTTTCGCACCCTTTTGCTCGACGACATCTCATACTTTCTTCTTTCTCTGATTCTGTATCTTCTTATTCTTCTTCTTCTACTCCTTACGCGCCTCCTTTTTTTTCTTTATACCTACCGAGATGCAGTTCGCATCTTCTACTTCATTGCTATCTTACCATTGACTTTTCGTATACCTATACGTTGTGACGTACACTTTCCTCCATCGAGTAACGCGCATATGCGTATTCGTTTGCTTTTGAATTTCGGCATGCCAGAAGTGCATTTCGATTGCATAATATTGTAGGGCAAGTGCCGTTGACAGACGCATTTAATATATACATATTCTTTTATCCCGATGGACTTTATTCTAAACAGACTCGTCAAAAATATATTGTCATCGTCATAGTCGCGCAGGAATACACATATACATTTCTACCCGCAGGACAATCGATGGTACAGCCCGCTTGCCGATCTAGGATCATTTCGTGTATATGTATATATATAGGAACCTATCGTTCGACGCGTGTACACCATAACATACCGATAGACACGCAAAGGGGTGGTTACACACACCCTCGCGATTTTCGCGATCTCTCACCGCGGTCTACATCTGCACGAAGAACGAAATCTACCACCCTTGGCATTATACCCGGTAACCCTGCAATCTCGAGGGGGGAGGGCGGGGTGGCGCGGATGCCGACAGTGTGCGGGCGAGTATACCGACAACAATGAGTCGGAGAGACAAAGGCGCGTGCACAATGCTGATGTTGAACTCGACTGATTTCGACGATTTTTGGACCTCTCCTACCCTTTCCTAACCCCACCACCCACCCGCCCGTGCACCGATAATGATTCCCGCATATACGTAATCATATCTCTATATTGGCGTGCTGCGCCCCCGAGCTTTCTCTCTATACATTTCTCGCGTTTACAGTGACTCTCCGCTTCTTCCCGCATGGGCTAACTCTCCATTCGACCTACTTTTTATTTCTTATTATTTTCTTTCTTTTATTTCTATTTTACTTTTTTACTTTCCCTTATTTTGTTGGTTTTCTTCTTCTGTCGACTTATCGATGCTACGTCGGACTTTTAATTACGCTCTGTGTCTCGAATTTGTATCACCTGTTATAATTGCAGATTTTTACCTAATTTACAAATACTAATTAATTTATTAATTTTTAAGTAAGTGCGTCGAAAATAATATATATACAAATATTCAAATATATTTATAAATTATACACGGATAAAAATGTTTCAGTCAAAATCACTGTACAGTAAAATTTATTACAAGTTTTGAGATATTTAACAGATTCAATGTAGTAAATTTTCCTATATATAACACAGTAATTTTTATAATTTGTCAATTATGTGCCTCGATTATTCAAGGACACAGCAATTTTTATTAGAACATTTTCCTCCGCGTACGCATCGTAATTCTTGGCAATTTTTAGAAGGCGCACATTTCTGTAGCATACAATTTTGTAATAACATCGTAGACCAATCAACTTTGATGAAATATAATAATTAATTTACTGAATACAGAATTTTTTTCTACTATTTGAAAAACATATGAAGTAAATATATATGAATTAAATGGTTTAAAAATCATCAAAAAATTGGAACATACGTAAAAGAGATGAAAAAACTAAAAAAAAGAGTTGAAAAAAAAGAAACGTCCGATCGCAGATGAGCACCGCTGGTCGCACCTGAATAGATACATTGTACCGGTGCACCCCATTGACGGCCGATTGTTCCCTCAACAATAACAACAATATCTGAATAGTCGCGCACATCTCGCACGCGAAGGTATGCATATATATATATATAAATTTATACACGTGTACGCACCCACAGATGTACTTTTCGTATAGTTCGCATGCCCTCACTCTCTTTATGCTCCTCTCGGTGCTTACAAATTTTTTTCTATTCGTTGGGATGTAGATTATTTTTTTCCTGGATGGAAAATGATGATTTGTTTCTTTTTATTCTATTCGATGACGAGATTGCGCACCTGTAAATTATTACAACATTTTGGGGTATTTGTCGTTAAATATAATCGATACATTATTACTATTTAAATAAATAAATAAGTTCTTCACAAATTATTTTGTTAACGTGAGTAGGATATACATTAAATATTTTAAAATGAACTTAAATTGAAGGATAATAAAATAATTCACACAATATTGGTTTAATGAAAAAGACAATATTTATTACAATCTCGAGTTATTTTGTCAAATCAGTCTTATTTATATTCGTGATACGGTCACAATGGCAGTCTTAAATAATTTCAGCTGCATAAAATGCTTATACATTTATTTCGTCAATTGATCGTATTAATAAATTATCCATTGATTCATTTTTTAAACATTAAATTTTATGTAGCAATAATAATAATAAAAATCGAAAAAAACCCATGCAAAAATCCCGATACGGAAGTTTAAAAAGCGATCGAAATTATTTATTTAGGAACAACATCCGTGAGTGGATTCTGCCCCATCTTTTGTTACATCGTTTACCGAAATTTTATAAATTTTTGGTGAGCTATTAAATTTATATTTTTTATATGTTGCAAGTGTGTCAATTTAGCTTTAATGCACTAGTAGAAATTCTTATACCACGTGACTTAATTTTGCAATGTTTGATTTTATCCTGTAAGATAAAAAATTTATTTTTCTATAAAAAAAATACTTCTGTAGACATTTAAAGAATATTCGGAATATTTGTAATAGAATATTTCTAACATTTCTAGCTTGAAAAATAAAAATTTAAAAGATTAACAAAAATATATATAATTGTTTTCACAGTATATTCGGCTACTTAATAAATCTGCATTTTAATGTTAAAACTGAAAACGTCACGCAACATTTTTTGTGTGGTGTCCTATTGGCTTTTTTACAATATATACTTATGTGTGACTACATCGGGAAATGCATGGATTTCTTTATATTACATTCTAAAAAGGATAATCTAAGAACTATCGGTACAGGTCGCTTTCTATTTAAATAATCAAAATAAATTTTCCAAATTAATCAATGAATTATTTACTATCATACAGTCTTATGCATAATTTACAAATTTATCACTTTTTCGCGAAAAGTAGAAAACATTATTATATGATGCATTGCAACGGAATGCAATAAGTAGTCGTTTAAATGATAATTACGAAATTTTATCATTTGTTTGTTCGTACTTAAATTGCATCTATTAATGTAATCAAATTAAAATTTGGTTCATACAAACAAGAATGAATGTAAAGAGACATTGATTACTAATGGTTTCTACAATTACCATTTTAAATCTCTGATTAATAATGCAATAATGTTTGATTATTCTGACGTACAAGTATCGCAATTTCACTATTAATTGTAAATACCTTTTGTAGACATTAAAAACAAAAGTTACTTTGACTTATGCCTAAGCTAAATACGATGATAAGCAAAGATGTGTTTGACGATAACTTATAATATTATTACAAAAAAATTCATATTAATACTTTAAAATTAAATATCTTACCATATTTAGCTATAGGCATAATCAATTTACATTATATAGTAGTTCTTGAAAAGAAAAATACGTACATATATATATATTATTCATGAGGTAGAAGGCGTCATTAATATATTTTTTCACATTTTATAATAACAAACAATTATTTGAAAATAATAATTTCATCGTCGAAGTTTTACAAGCATGCAGTTATGTCAATATCACATTGACACAAATGTCAGCGTCTACATATAATAAGAATCGCATAATCAAATATACGAAAAAAATATTAAGTAAGATCTATACAGCTCGAGTGGTACGTAAACTTAAGTAGAATTTACAATATAATTCTTTTTATTAATGCGTATAAAAATATACTAAATATACGCGTACGTATATTTATTGATTACTGTATTGATTATAAATTTACGAGATCTTATACTTGATTGAAGAAATAGTGATACAAAATTATCTTAAAAAAAAAGAACCTTTAATTTAATGTATTTATATTGTTTAGAATAAGATTGTTTGTTACAGTGTTTAATAAAAATTGTTGATTAACTAATAATAAAGAAAAACTCATGCTCAATAGTATAATTGTGAAACATTTTTTTAAAAGATAATTTTATCATCATTTAGCTAAATCATAACTTATTTCTTCAAAAGCATTTTAACTGTTTTTAACAATTTCGAGATAAAGTCGTTCTCGAAAAATTTGTATTATTTCATTCGAAATAATATCATCTTATTATAATATCGTTCTCTTCAATTAAATTTGAAGTAGATAAGCGCTTATAATCGTTTCATAGTAAAATAGTTACTTTTACATTAACAAAAAAAATGAAATTAAAAAAATACGCGCTCGAATAAAAGTGTCGAGTATAGAAATTCATTTTTCGCAAAAAAAAAAAGAAAAAATAATAAACAAATTGCCGGATATTATTATAAAAATATCCGTGTAATCATTACGTGCAGCCCATTACCAATTTGAGGGAAAAATAGTCAGCGAAAATAATCTCGAAAGTGAAAAAAATAAATTTTTTCGAGTATCGCATTTCCTTCACGCTTTCTCGTCCAAAACAAACCATATATTAATATATCCTCCCAAAAACTGGCCGCCGCTTTATTACTTGTAACTATCACAGGTAGTCTAACGTAGATGTCTACGTTGCGTTGCGTTTACTTAAAATTATTTTCTTTAGCTGTATGGAGAAGGTTGCTGGAAATCGCAGTTTTCACACGTTTTCTAAAAAGAATAAATTCAGATGAAAATCTTAATATAATGTTAGAAAAGGTTTAATTCATTTTTAAACTATCATACTTTGAAAATCCGGGGAAAATAAAAATGTTATAATTATTCAGCTCAATGAAAAACTATAAAATTGACTTACCATTGGATATTCTTCAAGAAGAAAATCACCATCGAACCTATAATATGATCTGTAGTTTACGAATATATAAGGATTTAAAAAACCGAATAGTGGCGATGTTAATTGCCATTTAAATGGTTGCGTATTTCTTTCTAAATTTAAAATATCTCGACCCATATAAAATATTCGATCATTCTTTTTTTCTTCCACTTTTGTTTCCTCTTCTTTCTTTACTTCTTCTTTCTTCACTTCTTCTTTCTTTACATCTTCTTTCTTTACTTCATCTTTCTTTACTTCATCTTTCTTTACTTCTTCTTTCTTAACTTCTTCTTCCTTTATTTCTTCTTTTTTTATTTCTTCTTTTTCATTTTTTATTTCTTCTACTTTTTTCGCCTATAATTCGAAAGTTTTAAATTCAATAATAATCCAATAATAAATCAATTGTGGATAAATAGTGTATTATTATAAATGAACATATATTTTAATGTTTCCTGTATATGAGTTAAATATTTGTTTGTACGAAATAATTAACATTTGCGTATGAGAAATTAGAGTTGTAATTCTCGACCCATTTAATCACCCATAACAATTTTTGATAGAAAATAAAAATTTTTAATAGAGGTATCAAAAATATTAACATTTATAAGTACCCTACATTTCGACTACCAAACGTTACCTCTTTTTAACGAAATCACGTGCAGCATTAACATAGAGAAAATCTGTACTACAAAAATTAGATAAATTAACTACCAACTAATTATACAAATTCGGAGACACGTGGTAATTTATTTCATAAAATTCGATGCGTCGATAGTTTACTATGCTCTTTTGTTAAATCTTCCAATAAACAAATAAAGCTCCGTGGGTAGTCAAGTAATTATTAGAAAATTACCAAAAATCGAAAGGGAAACTCAAAAGTTCATACACGTCCTTATTCAAATTAGATACACGTAATAGCAACAAAGCTCCCCTCGGCTCACCCGTATGTATTAGGTGATACACAAAAAGAACAACACAATCGTGACATCGAATGTTTACCTTTGCTCCTTCCTCGGACTTTTGAGCAGCCGCCGTTTCATCATCGGCACCCGACGACGATGAGCTTACGAGACTGCAAACACCACTGGATTCACTGTTCGTTGGTGATGGCAAACCCGTCGTCTTTGGCGTTGCTCGAAAATCCTTGCCGCAAGTGTGATACGCTCGTACGTTGAAAAATTCCTCGGGGTCGAGATCGGCAAGCTCGTTCATTACCAATGTTAACGCTGCCATTGTTTATTTTCTCCTCTGATAATTAAATGTTTTTTTTTTTACTATATACATCGTTTAATTTGTCACCCCAAACGAATATCTAACAGCTTTTTTTTTCTACACTTTTATTCGATAATTAATTAAAACTACAGATATACATTTTTTTTATAAATGCGGACATCGTTCAAATAAACCGGAAATTTTTATATCGAGTCTTAAATTAATTTTAACGTGAATTATATTGACAACTGCAGACATAAATGTAACAATATTCGAAAAGAAAAATAATTATATTATTTATATGTAAATGTTATTTCATTAATTTACTGATATATATATATATGTATATATATATTATATTGTTTCGTGTAATAAAGGAAAGCTTCATCAAACGTATGTTTTATCCTACTCATTTTTTCTTAATTTCCTTTGTTGTTTGGGAATAATAAAAACACCAATAACATAATACAATATTAATTTAATGAGCTCGTATCAAAATTTTACGCATCAACAAAAAGCAATATTACGTTTTGAGAATAATATGATTGTATACATACATTTCCTAAATGTCTGAAAAATTTAATTTTGAAGTAATAAATTACAATTACATGAAACATTTAATAACATAAAAAAATACATTTTGAAACGTTGAGTCTAGTGACTATTTATGGCAAATACTTGTAGCTGTTCTATTTCGTTTTATTATTGCATAAAAATATTCGCGCAACAAGCTTTTTATTAAATAAATATTGTTATTCTTTTGTTTTCGCCTAAATAATAGGCATTGTTGAAATGCTGCATGTAAAAAATATGTATAGAATTTTTGAAAAATTTCAAATATTCGACAAAAGCAGAATATAAAGAAACCGCATGGTCTTTTCATTTGGGAAATGTTTAATTAATATGTATACATATATAAATTTTGTTTTGTTCAATATATATATTAAAGTTTAAAGTTAAATTGTTGTCTATCGGCGGATATTTCACAAACAGAAAATACAAACGTCTATATAATCTTTTTCTAATTTACATTTTTATTTAGTAGATAGTGTCTTAAGTAAACAAATCGATTTATTCAAATTTTAATTGTTACAACACTTCTTCTACACCGGTATAATCGCCACGTTACGTACGTAGATATTTTGTTATTACGAAATAAAGAATATTAAATTATTTTAATTAAAAAATATGTAGAAGGCCAAGTTTAAATAATAAATATTAATCGAGCAATACCTGTGACTTTTCGGTTATGTTTACGTAAAGGACGTCAGAATGTGTCCTCGATCTTGCACGCAACGCGACTCGACGCTGACTGTCTTAGCTTATAGATACGAGCTTTTCCAACGATGATAAAGACAATCAACAGCGCGCAAATCGCAATGAACGTTTTCAATTTTTGGCCTCCGAATTACAGACTGACATTGATAAATAAATCATTGTAAATCCAATCGATTCATTGTTTAGTAGTTTTTAAATATTTAGACGCAGTAATTAACATCGATCAATTAATTAATGAGTTTGACAAAAAATAATTGTTACTCATAGTCGAAGGGATTTAAATGTAATTATAATTTTAAATATATGTTAACTAGTGAAATTTTATGTATTTCATAGATAATAATTTCAGTAACAAATTAAAAGATTTATTTAAATGTATACATATATTTTTTTTAAATATCATTTAAATAATTATGCTGGTTACAGAGAGTACTTAGTTACCTACAATTTCAGCTTGTATGGTAACCAGATATAGTTTTCTAATTTCTATATTACCGGCCGAACATTATTTATAAATAATAAAGTTGACCGGAGAAAGCAAGTCAAATAATCAAATAGTAATATCAAAAACTTACTAATATTATTAATTTAATATAGATCTTATATTCTTTTTATTTTGTTTTAAACGACAGATTTTCGATAAAGTATTTATGTTTACGTTTATAATTTATTTGTATTTCATGGTTTTTTTAAATAAAACATACTATTAAAATATTATTTTATTAATATTATCTCACTGTGGATATCATATTTCTTAAAAGTGCATAGGTTGGATGCGTAAAAATAAACTTAAATTTCAAATTATCCAGTCAAGCGCCATCTCGCGTTGCTAAATGGTACTTGGTTATCGATGCGCGTGAATGCGTCTACTACGCGGTAGGTAACATCCGCATGATAAAACAGAAGTTATGGAATCATATAATTGTATTATAACGTTGATCCTTGTCCTATATACGAAAAGAATAATTATTAAAATTTAATAAATTTAATATGCATAAAGTGAACATTAAGATGTTAGTTACTTTAAGTATATATCGTAACAATAGATGTTGCAATATACGGCAGTACTGCGGGAGCATTGATCGAAAGTCGTACAGTTTGCAATTCTACCACCAGGTGTCGAATAATTCAGGTTTCATCAAAAATTTTTGGTAAACAATTTTTTATTCGTAAACAAAAATAATTACATCTCTATTAACTCGCTTAAACGATAGTTTATTTAATGTGGAAGTAAAAAATAACCTTTATTATAAGTATTAGTACGGTAGTAAAAAATAAAAAAATATCAAAAGGTAGAAAAATATATTTCGCAAGTGATGAGAAATACCTTTGATTCGTATATAAGGAAGCGCGTATTCTATGTTATGTAAGGTGGTCCGATGTTTCTCAGCGTCGGTTCTGTAAGGTTTGTGTCTAATCGTTCTGCTGTTGTCTCGCTGTGGGCTATTAGGTCTAGCGAACGAATTCCTGGTTCCAAATATTCTAGAAAGCATTTGTAAAGGCAGTAGCCTGAGGTTTAATGGTAACATAAAGGTAAAACATATACTTATGTGGCACTGAATCAGTGTCGAAAAGGTGACACTGTATAAGTGTCGTAACGGTGACACTGTATAAGTGTCGTAACGGTGGCACGGTATAAGTGCCGATATTGTAACGTACATTGTAACGTACAAATGAAACAAATGTGTATAATCTACATATCTAACTTACTAAGTCGCGCGCGCATTGCTATAAAGAATAGGTATCTCGGGTAATTTCAGTAACAGGGCTTATCTGCGGCTTGACGATTGCGGGGGCTAGGCGCGAAACGAGCAGAACACGGGACTTCTAATGGTTCTCCCGATGGCTGTAGCAGCAACTTTGACCACCATTTTTGCACTTTCCAATTCCCGTATTGAATATTAGATTGCGATATTTATTTACTACAAGTATACAGACGACGTATGTGGAAAGTATAGGAACATATTAAATAAATATCTTATATATTTTTTAACATAAGAAAGTGTGATGATTGGTTAAAAAATGAAACATATAAACATATTAATTTGTCTGACTGTGCGAATATAATTAAGAACACTTTTGTGTTTAAACGTAATCCTCAATAAAATCTTATTTTTCTATATATCACGTTAGCTTCTATTAAACTAATGATAATGATTACGGACAACGGTTTTATCTTAATTTTTAAAAATAATTATGAATTATTTTTCCACGCTGTATTGTCTATATTTTCGACAAAACTAAGTTTAAAAATCATATATTTTTTGGAGATTTAATTTTGTTAATATCTACTTATTTATATATTCTAATAAATAAAATTATAAAGTAACTCGTCTCATTCGAGAGTATTACTTATATATTAAGTATTATACTCTTACTCGAGTGATCAACGAATTATGTGAATAATTTCTTTTTTTTAATTCGATTTTAATTTAATATTTAAATGAAGACAATAAACATTATTAAAATTAAACATGAAATAAATACGGTCTAGTACAATAGCATTAAACATATTAAAACTTTTTATTTGTTATCAGTTGCTCGGATACATTTAGTTAATGTTACTACTATACTCGTTCTATTATACAATAGAATAATTAAATATTTCCAGCGATAATGATGTTACAAAACGAGCGCTATCTTGCACTACCAGAAGCATATATAAATTGCACGCAAGAAACCTGAACATTACTGATGCAGTGTATTTATTTCCTATTCGCATTCGACTAATTAGAGTACATTAGAGAAAGATGGTAAATGCATTGTATATTTCTGTGTCTCTCACAGTAAGTTTCAATCATCGATCGAGTATGTGTTATAAACCATAATAAATTGAAAATGTCCAGGTCAAACGCCATCTCGCGTTCTAAAGTTGCGCTACGTATCGATGTATTTGCCGCGGTAGGTAACATCCCCGTGGTAAAGTAAAGTTACCGACTGAACAGTGATTACAGTTTTCATAGTTTGCAATTCTACCACTATGGCGTAAAAAATATTAAGTTTCATCAAAAATTCTTGATATATCGTTTTTCATTCGTAAATAAAGAATGATCGTACAAGAATGGATACACTTATGGTTATATATATAAATATATATATTCGTTAAACAACTATTTATGTTAATAAATGGAATAATATTTAATTATATTTAAAAAGTTTTATATTTAAATTTTAGTTTTCATACGACATAAAATTTATCTTATTATTTTTAAGTAACTGAATACTAAACAATTTTTTACGACTATTTTAATTTAGAAGTATCTATTTATATCAAATTTTAATTAAACATTTCTTTTTGATTTTGGTTATACAAAATTACGTTTTTTTTATTGATTATTCAAATATTATGAAAAAATAATACTTCTTACATTATAGTTACTTTACATTATTGCCATAATGGAGTGTAAAAGTTAAATTTTATCTATACTGAGGTAATGAGGGCGCAAAATCTATTTTTATTAAAGAAATATGGACATCATACTTCTTATATATATATCATTATGCTAAATTGCAAATAATAAAAATATCAATATCATTTTTTAAATTATTAGCGCTCTAGTGCCGCGCGCTCGTTATATATTGTTTTTCATAAACATTTGAATTTTTGCGCTACGATCACGGCGCAGCCAATAAAAGTAATATTATTTTGGTTTCATTTTTAGGTCTACCTCTTTCTGTATAAGAGGATTGGTATTTTTGTATGAAATTTAATACAGTGACCGCCACGACACCCACACATTTGTGAGATAAGCGCCATCTTGCATCTCCGCTTTATACCTGAAAATCGATGGATTTCAACTTATCGACGTTCATACCAAATGTGCATCGCATTTTTTATAACAACTAAATACTTTAAATTGGTAATAAAATAATTTTTTGATTTCGATAACATAGTTTTAATAAATATAAATTTTAAAACATGTATATGAAAAAAAAAATAATAATAAAATAAAAAAAATATCTTGCATAGATTGCATTCATTTGATTTGAAAAGCGCCACTAGGTGGTGCAATTTCAATACCTTCAACAAAAAAATAATTGTTAATTATTTTGATAGAAACGACGATCACTATCTAACAATTAAAGTGATGAATCAATAACAGTAGTTTATGTAAAATATAATTTATATTAGTCAATACACCTGAAATTCTAGTAAAACCATAATAAAATGAAGATTACTACTTGAAAAATGAAACTCGCAAGTGGTGATATTGGGTTCTGGTTAATATATAAGGAGAGACAACTCGAACGATAGACGAGGTGATCCGATGCTTCTCAGCGACGATTCTGTGTGACTAGGTGTTACGCTTTCGCGTCTGTAGTGCGTCAGATGCTACGAGATGCGTTTTGAACCGTTTGAAGCTTCAATGACCATGACTGCTAAGATGCTAGCCGTACGTACGTAGATTAGCTGCACTACTACAGTAAACGGAAGGACGCGTCAAGACAAGATACTTGCTCCGACGTCCTGCTGGGGTAGTGTCTTTGTGGGCGTTGTTGTCGAGTTCAAAATCTTCTCGTGTAACGATCTGACTCTACCACACCTGTCCGTCAAACAGAATACGGTAATGTTCCGATGGCTGTAGCAGCTACTATGATCACCTTTTTGCATTTAATTTTAAAAGCTTGGTACACATAGTCGATAATGATATAGTTATATAATATTGAATTCCTTTGGTGCAAACGACGCTTCACTGTGAAGACGGAATTAGGAACTCGAGCACTACATTGCATTTTTATTTTGAACTTTTACCCTTTACCTTTACTTTGCATTTATCGATTTGCTTACCACATCTCAATTGATAACGTATGCATGGTAAAACAGTAGTTCTATAACATATATCATTTAAATTGAAATATTACTTTTTGTACAAAAGGAAATCGTGTAATTCATCGTAAGTGAAATTTGTATAAATGTTATAAAAGTATTTGGACACGCAAGTTTAAATAATCCATTCGTGCTCAGAAAGTAACACTATCAATCTGTGGTAACTTACCGACGTTCTTCTTTGATGATAATAATCCTGGTACGTTTCTTCAAAGCAGCAGTAGATGGCGTAATAATCGACTACACGGGCATCGATAAGACAGATTCCAAAAATATCGTCATGTATTATTAAATCGTAATTTTATGGTATTCAAAGTAATTTGTGATGATTACGATACTAGTAACTAGTTACATAACAATTTTTATTAAAATTTAACGATTGTTTCATTAATGTAATATACAATATATTTTATATCAAATATTAAAGTGTGCTTATAAATTAGAACTACTCCTTGTATAATGAGTTTACATTATTATTTCACACCATAAAAATAATTCGAACTTAAGTTAATAGAATTTCAATTTTCTTCACGAACACAGCTAACCGCGTATTATAATAATAGCGATATTATCGCGAAGAACAATTAGTTTATGAGAAATTACTTATTGTATATCTTTTAGATAAAAAAGGAATTGACAATTTTTTAAAGAGAGTATATTAATGTTTGTTACGAGTTCTAAAAAGTCGGAATCAAACAGTATCGTATATAAAATAGAAATAAAGGTAAAATTTGATCAGCTCGATCGGTTATTGCGATTGACGTTGGTCCATCATAGTATAAGCTCAGCCTTTTTCGGGTTATATCTCACTGGCGGCACTCGTCATTATCAGCCTCTCGAAAATTCATCTCCACTCTCGCAGTTCGCAAAAAATAGAGAGGCAAAATTTAGTGATTCGCGTTACCATATATATATATTTACACGTGTGTGTGTGTGTGTGTGCATGGGTGTGTGTGCGTGTGTGTGTATCCTCTCTCGGCCCTAGCAACGCACATGCGCCCTACCACCCCTCGCTCGGGATTGGCCCGGAGTAACACCCCCTCATAATGGGTTCACCCGTCCACGAGAGGGAGAGAGAGGCAGAGATGGTTGTAGAGGTAGCCTCGGGGCTCTTGGTGTCTGTGTGAGAGAGGGACCAACGGAAGCCATATTGATTTCCCTATGTTTCCCCGTGTTGTTACTATATAGCGGGCTCTCTCAGATAGAAAGAGAGAGAGAGAGAGTGAGAGAGAGGGAGGGAGGGAGGGAGGAAGCAAGAAGGATGAGGTCGTTGCTATTCGCGCGCACCACCTCGCTTTATCTCGTTCGGACCGGAGGTATGGACTCCCTCACTCTTTCTCTCTCTCCTTTATCCTCGATTTTTCGTACCTCTTGACTGGCAAATATTTTAATGTTGTTTTATGTCGTTCTTTCTCTTTCATTGGATTTTGATGTGGTCAAATTTTTGGTTTAGTTTTTTCACGATCCTTATAAATTTTTTATTCGTTCGCAAGTCTAGTTGTCACTGGTATTATCTTTTTAATCAATTAATAATTCCTTTATTATTCGTTTATCTTGTTCCCTTATATTAGATTTATTGGGATTATTTTAAATAACTGTATTTTCTTACATAAACGCGCACATGTATAATAAAGTTATATTAAAGTGTTCTCAATGAAAAGGTGACAAACCTAGATTAAAATGTAAAAAACAATATATTATAAGCAATTAATTATTTAATATATATTATATGAGGTTTTATTACTTATTATTTTATTAAACAAATTATATTATTGTTAACTCACAATCAAAATTTATTTATTTAGCTATTTTATTTGCAACATAATTAGTCTAATCAATTATGAATTTCTATATTATGACTTCTAACACATATTGTACAAATAATAAAATAAAAGATGTTTTCGCTTTGAAATCAAAAAGTCTACTTAATTTGCTTTAAACGGTGGAGTAAAATTGTGTTTTATTCTCTAGGAAGTAAAAGTATTTTTTACTCCTAGTACTGTTCAATTTTGGAACTCACTTTTTAGTCCCCGCATTCACATTTTTAGTTAAGTCTTGACCATTTTTGACAACAAAAACAGTTAAATTTAATTTGATAATATTTTAAGAAAAAACGTATTTAATTTTCGTTGCTATCGAATAAAATGATCTGATAAAATGGTTTTTTCCATGATGATTTAAGTGAAAAATTTGTATGTACACTTCGGAAGTAAAAGGCAAGTATTTCCTTAGATGAATTACAACAACTTTCATCTGGGATAAAAATGTCTACTTTACTCCCTCAGTGCATAAATAACTATTTTAATCCATTTAATGAAACTACAATAGTTACTACGTACTTAGGGAGTAAAATAGGCGTTTATTCCCGGGCAGAAAGTTGCTGCTTCCGAGCTTTAGTTTTTGGCAGTAATTCATTCAAGGGAATAATCGCCTATTTTACTCCCGAAGTGCACATAAAATTGTTCACCCTTATTATTTAAATAGTCATTTTTAGTAATAAAAATTTCCCTGATAGAAATGTTAAGCAGTTTTTGGCTAGTCCATAGAAAGTGAAAGACAAACTGGGCAGTGAGTTGACCAGTGACTAGCAAGTAGACGTGTTATTTTCATCAGATTTTTTAACATTCACTAACTAAGGACTAGCCATCAACGTGTAATTAAATAAAATAATATAATTATAGGTTTATATCGGTTGAAATAATTAAAATATATTAAAAAAGTTTAGAAGAATGATTGTATGTAAATATCTATCAATACATTAACTTTAACTTGCAGGCCAGAAAAATGATTTTGTGGGAATTTTTGTAAGTTATGTTTACGAATCATATATTATTTTTGGTCTCATATCGAGTTTTAAGCAGTGCGTCTCCAGTGAGTAACCTCCGACATTACCCAGTTGATCGTAGCTAGAGACTAGTTTGCTTAGCAGTTTCACTGCTTCATTTTCTACCAGATTTTTTTTAATTTCTAAATTTTTTCAATATTGTACAATTTTTTGATATTTTTAATTTAATATAATAAATTTAATTTTTTGTTTGTAGAGAAAGGCTAAACTAAGTGTTCAAAACAAAAAAGAGGGTCTACGATAAAAAAATGAGTCTTCGATATGAATAAAATGGGTGTACGGGGAATAAAATGAGTCTATACGGGGAATAAAGTAATCGAAGAAATAAAATGCAATTTCACTCCACTCCTACAGGTTAATCAAGTAGACTTTTTAGATGATCAGGGTAAAAAAAGTATTAAAAATTTTTATTTTAAAAATTATTTGTCTGTATATATTTTGCAGATAAAATTTTTTTATTGCGATATTGTTAAATTATATTTTATTTAAGTGGATTAAAATAATGTTTTGTTGCTACTGCTATAATTTATTCCATAAAGTGGTTTCTGCTATTTCCTGTGCGATGAGCGCATTATTTGTTAAAAAAATCATGCTTCGAAGTATCATAATTGATTAAGATATTTATGTTACAGACTGAAGTAACGAAAAATGCTAGTTAATATTTGACAGTTTCGTTAAAAAATTAAACATTATTTTAACTTTATCGCATAACAAATTGTTAATTATTTATAATAGATTATTTTTGTATTTTAAGCAAGATTTGTCCCCTTGATAAGAAAATTTAGAAATAACGGAAATAAAAGCTGTATACATAATAAATCGTTTCATTTGTATAAATAATTTATTAATCGTTCATACATATTTTGTTTGTTAGGTAAGTATTTTCTGATAGTTTTGAGATTGTTCGATATAAAATAATTATATTACTTGTTTTTAATTTTTTTTAACAAAGACCTTACGACATGCCATCGTAGATTTCACCGAATATCGGATTTTCTCCATTTCCGAGTTTCCTTGGTGTCTTTGTTCCGCTTGCCTGGTCTTAGAAATTTTCGAGGTTCCAGAGGGTGACTTTACTCCCCTCTCCACCAATGGTAGTAGCGCGACTGAACTTTGGTGATAGTGCGAACGTTGTTCGTGTAATGCGCTGTTTAGTGTGCGTTCATGTTTCATACATATATATATATATTTTGCAATATAAAATAAACATGTATCACATTTCTTTAATTTTCTTATATTTTGAAGTTTTTTAAGTTTATTTACCATTACATTATTTATGAAGGTACGAAGTTTTTAATGTAGGTAGATCGATTAGGATATAATAAGTTTCCTCGCATATTAATAAAATTAGTAAAACAATTTATTTAAACAATAAAAAGTTATAAAAACAACCATCGATTAAATTAGCGATCGGAAATGTTATCGCACGCCAGTTTATTAATTTAGACGATTAGAAAAAGAGTTATAGTATAATTAGTAGAAAAAAACATTCACAATGTACGGGAAAGGAAGAAAAAGGTCGATTATAGATAAGATATACTCGCGTGCTAAGAATCGATCGATCAGCTAAATTCAATTCGATTAGGTCAAAATAACGAGGCAATCCGAAAAACTCCAGGTACGTTATAGGTTTGAAGCTGCGCTAACCCGTGGAACGAGGTTGTATTATCCAACCGCGTAATGAAGAGGGTGTCGGGGCCTTTTATTTTCCTTATTGTTTTGAGCGCGTGAACCGCGCCGTCTGGAGTATATACGCGTAGGGCGTCACTGAGAGCTTATTACCGCGTCGCGTATACAGTATACCCCTTATCCTTTTTTTTTTACATCCTCTCCCGCTTTCCTCTCTTTTTTAGTAAAAGGATGTCGTATCTTTTTGGGGGAGAGTCCTTTTGATTGCCTTTTTAAAGTGTCCGTTGATTATACAAAAATTTGTTAGACGGGGTGTATGCGATGTTTGAAATTATAAACATTATATGGAAGAGAATTAAGAATTATATATATCGCTACAGTAATTTTTCCTATTGGAAATCAATATAAATGGTTGATATAGGTATAGCAAGGTATATAGCCGTACTTTGGTCGTTTCTCATCTCGTTTAACGAGCCACCCGGCGCACACCTACACGTGTCCTACAAGACTCGCGCGAGAGGAAGCGAGACAGACGATGGACACCTGGGTGGTCCAAGGTATCAGCTGTGCGAGCTACGTCGGAGCCGTGGGTGCCTTCACTTTTCTCGATATAATGGGATACCCGAAAGGAAGTATTTAGATTTGTTGGAGCGTACATTTTTTATGCGTTTTTTTTTTAAATCTATGAATGTTCCTGTTTAAGCGTAAATAACAGTCAGTTAGGATTACTCGGTTGTTCTTTTATTTCAAATCGAAGTGGAGTGGAGCGAGAATCGGGAACGATGTAAATTAATATTTTTCAGCTTCGAATAACAATAATTAATATCCAAAACTACCTAATCATAGATGCGCAACTTTCATATAAGGTGTAGTCCTCTAAACGCAGACCACACGTGAAACAGTTGTTCCTCAAAAAAACAGATACAGGAATGCGCGAACTGGTAGCTATCCCGAGATAAATTTTATTCCTTCCTTTCTCTCGTTTTTTCGCCCATAATGGATCACCGTAACAGATTTCGCAATATGTGCGTGCAGAGTAAATGCGAGAGTCTCTCTCTCTCTCTTTCTCTCTCACTGTATTTCTCTCTCGTGTTGTTACGTAGTGATGCATGGCTTGGTAATAGCTACAATACAAGCAGCTTACAAGAGAGAGGGGTTCCGCTGCTTCCATCCTGCGTGAGCGCGACTTAAGATTTATTGCCCCCACGGCGCGCAATAGCGGATTCCCAGATTCCCCAGTTTGTCCTTATAAATAGCTTCTATTAATTGACCTGACATCCTGGCGAAACGGAGAATGAAAAAGACGGGAGGGTTAAAAGAGAGGAGAAAAAAAGTGTTCGTTAAAAGAACTAATTTTTCCTTCCGTTTATCGTGACTTTTTTTTGGGTTTTTCTTCATACTCCTGGGTTGAGATCGGTATTTATCATGCTCGTTAAATGCTTGACATTAAGAATGTACTACTATATATATTGATAGATTCAGTTAGGCTCGTGAGGTTTCTATACAATTTTAATATCAAAAGTAAAGTGAATAATCGTCATTAAATACAATCGAAAATTTTCACCAATCGTACGATAAACAATTAAAACAGATAATATAATATTTTTGCTAATTGCCAAATGATCGGACACGATGAGCCAATCGAAATCTCCTTGCAACACCTGTGCACGTTAAAGTTACAAAAGTCACCATGTATCCATCAAGTTAACAATCTCGGAGGCAGCCGAAAGCTCGCGCGGGAAAGCGTACTCGAAAAGGCTCGATTGTCGGCACCGGGCGAGCTTTTGTTTGCCGAGCTTCGGCCCGTCACGATAATTGACAGCGCATCGACACGAACAATACCTACGAGTCTCTCTCCCTCCTGTACGTGTATCGGATTCCTTCTCTCATTCTATATATCTACACCGATTTTTTCTTTCTTTCTCGCTTATTTTCCCTCTTTTTTTTTCAACAGAGCGCGAGCTTTTTATCTCTAATTTTATGGAGTTTGTACTGCCGCTTACTGAACTTTCGTTCTGTATATGTATGCGATTTTTTTATTCCGATAGCGATGTACACATACACATATTTTGTTTATACAATTTTATTTTATCTATCGCTAATTATACTATCGATTTTTCAATTAATTTTTTCTGGATGTACGTATATGTATAATGATATACGTTTTTGACAAGTCATAAAATACCCTAATAATGCTTCTAATCTATACGTCAATTATTCTTATTTACCTAATGATCTGAACAAGTTAAAAAAGCAACGATATTTTAGAATCTCTCGCTCGCGGAAAAATTCAAAGTAGCCACGCGAAAGATCGCACGCGAGAATTGAATGTACTGCAAGCCACGTGTCTAACGGAGCGAAATTGGATCCTCCCCCTTTTTTTTATAAGAGAGCTATACTAGTCGATACGTATATCTATGTGTGTGTATATATATAGTTATATATAAGCTGGCAACGGATGATGACTACAGACATTAAACGGACGCTAATACACTTAATAGCGATTTCTCGTGAGAGCCTGCTGGGGTCGGTTTGCGTGCGAACGTGGGCGGGCCACACGTCAAAACACGCGCCGTACGCACGCAACCACTTTTTTTTCATTTGTCTTTTCTTTATCCCCTTAGAGTTCATCCCTTGATTTTGTACTGTATACGTTTGATGCGTGTCAATTGTGTAGGTATAGGGTTAAGGTTGTAACGAATGATTTTTTCCGTCGATGTCGTTATTGATTGCTTTTCGAGCCGATTCATTTGTTACGTAGGATCGGAGGATCTTTTTTGTATCCAACGCACTGAGATATCGGTTTGCACCTCACATTTTCCGATCTCGAATCAATATTTCGTACATTTTTCTACATCTCAAAAGTAAGTTTATGTGGGTGAAAAGAAAATCGACTGTGAGAAATAGAGACTATATGTGTAAAATATATTAAAATATGTAAATTTAGTAATGTTTTTAAGCACCTCGTGACAATTACGATCGGTAGGCTCGCACTTGTCCTCCTCGCAGTCGGTCCCGTTGATGGAGTGAGAAGTGAAGCACACTCGAAAGTCATTGGGGAGGGGCAGGGGGCAAGGGGATGCGGGAGAATTGCGCATACGCGGTGACGCGACTGTTATCGCGGCTGGATTATATTGTTGCTCGATATATAGTCGAGGGAGAAAGAGAGAGAAAGAGAGCGAACACACTTGTGCGCGAAATTTATGTAAAATCACGCGCGCACGGTTAGGCAGTGTTGCGTGCGGATGCTAGCTTTTGAATATATAAACTCTCGCGCTATATATGTCGTTGTTCATTTTTGCATATCAAACATTATCGACGAGCCACAAATTTTCTTCGAATCTGTTTATGCGAAGAGGTCAATTTCCCGATGTATCGATGTATTTGAACATTAATTTCTTTTAGAATCCCTCTTTGTTTCTACGACTAACAAGGAGAGTGTTTCAAGTGCGGGAAACGGATCTTTACCAAACTCTAAACTATGTTTTTTAACCCTAGTAGAAATTTGAATCTAAGAAATAGGAATTAAACATTGGTATTAAATACCTTGTGATGAAACGCTTTTTCACCCATTTTTTTAACACTTAAGGAGATGTAAACCCATTAAAACAGAATTACTATTTATTTTTTCTTAAGCGAACAGTATACTTCATCGAAAAAAACGCTCTGTAACGGTGTTGTATTTACATTAAAGATAGTCTATGAA
The DNA here is from genome assembly GCA_026168455.1 of Theocolax elegans. Lineage (NCBI taxonomy): Eukaryota > Metazoa > Arthropoda > Insecta > Hymenoptera > Cerocephalidae > Theocolax > Theocolax elegans. The sequence continues at coordinate 76,159,121 of CM047427.1, read as the reverse complement.
TTTTTTCAAATTTTTTTATCAATAAATCAACGAGATTTTTGAACAGCCGTGCAGCTTTTGTTTTTAGCTATATATTACCGACCAAAAATGGTTATTTCTATATATAATTCATTTCAAATTAATTATTTTGAATAAATCGCTCTGTAGCGGTATCTATGTGCTTTCAACATTATCTGTAAATTTTTTCAGATTTTTAATTCCATTAGTTTTTTAAATTTTTGGGATTTTAGAGGTAGGTTCCTGTAATTTGGGTATCACATCGCCTTAATAGAATGACCATAACCTCAAGACATTCGAATAATGTTTCCAGCTTTTCCGGTAACAGTAAACTTCAAAATTTCTACAGTTTCGGATGATTTTTAATGTTTTCGTCTGATTTACAACTAAATTTCTGTTATATTTCCAGTATTTACGAAATAAATGTGATTTTATTATATTTTTCACTTGTCCATGTTTAATAGACATTTCATAGCATATGAAAATATGAAGAAACCCGGAGTTTTTAAACTCTCGTGCTTTTTTTACGATAGATATAAGCAAATAACGAAAAATCTCGCCAAAAATACCCATGATTTTGATCGCTTATAACTCAAAAACAAATAATGATATGCAATCAAACTCAATTTCGAAAGAAAGCTGATATCGATTAGATTGGATTTGAAGAAAAAGAAGCTCAAATACTTTGACTTGGTCAAAGTCATCAAAGAAATAAGAATTTAACGATATTTTGGCCTAAAAATTAATACATTTTTTTATTCAAAATATTCAGCAAAAAATGGTTATTTCTATATATAATTCATTTCAAATTAATTATTTTGAATAAATCGCTCTGTAGCGGTATTCTATGTGCTTTCAACATTATCTGTAAATTTTTCAGATTTTTAATTCCATTAGTTTTTTAAATTTTGGGATTTTAGAGGTAGGTTCCTGTAATTTGGGTATCACATCGCCTTAATAGAATGACCATAACCTCAGACATTCGAATAATGTTTCCAGCTTTCCGGTAACAGTAAACTTCAAAATTTCTACAGTTTCGGATGGATTTTTAATGTTTTCGTCTGATTTACAACTAATTTCTGTTATATTTCCAGTATTTACGAAAATAAATGTGATTTTATTATATTTTTCACTTGTCCATGTTTAATAGACATTTCATAGCACATAATTAGACTCAAATTTGATCTATGTTTGTAAGCTAAAAATTAGCTCAAAACAGAATATAAGTTATATTTTAGTCTATTTAATGGTTAAAAATTTATTACCTATTTATGGAATACGATTTATACTAGGGAATATGAAAATATGAAGAAACCCGGAGTTTTAAGACTCTCGTGCTTTTTTTACGATAGATATAAGCAAATAACGAAAATCTCGCCAAAAATACCCATGATTTTGATCGCTTATAACTCAAAAACAAATAATGATAGTGCAATCAAACTCAATTCGAAAGAAAGCTGATATCGATTAGATTGGATTTGAAGAAAAAGAAGCTCAATACTTTGACTTGGTCAAAAGTCATCAAAGAAATAAGAATTTAACGGATATTTTGGCCTAAAAATTAATACATTTTTTTATTCAAAATATTCAACAAAATATCGTTAAATTCTTATTTCTTCCATAACTTTAGACTAAATCAAGATATTTGAATCTACTCGATCTCAGCTTTCTTTTGAAATTGAGTTTGATTGCATATCACTATTTGTTTTTGAATTATAACCGACAAAAGTCATTTTTCGTTACTTGCTTATATCTATCGTATAAAAGCGCATGACAGTCTAAAACTTCGGGATTCTTCATATTTTAATAGTAAAAAACATTCCCGCAGTTAAAACACTCTCCTTCAAGTTTTAAATTTCGATTTTATATAATAATACTTGCGTTAATCGAACGATTAATTTAATATCAATAGCGCGAGTATAGGGGTTACACGTTTATTGATTCGAATATATCGATTATACGATGCAAATAATTTATTCGAAATATAGTTTACGCGAATTCCAATTTACATAAATTAATATCGATATTAAATACAACTCGAAAATTAATATACATCCTTTCTTTACAAAATGTACACTTCTTACGATTTATTTGAGAATCTAAATAACATAAATAGTTATGTTGTAAAACCCCTTTAAACCGTACACGACGCACTGAACGAGTAGCAAATGTACTAAAAAAAGAGAGGGAGAGAGGGAGAGAGAGAGAGAAAAGAGTATTGCACGCTCAGTGAATTTTCTGCTTCGAAGTAGCTTAATAAAGCGATATTAAAGCGACAGGGGGTCGAAACCTTGCCGTCCGGCGTCCAACAACTCGATGGGGGTACAGGACATCTTTTCGTCGTTATTATTCATACGTATCGGAGTACGAGGGCACGCATATATACGTTTGCGGAGGATGCGTTATTATCCCGTAATCCTGGTGTTTTACATGTTATGAACGAACCCCGCGACCTTCAATCTCGCGCGCTTCCGTTATATTACACTGCAGACGCGTTCGCTTGGTTTGTCGCGTTGGCGTTTATAACATTTTTCTTCTTACTTAGGTAGCTACCTATACCTAGTTTACCAAGTATTTTTTTTTTCTTACGGGGATCGACATATGAACTTTGAGTTTTGGGTAAAACGTCTCGTTCGGGTGGATGTAAAATATTTTTTTATTTTATTTTATATTTTCTTCATCCTATAGATGGTTTAGTTTGTAATACGACGTTGATAAGCTATTTATATAGTGTCTTTTCAACCTGACCGAAAAACTGAAGTCATGTTAAAAAAAATGTACATTCACTGCTCTGTCACCGACCTGACCACTTGAAATAAAAACTTGATCTGACCACATAGACTATAAGAAATCAAAGTCAAGATCGGTTCGCGAAAAAAAGTATAAAATCTATTAATGTAATATGAATTTCTCCGCCCCTTAGAAAAAAAAACGCAAGAAAGAGAGAGGTAGAAGGAGTCGCCAATTGGACGGAAGCATGGCGCAATATTGCCGATCCTCTCTCCGCAATCCCACGAAACGAGGCTCTCGAGGATCTCTCGAGCACCAGCACGCATGACTTGCGCCCGAGCCGGCTTAACGGACGCGCGTGGAACAGATGTCGATGCGAATATTTTATGCCGTATGCGAGCCTTCTCTTTTTCTCTTTTACTTTCTATATATACATATACATGTACATGAACAAGCGACAAACAATGAGTGAACAAGGATGAAGTGTGATGGATGCGTCATTATCCTGGAATCTTGTCGCGAAATTCTTCGACTTTACCTTTTAAACCGGGGGTCACCGAGTACATACAGATTTTTTTATTTATGACCTGTTGTTACGTGTCGATTAGTATTGTTTATTATATAAAAATTAAAAAAAAATTTATCTATTAGTAGTTCATTTTTAGAGAGTGTAATAATATATATTAATATATTAATAAATTTTAATTCAACAATATCATACAAAAATGGTTAAGATTTTCTGAAAATCTCGGTTGAAATAATCTACCGCAGCCTCTCGCACGCAAAACAGCAATGGTCCGAATAATTTCGACGAAAGCGCACAGGAAGATTCATTATAAAAAAGAACGTACAAGAAAAAGTAAGGACCATAGTTCTTGCTCGTTAAAAAAAAAAGATCTCGCACATATGCGGTTCGCTGCGTGATTTTCGATTCCTATCGAGATGAGCGAGGAAGAGGTTAGAGCTGCCTCTCGAGGGTTGTTCGACGTTCACTAGTCGCGTTCTGCAAAAACCGACAGATAGAGAGAGGGTGGATGGCGTCACGTGAAGAGAGAGGAAGAGAGACGGAGAAAAAAAGAGAGTTTGCACGGGCAAAAAAAAATCTGCTAAACCACAGGGAAGTAAAATCAACCGCAGCGGCGATCCACTCGAGAGGCTGTATTTCTCTCTACCATCTCCTTCTAATGCTCCCCCTACCACTTCACTCCTTTTTTTTATATACATATATACAGCGTTGTGCATCCCTTTCGGTCTTGTTCGGTTCTTTTCACTCGTGCTTTCTGTCTGTGACGTTAGAAAAAAAGCGTAATATTAATATATACGTATATATGTTCCAAGATAAGATATTTTATTTAACATAAATATTTCTTATTTGCCAGTGTAATTATTGGTTCGATTCTATATTTCGTACATAAAAATCTACTAAATATAGATTGTTTAAATAAAATATTACTATATGGATATGGAGTATTATTATATGGATTTTTTCTAAGTAAAATATTATAAATATGTCTTTTTATAAAAGGCAATAGTAAAACTAAATGTAAAACTTAGTAGTAAAAAAGTTAGTCTAGCATCAAGTTAGAGCGATACACACTTCCTTCTCCTCCTCTTAGTCTATCAAGTTAGTTCTTGGCCCTTACCTCCCCCACTTTAGTAAGCCCTAGCAGACGAAAGGGGGGATTATCACGGAGGTATCGTATGGGGCCTCTTGAGAGAAACCCCCGGGATCGAGGTAGCGGCAGTTCACCCGCAAAAGGGAGTACAAGAGCGAGTGAGAGAGCTCCCGGCGAGTGCATACCGCCAAATCCATCGCAAATGCTCTCGAGTGCTTCTTCGGACGTGAGCGCGCAAGGGCGGCACACATATATACATGCATCGGGTACTTGAACTAGTTGGGGACCACCGAGTACTGCTGTGCTGCTTCTATACTGCTTTCGAGTTATAACCCTGGACTTGCGCGAGTCTTTCACGGAGCGCCAATTTTTCAAGACTACATTGCTTTGCGTTTTGTTTTCTTTTTCTTTTATTCACATTTATATAGTGGGTTTTCCTTGTTCGACTGTGGAAAATGACATTTTTATGATTAGTCGTAGTAAGTTAAAAGATTATATGATCGATAAGTATTACGTTCTCATTCGGTTATAGTTCAATTATAATTCAATAACTAAATAATATCGAATAATAGCGAAGGAATCATGTATAGCGAATGGGTATAATGTTAAATACCGAAATTTCAAACGTAACTTCAAAATTTTTCTCCGGGAGTCCTGTGGCAAAGTATTGATTTTCGATATGATTGTAGATTAATTAAATTTTTTATCGAAATTATCGGACACAGCAATGTTTACGCAATTATAATTAAACAAATTTTTGAATAGGTGGACTCAAAATTTTTTTGGTGAATTTTTCAGATTTTTTAATCACCATTTTACAACAACATTTTTGGGTTGAAAAAGCTTGTTCCCTGAAGCTTGGGCTCATCGCCCTGCTAAAGAGATATCAAATTTGTTATATACCTTATCATTTACCAAATGAGTAATATTAATATTTTTATGCGCTTAGGATAAGTTTATATGTTTAAGTAATATTAAGTAATATTAAGTAATATTTCTACAAAATCCAACGCATTAAATTAACATTTAAGACAATTCAAGTCCTTTGTTACGATACAATAATCAATGATTGTGCAAAATTTTAATTTGATTGGTACAGTAGTTAATGAGCTTAAATGGTATTATTTTAGTCGCTCTGCAATAAAATTTAAAAAATTTTAATGCAATTTACTAATTTTAATTTCTTTAATTAATTATTGATTATTGTATTGAGGCAAAGGGCAATGTTTTCGTAATTTTCCTGATATTTCAATATTATAAAACATTAATTTATGTAAAAACAGAACTTCTTAGGCGATAAATGTCAGGGATGTTAACATAACGAGTGTGCCAGATTAAAAATTTTAAATTGCCGCGTTTTAATTTCTAAATTTGAAATTATGATAAAACATATTGTATAAAATTTAAAAATATAAATTTAGAAATTTAAAAATTTATAAAACCATTTTTTAATATACCATTCTATGAAAGGATGTAGACTCCATCACTTGGGAAGATTCGAATTACTTATATTCATTTAAGGTATAGTTTTAGTGGTATATAATAAATACAAACTTTGCAGGATGATAAATTATCTTTTAATGCACAGTAGTGTTATCCTTGTTTCTTAATTTAAAAATTAATAATTTGACGCAGAAGCTTAAATATTTTATTGTTTTTAACATCTTTATAAAAATTTTATTGGAGCCTTTGAAAGTACCGGCAATAAACTTGCAAATAGCTTCTGCTGATTTTTATTAGGGTATTTTAAGTAATTATTCAATTTGAATAATAGACATTACTTCTAATGTTTTAAATAAAAGAAACTAAACATTACATATACCATTTTAACAATTCTGACAAACTCTATACTGATATCGATGTAAATCTAGAAAACAATTTATTTAAATGAATTTAAATACATTTGAAAAATAATTTGAAAAAAAGATTAATATGTACATTTGTATACCCAACGAAAAAAATATCATTGTATAAAATGTAAAAATAAATCCAATCCAATTTTAAAGAAAAGAATATAACCAGAAACGTGACAAAAATAACCATCGTATTAAAAAAAAAGAAAAATGAACGAACGAAAATCTGTTTTCGCTGCATTAAAATTTTAATTACCAAACCAGTTTGGTTCGCGTAAAAAGAGAGAAAGAGAGAGTGAGTGAAAAATTAATCAAGCTCGGAATTATGTTTTAATTTCGAACGTTTCGAAACCACAAAAGTATATACATATATATAGATATAAAACCGTGTAGAGGGTAGAAATTATCATTGGCATGGGTGTCACACTCGCTCGTCATTTGCCATCGCGCGCTGACGCAGATGCAAATGCGGGCCCTCTGCCCGGCCAGTCATTTACGCGATACTCGTCGTTTGGAATACCAATTTGACTATGCCGTTCAAAATATACTGAGAATCGAGTCCACGTTTTAGCCTGTAATTTCTGATTGACATTCGAATTGGTAGTCGACGAATTTGGTTTTCATTTTAAATTTACTAGATGGATACGAGGATTTCGCGATTGTTGCATTTCCTATTTTCGATGCATAATAAAAGAATTAATTCATTTTTAGATAGATCGTATCGCAGGGACGATAAAAAAAGGGATATATTGTTTTTAAATTGAAGCTTGAAAATTTAATATTTTGTGTGCTGAATTGATTAATTATGTATTTACTTTAGAAATATATATATACGTATATATATACAGTTATTTAAACATGGTACATACGTACAAATCTAGTAAAAATTCGAACTCAAATTTAGGGAATTATACATAACTTTTATTGCAATTAGAATTTGCAATATTTTAATCTCATATTATATCGTCAATTATCACTCGGTATCTCTTAGCTATACTATATAATTTCCTAGGATTTACATCTGATAACAAACAAAATACAGAAATAAAAATTTTAATTCTTACAATAAATTTCCGATATTTTTTATTATGTACAAATACATTCCACGTACCATAACAAGTAACACCGAAAGAAACGAAACTTATAATTCATCAAATAAATTAAAAGCGTATATCGTTGACCCCGCAAGCTCACCAGAGCTAAGAATTCGAAAGTATTTAAAATAGATAAAAATGTAAACAATACCATGTAAACAAAAGTTAGTGAAAATTCTTTGCTTATCGAACGTAACGATCGATGCCTCCCGGCCGTCAGTCACTCCGCCCCCGCTATAACGTGTAACGGTACACTCGCACCGGCGCGCCTCGGCCCTGTTTTTCGCGCCGCGCGTCGCGCGCTGGATGTTGCAAAATCAATAGAGGGGTGGTGGTGTACACTAATAACGCCCTCTCTCCAGTTACCGGCGGCGCAGGCGCCGAGGCCTCTCCACCCTCGCAGGAGGCGACGGACTGCGATGGAGAGCTTTCGCGTATATATATTGCGACTCGACCCCTTTTACTCTGTGTTGGGCTGCTACGATAACCATGTGCTGCCATCTGCGGTAGAGTCGTTTTCGATAAATGGAATTAGTTGTTATTTTCTTGTTGTTCTAATAATCGTCTTGTTATATACACTTTCGTTTTAGATTACTCTTCTTTTTAATAATTTAAAATTACGTGTTTTGTTGTATTTAATATTCTCAATGTTTACTAATACTTCGTACAGTTTAATGGCAGAAAATTGCTACGCTATATTGTCACTCTGTTGGGATTAAATCTACATGTTTAATTAATGATTCTATTTCTTAAAGTTTGATCTGAAATATATTGCAATCCGCTAAAACCCGAAATAATATACCACTACTTTTCATTTGAAATATTTCCCGAAATAAATATTATACAAAGAACTCTTAATCATTGCAGTAAATTGGTCATTTTGTATATAAATTAAATAATTCGTTACTCCAATATTACTGAAGTTTTGAATTGAAACACAGTTATTGTAATATTGCGACTATATTATCGTTAATAAAAATTAATTATATAAATCAAATAGGTGTATTGTTATGATATCGTTAACCTCAGGTAAAATTCATACTTAACCTCACTTTTGTATTCTTAGTCATTCTTCCGAAATTGTCGATTTTCTTTGGTTACTTCAGTTTTTCATTCGTGAGAATAATAGAAACTACGATGTAGGAGTCTGTATATATATATATATACACCTAAGACTCGAAGGTTTCCTTAAACTTTACTGGTTATTCTTTCTTTTGAAAACGAAATATGTCATTATCGGGTAAAGTGAGCTCAGGAGAGCCGGAAGTTACTTTTTCTTTCGAATATGTAACATTGTCAAGTTCAATAAGAATAGAAAAATTCAATTATCTTAACATCCGTAGAAACTTCCTGTAATTATTCGATCAATTTGTTAAAGAACCATCTCGATCGTTAACAATCGTATTTCGTAAATCCCTTATTTTATATAATATCGTATTTTCTAAAATTTAATTCTACCTCTCAAGGTATACGCTTTAAACAACTATATATATAAAATAATCCATAGCGCAAGAGAACCTTTATTTAAAATTTAATAATTCAAATCCTAATCTCCGGGAAAGCAGTTGTAAAAAAAGTTAAATCTGAAGGATTTGGCATCTTCTTGCATAAGCTCCATCCATCACCCTCGCGTCATAGCGGAGTCATAAGCCGCATATATACAGTTGGGTGACGCTGATTATTACGTGTGGGGTGACGAAAATGTATTTATCGCTCTAGCGCAAGGACAAATGCCGTATGATTCGCGAGGACCGAGAGAAGATGTTCCTAGGGATTTGTTTGCACGAGTCTCGCCGATAAAAGCATTAGTCTAGACACTCTATACTACTTCTCAAATATTTTTACTGGGGTTTCAACATCCCTTATATTATATCTCTATGTGCGCGACTCTGTTCTTTCCTCATACTTCTTAATGTACGATTTGAGTTTACTTAAGGGAAAAGAGTTATATATTTTCGGATATTCGGGTTTCACTTATTTTTACGATTTTTGTGTAGATCAAAGTATGCCGTATTTTTGGCGTAACAAATCTATTTATTGCTCTATTTGTGTAAATAAGTTTCGTTTTTGTAAATTGTAAAAATAATTATATATTGCGTACCCGTCTGTATGTGTACCTTGGAGAAAATGTTCTATGCAATGATGAATTATTATCAATATTTGATAAGATAATACGATGTATTTCACCAGAAAATGACGAAATTATAGTCAAATTTCGACTACAAGGAACAAGGAAAAGAAACATGTTATAAAAAGTATTTAAATATTTTGGATAAAACTTGCAGTATCAGTGGTGAAAATTTCAAAACAAAATACTTGCTCGAAGCACTCTTGTATGCGAATATCTGGGAATAATGACAATGTTTATTATAATAAAAAAACTACAATCTGATTCTCCCTTTATGCATTATAAAATTATTCTCTATATATTTCACCCTCTAAACGATTATAATTTTTACATTTTACAACACATAATATAGTCATATAGTACTTTAACGCGAATAACATACTCCTATAAACAATACCAGTACAATATAAATAATAAAATAAATAATAAAACTGTATTTAAAATACTAATAGCGTTTAAATAATATTCACTTTTATATTCTCCCCGAAGTAATACGTTATATTTCTGAATAGAAATATCATTCGTCGGTATTAAAATACAATCGGGTGTATACCCAAACAATCCCTCTATATACGTGTGTATACACTTTAGCATCGGCACAACATTCGATATAAAGTTAAAATTCGTGTAGAATATAAATACCTTTCGAACGAAATAAACCAGAGTTATTCAAAACTCAAGCAATAATTTTCCGCATTAATTACGGTAAATTAATCAAATAAAGCCCATAGACATCGTCTTATTACGCACAATGCCGAGAGATCGTAATAAGATTGTACGATGTTAAAAGTAACATCGCGACATTGTACCGAATGAAAGCGAGCATCGTATATACCTATATAGGTATATCGGTATATATATATACCCGAGATCAATACAAAGTATATCCAGCACTCTCGACGGGATTCCTCTCTTGAAGTTCCCCTCCTCCTTCACCCCGGCTTGAAAAAAAAAGACGAGAGACGAAATAAACGTTCCTCGTAAAGTTACGTTCGTCATCCGAAAATTTACGGACCCTTCGTAGAATCTAAAAACCATAAAAATCCCAAAGTCTCGCGGGTTTAATCGTCGGTCCGGTGTGTACACGTATATATACGCTGTCGAGATGAAGATAAAGTCGCCCGGTGTGTGGACACGCGTATAAGCTCGATCGCGCGCGGGCCAGTCGCGTGGCACAAAGCGGCGTTGACAATGGACGAAGAGAGAGCGAGAGAAGAGAGAGAGAGAGAGAACCCGCGTTTTTCGCCAGGTGTGACTGAGTCCTTCGAGACGACCGAGGTTTTTATTATATTCCTTGTAGAATCGCTTTCAAAAGTTTTTTTTCATCGGGTTGTTTTATATGTCTGCCTATATAACCTATACACCTCCGATGAGTTTTTGATTGGAAATATTATGTTGTTTAGGTTTACTTACCGGTGCCTTAGAAGCGATCAAATTTTTATTTTAATGAGAGGGATGCAATTCACTTTGTTTTGGATTATAATCTTCTAATTTAATTTATTTGTATATACATACATTTTGTATCAATTGCACATTTTTATATTTCTTATGTTAAATGTTACAGTTAAAAATTTTATCATTTTATATTTCGTAAAACTAATGTGGGTAAGTATTATTGATGTAATTTTATTTTTAAAATCGTAAAATGCTCAATAATGAAAAAAAGTACTCGATAGTTAAGTCTACTAATGAACATATCAATAATTAGATTGATAACAAAAATTTATACTATTGTAAAAACTAGCGTAATGACAATTCTAAAATTAATTTGAATAACTAATTGACGATTTTGTTAAAATGAAGGGTACATAGTAAAAAAAAAAAAAGTAAAATTAATTTCACTTCATCAGATACCAATTAATGGTTACATAAAAGTGCTCCATTATATAGCATAGAATCTTCAAGAGCAGATCAGAAAATAAATCCGCATGGCAAAAGGAGAGACGGATAAAAGAGCAACATAACCTCAGCTAAAAATACAAAATCCAAGAAATAATGACAATGACCGAAGAGAAAAAAAATAAATATCCTTACGGTAGGGTCACTTTCGTCCTCGACTGTACCGCGGAAAAGAAAAAGAAAAAGAGAGAGAGAGAGAGAGAGATAGATAGAGAGAGAGAAGAAATCCCTAACTCGAAGGGAGAAGGAAAAACGGTGCGTGCCACGTGCGCGACGGAGATTTAGGGTCTCGAAGTCTTGAAAGAAACCTCTCCTCGCCTTTGGTCTCTCGGGGAGAGACCCCCGTTTCAATCTTCACGCCACCTACGATTAAAAGTGATTCCGAAAACGATGGAAAAAGTCCAGGTGTCACTGTATACCGGTAGGGCTTCTCCTCTTTGTTGCAACCGTGCGCCAAAACTTTTATTCGATCTGCAGGAGAGGGGAGACGATACATAAAGAAAATGGGGAATATATATATAAACTATACGTCGAGTGGTGTTTTCGTAACGCGCGACGTCGTTCTCTTTCTTTTTTTTTTGAAAAAACCAGTGAAAATATATAGATATATAGTTGATTTCTGTTTTTAAAAGAAGGGCAACTTGTGGACAAAATGGCGAACATATATATTTGTACGAGCGTTCCCTTTTTTTTCTCTTTTTGTGAAAATGCATTTTGTCTGTGAATGGCTTAAGTCGGGGATTTTCGAACTTGTTTGTAAGGACTGTGAAAACAGTGCTCCTCGTTTTCATGCGTGTTTACGTAATTTCAAGTGATCGTCACACAGTGACATTGTTTTCTTAACTTTTTCCCAAAATTTTATCTGCTATACAAATAAATAAACATTTTCATCTTCTCTTCAAGTAAATATTTAATTTATTTTTTATTAAATTAAAAATTATTTCAATTTCTCATGATACGACTATATTTTCTTTTTGTAATTCATTTACTGGTTTAAGAAACTTCACTGTCTAAAATAATTGGATAAAATTTTGTGACGAACCAAAAGTCTGAGATAAAAGTGGCAATCGATCGATTTATAATGAACTTTGTAGGTATGTATATTTATAGACGAGTGCGCAATCAAAATTTCATTACATTGGTACACAGAGCCCGTCGAATCGGATTACCGAGTAGACAAAGAAAAAAATGGGTAACGTAAAATCGATTGGCGCGGACCTTGAAATGCTAGAAAGAAAAGAGCAACGTCAAAGACAACGTCGGCGTAGAGTTTTAACCCCGTTACGGGAAAAGGCGGGGATCGTCGCAAGCTCAGAGGGAGAGAGAGATAGATAGAAAGAAAGCGAGTAGTTAGAGAGGGTGTGAGACCGTCCGAATGAGAAAGACAGAGAGGTGGAGAGAGATAGAACTCTCTGTCCTCTGTCCTCTCCTCCGACAAAGGACAACAGAATCTCTTTGTTCTCTCGCGGCTCAACGGCATCGAGCTCTCTACTCTCTCTCGTGCGGCTACGATGTTTTATCAAGGTCACTCATTCACTCTCTCTCTAACTCCTCTGGCTGTTGCGAACCCCGCGAGTATGCGTTTTGTCCTTTTGTGCTATCGCTACTCTCCTCCCTCACCCAACTCGCTTCCTACTTGTCAACTGGTCTCTCTCTCTTTTTTTTTGTTTTAATTTTTATCGCTGATAATGTGAAATGTAGCTTGTCAAGTTGTTGGATGCAGCTGATACACAGTTATTTATAGCTATATACCCTCTTCTTTACTACCTGTGAATTTAAAAAGCTCTTTTTCCGTCCATTTTTTATATAATATTGTAACGATTAAATATTAATTCATTTTACGTAAATAAGAAATAGTTTTTTACTGAAAATTTGAGTTTTCTTTGAAAGTCCTTGAGGAAAGTTGCACTAGGTCGCAGGATACGTATTTTCCGTTTTAACGCATATATATACGTATACCCGTATAATCATAGATGCGACCCCTTTCGAAGCGAATCGCGCTCGTCATCCGTTGAGCAGTTCATTTCCTTTCCTCGGATTTAGCTTCTGCGCGACATAATGCAACGAAATCTCCAACTGTCCATCCCTTCCTCTTTATTGAGTTGAAGCCTCTTTGGAAAATCCATTTATAACCGTGATTTCTATCCTTTTTATCCATCCAAACTTAATTGGCATAACTGTCTGTGTTACGATTGCAAAAATTAAAAGAAAATTGATACAAAGTATGCTAATGCAACTCCCCCAATAAATGACAAGTCGATATCTATTAAATATACAATGTGAAGAAAAAATCTTGGATCTTTACATAAAGAATATTTACGTCCATCGCATAAATAACATTCAAAATATCAACGCGATCTTATCGAATCACGGCGAAAATTACGTTTTTTTTCCTTTATTGTATATATATATATATAAAACATCGGTTTTCACCCGAAACTCGTAAACACGAGCGTAGCTCATTTTTATTGCTCACTTAGAGCGAGTTCGAAGTAGGAAAAAAAAAGAGAGAATAAGTCGAAAGAAAGCAGCCACCAGTCGAACAAAGGTAAAGCCGGCCACAAGCGGAAATATAAATCTGGTCGCGCGAGCTGCGCCGTGGTTTACCTGCAATTACCTATTTTTCTAGAGAGAAGGGGACCCATTTCGAGTACCGGGAAAGCGAGTTCTTTCGCACCTTTTGGGGACCCCTGTAGGGCTGGACCCGCGCGCGCGCGCGCGCCCGTTCGCTCGCGCTCCTGGGGATGTTACGACTTTTCGAGGAAATTTGATGGGGGTGTCGGACAACGTTTGTCCTTTTCGACCGTTAAAATTGCTCGTTCGTTTATTTCCCTGCAAGCTGCCGCTTTTTTTTTGTTATGAACAAGCGTACTTGCATTTATATTATAAAGTTTTCTAAAGATTTTTTATTTTCACTAACAGTTGAGGTTAAGAAGAAAATTTTTAATTTTCTTAAAGTCGGTTTAGTCAATCAAATTAAAATTGTAACGATACGCACTTGATTTTTGTAAGTAGCGTAAAAAAAGCTCCTTAAAAATACGTCGTTCGTTTAGTTTCGCTTCTCGAGGTGAAAGACGGTGCAAAAAAAAGAAATATGGTAAGAAGAGATCTTTGATCTCTGTGTAACACCTGAGGACGCGTGCTGGATGGCTTGTTACGTCGGTGCGCTTCACGCGCGTCTATCCATCGCTTCTTTGTCAATTGTCACGCGACGCAAAGTGACACCTGGCGCACACCCTCCCACTTTCTTTTTTTATAACGACCCTCGGTGTCGATACAAGCTGAAATATAAATAAGCTTTTTTTTTTCTTCGGTATATAGGCTTATAATCTCGGATGATTTTTATTGATTAGCTACTGAGGGTTTTCTTTTTTACTACCTTGAATTTTTTCTGATTTAAATATAGTGTCGTCGCGTGTATATATGTCTAGTATATTTTATTATATTTTTAAACGAATCTCGATTACTTCAGTAATTGTATTTAGCAACAACATTTTTTAACTATATTATATTAACGGTAACTTTAACCGTTAGATCAAAGAATAGTCTCTATATATTACTTTAATCTCTAAAAAAAAACAGCCATATCCAATACTTATATTAATTTTTCGTAGAATTTTCCAGTATTAAAAAAGGAAATTATGCCCCCTTCTTCACATTATAAACGCTATTTTTTAAGCTATACAATATAAATCACAAAATCGCGCGCAAGTCATTTTCCAAAAATTTGACAAACTCATCGAATCAGCGAAGGAAAAAAGAAGAAAATGTCTTATACCCCCATGAGATATATCCAACAAAAATGACACAGGACAAATTTTGAATAAAAGAAAAACCTCGCACCTACCACTAATCGAATCCGGACGTTACAGGGCAGCTTCCTTTTTTTCGCTTGTACATATATATAGAAATACCCCAGACGATTGTGCATTATAGAGTTATTAAAATATCACATCGGTTGCTTTTCAGTTGTAGCGATGACGCGGTGAAACTTACGCGTGGCTCTTTCTCTCTCTCTTTATATATATACCTTTCTCTTCCCGGTTTTCTTACATGCCATTGTGCAGTGTATTTTCTTCTTCACGGCTTGACGCCTCAAGTCGCGTGTCGCTTTTTTTTTACTAGTAGATACCGATGGTTATCTTCGCGTTTATATATATACTTGTTGCTCTGAGTGATCTACGAAGGGATAATGAGGATAACGGCTATGTCCGTATACATATATATATACACTTTTTCTCTTCTTGATGTCTTAAGTATTGTTTGAGAGGAACGATTGCTTTAATCGAATATCACGTTGAAAGGATTAATTGGGATGAGTGACGTTTCTGATGGTTTCATTGTCGTATATTATCGATATCTTGCGTTCTATCGTTACACAAGAATTTCCTTACGTTTCACTATTCCTATAGCGGAGATATAGCTGTTGATCGTTTTATTAATCTGCAGCCTCTAACAGCTATAATTTTATAATGTGTAAATGAATTTATTATTGGTATTTTACGAGTTAAATTGCGTTACTCAATATTTTCTCGAATACTGCGCAAAAATCCTCTTTTTTTAGCAACTTACTTGCGTATGCAAGTTAGGTCGTAAAATACCAATAATTAATTCATATATACATTGTAATATATATGCACGAGCGATTTAGAGTCAATATTAAAGCTATAATTTTAATTGTATTAATTTAATTTTATAATATTTTTATTCTATATTCGTCTGCGCATATCTGCATACTTTTATGTCTTTTGTATAGTTTATAGATTAAAAACTTACATAAATATGTTGAGAATAACACACAGGGAAATGAGTAAAGTGTTTAATTCAATATTGTCTCGTCGTTAAGATATAAATAATTAGATACATTAATTTTTCACATATCTATTGTTAGTAAATAAAGAAAAGCTATATAAATTATCAATTTTAACCGATGAATTATTCCTTTTACATATACCAAAATTGCCAATAAAATATGTTTAAAATAAAAATAATGATAATAATAAATAAGTACAAATAATTTTAAAAATAAACAAAATCGACAAAATGGATCGTCGAGTTCCGGTTCACGCGACATTCTCGGTATGGGTCTTAGGCCCCCCTCCCTCAAGGTAAGGTCCATCAGTCGTCGGCGTTACGCAGTAAAAAATGTATATATATATATCCAAGAGAGAAACGTCGCCTACTCCTCCCTATTTTCGCGCTTGATGTCTATGAGGGTCCAGGTGTGTCTCGTCACCTCAGGGACCGAAAGGGAGGGAGAGAGGGCAGGTGACTCTTCGAACCCCCGCCATAGTTTCTTTTCTCG
Source organism: Theocolax elegans (assembly GCA_026168455.1). Taxonomy (NCBI): domain Eukaryota; kingdom Metazoa; phylum Arthropoda; class Insecta; order Hymenoptera; family Cerocephalidae; genus Theocolax; species Theocolax elegans. The sequence goes on along the minus strand of CM047427.1, from coordinate 76,142,499 downwards.
GGGGACCGAGGAGACCCAATGAGGGTTAGGTCTCTCGCATATACGACCAGAAGAAACGAGTAATAGAAAGGAGGAGGGTTTTTAAGAGCGTAGGAGAGGAATCGATGTGGACCCGTTGACGATTTTCGTGAAAGAAAAGGTATATGCCGTTTGGTTATACCCTTGGATTATCGGTCCTTGACCTGTTTTCAAACGTATCACTACGTACATTAAAAAGAAGAAGTTTCATTTACGTTTCAGATAACGCGATACAATCGTACCCCTAAAAATATAGTATTTATAAAAAAAAAAAATAAAATAAAATATATCTACGTCGATTTGTCTTCTCATTAGAGTAGACTCGATTACCTGGCAATGGGTACCTACAAATTTCATTGAATAGCCACGTACAAGAATAACTTGGCTCATTAGACGAGAAAAGAAAATCAGTATGAAAAATCGCTACCGCAGGTGTCATTTCCGTCTAGATCCTTTGGTTGTGAAAAAATGTAGAAGGGGGACACCATCTTAATCCGTTAAAGAAGCTCGACACCTTCGTTTAGATCATTTTTTTAGTCCTCGAGTATACCTCATTAATAATCTCTGACTTTACAATAAATAAATCTCCCCCGCGATTTTGTCGATCGGTCACACTGCGTGACACGTTCAAAGAATCTTTGCTTCATGGGATTTCAGTTTCTTGGGTACACATATATATTCGATCTCGATCCGCCTACTAATCGATCGAAATTCCAGGTTGAAAAAATCTCGAGTTTGAAATTGTGCGTGGGTGGAGAGACAAGTTTTAGGAAAACGAATTTTCAAGGGTAGATAAATGCGATGGTTTTCAAAATTAAATTCATCACTCTTTTTCATTATTGAAAACTGACCAATAAATATTAGACAGTAGAAGTATATAATACGCTTATGAGTATATAGAATTACACTATATTCTAGAATTATAATTATATTTGTACAAATATATTATATTAAAATTGTAATTTTACTCTTACGATTATACTTTGCAAATTACTATAAAATACTTAACAACCCATTGAATAATAATAATTGTATTCAAGAAGGACAGTTTTCCCAACGACCTAAAATTTTGAGTACTCATTCTCAATGGTAGAGTACAAACCTTGTTGCCGTGAAATTCGAAGTAAAAGTTATTGAAAAGAAACGAGAGTGACTTAGCGAGAGAAGATGGTTTTGAATCGTCGATACGATGTTCCGTCATTTATTTCGGAAGCTCGTAATGTTTCCTTCGCAAGGCAAGGAGACCGCATGCCCTTCTGTCTCATTTTTCTCTCTACAATCGAGGTCGAGAACTCTGCACTTTTTTCATTCACATCCACTGCGTTAGGAGATTCGTAAATATAATATTTTCTTTAACTTAATTTCAAATACAGAGATGCTTGAAATTGTCAATTTATTTAAAAAATACTGTATAAAAAATGAATGTGTAATACAGAGTTTAATTTTAGTGATGAATCTTAATTTTTTACATTAATCTTCATCAATTTACCCGAATTAAAGATTGAGCGTACTATATATAAGAAAATAATTTGGTCACACCTAATAAACTCAATGTGCTAAATATTATATATATTTAATTATGATATTATTTTTGTTTCTAGGTAAGCTACTTCGATTTAATTCCTTGAGCAGCTTGCCACAAAATGATAATGTAACGGTCAAAACTAAAGGTAATTTATTTAAACATATATTATGAATATTACCGCATGATTCAAAGTAATTATAATAATAAGAAACTCGAGCATTAAATAGATACATTCATCCCGATAAATTAAGACAACGTTCGACGATAAAAGCTCACGCGATACAATATTCATTCGGTATACAATTACGTATCGCTTTTCTATTTTGACGTATAAATCCATGCGCACAAAAAGCATATTTGCCATCATTTAACAATGACCATTATACAGACAAACGTACACTCGAAAAAATCCCCTCAATCGAGTTTCAAAGTCGATTTTCGTATCAAAGCGTATTCACAGTCTTTTTTTTCCTCATGAACCGCCGAATTAGCTTTCTGAAAACTCACTCGAGAAGTCTAACGTTCAAAGCATTGTAAGCGAGTGCTTCGCGAAAATAGAAAAAAAAGGTACCGTGACCACGGTATTACATGTCTAAACAGCCTTAAATCAGATTTTCTTTTAACGGTACCTCTATTCGCGAATGAATGGACCAAAAATTTTCGGAAGGTTTTTCCCATTTCACACACCCGTCGTGTAGTCTTGGATCTTTCAAACACAAATGAACGAATAATCATTCTTGGACGCAGCGAGGGGGGATAGTAGGGGACAGCAAAAACGGTATATATATATAAGAATAAAGGGAATAGCGGAAGTGGCTTTTGAGTGGTCGTGTCGAGGATCGGTCAATAGAAATTTCCAAGTCATTTGTAAGCGCTTTTCTCTATTTATCATCTTATTATTAGAGGAGGCTCTGTGCAAATAATTCATCCTGTTGTCGTTATTTACATATTTACTTGTATATTAAAAATTAATGTTACGCTAAGTGTATAACTTCGTTTTTTTTAATTAAATTTATATAAAATATGGTGCTTTAAATTATACGTATGATATTAGATATATTATTTGCGGCGTCAATCAAAATGTGTATTAAAATATTAATACGTAAAAATGTATTTGTTTATATTTTTGTCGTAATTGATGAACAATTGTATTATATAAAACTTATAATAATAAGCGACAATTTGTAAGATTTTGTGTTTTAAAACATTCGAGTCTGTAAACGATAAATAATTGTTCGAATAACCGCAGTAGTTTATTATAAATATATAAGTTATTAACATCTTTGTTACCAAGAAAAAATATTTGAAATAAACGATTATTAAATAATGAATGACTCGGGTTTTTCCTTAACGTACAGCGTGTAAACATATTATTTTATTTAATATCAATATTAGTCAAACTGTGATAGTTTATGAGGAAACTTTGCGTATCGATAATCTTTCCATTTACTTTAATTGAACAACTGCATTTTTCATACACTTATATATGTAACCTATATATGCATCGTAACAACCGAGTTTAAAAATTATTGACGAATCGAACCGTGACTAAAAAAATGACTAACCTGCATACATGTATATGCACATACCCAAGCTCGACACTTGCGTTTAGTAAACGCAAAAAGCTCACAATTTTCAGGAACGCATAGTGGAGCATAAAAAATATAAGAAAAAAAGGAAGAAAGAAAGAAAAGAGAGAGAGAGAGAGAGAGAGAGAGGAAGAAATCCGAAGCGAAGAAGCCGATTATTCGGCCGTAAAATATTTAACGAGGCTGGGCGCATCGTAGTATACGCGTCTTTGTAAACGGCGTGAATATCGCAATAAAATATCACCGCCCATAAATAGGCCGCGCGTTCGCATATATAAATTCAGGGCTGAACGCGTCGCCGGCGTGTGAATAGCCCCGAAGAACCATAAAAGCCACCCTAGAGCTTCGCGTTGCTCGCGCTTTTCCGGATCCTCGGGGGAAACGAAGAGAGAGAGAGAGAGAAAGGGGGGTGAGGTGGGATGGGGGGGGGGTTGAGGTATAGAGGGAAATACAACGCAGATAATTTCCCGTAATGCGAGCTGAGCATAACGCTTAATTTTAACGTTCTCTTTCCCTGCTTTTCCTTATATACATATACGTATATATATACACGTTTGTGGGATTTATTCCGTATATGCGATTTGTTTAATACAAAAAGGATTTGCTTTGGTAAATCACGTACCTTCAATATGTCCTTTATTAATTTTGTATCATTGTTTTAGTGGTCTTCCAAGTGGTTTTATTCATTAATATTAAGAATATTATAAATTATATATATATTAATAACTACATATACAATATGTTAAATATTGTTTTGCAGTTATATGTAGATCATATCAATTTTCACAATTGAAGGTACAATCGATGTTACAATGTATTAATTCAATGGAAAATGTGGTTTAATCTATTGTATCGTTATTTTATTATAACGAAATAATCGCTAGATTTCGTGATTGCGTTTAATTATTCATTGAAGAGCATTTCGTTCACTCGGCATACAGTTTTTTTTAGATTAGTGTATTTAAGATCATAGGAAAAATTGTATGTAAAAAAATGAAACATATTTGTATAAAAATATTTTTTGTACTATTCCGCTTCAAAGATAAATAATTCAATGTTTATATCTATACGTTCAAGTATAAAAATAAATATGACGATTGTTATATTTTAAAGTATAGTTAGACACTCTTTGTCATTTTCTATATTTTGTGTAGTGCTTCATGTTTAAAACTTCCAATAATTATCACAACTATTATTTTATTTGCACAATATTGTTAAATGTACTTTACTCATGAGCCTAACGTTACAAGTATGCTGTATGTATTATTTGAGAAGAAGCACGTTTACATTTTTGTACGAACAGTATTCGTCGATATTTATTTACAGAATTAAGAAGATATAAAGATTATAATATATTATTATTATTACAAACTTTCTAAGACGTGATTTTTTTCTACTTAAACGATTATATGTAAACTGCTTAATATACGTTAAATCGTTATTGCGCTCACACTACTTATAATTTATTTAGCATTAATTACGACGTAAGGCTACTCACCAGTTGTCCTGCCGTTTCAAGGCAACGCAGACGTAATTGAAAAAACGCGTATAGTTTTTTTTTCTAAATGACGTGAGAATTACTGTTTCAGTTAATAACTTAGACTTTATCATACATTACATCACATTTTTTTTTTGCATAAATCTTTTATAATGAGTTATATCCTTATGGATTATTGTTTCGTGTATAGAATAAATACATAATTTATGTAAAGTAACTGAGAGCTTTAAATAGTCGTATTGTCTATCCAATATTTGTATTATATGCGATCAATTTTAATCAAAATATATTTTACATCCATCGGTATTCTAAAGAAAGTGAACTTTAAAATATTTTGTTGGCTGTTCAACGATATCCCAGGATTACCAAATTGGCACGTTCACCGTTAGAAAAAAAAACTTTTTTTCTCTGGAAAATAAAAATTATATTTTGATATCATACGTGAAAAATACAGCGAGATCGAAAACACACGCGCGTCAATTTGGCCCGGGTGTGCAAATGGGATGCCGCAGAAAAGAGCATAGAACGACCAGTCATATATGTGCACGTCTATATAGGATGACACTCGCGCGTTCTGGCTCGACGCTAATTGGGCCCTCGAGGTGACGCTCGTTCGCGTTTCCTCTTTTACGTATAGGTCTGTATATATAGGGATGCTCTTGTGTGAAAGGAAACGGAGAAAGCCAGTTGAAAGAAAGAGAGGGAAAAATGAGCGGGGTTGGAGAAATCGTTGGGCTTATATTTTTTATAACAAAAATTGTATATATATGTATGTGATGACTATGATTGTTTTTCTGAGTCCATGCGAATATTATTGAAAATACACAGTTAATACATTTATTTTTTTAATTACTATTTATGCTGAGTATCGTTTTCCAATCGTTTATTGATAGTGATTATTTTACGAGTAACGTCTATAAACAAATGTAACCTACAACCTTAGATAATTTGTTATTCACTCGTGCCACTGAGCTTTTACGCTGATTGAAATCCACTGTTTTTTCAGGTCACCACTATATATATATTTTTATTAAAGAGGCAATATGTGCCCTAGTATTACCCTTTTATGTTGTTACAATACAACAAAAAAATAATTTAATATATAAAATGGAAATTAAAATATAAACTATACAAATTATTAGGTATAGGTAATGAAATAAAGTATTTGTTTTGATCAATTAGAGTTTTTTTGTTTTGTATATTAAAAATTTCATTTTATTATAATAATAGTACAAATTCAGTATAAGCGTGAAAAAATATAATATATACACATTTATACTGCGTGGTATTCACGTATTATTGATGTTGTAACTCGTCAGCAGTCGTGGTTAAAAAAAAAGAGAGAATTATCTTATATTCGTTTGAAACGTTGATATACATAACGATGTCTTGCGAAATTGGGTTTTCCAGTCAGATAAATATTACGTTTTTATACATGTACAAGTATATCCTAAACTTGCTTCGGATTTAACACAGAGTTTATTTCCAAATAAGCATTTCGTACTGCACAGAGCATCTTGCACACCGTTGCATGGTTCGACGAAAATTTTTGGTATGACTGTAAAATAGAAAAAATTTTTTTGTAACGGATCTATGTATACAGATTTATCGAAGACTGGTTAATATATTAACATTTACGTTTTTGCTTAATATTTAATAATAAAAATCTACGCTTAATCAAAATTCTACAGGGTTTTATCGATGAGAAAGAATTAATTAAAATATATTTACACGCGGTGGTGGACAATTAAATCATACTATAATTTTTATCATCATAAAATTTATTTTGCAATTAAACACTCTAGGAATGGTAAAATAATATAAATAAATAATCGATATTGTACTTACAGTCAGCGGCAGTTGCGCACGCGACGATCAAAAGTAAGAAAATCAGAACCTTCATTTTGGACTTGATTTGGTGAAACTCGAAATGTTGCGTTATATGTGCGTTCGGTTTGAGAGCTAGCAACGTACTGATAATCTCTATTACTTTGGACACTTATATTCGTTGGTTGAGAAGCTCAAGGCAAAATGACGTGTCGTAATGCGCATGTACAATTGCTTCAAACTATCCAGTGCGTGAAACTTTTAGATTACGTTGTTGATTCAATGTTAGTTCCTAGGAATATACCGTACTGACCTGTTTACCATTTTTATCATTTACAATTATCAATGACGTATATTTATTTACTTTATTTAAATTTACACCGTGTAAATGTCAAAAACACCTTGAATCTTTATATTTCCTAGTGTTACTTTCGAGTTTATTTAACGTTATAAAAATATATGTAGATTTCAAGACGACTTATTTATATATTCTTATATGATTCATTTCCTTCACTTTTATGTTTGAAGACGCAGTTTATATGTTTTAAACATCTGCACATTCTTTCCGAGCAAATAAAATTAATTTATATAATATGATTATTTATGATCGATGTCCACGTTATAAACATTTCTTGGAGTCAATTGAAATATTAATTATTTATATATCGCATTTGAATTATTAAGGCAACTAAAGTTTATATATCAATGTTGATCAATCGAATTGTTAATAAAAATTAATTACATAGCTGTATTGTTTCGATAAATTAATTTTTTTCTATACGTAGTGTAAACTACTGCGTAAAATGTATATGCAATAGCCATGCTGCATCGATGATTAATCTTACGAATTCGCTATGTTTTGAGATTCCGAACGAATGTTATACATAGATCCCGAAAACAAAATGCGAAAGAGAAAGCATCACCTTGAAAGCATGGCTAAACAACTCGAGTGTAGTAGGTGATGACGTCAGGAAACAAATTACCGCACAAATTGTAACCGACGTTGATACTTGGCCGTTTATAAATTTGAATATGTGATCGGATTAAAACTAACTACACACGAGTCAAACATAAATACGAGTTATGTGAGTATAAGATTATTAGGTATATATATATGTATTTACGCATCTATACAGCCGAATAAAATCGTTATGGGATCGTTATTTTAAACGTACGTTTTATTTACTAGGTCAAGCGATTGCTTAAAAATAATTTTTTTTTTTTTGGTAAACTCGATAGCAAGTTATCGGTGAATCGTTCAAGCAGTCGAATTTCTTTGTAGAATTTATTAGCATGTCCAAAAATGGACAATCAAAGAATGATAATAATCTAGTCATTCGGATTCATTGCTGATGATAGTAATAGAACTGAAAATAGGTCTATGTACACTTGTACGTTTATGAGATAACTACCTTGTAATTTTCATTACAAATTCCATTGTTGCGCTTTAACACTTTATATACACATTATTTAACCCTTTCATCGTTACAAAATATTTTCGAACTTTTAACGTTCTCTAGTACTGAATGATCATTTACAAAATATTTCGATTTTCCTGTCGGATAGAGAAAGAGTTAGGGTAGAGGAAAAGTGATTTTATAATAAGACATCTCAATTGACCCGGTTCTCCCTAACTCGCGTAATTCCTTACCACTCGCGGTCTCAAAAGCGCAAATCCTCGTATAATTCAGAGAGACGTCACCTCGAGCTCCACTTTTTTCTCTCTTTCTCTCTCTGACTCTCTCTCGTTCGTTCGTATTGAAAAAAGAAGAGGAAGAAGTAGAAGAAGAAGAAGCCCGACGGGCAAAGAATTTCTCGGATACAATGCACATCTAACCTATACATAACCTATAAGCGAGGAGGGCGTGGAAGCGCGCATAAATACGCGTATTAACCATCTCTAAAGCCACTCGTTATTTTCCTCCCGAAGCTTTCTTCCTCTGGTATTATCCAATTTTCCGAGCAGATATTCCGCGATATAATAATTGGGCATTCACGGGAGGCGCTCTCGCGTCTCTCTCTCTCTCTCTCTCTCTCTCTTTATATATATATACACCAACTCGTTATTATTATTACCATCGTAAGCGCGCAAGCATAAAATATTCCTTGCCTCTGGTTTTCTTTACTCGCTCAAGTTATAACCGTCACTAATTATTGTTCGTCGCGGCGGTACGGACCGCGGTAATGAGTTCACGATGAGAGACCATGAAAAAAAAAAAAATAAGACTTTGCGTTCTGACCTCTTAAGAACGATCCTTCAAACATCCTCTTCCAAGATGTCACTACTCCTTTCCACCTTTATTTCATTTATTTATCTTATTTTAATGTATCTTTAAGAATTACTCACGGAGAGAGCGTTCCCTCGTAAGATTTGTCCTTTTCTTATTTTTTACAGCTGTGTTATTCATTCGGAGGTGAAGCATTTCGGTAAGCTCGTTCTCGAAGTTTTTTTAGACGGTTTAAACAGGAGTTTGCGAGCATTTTTATCAGACCTCGGCGTTTTAAGGTACATCATTTTCATTTTAAACATTTTATTTTTTTCACTTTACAAGGTATTACAGCAATATATTTTAAAATTATGTTGAGTTGCAGCAATTTGAGATATATAAGGTATTGTTTCGAAACAAAATTCGTACTAGAAAGGATTTTTTAAAATTATTAATTATAATGTTTTTTTTGTCAATGTTACGTTAGCGACTCTCGTCGTAATACTGCATAGAATATATTATTGAAGGAACTAAGCCAAATCTCGGGAAATCTTTCATCAATTATTGATACTTCCTGTGACACGCTCTTCATAACATTGAATATCCATATAAAAGCGATTTCGACCAAAAATCATCTCCCCCGTTATATTATGATCTCTCTTACCTCCCGTCAGTTTTCCTTCTAGGTACGTACACAATTCGGAACGTTACCACCTCGCTCTCGAAAATCCATCGACAATGAGATTAGACTCCTCTCGGATTTTTCGAAAAACGGTTTATTAGACGCACGTGTAAACCTGAGACAGACCGAAGAAGGGGATCGTTGAGTCGCGCATAAAGAAATATCCTGACTACCGGAGTCTTGGTTTGATTGACAGCTGAAGCAACTCGCTCCGAGGCTTTTCTTCCTCTTTCATCCTTCGCGATCTCTCGACAGGCGGAAGAAATACCGTATGTCTTTCTCTCTTTTGCTCGTGATTTTTTTTTTCGCTCCCCTTATTGCATCGAATCTTTCTCTCCTATTTTCTCCGAGGATCCTCCGGGCAAGATGAGCAATGAAACCCTCGCGCGATTCCAAGAATTTATATATACATATATAGAAGAGAGATACGGTGATACGTTAATACCGAGTGAACTTGAGAAATAAGGAGAAGAAAAAGAAGAAGAAGGGAATAAACTTTAATGAAAACGTTGACGACTCTTTTTAGTCGAAAGGTTTGTTTTATCATTACACCGTAGTGTATCGAAATGATTGAAGAAAAAAAAAAGAATTTGTTGAACAATTTTTCTTTTGATATTAATTTGGACAGATGATCTTCGCGAGACTTGTACAATAAATATAAACCATACCGAGAAAGAGAGACAATCCATTTCGTATTTGTGACAGGTTCTCCTTGTGGAATCTCGACTAAAAAGTTGATACGGAAAAAATGAAGAGAAAAGTGATTGTTCAAGGGAAGAGACAGATGGAACGGGAAAAGGAGAGAGAAAGATAGTGTAGAGACGCGCTCACATACCTGCCACCGCGAGCGACTCCGCGAGCGACTCCGCGAGCTTTGGGTTTAGAGAGGTAGCAGGAGAGAGGCATTGTTAGTCAGGAAATACGAGATTATCCGCGCATTGTCGCCCGTATATGCCGCCTTTCCACCATACCAAGATGAACGGGTAGAAGAGGGACCAGATGTACATATATACACACACATACGAAGATTAGCCCCGCCTGTGCAGTTTATGCGTCCCCGCGAGTGTTATGTAACATCAATTGATATCTCGCGTCTATGTGCCGTCTGCAGCGCGTTCAAACGAGAGAAAAACCATCAATTGGGGATGAGTATAAAATACCCTGGATATATCCTAAGATCGGCTAGTTTTCGCTTTCTAGATCTAGGATTTGTTTCTATGTATATATATATATTTTCTCTTACAATTCAAGGATAAACCTTACTAGAGGCAATGGAATTCTGAGACACTTGGGTGACGTTTTTCTTCTTTTCTTCTTTAGGTTTATAGAGATGTCTATAGGAAAGAGTTTTACTTGATTTTCATAGAGTTAGGCTTTCGCTTTTGTATCGTGATTAGCTTGAAAAGTAATTCATGTATTCCGAAATGAAAATTCAATTGTAGTTCAGATATTTTATAGAATATATCAAAATAAGTGTTTCGTTTTATTAACGTTAAATTACTATCGCGTTCGAGTTAAATACGTTAAATATTAAATGCGCGTAAATATTGTGCCGGTGGCGAAACCGTAAATGACAATCGTGATCCACTCGCCCCCTGCCGAATAAAAATCCACCGAGCAAAATTCCCATTGAAAAAAAGTACGGAGGGCATGTCGAGTGGTACAGATATATGTATATATATATAAGTATAAATATATATAGTATGTATATTCTATATATATATGAACATATATATGTACATCATATTTACAAGGGACAATAGGCGTAAATTCACACACGTCTGACTCCTCTTTCGTTTCGGTCCCTGGCCACCGAGTGTCATAGAATTGTGTGTCCCAATTAAATAACAGGCAAAAGGGCGACGTAGCGTTAGTGAAGAAGCCTCGCCTCGACGTTACTAATTGCGTATGACAAAGATCATCGTATCGCGGGGTGTATATAAATACTTGTACACCAAGAGGGTTGCAAACTCCGAGGGAAGATGTTCATCAACGCCTGACCGCGGTTTCTTCTATTGTTTCTCTATCTTTTTTCCTTCCTTTTTCCCCTACCGGTGTGTACAAGAATTTTAGTAATTAAACTCCAACCGCCTTTGCTAATAATTACTATACGTATAATGAGGATCATATATAAATATGCCAAGGAACAGATTTTTTAAATACAAATCGTGAAATATCACATTTTTTTAATGTAGTATAGGATAGAAAATTTATAAATTTGGATGACTGATTTTTTTTAGTTATTTTCCATTGACACTTTTACTTCTACGCGCGGTAAATAAAAATATCGTAACCCTTCTTTTCAATTACGTCAGCATTAAAATATAAATCGAATAACAAATCCATCCTCTTGTACAGCTAATTATCGAATCACGCGCTTTCATTATCTATACATACACGAAAACTCTCAAACGAAAAATAATTCATAAGAGAAAGAGGAATCGTCAAGTGCTCACGTTTGCTCATATATACAAAACTCCGAAAGAGACGCATCACGAAAAAAAAATATGCGACACGATACGATTAATAAAAAAAAAGAGAAGGAGGAGAGATTTGTGAGATCAGTGCGAGATTTGTGCAAATTTTATTCATCGCGTCTCTCTTTTTTTCTACCTCTTTGCATCCGACTACACGTAGACGTTAATTAACATGCCGATTCTTGGGATGCGCGTGGCCCTTTTTTATTTTTTTTTCGTTACATCCCTTAAGTCCTTTTCGTTGGGGGAGGCGCGAAATTCGCGCGTGTCGAGTGCAAGGGTTGGTTTCGCGTACAGTGAATGTAGAGAAAAATTTATGTGGAATGTAGAGGGGTATAAGATTCTATTTTTCATGGGGTTGCGTATATAGCTAATAATTTTTTTAATATTATACGCAGTTATTATTTAATAGAAATACCCTCCGATTGGCAGAATTTCGTACATGAAGTATGTGGATGAATTTATATTAAATAATTAATTGTTCTTATCAATTAGAAATAAAATAAAGGTAAATATATTACCTAGCATCGATTCGATAAATCTTATTCTTTTATAAACATTGAAAAACCTCAATAATAATAATTTACTTTACATTATCCTTTTATTGAAATAGTTACAATGTAAAAAATTTTGTGAACTACCGATGAAACCAGGAAAAATCGTGGATGATATGTAACAAGCGATGATAACGTAGAAAAGAGCAAAGAAGAGTTACCGATCTCTCAGTTATTATAAAAGTGCAGGAGCTCATCAAAGCCATCTTGATAATAAAAGAGGAAAGTGCGAGATTCATCGAATCATCAGAAGGTTTGTGTATATATACATATAGACACAAGGGTTTCATATAGCTATTCACGATCGCGCACGCGCAATAACGAGACAACCAAAGCTAACGGTAATTAGCGTGTGCTTTGGCAAATGAACTAATTACCAGAATGACACGCGAACCTCCTGACAAAGGTACCCAGAATCTGTTGATGTGAGTATATACGTCTCGTTGTCTAGCAACATCTATACAAAATTCAATTGATGGAAAGGTGTATGGTAATATACTTTAAATTTAATACTGTATAATATGTAACTATTTATTTTTATATTTTATATTTATATATCTTGAATTTAGTTATATACGCTTATAGTTTCTTAGTTGTATGTACTTTGTCCATCTCGTTTTTATATATGTAAAAACGTTTTTACGTTTTCGAATAATATAGTTTAAAATAACTCGAATGTACTTAGATTACAAGCTCTCTCTCGTGTAACATGCTAAAATTTTCAATTAAAAATATTTTTCAAAAAGGTTTATCACATTTCACGTATAAATTTCAGTTTAGTAACGTTATCACACCGTACATTATTCAAAATCAAGCATAAATAAAATTTTCTCACCTCTTGCTCCTTTTCATAAGGTACGTGGAAAATAAAAAGTTGTAAACACACACACACACACACACGTGTGCGCAAGTATATCTCAGCATTTATACATTCACCGACCGAAAATCCACTTGAAAAAATTAAAGAACCCTAACCTCGAGCAAGCTGACGAAAAATGAAGTAACACCGTTCCCCGGAACAAACGCAGCATATAAACTTTGCGCGAGAGAAAAGTGTCTCCGAGGTTGAAAATAAAAAAGAAAAGGAGAGCAAAAAAAAAAAAAAAAGAAATGGGGAGCAGTACGACGAAAAGAAAAACGTGGATGATAAAAACCTCCATAATTAGTATGCGCGTCCGCACACCGGGCGCGTAAACAGGGCGGGCTCTTTCCCTCTGACGCGTTTCCGTGTCGCGATTCGCACTTACCTCGGCTAGGTGTGCGTAGGGATACATATATATATGTAGTGAAAGGCGTATAGCACGCGCGCGCGCGCGCGCTCGCATCGTGAAGCAAGGAAACGCGTCGCCCAAGCGGAAGTGTCGCCCTTCGCACTCTCTTCCCGGGGCGTTTTTTTTGAGCTTGCGAGCTTTTATCTTTATTACTGTACGCTGCGCGGTGAATTTTGCTGGCGAATGAGAATTAGTTTGTTGTTGTTCTCAGTTTCTTATTTTTCTCTTTTTTTTTTTTTAAGAATTGTTGCTGAAGAGGTGTTAATTTATTTTAATTGTGCTTTATTATTCTATTGTGGAAGCGATAGTCGAGAAAATATGGCGTTGCGTTAAGGAATTTCGGCCGTGTGTTGGATATTACGTGTTGAATTATGTGTATTTTTAAAAAATAACCAAATCAATAATGTGACTACTCGTCGAATGTAACAACATCGATTTGATTGATACACGCATGATAGTTGCGTTAACAAAATATTCGTATACAATTCCTTGTATATATATATGTATAATCCTTATAAATTCAGTTTTGTATAAAAATATCAGATATCGTATTTTATACAGTTGCAACGACACTTACTTTTCAACGCGTGTACATATTAATTAACCCTCAGCAATGTGCATATACCCGCGATTTTCTTTAAATCACTATCCCACATTCGCTCGTATCTCTTTTTTTTTTATTAAACCTAACAGACATACCTACGTCGCATCAATCGGCTTTCACATCTCTCTTTCTTTATCGCAAAACTCCGAGGGTGTATAAATATGTACACCATATACATATACGTATAGAGATACATCAGGATGGTATAATGCAAAACAGGATGAATACCGGGAAATTAGCTCTGCGAGCTAATTACGACGACAAGAGCTCGTGCAATGTAATTATTCTAGTAATTATGCGTAATCGGTACGCTTGCCTGCCGCGAAAACGGACTAGAATATGTGATATACCTCTTTTTTTCGGATTAAAGTTTTCACGGATCAAACGAATGTGCGTAAATATATATGTCATTGAAATTTTTGAATCGTCACTCGAGAGGGTTGACTTTTTTGCCATTCATTCCTCTTATCTATATATATATATTACTTTTTTTCGTGGTTCTGAAGGTGCAACGATGCGTTTAGCTTTTTCGTTTAAACGTTGCGGGCTTTTTTTCCATTAATTGTTCATTTTTTTTACTTGCTACGCCATCCTTTTTAAGTCCTTGGTTTTCTATTTCGTATGCTTTCTACTTTTTACTAATTTTTTTTTATCCTGGTTTATTTTTTAAGTGGGCATAATTATTATTCTACTGTTTATCTCGATTATAATCAATATAATGATATTTTTGTGTGCATTATATTGTAGAAACTGCGTTTAAGATCTGTAATTTAAAGAAAATTAACTGATTCAAAATTTTATAGACCGAAATTCGAAACGGGAGAAAAAGCTATAAGTCAGATGGGTGCAGTAAGATTATAAATATATAAATTCACATGAACTTTGATATATTATAATAAATAATAACAAATAAAGAAAACATAATTTTATGATATTTTGAATAAGCTTTAAATATAAAAAAATACGTAATTTAAATAATTTTTTGAAAAATTATTACTGCAGTATTGTAAAATTGAATAGTTAATATTTCACATTATAATCAGTGATCTACCAGTATACATTAAGTTCACCATAATATTTAAATAATAATATTTATTTAGTAAATTTCGTTACTTTTTCGTGAAGCTTTGTACCAAGCTACAGTATCGAGGAAAAGCCCTTTGATAGATCTGATGCTTTTACCGGTGAACGACGATCTCCGTCTCTCTTTTTCTCTCGTAAAAAGAGGCATGTTTACATCGCCGCGAAATTGAAAAGCCGCGAAAGCAAACGTCTCCCGCGGAATCGCCTAACGCATGCATTTAGCCGCTCCGGCAATTCCATGTTTCGATTGATTTCTTTTTTTATTATTTTTCTTTTATTATTATTCTCGGTCTGACGCGAGCGTTACTACTGGGAATTCATTTTAGCGCCTCGACGAAGAACGAATGTATATATAACAGTTTATAATTATTCTTTTCAAAAGATTTTTTATTATCGAACATTTTCTTTTTGGTGGATGGATGTGGTTAGGATAAATCTAGATATATATGTAGAAAATATTTCGATTTGTTATACGTATTTTTTCTACGCTTTTTCTTGGTCTGCATGATTTCTTGGATCGCAAAAAATTCTGCGATATTCTGGAATGTATACGAACTAAACTTTTTCTTTTTATTTTAAAGTTCGCGGTTTTTTAAGACGTGGTGTGTATATAGAAAAATTTGTTTGAAATAATGGTTTGTTTTTCAGTACGATGAAAGTTATTATTAATATTTTTATTCATCTAGAGGGAGAAATGTATTTACATTTCAACTTCAAAAACTGAGCTTTATGAATAATTATTTAAAATTTAGAATACACTGAGCTAACTTTGAAATTACGTGTCTATTGTGTGATTTTTTTGCAAAATTTGTGAATTTTTAACATTTTTCGAACTGCGGAAACTTTATTCTGTGTATATTCTTTTGATTCTCTTTTTTTTAAATCATGTAAATTATTTAGTTTATTTAAACCAATAGATACTACTGAACAATCTAAGATTTCTTTATTTTATTTTTAAGTGTAAAAATAACTATGTATAGCTAGTTATAGCTAGCTAATAAAAGATTAATATATTTGTGTAATAAAAGTTAAGTACACATCTATATGAAAATTGTATTAAAAAAAGATAGAAATGTAATAAAAAAATAGAACAATTAAGGTCATTCTCAATTAATATTATTCATAATCTTCTGTTTCAAATATTCCAAGAATTTTTCTTTATTATAAGAAAGTTGTGTACAATCCAATTGAATTTCTTATCAACTGGCATAGAAGATTTTAGATGGCATCAATTAAAAATATAAAAAATTATCTTATTTACTTTGCTTTAAATTTTTTAAACATATTTTCTTCCAAATATACTATAAAGTTATTACATTAAACACATAATTATCAATGAATTGACATTTTAATTTTAATCATAAATTTTTTTAGCACATTTGACTGATTAATTTCCAAAATATATTATATTTAAAAAAAAATCATTTTTTTGAATAACAAACTAATAGAAATATTTTGTCAATCAAAAACTGAGCAGATAGTTTTTTTATTCTCCATAAAGTACACTGTGGTCCCATACATAAAATTAATAATATCAAAATTTTTGAATAATTAATTTTTCAAAAATCGAAAATTGTTTTTAAAACAGAAATTATTTGGGGTATACACACACTCGCGCGCGCGCGCATGCACGCACGCACACATACACACATCCGTAAATTCGAATCCTGACATGTTAAAACATACTTATAACATGTTTTCAGCGAGTCGGAAAATTTGACTATACTAAGCTTCCTCTATGAGGAAGCAAAATGCACGAGGCAGCTTTTTCCAAAATTACAATTAATTGCAGCACCTATAGCGCTAGTGTGCTTATTAAAGTGCTATCTACGGCAACAACAACGATAATGGCTCGGTCGTCGAAAATAAAAGCGAGTGAAAAAAATTGCGAGACGTGAAAAAAGAAAAACAGCACAACAGGATATCACCTCTACGGCCGACTTATATATATATAAATATTATGTACGTGTGAGTGGTTGTGTGTGTGTGTGTGTGTGTATGTGGGTATCTGTAAAACTCATCGTACCACGCGTCTTTTTTGTCATTACGCGATGGACAAAAGAAACGTGAACCTTGCGTTGAAAAAGTGCAGCGAGCGATTAATGCGTGGAATCTTGGCTAACGGCGCCTACCTAATTTCCACTTGGGATTATCATAGAGCATCATCTTTTAAGATAATGGCTAGTCCTAGTAGATTTCGGGAAAAAATGACAATTTTCGTATTTGGTACTGGAGTTGCTTAATAAACTCAATTATATATAATTATAAATCTTATTTTTATTGATAAATTATGTATTAACGATGACAAAAATAATAAGCAGTTTGATAATTAATTAATTATATTCTATATAACTCGACAATTTCAATGAGGTATAAGAACGCTTAATATCCGTAACAAAAAATATAAAAATATATTTAAAACAGAATCAATAAACGAAGAAATCCGAGGTACTCTTCATCATCATCATCTTGGCGTTTACCTTCACTTCCCCCTATTCGTCGCGCGAGCTTATTAAGAGGAAATTCAGGAGTGCTTTGGAGAACAATGGAAGGACCAGCCGCTAATCGTCGCTACCCCGTGAAGGCTTTTCCCGGGTCTACGCAGCCTTTGTTTTCCGAAGATTTTCTTGGCGATTCGCGCGCCAGCGACGCTGTTTGCCCAACCGGGTATTTCCTCTCTTCCGGTGCCACGCGTCGAGGCCCTCATTGTCGTCGCTCGTTTCCCGAAAAGTGGCTATGCACGCGTTCTTCTTTTATTCCTTGCGAAATTTCACGTTGTGACTCTCTTCTCATCTCTTCTTTTTTATACTGTATCTCGTCGTTGGCTTGATCTTTCTCTTCTTTTTTTTTGAGCTTTCGTAACATTTTTGTTGAATCATAATTACTTCATTTTGTGAATAACGACCGAGATTTCTATGTAAATGAGATTATATTCTTTGTCCTGGTAAATATTTATTTTTTGACGATAAAAATGTTTGTATATATGTATATGTATATGTAAGCGTGGTGAAGAGAAGTGATTATCTTTTGTACAATCATATTAACGCTCGCAACTTTGCTTCAATCTGTAGAAATGTATTACAGTTGAATCGATAGCTGGAACAGTTAATAACGAAAATTGAAAGAAACTATTTGAAATGTTAAAACAATAAACATTTACTTTAAACAATTTTAATTACATTAAAGTCAAACGCGTAAGGGGTAGGGACTGGAGGGGTTTAATTTTGTCGTATAACATAAAACTCGAGAAGTTTCTCCTCGTCGAGTAAAACGCGAAGAATTAAAATAATCCACTATAATCGCGCGAAATTACAACTCGGTCCATAATCCAGAGCGAAGAAAACTGGTCGTAATAAAGCTTGAGTGGGCGAAGTACTAATTTAATAAAGCTCTCTCACGCTCTCCCTCTCTGTTCCTCTTCATACTAAAAAACGAATTAATTTTCTTAATTCAAATTTCATTCCATCTCCCTTCTTTAGTCCTTAATAGAAGCCTTGCTTGAGAAAGAAAACTCCCCGGGCAAGAACCAAAAAAAGGAGGTGAAGAGCGAGAGAGAGAGAGAGAGGGAGAGAGAGAGCGAGGAAATCGCCGCTTTCGAAATTTCCCTCGGTGCGTCGAGAGAAATGCATTCAAGGAGCTCCGGTAAGTAACGAGCTTGCAAGCTCTCGTACGAATATCTCAGGCAGTAAAGGCCAAACGGGAGTAAGAGAGAGAAAGAGAATGGGAGTGGAGAGGGGGAGGGCGCGAGAGAGAGAGAGAGGGGGGAGGGAGGGGGAGAGGTAGAGTCTACGGGAACTTCTGTTTTCTTGGCGGCCAAAAGGAGTTCCGTCGAGCACTCGACTAATGGATGCCGCCTTACGACGACGCCAAACTTTAACTCGTTAATTACGGGCGCGCGAGAGGGCAACTTCTTGCTTCCGTAGCGCTCTCGAATATTTCAAACTATTGTGTGCTCGCAAGCTCACTCCCCCTACCACCCTCTGAGCTTTTGGTTTCTTGGCTACCTTTCTCTCTCTCTCTCTCTCTTTCTCTCCCTTTCTTCGGGTTTCTCGGCGATTCTCTATGTCGTCGTCGACGTCTCCTTGCAAATTTATTTTGAGCGTTTCTATTTTTTACTACGCGTGTGCCACGGTTTTTCCGCTCTATTTTCGGTTCGGCTAATGTGCCGATTGTCGAGCTCGTTTAATTAGGCAAAGTGCCTCCTCGTGGTTTTCAATTTTTTCTACACGGTGGAACGAAATTTTCAAGCCTCTCGAGTATATATACTTTTTTGATTCGTTTGCTCGTATTTTTGCTTTTCCGTTTTCTTACAAAAATATTTTTCGCGTGCGATGAATTGTTCAATTTTAAGGTTCGATATAGCGGTAAACCAAAACTGTTTGAAAATCGGAGATGGGGTATGAAAAGGGGGTCAAAGTTACTGAATAGTTTGAATGCTGGAACGAATGCGATGCTATTTCCATTCCCGTATTATCATGAAAAATAAGACTTTTGAAAACTAGAGTGTGAGCTTTAAAATTAATATTTGTCATTAGACTTTACTGATTGCAAAATCTATTAAAACAAATTTAATATTATTATATTAACCAGGATATTTTCAATATCATCTTTCATTTATTATAGTACTTAATTACGCATAAGGAAACTAAAGTTACCTACTTTGTTTTATTGCTTACTTTATCTTTCTATTTATATATATAAAATTTATATTTTAGCAAAGTAAATAAATAATTTTTTTTTAATATTCCCATGGCTGACCCATATCGTAACGAAATCTAGATAAACTCCGTTAGCGAAACTTGGAGTGTAACCCCCTAATGTGATTGTACAAACCTCGAAAAAGCCCCTCGGTAAAATCTGTGGTGGAAAAGAAAAACAAACGGAAGGGCGACGAGTCGTTGGATTTCGCGTGAAATCAGGGCTGGAGAGTGTACACGTATATAGAAACGAAAGTTGCGTTAATCGCATATATATAGATATATATATGTAAGGGTGTCCAAGTGGGCGCCACATGCATATGCTAATGTGAGAATAAACGGCTCGAATTAGAAGAGCTTGAGGGCGCCCGATGAGCTCAGGGAATTGAATGCATAAATACTCGAGAGTTTCCGTGCATAAATACCACGTGCGTGCGCCTACACAAAAGGAGCCGCCTTGGTTTCGCTAGCCTTGATTAAACAACGTCTGCATTGCACACTTTTGTCTTTTATTGAGATTTCGAAAGATCCTCCAGTTCCTGGGAATTTAGTCGGATTAACATTGTAAGTTTTAGATTTTATAAATGTCGTCCTTATTTTTTTTAATGATTACGTAAATATATGTGTTTGTGTAGTAAAAATCGATTAAGAATTTTCATGGTAAATAAAATAAGTGAAACCTTTGCATACTGTCGATATAATTATTTAAAGAAGAATTAAATATTTAATAAATAACATTTTTTGCACAGATCAAACTGTACATATTTTTTTTGTCCCTCACAGTTTGGTTGCGGTCGTCCATGAATAGTTGGGCGAAACGACATACCAGAAGACGGAGATCGAAGTGTGCGACCAGCCGAGTTATCGAAGTTTATCAAACCTTTTCCGTAGATTCACTCGAGTGTGCGGGAAAACGCGATGACGAGACGTGCTCCCTCCGGGCTGTTTTGTTATTCCAAAGAAACTTTTGATTTTACTTGTGCCTCTCTCGGTGCGATATCTATGAGAAAAAAATTCTTATACTCGTTAAATTTTACTGAAATATTTTGTATAGAAAGTTTCCAAGTAATTTATACAGTAATAATTACGGATATAAATTTCCTGGTGGTTACATAGATTTGGTTATTGTGAAATCTAGAAACTGGATGTATTGAATTTATTAAGAGAATTTTCGGGATGTATTATTTATATTACGTGAATTAAGTGTACTTAAAAACTGTGAAAACATAATTTGAATATTTTTATCCTATAGTAATCTCCGAAATGTTCTACGTCCTACTTTATTTTTAATCCCGATCTGCCACGTCTATTAATTATTCATTAAAATGAAAATCTTCCATTTGCATGAGCGCGGTTTACATTTTCCTGGGTTCGTGCGCGCGCGGGTATTTCGTGAAAATATAATTTGAATGTAACTTTTTGAAAATGCACGGTCTGCGGTAATTTCCGGGGGTATAAACAAACTGTCTCGCGCACTCGTCGAGTCACATTATCTCGACGTACATATTTAAGCGCACCAAGACCTCGACGACGACAACGACGTCGACGCACCGCTTCGACCTCGATCCGCGTTTCCCGTGCTGTCAGCTACAGTCCTGCCCGGGTCATCAGATAGCGACGTGTACATGCAGGTTCTCTATTAATCTCCCTCTCCCTCCCTCTCACTCTCTCTCTCTCTCTCTTGGTCGAGACGAAGCAGGGACGCACGTCGTCGGGTGAGGCTTCTTGGTTTAGGATTTGATCTAGACCGGAGGTGAGGAATACCTCGTCTGATTAAATTTATTCCTCCTCTCTATATAAAATAGCTTTGATGGAATAGTGGCATTTGTGTGAAATTTTTTTTGGATATGTACAATTTTTATATGGTTGAAACAACTTTGTATAAATAATAGTCGTTATCAGTTGTATAATTATAATTACCAAATATTAAAGCGAGAATTTATATATTCGAGTACTCCAAGAGTTTTATATTGCATCATTAAATTAACTGTAAAGGATATGTAATCTTATATAGAAAATGATATGCTTACGGTGATAAGGAAGTAATAAAGAGACCTATTATGACGATCTTGTGACATATATTATTGCTAAGTAATAATATCATTTCTACAGTCCTCTTTGTTTTATAGATAAATAAATCAAAAATAGACGTATCTATAAATTGTAATTCTCTTATACAATAAAAATTAAAAGATGAGATTATTTTATTTATAATTAAAAATCTTATGTATATATATATAAAAGAGTGTAGAACAAGAGTGGTAGAGACTATTAAGAGTTGTAAAGAGAAAAAAGCTAACCAGAGCCAAAAATCGACAAGTGGAAGAATGAGAAGCTGCCTATACTATTCGGTTGTTAAGTTTTCCCGTCCTCTCTCTCTCTCTCTGTCTCCCTCTAGATATACATCCTTCGCTTTCTCCCTCTTGATTTTTGCATCGGACTATCGAGTACAGAGGTACTACGGCGTCAAGTGTCGCGTTTGGCTTTGTTCTTTGGAACGTCTATAGTGAACTTCGATCGACAGGGTAACAAAAAAAAAAGCAAACGCACTTGTATATTCATTTTTTCTTCCAAAATGATAGAGGTGTTTGGAATATAATAAAATTTTCAGAGAGATATGATTAATTTCTATTTTTGTTTTAAGGAAGAAAAAAAGAAAGAAAGTACAGGCAACAGAGGGAATTCTCGTAAACAAATGTTTCGCAACGACTATAGAAAATCTTTAAAATCAGGATGGAAACAATGAAAAAGCTATCGATCTCCATATAAAATCGAGTATAATACTACATACAAGCCAACTAACGCGCAAAATAATACACGGCTCTCGCAAATTCGAGCTTATCGGTCGACCCCGAAACTTTCGAGTATCGCGCGCGCGATTATAATGATCGCAGCATGGGTTTATCGTTCCTATATATATAAATATATGTGTGTGTGTGTGTGGGTGTGTGTATTCGTACATATAGACACATCCCAAACCACCCTCTAAAAGCCAGTCGTTATCGGGCCGATAAAACTGCCGAGCCATGACTTTGAGGACAATGAAACAACCGGCTTATTAAGTATTTCTTTCTTTCGTATATCTATAACCTGTCTCTTTTCTACCACTCTCTCTCTCTCTCTCTCTCTCTCTTTCGTAAACGTGGGTGAATGTGACTTTAACAAGGCAATTATATTTTCGACATTTCGCGCTGTTTATTTCAACTCATTGTTCTAAGCCATTTTCTTATATGCACGGTGACAAAACGATCAGCCTGCTGTTAATTAACGGAATTGATTGCGCCAACGGTATGACGTATAACCCGTATTTTTGGCGCTCGATGCGATTGTTTCGCAAGAAAATGACAGTGTCACCGTGATAAATTCAATTCGATTTATTTGTCGAAAAAAGGAAGGGGAGTGATTTCGCGGTTTGTAATTTGTTCAAGCCATTCGATCGTACAAATTGCATTAATTGGAAATGTTCAACATATTTCATATTATATTATTAACATTTTTCGCATAATCTCCCATTATTTAAATAAAATGTTAATTAATTATAATTTTCAAAATTAAATTTACAATAAATATATTAAACGTTTATTTTTTATCAAAATAGATTTGTACTATTTATACATTTTACGTTGAAAAATGCTTAACTATAGTGATATACGCGCAAATAGGTGATTGGTATTCCATTACCTACATCACTCTCAACTGTATATATAGATATATACATTCCGAATCGAGAAAGTTATTATTGATATCATATTTTTTCGCGGTAATGGTGGAATAAAATTTATTTTACGGCTAATAAAGGAAGCCCCTCTCGTACGCGATTAAAAAAAGGAAGAGGGAACCGCAGTTTTAGAACCCTAGGTAAGAAGATCGAGCCGCTCTCAAGATGCTCGTTGTAAATTTCTCATTCGCGCAACGCGACTTTTCCAATTCTCTCTCTCTCTCTCTCTCTTTCTCTTCGCGTGGGCCGTTTAATTTTGTTTATGCGCGTACTTTCGAGGGACATAAACACGGTATCTCAATTCCCTGGTGTAATTTTATCCCAGCGCTCTCGGAGCAACCCCGATTTTAACCTAACATCTCTCTTTCTCTCTTTCTCTCTCGTTCGTACCCTTGTGACGTGCATTTTTATAGTTTTATTATTTTATCCTACTTTACGCTGTCCTGATTTTTTCAGTTATTCTTTTATTTACTGTTTGTGTGTCTACTCGAACAAATCCGGAACTTACTAGCTTGAGGTTTTAAAAATTTTGAATGAACTTGAATTGTTAATCTATCTAACAAATAATTAGCATCGCCTTACACTATTTAAAAATGACTATATCTTTTTTTAATTACGCAGTGATAATATTAACCTGATTTGAATTAATATCACTGTGTCGAATATTTTACGTCGCCAATATTAATTAGATATAAAATAGTTTATCATGCTCATGATCGATGAAAACAAAAAATTTGACGATATAGGTATATGAAACCGTTGGCGAGAAAGAGAGAAAGGACGGGAAGTATAAGAAAGGTATATTATATATAAAGCGATGACAGGGAGAAATTGAAAATCCATCGTTATACTCTTGCGAAAAGGGAGCAGAAGGAGGCAATCCCAAGTCCCTACGGTTGCGCGCTCGTCCGATAAAACACCGACATCTGCCGGGGAATCCCCGCGCTTTGCCTCGAAGGACCAAATAAAAGAAGCAGGAAGACGGCGTAGGGCCTATCAGCATATTTCAAAGATAAGCTCAACGTTGGCCTCCCGCCGGGCCATCAGCCATAATAACAATCCGATATGATTGCGCCATAATCATAACGGCCCCGGTGAGGGGAGAGAGACCGAGACAGAGAGAGAAACTTCGGGGGGGAAGACGAGAGAGGGATGATAATGCGCATCCCGGCCTATCGATATTTCGGTATTAAGGTGTTTATAGGTGCGATTTGGGGTAATTGCGGAATACTGTGGAAAATAAAGAGTACAAGTAAACTATATAATTATTGATTTTTATTTTCGGAGGAATTTTTATCTTTACACTGCACGGAAGATTGTGTTGCGCAACTGATACGTAACGATTTATTAACTATTTTAAGAAAATGTGGTGATAGATAATTTTAGTATTTTTTGAAATACAAAAGTTAACGTTACGTATGTTTTTGCGATTGCTCAATACAGAAAATTAACAACTCCCTTTAGTCGTAAAAAATAGGGTAGAAAGCAGAAGTGAGTTCGCTGACATTTTCCATTTATTTTAAAGAGAGTCGGCGTTTCGGCAAAATCTCTTTCGAAATCGGGCTCGAGTGGACCAGCCCTTTCGATTTTTTTTCATGTCGAGCTCGCAACCACTTTAAAATGGCGAGCGGTAGCCTTGTGACTCAACGCACCCTATATATAAGGCCGTACTTGGAGAGACCGAGAAAGGAAAAAAGAAAAAGGGGTGAAAACAGTACACAAGGACTTTTTGCCCTCTATCATCTACGAAGTTTAATGTCCGTTGCTTATCGACGAACTTAACTTTTTTCTTATTTTATTATTGATTTTTAAGTAAATAAAATGTAAACTTTTAATAAAAGTAATTTAAGTTAAGGTCGATCGAACGTACAGTCGTCCGTGATAAATAAAATAATTCAAATGTACTTATCGGCGATGCGTTGATTCGAAAACTAATATTCCGCCCATCAATAACCCAATTTAATCGGATGAAAGGAAAAAAGAAATAAACGTATCGGTAATTCAGTAGATCGCAGATGCTCACCAACAGTCGGTCCACTCAATTAATAGATACTATTCTGTATCCATGTACAACGCGACACTCGATATTTCCGCGTGAAAATGGTAACAACGAAGTTAGCTCGGAGTCTGTATCATTAAATGGCTCGAGTCCCTTACGAGCGCACTTTCTCCAGCATCCACAACACCGAAAACAACATCTGTCGAAACGCGGTGTTCGAAATTCGCATAAACACAAGTTCCGCTCTTTCTCTCTGTCTTTTCTACCCCTTTAATCTGTACGTATACGTGTGTGCAATCAGGGCTTTTCCCTCTCCGTTCTCCCAGCCTGTTTCGTCGCTCCCTCTCGGCCCTTGATTGAAACGTTCTGATTGCGTGTCCCCCAGGGGGGAGGGCGGCATGCGGGCGTCGAGGGGGCGACCCGATCAGTCTGCTCTCTCTCTCTCTCTCTCTCTCTCTCTCTTCGTCTCTCTGCGCACCTACTTATTTGGTAGTCTAATGTTCTGACGATGATGACTGCGATGACTGTGATCTTCGGGGTTGGATCTCGTGGGAGGTGCAATTATCTTATCGTTTGTGGAAGCTGCCGATTGTCGAATATCTTCTTTTTTTTTCTCCTATAGATTTTGCGTTCTCAAAAATATATGAAAATTATGAATTTGTTTTAGCTTTTGCCTTAGTTTAGATTTAACGGAGGTATGGGTATAAAAGTTAATTTTTTACTATTTAAACGAACGACAAAAAAATGTTACAAGCGTAATATTTTAAAAGTATTTCGCTAAAAATTGTAGACCATTTATTATAGCTTTACCAGAGCAGAGGGCTTTAAAATAAACAATTAAGCTATGCATTTACAAATTCTTCGTAAAACTTCCGAAAGACTCGCTAAATTAATTTTACGTAGGTAAATTGATGGTTCGTGGTTTACATAAGAGAAAAATTAGAAAATTAATAATTAAATTTTGTTTCCTATAGTTTATCACTACTTAACCTCGTTTATTCTAAATAGATTAATCGTTATCTTCAGTTTTATAAATCTATTATTAAATATTATTCTATCTAGTATACACGTTCTCGCACAAATTAATTTCCTGCCATTTACAAATTAGCCCGAATAACTGTCAATACGATACGTTAATGATCGGCGATCAACGCTTTTCCGCATCGGAAAAAAAAACCGGTCAACTAATTAAATTTCGAATGGAAAAAAAAAATTTAATCAATCGTAGCGTACCGCATGATACAGAAAAAAAAAGAAATATAGAGGGATTGACGGAAAATATAGTGGGGCTCAAATCGGTCCATGTAATCATTCCTCGTCATGAAAACCGGCATCTCTGATCTCTCTCTCTCTCTCTCTCTCTCTCTCTTCGTAAGTTTATATATATATATATATATATAGTTCCATCTCTCTCGAGCGGGTAGTAGAAACGTAATCCGCGCGCGGACGCGAATGAATGGCAAATGAATGGGGAGTGCGACGCCATGGCGAAAAGTTAATCACGGTTTGCCATGTCGGCGGTCACGGGGGTGCGCCGCGAGGGGACTCGGGATTTCTTGATTACGTGGGCGTATGTGCGAGCTTTAAGGGGGGCCTTGCCGCGTCGCCGATAAACCGATCGGGGGCAAAAGGCTCACGAGTACTTTCTCTAAAAGATGAACGCGCGAGCGTATTTTTCAATTTTACGACTGTGGCTTTCCTTCTCTTTTAATTCCTCTTGTACTTGAGAATTGATGACAATGAGCAGTCTCTCGAGCGCAGAGCTAATATCTTACTTTAACCAATTTGGTGGGGCGTATGTACGTTTTCGTGTCCTTCTCTTTGCAAAAAAACGAGTCTTTCTAGTTGATTGCATACCAATATACTCCACTCGCGGCAGATAAAATTACTTCAAAAAATGATGAAAATGAGTTAAGCTAAAATTATATTAAAGTGCTATAATTTACATTTTGAATGACAAATTGGAGAGATAATTATTAAATTATCATCTCGTCAATAAATTAACAAGCAACTTGGCAGTGATATATTTAATGTGAAACCGCATTAAAATCGAATGAGTATACGGTGATGTATACAAGTACATAAATAAATCAGGTAAACTTGCTCGCTCCTCGACAATACGAGGAAGAAAAAGGCGAAAAGTTCAATCTATAATCAGGAATGAAAGCAAACATCGTAGGACGGTCACAGCACGAGTTCCACTCAGCAAATGATTCCCCTTTGAGCGTATATATAGACCTATTTCTAGCCATATTCGAGACGATCTGTTGCAGAGTTTTAGCCTGCATACGCCATATGGTCCCGTTTGCCAGTGGTGTAGAGCTACGCCCGTTACGAAACAATTACCGTAATAAAAGTCTCGCGCAATCGCGTAAACGCCTATAGCGCCGACAGAAGGGACGGATTTTCGCGGGCAGATTTATGAGTGGATTTAACGGAGCGACGTGTGGCTTCAACGGTATACACATAATTGAAAGGGCGAGAAGAGAGAAAGAGAGAGAGAGAGAGAGAGAGAGAGAGAGAGAGAGATTGTTTAGATGCTTTGGTTTCCTTATGGAAATTTGTTGGCTGATGTTTGGCTTGTTGATTGTTCTCGATATGAAATATTGAGAGATCGAGAGATTGCGCTCACTCTGGGGATGGTTATCCGTAATTCGGTATTTACCTTCATTGTGGTTTATTGGTTTTTCCTGGGGTACATTTATCTGATTTATATTAATATGATTTTTCAGGATTCGTACAGAGATTTAACTGCATTTTCATACCACTTTTTTACGAGATGATTTATCGTTTGTTGGCTGTTTACTTATATTATTAGTACAGTTCCATTTAATATATTTTCCTATAAAAAATTTATTCTAACGAGGTTGAAGACCTGGATCTACGAGAAAAATTTTAAAACGATTACAATCGAGCTTACAGACGATTAGAATCGTTTCTTCTGTGATAGGAACGAAGAAAGAAAATCGTGGACTAGAAAAAGAGAGACTTACCCGAAGAGAACAGTCCATTTTCATCCATCAAATCTGCATGAACCCAACCAGATCAATAAAGTAAAAGAAGCAAACGTAATAATATTCCGTAAAGCGCATCAGGGCGAGTCTTTCAAAGTGCGAATTGTAAAGTAATTACATAAGATTAGCGAAGGCTACGACGCGGAAGGCACTTTCTACCAGTTAGTTCCAAGCCAACGAGCCTGAACGGCCGCCTCGCTTTGATTCCACCCCAATATTCTCTCCTCCTCCACCTCCTCCTCCTCCTCCTCCTCATTCTCCTCCTACTCCTCTTCCTTCTCGTCTTCTCCATTTTTCCTTCCTTTTTTTACGTCGAAGTATATATTTCGCGGCGCACTCGAGTCCGCTCGCCTCATCTGCATTTCACCATCGGACTAATTTGTTGAGATACCGTTTGCCAATATTTCAACGTTTTCATGGGCCATTGGCGCCGGATGAGAGGGAGGATCGGGACGCGAGTAATTTGCCCTCCGTTAAGTGCCTTTTTCCCTCTCTCTTCTCTTTTCTTTTTAAGTGTTTACAATCGTGAGCTTTTCTCTGCGTTATCTCTTCTTTCCCTACTCTTTTTTTTCCTTTTTCTCTGGATTTCTCTGTCTCTTTCTGCTGAGATGTCTAATTATTCCTCATTATGATTTTTTGTAGTTGCTTCTTTCCTTGCGCTCGTTCACATAATTTAGTTAATTATTTATTATACTCGAATATTAGGATTTTAAACTTATTATGTCGAGTTTTCAGTAAAAAAATTATTGTTTTATAAGTATAAGGAAATCTATTCCTTATTAATTGCTTAATATGATGGGATAGTTAAATTTAAGAGATCAATCATTAATCAACAAAAATGATCACGACCAGTCGGTAATGACCAAGCATAACATCAAGGTTACTTTAAAATTTTAATTATTTAGGTATAAGAGATATTCAAAATGTTCATAACTTATATTCTAATTAAGTACAGCGTTATAAAGAGAATTTTCGAAAAAGTTGAACCATCTCTTAGTTAAAAAATAAATTGCGGTAATTTTTAAATATATCATTTTTTAAAATAATTATTGTTAAAATTTAGATTGCTTCTTTGCAAATAACGGATACAGTTACATTATAAAAATTAAATTTTTTTTAAATATTACTCATAAGATTGTCTCAAATTATTAATAAATATCACATTATTTATTTTTTGTTTCAGGTGAATATTAAATTGTTTACTACATTCCTACAAACTTCGTGAGTATATATTACGGCACTATGTTATTGAATAACACAAACGCTATATAAAATATAAAATATATTGCTGATCGATAACTCTTATATAATAATGAAAATGTAGTAACAGTAAATAAAAGGTAGATTTTACATTATCAGTGTTGAAGACAGGAGCCCTTAGAAGTGAACAAGGAGTTAAATTCAACCTCAACCCGGGCGCAATTCGATATCGAATGCGACTTTCATTCGCGGATAATCACGAGAAAGCAAGTACGATTCCACTTTCGACCGAGTGTAAAAAAAAAGAGGTAAGGAAAATAAAGAAGAGAAAGGACAGAGATGGTAGTAGTATATAGAAGTGGGTCCTCTCTTATTCCGAACGAAGAGGAAAAATTCGAGCTCGTCGAAATTCGCCGACTGCGAAATGGATTTGCGACAAGATGTCGTCGCACCGGCCCTGGAATTCTGATAAGGGCGAGAGGCTTTCAAGTACGCCGAGTACGAGGAAAAGCGAGTTAGGGGGAGCTGTGTGACTCAGACTCGCGAGCAGCCTGCGAAATGCTTCCCTCCAAGAGCTTTTAGTTGAGGTATATACCAAGGTGTCCCCGGCCCTCCTCTCTTTCTCTCTCTCTCTTGCTCTCTCTTTCTATATGCACTCGATCTTGTACGGTTTTTCTTATCGTACACGATTTTCGATTGGATAATGAAAAAGACTGGACAGTTGTTAGAATTTTTTTTATAAATACAAATTACACGAATTTATATTAATGGAGCGTCGTACACTGTTTGAGTTAAATAAATGTTTTATTATATCTAAATTTAATAAATTTGGAGGTAAAAAGTTACATTAGAACATCTTATTCAATTATATTTCTTTCTTCTCAAATAAACTGCAAGACTGTGGTCCTTAGGAGGGAAATATTTTTTCTTTCCATTTTGACAACAAAAGAAAATCGAAGTCACGGACATACAAGCAGTCATATAAAAATGATAGAATAGAAAATTTGGCCCAAGAATATAAGGAAGTTGCGCAAGGGGAAAACAGACGGGTGAAAGCTCGTTTTTGCGTCGCGAAGAGAAGACCCGAAAAGGAAGTCAAGTAGAGATAGGCGCGCCAAACGTTGCACGGACAATGTCCGCGTAATGGCGGCCTCAGGCTATTTTTCTTTGGTTGTACCCTCGCTGCTCCTTTCAAAGCTAATGTCTGCGATAACACCTTGAAGCAACTCATGGATCCTCGACGAGTACATCCTTAGACGTTTGGCTTCTGCTACACGAATTTTCATAGATTAAACGACGTTTTATAGGCGTATATTCGACTAATTTGAGAGCTTTTTTTGTGTACCCTTCTTTAGTTATTTCAAATACGTTCTTTCTCCTTATTTTTTCTGTTTGTTGTGCCAAATTAGATAAAAATTTACGTGAATGTCTTTCTCTTTGAATTCTAATGTGCAATTTTTCTGTTTGTTATTTGAGTTTCTGTATTTGGAGCTTGCAAGCTCGTCCAAACGTTAAAACTCGTAAAGTTTCGATTCTCTTATTTATGTTTGACGTATTTTATCATCTAGTCACATTAAAATTTAGAATAAATACATTAATACATTAAACACAAAAATACATCTTGTTTGGAAAGTTTTTTTCTTGTAAATGAGTAGCATTACCGTAAACTAGTTTCAAAACAAAAACAAACTATATAATGAGCAATAAGTAAGTAAATTACATAATTATTATTACAAAATTTTTTAATTTCTTTCGGTATTTCTACATTCTATCTTTTTAAACCAATTCTAATTGTAGAAGATTAAATATGTGGGTGCTTTGAATTACCTATCTCAATTTATCAATTTCGAGTTCAAATGTTAGGTTGAAATATCTTTATAGGTAAATTAATCTATTATTATTATTATAAATAAATGATTAAACAATTATAATAAAACAAAAAGTGATAGTAACATGTATATTTGAAAACGCTTACATCTACAAAGCTTGCATCATACTCTACAGTGCATATAAAAAATTTCTACCAAATACTAAAACAATTATTTGAAACGTCAAATTAAACAAAATAACTATAAAATATAAACAAATAAACCTCGAGTGAAAGATGACACACAGTACAAAATAAACAGGCAAATTGTATCCAGAGACATTTTCGACAGAACGGATAGACGAAAACAAAAATAAAAGTCTTCTCGGGTACGGCGGTAAGCAAAAATTTTTCGTACGCTGGCGTTATAAGACGCAACGCAAGAGACATCTCGACAAACCAAACAGACGATATATTTGTCATGTCAACAATTTAGCCCGGAGGAGAAGTGGGGATCGGAAGGAGGCGTGCGCGCGTTTTAGCTCTTGACTTAATGCGACGAAACTGAGTGAGAGCAAATGACCGGGAAGGAAAAAGAAAACAGGGATAGAGTACACGAATGCTGAAGGGGCTCTGTACAATTTGAATAAGTGATTTTAAATCGGGATTTGAATAATGTTGTAGGAGATTATTATTGCTTCGGCTAAACGTACGAACCCGCGAGTGATTATGTATAGATAAATAAGTGTTGAATACGCGACATTTGGTGATGTCGTACGATATGGATTTTAAAGCACGTTGAACCTTGAAAATAGGAATTTAAATCGATTTTTCGTAAAAAAGACTGGTTTGTTTAGAAAAATCATTTCAGTTACACTAATTCTTGCTTTCAATAATATATTAGAAATTTTGAACAGATTTTTTTTATTTTATTTTTTTTTTTATAAAATGTTGCATGATCGGGTTCTTATACAGATTTTTACTGGTCTTTTATTTACTAATATTTTTAATTATAATCGATTTGTGTAAAATTCATGTTTTTCTCTGACGTGAGTGAATTTTCAAAGAGCTAATATATGCTACCTTTTTATAAATAATATTGAAAAAAAAATTGTTTGCATACTTAAAATTTTTTGAGATCTTTAAATAAATGTTTTAAATATAATTTTTAATATCCTCTTAAATTATATTTCCTATTTCGCAAAAATAATAATTATATTATAATAATATTAATTAATAATATTATTAACTAATGAATTATTATTTAATTATAATTATATTATAAAATTAAAATAATATTTCCTTTTTTTCAAATCGTTTTTGTATTCTTTGATGATTAATAGATATACATTCGAGGTGTAATGTACTCACTATTAAAATGCAAATGAATAACTCTCATTTATTTATACGTACGATATATCCTCCGCGCTTCGTATCGTAATAACACAATCGTGAAGAAAAAAAAATTATCCTTCATATCTCAAGCTAAACGGTATACTCATCCCCTCTAAGAAACGTAAGTATGTACTAACCACATCATTTCGCGCGACAAGCATTTACATAAATTTTATCCACGAGAGAAAGAGGCCGAATGAGAGAAAAAAAACATCGACAAAGTAGGACTTTCCCAACAAGGGAATAAAGAGCGAGAGAGAGAGAGAGGGGGGCTCGAAGCAAAACCGTAGACAAGAGAAATGGGAGGAGCAGGTCCTTCAGTTTTAAGTCGTACCGATCCGCCCTTAGTCGAGGGTTGCGTATAGTTCGCGTGTACTCCACTCGCTGGGATGGCTAATGAAATATCTCCGTAGATTTAAGTGAGTTACAAGTCCCCTGTAAACCAAACCCCTGAGATATATATATATGTATATACACATGCATAAAGAGGCACGGGGACTTGGTAAAAACATATTGTTCTCGAATTTGCGAGCTGACGCCTGCGTCATACTTTATTTTGATTTCTACACGATGCTTAGGCAAATCGGCGAATGGGGCAGTGATCACTTTTCTACTCGGTTAATTCGATTTCTTCAATTAGTTCTTTTTCATCAATGGGTAAGAGGGATATATCATACAGTTAGGACAATTTTATTGTTTCACTATTTTTAGATAACTTTTTATTTCTTTATTTATTTTTATTTGTTCAAAGTCTGTTATAAGCATACATGGGTTAACTTATAATTATAGATAATTATTTAATTTATAATTTTAGATAATTTAATATGGAGTAACGATCATTTAAAACTCAAATACAGAAAATGTGTACATTATCCACTTTTTAAAATTAAGAAAAATTACAAATACATGTGTATATAAATTAATTTACGAAACAGTAATATCATCATCACCAGCGCTATATATTTAAATAAAAAAAAACTCCCAAAGTCACTCAAACGGTACTACCACTAAAAAACAAAGAGTAATGAGTAGACAACACCTACAACTAGAATATATATCGCTTGGTTCTTAGCGTTGATAGACGTAGGTAATGTAGCGAATAGCGCGAAAAAGACGCGTCTCGTGTGTTTGCGCTAACCCTATACATATAGATGTAATCCGAGTATATATAGCAGCGGTTTTAACGGACCGTGGGAGAATTCAGAAAGAGAGAGAGAGAGAGAGAGAGAGAGAGTGAGAGAGACGCGTGGCAGTAAGGCAGTACGCGTATACCCATCTACCGAGGGATGAAAATGCCGAGGCGCCGCCGTTCTGGATTAACTCGCTTATGCCGTCGCGAGTATACACACACACATACATACGCGTGTAGATACGAATTTCCCTTTTCTCTGCGGTTAGGCCATGTTGAATTAGATTACTCGAAGGGAGTTGTCGTCCTCAGTTTTTGGCTTCGTTTTCGCGGACTTATGTGTCGTCGGAATGAAAACGGTTTGTTTTTCCCGGATTCATTCGGCTATAAAACGCTTTGGTATATACGATACAAATATATATATATATATATATAAGTTTAAGCCGACCCTTTTCTGCTTTGATGGAGTTTTACTCCCCTTGTTTCATTCGCGGAGATTATTGTCACCGACTTTTCTTTTTACGCGTAGGGATTTAAACTTTTGCTTCATCGATCGTCCGCACACACGAATTTATCGTTTAACTTCGTGGTGGATTGTATATTCCTACATCAATATTTTTGTACGCGTTGTACGAATGTTTTTTTTTTAAACATTAGGTGTAAACAGGTAAAATAAGCGAGAACGTAAGAAAATGAACGAAAACCGGAGTAACAATTTGACCGGGCAACTTTATGTTTCATAATACACGAGACTTTTGCCAATCGTATATGTATATACCTTCCCTTTACGCATAAGCGAAAAAAAGAAGTTGGAAAAAAAAGAAGATTGTGAGATGTAGAAGCATAAATATGGAGCATTATTCTCCATGACTGGCCGCTCGCTCGTCCTCTCTGATTTATAGGCTGAGCTTGTGAACACGCGCCGGCGCTGCCGGTATTTTTATTTAAATTTAATACACAAACTCCACTTTGCGGGGGTGATTCTCTTTTGTACACGTAAATGTATATATATATATATATACATATACATACGTGTGTATATACACGCGTGTATTAGACAAGACTGCAGTCGGAAGTAAAGTATGAAAAAAAAAAAAAAATTACACAACTGTGTGCGTGTGTCTCCTGGTGTGGTGTACATTTTTTTAATTGTGCGTTTCGTTAAAGTGATTAATAGATGCGTCTGGGTTGCAGAACAATTAAACGGAAGCTTTTAATCAATGTTAAGTTACAGTGTGACGCGATTATACACTTTTATACAAATATATGCGCTTCTAATTGATTTAATAACTGTTAAATCTAAAATATAGAGCCTTTTTTCTTTAAATATTATATCGTTACAAATATATAGATAAATTTTGTACGCATAAAAATTATAATAACGTATACTGTAACAATAATTGAGGAGTGAAAAAATCTACGAATAAATAATAATTATATATATCTATATATCCGAATGGAATGTATGGTATATTAATATTAAATAAATTTCCGAAAGCTCGTAGGCAATCCGGTCGTAAAATAAATTAAATTCACCTCTCCTAACGGAAGGGATACCGGGCGAATCTCAGGTAGCGCAAATGCGTAGGTGATACGTTATACAAACCGGACAGGCTTAAAGCGTTAAGGTGAATCTATTCTCCACGGACGGAGGACGAATGTGCGTATAACGTATCGCTCGCAGTAGTGTATCGCGTCTCGCAGTGGCAGTCTAGGGTGTGGCTTCGGCTTGCCCACATATCCGTATAGTGGTGCTACGGTAATGAGAACGGCGACAGGATAAATCACTTCCTCAGCCTCCGCAAGGATCATCGTAATCCGAGACGCGACGATCCTCTTTTCACTTTATTTTCATTTTTTTTTTACACTCCCTTGTTTACTAGTCGATTAGATATACAAGTGAATCCTGTTTTATATTCTCGTTCGGTATTATGTCGATAAATATATTGCTCTCAATTCATTGGCGTTTCGAAATCAATTATATCTTTTTAATTCATGAACATCTTAATTATTTCAACTAAACGTACAAATTTAATATTTCTATATATATTAATATTTTTAACAAAGTAGTTTTTAACATTGTGTACTTATCAAATCATATATTCTTCTTTATTTTCCACTCCATCTTTTAATAATTTTACCTGACTCCTTTCCTCCCTCTCCTGTTATACTTTGGTATTCTCTTTTTCTACTCTATTTCTTGCCCCCTTTCACTTAAAACTCTCTTACTCTCTCGCTCGTTCCTTCCAACGCCATAGAGACGAAATTCATTTTGCTCGACGAGCAAGCTCTTTCCGTTTCTCGAGAAATCTCCCGTTCCTCTCCCCCTTGTTTCTCCTTTCGTTCCGAGAAGACGCTTCTCCTTATATATATATATATATATATTAGGAAAGGGAAAAATTCGACGAAATTTATATATACATATATATATTTTTTCCCCTTCCTTCTCGAAGCATCAGAGTAGCATCAGGGTAAACTTGATACAGAACGAGGGTACAGCCGCGGAAACGTCTTAGTCTCGGTTTCTCGCTTTCGCTCTCGTCTATATCCTTTCTGCTTCTCCCTTCAAGAAAAAAATATATTTTTTCGTAAAGTTCTTTTAACCAAATTAAAATTCCGCGACTGTGAAATAGCTTACTTTAATTATCTGTTTACTATTTTACTGTGTTATCTATTATTATTTGTCTCTTCTTTCTATATAGTACACAATTTCGCATTTTACTTACTCCTTTAAATTATTCAATTAACTTCGGAAATTGTCATTTAACTCGTGTATTCAATTGGTAAAGTATAAAATTTTTCTACATTTTTCGTAGTTTTTACTCTCGAATCGAATCAAAATATTATCAACAATTATTGACAAGTCTAACACGGATTAACTTGAATGAAAAACACCCTTGCGTGTACAAAAAAAAAAGAATAGTCAACATTTCGTTGATCTTTATCCTTCGTGAATGTCATCAATGTTAGCTAGGGTATCTTCCTTTTTTTCCCTCGTAAATCTGGTTTATTGGTCAATTAACGTTTCTCGGTATGCCTCGCCTTTACACCGCCTCCGTCTTCCTTTTCTCGCGCATTCGTCTCGAGAGATAAGACTCCTCTCTCTTTTTTTTTTTAATCTTCTTGCTCGGGGTCCGGGGTCGCTCGCGGAATGAGATATTCCGGAATAATGAGCGTGGATGGGCGCGCCACCGGATAAACTGTATTTATTTCGAGCTTGCCTACTGTGCGCATTGTCAACGCAACTGAGTTTCGAAAGGGGAATATAAGTATCAAGTTGAGAAGTATTATATACTTTTAATATTTTTTTGTTGGAAATGTAAAGGATGGTTGTTTTGATGCTATCTTTTTTTATGAATATTAATAGTGAATTCTAAATATGTAACTAAATAAAAATAAAATTTATTTCTAATACATTAAATCACATAAAGTGAGTAGTATTATATCAAATTTTGTGGGTAGATAGTGAAGCTTGTAAATTTCTCTTCAATATTTATACTCAATATTATATGTAATACAGAAGCTAAATAATAAATTGACAATCGACATTCAAATCAAATATTTGTGAAATATTTAAAAGTTTATATCAAATCAACTAAAACGCAGTATAATTTTTTTACTTATTCTTTTTTTTTCTTAAAATTGGTATTTTCTTCTTTCGGATCAATGGACGACATAGTGCAGTCCGTCCTCGTACAGCCCTGCGCGCGCGGATAGGCGAATTCAGAAAGCTCTCAAGCTCTCCTCGAAGGTTCTTGAAACTTGTTTTTCTACGGAGAAAATAAAATCAATATCCGAGAGCCTTGCGTATAAGCCGAAGGTTAAATTCAATGAATAGATAAGAAAGAGTACATGCGTTTTCAGTCCACTTAGATATTCTCCTCTTTTTTTTCTTCTTCTTTTTTTTTCAACATCAATTGGGGAACACCTCGTGAACCGAATACATAATCGATCCAATATTCGTACTAAATTCGAGCGAATATAAAATATATGGAAATGGTAGAGAATAATTGTTTTATGAACTATAGGAAAAAGTGCGATAATTATTTATTAAAATAGTAGTAAGAGAAATTGTTTATATGAAATAAAGTTGATTATTAATTTTAAACAATTTGTTAAGCAAAAAATGTAGATACACTGGTTAAAATACTCTGTGTCATATACCAATCGATCGACTAACTAAAACAATCTGAATCGAATGATCGCGATTAGTATAATAACGAAACTGCAAAAAAAAGTGAATTCTTTGATACACCCAATACCATCATCGCATCATCATTGCAGATATACACATACACCAATGCTCCCTCGTTTTTATTCATTTTTTCTTCGTATATACTTCCATATAACCCCGTAAATTTTTTTTTTCGCTGCGAATCAGCCTCGTAGGTCGAAATACGGTTTTCCGATACACCGGCGTGGCGGCGCAGAATCAATTTAGCTGATTGCGATTGGCTCTGCCGAGGCTTCATCGAAATTTAAAATTGGTTTTTGGCAAATTGCATTGGCCGGACACAGGAGGGAGGTGTATGGCTGGAAAGAGGTGGTAGTATCTCCCCCCGATTGCAGAACTGACGGCGCGCCCGGGCGCGCTTCACGTTCAAATCTGCCCGTTTAATGAATATAGCCCGAGCGAAATATCGCAGCTGCAAGCTGCGTTTAATGCGGGGGAAAAAATTGCATTTCCCGAGGATTCTCTCGTTCTTTTTTTTCGCGTTTTGTTTTCCAAAATTCTTGATGCTTCCAATACACCCGGCAAATATTTCGAAATTCTTGATAGTTTTTATTTTCTGTTTTATACGATGTTCATTCGATTTTTTTTTTGTATTTGTGAAATCCAGTTTTTTTTCCCTTTATCAAAATTTATTTGCGTTTTAATAAGTTGGATACCGTGGATACAACTATGAATTTCAGTGAAAAATGCATTTCTAGTATGCGATAAAACACTAATCCTATAAAATAAAATCGATGCCGTGTATCTGGTTGTGTATACCTTTAATCATTTTTATTTCAAAATATTTGATTTACATTGCTTTAAAAGTGCGTGATATTCAGGAGATATAATAAAATATGTTGAAATAATATTATTAATCTCAATGAGTACGCATTACAAAATTAAATTAATGTTACCAATAAATGTTTACCAATTTTAGAAATAGTTATAATTAAAATAAGATTGGAATTGTTGTTTTATTTTATTTTAAGAGTGGATTTTACATCCAGAACTATTAGCCGATCAAATATTTGCCTCGTGTTATCGAAGGGAAAGAGTAAAGTAAAACTGTAAAAGGGTATAGTTTCAGCTTGTAATGGCCTAGCTAAGCTTGTTCCAGTTATTGACATTAGGTGTTGAGTTACATCAAATATTTTAAAGCTGCTTATACCGCTCTGTTCATTTCTGCTTTCGATCAAATTTGTCTTTTCATCGCGTGTATTTAGCTTTCGTGTATTCAAATTATACATCGAATCGATAAAAATAATTACTTTGTACACACAAAACTGAAGTGCTTGATTTAATATTATATACGTTCTTTATGTTTTAAAAGTTAATAAATGCATATACGAACAAAGTTATAGACTATTAATTCTTAAAACATATAATCGCCGTTATTGGCTATAGATAAAATAATTCAACGATCTAATTATTCTAAAACCATGTGTACCATATCCATAGATCTCTTTGACCGTCTTTCAGCGAAAATAGAAAAAACAAACTCGCGGAAACTGGAAACCGGTAGAAAAAAAGGTATGGAACAAAAGCGTGAATTTACCACAGAGAGGAGCGCTCTGACAACCTCCAATAACTCAAGCAACGTAGCCCATTGACAGATGTACACGTACGCCCACTCGTGTCGCCCACTAAATTAAATATGTGGTTGTCGCACGCGGTCGCTTTGCCTTTGACTCTTGCTCGTAGGGACAAAATAATATTCGGGGGTATACGTGAAAAGAGAATCTCGCGATAACGGAGCTAAATCAAAGGATGCGAGAATTATTTCGTTAGCGAATTTTTCCTTTTTTTCGTGCATGAAGTTTCACGGCTCGTTGA
This sequence comes from Theocolax elegans, assembly GCA_026168455.1. Classification (NCBI taxonomy): domain Eukaryota; kingdom Metazoa; phylum Arthropoda; class Insecta; order Hymenoptera; family Cerocephalidae; genus Theocolax; species Theocolax elegans. Next base: position 76,102,156 of record CM047427.1, on the reverse strand, counting down.
TTTTGTTTTCACCGGCTGCTTTTTTTTTATACTGGATGATTTTGCTTTGTGATGTTTCGTAATGTAATAATGTTTTTTTAGGAAGAGTATTCTTAGTTTTTCACAGATTTTTTACATCGTGAATAATTACGTTTTATCTTTTTGGTCGACAGACGCGAGGTAATTTCTGCAAAATTAAGTTGGGGTTTTTTAAGTTTAATTTAGCATACTGCGAGCAATTAAATTTCTTTATTATTATCACATTAGTAAAAATGTGATAACAATTTAATACAAATTGTTGATTTCTAGATGATTACGTTAACTCGCCTCTGTAGTGAATAATACGTCTAATACATCCTTGTGTAATTGCAGAGATTTGTTGTTTGTATGAACAATACGTTGTATTAAATTGTAATGAATTCACTATCGAATGAAGGGGTCAAAGGCAGTTTTGTTACGCATTTTTAAATGTTTCGTATACGTTTTAGAACGGTGTGGGTTTCAAAAACCAGTGTAATAATTCGTCATTGTTCTCAACGCATTTAAGTTTTCTACGAGTACAACGTATTATCCTCTTTTCCTTCAAAAAATGCCAGTAATTATAATTACAATAATTTATTTGAAAAATAATTATGTTTACGATAATTAGCTAATTATTATAAATATTAATACATTTTGTATTGAAACAATAAATAAACGCTTATAAATTACGGGATTGTGTGAAGTATTTATATACACGCGACATTTCACGTCAACTGGTTGGAGCAAAATTTTAAAATCCACTAAATTTTGTGTACAGACTGGAAATGTTATCCAAAAAACAGAAAAAAATTTTTAGGTGCAACAAATAATTTGTTTAAAAGTTATTCTAACCTTAAAAAGTGAGTTATTTGACATTTTTTTCAACAATAGTTGACTACAGCTATTTATCTCAAAATCAAGTTTTACTATATAAAATTATATGTAACATTGGTTGCTGGATTTCTCTAAAATTTATCCTTTTGGGTTAGAATTATTAATCTCAATGTCGATGACTTATAAAGTACATATCAACATTCATGTTTAAAATAAGGCGAGCACGCCATAATCGATTTTTTTATCCAAAAGTCTAAAAAAAGTTTGAAGCAATAACTTTCTAATGGTATGTAGCTTGTAATATGTATATATATATATATATATATATATATATATATATACATATATACATATATACATATATATTTCATAAGATGCCTGCGATGGCTCGGTCGGTTAGAGCGTCGGGCTCGTAATCTGGAGGTCCCAGGTTCGATTCCCAGCCCCGGCCGACTGATACAAACACCACTAGGAAATGTATTTTCAACCAGTGCTTTCTTCATAAAGACATCGTACGACCTCCGTCGCATGATTAGCACCGATTTGGGAGCATAAAAAGAGCGACGTTAAAATAGAAAAAATAAAGAAATATATTTCATAGATAGACGTATAGCAAACGTAAAAAAAGATGTTAAATTACACATGACACGTGTTCAACATTGTAAAAATCGAGCGGTCATTCACAGTTATATAGAACTACATTATATATATCCTGCATTGTTTTTCAGTTTTAATGGTTTAGGTGCCAAATATTTTTGTCTATTATTTTTTAGGGATTTATTAATATTTTGCTTTTGAAGCTTTACTTTGATTAATGCTAGTGTTTTTTTTGATAATGTAATTTCGATAAATAAATTAAAATTGATGTTTTCTTCTTGTATACGTAAAAAGTGAAAATGATCGGAATATATTTGTATTAAAATATAATAACCAAAATAAGTCTACTTATTTAAAGAGATAAACATCAATTTGGAAGGTAGGGTTTTAATTACAAAAGAAAAGAAACATCGTAATCAATCTAATTTAATGCACGAATGAACATCAACGAGTAAGCGACAACAATGGCCACCCCCTGAAACTCTCAAATTTAACCTCGGTATAGATGCGTATGTATATATATAGATATATTCACTTTTAGGTACAACATCCCTGAAAAGGGGCTCGAGAATTTGAATCGAGCTTTCGACCCCCTTGATAGCTATATACGGTGATCTCCTTATTAACCGCAGCCGGTAATTGCGCGAGATGCGCGATCGCCGCGGATTATACCGCGGTTCGATGCCCCCTACCTACGAGATTAGTCAGATTAGTTGCCTGGGATATATAATTGATCCGGCCATTCGTATACGAGGTCGCGTGGCCCGACTATCGCAATTAAATTTCTTGGTAACCGTGCGGTCTCTTCATCCCCACGTACTTTTTATTGCCGAAGGGTGATTAATCTGACTATTTTGGGGTATACCTTATGTTTTTTATACTAATTAGTATAGGTGAGTGATTATCTTGTTGATTTGTTTATTAAGAGTATATTTAATATAGAGTAAAGTTAGGTTGAAAAAATATAAACAACATTTTGCATCTTTTACAACTTAATCATTTAAAACTTTTGTGGTCTGTTTTTAGTACAAGCGTAAATGTTGAAAATTTTCAATAAGATAGAATTATTTCGTCACATCAGTTTTTTATTATATTTGAAATTTTATGAGTATTCTTTTAAGTAAGTGTTTTAATTTTACATAAACTTTTTTTATTTAAATATATTTTTGTTTATCCAAAATATATACATATTATTAAAAATTAAAATAACGTTTTAAACCATTTTTATTTATTAACCCATTAAAGCCCATGCTTAAACTAGCAGAGTAACAAAAAAAGTAATTATTGGATCACCTGCTTTTTTGAAAAAAAAATACCCGTGTTTTTTTGTTTTTGGAAATTCATTGTTTAACAATAATTATTTAAACAAATAATAATTTAAGTTGCAAAATTGACAAACTAATAACGCCAATCGATTCTAGAGGAAAAAACAAGAAGAAAATGTAGAATAAGTTTTTTTGATTGGAGGCTTAGTTTTTTTGCAATAACGCTATAAACAATTGATATTCGATTTTTCAAGGAAAAGTGGCTTCTGCCCATGCTTAGCCTATTACGTTCTGATGAAAATAAACTATGTAATCACCTGATTTTTTGAAAAAAAAAGTACCCGTGTTTTTTTGTTTTTCAAAATTCATTGTTTAACAACATTGTTTACATAGTTTATTTACATCAGAACGTAATAGGCTAAGCATGGGCAGAAGCCACTTTTCCTTGAAAAATCGAATATCAATTGTTTATAGCGTTATTGCAAAAAAACTAAGCCTCCAATCAAAAAAACTTATTCTACATTTTCTTCTTGTTTTTTCCTCTAGAATCGATTGGCGTTATTAGTTTGTCAATTTTGCAAATTAAATTATTATTCGTTTAAATAATTATCGTTAAACAATGAATTTTGAAAAACAAAAAAACACGGGTACTTTTTTTTTCAAAAAAGCAGGTGATTACATAGTTTATTTTCATCAGAACGTAATAGGCTAATCATGGGCAGAAGCCACTTTTCCTTGAAAAATCGAATATCAATTGTTTATAGCGTTATTGCAAAAAAACTAAGCCTCCAATCAAAAAAACTTATTCTACATTTTCTTCTTGTTTTTTCCTCTAGAATCGATTGGCGTTATTAGTTTGTCAATTTTGCAACTTAAATTATTATTTGTTTAAATAATTATTGTTAAACAATGAATTTTGAAAAACAAAAAAACTCGGGTACTTTTTTTTTCAAAAAAGCAGGTGATTACATAGTTTATTTTCATCAGAACGTAATAGGCTAAGCATGGGCAGAAGCCACTTTTCCTTGAAAAATCGAATATCAATTGTTTATAGCGTTATTGCAAAAAAACTAAGCCTCCAATCAAAAAAACTTATTCTACATTTTCTTCTTGTTTTTTCCTCTAGAATCGATTGGCGTTATTAGTTTGTCAATTTTGCAACTTAAATTATTATTTGTTTAAATAATTATTGTTAAACAATGAATTTCGAAAAACAAAAAAACACGGGTATTTTTTTTTTCAAAAAAGCAGGTGATCCAATAATTACTTTTTTTGTTACTCTGCTAGTTTAAGCATGGGCTTTAATGGGTTAATGAATTTTTTGTAATAAAAAAAATATTTTAATAGATAAAGTTTAAGCCTGTCCGAGACCATTTTTATTTTCATTGAAATTTCAAAAATGATTTTTAAGATTTTTTTGTTATTGTTGAACGTACTATGTATTAGTATGTTTCGCGAAAAGGGTTGCCGAATTGACATACAAAAATGCGAAAATTAATGTTACGCAAGAAGCATTTGACACCGAACACTAATTTTGACACATTTAACTGTATTTGGTTAGAACAATTTTGTCTTGTTGAAATTTTCTGGAGAAGTTTATCTTTTCACTACAAATATGCCACAGAACTTTTAGATCATTAGGATAAAATATAAAACAAAATTTTTCGACCTAAGTCTACACTTAATTTTTTAATACAATCAATATTTTAAATAAATAGTCATTTCAGTTTATACTATTAATATTAAGCATCATAAAATTTTCTAGAGAAAATGAGTAATATTTTTTTAATTATTGAGTATATCATTTTTGCATCGTTAATAAATATGAAGAAAAAACCGACTAGTCAGTGGTGGATGAGCTCTCGTTTTTCTAATTCAATTTAGTGCAAATTTATGTGCATCGATTAATGCTTTTCAACAAGTTAATTAGGTTGAGCTGAACATAGACATTACTCGGAATGTAGTTAACTAAATAGACTAATATAAACATTTATTTCACGTTTAATTCTGTCAATTGCTTCGAAATAAATGAAAGTATAAAAAAGAAGAAGGATTTATTTGCGAATAATAGAAATATTTAAAGAATGATCTGTTTTAATTTACAAGCCTCGTGATGTAAAGTATTATTTATAATTAAAATAAACATTTAGATAAAAAATTTTCGGTAACAAATAAGAACGAGCACAAATGGTTCCAAGGAAGTGAATGAAGTTGACAGTAACGACGTGATAAGTAAAAATAAAAAAAGGAATATGGTCCCCTAACGAATTAATTTCAATGTGAGAGGGGTTTAACGCTCAATCTTAATCGCAATTATTTCTCTCACTCAATGCCCTAAGAGCGGTGAAAATGCATTACACACTCCTCGAGGAAGTAATGTAGACGAAAGTCAAGCAATTATCCAAGCTCTGCACTGTTCGTGGTGACGGTGCTGGTGCTTCTGCTGCTTCTGCTGGTGCACCAACCACTCGAGCTTCTGAAGGGAGTAAGAAGACGACGAAGCGAGAGACGACGCGCACACCTCACGGCAATTTACTTATTTGCCAATCGGCAATTAAAAGCGCAGCCTCCGCTGAGCTTTTCTCTTCGCCTTATTTTTTTTTTAGAGACTTTTCATTGTACCTCGATAATTATAAATAATTCTTTATATATAGATGTTAGAATTTATTCTTTATTTTTACGAATAACTATCGTTACTTTGTAACATTTAAAATGTTAATTTTAACTTACCGTTTGATTATTCGATCATCAAAGTGAAAGGGGAAAAAAGTAAGCAATCTTATTTAATCTCGCAGTGATTTTCTTTAGCCGGACGACTCCGTAAGGATCTCGCCATCTTCTGGTTCCCCTTTCGTCTCTCGCGAGAGTGGCTCTAATTAATTAACACCTAGACGACCTGCTTGCGCGCCTTCCACATCGCGTGTTGCCTCTTGCAGTCACTAATTAGTGGCTCCTCGCAAGCGCAACCGCGTAATTAGTGTTTGCATCGTATATACCGAGCGAGCACCCGGTGAGAGGGTGAAAGATCGATGGTCATGTACACTACTGTACCAATCAATTATAATAATAATATTCAATTCAGAGAGATCTACGTGTACAGTATACGCTGCAGATACGTAGGTATTGGATTTTCGATAAATTATTATATCCAGCCATTTTTTTTATAATCCCGTTGCAAAATTTATTATAAATGGTTTTTTAATTATATATTTATTTATATAGTGTTCATCAAGTTTTAAAATTGTTTTAATGATTATGGAAATATATTAAGAACATTTCTTAAACGTTGATTATAGACACTTGTTGAAAAACAATATCTCTGTAAATTTCTTATGCTTGCTTTGAATAAGATTTACATATTTTATCTAAATTTTATGTAATGGCTGAGATTTATTGATGAACAATGATCATCAAGAACATACTAATCTGTAAATTTTTCAACGTACAAATAATATTTTCGAATTTTTAATCCTCGTTAATTCATTTTAGTTATAATTTTCAAGTTTTAAAAGCTATAAGGTTTCTCTAATTTAAATAACACATCTCCTTGTTAAAAAAAACCCTATAAATTCAATCATTCAAATTTTTAATACTTTATTTACCTTTGAAAAAGTGAAGGGAATAAAAAAAACCGAGCACTTTACCTCGAACGCGACAATTTTCGCATTCGCGAATTCAGCGCTACGTTTTTCGCAACTTTCGTTTTTGTCTTTTACGCTGACTTAGCGCTTGACCCGCATCGCGCGAACTAAATGCCGTAGAAAATACGAGAGAAAGAGATAAAAAAAAAAGGGAAAAGTAAACGAAAAAGGTGCAGAACGTCCTGATAATAATTATCGGTCAATTAGCGTTAACATCGATTAAAGACGAGGGTCTTTTATTCGTAGAAATCAGCGATTTTCCCGAAAAGCTCGGAGGTGGATTTTCGACTAGGAGCTTCCTGAACGAAACAGAAGGAGGAGCACTACAGTAATGGTAGATAGAGATGGATCGGGTTGAACGACGCATTGAGAGAAACGGAAGGGTAAACACTTGTAGATTTAGCTCACGTTGCCATAGAATGCCCAAATAATTGGTGAAATTCGGAGGGAAACGTTTCGAGGTGCTTTGCGTTTGTCCTGGGTATATACACACTGGTCATGCGCCTGAATCTTTTGCCTATGTAGAGACCTCGATCACTGTATACGTAACCCCATCGCAGTTTCCATGTTAGTCTCGATCCCTTCTCGTTTGCTATTATTGTTTTGACAGATAGATCACTCTACTTCAGAAATAATAATCATTATATTCTCATCAGAATTATACGGTCAATTATAGATATGAATTTTATTTTCTACAAGGATAAGGATTTTTTTTGCTATAATTAATACTATAATTTATACTATCTTTTATTTTACTTTTAATTTAAATGTAGATTAAAATATAATTTAATACTATCTTTCTTAGGTCGATAAAACACTGATATAACGGAACGGTGAGTCTTATTATTTTTATAACATTAAATTTTATCAATAACAGACATACAATTTTTTAAAACTAAACTAGAAATTCTTTTGTTAAAAAAAAATATTACTTTCGAGAACGTTTTTAAAAGAAAACGTCAGAGGTAGTTTTAAATTGGAAGCATAGTTCGGTAGGCAACAGTAACTCTACGTAGTTGCGAGTCGTTGCCAGCCGATAGAGAGACAGAGTTTTGAATGTTAAAGTGATTGGTGCATGCATATCGACGATAGGTAGAGACCAAACGCGAATGAAATTTCTGATCTCGCGTCCAGGGATATGCCATCATGATTTTACTGGTCGACTCTACGAGTTTCTCATGCATTTCCAGTACATGCTATATTTTTTCGTTAACAATTTATTTTCTTTTACTCATTTATAGATTATTGATACTTTTTATTCCATTAAATAACAAAGCATTTAAATGACTGAATAGTGCATAACAGTTTATGATATTATTTAAGGATTGACGTACTTCATCATTTTTTATCATACTATTTTCTGTTTGTTAATCCAAGATAAAGTGCTCGTAAATTAAAAATCTTTTCCTAATCCTGAAAAATGAAATTAATTTAAGTTAAATTTCCACCGTGTGCGTAAACAAAAAATGGGTTTAAACAGTGAGTCGGCTAAAATTGCTAAATCGATTTGGCCTTGCCCTCGTGCATTTTTTGTTCCCCTCGCGCCATTACTATCCTGTCAATTTCCAGATAGAGACGCTAGTCTTGAGCCGATAACGAGGTAAAATACTTTAAACTAAGCTTGAGCCATCGTTCCCCGGAGACGATTTGGCGCTTGAGAGTCTAAAATGCTCTGAGAATAAGAATCTTTCGGTATCATTTTCAACTGTGCTTTACGACTCGCCCACTGTTCTCCCAGGAAATTTAAAGTAGATGATATAGACAATCAATAATAGGCTATAAACATATCTCTGTAAATTTCTTATGCTTGCTTTGAATAAGATTTACATATTTTATCTAAATTTTATGTAATGGCTGAGATTTATTGATGAACAATGATCATCAAGAACATACTAATCTGTAAATTTTTCAACGTACAAATAATATTTTCGAATTTTTAATCCTCGTAATTCATTTTAGTTATAATTTTCAAGTTTTAAAAGCTATAAGGTTTCTCTAATTTAAATAACACATCTCCTTGTTAAAAAAAACCCTATAAATTCAATCATTCAAATTTTTAATACTTTATTTACCTTTGAAAAAGTGAAGGGAAAAAAAAAACCGAGCACTTTACCTCGAACGCGACAATTTTCGCATTCGCGAATTCAGCGCTACGTTTTTCGCAACTTTCGTTTTTGTCTTTTACGCTGACTTAGCGCTTGACCCGCATCGCGCGAACTAAATGCCGTAGAAAATACGAGAGAAAGAGATAAAAAAAAAGGGAAAAGTAAACGAAAAAGGTGCAGAACGTCCTGATAATAATTATCGGTCAATTAGCGTTAACATCGATTAAAGACGAGGGTCTTTTATTCGTAGAAATCAGCGATTTTCCCGAAAAGCTCGAGGTGGATTTTCGACTAGGAGCTTCCTGAACGAAACAGAAGGAGGAGCACTACAGTAATGGTAGATAGAGATGGATCGGGTTGAACGACGCATTGAGAGAAACGGAAGGGTAAACACTTGTAGATTTAGCTCACGTTGCCATAGAATGCCCAAATAATTGGTGAAATTCGGAGGGAAACGTTTCGAGGTGCTTTGCGTTTGTCCTGGGTATATACACACTGGTCATGCGCCTGAATCTTTTGCCTATGTAGAGACCTCGATCACTGTATACGTAACCCCATCGCAGTTTCCATGTTAGTCTCGATCCCTTCTCGTTTGCTATTATTGTTTTGACAGATAGATCACTCTACTTCAGAAATAATAATCATTATATTCTCATCAGAATTATACGGTCAATTATAGATATGAATTTTATTTTCTACAAGGATAAGGATTTTTTTTGCTATAATTAATACTATAATTTATACTACTCTTTTATTTTACTTTTAATTTAAATGTAGATTAAAATATAATTTAATACTATCTTTCTTTGAGGTCGATAAAACACTGATATAACGGAACGGTGAGTCTTATTATTTTTATAACATTAAATTTATCAATAACAGACATACAATTTTTTAAAACTAAACTAGAAATTCTTTTGTTAAAAAAAATATTACTTTCGAGACGTTTTTAAAAGAAAACGTCAGAGGTAGTTTTAAATTGGAAGCATAGTTCGGTAGGCAACAGTAACTCTACGTAGTTGCGAGTCGTTGCCAGCCGATAGAGAGACAGAGTTTGAATGTTAAAGTGATTGGTGCATGCATATCGACGATAGGTAGAGACCAAACGCGAATGAAATTTCTGATCTCGCGTCCAGGGATATGCCATCATGATTTTACTGGTCGACTCTACGAGTTTCTCATGCATTTCCAGTACATGCTATATTTTTTCGTTAACAATTTATTTTCTTTTACTCATTTATAGATTATTGATACTTTTTATTCCATTAAATAACAAAGCATTTAAATGACTGAATAGTGCATAACAGTTTATGATATTATTTAAGGATTGACGTACTTCATCATTTTTTATCATACTATTTTCTGTTTGTTAATCCAAGATAAAGTGCTCGTAAATTAAAAATCTTTTCCTAATCCTGAAAAATGAAATTAAATTTAAAGTTTAAATTTCCACCGTGTGCGTAAACAAAAATGGGTTTAAACAGTGAGTCGGCTAAAATTGCTAAATCGATTTGGCCTTGCCCTCGTGCATTTTTTGTTCCCCTCGCGCCATTACGTATCCTGTCAATTTTCCAGATAGAGACGCTAGTCTTGAGCCGATAACGAGGTAAAATACTTTAAACTAAGCTTGAGCCATCGTTCCCCGGAGACGATTTGGCGCTTGAGAGTCTAAAATGCTCTGAGATAAGAATCTTTCGGTATCATTTTCAACGTGCTTTACGACTCGCCCACTGTTCTCCCAGGAAATTTAAATAGATGATGATAGAACAATCAATAATAGGCTATAAATTGTTTTTCAATCCGATACAAAATTTTCAGAAATTATGATATTCTTTAAAATTAAATTTTTATACGATTTATATCATATTTTAAAACTGATTTCTTATTGAAATTTAAAAAAGCTTGGGTCTAAATTATAAGCATTTACATCTTTTAACTCAAAAATTATGTTTCAAATATTAAATATTTAATTAAATATTATGAAAAAACATATAATGTAGAATTTCATGTAAGAATGTGATATAGTGATATTTTAAGAAAATAAATCATCCTTTTAACAACAATTTTAATACTAGTTGGTATTTATTAAGTTATATATGATCGATCTATCCAAAACTGATCTAATTTTAAAATAAAAAAAGCATTGCGTACTCTACGTCGACTCTGGTCAAGTGTACCAGTTTGGATAAACCGTTAAATATGTAACTTCATTATATACGTATTATCGAACGATAAATTCATCTTTTTTAAAAAAACAGTTGGTACTGTTGAGTCGCAAAGCAGGTATAAACGGTAATCCAAGAGATTAATACATGTTATAGATTTAAAAACAGTTTATTTTTTATAGTTCAACATATCCTGAAAGCTGTAAGTAATGCAACTTTGCAGTTTAAATAAACAAATAAATTGACTCATTTAGAAATATCTTTTCGGTTAAGTAGTAATTTTGATTTTTAATAATATATACTTGAAGTATTTTCAGTTTTTTAATTTCTAATCATACAATTTTTGAGCAACCGATTATACATTTTCATACAAAGAATAATCTTTCTTATTTAGTTCTTACTTATGTCTTTTCGTCTCAAAAATGTTTTGAAACTGTTAATTCCATATTTTAAACGTGATTTCATGGTTGGCAGTGTATGTAGATTCCTGTAATTAGGGCCCGACATCCTCTCAATACGTTGAAGCATCGACAGTTCAGGTTGCTCCTTTACTCGAACGATATATTTCCAAGTGAATATCCAACGAATTCGAACGAAAATCACTCGATTTTGGTATAAGTAAGCCAAATTTACATCAAGGAAAAATCATCAGATGGCAGTGAGGCTGAGCACGCAACAGGAGGGCGGTTACTCTATATATATATATACATACGTATACGTGTGTGCAGTCGCGAGTTTCGTCCCGTGCGAAAACACACGTCATGCTCTCACTATTGTCGAGACTCTGGAATCGAATTTACTATACGGCTACGAAACAGAGAACGCAACGCGCAAGAGAAACGTCGCTCGCGCTGTCAAGGCAGTTGACACGTTGGTAGCCTCCCCTCGGGGCCATTATTTAGCCAACAACCCAGCCACCACCGTTGGGGTGGGTATTCGAGGCTATATATGTATATACTGCACCCTCCTCTCTCTCTCTCTCTCTCACTCTCACCAAGTGAAATGGTCCCGGTGGTAAATATATGCGCGGCCTGTGATTGACGCCTACACGACGCGGAGGTAGGGACCTTCCGCTTTCTCTCTAACCTCGGGGGCGGCTCTCTCTCTCTCTCTCTCTCCACTCTTCTGAGCTTTTATCGAATCGTAACTGCTGGGAATGCATTGATAACTGTTGCGGCGATTGTCGCGTGTCAACGTTATACGCACCTAGGGTTCGTTGCGCCTTATCAGTTGAGTTTTATTGTGTCACGGTTAATTTGATATTGGATTATTTTACTTACGTAACGCGCTCGAAACCTCATCGTTATTGTAATTACTGTAATATAATCATTTACGAGATTAGCTGTTTTTTTCCGTTAACACTTTCTAGTCTTAGAAGGGAGCGATCGGGTCATTACCTGAAATAACGAGTGCATCGTTAAAAAAACGGAGAAGCTAGAGAGACACGAAAATATTGAATTAAGAGTACAAATTTTTTTTTATTCGTCGCGTCTGCTCATCCGTTCATCTTATTTCTGATCTCGCGTCCAGGGATATGCCATCATGATTTTACTGGTCGACTCTACGAGTTTCTCATGCATTTCCAGTACATGCTATATTTTTTCGTTAACAATTTATTTTCTTTTACTCATTTATAGATTATTGATACTTTTTATTCCATTAAATAACAAAGCATTTAAATGACTGAATAGTGCATAACAGTTTATGATATTATTTAAGGATTGACGTACTTCATCATTTTTTATCATACTATTTTCTGTTTGTTAATCCAAGATAAAGTGCTCGTAAATTAAAAATCTTTTCCTAATCCTGAAAAATGAAATTAAATTTAAAGTTTAAATTTCCACCGTGTGCTGTAAACAAAAATGGGTTTAAACAGTGAGTCGGCTAAAATTGCTAAATCGATTTGGCCTTGCCCTCGTGCATTTTTTGTTCCCCTCGCGCCATTACGTATCCTGTCAATTTTCCAGATAGAGACGCTAGTCTTGAGCCGATAACGAGGTAAAATACTTTAAACTAAGCTTGAGCCATCGTTCCCCGGAGACGATTTGGCGCTTGAGAGTCTAAAATGCTCTGAGATAAGAATCTTTCGGTATCATTTTCAACGTGCTTTACGACTCGCCCACTGTTCTCCCAGGAAATTTAAATAGATGATGATAGAACAATCAATAATAGGCTATAAATTGTTTTTCAATCCGATACAAAATTTTCAGAAATTATGATATTCTTTAAAATTAAATTTTTATACGATTTATATCATATTTTAAAACTGATTTCTTATTGAAATTTAAAAAAGCTTGGGTCTAAATTATAAGCATTTACATCTTTTAACTCAAAAATTATGTTTCAAATATTAAATATTTAATTAAAATATTATGAAAAAACATATAATGTAGAATTTCATGTAAGAATGTGATATAGTGATATTTTAAGAAAATAAATCATCCTTTTAACAACAATTTTAATACTAGTTGGTATTTATTAAGTTATATATTGATCGATCTATCCAAACTGATCTAATTTTAAAATAAAAAAAGCATTGCGTACTCTACGTCGACTCTGGTCAAGTGTACCAGTTTGGATAAACCGTTAAATATGTAACTTCATTATATACGTATTATCGAACGATAAATTCATCTTTTTTAAAAAAACAGTTGGTACTGTTGAGTCGCAAAGCAGGTATAAACGGTAATCCAAGAGATTAATACATGTTATAGATTTAAAAACAGTTTATTTTTTATAGTTCAACATATCCTGAAAGCTGTAAGTAATGCAACTTTGCAGTTTAAATAAACAAATAAATTGACTCATTTAGAAATATCTTTTCGGTTAAGTAGTAATTTTGATTTTTAATAATATATACTTGAAGTATTTTCAGTTTTTTTAATTTCTAATCATACAATTTTTGAGCAACCGATTATACATTTTCATACAAAGAATAATCTTTTCTTATTTAGTTCTTACTTATGTCTTTTCGTCTCAAAAATGTTTTGAAACTGTTAATTCCATATTTTAAACGTGATTTCATGGTTGGCAGTGTATGTAGATTCCTGTAATTAGGGCCCGACATCCTCTCAATACGTTGAAGCATCGACAGTTCAGGTTGCTCCTTTACTCGAACGATATATTTCCAAGTGAATATCCAACGAATTCGAACGAAAATCACTCGATTTTGGTATAAGTAAGCCAAATTTACATCAAGGAAAAATCATCAGATGGCAGTGAGGCTGAGCACGCAACAGGAGGGCGGTTACTCTATATATATATATACATACGTATACGTGTGTGCAGTCGCGAGTTTCGTCCCGTGCGAAAACACACGTCATGCTCTCACTATTGTCGAGACTCTGGAATCGAATTTACTATACGGCTACGAAACAGAGAACGCAACGCGCAAGAGAAACGTCGCTCGCGCTGTCAAGGCAGTTGACACGTTGGTAGCCTCCCCTCGGGGCCATTATTTAGCCAACAACCCAGCCACCACCGTTGGGGTGGGTATTCGAGGCTATATATGTATATACTGCACCCTCCTCTCTCTCTCTCTCTCTCACTCTCACCAAGTGAAATGGTCCCGGTGGTAAATATATGCGCGGCCTGTGATTGACGCCTACACGACGCGGAGGTAGGGACCTTCCGCTTTCTCTCTAACCTCGGGGGCGGCTCTCTCTCTCTCTCTCTCTCCACTCTTCTGAGCTTTTATCGAATCGTAACTGCTGGGAATGCATTGAATTAACTGTTGCGGCGATTGTCGCGTGTCAACGTTATACGCACCTAGGGTTCGTTGCGCCTTAATCAGTTGAGTTTTTATTGTGTCACGGTTAATTTGATATTGGATTATTTTACTTACGTAACGCGCTCGAAACCTCATCGTTATTGTAATTACTGTAATATAATCATTTACGAGATTAGCTGTTTTTTCCGTTAACACTTTCTAGTCTTAGAAGGGAGCGATCGGTCATTACCTGAAATAACGAGTGCATCGTTAAAAAAACGGAGAAGCTAGAGAGACACGAAAATATTGAATTAAGAGTACAAATTTTTTTTTTTATTCGTCGCGTCTGCTCATCCGTTCATCTTGTTTTTGTCTCCTTCAGGTTGAGCAAACGATCGAGAGACGTTGTAAAGCGTAATAACCAGACAATACCAAAGCGATATATTTTTTCTTTAAACAATAGAAACACGAGAATACGTACGTCTCGTCCGTACGTATATATATATATATATATAGATATACAAACGAAATTTGTCGTCTAGCGATGTATGCATTCCTTTAAAATTCTTTTGATTGAGTATGGCAGTTTTATGGAGTGGACGAACGTACCCGAGAAATTATTTATCGCTCCCTCGCGTCCTTCTTTTACTCTTATTTTTATTTAGGCCTGTGTGCTTCTTCTTTTTTTTTATTTTCTCTAAAGAGGGAGACAAAGGAGGATACATGTAATTAATTTATTGCCCTTTGTCGAGGGTTTATTAATGGGCGCACGGAGTCGAAGCTGCGGGTGAAGTGTTTATTAGCGAGGACGTTGGGATTCGACGTGTGTCCTGGTTCGGCTATTCACTAACTGGTTCTCTACCTTCCCATTGAAACTGTTTAAAAATCTGAAAACGTTCCTCTTGCCTTTTCTCGAGACGTACACCTTCTCAATTAAGGGCAACGTCGCGTGATTTATACACGGGACGCTATTCCTTTATATCAGATCTCTCGTGGTTAAATATATTATAACAATTTGCTTAATGTCTCAGCAAGTACATTTTTTCTACTAATCTTCGCGTTCAAAAATCATTACACAAAAAAATCATAATAATCTTGTGACACCGATTGTATAAATATATGCATATATCCGCCTCCGTACCCCCATTGAAAAGGCAGGTCGATCGAAAATAAAACATCGTGGTCGATTATTAACTGCACGAATAATCGATATCCTTATATGACACATCGAGTGGTAGTACTCGATGTTACTTTAATATATTTATATATATAGATGGTCCTCGATACATAGGGTCGGTTAATAAGGTATCGGCGCAAGTCAATCGTGTTTCGACTCAGGAATAAAATCGCCCATAAGTCGTCCGATCGACTAGGCCGAGGTAGTCGTCGACTCTGTGTCGGTATATGGGGTGGAGAAAACTTACGGTGAGAGCCGAAACGTAATCGGGGGCGACGTTTCGCATGCGAGGGCACATACATCGGTTAGGGTTCGAAGGGCGTCGCCGTCGTGACGTGACGGGCAAAAGGGAGCGGACTCTCGTGTTAACTCGGTGCTAAGTGAATCTGTGGTTGCACTTTGGGGACTTTCAAAGAGAGACGGATACAGACGAAATTATTCGCTTTACATGAATTTTCTTAAACAATGTTTCATTGGAATTTCATTTTTACATTAGCATGTGTATATAACCTTAACCTACTATACGATCATACATTTTCTTTCCAAACGTTATACGTATACTTTCTTATTATATATACAAGTTTTTATCTACATTTATTTTTGTTTAACAAATTTGAAACACAACTATAGACTTTGACACCGAGAACAAAAATGAACGAGCCACCGCACAAAGTAATAGATAAATTAATAAAAATACGGAAAAACAAACGTTAGCGTACCTATTAATCAAGCTAAAGCTAAAACCTAGCATTAACAAAGATCCCCCTGAAAACTGTAAAATGTAATCATCCATGACCAAAGGCAAGGATAATATAACCCGAACGAAAAAAAAAGAATCCTTCCAATCTCGATTCTATGTCACTCCTAGCCACGTGTCCTTATCTCATTCGCAAGTGTATCGAGTAAAACAAGCGCGTTAATTCGGCCGGCTCACCCCTAAAAAAATTGTAGAAGACGTAAGCTCATCGATATATATACATGCACACACACACACACACACACACACACACACACACACACACACACACACACACACACACACACACACACACACAGACAGAGGTACACAGGAGTTCGATAAAATCTCGATGCGCGATAAATCGGATTACTTTGGCATATGTCTCGAAGCATATTCGTCGCAGGAGGTATTATTTCAACAGGGTGTGTATATATATCGCTTTAGGGTGGATGAGTCGGCTGTGTGAGATAGTTAGAATATCGGAATAAGCGCACCCTCTTGCTCTCCCTCCCCACCACCTCCCCCCGCATCGCCCCCCTCTCACGCTCTCTCTCTCTCACTACCCGTATTTGTAGCGCAACGTGGAAACGATAATTTACCGTCACAAATCATGAGGATACTTTTGGCTGTCTGTCTGTCTCGTGCTTGGACTTTGGTAATTGGCTCTGCCCGAATAGCGTCATACCGTATGTTCGTCCGTTTCTGGATCGCTCCGAGGAATCCTAATGCTTTTGAATTTTCGTTGACGATGATAGATCGTTAAGGTTTATCATTGATTTAAACGTTGCGCTTTCTTCGATTATTTTGGTTTTTCGGTTTTCCGCAGAAGGTAATTATTATACGTCATATACGAGATGGATACATCATTCGAAAATATAATTTTTTAGTAATAAATATGTATTGTCATCGATAAATGTAATAAGGTTATATTTTTGAAAATTCATATTGACATACAAATCTGTATCTTATTAAAACTACTAAACTACTCTTCCTTATACATTAAAATTGTCCCGTATTAATATATATATAGGTGGCATTGAATCTTTCCTTTCTTATTGTGCTCGTGTAATAATGGAAAATTTAGTCGAAAGGAAATGGTGCAATAAATAGGCTTTAGGTGAACCGTATGGTCAGTGTCGATTTGATGAACTTTCCCCTATCGTATTTAATTCTCTCACGTCACTATTAATCTTTTTCACAAATAGATCGTTCGTTATATTTATATTTATTTATATATTTGAGGTCGCTCGTACAATACTAGATACAACAACAGATTCAAGTGTTATATATTTTTTATTAAAAAATTATTGCGTATAGATGATTTCTGTCGTAAATCGGAATCGACAATTGCGTATATGTATACGTACGAAAAAGTATGCGATTAATAAAGTGGAATTAAAATGATAAAAGTAACAATAGATAGACGTATTAGTATACGTGTAACAACGAATAATCACCATTACATTATATATAAAAATGTATAAACCAGTATATTTATCGCGGTCACGTAAGCCTAATAAATGTCGGGATTACTGGCCTGAGAATTCCGTGGAACCGATAAAACGTGAGAGGTGGCGTCTGCCAGAGAAAAACGTGTCCTACATTCACATATCTCTCGGCACGCGCAACACTCTTTCCCCTTTCTCTCTCTCTCTCTCTCGGCGATTCGTTAGTACATTAGCTACCCTCTTGAGCGCGAAGTAGGTCCAATCAGGGAGACTACTAATAATTTTCTCGGCCTCCCCTGACGTGCGCCTGGGCAATAATCATTTCGTACTTACCGTGAGAGAGAAGGAAAGAATTTGAGAGGGGGTGAAAATTTAGTTCCCCTTCCAGAGTTTTGTTGATCCCTTTTCACTTTTTTTCTTCACTGTTTGAAGCAGTTTTTTTTTCGAATTTCCCTTGGTGCTGCTCATGGGATTCTGTTTTTTCCCAATGAGATCTGGTTTGTTTTCTGTAATTTACCAATGATTAAGTCATTTTTACTGATTTCAAGTTCGTGCCCACTTTTAATATATTTTTATTTAATATAGTACGTTACTGCATATTATTGTAATCAAGATTACATCATTATAAAAAGCTACACTTTGTTTTTTTTAGAATGCAAGGCTAGTAAAAGTGAAATTTAGAAAATCTTTCGAAAATGCGAATAAGCACTATAATATTGCGAATAAGTGATAAAAATAAAATATGAAAATTATAAGTATCTTTGGCTTATGTATAAAATTGGGTAGATTTTATTGAGTCCGAAGAATCGTAGATATAAACAGTATCTATTTATATGCGTTAGCCTGTAACATACATCCACAGATATACCAGGTCGCAAAAGGCCACCCCAACGGTAAGAGAGAGAAGGCTACTAATCGCGCGCGCGCGCGCGCACCCCGCTGAAGATTTATAAGCGAGAGAGCGTGCGCGTGAGAGGAGAGAAGGGAGAATCCCGCGTATAACGCGACCCCCCGCGGTCTCTACCGTGGGATTGAATCCCCGCGTGGCAATCCTGTGTGCGCGTGCGCAAAGCATTACTTCCGGTCTCTGTGAGAAAACGCTCGATGTAACCCTTTTTTTTTCAATCTTTCCTGCTACCCCTACTCACTTCGCCTTTTCCATACTTGATTGGTCAAAAACAAAGGTATGTACTCCATTTTTTCACTCTTTTGCGAACGTCGAGATGCCGTGTGTTTACCTCTTCGTTCCTCCGCGACGATCGATGAATATTCTTAGGTGTCGAGTGAGCTTGAAGGTTGCTCGTATACGATATATACGTATCTATTATTCGACTGATCAATTTTAGGTTTATTTCTTGGTTGAACTTTTAATTATGAGGAAAGTGCCTATTGTTTCTTTAACCGTTGATTTATTTTTCCGAATGTTTTTTTTTTCTAAATAATTATTTGACGATTACGAGTATTTGTGCAAATATTTATTAATTAAGAAGTATAATTAGTTATGCAATTGCATAAATTATATGTAATTCTTCTTAATTAACCACAGAATCGGTTGTGTAATTAAACTTTAATTATTAAACACATTTATTAACACTTTGATTGTAAGTAATATTAAATTTTTTAATTACAGAGAGTCATTAGTAGCTGATAATTATTTTCAGTTACGAATCTTATGTACAATGACAGCGATCGAGGTAGAATTGCATGCTGTTATGCATATTCAATACTAACAATTACTAATTAAATCAATGTACTGTAATTAAAATTTAATGCTCCTCCAACGAATAATTGAAGTTTTTATTAATAATAAAATGCTTTTTTAATTTATTTATCAAAATTCACTAATGAATTAAAGTAGCTGTTTTAAATATACATACGAATATATATATATTTATTTATTTATTAAATCGGTTAGTATTTTATATTTAAAAGCTGATACATGTAAAGTAATTAAAAGATAATCAATTATTGCATGTATAGCTATATCGTTTTGGACTGCACAATAATTCAAATAATTTCTTTTTAAACTGTTATTATTAATATTATAATTCTATTAATGTTAAAATATCCATTGTAATGTTGTATATTTTTATTCATCGTTATTTATCTTTTAGTGCGAAGAAAATATATATATACGATTCGATGATTAAAGACTCTGGTTGCAACGGATTAAACTAGAGAGAGAGTAGGATCTGGACTGGTCACGGTCACGTTCGTAACTCATAAATCTCTCTAATTCGCTCTAAAAGACTCAACGGCATACGAATGCGGTCAGCCTGAGAAAAATCTTTGAAGGAAACGTTATGTCATATATACGATATAGTTACATATATATATATATCTACGTTGCACTATCGCATTAGCTATAAATAAATCCTATGATATAGCGTTGGCTAACTTTATTTATTGAAAATTTCTGGCGTTTCCTATTTATACAAGGATTACAAGGGTGTGTCAGTTGATAACAGAAACACTTCTTTTTGGTTAATTACTGTTAATGTTAATATAATTATGGATTTATATATATATATGGTGATATTGAATATTTAATCCCCACGAGGTAATATCAGTTACAAATATTCGGCAGATGTTTCAATTGTTTTAGTTTCTACCCTTTTCGAGATATCAAAAGAATGGCAACTGAGGTTTCGTATTACAGACATTTAATCTGACATATATTTTTTTTTTAACTAAAACTTCAGTTACTTTTTAAAATAATTTTACAATGATTTTTGTTAGTAACAGAATATTCGTATAAAATGTTACGGAAAAATTGATAAGTATAATTATTTCATCAAAAAAAAGCCTTTGTGATAATCAATAATTATTTAAAAATGTTATTAAATACGAAACATTAAACAGAACATTAGAATAATAAAATATTGACCGTACGAAATGAATAATTTAATTTGTAGTGAACTGACCGCAACGATAATGCACGCTCGTAACGTAAAATAACTCAACCAATGAAAAGGAAAAAAAAACGAAACATTTAAATTTGACGGATCTTTAGCGTCGCATGTTGTACAACATTGGTCCAACCCTAAGAACAGTAAATTCCTCAACCGAGTGTAACACAAGATCTATAAATTAATATAAAACTTATCCATAAAGAAAGAAAAAAAAATGAAACGAAAAAAAGGAGAAGAAGAAGAAGAAGAAGAAGAAGGAGCAAAGAGGGCTGGTACTCGAATAAATCGTATGCACATTGTATTAAAGTATTATAACCTTGCCCCCAAACTATCCCCGCGGTCATAAAACTAAAGAAGAAATTCAACTTCGTAAACACAAAGTAATTCGCTTTCACAGAGTCAGTTACTTCGTTTCACCCTTATGCGCTCGCGGCATTGAATACGTCTACGTCACTCTGCAACTAGAGAATATATATCCTCTTTACAGTTATTTACGGGGTGGATGTATGTGTGCGAGTGACCGTACGTGTGTATACCACACACGTACACATAGATATATACATAATTTCGCGTCAAACTTTGTTTCTCCGAGGTCCCCCCTTTAGCCAGGTATAACCGCATATAAAAATCGAGGGTGGACGGCTTCTCGTATTACTATATACGTTCTCCTACTTTTTTTTTTCTCTCGGCACACCATAACGGAATTACTTTATTAGACGATCTTCTTCTCCACATATGTATATATATATACATATACACCCTGTCGTCCTTTTTGTTGGGTATCCCTGTTTACTTTCCTCGAGAATTTCGCGGCTGCTAACGAGACACCTCAAGTTTCTTCTACGTGTATATATATATAGTCGACGTACTAAATCAAGATGTACATTGGTCACGGGTACTTTCTTGTTTCACCCTTTCTCCCTCTCTGTCTCTCTTGCTCTCTTCTCTTGGCTTATGAAACACATTGATTTCACGCGGCGCGTCTCTCGCTACTGGGTGTTCTCAATGTACACGCGTGCACATCTCCTGCGGATGGGTAAATGGTGTTCATGCGCCTACTCTGCGATAAACAGTATATTCGCACTTATTCACTCTCCTTACATTACTTTTATTTGTTTAAAAAATTTTTCCTGACTTGTCGTTGTAGCCTTATTTTAGAAAATATTCAGAAGATTATTCTTACACGCTCTAAATATAGATTAGTGAATAGAGAGTGTACTATAATTTGTTTATTTATTTATTTATCGTCGCATCTGCAACTAGGCTACTAACGACAAATAGTTACTTTTTATTATTTATTTATTTGAAGTATCGGAATATTAAAATTACTAAAATATTGAATATTTATTAAACGTTATAAAATTCCTTGTTTTAAACGAATGTTAGCCAGTTTGATTCAATTTGAGAAAGCAACGTCAATCAAACAATTAACGGTTATATTCGTCACCCGATAATTACATAGTTGACCCAGTCAACTGCGAAATATCTCCATCTAGCAAGAAAATATTTACCTATATATCGAGAAACCAGATTAAATTGTAATTCAATCTCAACGATGCAGCAGCAACTACCCTTCCCTCTAGAAAAAAAGAGAAAGAATCGAAACAAAATTGTGTGTATATATATATGTAGACCGAAGGGAGCGTCAAGTAGAAGCAATTTTGTATAGGTATATACACTAAACGAATTCAAAAATAGAGAACGCGCATATAATATTCGGGGCGCCGCATCGCGCGGTCGTCTTCTCACGAAATCTAACTCGAAAGAAACACGTTGACCAGGAGACGCGATCGCCATACGAAGATAATGGAATAAGTCATACTTTAATTGTGTGCGGCGAGAGCCGAGGAATTCAAATTTTCTTTTTATATGTATCCATAACGCGGAGAGAAAGAGTGAGAAAGACTCCCTTTTCATACATCGTTATTCAAGAGTGATTTTACGCGTTGTAAGCCCCTGAGGCCCTCCTTCTTGAATAAAAGTCCTGCGAATGACACCCTGCTACAAGATTTGGGAAGCGGCCTCTCTAGAAAGAAAGAGAGAGAGAGAGAGAGAGAGGTTAGAACACACACACACACACGCACACCAACACGCACACGCACATATAAGTATTTTAATACCAGCTAAACTCGTTATATCCGCGCATGGCCCCTCGTTTTTTTTTTAAACATTGGGTGCTGGTTAGCATATAAGGGGACTGTGTATGTCGTGGACAATAACAAGGGAACCTCGCAACTGCCCGCGAGTGAGCCTATACTCTCTTTTTGGTGTCGATTTAACGAAGGAGGGATATTATATATATAGGTGCACCTCTTTTCGCCATATATCACCCGCTCTGAGATACCTTTCGATTGATTTTTAGGTAAGGAAAATTAATTTTCCTAGTCGAAAAGAGATTGTGTGCATTCTTCAATTTTTCAAGTTGTATCTGCAATTAATATCGAAAGAAACGTTACAATTTGCAAAAAAATAATATAAATAAATAAATTTTTCAATCCGGAAAACCTTATATCTTGTATTTCAAATAGACTAGTTCTCATATCCTAACTGGAAATAATTAAAAAAAATTTCACTTGTCAATTAGATTAGTTGATCAATGATCTATATATCGTGAAACATTATAATTTATGTAGTAACGATCCATTTAGTGAAAAACCGTTAGTATCTTGAAAAGCTACCTATTCGTTACATTTATGAATTATAACTATACATTTCGTTTTACAAACACATAAAAATCTATTTCGAATAGATATATCGAATGTATTATACGTATTAAATGAATAAATAATGTATAAAATACTCGGGGTGATGCATGCAGTTGGAAAGTTGAAATAAGATGAGCGCCCTGTGAATGTTCTTAAACTGCATACAATCGTTGAGAGAAATGCCAAAAAGGAACAAACTTCCGAAAGTTTATGCTCCATATTTGTTCCGACTTTCTTTTCTTCTGTGTAGACTCTGTGTGTGTACACGTGAGGATTTAACAAGAACAACACAAAATATGCACATACGCAAGAGAAATATGTGGTGCATCGGTACACACACATATATATATATATATATACTTTCTTCGAATGGTTACACTTTTACGATGGTTATAAAATTTGTGCAAGGAAATTTTTATTATTACCATATTATATTATAAATACAATGTATTATTATCATCATCATCACAGAGGTGGAAGAAAAACGAGTTCCGGTGTTTATATACGTCGTAAACGTAGTACCATAAACATCAGAATTTAATTTCATTATGTTTTATTGCAACTTTCTTCTCTTTTCTCTCTTTTTTTTTCACTTACATTTAACGGTTATAATGAATTACGTACTTGCGTTTACAGTACTTTTTGAATTGACTCAACTGCGTATAGACGGTTAGAGTAATCAATTATAATTAAATTTAATTTATGTTCGGAATAAAAATTAATGAATCAGAAAGGTTGTACAACGAGTACGTGTCTCGAGAAATATGATTTTCCTTTAAAGAAAAAAAAAATACGGTAAACTCTCGGTTAACCCCCGTATACGTCGTATAGGAAATGGGAGGATCTAAGACAAAAACTTGTATAATCCTAGCTAATTTTCATCGCGTATTACATATATACGAGAGTAAGAAAGCGACGTCTCAACAACGCATGCAGGAACGTCGTCCGTTATCGGACGAGCCACGCGTCATTACCCTGGAGGCGGTTTGCGGATCCCTCGTAGATTAATCACCCTAGCGACGATATCTCGACCGACACGGACATCCGATAAGCCGTCGTGTCACACCCTTTTTTTCCTCTCCCTTTCTCTCTTCTCTCTCTTTCTCTCTCACTTCACCTCCGGTAAAATTGAAAATGGGAGAATTCGCGGTAAAGAAAGAAAGGAAAAAAGGGAGAGCGAGAGGAGACAGATAAGGAGGTCTGCGAGTCGTCAAGACTCTTCTTACGGGGCTGTTTCAACTAGAGATGGATGGACGGCTAAAGTGTCGAAGTCGTAGAAGAGTGTAGGAGGATTCTCGCGAGTTCCTCTTTTTTTTTTACCTATACTTTGAAGGATTGATGTTGAGCTGGGAATTATCGGATACGCTGTCGAACTGGCTGCACGATGGTGAAATTTTCTCTTTTCTCTAACTTTTATAACGTTGATAAGCTCGCGATACTATAGTGATGATTTTACACTATTAAATTTACTTACAATGATGGATTTATTCCAAGAAGAAGGTGCAGTACATTACGGTACTGCTAAATCACGATTAACTTTCACTTTGTCAAACATTTTCAATGTTGAGCATTCGAGGCGTTTATAGAATTAATTGATGGGTATAAGACGCGTAAAGAGAGTATACCATGACAACGGTTGATAGCAATAATCGATACGATAATAACATACAATTCTTCTAGTCAAATGGAAAGAAGGACGAAATAAATCTGGTCCCCAGCTAAAGAGTAAAAAGAAAGAAAGGAAGAAAGTAAAGCATGCAAAACCCGACTCATTAACACTCAGTCCCACGAAAAGTCGCGTTCACATAGGTCCATATATAGGTGTATATATACATACATACATACAAACCACAAGCTGCCTTTTCATCGCTTGGTCGGCGCGCTATCATTAGTTTAATTCGTTCCTTGTCCCTCTCTCTAACGTCTCACCCTCTCTCGTTTGCGGTCAAGTCTTTGGAACGAGCTCCACATACATATACACACATGTACCATCAGGGGTGACTTTTCTACCCTGTACTCTCTCGGGTGGAACGAGTCACAATATTTATCGCGCGAATAATTAAAAAAAAAATAAAAAAAAAAGGAGAAGTAAAATAAGAAGAAGAAGAAGAAGAAGAAGAAGAGTCGTAGTGGCTTTTACGATCGAGGCTTGGTGCGATAATCGTGCATTGTCGTGAGCGACTCGTGAATTTGCCACGCACGCACGCGAGAGTATAAATCTCGTGAAAAAGAGGGAGAAAAAAGAGAGAAAGAGTGATACGTATATCTACTGGATTTCAGATGGCTATCGCTTTACCAAAGGATCGTATGGTTGAATGTAATTAATGAATTTTTAATGAGAGCTGGCCACTCGCTGGGAGATATTGTCGTTGATACCGCCCGAGCGCTATCGAGGACTTCTTTTATATGAAATCTGAGCGGGTTTTTACTGTACGTATAGGTGGCTAGTAGGCGCGATGCCCAAGACGATTAATGCGACGATGGGCTGGAACGGTTTAATGGACACAGAAAGAACGAGGGAAAGAGAGACAGAGAGAGAGAGGCACTAGTTCGCTTTTGTAACTGAGCTACTTCGTGTATATGATTCGTCGCTTCTTTTTTTATTTTTATTCTTCTACTTCTTCTCTGCAGAGTGTGTATGAATATTTTATTGGGTGTTTATATTTTGAATGAGGAGTCGGAAGGGTAATTACGAAAGCATCGCGTATATATAATAATCGCACGGGGTTTTTTTTTTACTTCGCAAATTTATTTCAAAGGGAAATATTAACTAGATATTGCGAATATTATCGTTGGTCACGTTCGACAATTAGGATTTACATTGATTGCGTAAAAGGGCATTGCACACTACGGACGAATTTTCAATAAAAATCACAATGACGTATACCAACGTGAAAAATACCTTGTTTATTTTTGCAGCACGGTGTTTACACGTAGTGGATTCGAACCTATAAGTAAAAGAGAAAACGTATTTTTACTAAATTGTATGATATTCCTTGAATAGCCGAAATGGTAATTTGATATATATTTAGTATACCGTGAGATTTTTTTACCCCCCAAGTATATTTAATACTACTCACTCGAGTACATGTATACATATATGTTTAACTAGAATCTCGTTCATATCTTCCATTTCTTTAGTTTAAATCTAAGCAGGTTTGCAAATATTCTACTTTGAAGTTTGCTAATTTCAGTACTTGAACATTTTCTCGAGGGTTGTTCAAAACCGAACCCTGCAAGATATATATTCTCCGGTGTTTAACGGTTGTGTGCAAACTAGCGCTGATTATATCGATTTAAAAAGTAACCTACTACGTTTCGTATCGAGGAACGTGCGGTTGTTACATCGATAGTCAAAGCAAGCATGTAAATTTAAAATGCGACCTTAATAATCATTGTTACTTTCGCACAGTCGTCTCCTTTTTTTTGCAAATTACTACTGAATACCCAAAATTGCAATCAACCAATAAAACATACAAATTTCTAACCTGCTTCAATAAAGTAATTATAAAGTGTATCACATTATCGAACAAAACTCATAATCGAATAGAATAATCAAACGTACACTCCTCACGGGTACGAATAGAGTCCATATATATAATAAAATTAAACTGCATTAGCTCGAAATAAAAGTCGTCATATTTACTCGAAAAAAGGGAGGCTTATTGACTCGCCCGTAAATATTACACGAAGTGCCATTATGCGATCGTTTGGATATATATTAACAGACAAACACGCAGGGGTAAAAACCGCGACGTGCATTGTGTCTCATTGTGTACCTGCAGACACGCACACACCTAGACTCGGTACATTCAAATCTGCACAATAACGTACGTTAAGTAATATGGAGTCGATCTCCACCGCGATGTTTTCCCGTTATATTCCACTTTTTTTTATTCTTCTCTGTCTAATCGCGTGAAATATAGATTGTTAAGTCGGATTTTTGTTTCATTCCCGGGAAATTCGGATTACCGGTGTTGTTGAGATAGTTTGTGTGGCGCGTACGGAAAATGGGATTTTCAAATTGTGCGCCGTTTTTTTTTGTTTTCGCTTACAGAGGTTTATTTGTAGTTGTAGATTCGTATTGATCAACTTGCATTTGTTATAGTTTAATAGAACTTTTTTTGTATACTGTTTAGAACAGCAGAGAGTATGCGCATGTATATACATTTCAAAGATTTTTTTTTTATATTGTTTACGATATTTTTTGTATTCTATTATTATACGTTTATTTTGGATTTTTTAATTATTAACTAAATATACATTCAAATTTAATACGCATATCATTTAAAAATTCATATTATTAATTCCTATAGTAGAAATTTCACTATTGCCCAGTTTTAATTGCTTTGAAATTTAAAATTTATTATATAGATTATAACTGTAGAGAGTATCTAGTGATTTTAAAAATCTCTTCAATATCTACCAGGAGTATATTATGCCGTATTTAAAAAATGAAAATAAAAATATTTTAGTTCACTAAATACTTTCACTTATGAAAATATTACGTAAAAAAAATAAATTCAAATTGTGTTCGACCGTCTATAATCGAAGTAACGTAGAAAGCATGCACTTTGCTCGAGGTTTCACGCGAAGTAATTATCGTCGACTGAACGATAAAGAACACCTGAAGGAAGCAAGAGCGGCACTCGCGCGTCGTTTTTCTCGGTAAGACGCGTGTCCACGCATCGTCACACCTGCTTACGCAAAGCCGAGAAGGTTCTCTGAGTATCGGTACTCTTTTTTTTTTATTATTATTTTCTTCTCCCTCACTTCCTGCCTTGTAGCAACGCGATCCGGGAATCGTGCGAGACGACGAGTGTGACGGACTGCAACACTTATACAGCTTAAGGGAATGTACCGCGCGCGCGCGCATGTATACCATGAATGATTCGATAGGTTCCTCGTTCCCTTCGGTTTCTTTTATCTTTTCTTACGGAGTTATGTATTTTTTTTTAAGTTAGGTAGACGCTTTTTTATGGATGTTAAGTGTTAAAACTGAAATTGTTTATACGGGTTATATCATGACCGGAGTCTCCTACAGTAATCTTAATCAGCTTAATTGATCTTTAAATTCGTTAGAATGAAATATCACGCAAAGCTACCACAAAAGCTATACATTTTTTGATAGAAAATGTCACAGTTATTTTTCGCTGGGATTTAATATTTGAATTGATTAAACTGAGAAAAAACTTTTAGGAAGTATTACTATATTATTGTGTAATCGAAAAACAGATATTTAATAAATTATAAAAATTACTCTGTTCCGCTTATTTTACCGTGACGGCACTTGTGCATCCAATAAATCGAACGAAAAAGTTACAATTACAAATTACTAGCACGAGATACGAGAAAGTACCTTAGAGTCGTACCCTAATTTATTCAATTCGTGATGGAAAAGGAGAAAATTCATCGCGTAAACAAAAAGGCTTATTGGAAAGGAAGGGGGTGCAAAGAAAATCGCGAGTTGCTTAGAACATCGGTTTTTGTTTTTATTTTACAAAACTAGAAGAGAGAGTGACGGGAGGAAGGCAAGGCTCAACAAAAGTGTATTTAAATAGTCGTCAAAATAAAGAAATATAAAAAAAAATTATAAAATCCAATTCAATGAGCTATATAAAAAACATAGTAATATTTATGATTTGTCAAGCTTGTCTCACGATTACTCAATAATATTGTCATTTTTACTAAATGGAAAAAACAGAATAACGAAAACCGCCATAAACGTAGGTAGAAGAACGATATTTTTCATGACTAGAATATCGGTACCAAGGTGATTTGAGTAATTCAACTATTTTGAAATTCTATCGCTAATTTAAATAACAACAGTGGCTAGAGTAATTCATAAATTATTATACTTACAAGGAGGAGTTCCACCTTCCGGAAAACAGATTTCGTTGCAACTTTGAGAGCTGTTTTCTGGTACCCAAATATGAAACAGTTCATACAAAATTCAATCTCATAGGCTGTTTGACAAAAGTTATACATAGTTAACGAAAAATTGTGAAAAAATATGACATAGTTAAAAAAAGAAGCTCAAATATCTTAATTTGGACAAAAGTTATGGAAAAAATAAGAATTAGAAAAAATTTTAACGAAAATTTAGTATTAAAATTTGATAGACTTTTTAGGTAAATATTTCGTCTAATTCTTATTTTTTCCATAACTTTTGTTCAAATTGAGATATTTGAGCTTCTTTTTTTTAAACTGTGTCTACTTGATCTCAACTATTTAATGGATTTAAGTTTGAATATCCACGTCTATTTCTTTCCGAGTTATTGACGATTAAGCTGAAACATATTTTTTTACAATTTTTCGTTAACTACGTATAACTTTTGTCAAACGACTTATGAGATTGAATTTCGTATGAATTCTTTCATATTTGGATACCAGATAACAGCTCTCAAAGTTGCAACAAACTCCGTTTCCCGGAAGGTGGAACCCCTCCTTGTTAGCTGAAGAAGTTTCAACATATACTTAAAATGTTTATCTTTATTATTTAACAATGTATTAAAATATTCGCAAAATATAACTAACGTATATTCAACAATTTATTATATATTTATAACTTCATCTCATGATACAAAATGGTACGTCCTTACACCGTTTCTGCCCACGATTGCACATTACTTATAGTATATAATCACTGCTTATATTTGTTTATTTTAATACATATACTTACTTTAACTATCTACATATAGCAAAAAGTTATCGTTGCATTGGATATTTTATTTTTATCCGCGTAGAACCTTTTTCTTTGTGTATAGAATGAAATTATGACTCGGTATACCAATTCACTCACTTTTGCTTTTAAAAGAGTAATACGTACGAAGAAGTTTGGAAATTAATTATTATTTATCATAAAACAATATAATCTATTTAGAGTTACTATGTAATTAAAAATTTATTGAAAATCATGTCATAAAGATTAGATTTTTTTTCAATGTAAGACATCACTCTATTAATTTAATGATTTTTATTTAAGGGGGTGGCATACCCGGTGGGTTACCGACCGAGCAAAAAAAGACAATTACTGCATTTATTTAAAAAAATATGTAATTTAATGCAAAACCCAAATACAGAAGCACTAGGTAATAAAATAATAAGTAATTCTACGAAGTTCCAGGTCAATACGATAAAGACACCCTAAAAAATTTCTGCACCGAAAAATCAGAGATAATCGTAATTTTCGGTGCAGAAATTTTTTAGGGTGTCTTTATCGTATTGACCTGGAACTTTGTAGAATTACTTATTATTTTATTACCTAGTGCTTCTGTATTTGGGTTTTGCATTATATTACATATTTTTTTTAAATAAATGCAATAATTGTCTTTTTTCGCTCGGTCGATAACCCACCAGGTATGCCACCTCCTTAAGCATTTCAAGGCCCTTTAGAGCCTTATATCTGCTGTATTAATTTAATGATATATACATTAACAAAATAGAAAAACGTTATATATTTGACTAATCAAGTGAATTTATAAAATTATTTATCGTTAATATTATTTGAAAAGTAGTGTAATTTAAGATTGTAATTAAATAATATTCATTAAAAACTTACTTGCGTAAAATGCAGGTTTTGGTCTAAAATTATAAATATTTACGAAAATTAATTAAGTAATAAAGAAATATAATATTTTTATACTTTATGGTACTCTTCTATTAAATTGATAAGTAGTTAATTCAGCAAAACTTTTTAATAAATTTATAACTTTAGGGGATGTCGGATTGCAGAGCAGATTCAGAACAAAATATTTATAACTTTATTGTTCTAACCAAACTTTAAAAAAATATTCTTATTGAGAGAATGTTTAACTCTGTGAAACATTTTTATGAAAATTATCTATAGTCTCATTTATTTGGATATAATTAGTACATTTTCAAATAATTGCTTCGTTTAAGGGGAAGTCGAACTCAGAAAATCGTAATTTTTAATATATTTATATATACAAAAGAATAAATTTTTGAGAAATACACAAATTTTTTCAGATTTTTAAATTTGTAATTTAATTCTTATTTTTGCGTTGAAATTCATGCCTTTTTAAATCAATAATTACCAATTGAAAATTGTTTATTCAATTATTATTAACAAACTTATTTTTTCTTAAAAAATAAAAACGTCATGCCCTCGCTTTTGTTTTAAACTATTCATATGAATTTGTTCAGATTTTTAATTCAATATTTCCAAGATAATTCTTATGTTAAAAGGTGTAGATTCCTGTAACTTGGGTCCGACATTCCGTTAATTACCACTATTTTTACATAAACTATCAATCAAAATGATTTAATCTAATATTAAGTAACAGTTTTATTTATTTCCATTGCGCATATTTCGATATATTGATAGTGTGTTCAAATTAGTTTTAAATATAATAAAGAATTTATACGACTAATATTTTTATTCTTTCGAAATATAATACAATCGTTAGCAATGTATAAAACAAATTACGTTTTATAAGCCAGAATATTATGAGATTTTTGGCCTACGCAGTGGCGCCTCTCAGCGGCACCACTCGGTAGCTAGAAATTTCTTGCTCGCAAGAAGAAGAAAAAGAAAGAATAAGTAAGGCAAGGAACAGCAGCAGCAGCAGCAGCGGGGGGCGCTATTTCGCAACGCTACTGCTACCGGACACGCGACCTCGCTGAACGAGCTTACTCCCACGCACACCTGGACCCAGCCTCCATTATTTTCTTTCTCGCGCGAGATCTTGGTTCTGTTATTTTTTTTTCCTACTCTCTGCAAAAGCGAGGAATTTAAGGTGGCTAGCTAAAATCTTTTCAACGAGGCACTGAATGGAATTAGTAAAATTTTTATGCGTTAGATGAAAATAAAACAAAAAATGCGGTGCCTAATTTCAAGGTTAATTATCGAATTACAAGGAGTTTAATAATTTTCCATTACGCTGAGGTTTTAGTTTACTAAATTTTTTCTTTGATATATTTACACAGTATTTGAATCCGTGTATTATTAAATAAAAAAATGGATTGGTTCTTATAGACCAAACACTCTGCAAAATCACTTAATAAGTGTGAATGTATATTAGTTATTCAGCTATTACAGCTTTTATTTGTGTAATGATATATATACGTTACGCGTACCACTTCGTGAACGAAATCAAAAGCTTTAACCGTATAAGGTAACAAAAGATTATAAAAAAACCGACACACGTGCAGTAAAAATCCTGAACACATATTGACCATTTTTAACAATCGTAATATTCATTGTCCAGTCTCGCTATTTTTCCATCTAGTAACCTTCAGACCGTACATATATATATACGTAGTTTTTTCCAAGGAGTCGAATATCGCGCGAGTCGACCAGGTGTGCAAGCTCTTTCTCTCTCGACGATCGAGTGTCACCCGATCGGAGAACCCTGGTGTATTTCCCCACCTCCGAAAGACAAAAGGGGCGCGACATACCGAAGTACCGAGGGGGCGCAGCCACTCCTGGACCGTGTATAAGTTTTTTTATTTTCTCTTTCGCGTGTGATTTTTTTTTTGTCGGACGTTGCTCTGGAATTTCGAGTGTTGTTTTTCAACGCGTCGACCAATTGAAACTTTTTTTTTTAAGTTTGCATTTTTGGACTCTGCGGGATTTCATTACTATTATATGCGGGATTCGGTGATGTAATGTGATAGACGTTGGTTGTTCGTTTACGAGGTTTGTATAATTGTAAAGGTTATAAATCCGATACAACTGTTGCACATATTTTTTAAATGTTGGTCAAATGATTGTGACGATACAAGACACCGAGCTTTCTCAGACGGTACTCAAGGAATCATTTATACGACTATAACGAACAAATTGAATTTGCAAACCTTTTAAAAATTACTGTATCGGAAGGGGCTAAACGTAACGTGTATATATATGTGTATATTTTACACGGCAACGCAACAATAAAAAGAAAACTGTAAACACGATCCACTTTAAACAGCCGGAAATCTTAAATTTCTCTTCCTGCGAATATATACATATTGGAATTGTAAAAAAAAGGTATCAACATGCAACCCTCGACGAAATCGTATATAGATTCCCCATCGAAAGGCAAATCGGATCGACCTGTTGAAGAGCTAAAAAAAGGTCTGTACACGCCTAAATTTACCAGCGTCACAAAACGTGTGTACACGTCGAGGTAACAGCGTACCAAGGTTTTCCGGTGCGTCGAACCTTCAATATGTACGTACGACTTCGTACGAATATACATATGTGCGTGTGTGTGTGTCTGGATATGCATTATGTCTCCCTTTCGAAGATCCTCCTCCGTTTCCGTTTCCGAGGCCACTGCACGCGATCTATACACACGTACGAGCTTTCACTTATCTCATCGATTTCTTCCAAGATTCGAACCGGAAAAATATAAATTCGATATACCTCTTGTAATCCACAACTTCCTGTTAATTATATGTTACCGCTCTACTTCGTGTGCATCGTTATAAATTCGTATAGCTGTAAACATTTCTCAACTTGACGATCGACGCGTTAAAGTCCACTTTGTTTTTCACAACTAGTCGATATCGTCTATTAATTGTCATAAACAATTCAAAAACCGTACATGGGTGTAGGTATATATATATATAGAGAGAGAGAGAGAGACACATCGCACGGTAAATTACACGTTCATTCAGAGTAAAAAGAGGCAAACGAGGGCAAACGAGTGAAAGAAAGAGAGGAAATGGAATTCGCCTCCTTTTGCCTCGGTTGGCTTTGTTTCCTATGACGAAAAGGGGTGAATTTAATTGTACCGTAGGCGCAAGCCACGAGGTTATAAGAATTTAGATTCAAAGGCAAGTACGCGAAAAATCGTAGCCGGAAGTACACCCGAGTGAAGGTCAAGACGCAAAGATTTTTTATTCATCCTTGATTCATTTCGACATTTCTTCTCTTCATTTGATTTAGATTGTTTCCGTTTACTCGCAATACACCGACATTTACTCTATAGGTGATTGGTTTGTTTGTTTTATTTTTATTAGTGATAATTACAATACGCAATTTAAATTTAGGAATTTCTATAGGATAGATTTCTATAGGTTAATTACAGTACTGTCACAACAAATTAGATAACCAATGGAATAATATAAAAAATTAACTGCAATCCCTCATAAAATACTGAACAAATATTTATTCTGTATCCAATCTAACAAAAAAAGCGGTTTCAAAATACGCGTATATATCCGAGAATGAAAAGTTATTCGCCCGAAAAATTTAACGCTTCATTTAGGATGCAAAAAATAAAGAGATACGCCCGAAGGAAGCGATAATTAGTCGAGCCCTGAATAAGATAGCGCGATATCTCTCTATGTACATGTACGTGCGTGTGTGTGTGTGGATGGGTGGATGTATAGATATACATGGTGGTGTCCGAGGGCTCGCGCCTGAAATCAGAGAGCTCCTTCTCTCTTTCCAGTCGAGTCGAGTCTCTACCCCGCAGTCGCCTGGGGCTGTGCCTCGACGCTCCTCGTCGGCCCTAATTGGGAGACCGGCAACTAACTCTCTTAATTACCGCCTCCGCTTCCGCGCCCTTATCCCTCCCATATCTCCTGATTCTTCCTTCTCACTTTATCTTTCTTTCCTTTATTTCTTCATTTTCCTTACTTCTTCGCGCATGCGCTAATTTCAGTGCATCCCACATTCTTCCTCTCGTCCTTCCTCCGCAACCTGACAGTTTTAAACTCTTCACGAGGTATAATAATTTTTTTTTTAAGTTATTTCGAATTTTTAATTGCACGAGGAAGCTTCGTTTACTGTAGTTTTCTTCCATTCCACAAGAATAATCAGTTTATTGTGATATAAAGATAATAATAATAAATGCAAAAAAAAGCCAGATAAACGAATGCACCTTAAAATCGTTAACTCTTGCAAATTAAAATATACCGTTTTTCATCACTTTTTCCTCGATATACATATAGAGGGGACGAGTCGAAAGGGTCGCGAGAGCTAAAAGCTGGGCGAAAAGTTCCGTCGACTTAATTACACGGAATAATCGTGGATCGACTTTATATATATACCTCGTCCGCGTTCTTTTCTCCCGTCTTTATCTTTACTCTCTTCTTTTTCTCTTGCAGCCTGAGTGACTCCTGACGTGTGTGCTGATCAACGCCGTTTTTGCGCGTGGACCGCATACCGATGACGACGTGCGCGGCTTCGCGAAATTGCCTCCTTTATCTAATACTACTTTTTCGTCGATTCGTATACACGAGAGGATTATAACGATTGAATTTACTTTTTTTTTTTCTTTGTCTCTCTTGCATTTCACATTTTGTGCTCGATAATTGGATAAATTGTGTCGCGTTATACACGTTTATTATTTTTTAAACTGCACTTTCGGTCGAATTATACGTTTAATCGAATCAATTGATTTTTGTAAAAATTCTCCCAACCGCAGGATACATACTGTAATGGATATAGCGTATATTCATCGTACACGTTGATTCACAAAGAAGGCGCAAGAAGAAAATATTTCACGTACAACAGACGTGGAAACGGGAATTCGATATACAACCGCAAGAAATCTTACCCTCGCGTAATAAATTTAAGGGTCGCGCGTTTAATA
This sequence comes from Theocolax elegans, assembly GCA_026168455.1. Classification (NCBI taxonomy): domain Eukaryota; kingdom Metazoa; phylum Arthropoda; class Insecta; order Hymenoptera; family Cerocephalidae; genus Theocolax; species Theocolax elegans. The sequence goes on along the minus strand of CM047427.1, from coordinate 76,066,305 downwards.
AAAGAAACATATTGATACTCGTGTTTGCTCGCGTATAGACAATGTAAAAGCCGATCCTTACAAAGCCCACAGAATAATAGAACAATAAAAAAAGAATATGCGAACGATAACCGGCAACGAGTGCAGTTAAGCTCTCGATTCCATGAATCGGTCCTCGAAAGAAATAAAAATAAAAGCATATACCTGTATTTTTCAAGTGTGTAATACACCAATATTATAATGTTAAAAAGGGAAAAATCTTTTTTTTTTTTACGAACGAGTGCGTAAAAAGGGAGCAACTAAAAAATTATTGAGAATGTATATATATAACTTGAAGATTTTTTGGGGAAATATGGTATAACGAAAAAAAAATAAAGGTGTGGAATTCTTCTTTTATTCTTGCTAAGCGATTCAATTCAGCTCGATATAAAACGTATAATGCTTATAGTTGTAGTGGCGTATATTACAACCTCTTGAATGTGTACATGGATATACGATTGATATAGCTATTGATATTGTCTTCACTATATCGAAATTAAACGGTACTCCTTCTAAATTATTCGACATCACGTGTATGCATGTGTTACATTTACTAATTGTATACCTACAGAGTATCTTATTTGATTCATATTTAATTATTATTACTTTGGCGTTGAATTAAATAAATATAAAACGTGTTCGTAAAAAATATTTTTATTCATTTTCATTAACCCGTACCCTATCAATCATTGCAATATATAGGTTAAATTAAAAAAATCAATATAGAACGTTGATCCGAGAATGAAGAAATAATGGAATAAAGACGATATAATAATTGTTAGCCATTTAGATTTAGTTTCCGTAGGAAAATGTTATTTCAATACAATCAAGAGATCGAGTAAGTGGTTAAGGTATGATTTTCCTATCATGGCTTTATTCACGTGTACAATAAGAGACTCCATTGACCACAATACTATAGGCCCTTTAAAGGCAGACTGTATATAAAAGGGATCCTTTTTCGTGAAAAGAAATTGTGATTTTCGCTCTCTCTCTCTCTCTCTCTCTTACTCTTTTCTCCTTTCTTGGGTGTATCGGGTCGTGCAAAGTACTCTCGTAAAAATAAATTTCGAATTGATCTCGATGTTAATTGAGTGAAAGTCGAGTCTTCCCTTTATACTGGCTTTTGTAACATGATTTTTTATTTTTTCTAACGAGCGCATTGCTCCTTTCGAGAAGTTATTTAAGTGGCTACCGTTTCATCGCGAATCGCGTTACAGATTTTTCTTTTTGTTGCTGTAATATCTTTCTCAAAGAAATATTTTTTTTTTCGAGATCCTCGAATCAATTCTTACAACTGTTGTATATGTGTGAATATATATATATATATATATATATATATATATATATATATATATGTGTGTGTGGTTTATTGTATTATATGTAGTACATTATTTAAAGTTATGTTTCTTAAAACTGTATGCTGAATGTACGATTGAAGTATCCAAGTACTCTATATGCTTGGATAGTTTTATATATTTTTTGTATAAATTTCGAGGAATGAGAATAATGCGTTCATTGTTTAATTATCGGTGATCAATTATTTGAACGAAACGGTAGGTTAAAGTATGTAACCTCTCAGAAAAAAAAAATCTCTTTGTTCGAGTAATGTCGATGATATAATACTAACTATTAAACTATTATGTCTTTAATACGAGATAAACTAATTCAAGATACGAAAATTAATGGTTGTTATTTAAAAAAAAAACCTAAGGCAAACGAAAATGTATAGCAATCTTATTTAATTATAGGTGTACAATAATCAATATCTCGCTCGTATAACCTACGTTCTGTATACCTCAATTAATTAACTAACGCGTATACAATGAGTATTATAAATCTGGTTGATATATACATATATCGGCGAAACCTACCGCATAAAATGTTTATAACCAAATTTCATTCGGTTTCCAATACTGCATTCGTATATACATCTTTGCCACACGCATTTTTAAGTTTGATCGATAAGACAAACACGTCCTCCCTACCACCCACCGACTCACGCATAAACGCGCACTATATAGCAATCTCTGGCGTTTGGTCGATAAGAGAAGGAGACACGGCGTCTCGCTGCTTCCTCCGAGACGCGCGAGGTTCTCTCTCTCTCTCTCTCTCTCTCTCTCGCACTCTCACTCTGTGTGCTGGAACCCTCCAGGCAGGGTCCGACAATAGGCTGTGGCAGTAGCTCTCATTTGATTAATAACCCGCCCACAATGAGCGCCGAGCTCGGCAGTGGCTCTCACTTGATTAACGAGGAGAGGCACGGGGGGTATCCGCATAATGGCCGCTGCCCTCTCTGATGCTTGCTTCGTGACCGCCGCTATATATATATATATATATATATACCTATAATCATATAGTTGCGTAGATATATACATGCATACTCCACACACACACACACACACACACACATATATACATATATATATACACATGTATAAATGTATGTGCGTGAGCAGTTTAGTTTAGTCGGAAAATAATCTGGTACCGATTGGGTTTAATCGATCAAAGAAAAGGTGTACATTTCCGTGTAATCGTATTGGAAATCTTTTGCATGCTGTTCGGTGTGTAGTATATTTTCGAATTATTATTATCTAATGTTATTTGATAAATATTATTGTGTAAATATATGCTCTTAATATTATTAGCCTCTTAAAAATTAGGAGTAAAATTTATCTTACGAAACGTTATACCTTGTTAAATAATAGATATATAATTATGCGTGTTTATAGAAATTTCTATAGTATCAATATAATATATAATAATATCACATATTTGTATCTTTCGCGAAAAAATATCAATTTCGTCTTGAATTACAAGCAATTGTTAGAAAGAAATTTACAAACAATAAATTTAGGATTTTTATTTATTTATCTAAATTTATTCAATCATTAAAAATTAAAAGTTTAATAAAAATAGGATTTTTCTAAAAATATATTAATTTATACATCGTATCGTAATTTATTAAATAACGTGGATTTGTCAAGCAATATCAAATAGCTCGAGCACTTCAAGTACATATTATTCACTGTACACACAAACAGGAAATTTTGATTTTCGAATAGTAATTGGAAAATGTAGATAAAGAGGACGATATAGGTATATATGTATTTTATAAATATATATATATATATATAAATATTATACACATAGATACGTACATAGATAGATAGATAGATAGATACATATACGTTGATTACTATACGGTAGAACAATGTTGTTAATTAGCATGATGACTCAGACGATCATCATAATGCCAACGGTTCTCCCTGGCAGATAGCTTATTATACCGCAATCAAGTTAACAAGCTCATCGATTCGTTCGTGTAATAACCTGTTACATTAAAATCATTTTAATATATTCAAATGATTTCAAATGCCAAAATTAATATTCACTATATATGAATTCTATTCGGATTAGTCAATTCGTTCCACGTTACTCGTACGTATATCGTAAAATATAATAATATGATATATAATTACGTGTACTGCGTAATTATGATTAAAAAGTTGGTTTACGTTACCAATAAACTATTGTTACAATTCTAACTTCACGTGCGTTAATATTTTATTGATTTTATAACGTTGAAATGAGTTGTATACATATACATTTTAAATAAATCGCTTTTGTTTATATATCATATAGCGAATAGAATAGAATATTTTTGATATTTAATAAAATTAATACAATAATTTCGTATGTATGTAAAAACACCTATCGCTCGCTAATCGCTCAGGGAAATATACAATTACACCTGAAAGGGTTGTACCTCCCAGCAAATCCAGAGAAGTGCTTAATACGCGCGCATTAATCCGTGCACAAAGATCGCATCCAAATGCCAGTTACACTCCACATCGCTTCGGGAGTAAAGGCGTTGGACTATGAAAAAAAAAAAAAAGAGCGAGAGACGAGAGCGCGGGCAACAAAGACGAGCCGCGCGCGTATACAATAATGAAAGAGAGAGTGAAAAAAAAAACTACAACAAAGTATCGGAATGCAAGTGCCAGGGCATGCAGGTATGTACATGTGTGTACGTAGCCTACGTATGTATATGTATATCTATAGAAAGAGAAGGAGAGTCAGGTGCAAAATGCGCGAATTCCCGTTCAATTCACAGAGGGCTCGACCCCCTTCCTCCCCACCTCCCATCCTCCCTCCCTCATTGTTCGGTGTCTAGCTTTGGTTCTCTCTATATACGTATATAGCTATCTCGAGAGAAGGCTCGAATGTCCGTTTTCGCGGGAGCTTCGGGAATTACGGGAGGGACGGCCCCCTTTACTTGATTCAAGATGGCTACTATATTGCCAAAGAGAGAGAGAGAGACAGAGACAGAGGCATTTTGCTCTAAGCATTGTTTTTTTTTTTATTTTCTGCGTGATTGAATAATTGCTCGATCATCATTAATTTATCTAAATGTTTATAGTGTGCGATTTACTGTTTTGAAATTAAGTGATGAATGATGATTTATTATGTAAGAGGATGGTGTATACAAAAAAATATACAGTAAATCTATTCTTATCTATATAAATTATGGTTAAACTTATAAATTAATGTATCTATCGAGTGTTGCATAAAACACTGGTTGTAATGATTGGCTGCGTAATTCAGGCGTATGCGCGTTAATCAATAATAAATGAGCTATTTTAAAAAATAAATTGATTACATTTTGTAATTATTTAGAGGTCAGTGTAGTAATTAAATAATTTGCAATGATCGATTAAGATGCGTGGGTATAAAATTTGTTATTTCACGTAGACTGCGATTACAGTAATTCCTCAAAATTTTATTATTATTTAAACGATTCGTTAATGTATTCGTTATGTCTTAAAACATTAATTAAATTAATTTAATGCAAATAGCAATTCTAAAACTGTACTAATGTAAAAAAGGGCAATATAATGTACATGAAAAAGGAGTAATAAAAACATATTTCGAGATGTTTGAACAAGCTAGTTAATCAAAACTCCCAATTAATTCCCTCGAAACTTATCACCAAGTACACTCCCCAAAAATTTCGTCCCTCCTCCACTCACTCGAAAGACTCTATCTAAAAACTATATCAGCACTTGGGGCCATGTACCTTAGCTCCCGGGTACATCCTATATCGTGGGAACTTTTTTTTCGCCAACTGGAGCATGTATATGTATAACACGTATGTATATATGTATATATGTATATACGCACACACACGCACACAGCTTCTCTCCTTCTCTCTCTTGTTCCCTCGAAACCCGAGCAGGTAGCAAGCCGAGTCTCACGTGCGTGTGTATATATATATATAGATGTTGCGCGGCTCGCGCCTCCGTTTTTGTACACCGAGGGTTGTGAGAAAAATCGGTCGCTGCGGTTCGTATATATAGCCGTCCTTTCCCGGGATCCGACCCGCGGAGTAAAAAAAAAACCCTGCCAAGAGTGAGAGAGAGAGAGAGATTTTTCGATTTTTACGCGCGCGAACGCGGTCCTCGTAAGTCATTGAAAAACGATAAATTACTAAAGGGGCCCTCTGTGCACCGATCCCCCTTTTATCCGCCGCGATTTTTATTTCTTTTCCTCGATTTTTTTTACCTTTCGAGTGAGAAAAATGCAGAGTTTATGGGGTTTCGATATATACGACGCGATACGAGAAAAATTTGCTAGTCTCGAGAGTTCACATGAATTCGATATACCGGGATGAAATTGGTTTGGTTTTCTAGGGAAATGGAGACAGGTGAATTTTCGAGACTTTTTTCTCTTTTTTTTTCTTTTTTTTTACGTTCTCGGTGTACGCGTTGCTGTAAAGATTTTTAGGGTTGTCGTTCAAGTTTCTTCTTTGTTATCGATGGTATAAATGTTTATAAAGAGTGTCATATAGATATATGATAAAGCGATGATGATTAATTTACTCGGATTGATCGATGTCGTCGATACTATTTAATTTTAAATTAATTATCCACAAATAGGTACGATACTCGATTAATCACGCCTCTTTAAACACATCGAACGAGTTATCCGATCACCAGTTGTAAATTTTCTTACTCTGCGCGAATAATAAAGATTAGCAACAAAGTTTTTGCTGCAAAAAAAAGTATAATTAACGTAGATTCACCATCATTTATGGATTCTAATAATTAAGCTCCCTCGAGACAGTGTGTCCCTTATTTATGTATTATCCAGTCGATATAATATACGTAAACCTTTGGGATTCTTCCAGCGCGAAAGTAGCGAGATATCCGCGTGAGTTTCTCATTGTATTAAATTATATGCGATTTATCGCTACGGATGCAGTGCTCGCTCGTCTAATGAGATTAGCGCGCGTTTCTTTTCTAAAGCTTCGCGCTTGCGAACAATTGCTCCGCGTTTTCATTTGTAGGGATGTAAACAAAAAGTAAAAGTGTTTATATATATACGATGATGATTCCCTTGTGACGTTTGTAACAATTGAGAGCTTTGTATATTTAGCTTTCGATTATTTTTTGCTCTACATTTCAAATTTATTGGAGTGAAAATTAATAAGGGAATCGATTGACGAGCGTTTTAACATTTGAATGAAGAGACGTACGAATGTTTGTGAACGATTAATTATATTATACTGCATATATTGTAATTTCGTATAAAATGATGTTTCATATAAAACATCACTTTTTTGGAACGAAAGTATAGAGTCTAGAAGTGTTTAAGATTTACCGATTTACCGGGCAATCGCATTAAGAAAAAAAAATTTGAATATTTACGTGGAAGAACGAACGTTGCTTAAATTTCCGATATTTCAACCGCAACTGCGGCAACCGCGCAACAAGTTCCTTCTTCTCGGTTGCCTCTGAAAGCGTTTTCGACTAAGTAATTTCGGCTTACTTCGCCAGCTCTGTTTCGTTATAGGTCCATCATTTTCTCATGCTATTTCCGCAAATTGTAGGGTACATTGTGCATTTGGCTGTTGATTTTTCGTATCCTGCATTGATATATATATATCTTTTGTTTAACTTATAAAGATATATTAACTCAATTTTGTTAATATACATTTAATGTCTGTTATTTCTAATCGATTTGTCACTGTATTTGTGTACACAGGTTGCGATACGAGTATGATATAAATGATTATTTATACCCACGTAGAAATTTTAAAGAAATAGGTAGTAAAAAAGGCTATAAGCAATCGTCGAAATATTCGAATTAATTTTTCAGTTTCTCATGAGCAGCAAATTTGAAAAGTCCTATAGATTCAGCTTTTATTTTAAAGTATTTGTTACATTTAAAACTGACTTGTATGGTACTCGTATAGTAATATCATAAGCTAGGATAAGAGTGATTTTATTATATTTTGCTTGAATATTTTTTTTATAACATTTTGAAACATCTGAAAGAAAAATACAGTTAAAAAACTATTTGGATTCGTCTACGATGATTAGCTTGGAAATGAAAGAAAAAGCACTTAGTCAAAACGAAGCTTTCTTTGCATAATCTGTGTGTTACTTATTTATTAAATAAAATACACTTTCCGCTAGAGTAAATAAAAATATTATTAAAAACTTAAACTTGAATTTTCGTGAAAATATATATATATATAGAAAAGAAGTAAAGAAAAGAAAATTCAACAAGACTCTCAACCATTTTTATCGTATATCAAAAAGTTTCGTACGAGGAATCATAACGACAGGCCTTTCAATTTTCCATTCGCCCAATCGCATTGAAATATTCACGTATATCCCCGGGAAAAGTTTAATATCCGAACTTGGCCACGTTGTTTGATTAACGAATCAAGAGCGAGAGGGAGAGAGAGAAAGTGCGGTAACAAACAACCCGCTACGAAAGTTTCGGAACGCGCGCGCGCGCGCGACGAAGTTAAATCCCGCAGGTATATAACGATGTTCGAGTGATCCTATTTCTTCTTCCGCTGCGAATTGGATAACTTAGTCGCAAAACTGGGATTAACCGCACCGCGTACACGTGGAGACCGACCTATACGTAAATATGAACACTTGCACAAACACTCGCAACTTTACTTCTGTTCCTACTGGAGACTAAGTTTAGAAGCTCGAGTACTACCAGTAAAATCGCACTACGCAAATATACTCTCTTTCTCGTTCCTTCTCTCTCTCTCTTTCTCTCTCTTTCTCCCTCTCCCACTTTGACAATATGATTATTTTAATATTAATTTAAGTTCTCTTAACTATTATAACTTTAAAATTAGGTTGGATGTGTACGTCTGATATTGCTGCGTATTTTATTGTTTTCACTTTTTTTTTTGGTCACTGATTGTTTAATATAATCAACGTTTTACTATTTCGACCAACTTTCAATTAATACAGCTAACTGTTTTTCAGTTTAATTAATTACATACGTATACATTGATCAATCCAATACAAGTTTGATTGCAAAATAGAAAGAGGATATTACACTTCTCGATTTTTATTCGTTTTCGTACTGGGTATATGTATATAGCTATAACATTTTAACACCCAATCCCAGTTGGATGATTTTTTTAATCAACGAAATCTCGAGCGAACAATGACCCGACGCGTACGCGCCTCGTCCCGTAGCCGTGAAAAATCGATGTATCAAAAAAGAGAGGGAGAGAGAGAGAGAGAAAAAAAGAAACTAAATAATAAAGGTAGTTAAATAAACCAATATATGTAGTGAACCCGCAGCAGTGATGAGGCATTAATATTCGCCACGCACCGTCAGATTTTATATATATATATACATATACTATATACATATATAGTGGACAATAAATACATATAGAGGCGCACACGTAGGGTGTACTATATACAGTTTGAAGGACACAATATCGCTTGATTTTGACAAATGTAACGATCTGTTTTTACGGGTCTCGCGGACGTGCGCCCCGTGTAATCGCAGGCAAACGGGACGTTGATTAACCGTTGTCTACTTTTCCACGTATACGCATCGGGGAGGCTTATATAATCGATATTAATCGAGGAAAACTAAGGGTCCGTCATGTCGATACTTTGGTCAGTTTCCTCATTTCTTTCCTAGAAATTGATGTCTATTGCCCCGATCAGTAAGTTACGGAACTCCGCATTACATTATATATATATTTTTTCTCGCGTCGAATTGGATTTCCGACGTTATTTACAGAATACCGTAAGTATTACGAGTGAATTATTGTAGTTATTAGCAAATGATAAATGCTTATTACCATTACGATTGAAATTGTCAACATTCTAAGATGTATCCAAATGTATACGTGTAACGATCGAAAAGGGAGGATGCAATGGAAAGAAGTCTATTGCATTGTAAAGAAACAAAATCTCACGAATCGAAACCTTGGAAGGCTGATTAAAAAAAGAAGGTATGGATCTACGTTGATAAAACAATATCCAGAGAACCTACTAAACCGGCCCTTTATACAAAAGCACTTTGCGGAGCCGATATATATATATATATATATTCTTTCTTTAACTCGATGTGTGTGTGTGTGTGTACATGTATATCGTAAACTCTCCACATACGGGGTATGTATACAAGCACCAGTCGTGAAACACACTCGAGAGGCGGTGCGCGCTGCAAAGCAAACGTTTGCAGTTGCTAATCAAGCTCGCATAATGCCACGCCGATACGTACACTAGCAAACAACCCGGGGGGGCTTTTCTCTCTCGCTCTCTCAGCTCGCCATATGCTTCGACCCAACGTGGATCGCTTCTCTCTGTAGAGTATGCTCACAGTTCGGTAAATTTTGGAAAATATTTATCCTTCAATGAAATTTGTCCAGAGTTGTGGATAAAACGACCGTTTCTTAATTATTTGTAATTACGATATCTAAACCTAATGTCGATTGTCTTAATAACAAAAGTTTTTTTGTTACGCTCTAAATTGTTGAATAACGGTTAACTAGTAAAATAGAGTGATCAACAGTGTTTGTCAATGTTACAAATTTGTGCGTATTTTTAATATTACAATTTATATGGTGCAATGCGAATTGAATCAATAATCGAAAAATATAAATCTCTAATTTATTATAAATTACACGACATACGCCTGGATATTGGCCTCTAAATACTTATGAGTTTCATACTGCGCACGTTTACAAGTACACACGTCTATACGTCGATATTTTGTAGAAGAGAGGAACTCGAGTCCAAGGGTCACTAGTCCATCGTGTATGTACATATATACATGGAAAACGTTATAGACGCGTGTACACAATTACCTCCCTCTCTTTCTCTTGTAGAGTGCGGCCAATATTTTCCTAAGATTATGTTTGCCTGCAGTCCGATGTAGTGGCACAGATTGGATTTGAAGTTTATAAGGCGGAAATCTTCAACCCCTCCGTTTTCGTTCACCTCCCCCTTGGGAGATATTTTCGTGCACGCGAAAATGCTATTAAGCTCCGCGTGTATACCTATACTGTATTTTTTACGCATTACCAACACTAAGGGATTGGTAATATTTTTTTTTCCTTCGATTTCAAGTGGACGTTACATGCTTTTTGATGATCATTTGTAAAAAGTTCAGTTTGATCTAGTACTTTTGACTTGAATAATGATTTTTGGCTATATAAGAATTTAAATTGTCGTTTAGAATTTCATTTGTACAACTTGTGAAACGATCTTCGGCTAATTAAATTCGATGATTATTATACAACGTACATATACATATTCGTACCGTCGAGAATAGGATATATTTAGCAATAGATCCCAATTATATATAGAAATACGAAGGATTTCGTAACTTTGTTTATTGAACATTGTATGTAAAGAATGTGCATGAAATCTATACTCGATACGTAAACTAGCCGACGCAAAAAATTTGAAAACTATGTAATTTGATCATTTTAAAAAATATAGTATTATCAAATGTAACCGGGGAGCACGTATTTTGCGTTGATGGATGAAACTGATTTTTAAACCAACTTCGCGTGGGTTCATCATCAATTACGAACTCGAGAAACTGCGAGATCTGACACTCGACGTAAAATAGGCGAGTCCTATTTTGTTCCGCGTTTATCCTTTGATGCATTCCTTCCGACATTAGAGCGAGAAAATATTTTTCTCGTAGAACGCGAAGATGCGAGTTCAAATTGTTGACGAGTGTTAATATTAGTAAATTTTGTTATATTTAATTTATAGCACACTTTGTTAATAAAATATAATTATCCCGATCTAAAATTATTTTGGAAAATCAATAATACGCATTTAATCTGACCGAATGTAACGTTAATTATTAATTATTATCAAAGAAATCTTTATTTCCCATCAATCGGTCCCTTGAGATGTAAAATTAAATTATATAGGAAATGTACCACGTCAACAGTTCCATAAGCAACCGAAAAAATCTTGGTTCGAACAAAAGAAATTCCCATTTATCCAACGCTTACTTAAGGAAACCTCAGAACCTTCATAACTCAAAAAAAAAAAGGAACACGCTCGCTCAAACGCCTCCCACACCTATATACGATTATGAACCAGTACGGAATCTCTTGTAAAAGAGAGAGAGAGAGAGAGAGAGAGAGAGAGAGAGAGAGAGAGAGAGAGAGACGAACCAAGTCGTTGGAATTTCGGCGAGTTGTCTTTCTCCCACGGATCGTCGAGCGAGTACAGCATGAAGATGTCAGTTTTAGATGGTCGTAGAAAGTACTAATCGAGATGTAATTACTCGGGATGAATATACGAGAGGTGAGAGAAATACAGAGAAGGATTAAAAAGCGAGAAATAAATGAAACACGCTTGTCGGGTGTATCGTAGAGTGCGTACGTGTGTGCGCGTCACGTGGGAAGACGTACGACAAATGTGCTACCTTGACTTTCTCAGAGTTTGCTTCTTGTATATTCACCTTTGATATATTCACATATTATACGTTAAAGTGATTAAGATTACCGTTGGCTATCCGTACGACAGATTGATGAACATCACTTGAGATACGAGTGATGCCGAGTGGTCGTGCTAACTTTTTAATGCTCGATCCGTTATATTTGAGTAATTATACTTTAATTGAAAAAAAAACCATGTAATAATAAATGTAATAAACGTTATAAGATAAACAAATGTACCTATATATATATGGAAAAATTAGAGTTAATGCATAGGCAAAAATGTTGAGAGACGAATTCGTCGGAATAAGATGGGAGCTGTAGGATTAAATCGAATGGTAAGAAAAAGAAATAATCGGAGCTGGAGGGCTGCTCCTTGCGGGCGGGTAACCCCTAAGGTCTCGTAATTACTGGTCGCATGTATCAGACACGCAATCAAGAATGAATTATCACAGAGCCACGCCTCTCGCGCTACCGATCGCGCGGCCTAGGGACCACCACAACAATACGCTCGCATCACGAGCAGCAGCCCAACTGTCGATGATGTGTGTTAATAGTCTACCCAGCATCTCTCTCTCTCTCTCTTCCTCTTCCCCCCCCCCTTTGACTTGCCACTCTTTCGCGACCTATCTGACGCCATTTAAATTTACGAAAATTGTCGTACTCCCTTCAATTATTAATAAATAGATATATTTAAAAATAAATTATTTATACCAAAAGCGAAAACGTTACAACTCAATTCCTTATATACCCCCCAAAAAAGTAATTGAATTTCAATATTCTGTATTCCTCGTGCAAAGTAAGTAAGCTCGTAAAATTCTTCGCGCAACGGTAAATTTTTTTCTCTCTCTTCGACGTCGATTTTATTTTTTATCACCCTCGTAAAAAAGAACCTACGGCATCTTAAAAGTGACGCCCGCTCTCTCTCTCTCTCTCTCCGTCTCTCTCGATACGTGACGCTGCGAATGGGATTCCGTATTAATTCGAGCATATCCGCTACGACAAAATCACGAGCATCCGGCTTCGAAATCCTTCGCTCCATTTTATTGCACGACCTCTTAAAACAATAATCCGTGAAAAATCACACTCTAACGTAGAGGGAGAGAGATAGAGAGAGAGAGAGAGAGAGGAGGAGATATAAAGCCGACGATTTTGGGCTCGTAACAACCTAGGCCAATAAAGAGGATTCCGTCTGATGTATACACATACAGAGACACACACTTGGACTTATGTATACCGAATAGAATGCGAAGTGTCGTTGATGGGTGTTTATGGGCTCGTTCGCGAAGGAAAGAGAGAGAGAGAGAGATAGAGAGGGAGAAATGGATATAGAGTTTGTAGACGCCATTACCAGGGTTGTAGCGACTCTGTCTTACAGGAGAAGGGAAGAGTATTATAAGAGCGGGGGAGTCGAATCCCCGAATCGCGTAGCCGGATGCCTTGGGATATATATGACTGGGAACAATGGCGGTGAGCGTTAAATAAGAGTAATTTACGTGGATTACGTTGGCTTCCTCCTAAGAGGAAGAGGTTTATTCTTTTAACTTCGTAACCAACTGTTATTGTTTTATGACATATACTTTCGTATATTCAATTATTGACCAAATTTTTAATTCCGGTTTTTGTATAAAAAAGCAACGTGATGCGTTGACTAATTAATATCGTTAATCAAATTTTTACTTGGACGTACAATAAGTTTTATTTAATTCAAGTAATTAAACAGCTTAACATTCTCTCAATTTCCTTGAGTTACTTTCGTGATAGTGCACGCGTAGAGAGAGGAGAGATACGGTGAACGGGAACGCTCGCGTAGGAAAGAGGATCCGATCACGCGTGTAACGCGCGGATTATTAATCGCGTAATAATTTGACGCGGAGGAGGCGCCGTGTTATATGTATATATAGGGCCAAGGGATCGAGGATATATAGGAGGATCCTCTCCTCTCCTCTCCTCTCCTCTCGTTTCTCTTTCGGTCGACGAGCCGAGTTATTGGCTTCGCAGATTTGCGCTAATGTGTCTTCCGATAGTTCATAACGCCGTAGAGCCGTGAACTCGTAAACCACCGTCCCGGTTTTAACCGTGCAGTGCTTCGACGACATTGACTTTACACCAGCTTGATGGATTCAATGAGACGACTATACTGCCTCTATATGTATATATATATATATATTATACCTGTATACACATCTGATTAAGTGCTTTCGAACTATCGAGAAGAAAAATAATTAGACTTTACTTTTCTACGACGTTTAAACCTCGAACGCCATTTAGAATAAAATGCCGTATGTTTAAACGATCGGTGTATTTACAAAAAAAATTCATCACTGCGAGCGAAAATTCCTAAGAGTATAAAAAAGGATTTTTTTTTACACGTATCAGTGGTGCGTACAGAGATACTCGTGATACTAGTAAAAAAGAAAGAGCGCATATGTCGCCAGAATACTCATACCACTCGTGTACATTTTTTTTTCATATACACATTTTGGTGGTCATAGTCGTGTGTGTGTGTGTGTTGCCTGGAAGGTTGCCGGACACAACTCGACCCATAAAAGCTTCGAAATAACTCTTGGGGATATCGGGAGTGACCCCTCGAAAGCTGGGACAATATCAGTCCGGTAATAAATTCGCAATTTCCTTATTACGGGTAATACCCCGGTTGTAGGAAAGCGCCGCAACGTCTACCGGAGGTGGAGTAAAAACAGAGATAGATACCGAGGGCAGATAGGAGAGAATCGTATAAATATCCCGAGTTCCGGTGATCCCGTGGACTTCCGGTCAACTTGGCAATGACTTATCCAAAACGCGAAAGCAAATATTCGTTCCACCCCCTTTTTCTCGACGCGCGATATCTACCAATGGAATTTGTCCTGGTGCTTTCCGGTGGGCAACGATCATCCGTACGTGTGTATATGGGTGTATATATATACATATACTGCATGGACTCGCTGATAAATTTACTGGCGACTTGGCACGTTTCTTTCTATACCCCGTACGCTTTCTTACGCGAGTCCAACTTGGCCGGATACCCAACTTGGCTAGAGAGGCCAGTAGTAGTATTACGATTTATTACTCTTATAGACTTAGTTTGCGAGACTATCGCGGCTCTCTCTCTCTCCCTATCTATGCGTACACCAGTCTTTTCAATGCAACTTTCGATATTGTTTGTTGTTACCGGAGGCATTACTTTAACTTGTCGATTACGAGTTTCGCGTCTCTCTTCCCTCATTTTGACTACCAAACAATTTATACTTTCGGTTTAATATATTTATCATCCGTATAATAAATAAGTAATAATATTCACGATGCGAACGAGAAAAACGGTAAAATTAAATCCAGATTCATTTTGGGTAATTTGTAACGAAATCAAGGAAACGTACGTATATATACGAGTTAACGATACGTGTGTACTTGCTATAACAAGTTGGAATTAACAAGACAAATAATATCACCAACATAGTGGTATATAAAAATGAAATTCCTCTGGAAAACAATGATTAATGGAGAGGTGGTCTCTGTCTATTTATCCGAAAATTTGCGGCTTATAAGGCGCGGTAAAAGGGGGATCGTTCGAATAAACACACATACGTATAAGAGAGAAATAAATATACGTGCTTATAGGGAAAGAACTTTTTGAATGGGCGCGTGTCGCCCGCGTGTGCCGTTTATTGCTCCTCGGTTGCATTGCCTATTGAGATCGTTTCAGTTACTTTCATTAACGACCTTTTCGGTTAATACTCGCCCGGCTTTTCATATATGCCCGCGCACACTCATGAATATACACACACATACACATCACAATTTCGCGCAATATTTGAAATCTATATACGTATTTACCGCTATTATGGACAACCAATTTTATCGAATACTCGGTCTATGTATATGTATGTATATTCACGCATGTAGGAGCTTGCCGTTTCTAATTAACTTGTTACCGCAACTCTATTTACCTGATTAATTATTATTATTTGCTGAACGTTGATTAACATACTTATACTAAGCATTTTCGTATATATATATTTTCTTTTTGTCACATTTGCAAACGCTCCAACACACGTATTATTTTGTCAATAATATTAATATCTATACATAAAATTTCGTTCGGTATACGAATTACCTTATTTTCATTCAATAATACGTTTTTTTTAATTATCAACGTGATTAATAGCGACAGCTGCAGTACGGTACAAATAGTCTGGAAGTATATTTACTTTTAATCAACTAATTATGAATAAATTTTGTTAAAAATTCTTCATCGTTGTTCGAAATACGCAAATAACCCAAAATTAAGTACACGCGTGAATGTCACTTTATATATATACACGCATGTGTGAATATGTATACACATATCCAGTTGTTTAAAAGTCATTACCCGAGCTCAACAGGTCGGAATTATTAAAAAATTCTCAAGTACCGCACTTTGGCATTTATGCGCGCGCGAACGCCTTGCACAAGCAGCGACACAATGCATGCGTGAAAATTTCCCTCTCCCTCTCTCATTTCCCTCTCTCTCTCTCTCTCTCTCTCTCTCTCTCACTCTTTCACACTCTTTCACTCTATCCCGTATACGGAGAGTCGAGCAAAATTACAATCGCGTTGAAAATTAAAAAAAATGAAAGAGAGGAAATAAAGAAAAAAGTACGAGAGAGGAAAAAAGAAGGAGGCTCTCGAATAGAAGTGGCTGTGCATCTCGCATCGCAAAATCGCGAATATAAAGGAATTATATTGAACGGCAGCTTGAGTGTCACTCGCAATATGCGCTCGTCTCGATGTGTAAATGTGTGTGCATGCGTGTGAGGCTCGGCGCCGTTTCTTTCTTATCGCGCGTAAGTCTATTGCGTGTGTGTATCTATAAATAGAAAATTAATGAAAATCATTTTTGTGTTAGGAAGTTTTATTTTTTAACCGTTTTTAAACGTTTGATGTACTTCCGTATTTTTTTTGACAAAAACAATAAGTAATAAGGGTTAAGGAGATATGTGACTTAAAAAATTGGAATCCTTATTTATTTTTTAATTAACAATAGTTTGACATTTTTCAAAAGATCTCTCTGTAACGCTTTTCTATTTGCTTTGAATAGTATGTACAATTTTTTTTTAAATTTTGGATGACTAAAAGATCGAGATTTTTATGCAGCTGCAACGATCAATTTTTCACCTAATCATTACCGGCGAAAAGTGGTTATTATTTTTAAATAATTTAAAATTATTTATTTAAAAAAAATCTCTCTGTCAGCTTCTTCTATACTAATCAAGTGTCACGCATGCATTTTTCTAGATTTTTAGTTCGATAATTGCAGAAAGTTTTTGGGTTTTTAAAAATAGTTCCCTGTAATGTTGTTATATCACATCTCCTTAATTGATTTTTTAACTGAAGTTTTTCCGTTAAATTATTTAAATGCAGTTAATTATATTTCACTGATTTTTCTCATATTCTCTTAAAACGTTGCAAATTAATAGACAATTTTTTGCACAGCACCTAATATATGCAAGTTCGCACAGGTATAGGTATATATAAGTATACTGAACCACGTGCGCAAAAATGAAGGTATATATATATCTATCTCCGCAATAATGCGATGCAGGAGGTACGAGCGCGATGATCCGGGAGCAATATAAGCACGTGAATCCCGTGGCGATATATATACGTGGCCCTCAATTCTTTGACACGCAGGGATGTCGCGCGATATTGCTTGTCTTATTGGAGCGTGACAGCCCACTTTTTTTTTCATCCTCGCTAGGTGGTATAGATATATACAATAGACGCCTGCTGAGCCTTCGAAATTCCCGAGATGTGCGCGATTCTGGATCATTTCATTTTTAGGCAGACGATATTAACTTATAAATTAAACTTTATTCGGAACTATATTGAATTAGGTGAGAAAATCTGCTGTATTCTATATATAATATGGAAATGAAGTAAATATAATAATTAATAATCAAACAAATTAACCTAAAGTATTGTATACCTATATATTTGCTAGTGGAAACACGTCTCTGCATAGAGAAAAATACAAAAGTATATATAGGTTTCCTTTTGTTTAGCGTGTATTATTATTTTTTTTGTGGCAGTTTCGGCAAAAATACAGGCGGGTTGTTCGAAAAATTAAACTTAAGCCAGCCAAGGCAAGTATAACTTCCGAGTCGATTCGCAGCAAACCGAGCGTAATCACTCGTATGGGAAAGTTGGCGGGTGGTCATCGAGAAAAACCAGAGAGAGAGAGAGAGAGAGAGAGAGAGAGAGAGAGATAAAAATTGAGAGTAAAGGGGAAAAATCTGGTATGTGTGGGTGTTGAGGGAGAGTTTTTTTTAAAACTTTTTCGAAACTTTGGTATACGATGCGGCAAAGAAACCGACGAGAGGAGACCGAGTATAACCGAAGTTGAGAGACGTGGTCACGGGTAGTCGTTGTAAAACCGTACGATTGGACGCGCTCGTTTTTACACGAACCTATAATCACCCGAGTGCTTTCGACAAACTTTGCAATATCTCGAGTATAGATTATTTTTTTATGCTCAACTCGATGCACTGTTAAAATGTAGTATTGGTAGTATTTTTATCTATTTTTATCTTCTGATTAACAGAATTAAGTTGCATAAAATCGAAAGACGTACAAGAAATCAAAAACTACTAGCAGGTGATTCTTTACTTTTCTGCGTAACAGATTAAATTTTGACAAGACTATAGTGTGTTTAACAATAGTTTTTTCTGCATTAAATTGCACTTTCATATTGCAAATCATGGTTTAATATAGTTTTTACGCTAACATTTATACAACTATATATATTTTCGATTAAACTTTTTCAAAGATGTAGTTGACGTTTTAAAGATATATTTTTAGACTCGAGTAGCTTGTAACTTCAATACAATCTTTTTATAAAATTGCGGTTGCTTGCAGACTCGTTAAAATCTACCAATCTGTAAAAATGATACTACAACACTTTGTATATTCCAATGAGAGACGTGAATTCTTTGTTATATTAAAATCCATCATTTCTCATTCGTATTTTTATTACGTTTGTATAAACGGCTTTACAAAAAAAGGATATTTATTTTAAAAGATGCGCATAATACACTCCCACGAAAAATCCTAAACCTTTTTTTTGCCCTCCGGCAGATTTTCATTTAACAACGGTCTGGCCTACTTCCCCGTAAAAAATCTTAATTTTCCGCAAAATTTACAAAATTCAAAAAAAAAATGCCCGCGATTCACGAGAGTGAAGATTCCAAAGAGGAAAAAAAAGGAAAGAAGTTATAAAGTAAGTATAAGCACAACCTAAAAAGTAACTTTCGAAAGAAATAAAAGTGTGCGTGTATATATAGCGAAACGAGACCGAGAGGGTAAGCGCGAGCGAGCGAGTGGCTTATGTTTAATGGAGGTTCTCTCGCGGCGTCTTCGCGGCGTTCGTAGCCTAGTGGACACGTCATTTATCTTTCACCCTTCCCCCACGTACATCTATCTATCTATATATACATGATGTTCTTCCTCGCGGTTGCCCGACGCCATCTTGGACACTCCCACTCCTCTGTAACCCCTCTCGTTTCTCCCATATTTTTCATTTTTCCTTCGCTGCCTCTTCGCCTTTCACTTTTTGCTTATCTGCCGCCGCGTTGCGATCTCTTATTTATCTTTTTTTCGGTCATTATTCATTTTTTTTAACGTTCCTCGTTCCTTCCTTTTTTCTTTGTTTTGTTTTTCCCTTTTTTCGCTCGTACTGCCTTGTTTTTCACCTTCGAGCTTTTTCGTCCGACCGAGATTTTGTTAAATGGGATTAACGGATGGGTTAGAGCTTGTTACTAGGTTTATTAATACACGTTTCGACTCTGTACTTATAATGAGTGGTATGCAAATTATGAAGAAATTTACAAAATCTCAAGACATATATAATTATTCATATTTGAGGAGTCGGAAACGAAACGAACCGTTTTTATACCGCAGCATCACCATGTACCAAGTTTAATAATGTGCCGAGCGGTATGGGGCAATCTATTCGAACTATTTCATTTTACTGCTTTGTTTTCCTATATTTCTCAGGTTTTTCGCGAGTGCGAGCGAACGATTGGTGGAATATAACCTTCTTTCCCTTAGTCGAACCAATGTACGTTTCCATCCCCCTTTCTCGTTTCATCACACGTTCGCGAGTACGTGCCGTGCAAGGTGAGAGCGGCCCGCATGGTCTCTTATCTCTTATCGCTCCTTCGTCTCTCGCGTCGACTGCGTGCCGGGAATAGTTGCCAATTACTGTAAATTCGAGCCAATATTATATACTCGGTTACTTCGTGCGAATATAATCCTTATTTTGCTGAAATAAACAACGTTATACGATAAATTATAAATCAAGCTAAAAATGTCACTCTTCTCTCTTATCGAGCGTAATATTATCCATTACGAAATATATACGTTCTTTTTTTTGTATTATTGTATTTTGCAGAATTTATATACGAAATTGAGTTTGTAACTACTACAGTTTTAACACCGTTGAAAAATTGTACTACTTTTAGGACGTTACTACTTAGCTTGCGTAAAATCACTGGATGGATCTGAAATCTGAACCAATCGTACCAAACATTGGCCCAGTTTTTAGTTTAGTCAAGTGAGTTTCCGTTACTACTCCAATTAATTTCATAATAAATAAAATAATCCTCTGTTACTATTAACATAAAAAATGAAACGCAAGAAATTGTGTAGCTGTAACACGAAAAAAACATCTGTATATATATAAATAAAAAATTATACGTGTGTACATCCACATACACACAGAGACATACACGTGCAACAATTTCGCAAGGGTATTCCAAGAATCGAGACGGTTTCTAAGGCGTCGCATATATTCCATAAGCAAGACGCGCGCGCGCGCTCGCTCGTTACACTCTCGGCCTCGCTGGAGACTACAAATTCTCGGCCGTGCGCTCGCGCGCGATATCCACCAGCATCTCTCTCTCTCTCTCTCTCTCTCTCTCTCTCGTACACGGGATCGCAGTTGCTTTTGGCACGACTAGCGCGCGCGCACACAAACGTTGGGATTCGGTAGTCCAGACACGTAGCCCTGGGCCTCGCGCGGAATATTAGCCGGTGTAGTGGGTTCGGAGCTTGCGCGAGCGACAGCCGTGCATACCGTATTAAGCCCCGGGGGACTTTTCTTCTCTCTCCTCACTCCCTCTCTCCTCTCTCTCTCTCGCGCGCGGCACGTCGCCGCTGGTCCGTGCGACATTTACTTAGCCTCCGCGTTCTGGTTCCGCCTCTCTCGCTCTCATACGCGACCTGCTGGTACTTCCCATGTTTGCACTGTTATGGTCATACTCTTATTTTCTCTCTTCTTTCCTTGACGCTTCGCGCCATTTTTGTCTGGTACCAGCTGTATATAAGAATATTCATTAGAGATTACTTCATGTGTACATATAGGATACGTTTAATACGTTTAAGTCGGATATTATTTAGTGTAAAGCAATATTATATAGTTGTGATTAATTGACTGGTTATAACTGCAGTTTCAATCGTGTAGATCGGTTAATCTGCATTATTACGACAATTACTCAAATGACATTTCCTATCGATAATTCCAGCGTCTTATCCCTACTTAGATCAAATTACCACCAGACGTATTCGCGATCCCCCATCGAATACACAATCGTCTACTCGTTTACCCAACAATATACACTAACTACATACAGATACGCACAGCTATACATATATAGATGCATATAGTCCATCTGGATATTGCTTACCTTTCTCAACGACATCTTGTAACACCGAATTTACATATACCTCCTCCTATAATCGACTTTGTAATCAATTACATACACAATTCTATTATATATACTTATATAAAAAATGTTTATATATATATATATATAATATATATATATATATATATATATATATTGTTAAAAATACACCGAATATTCGTCGATCCATACCATTCAAATTGCCAAAAAAGAAAATCGATGACCACATGACACAGTAAAATAAATAAATATGTTTAGTTCGTTATCGTCCGTGTAAATATAAGTTTTGTTGACACAATGAATAAGTAAACGTTCGTTTCGTTATTTTTATAATCGTTTTGGTAATTATTAATTAGCGTCGTACGATACGTATATACGCGTGAGCAGGTGTATCCGTTGCACACGTATATATACGCGTATGTGTATAGCTGGTCGCGTGTAACGCAAATACTCTTGCATTCATGAATCTCGGGTTTCGCCTGGAGGGTCTGCGTACGTGTGTCTATATAGCCCTGGAAAATGGGGAAAAAATTGCGATGGAGAGCAAGGGAAAAATGGATGGCAAGGAATTGACCGTTGCTTTTTAAATTGTTTATAAATTTCGAAGTAGTTGTACTTGGCACGTTCACCTTTTTTTTTATTACCAATTTTATTTACATAGATTGGCTGGGGTGGTTCGAACTTTAGTATTCGATGTTAGTTTATGCGAATTGGTTAACTATTTTTGAGGTGGTGATTGATTAGCATAATCTTCGATATAAAAGATGAGTAGATGCAAAGAAATCAGTAAAAAAAGATAAATTATTACATTAATTATTAAAAATATTAGGACAAAAGTGTTTCTGCTTAATATTTAACGACCTCATAGAAATAACAATATTCGTACGGTTAATTAAATTTACCTATAAATATAGTGATATTTGCAAAACATTTGATTAATTAAACAATAATAAACAACCCTTAAAATTAGATACACAATTACGATCAACAATAATGTAATAATTAACAAATTTATGAATTATCGAATTTATTCAATTAAATAGTAATTAATTTTCGTACACCTATTTATAAATAATAGATTAAAATGAACAATGAAAGGTAAAAAAAAGAATGTTTTATTAGTATATACAAAGTTTAATTGATAATAATTTGCGGGTATAAGGAAATGTGCTCGCGATTAAAACGACACCTGTGTTAGGGCACTCGAATAACGAGTGATCATTTAATTTTGCAGTTTTCTCCACAGCAATTCCATGGGCTCATCCTCGTAAAGTCGGCCCCTCGCGTTTACGGGACGCTCGATAAAGTCCATCTGGGGTACGGCGACGCCTCGCAAATTTTCCTGTTTAAAATCTTGCCGAGCGGTTTTATTGCGCGAAAAGTTTCTCGCTAATGTTCAACTCATGATTTTTCTATCATGAAGTATATAAGATTTATTTTGTTTATGGTGTAACAATTATATATACCACTTAATTATACGAGAAAGTATATTTATTCTAATAAACAAAAAATTAATAAAACAACACTCTTTCTTGTTTCAGCGTGTCAGAAGGCTACTACAAACGCAGCTCTACTCGTAGGTGAGTACTTTCTTTTAGTGAATTATTATTTACACCTACGGTAATAATACTGTTGAATAATTGCTCGAATTAAGAGCATAACAACGGGAATAACGGAGAAAACTCTCAGGGAAATGTGTATAGAATGTAAATGGCAATCGGATAAAGCAAAGTATACTCAAGGGACCATCGAAGCGTTGACGCGGAAAACTAAATTAACCTGTACACGCAATCGAAGGGAAAAGAAACGATCCGATAATGGCAATCGGAGTGAGAAAAAAATAACGGTAGCGCGCCAAGGAATTTTATAAATGTATATAAGTACCGTATTTGCCATCGAGCAATCAAACGTCAATCTCAGGCAAGTAATTTTCCGTGAATAATTTCCTTTGGAAATGTATATAAATTTTTATACATTTTATCGCGTTCTTTTACTTCTTTTCTTCTCACTTGATTTATTAGCATTTACTTCTAATATATCATTTTTTGTATAATATTTTATATTTTTTATTCCGAGGATAACATCAATTAAAAATTTTATAAATTATAGTATTTGAAATAATCATGTTAATACCCTTTTCAACTGGCGAAAGATAACTAAGAAACGTGAGAAGTAAAAGCAGACCGAGTTTGACAAACCGAAGGAAGCGTAAAGCGAAAAAAATTCTGACAAAGCCGTGAAAAACGAGACTTTAAGAAAGACTGAATCTTTTTCGTTCCTCTCTTCCCTTTTGGCGCGAGATGACAGGAGCACTTTGACCATGGAATATGTAAAGCAAAGTACCGTCGATTTGCAGTTGACTTCCTACCCAAAAAGAGAAACTCCGTTTTTCACGGGTATTGTATATTTGTTTTAAAATAGGGAGAAATATTCGCGAATATGTAAATTTCCCTTGTGACAGGATGCAAAGCTGTTATATTTACTCGTATGTATCAAATGACAACGTAGAACTTTTTAAAAATTTTTTAAAAATTGAGAATATAAATATTAAAGTAGTTCCCATATAAAAAATGGCTATTACATTGTTAATTGCCTCAACAATTACGGATAACACGAAGTAAACTTCACTATTATGAAACTTTGTAATTCAATACTTTACGAGTAACAATATCATTGGCGCACTAACTTTCGTAAAATCTTACAACTTCTTCGTTAAGGACCGATTCTTCAAAATTAATTCAATTGATCATAGTTCAATTGAAAACAAAAAGTAAAATAGAGAAACAAAACGTAAATATAAGAAAAAAAAATACTACTCTTGAGAAGTGCATTAATTCGAATTTAAGTAACTCGTAAATTAAGAAACAAACTAAAGAAAGTGAGGTCGTCGGAGTACGTAGCTCAAGAAACGATTATTTCTCTCTCTTTTGATAAAGAAAGAGTATAATATTTCTCTCTTTCTCCCTCTCTCTCTCTTTCACTCGGTATACGTGTATATACATATATATATACCTCTCGCGATTCAACCAAACTCTAATTAAAGTGCAGTGACAAGTTAAATTAAAACACGATAATGTTGCCAACTTTGGTCCTTTCTCTCTCTTGAAAATTTCGAGTGGATGTCTGACTGTATCGAGCTCGTTCTACTTCGGAAGGAAAAGCGTCTTGGCGACTTTTACGCGTATATACGCGTCAACAACTTTATTTTACCATCATTTTAGGTAGACACGAAAAGTTCAATTTTAAACTTACTACACTTTGTTTTACGAGTTTGTAAGTTTTTTTGGATATAAAGTTTGTTACATTGTAATAAATAATTGCTGAATATTTAAGTCTTAATAATAGATTTATTTTTTTATAAATTACTACTTACTACAATAATTGACTGGTAATGATACATTGTAATTACCTCAAAGAAATATGTGTTTTCCATATTTTTATGACAAATATAGTCAACAGCGCAAATACGAAACGAATGTCTGAAAGAAAATTATGATAATTTTATAGAGGATATTTACTGTTGTTATAATTAAGTAGATTTTGAAATATGCGTTAGTCGAATCTCCCGAAGCTCGTGATTGGCACAGCGTTGAGAGTATACCGACGGCAGTCACCTATAACTTTGCCTACGCTTTCCGAGTAAGTTCGAGCGCTCTCGCAGCAGCCAGTCTATAATCCTTTCAACCCAAGAGTGGGGTGGTGGAAAGCGTCGAGCGAAACTAGTTGTCGAAGTATCTCTCTCCCTCTCTCTCTCTCTCTCTCTCTACGTCTCTCTTTCTCTCTTGCGTTTTAGTAAAGAGGATGGAGAGACTGAATGAAAGCGACATGCCAATCCATTACGGGTCTCGGACTCGGTTCGTTCTCTTCTGTATATACGTGCGTGCTATATGTATATATGTGCAGACAGCAACTATAAAAAGAACGCTGTAAAATTACCAGGGCCAGTATACACATATACGCACGACAAGAAATACAGTAGAATTAAATTTTTTTTTTCTTACAAATGTTCGACTCATCAAGTTTCGAGTGATTAAATTCAAAACTTATCTGCGATTAATTAATTTACAAGGACGATGTTATTTTTACCTTTTAATTTGCTATAGTGGAAGTGGAATATTTTCCAACTTGGAAATCATTGGACTGTTTTTTCATTATTTTCCATTTATTTGTACTCATCTTACGTATGTCAAAGTTTTTTAATTTAATCGTAGTTAAAATTTACGACTGCGATGCTGGATGTCTCGTGCAAACCTAAATTACGTTCTAAATCGATTAAACACATCCATAGAATTGCGCTATTTACGATTGTGTATAATTATAAAATATGATAAAAACGAAACTATGTGAAGATACATTTTAAAACTGGTCGCATATAATGAACTATCGAGAACGATCAATGCCCTTCTTTCCGATCGCACCTCGAGTTATCCTTTGGGTTGTATAAGAAAAAGAAAGCTCAACGAAACGTGCGAGAGGCAAACGGCAGAAGCGCGAAGGAGAAGAGTATAGAGAGAGAGAGAGAAGTGGGGAAAACGTCTGTTTGTGAAGATCTCGGATACAGATTGAAGAGAAAGGACTGGAGGCGAGAAAGCGAAGCTCAAAATCTTCCGATGCGCCAACAGCCCCTACCGAGTGCTCCGCTCGCGCGTTGTTTGAGATAATGACATTGCGGGGCCCGAGCTTCGTAAGTCGGCTTTCAATGCCGTCTCCGCTTAATGAACGTCGAAACTAACGCCAACTCTCGATGAGAGAGGCAGAGAGAGAGAGAGAGGGGGAGGGGGTGAAAGGGAGGGAGAGAGGAGGCAATAGAACCGCCTACTGTTTCCGGATATTGACTGAGAATTTAATGTTTCTGCGAGACCACTCTGCACACTATGTATATATACACATATACGACTGACCAATCGATATACTGCGGGAATGGACGCGTAGTTAAAAATAATTACTCTTGCGCTTCGGTGTATGTATATACATACACTCTATTTTTCTTTCTCTATTACTCTCCTTTCCTTTTTTTCCCTTTATTTTCGCATTCTTTCTGCCAAGGGGGAAAGAGTTTAATGGAGTTTGGAGGGGAGAAATAACTTTCATCGAGTGTTTCTGAGATTCTAGGCTTTCTTTATTATTATCGGCATACTCTTTTTCTTCATTTCATTATTTCTAGTTTAATTTACTTTTGATATCGAAATTTATTTAATACGTTGATTTAACGATACTTTTAATTGTTTGCTCTATCATTAAATTACGTTGACTAGTGTATTTGTTGTTATTTCGTACTGTTCGTTGTGTTTCTAATAGTAATAGATGTATAAATAATCCGATCTGAAAGATATTCGTTTATTTAAAAAAAAAAAAAAAAGAAAAAATAAAATAGGAAGAGAACAGGTACAAAAGTGGACAATGAGCATTTCTGTATAAAGATCTCGATACGAGTAGCGCGTAGACGACAGTAGCATGCGCAACAAGGTCGATTCTTTCATGGGTATATATAGATATATATATACCGACCGGTAGAATCCATTGGCCCGTCAAAGCGACGCGGAGTCGTTAGTTGCCGCGAAAAGCGAGAGTCGTCGTGGAAAAGAGGCCGAAAGAAGACAGAAAGGGCATTTTCGATTCCGGTGACACAGTGACACAGGAGTTTCAACCTCCGCGGCCGACTACTGCGATAAATAGAACATTTTCCGTTCGAGGGGTAGTACGGTGGAGTGAGGAGAGAGGACGGAGTGACAATACTCCGGAAACCCGAGGGCAGCTTTAATTTCCCCCGCGCTGTTCCTGGCAATTACGAGCCGACCGATAGCCATCTCTCTATCTAGAGGTACAATAGCTACCCGAATACGTATACCCGACTCGATCGCTTCGAGTCTCTTGCTATACTTGACTAGTGTGGCTCTTCTTGTCAGCTCCCTATTGGAAAATTACCTTTTTCTATTCCTTTTCGTGTGATTCTTTATTTTTTTTTATTTAAACCTTACGAGTATCGATATACTCTTTGCATCTGCGAATGTAGGTTATCTTTCTCAATCAATACATATACCCTTTCTTTTTTTCTCCGTTACAGAGAGAGCTTTCGGTCGAATCTAGAATTCAATTAGGCAATGTTGATCTGCTAAATATAATTTATATTTAACAATTACAATAATATATAAATAAGAGTATATGCCATAATTCATTAGCCTTTTCCCCCAAACATACCAAAAAAATCATTTCACTGTCTATCCTACAAAAAAATTCACTTTATCAACCAGACTCGGTGGATCATAAATTACTAGTCCATCCCGAACCATCTCTACTCTCTCTCTCTCTTTCTCTCTCTTTCTCTTCGTGATAGAGCGACTACTCACCCTCTATAACGCTTCACCACTCATCTCCATCTATCTCAACTTTTCTCGAAAATATATAGTGCCTGTTCCATCCTACTTTGGACACGCAGCTTTACCGACCTTAATGATCATGAATTGATAATGACGCAGGTCGCGCGTTTAAACATCGAAACAGTCGCGCCCCTTTTTCCTCGTACAGATCGATCGCGAGTTCGTTCGCAAACGTTCCATCCTGGATTTTGATTTTGTCAGACACGTGTCGGAAATCTGACGAATCCCCATAGTTAATTTATGCTGGGAAAATTTCGTTGTCACCGGTATGATACGCAAATGAAGTAGCACAACCGGGTTGCGGATAGGCAAATTCGTCGCGTCTGGTTGATCCTATTGTCTCTTGTTTTCACTACGGGCATTAATTTTATATAAGCTTCATTTTTGTTCATACTGCTATTTTTTTTTGTCTTATTTAAACATTTTATACTATATTACGCTGTTGAAGTGAATTATGATATAATATATTTATATGCTGTTTTTGGTTCTTAAAATATATGAGTGTAATTTTATAGGATACGTGATTACTTTACATAATTTGACACTGATTAGAGAACGAAATAAAATAAATTTAATCGAAAAGCAGTATTTCATTTGTATTCTTATCTTCTAGTTCCTCTCATTTCTTGTTGCTAATAATTTTCCATTGTCAGAACGTACGTAGTCACGGTGGCGTATTTTCCTATAGACAGCAGCTTAAAGCGCGACAGAGAGAGATATGTGGAAAGAAATAAAATAGCCCATAGCTAGGATGGAAATGATAATGAAGGTAGAGCAGACGACAAGCTCGAATATACAAATATATAGGAAGTGAAAGCCGCATGTCACACGATGCTCCCGCGAGATGAAACACGAGGCACGTACGAGCGAGCAGTCGCCGGATGCGGATGAAGTGCATTAATCAACCGAGTATGATACGCGTCCTTAACCCTTCCTTCCCCTCTGAGCCACTGCGTCGTCCCTTCGCACATATGTATATATACCCATCGTGCAGAACGATATTCCGCCTAGTCAGCCCGCACTTTCCTTTTCCATCGATGCGAATTATGTGCCTGATATTATTGGCGTTGAAAAGCACCGAGACAGTATTAGAATGCACGAATATGGATATGATGATGATGATTCGCTTGGTCATCGTTACTATTCCCTTTCATTTCTTCATGTTGTTTTGGATTTCCTGGATCACGATCATCGAGTATTTTGTCATTTACCAACCTTATTATCTGTGCCTGAACTTCTGATAATTCATTTAGCATTAGTCGTTCACTTTTTAATCCGATGAGAAAATGATCTCCGTTACTGGGAAATTCTGAAAGAAATGGAGTTTATAATTTTATAAAGATAAAGTTAAACTCGATAATAATTTACAGGCTCTTAAGATCGGAAAGTATCATTGTGAGGTTGTAATTTGAATAACAACATCGAATCGGAGGTCCACCCGTAATTTCGTAAAGCACAATGACCAGAGAACCCACAATCCGGTAACTATCTCTCAGCTATCTATCCACCGTACCGAAACTCGGCACCTCGACCACGAAAATAAGCACGTATTCCGAGATTCCTCCTACCGATCGACCTCGACTTAAAACCCACCGAGGCACGCTCGCTCGGTCAACGTTTATATGAATCTAGCACTCCTCTCAACCCCTCTCCCTCCCTCTCTCTCTCACTCTCTCTCTCTCTATCTATCTTCCTAGAGCATACTGTACGCGCACGATCCTCTGTCTATATACATATATACTCGATCCCTGGCATTACGTTGATTGCCTGAATTATCCTACCGTGTGTGTATGGGTACCTGTGCGTGAACACCCGCACTGCGGATTCCTGGATTTAATGCCGAGTTCCTATATATATATATATATCGAAGAAGTATGTAACAACGAGATCGAGTGTATATAAATACTACTATTCGAATGGTAAAACGAGGATTGCCCGTCTTTCTATATAAATATTACTGTTAAAATGCTAGATGAATTTCTATAGAAACACAAGTTTTTCTCTTACCGTTTAAATATCATTGTATTGACTCGATCATACTATTCTCAATGTATGTGTAACGTTTTTATGCCATAAAATGCATTGTAACTATGTGAATATTAATAGTTGTATATATACGTACTATTGTAAATGAAAAATTGCACGGTACGATTCAAGGAAACCCACAATTTGAAATGAAACCGCACCCCGAATTTGTAACTACGATATCTCTTCTCCCTAGTTTGGTTTCACTGATTTTTTTCCTTTCCTCCCTAATTTTCCAACGTGGACTGCTATCTCAAGAGAAAAACAACTGTTTGCTACTGATAGCGAGGAGACTCTTTCGAAGGACTTGAGAGAAGAGAGGATTTAGGGTGTCCCTAAAGTTAATTCTTCTTTTCTATAGCTCGAACTTCAAGTACCTCCCTGTTGACGAGTTTAAATTTGTTTTCGGTTTACAATACGCTATGTAGTCTTTTGTTACAAGATAAATATAATTTACTTTTTATAATTATTGTTTCTTTAATTACTCAAATGTTATTGTGTTACAAAATTTAAGGAATCTTAAGGAAGAAACGTGGTAATTGAACATAAGGTATTACAGTCCAGTACAGCATCGCGATATAAAAACGCGATCTAGGCATGTACATTTTGGTGAAGAACTGAAAATTTTAGAAGTTTTTGTATCGTATTACTTGGTTTTATACAATTTTTAAACGTTCTATTATATGTATGTTATATACCTGTTACAAAAAGTTTATACATGTAAGTAAATAAAATGAAAATAAGAAAAAAATTGAAATACTTTTTGTTACATCTAAAATATTTAATCTAAAAAAGAGTTCGTAAGATATTATTTAAAAAATGTCGAGTAAGTTTATAGTAATATATAACGTAATATTAATCTTGAAAACTGTATATAATAAATAAATATTTACAATTTATTGCGATTTCTACACGGAGAATGAAATTAAACCGACACAAAAACTAATTTCGCCATTTTCTTCGTCAGATTTCGCGCGGGATTAATTAAATAAAATTTTAAAATAGCAGAAAGAAAATGGTAAAAAATAATTCGAGGGAGGAGGAGGAGGAGGATAAAAAAAACGATAAGAACAAGTAGACGACGAAGAAACGAGAGAAAGATAGAAAGAGAGAAATTGTAGAGAAGGACGATCGGTCCAGGGGTAAAGAGGGAGAGGGACGCTCTTTGAAAAGACTCAAAATTACTTTCTGGATAAGCTGGATTAGGCTCGGTGCTCTCGTGCCGCGGCCCAGATTAGACCGGTGACACTCTCCCTCTCTCTTTCTCTTTCTCTCTTACCATTTCTTTCTCCCTTGTTCTTGAGCTTGCGCGCGAAAGAGAGAGAGACAGCGATAGAAAGAGAGCGAGAGAGTGGGAGAGAGAAAAGAAGGATACCCCGGGGATTAATAGGAGGAACGGACTTGCTTTTCTCACCGTCTTTTTTTCCGTCTCGCGCGGATTCTTTTCGCCCCCGGGATTTTCACGAATTTCATTATGCCCGAAATTAAGCGAGCGCAGTACTTTTCTATGTTTGGGAGCTATGTGGTTTAAATGGTTTTTCTCCACCCGCACCCCCAACCGTGTTATACGTCCCACGGACTTCTCTAATTGAAATTTTAGATATACGCGCTTCCTATGTATATATATATATATATATTTATATAGTTTTGTATTTTCAGCATATGTAAATTTCATCGTGATTTTCAGTAATGAACTTGGGTGCAACGGTTTTCGGGCCCTCTTACATTACAGTTATTATATTAACTGACATTTCAATGGGACATTTTCGTAATATTAAATTGTAAACTTTGTGAATATATTACACCACGGACAAATATTTTTTTATAAAAAGTTTCTAAATATTTTGATTAAATATTGCAGTGTCAGTATGGTAAAAATTGTGAAACAAAACATGTGCTGAAAGTCTACTTTTCTCATGGGAAAAATTACTATTCGATATAAAATGTAAAAATATGGTAAAAATTATCGTGTTATGGGCAAAAATTATAAAAACAAGTGAATGTCATCAATATACCCAGAATATGTGAGTTATTTTTATTCAGCTTTTCTCTCCGTGCATAGATTATGTATATAGTAATGTTGATTCTAATGCTTCTGAAATAATGATACCAGCAGTTCAACTTGATGTATATAATTAAGGAAATGGTTGATCTATACGCCGATGACGAGACCGACATTAAAATAATTTGTTTTTTGTTCTGAAATTCTGTAAGAATTTAGGTAAATTGTATTTTACAGTATTAATCTATACAGTATTATATCTACAGTATTTTTCTAACCTTTCTTAACTGCATGCTGTAATATTATTCAATAATTCTAACTCAATGAAAGAAAACGTACATCAAATGCATATTATTTTCTTAAAAATTTACAAAACAGGGAAAACAGTAAATTATATTTCTTGCAAAGTCAAATTCTTATAGGATTAATGAAATAAAATTTTCAGTCTAGCTATTTTAATATTTGACTATATTCTTTCAAACCATATTTTTTCAAAATATACATTTAAATCGTAAAGTAAATCTATTCCGCAAATAAACAATAATTTAGTTGATGGTGTAAAAAATTAGGTTATACGATTAAGAATTTGGAATTGCTTAAGTTATTCCCAGTTTCCATTTCGGATAAGTCCAAATGTTAAAGCAAAAGAGACGGAGAAGAAAAAAGCGAGATTCTCGAGGTTCCATTCCATTATAACCTAAGCGTGGTAAAATCGCAAAGTGGTTCTCGTTCGTTTCTCTCTCTCTCTCTCTCTCTTGCTCACTCAAGAACTAGGCACTCTCAGCCAATGGTTCCAAGTTAATGGATTACTCTAAAAAAAAAGAAAGAGCGAGATAGAGGGAACGGAAAAAGGGATCGAGTACGGATTCGCATTCGATCCAGGAGCACGCGAGTTTAAAACGAAAAGAATGAGGGACAGGAATAGAAAATAAGAGAGAGGGAGAGTAAAAGGAAGCATACAGAGAGTCACATTAGTAGGCACAACGCGCCTGCTGAACTTTAAGAGGGTTGCTTTGTCGAGGTGCTCGCTATACCCTTTAAACCGACTCTCTCTTTTTTCTTCTCTTCACTTTCTTTCCTTCTCTTTCTCTCTATCTGGTCCTCCGTCACTTTTCGATATATTCAGTTAGAAGGATTCGCTTCCTCTTTCACCCTTACTTTCATTTACCCATCAACCTCCTGTTTTCATTAATTTATTTTCATTTCGTGTTTTGATCTGAATTTTAGGGTTGATAAATAACCAGTATTTTTAAGATATTTTTTTTCAAGATTTTTCAAAATAATAAATCGAATTGTAAGTAACATTATTTTATGATATTTTTTTATTGCTGATATAAATGGTGTGCAACTACAAAGTGATTTTTCAAAATTAAATAAAAATAATATAATTTATGCTTAAATAAATAAAATCATAAAACGTTGTAGACAAAGAAATTTTTTGAATAAACGTAAATATTCTTTTGAATTTTTAATAAGAACACGTCTAGTAAGATTGTATTGTAAAAAAGACTATGTATAATAATTCGTAGGAAATAAAAATATATCATATTGATTTGTTTATAAAGAAATCTCATACATAGTAATCTATATAAGTTAGCAAAAATTTAGTTAGTAAATTGTACATTTGATTAGCGTTTTCTGTACAGCGGTACTGTCGCGACGACTCGTGTACGAGAATGTAAAAAGACCGCGAGAAGGCAGATTGAGTCTGGAAGTCGTGAAGATCAGACGTGCAGTGCGCAGAAAAGGTTGCTTTAGCAACGATCAGTTTAAACAATACCTGTATTTCTTACAAGGAGAGTACATGATCTCCGGGAATCAGATCTTATTCTAGCTTTCGGATATCTTTCGTAATATGAAAATATGAAGAAAGCTGAGTTATTGCTGCCTAATGACTGACTATTACAAAAGTTAATAATAATTATAAATGAAGTTTGATAATAATTTCAATAAAAATTACTTCCACTGCCATCGCTTGTTGCTCTGAAACAAATATATAGATAGGCACTTAAATCAAAAACCAGAAGAAAGCTGAGATCAAATACATGCGATTTAAATAAAAAGAAGCTTAAATTGATAAATTTGGAGCAAAGATATAGAGAAAATAAGAAAATTAAAGAAATTTTAATTAAAATTTAGTATGAAAAATTTATTGTTCTTTTGGCCAAAAATTCTTCAATTTCTTATTTTCTTTATAACTTTGCTCCAAATAGAACAGTTTAATTTTCTTCGTTTTAAACCATGTCTATAGCTGTGCTCAACTTTCTTCTGGTTTCAGGTTTGAGGGCCTATTACTATTTATTTCCGAGTTATAAGCGATTAAATTGAAAGTAATTTTTATTTAAATTATTATTAAATCGTGTAACTTCCATAAAAATGGCCATTGAACAACAATAACTCATCTTTCTTCATATTTTTATATTTCGAAAAATATCTCAAAGTTAGGGTAAGATCCGTTTCGCGGAGTCCGTGTGCTCTCCTTGTTAGTTATTCAATTTATTTATAATAAATTGGTTACGTAAAGAATTTAGTTAACGTTACTTTTGTCAACATCTAATATCTTCAAATTTTTCGTGATATGCTCTTTGTAAAAATCCCCGCCTCTTTTTAGCTCAGTTTTGCGCATCGCCGATTTTTCGGACTTTCACCGGGGCGTCGATGTCGCAGCTTCGAAAACCCGAGGGCGAAACCAAGGAGACCAGATTAGAAGGAAAACGAAGAAGGGGAAAGAGAGAGAGAGAGAGAGAGAGAGAGAGAAAGATGCTCTCTCCAGAGGTTTGGGCGCGTCGGGACATTCGAAGCTAAGTTGGAGATTTCCTTTTCTCTTTCTTCTCTCTACGCGACGTCTGTGCGAATTCTCACCAGAGACGACAAGATTTTGCGAAAAATTCTCCGCTTCTTATGCCCTTGTCGCATATTGGGAATCTTAATTAAATTCTTTTTCTCGCGCTTATATTTCGTCCTTTTTTTGTATATTTCTACGGTATTATTCTCTTATATTATGACCTCTCTTTTGGATTATACTTTTCCTCTTGGCACCTATATATTCGGCTGCTATAAAGTATATATATATATTTTATGTGGGAATTATATTCCGTGTAAGCTTTTTCATTTACGATTTCGAAGCAACATGGTTGAATTTAGATTATTTTAATTATGGAAAAATATTTGATTCTTTGAACATAACTGTTGTTGAAAATATATAAATTTTCTAAGTAAACTTAGTGAATATCAGGAATATATTGATATTGATATACCTATAGATATTATCAATAATCAGTTATTATTGATATTGCGTAAACTTATAGTTACATTAAGTTAATAGTAAGATGTAATAAATTAATAAATTAAAATCATATAATAAAAAGACAGAAAATGCGAGAGATAGACAAAGTCGGATGACTAAACTGTGACATTCAGCAACTGTGTATAACAAAAGCCAGACAAAATACGAATTATTGCTCCAAGATTTGTTGTCTATTTTTAAGCAGTAATTCATATAATTGAATGACATTTATACTCATTTCATGCAAATAATAAAAAAATTATATTGACAAATCAAAAGATAAATTAAGAGCACTTACATAATTTAAAAAAAGAAAGATCTCGTTACACCCACTCTATATCATTTCAAATTCGAAAAGTATATTAAAAACTGTTGTCAGAGATATTTAAATTCCTATGTATATTTAAAGCCACGAAATAAAATCATCTTCTATTCAAGCTCTATCCTATGACAAAAAAGGAAAAAAAATCAATAATTTTGAAGCAAAAAAAGAGAATCCATCGTTCTCTAATTCCCAGGTAATAAACTCAAAACACATTTCAGCCATCAAAATATTTAATACCAAGGGGTCAAAAAAAAAGAGTCCAAATAAAAAAAATAGGAAAATCCCAGGTTGGTAACGACGTCGATTTTCGATGGGGTCCAGCCAACGCATCCGGCGTTCTACGCGCGGATTTACGATTCCATTCGAATTTTCTCGTTAATCGTCCCATTCCCCCCCTTCTATACATACGCGAAACCGCGTTTCACAAAATCCGCTCGCGAGCTTTGCCTTTTATCGATTCGGGCGCGGCGGCTTTTACTCTATACAGTATATCTATGTATATGCCGACACACACATATCTATATATATATATATATATACGTATGCCACGTGCCCTTGATTATATATATGTATGGTATATATATATATATCGGTGCGCTCGTGAAATTGATTGCGTTCGTTAATTACGTTCTATTTATAAAAGTTTTACGCGTACACCCGGGGTTATGTTGGGTCGCGCGCTCGCGCGCCCCGGGGAAATGCTCTCCGCTAATTTTGAGCCCGGAATTTCACGAATTCTTCGATGTACACGCGCGCGAGCGCTTGGTTTTATGCATATATATATATATATATAAGTCAAAAATTATTGTGCCCGCGTTACGCCCGCTTTTCGGTAGAGATTTAGATTTTTAACTGTTTTTCGACGAAATACCCCTGGATAATGGGAAACTTCATGTTTATTGTTATATGCCAACGCTCGAGAGAAATAAAAAATTATTCATATTCCCAGTTATTTTTTTAATGCGAACACTGCACTGCACTCATAATCGTATTGTGTTTGATAGAGTTATTAAGAGTTAATCGAAAAAGGTCATTGATCTCTGGAAACTCAACGTTGTACATACGAATCTTTGTTTAAGAACTTAGAACAATTTATAACTGTGCTAATTATTAATTTAATTGCATTAAGTCTTTAATATATATCTGTGGTTCAAAATTATTAAGATTATAATAGCAATGTGCGTTAATAGAATTACATATTCAAATGCAAAGTATTTTATTGGTCATCATTTGGTTTCGATTTCTTATTAGTTTGATTTTACAAATAAATATTAAAAATATAAGTACAATTATATAATTGATTGGATGCAGTGAGTATCGATGATTATTAAAATAACATTTTTATTACTTCAAAATGAAATATTACAAAATGTATAAACTATATTTTACATTATATTCATTATTATATATATCGATGATTTAAGAATATTGTACTCGCTATTTACGTATAAATTTGTCACTAATAAAATGTATACATCAAGAGAACAATTAAGTAAAGATAATAAAATATCTATTCAGGAAAACAGGATAGAACGTACGAAAATATTTGCAATCAATTCGGTTCGTTTGAACGAGGTAAAGAAAAAGAGGACATTCCGAGTCGCTAACAATTTATCTCCATTTTCCAAGCAAACAGATAAGCTCAGGGAACGTCACTTGCAAAATTTATGTAACGCAAAACGAAAGAGAGAGAGAGAGAGAGAGAGAGAGAGAGATGGAGAAGCAGAGGGAGAAGGAGAGGAGGGAAGGCGCATAAGAAATTTCTATTCATCGATTCCCAACGCGCGCTCGCGCGAGTCTTTCTCGTTTAAATTCAGCGCTGCCGGCGGCGTGCGTCCGCCATCGCTATTGTTTCTCCATGGCCGTCGCGTACACTACTCGTGTTATCATCCACGTAATCGGATGTCTACTTACTTGCTCGTGTATACATTTAACTCGACGGGTTTTATACCTACGAATCTTTAACCTTCGGCTTTACGAATTTTCGTATATTTTATTATTAACTTTACGTATTTCATTTTATAAATTTCTAATTGTTAAAAAATAATGATTTTTAAAAAATATACTACTTAATTTTCTATTTTGTTTTTTATGCAGATTAACTTTACCTTTTAATGAGAACCTCGCTGTTGTGAATTTTCGAGGTAATTTATACATGTATACATAATGAGTATAGTAATATACAGTTTATTCAAATTTTGTAGTCAAATTCAATTTTATAAAAATACATTGTAATATCTATTCGTATTACGGAACTAAAAAAAGATACATCAATTTCAAATTAAAAGGTGACGAAATAATATTATAGTGTACAAAATGCGACATAATTTTTTAAACTACTTTGTTGTAGCATTAATATATATAAAAGTACGTAAATACTGCTTTTAATAAAATGTGCTACCAATTATCAACGTTTAAAAAACATTTAGCGCAATAAAAAATTGGTTATTCTCGGAGTGAGAAGCAAGAAATACTCGAAGGAAATTCGTAAGAGAATGGAGGAAACTCTGCGTACACAAGCGGGATGAGCAAAGAGAGCAACAACTTTATGCGAGTGAAAGGGAGAGAAGCGGATATATATTTAGATATATATAGATATACACACACATGAATATAAGTGTGTACGTGTGTATGTGTGTGTGTGTGTGTGTGTGTGGGTATATATAGCGCTTAGAGGAGGAGGAGGAGGAGGCGAGAGTGAGAGGAGGAGAAGAGTAGCCCTCTGATTGGTTCAGAGGCCGGTGGGGACCCTGACGACCTCCTCCCGTAGTACACGCACGGGATCGATACGCACTGCCCAAGTCCGCGTCTCTCGCATGGTGGAACCTCTCTCTCTCTCTCTCTCTCTCTCTCTCTCGCTCTCTCTCTCTCTCTCGAAGCTGTACACACATACGTGTACAGGCACAGTACCAAACTTAACTGCCCTCAGTTTCTATAAGTTTCAATTACTATCTAGACCCGTAAGGATTACTAGTTTAATCTACAATCGATCGATTGATTTTCAAGTTTTAGTTGTACCTTAAAGTTGTTAATTTATAAGGTTTGGAATTTTTATGTTCGCATATTGTTAGCGATTATTCATTTACGTAATACATATATCAATACTATTGCAAATTCAGCTTCGAATTATTACATTAACAATAATTTCCTGGTATTGTTAATTTACGTCAAGTATGACTGTCTTATTTAATTGATTTATTTAACGTCGAACCATCAGATTCCTTTTTTTTTATTTACTTCATATTTAAAGTGATAACATTATAAATACAATCCACGGTGTAAAATTAATGATCCTTAATGAATAAATCAATAATTTTATTGAAATAATATTACATATTAATTATTTAATTTACTTATTCATTACCGTTACATCGTCGGTATGTATATATATATATATATAATTCGTTATTTTATATCAACATCACATGTGTGCGATTGCGCGCTTTAATTTTGATACGAATAATTTATAAATTCGTACGTACATTATACTCTCGTAATAAATTCCAATAATTGACGGCCCTGCGTATCAATATACACGATATAGCAAGTACAAAAAATTATTTTTTGTCTAAACAGAATTTTTGTTAAAACTTTGAAAAATAAGAGTTAATATGCACAACTGGACGTAAAGGGAAGATAATGAAAATCGTTTAATATAGAGATAAACAGAGTAGACGTGTGATAATTCAGTTAGGAAAACAACGATTACCCGTCCGAGAATCCATGCAAAGCATCGCGAATTCCAGAACGAGAGGTACTTATATATACATACATATATATATATATATACATAAAACAGAAAGTGAGTGGTGTATACGGGATGCCTCTCAACCGTGAAATACTTAACTCAATGTAAAATCCCCCGAATGCTCGACCCACAAAAGTGCATCGGTCTGATTTATTCAAAGTGAAAGTTGCGCCTCGGTATTATACACGTGTATATATATACATACATACACAACAGAAATAGAGAAGGACAAAGATGTCGGTGCGAACATCCACGACGCAGGTTCGGCAAAAGTTCGGTCTTTCGCATAATCCACTAGTCGGTGTATGTTATATATATATATATATATGTATGTATGTATACACACATATCATGCATCACCGGCTACTTTTGATCGAGCCATTTCGAAATTGCAAGAGAGAGATAGAAGGCCCATTGGCCATTAACGAAAGCCTATATCGATTTCGCGAATAGACCTATGTCTATGTATGTGTGGGAGCTATTCACCATCGAGTCGTGAAATGGGATATCATTCCATTGCCAATCTCGTATAATTTGTTGCTTCGCGTTCTTTTTTTTTTTACTTTTTAATCTTGTTTCTTTTGTAGACTGTATTTTTTTTTCGGTGCCTGTTGTTGATTGAAATTGATTTAGAACGTGGTTTAGAGAAATTATTTTTTATAAGGTAATTTGTAATGATGTAATGATCGTGAAGTGCGATACTTTTTATACTCATTATATACTCATTTTAGTGTATCGAATAGAAATGTAATGTTAATTATTATACAGCAAATGAGGCATTATCGAAATGTTTGAATAATATAATTTTATTTAAAGCAATAATAGCAATAATAAATAGTTAGATTTAACTATATAAACACATTATAATTGAAATGTATAAAGGTAAGTATTGTCGAAAGTCAAAATTAATTATAAATAAATTATATTTAATTGGTTGTACAGCGTTTACCTTGAATATTAGAACAATGTTCACTCGAATCAACAATCGCGGGAAAAAATGCAACAAATTGTAATAAATAAATTAAGCAAATAACGTTAAATTACAAATAATTCAGACACGTACAATTGTCTCGCTATCCAATCGTATAAAATAACGAGTTGTCAGAAAGTTGACGACGAATTTTATTGAATAATAAGCCCAAGATCAACAAAGGAATGTTTAATTCAATTCATTTCTGCGTATATAAAGTTATTTATCACTTTGTCGCTCTCGTTAAGACGAAAATAGGGGTCTGTATAAGTATATCCATACCAAGAGTGATACGAACGATCTTGTTACTTATCATCGCGAATAAATCCAAATTCTCATATATATATACGTATTATAGCCAAAAAAATGACGAAGAAGAAGCCCGTACAAATCGAACGTTCGTTAAACGTACAAATCGGTTAACAATACTCGGCCACGAAAATAATATCTATATGCATCATTTCTCACGGAGATTCGAGGTGTCGCACGTCCATTTTTCACGTGACCTAGGGATCACGTGCTTCAGAGTTAATCCAATTGAAAGTCCAGTTCCATATAACAATGGCCAATATAAACCACAATGGGTGCCCAATAATTTTTCTCTTCAATTTTCTTCCTCTTATTTTTTTTTGTTTCCGCAAAACGACAATCTTCCCGCATTTCTAACCGATTGTCTTGTAAGAGAAAGATAAAGGCAGAGAGAGAAAGAGGGGGAGAGGGAGAGAGAGATAAAGAAGGAGAGAGTGACCAAAGCGCGACATTATTAGCCCCGGGCGTTTACGTAACGAGCCGTGAATGCGAGATAGACGTTCATGATAGATATGCTGCAATTAATCGTTCGTCGTCGTCGACGCAGGAGAGACGGAGAGAGGAATCGTCGGAGAATGACGTGATGAATATAAGTCTTATCTCTCTTTGCGACGGTGTTCTATCATCTAGCTTGGATTTTTTTGGACCGCTGCTCTGCGTATATAACGAGGTTATGTGCAGAAATTTGTATATCACTTGGGGTGATAAATTTTGGTGGACGACGGTATATGGAATAGTTTCGTTTCGCCTAGTTAGTTGGCTTCATTTTTGATTGATGCGTTTTTATTGAGATTCTCGCTTTTTCCTCGCGAGGACCACTGTAAGATATTATATTTCAACATTATTTTTTTACATGTTAATTGATACGATTAATCAGAGTAACGTAAGGGAAAAATATTTTCATACACCATATATCTATTATAAGTACATTGCTACCCTAGTAAAAGTCACCACAATTTTTTATGGTAAGAGAACGCCATATTACTCCACATTTTGAACCAAAAAAATTATAGGATAAATAAGTTTAGGGAACTAAAATAAATAATAAGTGAAATGTAAAATTATTGTTCTGAAAGATTGTGACTTATTATAAAACCGGTGTAACTGCAAGTGTTAACAATTTTATTGAACTAAATATTATTTCTTATCAAATCAAATATATTATAATTTTCGGTCACAACATTATGCATACACGCAGAGGTCAGATGTTCGTATAGTAATTAATCACTTAGAATTGAGGGTATATATAACCACAAGCTCGAATTTCCACAAAAACACTTTAAACCGCATTATCTCCTCTCATCAACCTAGTTTTCCCCCTTCTAGATTTTCCGAAATATCTAAAAATCCGTCCATTGAAATCTACCATAGTTCCATAACACTTACCCCTCTGGTTCTTATTCAAAGCAGCAAGATTTCCATTTTTTTCCACTCCTTTTTCTTCACTTTCCCTGACCGGTTTCGGACGGATCGTCCATCACCGATAGCCTTCGTGACTTTCGACACTGTGCCGTCGATGATAAATAACGCGATGGAACTTTATCCGCTTCTCGTCATTATCTAAGAATTCTGTCGCGACACCTACCTTCTTTTTTTTATTGAAAGTATCAAGAATAAAAATAGAATGTAGATTCAAATATCCATAAATATAGTGTTTTAAAGATTTTTTTTCTAATTAAAAGCGATGAACATTCTTTGAGCCTATACCTTCAAGGGCTATAATAATTCTTAAATTTTATTAAATTTATAAGTTTATATTGAATGTAAATTTATTTCCAAAATCAAGTCTAAAATCGATTATTTATGTAAAAGAAGTTTTAAATTATTAAATTACAATGAATATTCACAATTTTGACAGATTTTAATTAACGAAACCTTGTATAGGTATTCAATTTCAACGGTATTAATATAATATTATTTATCATATAATTATAATATGTTCTACAACGTACTTCAATATCGTAGAAATTGATTGATAGAACGTGTTTAATGAAAATTTTACCAAAGTCCCACAAATAATGATAATTGTTTATAATTTACAATTTATGCATAATACATGTTAAAATTCAAGTGAATTCTGTCCAACTAGAATAGTCATAATGTAATTTCTATTATATTTACTCAAAATTAATTATCATCAGTATATAATTTTACATTTATATACATTGATTAACGTGTAATATTCCTCTAGGGAGGTAAAAATACCTTTTTAAACGAAAATTCGTCAACTGTAAATTAAACATGTGTTTATTTAACCCAGAGATAGAGAGATGGAGAGAGAGAGAGAATTTACATTATATAGAAATCAAGGTAAAAACATTTCGCCAGGAAAAGGAAATAAAAAGGACATTATCACGCGAGAAAACGCGAGAAAATTGCATCAGCAGCTCGGGAGATTTTAAAGCGTCCGTAGCAGAGGAAAATTTTCTAAAAAGATACGGGCGACGTCCATTCAAAAACTCCCGCGAAGAAGAGTGCATTTAAACAAGCGTGTATGTACGAACCGAGAGAGAGAGAGAGAAAGAGAGTCCGAAAATAAAGGAGAACGTCGAGTAGGAGATAAAATAAAAAATAAAGGAAAACGAGGAGGAGCCGCAAAAGGGGTGGATCTTTCGAGTATACGCGTTCTATAAATATATATATATTACTGGATATAAACCGAAGCACAAGCGGTTTGTCGCTCGTCACGCTTTTCTACCCAGCTTCGACTTTGCCTTCCTCCTTTTTTTCCCTTTCGCGTGTGCGGAATGTGTCGCTCGCACGTGCTCATACCCTGCCTCCACCTCCCCTCTTTTCGCGCGTGTGTTTTTCTTGTTTCACGCGCGGTCCGCGAGACCGTGATTTATACGTAGCTGAGGAGAACAGCCTTCCTCGGTTTTCCTCTCTGTGTTTTTATCTCGGTATAGTCTTGTTCTAAACCAGCTGTTATCCGCTGTCTCGAGTGTGTTGGGATACTGGATTCTACATGGATTTTTGAATCATTTCTTTCGGCCAGGGGGACCGTGGAATTTTATTATTTTGTTTTATTGCCTGTATTTACCAGTGAATCGCGGATTCAACTTTATAATCGGGTAAAACGAATTATCTTTTATCAATAAATAAATATATAAATCAGAATAAATGCGTTTCCCTATAGATATTTAATCCGTCGGTTTTCGTCCGAGTGTATAGCTGTATATATGTATACACATTCGTATATACACCACGTAAAATATGTCAACAACTCGGTAGCAAAAGAATTTGAAAATATATTAAACAATCCCCCATGACCGTAACAACATCAATTTCCCAGTGATCAAATCCAGCAAGAATCTCTATACGTTTTGCACCCTCCAGGAGAAAAAGAAAAAAAAAAAAAAAAGAAGGAAGAAAAAAATCAGTGAGCTAAGAAAACGCAGTGAAATTCTTCGCGTCCCATTATTTCCCTTATGAGGGCAATAAAATGTCCCGGCTGTTGATTCAACATCCTACCACCATCGAATATCATTGGGAATGTCCTCACGTACAACACCCTAATGGTCGTGAACACATTGGTGGGTGCTCCACTATATACAACCCCCAAGACGTACATATACATATACACATATACGTATATAAGTCGTAAAAGACGAGACGGTATACGAGGGGTAAAACATGAAAATCCTTGAACGTAAAAAAAAAAAATTCTTCCCGATAGAGGTCCATGTGTGGCGGTATCTTTTTCCTGTGGTAGGTCCTTTTTCTACCGTTGTATATACATCGTCCCTCGCGCGCGATTATTTACCTACAAAGGAGGACGGAAGGGCTGCGGAATCAAAGTCCGCCTATCTTAATGGGATCGACAAAGGACACGTGGATCCTTCTTTTTATCCTTTATACGTGTATACGTCGATGTGCAAGTATGTGTCTAAGGAAGAAGTGGGTTTTGAAGATGCGGTCGAGTTGTTGTTGCGAGATATCGGTATACGATTATGTAGGACTTTTCAAGCTTGAATAAATCGAGAACGTCACTTAAACGTAGTCTCAAGATAATATACACACCGAGGGACCGATACTTAAGTATGGTCGCTTCATTTTTCTTTTACTCAGGTTTGCACGTTGTGTATTAGTATTTTTTTTATAAAATTAAATTATATTTAGATACGTATGTACAGTTGATTTCTTTCTGATTTCTCCTGCAATCGCTTAAAATAACCCTCTTTTCAATTTATCCCGACAGTATTAAAAATAATTAATCTCACCAAACTTTGGCCGAGTTTTACTGACAGATTAAAACTTCAAGTTTAATAAATATTCTTCTACATTATTAATAGTTCGGTAGCCTCA
Source organism: Theocolax elegans (assembly GCA_026168455.1). Taxonomy (NCBI): domain Eukaryota; kingdom Metazoa; phylum Arthropoda; class Insecta; order Hymenoptera; family Cerocephalidae; genus Theocolax; species Theocolax elegans. The sequence continues at coordinate 76,021,472 of CM047427.1, read as the reverse complement.
TTCATTCGAAGCAATAACCACATTACATACACAGAATTAACACTACCATCTCATTCCAAACGAGAATTCCAGCAAGAAAAAACGAGGGAAATGAATATTTTCACCTTATTAGAACTTGCGCTATCGAGAGACCCAGAGAAAAAGAGGGGGTGAGGAAAAAAGAAGAGTTCCATTTCCTCAATTAACGAATATCAATTTAAGTTTCTCGATTAATTAAGAAATTGATCCGCGCGAAGGCAAAAAAAGAGCGCAGCGCAACTTCTTCCTCGTGATTAAAATTTTAATTCCTATCGAGGCTAAGGTACTTACATCAATAAGTATATTCCACCTCGGAAGGAGCAATCATGATGAATTCGATTTCCTCGCAATTTATACAGTGTACCATGAAAAAAAACGAGGATGCACAATTTTTTCCCGAAAAAAAAAGAAAGAAAATCTTACTGGCTGGGAGCATAATTAGCATGAGAATAATACCAGTGCTCTCTCTTAATCAAAACTTTTAAATAAGATTTCTCATCGTGGATGACTCTCCCTCTTCCTCCTCTTTTTCTTCTTCTTCTTCTTCTTCTTCTTCTTTTTTTATTCCTTCAATGCCAAGAAAAATGCTAATCGCCCGCGTTACCGTCTTATCCCCCTCGAGCGATTTTTTAACGAAGGCTGTAAATGAAAACTTGGTGAATTAATGCCTCTGGGATGTGACGCGTCGCTCGGTCTTTCAAAATGTGACCGCACCCGAAAAAAAACTGTGTTATAGGAAATATAAGCGGGAGTATAATTTACATCTATTACATATAAATCACTATTTTACGTAACTTTTCACGCAGAAAATTAATGTACAGTATTTTTAATATAGAGTTCACAATTTTAATTCGATGATAAATTAGGTCAAAACACGTTATCTCGATAGCGTAATAAAAATCTTAAATAAAAACTTGCTATCATCAGCTGGCCAAACGAATAGATCGATCGTAAAAAAAAGAAACAATAAACTCAATAAATAAATATTCAATTACAAAACGCGTAAGCCTCCCCCGTCGAATAAAAAAACTTTCCGTTAGGATGAAAATTTGCGTATACGCTCACGTGAATCCATTACATCGAAACCGAAAAAAAAGAGATGGAAATCGGTTCGAGTGGTCGACAATACATCACGGGGACATTTATTAGCTTACTTTACCCCTGTCACGCGTATTAATCCCTGCTCTTACAACCCACGAGCTCCCGCGCACGCATTATACATACACTCACCGTATATCGACGATATAGACTGATGCGAATCGTCAGGGTGTCACGGTTTAATTCGAGCGTCATTCGATTCTTCACGCTTGTGGTTCTTTTGCCTGTTTTCCTGTGGCTTTACTCTTCTACGCAACTACTTTACCTATGAATTATTTATTTCCTTCCTCTTCGGATTCACACGTTACTTTCATCCTGTCGATTTAAATCGTTTATTTTTTTTAATACGCATCGTTATTACCCACTGTTAATTTTCTTAATTTATACCGAAGAATAAAACGTTCGTATAGAAATATAAATACTACAAGAGAATGATATTTCAACGTTAAGACAATTAATATTTTGATACGATACCGTGAATGATCGATGAGCAAGCCGAAAGATGTTCACTCCTCAGGTGGATGATGCAGCACGAAACTCTTTGACCGTTTCCGTATGTCCTGACTTGATGGTAATGCATTTTTTCTTCTCTTATTGGAGTATACGCTTGTTGAATAAAATGGAAAAACCGAGAGAGACAGAGACACCGAAAAGTCGAAGAAGAAGAAATCGATGTATGTCCTGGACTGGCGACGCTTACATACATACATATATACACCGCTCGAGACGTCGATTTTCAGATCGGAAACTCTTTTCGGGGAATGTCTCTAAAAGATTACCTTTTCTGCTATTGACAGCGTTATTCCACTTGTACTTGGTACAATCATTTTATTCTATTACCAAGTAGACTTTATATATCGACGTGCGCGCCTCTAAACATTTTCCGAGCGTTTCTCAGGTATACGTCTCTGTGAACAATCAAACGATTATTATAAATTTAATGATTTATTAAAATATATATTTTCATCGTCGTCGACGATAATACAAAAGAATCGAGTCTTCCTTACAATTTCGAGTGTTTCCACATAAATAAAAAAAATATCACGACCACTTTCTCTCTGTATTTACATCCAAGGAGACAGCATAAAAATTGGTAACCACCTACAACAATGTTGATTCTCGAGTTAGCATATTCAAACGGAAATTTTCCCATGCGAGCGTTAGCAACACCGCGTTACTCCCCATAAATCATACCTGATCGAAAGAAGAGACAGAAAGCGCAATATCTTAAGAGACCGTGTGTGCGTATTGTACAACAATACAGTCGTGCATATAAACACCTATACGCGCATTTTATCCACGCGCTGTCTATTAAACATGCAAGTTTCTTTTCAGACGAAGAAGAAAAAGAAGAAGAATCGGTTCAACGTATTATCGTACCACGTTTCCAAGGAGAGGCTGCTTATTTTTCCGTGCGCCACACACCTGCGTTGCCGCCCAAAAATTACCCTAAGAAAGTAAACGAGGGATGCCGCGACTTTCCACTTGACTCGGTGAAATTTGTCCTCGTTAAAGAACCGAGGCAGCCGTGTCGTTTGAATTATGGCCGGGTCTTTCATAACTGGGACACCTTGGGCTTTTTAGTCAGTCGCACAGAAATTTCCAGGACTCGAGATGATTGGTTTCACTTTTATACCTTTCTTTTCTCGGGTTATTAATTAATTATTTGTTTTTTTTTCTCTCTACCTCTCTCTTTCTCTCTCCTTCTTTTAGGATTGTCTTTTGAATGCGAAAGAGGTTCTTTGTTCGAAGAAATAATTGGAATTGCATATCTAATGCTTGACCGATGTGATGTATGGGTTTACAAAGCGATACGTATTTTTTTTAAATACTGTTTGATTTTCAAAGTTTTTAACCTTTTATTACGCTCCGATACAGACAATAATTGAATTATAAGCCTTTTTTTTTGCTTTCTTGTAAGAGCACGTTTGGAGTTTAAATAAACCATAGAGCGATTGTAAGTTCAAGTTTAATTTATCCATTTTTGTTACAAGAAGTGGACTTGCTAATTCTTGTTTAACTTGGTTCTTTTATACTTCCATTTCAAAGCTAATCGACGGCGAAGGCATGCGTTGCGGTTGTAAACAAAGTATTGTTCAAAATAAATTCGAGCCAATCATTCTACCACCTGAAACGACTTTTACATGATATTAACACGTACACAATCAGAGTAAAAATAACATAAAAATAAAAAATTTTAACAATTTCTAAATCTAATGTAATTTTAGGTACATTTTAACTATGTCGATATTTCGATCGCATCAATAATTCCCAAGAACTGTCGTGAGGTAACAAAATTTCCCAAAAAACGAGAAACACCATAACATCCGTTTCAACAGGTGTAAAACCGAACGTTGTAGCTAAAAAGAAGGTATTACTCATTGGCCCTGTTGGTAGGCATGTTGTCAAATGTTGGATAACACCGAGCCCATCTTTACAAGTCAATTCCGGTGTCTTATCAAACGAGTCATAGGATCGGTAGGCGTGTCGTCGGTAGAAGATTTTAAAACGACGAAAATTTCGTACAAGTCATTTTTAGTGATATATACGTATATGCGCGTACTCCTCCTCATTAGCATGTTTTTCGGTCGCGCCATTGACACGCACAATACGAGCTACTTATTTATTTAAATGCGACATCCTGTCCATTCAACCGTCGCCGAGGATTTATGCCGCTTAATTGCTTCGTCGCAGAGTCTCATTATACTTCGATAATGATATGCCGAGGTGACGAGCTACGCCTGGAATACCTTATCGTACACACTTTGTATTTAAAAATGCGCAGCGTGTGAAGGTTCAACGACGGTGGTTTCCTTCGACGAGTTCTGACGATCTCAAGCTGAAAGATGTGCCGAGAAGAGTGTATGCTGCTTTTGCGCAATGCAGTTGGTTGATTTACTTTAAAAACTTTGTGCAAATCTATTTTATAGTAAATAAATGTTGAGTATTTAGTATGACAATATAATTTTACATTTTTCGTTGTTTTTTAACAACAATACGTAAATCTTACACTTTTTCGAATAAATAATCAAATCTTATTACATTAACGCGCGATTTTTCAAAATATTTTTTCATTTCTATACTGCGATCAGCAGTTTCTCGGACTAGCCGCCCATAAGAAAAAAAAAACTAGTCATCTCCGCAGCTAATAACACGCACCGATCCACCGAAAATTCACATAATCGTCATAAAACAAAATTGTGAAAAAAAAGGAAGACGAAGAAGAAATCTACCGCGTTATACATATCGGAAAGTCATATTAGGAGGGGTGTGCACATATATACGAGGGATCGAGGGAAAAAAAAAGTAAAACTGGAATGGGGGAGGGTAGCTTCCTCTTGGGGGTGTGCAATCAATAAGACATTCGCGACGCAGGGAATCGCGTACTATAGGTTGGTCCAGCCCCATGAATATCTTTCGATAGATTGCACATGGGGTGAGCATAGGACGCGTGCGGCCACGCGTCCGTGCGGTTAACTTTTTGCGAGAAAGACCGAGACAGAGAGAGAGAGAGAGAAATATTTTCATGGCACGCCTCGACGCTCCGACGAAGGGAGAAATGCGCGGGCGTGTGGAAGCGCGGAAGTAGTTCTGATGGATTTCTTGGTGTAGGGACGGAATTTCTTCTCTCTTTTTTTTTCGGCCTTCAACTTTTGTTTTCATGATCTTTCCTATTTTACTTCTAATCTAGATTCGTACAAATATAATTTCGATATTTTAGTTATATTTACATAATTACACCTTTTTTCATAATTATTTTTACAAATTTCATGATCAATAATTAAGCTTTCTTTAATTAAAAGAAAATATTGAACGATTTAAAAAATGTATTACATATTATTTATATTGTAAGAGAAGAAACGTTCATAAACTACAGTGAAAGTTAAAAAACAGAATTGAAAGCGAACCCCGTATCTGTTAGTATAGTGGGTGGTGCGTAACGCAGCGAGAGACCAACATAACTCATCAATGTGTCGTCAAACCCCATCTTCCACTGGTATACATAAACATACCCCGAGTAAAGAAAAGCTACTCAATCACTTCTCCGCAATCCATTATTTGAATTTCTCTACTCGGTCACCCCGAGATAAAGCGATTTTTGTAAAAAAAGAGAAATAGCGAGCAGAGGAAGTAGGAACGATCGAGGAGAAGCAACGGAGCGCACGTTGGTCAAGTCCCCGAGAAATCCTGATAAATGAAAAAGGCAAAGCGAATTTGAAGTCGTTGATCCAAAAGAGAGAGAGAGAGAGAGAGAGAAAAAAAAAGAAAAAATCAAGTGAGAAAGGGAAGACGCGTGTATATCTTATGAAAATCACCATTGATCTTGAAAAGTGAATGTTTAAGTGTTAGGAGAGAAAGACGGGATATCTAATGTAAATAGAAAATTTACTCTGTATTTGATAAATAGTTTCGATCCGATTGACATAACAGTAGAGAGTGAAAATAAATAAGGGAAAGTATCAAGATAAATCAAGAAATTAATACACACGAGGGGCATTATGTATATTCCCGTTAAAAAATTTTAATAAAAGAAAATACTTTATCACGCATAATCATTCCAGCAGTAATTCGGTATTCATCAAATGCTTTAAATAAACGATAAATGCCAAACATTACTCGGCAATGGCCCAATAAAATCTCATAGATATTACAAAACGAGAGAAAAAAAAATATATATATATACGTATATGTGTATATAAAAAATGGAGAAACAAAACAGACCAGTTTGAAATTTACAATTGATAATCAGGATTGCTCATTAACGCATTAAATCCAGGAGAAATTGGAATCCGTCGCCCCGCAGCAGCGCGCCGATGAAATTTATGGGCAAATTGGAAAATTTATACAGGGCCATAAAGTCATATCCCCGGGTTGCGTTGTCGCTATTCCCATCGATCGACGATATAACGTCCGCAACGCGCGCATACACAACCATCCGTGCGTGTATGTGTACGTGAGGTACAAACGTATGTTAGAGCTCACCAGGCTGCGTGTATCGATCATAGGTATACATGTATGGAGTCGTGTCTCATACTGCTCCCTACGTATAATTATTTTTGTACATGTGTCTTCTGCTTAGCTTACCGAATTAATAAGCCAATCGTTTCAGCTTCGTTTCACGTGTGTATCTATTTTTACTTCACCAGGAAAATATAATTTATTGAACTCTGTGCCCGTGTGACAATTTCGGATACATACATTTTCTTTACAATTATGCTTCTACAAGTGTGAGAGAAAATCTACAACATAAATATTTTTTGACGGGAAGTTCCCTTCCGAGGAGTACCAATGTTATGGAAGTAAATTTACAAAATATAAAAACACTGTTTAACAATATCACAAATAGACGTATGCAATAAAAATGTAATAATAAAATTTTAAAAGATTAGGTATACTCGAAAGTTGGAAAGACTAGTTTGAAAAAAGAGTAAGAAGTTTCAACTAAGAACGGTATAATCAAAATTAACGAAAAACGAAAATTTTTTGGCTGGTCGTCTTGACATGGAAGCAGGACGTTACACCGTGGCATTCAACTCTCTCCCTCCCTCTTTCTCTTTTTCTTTCTTCAGGCGAATCGCAGCTCATTGTGACCCACTTGACGTTTGTTGTCGGGGACCGGGTCTCGCCTTTGTGCCGAAAATATTTTTTTTCTTTCGACGACGTTCCTTTGGTATTGTTCGGTTAATTATTCGTTTTTGTTGGTTAACAGCCGCGAGATTTCGTAAACCGGTGGTGGCCCTATACATCCTTTAGATCGAAAAAGTGCAGGGTTGGCCAAAGAGTCATATACACGTCGATAGATCCCTTAGAGGGGATGACGGACGCTGGATCACTGTAGGGACTGTGGTTTTTGTTTCCTCGTTAAACGCCTCGAATTTCTGTATTATATTGTTCGGCGACTAAGCTGAATCGACGATATACTCTCATCTATATACATATATACATTCGAAATATATATATATGTGCATGTGTGTGTACGTATAAGAGAGAAAAGGGAGAATTGGTACATATATACCCGCTTCTGGATTACGCCTGCGGTTTTCATCGTCATTAATATCAACTACTTTTCATTCTTCGGATTAGGAGGCATCTCTCTTTCTCTCCGGCTCTCAATAACACCCAATGACTGAGTGACATTATGATATATATATTATAATTGACCTTATGTATTCCTACGGAATGTATTTGGAATTTCCAAAATTTTTGGACAATTTATCGTCGTCTTGGGAGTTTTTAGAATAGAATTTCGTTCCTATTCATTTGTGATTAATTGAATTCTTCGACATAATTGTCAATATATGAATATACGAAAATGTCTGAGAAATACATTTAACCGAGACAATTTGCGGTAATCAAAAATTCGTTTTATATCTTCATATATCAATCATCAAATATCTACAACAAACCATAATAAAATAAAAAATTTCAAAAATGTAAATCTGTTAAATATTTGGTCATTTGTAACAAATGTGTACACTTGTTTGGATTAATTCCACAAAAAAAAGTAAAATATTTCTATGCCGGTAAAAGAAAAAATAAATAAATATAGCCAATAAATTTTAATTAATTTAATAACACTACCTTTCAATCAAGTCTATAGATCCCAACGAGATTATTAAATCAGTGGAGCAACGGTACAGTCAAGCGTCTCTTGGTAACAACCCCAAACATTATCTCAACTTAACCCACCCCTTCGTAGAAAACGAAGAATATTCTTTTTTTTATCTAACTCATCGAACGCGTGACACGGGTCACTATCTCACCCCTGGTGTGTGTGTGTGTGTGTGTCTGTCTTGTGTGTGTACATATATATCGAGAGGGTGGAAAACTCAACTCCCGCGGTTACTCGGCCCAAAGAAGATCGCCGGCGTTTAATCTCAATTTCTGACTGTACCTCGTATCTCCTGGGACGATGATTCGACTTGACAGCTTTGGGGGAGGGGTTGCGGAAAGCCCAGGGGGTGCAATATGTGGCCGTGACGTCCGCGGATTCCGCGAGAACGCGTCCACTCACCGTTCGGTCATCGCTGCCGAGAATACCGATTATTATTATCGGTTTATGGCTTACCAAATTTCGGTCGCTTCGAGATGCCTCAAATTTAAGTTTTTGAGCTGTCATTGTGTGCAAAGATGGACGTATAATTTAAATTAACAATTATTATGATAACAATTATTATTAACATGAAGGATAATTTAAAATACTTAATTATCTTATAATGTATGAATACATTTTTCTTTCCTTGAGAACAGTCAGATGCTGATTATATCCGAAGTGTCAGTCGAAGGACAGATCATTGTAATAAACCTTATTATTGTGTTCTTCGAGGCAATTCTAGTCTTCGAAAGAAATTATAGCAATCTGTTCATTCGATTGAAACTGCTAGTTAACCTCCCTATTGTTAGTATCGTTGGCTGCACTACACGCTACAATCATAAGTATAAAAATAATATTTATCTCTATCAACATGTATCTAAAATGAAATTAATTTTGTAATAATTAAAAGATCATAACAGAGAAAAGATACATTGAAATACGTTCAATTGTTCGGTAGTGCTCGCAGGATTCTTTCTATTAAATTATTTCTTGAAACAGTTGTGTATAAATCATCGGCAGGACGTAAAATTCATGTAACGGCATACCGTGACCGTTGTAAATTTTGACGCAATCATTCCCAACGAATCGATACGAAAGCTCGAACAAAACCCCAGTGGCATTCAAATATCACACCCACATCGAGCGCGTTTCCCACTTTTTTTCTCTCACTTAAAAGCAAGCCTCGAGTCCAGTCTCAGCGACCCTTTCCCTTTTGTCGCTCATGTCCCCGTCCAAGGGCCGTAAGTTTAATGACGTATAAACTATGCGCCGGATTAGCAGAGAGTTGCCCTCGGGGGTTCGTTCCTTCGCGGACGACCCTTCGATTACGTCTACGTATATGTACGGACATCTCTCTGGGTCTCCGTCTGTGTGCACGTGTGTGTGCCCTGGATATATTATACGTTCTACGTCTGCTCGATGCCGCGCCTTGTTTCCTTTTATTTATGATCGCCACTGCGTCTGTTGGCTTCTCCTTCTTTTCTTTTTCTTCGAATACTATTTTCTCTTTTATCTTTCAGTTTCGTTTGCATTGTTTTGAATTTACTATTGTTTTTTGTTTCCTTTCCTCGTGGGGATCGATCTCTTTGATGGATCTATTTTGTTCGATATTATTCGTTTTGGGGTTTGATTGCGTTTTGATTTGTTGCGTGTACCAAGGAGTCGTTGCACCATTGTCGCCTCTAATTTGGTTAACCAAAGTTACGATCATTCGTTAGCAACGGCGTTTTATTGTTCTTTCAAAAAGGTTAATCGAATAATTTATATTCGTGGGTAATCATTGATTATCAGATGAATCGAATTTATATTATAATATAATTTAATTTTACAATGTACATTATTTAAAAAGTTTTTTTATTCGTTTTTAATTAGGTTCTTTAGGTTTTGAAGGTAATTTTAAGTAAGAATCGGTGATCGTTGAGTCGGTAATGATAGTTGGTCATACTAGGAGATGGCACGGCCTTCGGATCACAGATCTTAACCGTACTCTTGGATATGTTTTGTAATATAAAATATGAGGAAAGCTAGATTTTTAGACTCTAACGCATTAATTTACACAAGTTATGGCTAACTAAAGCCCATTGTAAAAAAATTACTTCTATTATGATCGCTAATAATTCGGCAACAAATAAAGATCGCTACTTAATCCCAAATTTAAAAGCCAGCTGAGATTAAATTAATGTGATTTAAAAAAAGAAACTCAAATTGGTTATCCGAAGACCGTGGCCTCTCCTAGTTAGTTTGTATTTGTCGCAAACCATAGTCAATAACTAACTGTCAATATTTGTATACTTTTGAATTTAAGTTTACGTTGACTTAAGATAAGCAAATCTACATTAATTGTGATCGAATGTTATTATATCGGCGAGGATATTAAATTTTACTTCTCGCCCCAAATTCTTGTAACGCGTACTAGAATAAAAGCACACATACATATCTACGTACAAACAGATTTAATCTCTTCCAAAAGAGTGAAGTTGAATCTTGAGAGTGAACGGTAACGTTCAGAAGTACGCATAGTTCCAAGGGCGTCACGGCACAAGAACATTCCGCACCTGATGCGCTTTCTCCCTTAAAAAAAAAGAAGAGGAAGAAGATGAAGAAGAAGAAGCGTCGGAACTAAAAGCGACCGTTGAAAGTAGAAGGGAGTAGGTGGAGGAAAAGAGGAGGAAAAGAGAGAGAGAGAGGAGGCCCCGTCGTCGCAAAGGGCATCATTCTAATTGCCCCGGACTTCCTTTCATCCCCTTTGTGCGATCCCCCGGCCTGCTCGCTTCCTCAGCCACCCCTTTTTTACCTACCCCCGCCTCCAGTCTCTTCCCAGCACGAGTCGTCGTCGTAGTCGTCGTCGCCGTCGTCGGGGTTCTAAGTCATTTCTGCGATTAATTTTTCCTTCCAATTTGCACGCGGCAGTAATTAAGGGGCCGAGGGCGCAGTACATCATTCGAAGAGAGAACCGAGATAGTACGCCTCTTTTCCTCTTTCTCTCCTTTGCCCCCCACCCTTCATCCCCTCCGCTCCTCTCGCCCTCACTCTATTTCAAAGATGAGGCTGAGCGAACCATCGCACTTTTTTAAAGTAAACTCGAGCGAATTTTAGTTTTTTTAATTTTTTTCTGACCTACTACTCGAGAATTGGATTCAATGAAAATTGGTTGTTGCATTAAATGTTTCGATAGTTTAATCATACATGAGTTTAATCGTACTTTTACTAATTATAAGTTTATAACAAATATTATTTATAATGTTAACTTGTAGTTCGGCGAATAAATTGATAGTGTATAATGTGCATTTATTATGTGAATTAAAAAAATTAAATTATCGAATCTAAAAAGATGGTTGCGACTATTTGTCGCTTGTGCTACATCACGTGTTTGTATGTATACTTCATTCTTCTACAGAATGCGCACGCGTGTACATTCGAAACAATGGCGGATGTAGCTATTACAGCAGCGCGGCTATTACTAAAATTGATACCCTTTTAATGTCAATAAAAGTTTGGAATAACTTGCAAAGAGAGTGTCACATCTCCGGGAAACGGATCTTTACCAAGTTGTAGAATATAATTTCTATTATAAAAATATGAAGAAACCCGGTGGTATAGACTCTAACTCTCTTTTTTACGATAGATATAAGAAAAAAACGAAAAATTTAGCCAAACATCCCTTAACTTTGTTCATTTATAACTCAAAAACAAATAAAGATAAATACTCAAACTTAAGTTCAAAAGAAAGCTGAGATCAAGTAGATTGGATTTAAAAAAAAAGAAGCTCAGACATCTTGATTGGAAAAAGCTATTGAAAAAATAAATATAAAAAGACAATTTGGCCTAAAAAATCAGTAATAGATTAGCTTTGAAAAAATTGTGATTTTATGTCGAACATTTTTCAGGAATAAAAAGCATATAATCCACTTAAAATTTTGGGAAAGAATAGTCTTTTTGGTAGTTTCGATCTGTATAGTTTTTCAGCTCAAAATATCTATAATTACCTAATTTATGAAGCATTATATATTTTTATACAAAATGTTCAGTTGTTCATATCTCTGAAAATAATTCTTCAAATTTGTTGAAAATAATCGTCCAAACCCTAGTAGAAATGGAAACGATTTTTAAAGTAGAAATAAGGCATTTCTAAAAGATCGATAGAAAATGGTTAGTTATGATCTAAAACATTTCTAACCTCAAACCATTTAAAATCGCCATATTTCTAGATAGGGAATAGAACATAATAATAGCATTCTGTTGTATAGAAATTTCAAAATCGTTCATGAATTAGTTATCGAGAACAAAATTATAATCTAAAATTAAATTTTTATTATAATTTTGTTTACTTATAAAGCAGTCTAATGTGAAAGTAGCAAAGTAGTAAACATTTTTGAAAAAAATATTTTTAGAAAATCCAAAGAAAAGCACAAATAGATAATTTTTTATGTCATTCGCAAAAAATTCAAACTAATTGAACAGAATTTTCTTATTATGACAAAAACCGCTTTCAATTCATTCATAATTATGTGTTCAACATAATAACTTTATAGTATTTTTGGAAGAAAATATTTTTAATAAAGTACAAAATATAATCCTTCTTTAAAAAAATGATGTGAAGCCTCTTAAAACGTGATATGATTGATCGGTTGAAACTGTTGAAAGTTTTTGAAAAGTGTTCTTAGGAGAAGTACGTAACATGCTTTAAAATTAAAATATTAAAAATTTAAGGAAACTTATTAACATAAATGCAAGGTGCGCACTATATTTGTTATATTTTTATTTGATGCCATCTAAAATTTTCGATGCCAATTGATCAAAAATTCAATTTGATTATACACAATTTTCTTATTATAAAAAAAATGATTGGAATATTTGAAATGGAAGATTATGAGTAATATTAATTAAGAATTGACGAAATGACCTTTATTTTTCTATTTTAATAATTTTCTTATTACATTTTTCATATAGATGTGTACTTTTATTTATTACGCAAATACATTAATTTTTTTAGCTATAAGTGGCTATATAAGTTTCAATCAGAAAAGAATATTATTTTTCGAAATGTTATAACATTTTGTTTTAAATAATTAAATATCACTATATTTGATTAATATATTACATATATAGGATCGACATTTTAATTTGAGGACGCTACGTGCCAATTAATTGGTAGCGGTTTTTATATTAGAAAACACATTTTACAAGTTGAGCACGATTCGTTTCCCAAATATATAAGGGTCTTATTATAGTTAGTTGAATAAAAAAATTGTTTGAATCTGAGATTCGAGTTTCCAATTTTCTACTTCGGAATCTTTTGCTCTACCTTCTCAACTATTTTATTATCTATGTCAGTAAGATAAATTCAGGTTATAAACTTAAAAGCATATTTTAATAGTTCTAATTTAATAAAACTAAAATTTAATATATAATATAAAAAATATATAATAATTCAATTGATAAATTTTGCACGTATTATAAAAACTTTTTTTTATTAATAACTAAAGGATAATAATAAAAACAACCGTATAATTAATAATAAGAAAGCGCATATAATCACTTAAATGTTAAATAAAGCAGAATTAGGGGATAAGATAGTTACGGTATCGAGCGCATGCAATTAGCTTAATTAAATGGAAGATATAAAGTCACGCGAGCATACGTACAAAGTCAAAGAAAAGTCATGCGGAAAGAATTTTGCGCAGGGCTCATTCAAACACCGCGAAATCGCTCCTGAAAACGGGCAATTTAATAGTTCAGGAATTAAAAAACGTACGCGGGGGCCTTCAGGAGGTGTTTAATAAAGATAATGCCCTAGATAGAGGTGGTTCGGGACTCTACCCTGCCGCTACTCTCCGCCTCCATTCAACTCTCGTTCACGAGTTCTTCTCTTCGTTGAATGCGCTCAATGCTTTTTCTCTTCACTCTCTCGGTTATATGTATATATATATACTTTCACTATTTCCACTCCTTCGTTTTCTTTTTTTTGTTCTCCTAGGTTCCCTCTCGCTTTTTTTCGAGTCCCCGTCGCGATCTTCTTTTCGCGCATTTTTCCAGTTTAACCCTAGTCGCCTGTAATTTCGCAGATAAACTCGAGCTTTCACCGCATACCCATTCCTCATACTCACGAATATTTTAAATATAAATTTCGGATCTCGAGGTAATATTATAATTGATAAATAATGTGTTTGCCTTTGAATTTGCGAAAAGGTAATCGTCGATTTTCTTAATCACCATTTTTTCGAATGAAAAGACCAATGAAACGGATGTATACTATATTTTCATTGGAGATTTAGTCCCGCATTCCCCTTGAAAATGAAGCACGATGTTTCGGTTTCGGGGCAAAGTGAGCTTACGCATAAATAAACATTTTTAATCATCCGGAATCGGACGCGGGGATACACTGGTATATACACTGGGATCCGAAGAGTAGCCGAAGACCGCACCAGACGAAGGATGATGAAGCTAGCCACAGCTACAGTGTAAAAAGGCGAAGGATCTGTGTATGCATCTAACCTCAAAAATGAGAGATAGAAATTCAGAGGTTGCGGAAAAAAGAACGAACCGATGAAGATGAGAGGAGGATAAAGAGTGAGGAGGCCAGGGGATTGTGAGTTTAGCAAAAACCGCGGGATGCGCTCGCGCGGCGGTTAATGAAAAGGCAGTTTCGAGCGATAAAGACCTCTCTCTTCGTGCATCGCCAAAACCTCCGTAACGGAAAAGTAAGTCCAGGATCTGGGCAATAATAGATCCCACAATGCTCGCTCGCTTTTCACCCGGTGTACACGTGTGCGTATCCCACCTAAGTGTGTACACACCCACACACCCACACACACACATACTTCCGACCGAGGTTTGCAGGAATGAAATGACAAGGTAAGGGAGTAGAGGAAAGGCGAACGCGCGGTAGCTCATCAACTAATGGTCCTCACCGGAACTGAACTGTACACCCTCTCCCTCTCTCTCACCGTCCCTTTCCTCCTCGATCTACCTCTCTCTTTCGCGCATTCTCCTATGGCCAAAGAGGGAGAGACATATTAATGCTGGAGGAGGTACAAGAGAGAAATGTGAATTGACACGGAAGGAGGATGGAAAATTGTACCTACCGCGCTTCGTTTTACGTGTGTGTGCCCTCGTCTACACGGTGGCGTTGTTGATCCGTCTACCTTCGCGTATATGTGTTTGTTTGAGCGAGACTTTGGAATTTTCCAGTTTCCTATATGAGTAGAGGAAACTTGGAGCAATCTGGGTTAGAGCGATGCAATATACATACATACATACACACGTACATGTGTGCTGTAGTTTGCTACTTCATTTCTCTGAGCAATATTTAGCATTATTCTGGTGTTGCGGACTCTACGTCCGTCTCTTGTTTGTATTATTTAACCCTCTTTCTCCCTCTCTGACTCTGTTTAGTGATGGGATAACTGTTTACATTTTGGAATTGCTTTGCAAATTGTTGTACCTCCTTTAAAAGGACAGTCAAATTGTGATCGATTTTTTATTTGTATCGTGTAAACGTTCGCTATAATTTGTATTTATTACATTGGTAACAATAATTATTAATGATGAAACGTACGCTTAATCGTATCAATTATATTGTCAATAAATAAGCCTGATATATTTTGAAGATTCGTGGAACTAAAATCCTCGCAAATATTACAGATTTCGAGATTTCAAAAACATTTCCTAAAACATTCTATATTGAATATAATATTTAATGCAAACTTTAATTCTATTTATATTTCAAATTGATACCTTCATTTTTTAGTAGCAATGTGACGATATACCAGTACAATTAGTCAAAAAGTAAATAAAATATTTATTATATTATAATTGTCGGTAATGACAATGAACAATAGTTAATTTACAAAATTAAGAGGATTATTTTTCAATTTATAAAAATTAATAGTTAATAATTATGCGACACAAGAAACATTGGTCAGATATATATATATATATATAAAATAAAAAATGCGGCTAAAGGTTAGCCGGCACATATACACAAAAAAGATATAAGAAGCTCCTTTTTGTCACACACTCAAACATAGATAGAAAAGACGCATATCCGTGCTATAAAATATGTTCGAATATGTACATACGCACTTATTGCGTACATCCGTTTGTGTACTTACACACACAGTTATCAGGATAAATATAAGCACGTTCATATATATTCCTCGTTGCGTGCGAGACCGAAAAGAAGTAGGAGGAAGAGAGAGAGAGAGAGAGAGGCGGAGGAAGTAGGGTCGGACGTACGTAGAGAGGGTGGAATCGGAAGGAAGGATTCGCATAAATCCACCCCGGCTGGGCCACCCTCGCTCTCACGTCCCAGGCGCGGACCATGAATATTGATCATTCCCTATTCTCCGTTCTACGTTCCAAACGCGCCCTCCCATACCCCCCCCCCTCTCTCTCTCTCTCTCCTCTTATCGTATCGCTTCCTCCGACGCGTCTTCGCAGGTTGCGCGCCGATCCCCGCACGCGCCACTTCGTCATCTTCCTTCGCTCCCTTTCGGATTTTAACGCTCCCTTTTACCGAGTCATATTGTCGCTTCTATTCCCTCCGTTCCGCCTTTCATTATCCTTTCTTCGGACTTTTTCCTCGAGAGGATGAGGGAGGGTAGGATTTCGCCCCGAGTTTCCTCTGTTTGTTCTTCTTGGCTTATTACTCTCGGTTTCTTACTGGTTAAGCGAATTTTAAATGCTACTGAGTTATTGCTTGATTTACTATTTACCTTTTTTACTTTACTACATTTTTACATACAATCATTTCATGATTTGCCATTCATATTTTTAGGTCGCTTTGAGGTTTACTGATGAATTCCTCTTATTTTTTGTTGCAGATGGACCTGACACGATATTGGGCATGTAAGTTCATAGTGTAAGATTTTAGATTTTTAAATATTAGTTTATCAATCGTGTAATTTTATTTAAACAAAAAAATACTGAATTATAAATATAAACTGTTGATTATTCCTCTTTCGACGCTCGAGAATTCGAGTTTCGTCCAGTACCTTCTCACGTCAGTCTAGCCGTATTTTTTGTCATCTCTCCAATCTCTAAGGTCGCTTCTCATCTGACCTCCCTCGTCCTCTTTCTCTTTTTTCGTTCTCCTTTCTCTTTCCTCAGCACGATTCCCCACGACAGCCCGCGAAAAAAGAACGCACTCTATTTATGCTCAACTTTATCTTGACGTGATCTAGTTATGCCAGGCACGATCCATTCACTCTCTCGGTACTCTCACCCGCACCCAACCTTACACATACACCTCTCGGCGTGTATATATATATGTGTGTGTGTGAGCGCGCAACGATTCTCCTTGTGTTCAACCCGACATCTCTCCTCTCATCATCTGTACGTCGCTAAAGAATTTTTCGAGATACAAATGTTTAAGCAATAATGTTACTTTTATAGTAGAAACAAAATTATTTTTCTACGGAATATAGTAAAGATAATGTTACATTAAAAAAAAAAATTGTTCAACAAAGATTGATCAAGCTGCGAATAAAAAGTGTTCTTTTCAATTTCTTGATCAAAATAAATTACGATCTCGTAGGAAATAAGATGTAAATACCTCTAAGCTCGACTTCTTTACCGCAAGCTCAATTAATTTTAATCAAACCTTGAAAAGAGCCGCGAGGTAAAAGCGTAGAAGAAAATGTAACGTTTAGTAACTTAAAATTTAGTAACGCGCCGAAGATTAACCGTGAGGATAAACTATACGTTCACACGATATCTTACAAACTCTTGTGTAATTAATACATTAGAAACCCAAATAGACACGCTAATAACTATCATTTAGTTCGTTCGCGAAGAGAAAGAATCGAAAAATAAATAAAACGAAGGTAATGTGAAAAATGAGATAAAAAGACAGGTAATAAATACAACAGCGAGGGAAAAATAGTAGGAGGATCAGGAAGAGTACGGGTGAGACCGAGTGAGATTCATTCCGGAATTGTGAAGCCGACGCTCTTCGTGTGCGCGAAAAAGAAAGATCAGAGTAGTAGTAGCGGAGAGACGAGAGGGGAATGAATGATGGGAATATAATGACGAAGCCTCCGCTAATTCCCCTATCGTTTTTCTCTTTCTCGCATTACAGCATCATTATGTTTATCTCTTCCTCTCTCTTTCTCAATCTTCTTTCTATATGCCCTACTCGCGCGGTTCATCCTCTTCCTTCTACGTAATTCCTTTTTTTTCTTTTCCTCGTCTTTTCCCTTTTTTTTCGCGTTTCACCGGGACATTAATGTGGCATTAATTCATTTATACTCTAATCTGGATTATACCAAATTTATTATACATTACTTAACGTTGCTCGATAATGCTAAAACACCTATATAATGTGAGATATTTTATATTGCACCAGTAAATGTATAAATTTTCTTAAACAACTATAACTTATGCGTAAGTTTATATACCGTGCTTATAGCAATTTTTATAAAATATTCGTAGTAAATGATTCATAACGTATATACCATTGTTCAATCTCTATAACAAAATCAATGAAGAAAAAGAAGTAATATTTCCTACGTAAAATTTATTATTTTTTTAAATATTTATTTCGAAAAATCGTTCGAATACGTTCATTTCGTAAATCTCACTTTCAAAGTTCGATTACGAAAGTGATTGGTTGTGTAATAGTATTATATAATAATATTTTTGAAAAATGTTATTGTGTAACGCGAATGATACACTTATTTCGTTGACTTGTAATAAAAAAAAAAGAAGTAACTTCCATCAAATTATATACATTCCCTTAATAAATTGTGCATATTTAAAATAATGCTAACGAAATATAAAAAGTTTAATATTTAGAAACGAAGAACTAATTTACATTTCTGTATCCAATTTAACTGTGCTGTTATATTCGGTTTCAATATTTATTTAGGCAAAATTACAAGCTTTTAAGTTTGAAAGTAAAGTAATCTGCAAGATTTCTCTTTACTTTGTAAAATAGAAAATTAAATGAAAATTAACTGGTAAATCAATTAACGCGTAACTCGCCGTGTACGCATTTCAATATTAACTTTCCATTGTTTTTAAGGCGGAATTGATATTTCACAAATATAGCAAATAAATTTATTGATACATATAAGAATCGTGCAGAGTTAAGTGAAACGCATCGCAACGACAAAACAATCGAAATATTGTTTCTAGTTGGGGATGATATTCCCCGTAAATGTTATAGTTTCTTTCAGAAAATAAAAAGATAAAAAATATGATAATATGGAGGAGATTGCGGTGAGAAAGTGAGCGAGTGCAGAGGATCAGAGAATCTCGCGGACAGCATAAACCGAGGGTAGACTCGCGTGTCTTTCTCTTTCTCTCCTCTCCATACCATTCTTCGTCCCAGTCCCAGTGGGCTCAGGGATTAATAACAGTCTATACCGTCGTCGTCATGGTTACGGTGCGGGAGTACCAGCAAAAATGTCTACGGTGTCGCCGATCGGCCGTTTAATGTCTCTTTACCCGGCCAAGTTGACCCGAATGATGATGCGCGCCAAGACAAAATTTATGAATGAAAGTTTTATTGCGCTCTATACCTCGCTTTGAAACACTGCCACCCGCACCCGTAAGACGATGCAAGGTATAACGATTAAACTTTTCTCGGCCGGGGGTTCAAAGGGTTAAAACTTGGCTTATTTCTCCTTTTTCTTTCGTTTTTCTTTTATTACACTACAGTTCCTTGGATTTATAGGGTCAGTACCTTAAGGTTTATTGATAATATACTTTCGGGGGTATCTCTTGTAATATTATTTCTTGGGCGGTAATGAAAATTATTGGGGTTTGAAAAAAATTAATGACTATAATCGACGTTCTGTTAAAATTAGCTTTGCAATTGTATTACGGTGTCGAGTGAAAGTCTAGATTACGCAGTATTAGGATTTGATACGGTATATTTTTATATCTAATAATTTGTTCGATATTTTCAAAGCACAGTAATTTAAATAAACACGTAGCGAATCATTTCAATAATTTCAACAATAACGGTATTCAACCGAAAATTTCAGTCTATTCTATAACTGGCTGATAAGATGATAACTAGTAAATCTGACCAGCTGATGACAAGTTTAAGTGGTCTTTGCTTTTCATCGAATATAAATATTTTTAATTATTAATTATTGAATATGAAACAATTTTGTTCGAGTTCTCGAATCCAGGAAAACACTTCTGCATATACCCAAAAATATGTAAAATGTATTACATTACAATTTCTGTTAAAACGGAGATATATAATTAGCATACCATTTACTATATTATTTTACGTAATTTCTGACTATTCAAAGCACAAAAAATTAAATTAAAGTATCAAACGCAACAAGTACACGGTAATAATCAGATAATTACACTGCCACCGCAAAACTATAATTTACATAGAAATAATACAATGCATTAAATATGTAAATGACGTAAACAAATAATAAAATATTTTCTATATACGTGTACTTTTGTTTGTACATACCGTACAATTAAAAATGCGAAAGCAACAAAACAAGAGAGAAATCGAGAAATGCACGGCGAGGAGTACAAAAGCGCAAACTACGCAATTTTTTTGCGCGTTCCTTTGGGCAGCGCAGTATTTCGTTAGGGAAGCGGTAAATAACAGGAGTCTTTGACAGCTCGCGTAGACTCGCACTGGTTTACGTAGGAGTAGACTAAAACCCGATAAATAACGAACCTCGTGTGTGCAGCCCTTACCTTTTTATACATATTTTTTTTCTTTTATACCGAGGGCAGACATGCGCGCATCGAGCGACACGTGCGTTTTCTCTTTTTCTCTTCTTTTTTCCTCCCTACTTACACGTGTGATGCATTTTCAGTGAGCTTATATTAAATACGATTGTCCAGGCAAATTCCTATGGTTGTTCGTTAACAATGCCCGATTTTTTTTTTAAGAAAAGTATAATTTTATTAGCGTCTACATACGTGTACTAGTGGTAAATCGACTGATAATCGATGTTATATTTGGTTCTAATGATTCATTTCGCGATAGAGATAAATATGTTTATTATTAATTCAAATTCAATATAGGTGCACATATTAATTTATTATAAATCGGTGAAACATATATTTATTAAATGTACAATTATTTATTAAGTAATTGTGTATTATATATTGTATAGAGTATTAAATTTACAATTTAATAACCTCCTTATTAATACTTTTTACATTTTTGTACAATGCCTTTATCCATTTTAATAACGATACATAATTATCCATACTATTCTATATACGAGGCCTTGAAGTATATAATCCTTTAAAAATGATATTCTGTATATATGTTTAGACAATTTCGAAAAAATTACTTAATTTAGTGAAAACAGAATGTATTAAATATATAACAATTAATAAGAAAAGTATGCGTGTGATCGGTATATAATTGAGAAACTATTTCCACTTATGATTCTCTTAGCGAGCCATTAATCACACTATCGGATATATCTAAGATTTGAAGCGTACGACAAAAAATGTCGTAATAAACGGGCAAACTAGTTATAATATAAATGCTTCATTGTTTGGTTCTCGTGACTCAATAAACTCGAGCGATCGACAAAAATTCTCGAGGCTAAGCAGGACGAATTAACTGATTCACCCTCCTAACAATGAGAGAATCTAATATACTGCAGGCTCGGCAATAAATAACAACCAAGTGAGTCTATATCATAAATTATTAATAAACAAACGTGTACCTACAAGTATTTCAATCGAAATAGTTGCTGATTATCTATATATTTATTATATCTATCTGTACGTATGTGTACATAATATACGTAACGTAATAAACGCGATACGGTGACAGATATCGGCTTAACGCGAATCGGCTTACAATACAGCCTATACGTATATATATATATATATATATATATATGTGTGTGTGTGTGTACGAGAGTGCGTGTGCATGCAGCATACGTTCTCTTCATGCAACCCTTGTTCTCTCATTATTATTATCGGTCTGGCCTCGATAAAAGGGGGGATGAAAGGCATTTCCGCTCTGTCTCTTTTCAAACGCGTGTTGCGCGCGATTCAGAAAAATATGACACGAGTGTGACAGGAAGATAGACACACCAGTGACACTAGTGAGAAGTATATATACGCGCAACATCGAAATGGGTCCGCAATAAAATTTATTGCGGTTAAATAAAGTTACCTAGCCGTATATTCTTTCAATGTGAGATTGTCGTTGCTAATGGTTTATATTACCTTTTTCGCAACGTCAGCTATATTTTGTTATTTTATTAGAATGTATATATATTTATATCGATTAATTATTAATTTACATTAGTTGAATAATTTTTTTAACGCGATTTTATCTTTATTGAATCATTTTAATAAAAACATTGTCTTTTTCCTACAACCTACACTGTGTTGAATATTTAAGACAAGCGAATTTCGATTTACATAATTTATCTTACGCGATACGAAACCGTTACGCGATACCGGCTTTCTAAAATAAATAAAAAATAAACATATAATAACAATACCCATTTTTGTGTTAATTTTTCTAAAACATTCGTGCGGGTGATCGAAAATGTAAAAAAAAAAAAAACAATTGAAAAAGTAATTGTACGTACGCCAAGGTACAGAAAGACTGAAAACACCGCGGGCCCGTAAAAGAGAGAAATTATATTGGAAAATCGAAAAAAGAAATATATATACATATACGTAAAGAAAGTGACGACGGATAAAACAAACAGGGATAGAAATAAAGAAAAGAGAAATACTGTGTGATCGAGGTGCACATATACATATCGAGAGAGAAAAAACGAGAATGAGAGAAAGAGAAAGAGAAGGCGGAGCAAAAATCGGGATGAAAAAAGAGAGGGGAAAAGAGTCGCGTCGAGTGCAGAGTCGCGGGCGCATGGGTTTCATGAATATTTGAGGCGATATTCCGTGCTTTCTCACTGGCTTCCTTTTTTTTTGCGAGCTCGGCGTACACGGAGAATCGCCGTTTTCGCGATTTATCGCTGACCTGAGAGAGAGAGAGAGAGAGAGAAAGGGAGTACGTGTACGGTTCGTAAAAAACGTGCACGAAAGCTCGGTGACTTTTTTTTACCCTCGCGAAAATTGACTGAGCACTTTTATTTACTGTTTGATTTGCAGCGCTCCTGTTTATTTAAGCTTTTTTTTCCTAAAATGAAGAGAGGAAGAATTTCTTTGCCGTGTCGCGATGTTCGTGTTATAGTTTTTTTTTTTGGTTTTGTGAACGAGAAGGTAAACTAATGAATTTTAGATATCATTTTCCAAAGAAAATTATTCGTATCGATCAATTAGCGCAGTTGTGCCGAAACGAGCGTGCTCTAATTAATTCCCCGAAATGCCAATTAAATTTTCGTTCTCGAGCAGCTCATCGATGACGATCGTTATAACCGTCAAATGCGCGCGTACATACGAGTCTAAATTGGCAGAGGACCGGGCGCTCGCTTCCGGTCGGCTCTGCGCGCAATCCCGCCCGATTGGCAAATGGGTGGGTGCCAGGATGGGATATAGAAAGAGAGGGAGGAAGAGAAGGGAGCGAGAACGGCGGGCGTCGTTTCGACGGAAGTGCGTCTAATGCATCCGTCTGGGGTCAGACGCATCGTCGCTGCTTCCGGTAGGGCCATTACCAACTGAAAAGACAAGAAGAAAGCTTTAAGGGTGAATGGAAAAAAATCTGGGCCGTCTTCCCATACACTTTTTCCAGTACAACGAGTCTTATGTATATATGTATGTGTATATGTCTATAACCTTCGTAATTTATTGAAAGAATTTTTTTTTTAATTATTTATACATTACAAAATTAATTTATACACATAATTTTATTTAATTTAATAATTTATTACTACAATTATGCATTGTAAGTATAAGCTGTAGTATTTAACGAAATATTTTGATTTATTATAGATTGTAGTTAAAAAAAACATGATTAATAGTATTTACAATATTATACGTCAAATATTATGACATGAAATTGAGCTATTTATCTACAAACCATACGTGAGCTATATCGATAAACATCAACGTTTTATTTTCATAATTAAAAAAGAAAGCGCACATTGATGATCTATTTAGCCAAGAATCAATAATTCAAAAAGTATAATACACTATAAGTAAGTGTATCAGATGGTGAAAATGAACCGAAGTGAGTTATAAGTAAAATAGGTAGGTCAGAAATGTTGGAGTAAAAGTGTAAGAGAACCATTGGTGTAATGCCTTTCTCACGAGCGCGGTGAACCTCGAGTCTCCGAAAGAGAGAGTCTGAAACAAATTCCCCGCTAAGATTGGACGAAGTAAAGCCTCGACCAATCGGGTGGCCGGCCCTTTGTCTCACGAGATTGGTCGGCGTATTGTTTCAAAGGAGGCGCGCCGGCGCTTGGCGCATGCGTATTACCGTAACGTGGGAGGTTACAGCTAGTCACTACCCACGATGTATTTCCCTCGAGGTGACGACGACGACGACGACTACAATTTTTTTTTTCCTATACGCGCTCGTTTTCATTTGCCGGAAAAGACTTTACGCGCGAGAGAAGACGCGTGCTACGCTTTCTTTATATACTATTTTCTTTTATATACACGTACGTTTGCGTAATCTTGCGGTTTAATCATACTCTCATACGGGTACTTCGTTTTCGAGTATAATTTTTGAAATGATGCGCGAGATAGACCGCGACTGATTCGACGAAATTCTCTAAGGTTTAATTTAGAAATGTGCACGAAATTCGCGAGGGTGAAATGGTAGAATGTTTACGTGGGTTATTTTATACATTTATATATACATATATATACACTTATACTTTAATTACTGTCATGGTAATAGATGAGTTTCCTCATGAAAATTTTACATAGAATGTATTGCTTAGGAAGTCGTGTAAGTATTGATGTGTATACTTTTTTCTTTCTCGTGCACGGAGTTATTTTAATAAATTGTGCACGGTATTTTTCATTTGGTAAGCTTGTCGGAAAATATATTTTTACCGACTCAACCATTATTTTTCATTGAAAGGATTGAATTATCTGGTATGAAACAGATTATTATCAATTTTTTTAAACACATGAAACTTTTTAAATTGCATAAGTATTTCATGACCTTACACTACATTATACGTTTTTCTTATAGTTTTACTATTTAATAATAAAAATTATGATTTTTATAAATAAGATGTATTTTTAATACATAAAAAATACAATATTTTATTTATGTGACAAACGTTGAATATAAACTTATTAAGAAATTCATAATTATTATGTTTTACTGATTGCAAGTTTGTTTTTTAAAATAATAACTTACATGAAGTTAAATTTACTTATACAATTGGACAAATGAACCGAAACAATCGAGAAGTACTATTATTCAAACTGCCTTTTCGTAAAATTAACCTTAAAGAGTAGTAAGGTTAGTAGTTATTTATCTTGAAAGTATCCAATGCCAAACAATACTTGTCAAAAATGTATTCCCCAAAATGCGAGTCAACGAAAAAAAATCAGACGAGCATAAAAAGACAACTCGCACGAAAGGTCACGTTAATTTTTCGCAAGTTCTCTATACACCTATACATCCCTCTTTATGTAAAAAGGGGATTGCGCCTAGACCTCGAAAATCCTCATCTCAATAGGAGCGACTGCTGGTATAGTACTCGAAAACGCGGTCAGGTAATTTTGTCCAGTACAGTATAATCCACCCGATGATCCGTTGGATAAATCGATAATTCGGTAGCTCCGGAAAAACTGGTCGGTATAAGCTTTTGCCTCTATCCCTCTCTTTCTCTCTCTCTTTCTTTTGGCGCTTATTAGCGAAAATCCCTGTGGCGCGAGCTAAGATCCAACGGAAGAAGGGCTCCACCTGCCTTCAAAAAGACCGCGCAGCTTTTTCTTCTCGCGCAGTGCCTCGGCTAATCGCCATTGTACTACTCGTGCGCGAAACAAGCGTTTCGAAGGAAACTAGTAGAGCTTGGATGGTCAGCGTTTTTTTTTATAGAGAGAGAACGTTTACTTTTTTTTTGGAAGATTTTCGGTGATTCGGTTTTTTACGCGACGGTGCGTCAGCTTTGATGGAACGAACCACACACGATGGCGTTTAATTGATTTTACGATTGATTTATTTGTTTGGGATTTTCTATTTTCACTTGATTTTTTTTAAATATTTATGCGATTGATTTTTTCATCTAATTTTGTAACTTATTCTCGATGGAAAAAATATTATGTTAAATAATATTAAATGATGGGTCAACTTGAAAAATAATTTTTATGGCGCTAAAATACTGACTTAACGGGATGTCGGACCCAAATTACAGGAATCTGCACCTTACAACCTAAAAATTATATTTAAAATAATAAATTAAAAATCTAAACAAAATTCATAAAAAGGCATACATTTTCAACGCAAACATCGTGATCAAAATATGGATTTAAAAATCTGGGAAATTTTGGGTGTACTATTTAAAACATGCCAAAGGTCCTGACGTTCAGGGTTTCTTAAAAAAACTTATTCATTGTTTATAAAAAAAATATAAAAAATAACCATTTTCTGAGTCCGACATCCCCTTAAAATACTGACTATTACGAAAAAGTAAAGAGCAATGTTAGAATACTATCAAAGTTATAATTGTCAGCGAAAATTATCAATCTATCATAAGTAATAAAAACTTCCTTACATTTGATAAAAACTAATATACGTAATTTAACTAAAATAGAGACCTCGAAATAACACAGTGCCTTGCAAACGATGAATCTTGAAGTAATAAGGAATCTTTTAGGTATATATATATATATAATATGCTTATTATATTTCGCGGGATTCTCTTTTGGTATAAGACACGCTGTTTTTGAGCATCTCGTCGGATCGCTATATACACTTTTACATCTCTATATATCCTCCTCTCCGAGCGCGCTCTCGGTCGCGCGAGTGAGCGCGCGCGCGCGGGTATAAGCGAACGTCTCCCTTTGTCGTACAGTTCCGACGCCTCCCACGAGTTTCATTTCGTTTCGGCGTGACGCTCCGTTGAAAGACGAACTGACAAAAGGAGTCCCTAATATATTACGCTTATTAATACTTCGTCCCGTCTCTCGTCTTCCACGTGTACCTATATATTTATATGTATATGTATATACATACATACACGCACGCACACCTCTCTCTCTCACACGGATTTTCTACAAGATTGAGAGATTCAAATTGTTAAACGCTCGCATGAGTGATACTTTCGAGTCTTAATGCTTTTAAAACATGATTTTGACCCCCTTTTATTTATTTTGTCTCCTTACTTTTTGACACGTTCCGTAGTCGTACTATTAAGAATTTTTTTTTACCATTAACCTGTTCGATACGGTGAAATTTAATTTTGAATAATTATGAGCCATTAATTATTTGGTTGCTCCCTACCTGTAGACATACCCAATTGCGTAGATTGAAAAAGTAATTTTTGTGAGGTATGTGAATCGAATAAAATAGTTTGATATTGTAGAAATAAAAATTGTATTTGAAATAAATTTATCTAATTCAGATAATTTACATATTTAGTACCTCAAACAATATGTTACAATCGTTTTTTTTAGTCAATCAGTCGTACGGTATAGAGAAAAGTATTCGCACACCTGCTCATTAAAGCCTCGGGGTAGTACGAGGTCGTAAATAAGAGAGAGGTCGAATCAATTAATAATTCTGATCCCTGAAAATTCATTCATCGAAATGACGAATGCTCCCTCCGCAATCTAACTTTATTCAAACGCACAAATTTCTAATCGATGTTCCCACCAACCTCTCTCTCTCTCTCTCTATCTCTCTTCCTGTTCTGTTAGGGTAATTCAGAGAGTAGTAGTTACAGCCATATACATACTCTCGGGGAATATCTCGTTTCGGCGCCGATCTGTCCTCCAAAGTCCAAAGATACTCTTGACAAAGGACTTGGTAATATATTACCCTTATTAATGCTTCTCCTTCTCTCTCTCTCTCTCTCTCTTCTTAAATCCATTCTCCTGGTTGTTTTCATCGCCCTCGCAGCCCGAGAGAGAGAAATATTAGTTATGCCAATGCTAAAAAGCCTTCGGAAGGGTGAAACAGCCGAGGAGAATTTTGACGAGAGGAATGCGACGGTTTCGGCGTACAAATGGGCATGAAAACGTGGCTCGCAAGATTTCTTCTTAGTCCGGGTGGTCCATTCACACCGGAAATTTCAAGCTTTTCGATTTTACCTTTTTTTTTTCTTTTCTAGATTCCTTTTTTTCCCCTTTCTTTTACCTCTATTGATTCGTATCACCCTAACTTTTTCTCATTTTCGCGTGTACCCCCTTTTTTGCATCCACACACACACACACATAATATATATATATATATATATATATAAATGTACATAACGTCGTTTTATAACCTCGCGTTTCTCAATAACGCCTTACAATCACTCTGTATATTTCGTACATATATATATATTTAACAATAGATCGAAAATTTCCTTGTTTTTTTAATTCCTCCTCATCCTCCTCCTCCTCCTCTCGCTTATAATTAGACCCGGGCGACATTTATATTTCGGGTTGACTTTCAAACTTCCTACCCTTCTATTGTTTTTTTTTTTCGTAGGTCGTGACAAATTCGTCGCCCAAATTTTGCGCCAGTCGAGCGAGTGGCTCGTGTTTATACAAATCAAGACTGATCGAATTTTCGTTATTGTACATCAAGTATTTTTATTCGCCGGTATTGAATAACGTGAAATTTTTTTGTTCTCGTTCGGTGAGTATAAAACAAAAATCAATGGTTTAACAAGCAAGGATCGTTAATTCCGCGGGCATGGTAAATAAACGTCGATGCTTTTGTAAAGCTGTGTTTGTTAAATTCACCTCTCATCGTGAAACGCGTGCACTTGGTCTTACCTGTATTAAAGTCTTGTATATCTACAAATTTTCTGCATAAAAATGGTACTTTACGTAAGGTTTAATCTTTTCTTCCTTTGGTAAATTGAAATTTGAAGTTCAAGTGTACCAATATTTTGAATGTAAAGATGCTGTATTAATGTTAGGAAATTGTACTCAAGGACTTAGTGACAAATTAAAGTATATAAGTATTATACAAGTATTAATTAGTGCATTACTGCGAGTATGAATTTTAGTATATGCCACTTAGCATTACGCATACTTAAAAAATAGATGCAACAACAAACGATAGATTTAAATAATCGAAACCAAGTCGAAATACCAAGCACGAGGATATATAAGTTAGGTATTCACACATTCGTACAAGACGTGTCGACATTCCGAGATGCCCAAGCCATTACTCTTCTTGCGGAACTTTTCAGTTGACGCAAGATTATCCTACTCTCATATTTCATTCCACAAGTCGCGTTCCACGCGCGCAGCCTTCTCTCTCTCTCTCTCTCTCTCTCTCTCTCTCTCTCTCTTCCTCTCTTTATATATATATATATATATATATATAAATGTACATACATGTATATCCAGCGTTTCTTTCTTTACGCTCTGCCCCTTCCTCTTCAGACTCATTACGCTAATTTAGGAATCATTTTTTCTTCGTTCGCGATTGCGAGATCATATATATATTTTTTTTACCTCCACGGAGATTAATCGTTCGTAGGTTTGAATTTAACAATGAACGTTCGGTGTGTGGAATTAAACTTTTTTTTTACTTCTACGGTACGAATAGTGTCATTTATCTATAGAAGTAGTGTATACGATTCAATTGTCAAAATTTTAATAAATCGCTATTTTTTTCAGAGATTTTTTATATACGTTGGTAATGTAATTAATATAGTTGTTATTATAATTCGATGATTACGTAATGATAGAAACACTACTTTTTTTATCCTGTCCTTTATTACATTTATTATATCCACATTTTAAGTGTACATTTACGTCGATACCTCTTGGCGTAACGACGCAACGAAATTAATCGTTGTTTATTAAAACTAATTTAAAAATACAGAATTTTTAGTGAACCATGTGGATTAAACATATAGTAACGCGGAAACAAGCACCTTTCCGAAAACAATGCACCAATCAATTTCTATATATATATATATACAGCTTGCTCGTCCATCGAGTAAGAAGACCGAGAATGTCGGCGTCTCGAAGGGCAAATTAACGGTAATGAAAATTGGTTATCACTCGAAACGGAGCCCCGGCAATCCGAAGCGTCGTCGGAGCGCGTAATATCCCATTGGTGAGGCCCGAATTCGTGCGCTAGACAGAGAACGTATAGGGGGAAGCCGGATCGCGTTGACACAAAGCGCCCGTAATCCGTTTATCTTCTGAGCGCTGAACGCGGACCGGGAGAGAGCGAGATACTCACAGGCTGCGTGTGGGGATCGTTTAGATGATTCGCTTATCATCCGTCTGTCTCGTCTCGACGAAGACAACCTCCGGGTCCGATCTTTGCGGCGAATTGACCGAGTTAATAGTCGGACCGAAATTGTTTTTCATTCGCTTTAACAGGAGACTCTTACAAGATGGACGTATCTGCACTCTTAAGATAGTTCTTCCGAGAATTTTCAAGGAACTCCTGATCATTTGTACAATACGCTATATTCATTAATGAAATGTGCAGTTTTTTTAAATTAGCAATAGTAGCCTTACAAAGACTTATTTAGCTGCGAACTTAAACATATGGACATTTATGTAAAATATATCACATGGAAGGTATTATAATATAACCTTGTGTAAGGTATGCTTGTTAAAATACTGGGTATAATTTTAACAATCTGTGAAGAACCGAAAGATAAGTTTTAAATGTACAGTTTATTCATGACTTTAAAAAAATAGACATACACTGTCAAGTAGTATTTAAAAAGAAAAGTATTAGATTACATATTGTTATTTCTCAATAAAAATTTTCATTCTCCTGTCCCTGAAAATTTTAGTGTTTTTAAACATTCATTACCAAAGCGACGAGTTATTTATCCAATATTATAAAATAATCAGGTCTCCTCGAATTTGTAAGAATTTAATAATACTTTGTAAAGGCAACCAATAAATGGCGAACACTACAATAGAATAACCAAGTGGTAGGAATAATTGCAGACGACTCAGATCGACGACTACTTAATCGCCCAATAAAAGTGTATATACCCCGATCATATTTTTCGGATTTACATTTAATACGAAACATGACCTTGCGATCGTCACTGGATGTAATCTCCGAAAACTCGTACGAGCAGCACCCCCTCGTCGATTCTATTTAGAGTCGAATATCCTACAGCGCTCATCCCCTAATCATCGCATCATCCATGTATTGTCTCACTTTCGCTTTTCAATCTAAAGCTTACACGATCCCGTATTTTACGATCTTAGATCCATGTGAAAATTAAAAATAATTTAACATTACTCGATTTACACCTGGAAGAAAAAGCATACATGTATTTCCAAAAGATTTCAAGGTTCACGGTCAATTTCATCCTCTTGATCTAAGTCGTTGCAGCACGTCATTTCAAGTCGACGTTGAGGGTTAGACTGATACATCGGCGTCAAGAAAAATTTCTTAGTGACCAGTAAACAAGAAGTCATTTGTTTGCTGGTCGTCAAGCAAATTTCACAAACGTTCCTAAGTAACGAGCAATCAAATGACTTCTTGTTTACTGGTCACTAAGAAATTTTTCTTGACGTCGATGCATCAGTCTAACCCTCAACGTCGACTTGAAATGACGTGCTGCGACGAGTTTGATGAAGAGGATGAAATTCACCGAGGACCTTGAAATCTTTTGGAAATACATGTATGTTTTTTCTTTCAGGTGTAAATCGAGTAATGTTAAATTATTTTTAATTTCTTTTCTTTTCAAATTTTAAATTAATATAACCTAAAAATAAGAGAGAAAAAAAAAAGATGAAAATATGTTGTATTATAGGATGCTTAAATGGTGTAAGCGTACTACGCATACCGAAATTCTTGTGTCTCATTGTATCAAAAGTATAATAATAATAGTGATAATAATAATGATCATCTCGGTTTGTATACCAAAGACAAAAAGATTTCAATTTTCCAGCAGTGATTTTCGGATAATAACAACTCGCGCTCAAATACTCAACCCTTTTCACTTTAGCGATATGCAATCCATTGTGAGTGATAAGCCGCTCGTCGGATACTCGGTTCGTGAAATCGTCCTTATACGCGGGTGGTATGGCCGACCCTCGTTAACGGATGGTTCGCAGGTATTCTGGTCTTAGTGTGCCCGTGGTGGACCTTCCTATTGTACGATTCAACCACCCCATTTTCAATCGATATTATTTCGGTGTTACCATACTCCATTCTCTTGTCTCTTGGATTTGAAAAATTTCAATTTCGACCTTTGGTATGTCATTGTTAATTAGTTTCGATCAGCTTTATCTATACCAGAAATTCCTTCTCTTTGTTTTATCCTTTCGAGCGGATGCGTCCGAATGGTTAAGTTTATTGTTAATACAAATTTCTACATTAGTATAAAGTAATCCCTTATTTTTTTCTTTTTTTTATTCGAGTTCAATAGTCAGATTGATGTGCGAATCTCCTCTACGTTTTGGTCTCAGTGCACCGAGTATTTGCATTTTGTAGCCGAGACAGCCGTCTCCTAATTAGCTGACGCCACATACCGACTCGGATTAACGAGGGTATTGCATTTTTAATAATAAGCCAGGAGCGCGACCTCCCATCGCGCGAGATACGCGCTCCACTGCCGAAAAAAAGTCCCCCCGCGCTTTGATGTCCTTTCTTCTTACGGAGCGAGCGAGTTCCTGCGATTACGAGGCCAACGGGGACTTCATTACATCCCGCCGAAAAAGAGGGAGACCGATTTTGGCAATAACTAACCGTCTATTGTCCGGAACTTGGAATTCTTCATTGATTCGACACTTTGGTGCTTCGGTCCTCTTTAATTGAGATGCTTGTTTCATTGTCCTCGGAGATTCTTATGGAATTTAGAGACAACCTTATAATATTGCTGTTACGATTATTTTGCAATTTAGGGATTAGATCCGATGTTTCATTTGGATTTTGTTGCAACTGAATTTTTAGTTATACAATGTAACAGTAGCTTGCGTATCTGGAAGATAGTTCGTTTAATTCAATGTCAATAATTTCGTAGTTATATTCATATATATATATATACATCAAGGATTACTTAACAAAGTCAAACGTATATATATAAAATTTTAAAGGACAAAATAAAAAATGATTATAATAATCAAATTACCGTCGAATTTCAATTGAAATTTCAATATTGCTTCTAAAATAGTTAGAAAAATCAAAATCCATATAAATTGTATAAAATTAAATGCAGTTTCTTACCAACTCATTACTTTGATCACGAAAGTTAAATGAATGCAAAAAAACAAGCACCAACAAGAGCAACATAGATTGTTAAAGTTCCACGATGCACATCGTACTTTAAAGATTGCTTCCCCCCGCTCATTTTTTTCCGGGCGTGCACACGGTTTTTGTCCTGTCGTGCTTGCCTTGACTCTTTCCCCGTGCTCTCATAATTTTTCCGCCACTTTCTCTCTTACCACCCCTTGGCTCACTCCCACCCAATGTTTCACGTCGGTGCTTGATTTAGACATCCAAAGAATTCACGTGCATCCTTTCTACTTTACGCGCGCGTGTGTGTGCGTGTATATGTACGTACGTTAGAAGGGGTAGGAAAAAGAAGAGTTGGCTCTGGGTAGCCAGCAACGTTGATTGCTGCTGCATCTTTGATGACCTCGTCCAGACAGAGGGAGAAAGACGGTTGGCGGCGTCGTTGCGTCGATGGCCTTGCGCGCCCTCGAAGAAATGGAGCGAACGAGAAACGTCGAGATTGATATTTTAACAGACGGATTACGTAAAGAGAACTGATTGGGGGATCGTTATATATACGTATATACCCTCTATCTTCGTTTTCTTTTTCCATCTTTTTTTTTTATTCAATGTCGAAAGGTCGAATAAAAGGGGTATTTGCCGTTCATCGATTTTACTTTTTCCTTTTTTTTTGGACGAAGAAACGCGAGAGATTGCGTTTTTTTCGGGGAAACGCTTTTCGGGTCTTTTTCCAGCTTTTCACCGATAGAGACGTGGACGATCTCTCGTGTTTCCCAACGAATTTACTAGTCAGCGTTCTTTCGAGGTGCGGATTTTCCTGGCAACTTTTTGCGGGGGAATGATCATGGTGTTGTTCGAGAGACTTTTTTCTATTGTTTAGCCCCTCTCGGCTTTTTTTAATGTTTTAGAAATTCGCTAAAAATAAGTTGTCGTTTTAGCTTTATTATCGTTAAATTTATCTGTATCTGCCTTATTTTTAGATGCAACTTATTAACAAGTTAGTGTTTTAATATTATTGCTCGATAAAAAATACTGTAATTGACCATATCACCAAAACTAAAATAAACGAATGCAGTACTTGATTTGAATCTTCCATATTTAAAAGAAAACGTTTACATTCCATATGTGTATGTGTATATATATATTTTCAGCCTACTAATTCGTACAACGACTCTTACGTGCAGAGCGCGCTCCGCTTGTAAATACGTTGCGTACATACAAGTGGCTCCTCGCTTGTATGAGAGCCCTCTATACATCCTCCTAGGACGTATAAGGTGTCTATACGTCTTAGGAGGCTGTATGAAAAGCGCTCCGTAGGATATATGCGGCGGTCAATACAACCTGTGCCGCGCGTACGGTATAGAGTCAACGTGTTTGAAACGCGTAGTACATGTATCGGTACTCGATGTATCGGAGATATATCGAAGGCTTTTCAAACGTAAACACAACCAGTTTAAACGTACCGTTTGCGTTACTTTAATCATAGTTATCTTGCTCAGATGCGAAAGTACTATATATTATATATATATATTAGAATATTATATTTTAGAAATAATTTAGTGTGTATATATATATAAATATATATATATATATATATATATATACATGGAGAAAAAAGTTGAAGTAAAAATTACAATGTCGTCTAGTAATGCGGAGACTGACGCAATATCCAAAAATGTACTATAGTGTATAATAAAATTTACTAGAAAATTATTAATTTTTACTACAATCCTGGTAATATTTACTACAACTTCAGTAAAATTTATTATACACTATAGTAAATTTATGGATTGCGTCAGTCTGTCTCCGCATATGTATATATATATATATATATAATAACGCAAAATGAGTCCTATATCTTTAATAACTGCAATGTTACGATTAATATAATAAGTAATTACTAAATATTTAATATTCTCTGATACTAAATGCAAAATTTAAAAAGTTAAAATGTTTTATAAGCGTCAGTATACAAATGTTTAAAAATTATTGACATAATATAGAATTATTTATATTGTTTAAAAAAGTGTTTATTACATTACTTTTAAATGTATAATAAATTACTTTGTGAGCAACGAAAGAGTCGTATGTACGAATTATAAGGCTGAAAAATTGTTTACGTACCATGGGTAAGCATCGCGTCATTACAGTTCTCGGCTCAAATTTCGTGGATGGTAGTAACATCCTTGGCCGCTCGCTGCGCTCGCGACCGCGGACGTACTAACCATCCACGAAATTTTCCGCCTCGAACAGTAATGACGCGAGGCTCACCCAAGGTACATAAATAACTAATATATTACTACAAGTGCAAGCCAACATTTTCCCACTGAAAAGCATATATTAAACGGTCTCCTTTTCACTCAATTTCAGACCGGAAACTGATGCTTCACCTCAAAAATCGGTGAGTAACGTACGCATACGTCTCTCTTCATTATTTCACCTCCAAGGTCAAAGAAACTTATCCGAACGAGAGCGTATGCGCAAATGTATATGTATACGATACGACGTAACGGGCTCGCTTCCGTTTCTTTCTTTCTGGCGATCCTCCTTTCTTTCGATTTCCTTTTTTCGATTTTCCTCTCTTTTTTACGAGACATCAACCTTTTATTATGAATGTAAATTAAACCAGGAGATTGCAAATTATTATTTTAACTTGGCGGAAAATGTATTCCGATTAGTAAATAGTAAGTAAAATGGATGAAATTGTGTTTATTATCGGTTGGCCAATGAAACGATTTATGTAACATATTTTCATCTATTTTACTAACTAAGAGTATAAATTAATTCTCAATTATAATATTACTATATGAAAACGATTTTATCTTTGTATAAATACTACAAATATGATAAAAATTAGTTCAAATCGAAACATTTTATAATGCAAAACGAATGTATAGAAATTTTTAAGATTTCTGCTGCTAAAATTTACGAGTTCCTATGCTATAAAAATTAGTGACAAAAAATTCGTTTTATGTTCATAACAAAAAGAGGAAAAGGAATAATTTATATTTGTATATGCCTTATATTACCGTCTGACTTATTTATCGACTAAGAAGTACTGTTTATTCAAGACGATTTCTGCAGTTTCAAGACGATTAATTGGTGAAGTTGTTTAGAGATTAATCGTTTTAAAAATGCTAGTCAATTTGTACACTGAGTATAGCATTATAGGAACAATTATTATAACCTTATCAAAAATTACTATAAGGCATAGCTATTATTACTATGATATTATTACTATACAAATTACTAAATTAATTTTTTTAAATTATAAAAATTATTATTTTTATTTTATACAAAATATTAAAAATTTTGGTTTGCATAATAAAAATTTAAATTAAAAATAAAACATGATAATGTTAAATGTATATAAATACACATATGTAATGTTAATATTACAAATTTTATTCATTGATTTATAGCCATGTTTCACATATATAAGAACCCTAGTAGAAATCGTATTCCATTAAATAGGTAATAAATAGATATTTTAAATAGAATGGTCGAAAAATGGGTGAAAAATAGGCGAAAAATGTGCCCATTTTTATCCTCCCGGTGAAACGCTTTTTCTCCCAATGTTTAACCATTAAATAGACTAAAATATAACTTGTATTCTGTTTTGAGCTAATTTTTAGCTTATAAACATAGATCAAATTTGAGTCTAGTTATGTGCTATTAAATATATATTAAAAATGGACGTGAAAAATATAATAAACTCGCTTTTATCTACGTAAATACTGGAAATATAACATAAATTAGTTGTAAATCAGACGGAAACATTAAAAATCCATCCGAAACTATAGAAATTTTATAACAATCGAACAGTAAAATTAATTTACATTATCTTAATACAGTTTATCCCCATTGAAATCATTTTTATTATAAATTTTAAATACTCGAAAATGGCAGTGTTATAAAAAACAATCTTTTGATTTTTTTTGTTATGAAAACGTAATTTGAATTTTCAAATATTATTTCCTAAACTATTGAAATAACGGGCCACAAGAGGTACTTAATTACGAAAAACATATTTCCGGATTTCCCTTATTAGATACGCAAGATAATGTACTTCACTAAATGCTTATCCTTATGCGATCGCGGCATGCACTTTTTTGGTTAATACCTATGACACTTCAAGTGCGTATTCGTTGGTAACTCAGGCCAAAGCGTATTATTGTCTATTAATTATAATAATTTTTACTAGGTTATGAATTAAAAATTATTATCTTCAGTTGCTATTTGTAGAAAAAAAAATTTAATACATTATTAAAAAATTTTACTATGTTACAAAATAAATCTTACATTATTATATTCAAATAAAAATTACATCAATTTTTTTAAAAAAATTAATAAAAAATTTCACAGTTATTTGCATTATATGCTGTAATACATTTTATAATAAGCTGATATAAAAAATGCAAAGAATATATTAATAATTAATATGTTCATTATATAAATTGATTTAAAATAAGTATCTCACAATATCATGCATTATAGTAATTCTTGCTAAATTTATAATAATTTTTCTATAACACTTTGCTCATGTGTTAATATTTATAAATTTGTAAAACAATTAAACTCGTTAATTAGTCTACCAATTGCCTTGAAAATTTGTACTATTATAAACTGCATCGTAACAAAGGGCGACGTTCTCATGATTTTGGTTTCGGATAGCAACATAACAAATTTGATATTAGAAATAGCTGTTTTATCGCTTATTATATAAGTTTACCATTTCCCATTTTTGAAAAATGGGTAGATAGAGCTAATTATAACGTACAAAATAACTGATTTTAATCTCAAAACACTAAAAATGGTCAAATTTCTACTAGGGAATAACCATCGTTCATAACAATCGATAGTAAAATTATTTACATTATCTTCATACAGTTTATCCCAAGTGATATCATTTTTATTATAAATTTTAAATACTTGAAAATGTGTGTTATAAAAAAAAATATTTTGATTTTTTTTGTTATGAAAACGTAATTTGAATTTTCAAATATTATTTCCTAAACTATTTGAAATAACGGGCCACAAGAGGTACTTAATTACGAAAAACTTATTTCCGGATTTCCCTTATTGATACGCAAGATAATGTATTCACTAAATGCTTATCCTTATGCGATCGCGGCATACACTTTTTTGATTAATACCTGTGACACTTCAAGCGCGTATTCGTTGGTAACTCAGACCAAAGCGTATTATTGTATATTCATTATAATAATTTTTACTATGTTATGTATTAAAAATTATTATCATCAGTTGCTATTTGTAGAAAAAAAACAAATTTTAATACATTATTAAAAAATTTTACTATGTTACAAAATAAATCTTACATTATTATATTCAAATAAAAATTACATCAATTTTTTTTAAAAATTAATAAAAAATTTCAGAGTTATTTGAATTATATATGCTGTAATACATTTTATAATAAGCTGATTAAAAAATGCAAAGAATATATTAATAATTAATATGTTCATTATATAAATTGATTTAAAATAAGTATCTCACAATATCATGCATTATAGTAATTCTTGCTAAATTTATAATAAGTTTTTCTATAACACTTTGCTCAATGTGTTAATATTTATAAATTTGTAAAACAATTAAACTCGTTAATTAGTCTACCAATTGCCTTGAAAATTTGTACTATTATAAACTGCATCGTAACAAAGGGCGACGTTCTCATGATTTTGGGTTTCGGATAGCAACATAACAAATTTGATATTAGAAATAGCTGTTTTATCGCTTATTATATAAGTTTACCATTTCCCATTTTTGAAAAATGGGGAGGAATAGAGCTAATTATAACGTACAAAATAACTGATTTTAATCTCAAAACACTAAAAATGGTCTAATTTATACTAGGATATCTATTCGTGACATTGGTATATCTACCAGTATAGAATCTATTTTATTATAATTTTCAATTTGTTATATCATAATAATCAGTCATTCTCATTTTTATCGAATAAAACATAAATGATTGTTATACGTATCCACAATATTAATCGAAACGTATATTGTAATTGTCACTTAAAAAACGATATCAATGCATTACATAACCAATTGATCAATTATTATCGATTTGTGAAACAAAAAAGAAGGAAATGAAAAATCCACCGCAATGTTCCCAAAAGTTTTTGTCATACATCATTTACAAAAAATTACTCACGCCAATGTCCGATTGCAAAAATTATTGCTCGTACATCCGTCGTGTCGCAAAAATAACATCTATCCTACTACACGTCCGCATATAAATGATAAATCGGTTACTTTTAGTAAATTCACGGTCAACTAACGATACGTCGATCTAATCGATAAAATAGCAATAAACGAGAAGATTCAAATAAATGAATAACGTATTAAAATTTATCTCTTTTGGAGTGATGGAGGTATCGACTGAACGTATTAAATTATCGGTTATTAATAAAGCTCCTTGAGGGTTTGAATTTCGTGTGCATCGACACCTGTACAACTTATGACTCGAGGGATGGGTATATGCGCGCATCGATCCTTGAAACTTTGTCGAGAGCTGTTGCTACTCCTGTGAAATCTAAACGAACGAAATTAAGTGAAATTATGCAGCTTGTTAAATATATTTCCACACGCGTCTCTTTATTCCTCGCTTAATTCGTGTAGGATGTTCACTTAAGTCTTTATCTGTTGTACACTAATAGTTGCTTCCCTCAGTGAGCAAAATAAGAAACTAAACATTGTACACGTACGAAAATATTATTATTATACAAAACTACTTTAATACATTTGATATCATAAACAAGTACACGTATCTATACGTATATATAGACCGAGTATAACCATTTTTCAACGATCGGAAGACCATTTTTTACTGAACTACGACAGCAAACAAGACGAAAAAAATAAAAAAGAAAAAACAGTACTCTGTTCCGATTTCGGAAGATGACTTGAAACTTTCGAGCGTCGCTGTATTCGATAGCGATACAAACACGCGCGCGCACACACACACACATACACGTATAAAATCGACAGGGCAGGTCACATCTTGGACTCGAACGTCCCTCATCCATCTCTCTCATTTTCTCCCTTGATCCTCGTCGATCGGTCGGGTTGGCAGCAATGACTTGATTAATAACGCCTAATACGCATTTCCGCGCCTCGCGCGACTCTCCCTGGGAGCACCGAGAGATCGCTTTGATTTCCACCGCCTTCGTACATACTTTAGATCTTCAAAGACTTTGCGCGCATCGAGGTAGTTCTTTGCGTTCCTCTACTCTTCCTCTCCGCTTCGTTCAATGATCATTCTCTTTCTATTTTTCTTTTACCGCTTCTTAACAGCTACTACAATGTAACTTCGAAGGAGGATCTTGTACTCATTTTGTCAGATCTGTCATATGCAAATTATACCAATAAATTTACGTAGAGTTTATATCGTTGTTTAAAACGTATAAATAAAATGTATTTTACTGACTGTATACCGTAAGGTACCTAATTGTTGATCATGAACCAATTTCTGATAAGTATATATTATTTCAATAAAATAATAAGATTTACATAAATCTGAACATTGCTACATACAATTTAAAGGTTATAATGATCAATAATTGGCTAGTAGGCTTAACTAGGAAGTCGTGTACATACCGAAAATTTACTGATCAGAAATTGGTACTTCCCACTTTTTTTTCTTAGATCGTTGTTCACTTTAAAAATAGCAGTTATTTTATTTTTCTGAGATGGCTAAAAGGAAATTTCATACTTATACTTTCTGTATCCGTCAAAATATATACAATTATTAGACTATTTAACATAAAATTATTCTATAAACGTACGGATTTCCCTTAATTGATTAACAATTGTGTATGTGACGGTAAGAGCAAGAAATTTTTGTGCAAGTCAGTGCGAGTACCAATATTGTAAAATAAAGTAAGCCCTTGATACCAATGGAAAATGAATGTATATATAGCGAGGGAGTTGGTACATAGAGAGGCAAGCGATGTCGATGAGCGTAAAGTTAGTCGACGACGAACGACGACGACGACGTCGACCGTTTAAATATTTCACGATCTCATTAAGACTCTCGACGGTCTTGTCGCGTATAAAACAGGACAAAAACCAAGAGAATGAGGGAGACAGTGCGAGAAGGAAAGATGAACCCTTCAGGCTTTCCTATATACGTACGTACACGTAAAGAGGATCAACATGTATAGTACGTAATCGCTAGCGCAGTGGTCAATTCGTCAACAGAAAATAAATTTTATAAACCTCAATTTTACTACTATATCGTAAGATAACAAAAAATGTTAACAAATATAATAAATACTTCTCTACTGAAAATTTGTTCAAAAATAACAAATAATAGATCCACTGCGACGCAGTTAATTATTTTGTTAAAAAAGTGTTTATTGAAGATAATAAGGTTTAGGGTGTGCATTCTCGGGTAAATTTACTTTGAATATATCTTTGAAGTTTCTTATTCAAATATACACATGGCGGAGACCAATCCTAACCTTACTTCAGTGTTTGTTTTTTAAGCCATTTTCATCTTCATTTCTTATTTCACTTATATTTTTTAAATATTTTAATATTCCTCTAATCTATTGTCTAATTTTTGGTTTTTTTTTTTTTTTTCGTAAGAGACGTGTTGTGGTTTTTTTTTATTTATCTTTCCATATTTTACACCACTATACACACGTTATTATTATTACTTTACATACCTATAAATTTATATTCAATAAATACATTATATATTTATAAATTTTTAACTTATTTAAATAATATATATATTACTTGCATACTTGTTTATCTTTTAGCAACTTTTTGAGGTTATACATTACGTATACGCGTATCGCCGTATTTGATGAGCAGTACGGTATCGTTAAAATACTGAATTTCTAGTAAGAATTACTTATTGTTGATCCAATATAATATTACTTATTGTTTATAAAATATAATATTCCAAATGTTGCTTATTCTCAGAATTCTTGAAAGATTTTTCAAGCAATTTATTATATCAATTTAACGTTTCTTTTTCGTGAATAGAAATTTAAATTTATCACGGTTGTTTCTCGGTTATTTGATCGTTGTTTTTTTTCAACGAGAGACACGTATATATACAATTTTTTTTAGAGAGATAGGAAGATTAATTAAATGTGGGGTATCATTTTCGAATTAGGTGTAAATAATTCTTCACGCCGATCTCTCTAATAGTTTTGTACTGCAATATCAGAGGGGTCACCTCTGATTCGACAATAGTAAATGATCGTAGAAATATGTGAAATAGAAAGTGAGCGTGTAAGTTTTTTTTTTTTTTTTAAAGTGAGTTATAGTCTTTTGTAGAATATTTAACTTAATTATCTTCTATCTTTATAGAATTAAATATATTAATACATGTATTTTTGTGCGATGCATCCAAATATTATGAAAACTATAAAAGTGACTTATTAAAACAAATAGCCCGAAATGTTATTAGTGTCTAATAGGCATTAATATAATTTTTCCAGATTTGAGACGCTAAATCGGTTATAAATCATTATAAAAATTGACAAAACCGATACAAGACTGTTGAAATTCCCCGCGATAAATCTTCCATCGAATAGCAAATTAAAGTATGAAATAAAAAAAAATTAACGGAAACGCATATAAATCGGAAAGATAAAAAGCGCGTCCACTATAAGAATCATCGTCTTGAGTTTTTCTTTTTTTTTTTCATTCTCTGGATCTTTTGAATATAAAGAGTACTTCTAT
The DNA here is from genome assembly GCA_026168455.1 of Theocolax elegans. Lineage (NCBI taxonomy): Eukaryota > Metazoa > Arthropoda > Insecta > Hymenoptera > Cerocephalidae > Theocolax > Theocolax elegans. The sequence continues at coordinate 75,978,810 of CM047427.1, read as the reverse complement.
AGGTATAGTTTCGGGGACCGTTATACCGATGTGTTATCCTCGAAGAGGACGAATCATTAGGAGAAAGAGTGAAAGAGGGAGAGGGAGATCCATCACTCTGGTCCATACGTTAATCCTCTACCGATCTCTAATGACTGATCCAAAGAGTGGCCATCGCTCGAAAATTTATTAATCTCGTCTTCCGCGTTAAGTCATTCGTCATCTTTGCGTCTTTGGAGGTCGAATTCAGGACGCTCTTCGACCGATTACCGTTTAGGGATATTTTGCTCTCCATATTTTTTGTTTGTTGTTATGTTCTCGTAACTTATAGTTCAATCGATAAATATGCTCCTCGAGATGCGTATATATTTTTCTGTATAAAGATATAGGTAGGTTCATTCATCAAATTTGGGTGTTGTTTATGGTGCTTGTTTTTGCAATGCATTTTGAGAATATATCTACAAAAATGTATAAATAAAAATGAAATTTTTTGATTTTTACGAGGAAGTTTGTTAGAATACTGATTTAAAATTTTTTTATCAGCTTCAAATGTTAAAAATAGAAAAGTCGCGTAGATCGATTACTACAGAAAATTAAGATAGAGAGATAAATAGATTGAGGAATCATCTAGAAAATTTGACATATAAATTTTGTCTAATGAGTTTGAAATATGAAGATTGAAGCCTCGACGGTCGACGAACGAGAAAATTGTCCGTTCGGTAAGTGAACCGCGCGTATTTTTGCAACGCCCAGCGGGACGTATTGCAGACGGTAACCTCCCCTCTAGGTAATGCGTTTCTGATTGCCACTCTTGGCTATATATTTTCGTTCAGTGTTCGGCTCACTGAGATTCTTGATATCGAGCGAATTATCGTATACACATACCTTATGCGCTCATAATCTTTCTCCCGTTGAATAAAAACGAAATATTGTGCGTGTCATTGGTTTAACAGTAGAATATTGCCGACGCGCTATATTAACAATACATTATCATTCGTGGAAAATGATCGAATATACGATCGTGTATATACGTATTAATATCGTCTCGACATCAATCCTAATAAGAATCCAAGATTTCATAATTCCATTTTTTCGAGGCATTATAATTCTCAACGCGCACACTTCGTTTTCACCTCACAGCTCACGAAAAAGATCCGCGTAATTCCTATATGCCGTATCTTCCAGTACGTGCACGCATCAACCAAAAAAGAAGAGAAAAAAACAACCGCGAATCTTACGAACTCCTTAAAAGTCCATGCGCGCGATTTCTCAAACCTATATGAGTGTATATATATACAGGTTTTCCCACCGCGTAAGCGCGCATCTCAAGTGCCAGTATAGAGGCCGTTGACGCCCAATGCGTTCGTCCGACTCTCTTTCATGCTCGCGCCTTACCTTCTTCTTTTTATTTTTATTTTTCTTCACTCCCTTTGGCGACGACGTCGTCACTCCCTCGTAATTAATCATTCCCCTCTCTCCTGAGCGATCTCTCCACCTCCTCCTCCTCCTCCTCCACCTCCACCTCCTTCTTCTCTACGCGTCAAACAGCAGCATCATGGCCGCGCGAGACTTTCCGTCCAACCTGACTCGGGATCGTTTCTCTTCCCTCCTTTTTATTTTTTCTTTTTGCTTGCTTGCCTGCTTCGCTCGCTCTCCTTTTAGAGGTGATGTGTGTATGTGTGTGGAACTATATGTGTATGTGCGTGCGTGTGGGTGGGTGTGTGCATGCTTAGGAAGTCGCGGGCGCGCGCGCTGACCTTTGATGATACGAAATGGCTACTGATCGTTTGAAAAATGTTCTTTGATGTCATGGCTTTTACTTTGCGCGACTGCGTGCTTGTGTGCGTGTCTGGGTCTGCGTCTGTGTGGATTTATACCTCGTGAAAAGAAGGTGTGTGTGTGTGTTTTTTTTTATTACTGTGGTGATTTTGCGAGTTTAGTTTCATCTATACTCTCACGATTTATGTAACGTTTTTATAGCTTTTGACATAGTTTGCTATTACATTGTTAAATGGATTATTGAATAATGTACTCGTGTATAATTTTCTTAACGCACTGACTTCAAATAATTAAGTCACAATCTTCACCTCGCCATTGCGCAAAGAATGTCACATTTTCCATCTTCTCTTCCATTTTTTTTTAATTTTCTACTTCTCGCGTATAATCATAGCTCTATTTCATCCAAGGTTTTTTAATAAGTCCCGTCAACGTTGGATGTTGGTGTCTCCAGCGCGCTCCGGAAAGAAGAAAAAGCAACTTCCTCCCACTCTCTTACTCTCTCCCTCTTGGAGTCAGCGAAAATTCCGCGACCAGTCTTAATACGAGACCCCCGGGCGATGTAAGAAAGACGGGACGAAACGGAAATAAGAAGTCGAAAAACTGGCGCGAAAATCCCCGAGGATTATAAATATACCGAATGCCATAGTTATATGTATATATCCAGTCTTTTTTTCTATTTCTTTTCTCATTTTTTCTTTCTCTCTTTTTTTTTACGTTTCCACGTCGTTTTCTTCTTATATTCCTTAGAGATGTTTTCTCTATCCGGTGGGAGGAAGAATGGGTATAGGGAGGAAAGTTTTATATAATACGTGCGGGGATGCTGGAAAATGAGAAAGATTTGAGAAAATGCATAGTTTCGACCGTGTTAAACTTTTATCCACGCTACTCAACTTTGTACGTTATTTGCCCTGCGATATTTTATAATTGCGAATTATTTAATATTTATGCGATTGATTTAATAAATACGGTGAATTATTCTATAAATTAGAATTCAACGATAGTAGTAACATTCCACTGGACGAAATTCATTGAATATTTTGTCTTACACAAGCCATTTTATAATGATTCTCCATTGCACAAGTCAAACAAGTATGTTTCAAAATCACCTTAATCAAATTTTGTTCTCACGCGTTCGCCTTAATTATCATAATAAAAAATATTTAAAAAAAATGAATGAATTTAGGTGTATGTTTGTATTTGCCAGCAAAGACGTAAGGATTAACAAACTTTTTGCTCGAACCAGTGAGTAAAATAGTGGCGGTTCGAGGTCAAACGTCTCGGTTTTAAAATAAACTTATATACGTGGGTACAACTCGATTTCCTTTGACGGTATGTTTATGTATATAACAGCGTAAAGAGAAAGAGAAAGAGTCACACATTAGCGAGTGAGGTCACAGAGCCGTCTAGTATTGCTTTCGCGTTTTACCTAATTAAAATTAATGGAGACCGAACGTAAGAGTTTGACTTTACAGCACGCACCGACTTATGTCTTGTACATAATCATTCTTTTTGAGTATCGTTCGGTTTCTCCCAGCTATTCAGTGAAAATATAAATTTCTATTTTTACACTTAATGTATTATTTATATCTGCACACTTTATAAAAAAGAATGTGTGTTTTATTTTCAAAATGATAATTATTGATTAAAAAATGAATGATATTGGAATATTATAAGTTAAAAAAATGATATACGAGCATAAATTCGCAAGACCGGTGAACGTCCATAATTTGCAACGATCATTAACAATCCATTTATCAGTAGAAGAAAAAAAATGTGTAGATCGTTGGGATGGTTTGCGCTTACTGTGCGTCCCACAATTCTCCCCAATCGCAACGGGGATCATCACCGAGCCGCGCTCATTCGCTCGGCAATCTAAACGAATTGGATAATTTCATCATCATCAGCTCGTTGGTGCTTTGTTAAGCCTCCTGGGAACTTTGAATGGTCCTCCCTCCAAGACGTACGGGAAGACAAGACCAAGAGAAAGAGAGATAGAGAGAGAGAGAGAGAGAGAGGAGGATATCATAGCTCGGTAAGCTAAATAAAGAATGCACGGCGTTTCCTTTTTGACCGGGGATACATCTAGTACGTTATATACGGTCCAGTTTAATAACATTATATCTACCAGACGTGCCGGCGACTTCTTCTTCGTCTTCTCCTTCTTCTTCTTCGCGTGTTATATACTCGACGGAAGCTCGTGTCGATTTCATCTTCCGCTTTTTAGATTAATTTAGGAAAAGCTCGTTTTATCGCTACGTTTATCATCATGAAATTTATATTAACACTCGTTGAAAGATTTCGATTGTATGCTATTAAAAAATGTTTCGTTTTAATAAATAAACTATTTGTTTCAAGAGAATATTATCTGATCTTGGTGAATAATTAACCACACTTTTAATTAGATCGCCATGTTTCCATAACTTTTCGTCGTCTTCTTCAAGATATATACCTTTAATATTTACTAAAAAAACCTTTAATTAATACTAAAAAAACGAATACATTTAATTGTATATAATTAATCACAGATTTTTTGATAATTAATTATATTCAATTGAATGTATTATTTATTTTTATTATTAATAAAGGTATAGCCTGAAGAGAATAACGAAAAGTCATCGAAACGTCGTCATCTAATTAAAAGTGTGATTTATTCACCAAGATCAAATAATATTCTCCTGAAATAAATACTATGTGGATGACGAAGAAAAATCATACATCTAGTAAAGTATTTATTTAAAAAATTTTAAGTGAAAAATATATTACGGAGTGTTTTCATGTAGCCGACAAAATAATTATTATAACACTAACGAATGTCACTTACTTACTTACAACTTTTCTCTTTACGCATATTATACTAAAGAATATCTGTAACTAATATACTGTTAATTAACAAATTTAATTTTATGCCTCTGTAAAATTGAGGTTTACACCTATAGTGAAAGTGTATGCAACTATATATCAAATTAACATATGAATTAAATTCTACAGGTTATTTTTATGTCTCATTCGAGATTATTAAAAAATTACACATGTATTGTTTGTTTAATTCCTTATCACTACGTATAATAGGTATAATAATTTGTTTTATTTTACGCGGTCATTGCGTCTCTCTTCCTCCCTCTCTTTCTTTCTACGATCTATCGTTCGTTCGTTCCTTCGTTCTCTCTTACGAGGCTGTCGCTCGCCAAGGTTCGTTACGTACAATGCACCACTGATTGACCAACACCGGAGATCCTCAGGCTCGAGTGCTGGCGCTGCTTATGAGAAGTCAACTCGCGTATCGGATCGCACTCACACCACTTTTTCTTCCTTTTTCCTCGGTATTTTCGCGATGCTTTGTCGTATTTCTTTTCGCTATTATTATTTTTCCTCGTGGCAATTTAGTAGTCCCTCTCTCTCTCTTTGTATTGTAATTTCGATGATTGAATTTCGTTGAACGAGTAATTCGAAATTCCCTCGCAAGACTACCGTAAAACACCCGAATTTAAGAAATCCTTGATAGGACAAATTGTATTTTCGATGATAGTGTTAAAACTAAAAGGAAAATAACAAGGAAGGTACGAAAAAGTTAAAAAAAGCTAGAACCAAATTTGATCGTAGGAATAGCATTGCGCTGCAGACACGCGGGATATATATATATATTTACGAAGAGCGAGTTCGGAGCTCCCTCGAGCTTGCGGATATGACGTACAGCCGAAGCGAGACAGAGACATCCGTCCAACCGTCCCACACAACTCCCTCCTCCTCCTCCTCCTCCTCCCTCCCTCCCTCCCTGCGCGTGGTTGCACCACCGAGAGATGAGAGACGTCAGCTTCACGCTTATTCGCGTTCATAAATATTTACCAGAAAACGAGCGCGCCGCCCGTGTGTTATATATACATATATACATACATATATATATATATCCTCCACGTCGTAACCACCACGCGCATTTCGCTCTCGCGCGCTCCATTCTCTCGGATTTAATGAAGCGCACCGACTTTTTTTTCCTCGCTTCCTGAGCTTTCCGCTCGCATTTTTACCCTCAACGCATCCCTCATCCTCCGTCCTCCTCCTTCTTTTCACTTTATTATTATCACATCATTGTTGTTGTTCTTGTTGTTGTTGTTATTATTTTTATAGTTTTATAATATGCGTTTAATAAATTTTGCAATTTACCCGTGGATACGGTAAGTTAATAGGAATTTTAATCGTTTGTATATATACCCATACATATATAGGATCAGCACTTGACTGCTTAAATAATAATAACAACAACATTTCCATACTTGTCTTTAATGTACGTACAACAATATATATCTACATAAGTTTGCGAGCATGGGGCGAGAGATGACGAGAATTCTACATATGCGAGGGACTTTGAGGATCGACCGAGGTGTCAGTCGACTCGCGAAGACGAATTATAGCAAAGTGACGCGTGCTTTATTTATGATTATATTTCTCTCTCTCTCTCTGTCTCTCTCGTTTTGGTTCCCTCGATTCTTGGCCCCACACGTATACGCATTTTCTATCGTTGCCGACGTTATGGTTGAGCTTTTAGGGATTCCGTTTTTGCGGGTGCGACCGCGATATTGGCTCGTGTACACATATTTCTGCTGACTTACTTCTGTCATCGCATAGGTGCCAGGCGATCGATGAGTCGCGTCCTTCGCAATGATTATTCACAAATTTCACGTGTGCGGTAGAAGCGTCTGTGGGTCTTCCTAGCTATATGTAAGCTCTCGATGATGAATTTCCATTGACGAAGGAGTTTTTATTAAAAATGACCTGTCCCTTCTTTTATTTTCATCTCACATGTGCGGTTGCTCGGTGTGGACTAGATTCTATTAACTATTAACTCGAGAAATATTAATAATTTTTCGGGTTAAATTACAGCTTATTATTGGTCATTGCACATGCTATTCGAACTACACTTAACGTATCATAGAAACAAACGATAAGAAAGAGAAAGTTCGTTTGGCTATTTCGACGTATCGTAAGATCGTTGAACTGAACGTTGTAATACGGTTGACACCCTTGACACAAAGCATAGGGCAAACTTCGAGCTATCAAAAAGTTAAAGTGCCCGAGGCTAAAAGTTTTAATCAAGGTATAATTACATCAAGGCAGGACCAAAGTCCCCATGAACCAATCAAAGCAAACAAAGGGGAGGGCCCGCACATGGAGCTTCGCCGTACATAGTCGTCCCCCGAAGTCAGCGTCATCAATTGCAGAAACATCAGTTCCCGATCGTTGTTTGCGCGATACGCCACCGTCGCGGCGCCGTAGCTCTCTCTCTCTCTCCCTCTCTCTTAATGTATATATATGTATATACGCACATATATACATATAAGCATCCATCCGACCACATCAACCGGCTTCCATCGCTATGTGGACCTCTCTCTGTACTTGGACCCGCTTACGAGGGGGTGGTCCTAGAGGGTAACCAACTCGTGAAATTCAATTACCGAGTCTGAGGGGACCCACGTAGGGAAAGAGAGAGAGTGAGAGAGACAGAGAGAGAGAGAGAAGGAGAGAGAAACGTTGCGATGGATGATGATAGGCAAGAAAGGGGGTGATGTCGACAGGGGTGAGACGCCGTTCGTGAATTTGAGTGACAGGTAGCTAGAAGGGAGAGATTGCTAAGCGTACGAGAACTTCGGTCTCTCTCCCGCTAGCTCTCTCGCTCTCGTCTGAGCTTCCAACCAAAGACGTCTTCTTCTTATCTCGATTCTCAGACTTGAATGCGGCCTGCGTTTGATATTGTTTCTTTCTTTTTTTTCTTCCTCTTTTTTACATTCGTAAGGAGATGCGCGTCTATTTTTACCCAAACTCTTAAGTGGATGTGGGATAAGAAAGATGAATGTACACCGATGAATAGAGAATAGAGTTGATTAGATGTGCGATATAGTTATTGGAACAATTATCTGTGATAATTGTTGTTGCTCTATCTTTTTTTTTATTGCTCGATGCGCGTGGTCTATTTTCACTAAACAGGAGAGTGTCCCACGTACGGGAAACGGTTTTTTACCAAACTCTAAGATATGTTTATTATTATAAAAATATAAAGAAACCCAGAGTTCTAGATTCTAACGCTTTTTTTTACGATAAATACAAGCACGTAACGAAACATCGCTTATAATTCGGAAACAATTAAATATAAGCTTTCAAACTTAAATGCAAAAGAAAGCTGAGATCAAAAAGATTGGACTTAAAAAAAGAAGCTTAGTTATCTTGATTTGGTCGAAAGTTATAACAGAAAAACGAATTTAACGATATTTTGATGACTAAATAGAATTAAAAGATTTGCTGATTTTTTAGGCCAAATAGTCTTCTTTTTCTTATTTTTTCCATAACTTTCGACCAAATTAAGATAATTAAGTTTTTTTTTAATCCAATCTACTTGATCTCAGCTTTCTTTTGGATTTAAGTTTGGAAACCTATATTTATTTGTTTCCGAATTATAAGCAATCAAAGTTCAGGGTTTTTTCGACGAGATTTTTTGTTATTTGCTTGTATTAATCGTAAAAAAGAGCGCTAGAATCTAAAACTCTGGGTTTCTTTATTTTTATAATAGTAAACATATCCTAGAGTTTGGTAAAGATCCATTTCCCGGAGAAGAGACTCTCTCCTTGTAAGATAAAACTTATACTTTTGAAATTATTTCATTAAGTAGGCAAATAAATTCTCAAGATAATTCAGTAATAAGTACACCTAAATTATTCTTGCTCATTTTAAACGATTCTTCTTTTAATTTGAGAAATATTTATTAAACACGTTCTATTTTTTAAGTAACTTGTGTTATGTCATTTTTCAGAGATTTCCTATAAAAATCAGAAATAGTACAGTTGGAGATTTGGAAGAAGGAGTCTTAGAAAATGATAGCATATACATATACGATCTCCTACACCGAAGTACCATTCGTTTCTTGATCTACGTAACTATCAAACCTTGAATATCTTAACCCACTCGTTCCTTTTTCTCTTATTCATTTAGATCGCAACTTTCCCTCATATCTTAGTCTTTTCTTTCTCTTGGTTTCTGTCCAGCGCAGGCTGCTCTTCTCTCGGTGTATAAGATCGCTCTCCTTGGGTCGCATCTCAAGGGCTTTGCTCTATTCTTCTCAGGTTCGAATAGGGCCACGCGCTCTCCTTATACCGAAAGGGGGAGATAGCGAAATTGAAATTGAAACTACCGAGTTCACCAGAGTCCCTTTACCGTTACTCGTTACATCTATTCGTTGATCTCTCGCTCGCTTCCTCGTTGTGTCGAGTGGCTTGTTGTTTCCTGCGTCACTGGGTTTTTCTATCTGACTTGGATATTCACCAGTTTCACCTACACAAACTTATATACTTTGGTGGTATTTAATTTTATAAAAGTGGAATAATCAATACCTATGTATTACTTTTTTTTGCTAGAAATATTTACTACTGTACCCTCAATGTCAAAGAAACAGCGAGAATAGAGGACTCTAATATGACTGGCTGTGTACATCTATATATATCGCACAATTGATTATAGTCAAATTGCCTATCAGTATTTTGTATATATAGGGCAATTAGCTTGTATTACACATACATTACCTTTAAATATTAGAGATTCCTGGTTGTATTATCATACCCAATATTGCGTCGTTAATTGATGCAAACGGGACAAACCAATCGTAATTTCTAACAATTCCTAGTAAATGCGCGCGTCCTTTTTTTTCCTTTATGAAAACCCTCAAATTTGATATAGATTCGCGGTTGAAAGGTTCGCGAGTACCAAATTAGCCTTTACGCACGGGTTGTTCGTGTTAATCCAGCTTTGTAGAGATTCGCAACGGATGCTCCCGCGCGCTTTGAGGATTTCTATTATTGATCTAGGGCGGGATTAGGACCTTTGATGGATGACGCCGCATTGACAGATTATGGTTTAGCAGTCGCGACATTGACGTCGACCCACGAACTGTATCTAATCCTGATACTGTTGTAATGATTTTAAGTGATTAATTACGTTGAATTTGATAATATCTCTACGTGTATCTTAATGGTTTATTGTAATAACGTGTCAAATTATTGTGGCTATTCGATAATATTTTTTTTTTTTTGCTTATTTAGGATGAGTTTGTTTTTCGGCAAATTGTTACGCTCACGGAGAAAGGATTTGTACGCACTGAAACAGTTTACGTATACGTAACTAATGTAAGTTCTATAACTTCCAATGATAAATCTCTTTTAATAGAATAATCTAATTAGAAACAGAAATGTGCGTGTAACAATATTGACCTTTCACAAATTTACGTCATAACGCGAATCAATTTAACCTTAATTTTTCCAAATTTTTTAATCCATTATTTAAACAATACAGTGTATACAGTAATGTTAAAGTTACACCTTTACAAATTTAGCTCATCAGGAGAGTGTCACAACTCCGGGAAATGGATCTTTACCAAATTCTAGGATGTGTTTACTACTGTAAAAATATTAAGAAACCCGCGGGTTTTTGACTCTACCTCTCTTTTTTACGATAGATATAAGCGAAAGACGAAAAATTTTAGCCAAAAAAGTCCTTGACTTTGATGACTTATATAACTCAAAAACAAATAAAGATATATATTCAAACTTAGGATTAAAAGAAAGCTGGGATCGAGTATATGAGGAAATCCACGGCTAATTTCGGTCTTAACATCCCCAAAAACAAGCAAAATTTTGTTTGAGGCACACTTTTCGCATGCGAATAGAGGTATATAATAGATGAATCTAAGGTCCAATACGCAAAAACTGCCTTGGTACATACTTTTTTTTTTACTTTAAACGTGAAAAAACACGGATTTTAACTTTTTTCTGCAATTTACGTCAAAAAATAAAAACACTTTGAAATTTAGTAAAAGCGACCGAAAAAATTATTTGTAAAAGATTTTTTAATTAAAATATTATAAAAGATAATATTTACAGCCAATTTGAATTACATTTATTCGATTTAGAAGGATGTTTTGCCACTTATATGAACACAAGTGCGGAAAGTACACATTATGTGCTCCAAACGTTCGCTTTACATCGTTTTTAGGAAATTCTATCTATGTTTAACTTACATCTATGGTTAAACAAGTGAACAAAGCTGTTTTTATTTTTTATGAAAATTCATGAAAAATGCAGAATATATTATTATTACAAAGACTACATAAAACTTGCTCAGGAAAAACCATTTGTAAATCTGGTTTCTTTGGTTACGAAAAACGCTTTCCATTGCAATTTAAAAAATTAGTTATTAAGCATTTCCTCTCTACTTTACAATCTCCAATTTAAAAACTATTTACTGTATTATAAACTTCATTCCTTAGTATTTGTCATTTTCGGTGCTTCGTTAGCTATAGGGTTCAACTTATAAGACTCATCGGAACGCAAATTACAGTGGACCATGGATAAATAATGGAACAACAGACAATTTTTACCTTAGTGTGTCCACACAACTAGGTGTACTTTTGAAACTGGAGCACGTTTCAGATTTGTAGGTAATAAAGTATCTACTTTTTAAATATCTTTTTCCTTTTCGATAATAGCAATGGTTTTACAATTTCAATTAATTATTATATTGACCATAGCTTTAGCACATAATACGTCAGTCCCATATGTCACAGCTCTGCAGTTACACATTTTTTTATCGGACCAACTTGTCAACACAATAACAAAATCAGTTTTTATCAATTTAATGACTTCGCTCAATCATTAATTTAACATTCCTACGTAGAATTTTTCGGTTTAGGATACGGATAAAGTGTACACGTTAGTATTGGGGTAACGGAATCATTTATCCATAGTTTACCGCAATTTGCGTTCCGTTGACCCTTATAAATTAAACTCTGTAGCTTATTCTGCGTCAGAAATGACAAATGCTTTAAAGCATAAAGTTTATAATACAGTAAATAGTTTTTAAATTGGAGATTGTAAAGTAGAGAGGAAATGCTTAATAACTAATTTTTTAAATTGCAATGGAAAGCGTTTTTCGTAACCAAAGAAACCAGATTTACAAATGGTTTTTCCTGAGCAAGTTTTATGTAATATTTGTAATAATAATATACTCTGCATTTTTCACGAATTTTCATAAAAAATAAAAACAGCTTTGTTCACTTGTTTAACCATAGATGTAAGTTAAACATAGATAGAATTTCCTAAAAACGATGTAAAGCGAACGTTTGGAGCACATAATGTGTACTTTCCGCACTTGTGTTCATATAAGTGGCAAAACATCCTTCTAAATCGAATAAATGTAATTCAAATTGGCTGTAAATATTATCTTTTATAATATTTTAATAAAAAAATCTTTATCAAATATTTTTTTGCGGTCGCTTTTTCAAAATTTCAAAGTGTTTTTCTTTTTTGACGTAAATTGCAGAAAAAAGTTAAAATCCGTGTTTTTTAATGTTTAAAGTGAAGAAAAGTATGTGCCAAGGCAGTTTTCGCATGTTGGACTTTAGGTTTATCTATTATATACCTCTAAGAGTGAGAAAAGTCGCATGCAAGAGGTGTGCCTCAAAAAAAAATTTTGCTTGTTTTTGAAGACGTTAAGACCGAAATTAGCCGTGGATTTCCTCATATACGTTTTAAGAGAAAAGAAGCTTAAATATCTTGATTTGATCGAAAGTTATGGGAAAAATAAAGATAAGAAAATAATTTGGCTTAAAAAATTAGTAAATTCTTAATTCAAATTGTCATTGATATATCGTTAAATTCGTTTTTCTTTCGTAACATTCGACCAAATCAACATATTTGAGCTTTTCTTTAAAATCCAATTCACTTGATCTCAGCTTTCTTCTACACTTAGGTTTGTGTATTTATCTTTATTTGTTTTTGAGTTATAAGTGATCAAAGTTAAGGGCTTTTTTGACTAAAATTTTTCGTCTTTTGCTTATATCTATTGTAAAAAAGAGCGCTAGAGTCTAAAACTCCGGGTTTCTTCATATTTTTATAGTAGTAAGGATATTCGAGAGTTTGGTAAAGATCTATTTCGTCGAGATGTGACACTCTCCTTGTCAGAATAATAATTAATCCGTAAGTAAGGATTATTTTGTTCATTTATAATAATTTATCATTTTTTGAGCGTACATGAAGAAATATATTTACTTTTATAGTCTTTATACTAATAAATTCACAGAGTGAAATATCCAAATAAATTACTATAATTTACAAATTATAAACTACAAAATCTACGATATTTTATAGTAATTTTGTGTATTTTTAATTAGAGATATTTCTCCGTGTAATATTTTTCTTAATAATTTAAAAACGCATTTTTATAGCATTCACAAATCGATATACTTGTACTAGAGACATAAAGGCCAAGAAGAAAGAGTAAATTAAAATTTTTTTATTTTAATGAACATATATCGGCAATTTGATCTGATGCAAAACCTCCACGTTAAGTGCCACTTGTACAGGAAACCCTTATCTAACATTCATCCCTATAAAAACAAAAGTTAAGTGAAAATAATGAAAAAAATCACGAAGGTTCTCTCTCTAGAACGATCGTAAGTAAGCAAATCGTTCTCTCGAGGCGAATCCCACGTCCCATACGTGCACTCTCAAGCCATCCCTCAGCTCTTTATTAATTCAAGTAGTGATCCTAACGGACGGAAGGCCCGTAGTTGGCTTTTTTCCGCGTACTTCTCCTTCAATCTCTTCTCCTTTATATATATACATATATATATATCCTCTTAGTCCGAAGGATGATTGTCCGCGTGCGCCCGCGGTTGGAGTAGCCGGCTGACAGGTTCGGACGTTCATTAGCTCCTATTCACCAAAGAGAGAGAGGGAGAAATGGAGAAGGGATTTCCAGTCTGGATAGATACCGCGACCTGGACTTGTTACTCTATCCTCGCGCGCATAATTACGTCCGTCGTCGTCCGAGGGTTTAGGATGAGCCACGTAATATTCGAAGACACGGAGGGTGTTCGTAGGCGTACCTACGTTTATGATTCCAGAAGGGAGAGAATATTCGAATATTCGATAAGGTACTACCAGATACATTCAATATCCCTTGCGTCTTATGATCAAAGGATCGCTTTGTTGCGTCAGATGCTCGCAAAGTTAAGCATATTTATCGCGCGTTCTACTTTCCTTAATAATAATTGTATAAATCTTTCAACTAATATCAATTGAATATATTTTTTAAATAGTTTTTCTAAAAGACTGTTAACCCGCGGTCACGAGTAAATAATCACTTATTGGTAAAAATAATTGTTTACAAAATAATACACGATCAACATAGAGTATTAACGTTTGAGGGTTTATTTTGTTACGCGCGACACGTTTGCAAAATCAAAGACCGCAGATAATTCATTCACAGATTAGCTTTGACTCTCACAAATTAGCTAATTATTCAATTAGCTCAATGCACCGTTTGACGTCGTCGTAGCCGTACTAATATAAGATTAAGCCGATGATCGCCTTAACGACTTAATGTAGAGAAGGTCGCATACGCTGATGCACCACGGCAATTAAGACTTTTTAATCGCTGGTTATACTTTGATACACTGCCAATTATCTTGAACTCTTTACCGAGCACAAATACTGCGTGGAAATTATTTCATAAAAAAATTCTCTAAAACAATTTTTACATCATTTTCACCAACAAATTTGACACTAGTGGAAAAAGTTAAAGTTTAGTCTTAATACAATTTGTATAAAAAAAACTTTTTAATTAAACGTGTTCCACAATATTTTCGAAAATCTACATTCTTACGTCTCGTATGAACTTAATAATTCAAACGATAAACTAGTAGGTGATTTCCTTTTCATTGTATCTCAAGCAACGACTTTCACTCGCGTAACATAACTAACGGTTTGTTTTACGACTACGCTTCGATATACAAAAACACGCTAATCTCAAACGTTTCGCATTAAATATTTGAAACCGAGCGAAAATTTACCATTGAAATTCAAATAGGAAAAACTCGGTGGGTACCATTAACTCAATCTTATTCGCCAGTTCTTAAAGCTGTCCGACTCGCTACGGTGCTCGTATGCGGTTCAGACGATCTTTTATCAAAGAAGAGACTAAGCTTCTACGTTAGTTTATGGTTTCGCGTTTCGAATTTTCCGATCCACCGAAAAATAACAGCATTATAATATTTCTTCTGGGTAAAATGTAAAGATAACTAATTTGAATAAACTGGCGTTAATATTGAACAATCTGGTGAGTATTTTTCAAAATATTTCTAAAAGAATTCTACTCAAGATTGCAAAAGTATATAAAAACATTAATTTCATTATAAAATAATACTAACATATCTTTATAATTAATGTGTACTTGTCTCTATCTTGTTAATATTTTATGTGTTCAATAAATTAAAAGAGACTTGTAGAAAGGAGTATTTGTATTAAGAAAAAAATGTATTTAAGAATATAATTTTTATCACTCAGACAAAATTTTTTAAAGGAATACATAAATTTAACGGTCTTGCTGAGTTAACGTCTAATGACTCTAAGAACTCCAAGCTGCTCGCTCAAAACAAATAGACTTAAAAATTCTTTCTTTCTTATGGTTAAATAACATTAATTTCGTAATTAGTATCCTATTTAAATTTTTTTTCCTTTTCCCTTGTCTTTTACGTCTGGTGGCTTGTGGACTTCATAATGCTGTCCTCGAGATTGATACACGGTGAATTGTCGTGCCTTTTCGAGCGAGCAGCTTGGAGTTCTTAGAGTCATTAGACGTTAACTCAGTAAAACCGTTAAATTTCTGTATTCCTTTAAAAAAATGTATTATTAATTAGAAAAAATTGTTATATGCACGAAAAATACATCTTCTATACATACAAATACAAATGTTGTGTAACTAAAGTACAAATGCCCGATACAATGTGAAACTTAACAAACAAACACCGAGTTTCTTATTTTGTAGTAGATCGAACTGAACACCCTCTCAAGCAGTTCGAAACATAAATTAAAACCATGAAATCCGATTACGTGTTTGAGTGTACCGCAAACGTATCTGTATATATGTGCACAGCATTCATTGTGCAACAACAAATACTATAAAGATGGGTAAAGAGAAAGTGTATCAATCGACAAAGCGGACCGACCACACATTTTTCCATCCCCTCGAAAATTCTCTCTTTCTTCATTGAAAAGGGCGCCGCGTTATAAATTTTCTCGATCACGTGGGCCAACGTGCGTTTTAAATCGCGACGGAGGACCGAGGGCGAATCGCGCGATTATTTCCGGGATAGACAATCGTCGACCGACGTCTTGGAGCTCTCTACGCGCGTTTCTAAAGAGTTGAAAGCGTGAAGTGTGCCATATTCGTATAGACGCGCGCGCGCACACATAAATTTTGATTCATTGTCTACTTCACCGGTTTTTCTCGGGAAATATATATATATGTACTTGGTTGGTCGCGCGCGCGCCAACACCTTTACCGGCTCACATTAGGGGGAGCTTCAGAGATACCAAGTTTGCACCTTTCTTGGAAATTTATTACCGAGAACGGTTTTGGTACGCGTTGTGTGAACATTTTTTCAACTCTGTGTCGACAAAATTGTAACGACTGTTACGCATTCTTATTCTTAGTAATAAAAATAATACTTTAACAATGTACAGGAGATGAAGTGAATTTCTGTAAAATTAAAAATCTCGTCCCGTATTTCGGAATCATCGTGCAGGTTATATACTGTTTCATCCTCGTCGAATGGAGAAAAAAAAATCAATTAAGAGCAAACAAAAGACAGCTCAGCGGCTCGTATAAGATAGAGCTAGAATTCGCCGGCGAAGAAAAGCAGCCAGGAAAGGAGATGAAGAAAACGTCGAGGTAGTGGGAGAGAGCGGGAGTGAGACAGAGATAGAATAAGCGTGGTACGCGCACGAGCCAGTGAGGAGGAGGAACGCTGCCACATTGTCTGGCGATTCCTCGGGGATGACTGGTTGCATTCACCCGGTCCTTGGTAGATCCAAAAGGAGAGAGAGAGAGAGAGAAAGAGAGAGAGAGAGCCGGTACTAATGTAGCATAACTCGAAGCGCTCACTGTGTCTAAGCCGTTCCTAGAAAACGCATGCACACGATCTTTTCTCCGATGTCTCTTACTACCTTCGTCTATTCTTTTCATCATCCCTGTACCTATTTCTCTCTTTCTATTTTGTCTTTTTCTCTCTCACTCGGTTCTTCTACTCGGAGGCGTATATGCCTATATTTATTTTTTCGGCGTGGTTTATAGGTATCCTCGCGTCCCACCGGAAACGAAAATGCAAATTTTCGATTTCCGTTTCCACGACCTATGCACTATGAGTATTTATGTGTGCTATTGAATGAAATTACTAATTTTATATTGACACTTTTTACCCTTTATTAGTATTGTAGATATCCTGAGCATTTGAAGTCGTGTTTTTTAGATATATATATGCTGCGTCATGCTATTGCATTTATGAAATAAAAATGTACAATAGTTTACGTTAGAATTTATTATTATACTTTGTTTATCTACCAAAAAAGAAAATATTATTATGTTTAATATCATACAACTTTTTATTTTAGAATGTTTTAGAAATTTTGTTTTAGAATTAAATTTTATAAAAATTAATTTTCTTGTTTATCGAATACTAAGTGCGTAGAAAAATAAAACGCAATTTTTTTATTGTTCCAGATGTAAACGATTCTACTTCCAACATCGGTATATGTAAGTTTTATCATTTTTATACAATGGAAAATAAATTTTTTTGTGTACGAACCATAAAAAATAAAATTCTAGGTATGATTTAAATTATATAATATACATAGGTAAAAAATAAAAAATAAATTTAAATAATTGATAAATAGGATTAAAGTAACCTACTAGTAAATATGTCAATATCATTCGGAAGATTAAAATACTTTACGTCTTAAGACCCAACCACTTCAGCTGTAAAGCTGCATTATGAAGTAACTCGTAAACAATTTTTTGCTCAAACGCAGGACAAGAAGTTCCTTCATCACAACCCGATACAAAGGGGAAAATCTCTCGTTATGATAATAGACAGGTGAAAAAGATAGAGAGAGAGACTCCCGTTACATCAGCTCCAACGTCGCACAATCTCGCGGATTACCAGATCAATTGTATACAGAACGTTCAAAGTGACGTTGGGTAGGCGTGGCCACATACATACGGATGTGCAACTGCATAGTAATTAATTTCGTGCACCTCCTCGCAAAAACAATTTTTTATTTCTCTCCCGTGAACTTGCAACTTTCGCTCCGATTAATAACATGCTGTTCAATGCGACTCGAGTACGCAATGTTTTTATTTATTTCCTTATCTTATAGATATGTACTCGATTCATTAAGACAGAGAGAAAGTGTGTGTGTGTGTGTGAAAAAGAGAGAGAGAGAGAGGGGGGGGGAGATTTGAAGGTTTTCTTTCTTCGTGCAAGTATCCCGAGAGATCGTGATCAATTGAAATATTAATCGCGATACATATGTATTTTTTTAACTAGTCGACGATATTGATTGGCATTTATAGAGAAGTAGAATTAAGCAATTTTGTATATGTATTAACTACGTATTTTCCTTTCCCATTCGATACACAACTTTCGCGTACCAATCAGTTTTTTTAATTACATTTCGAATTATCGCACACACACATATACATATATGCGTAAATTTATTGTGGAAAATCAAATATTATTTAATCGAATTGTTTCGTAGAAATGAACTTTTTTTGACAAATCTTTTGTAAAAAATATTACAAAGGAATTGATTATTCATTCATTTTTTTATGCTAATTATTTTTACACATTGTTTATGTTTTTGTTTTTTGTGTTTTTATGAAGAGGTAAATTAATACTTTTCAGTTAGAACAATTGCATTTTTAAACAATAATTAGAAAATAATAATTATACGTAAATTCGAATGCAAATTAATAAAAGCACGTATATATAAATCAACTCGTATATAAAAAAAACTCAGTGTATAAAATAAAAATAAGTATACGCCTTCCCACTAACCGAATAAAAAGAAAGTAAAGTAACCTGCGACACATAAATTATTGGTTAGAAAAACAGGACTATATAAAGTCATACAATCAGAAGACAGTCTCTCAATTTTCCTTAAAATTTACCCACAAACATATATCCTCTCTTTCCGCCTCCACTACAATGAAAGCATCCATCACACGCGTCAACCCTCCGAAAAAAAAGGAAGCTTAAAAAGGAAAATGACGTACACTTGAAATAGTTTATACACATCCCGAACTGGGTAGACGCACCGTCGGGGGGCACGTATTCGGAAACTGTCCAAATTTCCGTGAGAAATATATCTATATACGTGTATAAGCGTCCTCGAGAAATTCTCGGTATAAAAAGATCGCGATCCGCGACGTGAAAGCCACAGGTAAGTAGGGGGTTAGTAGGTGGACCGTCAGTGGTACGCCACACCGATCATCTTCTTTCTCTCTCTCGAATAACTACATAGCCTGAGCGTTTCGCGAGGAACCTTCGCAACAAAAGAACCTGGAGCATGGATTTTTCCCATCGGCGAAAAGGCTCAGGTAGAGACACCCCCGCAGCGCGATGGGCCTCCGGAAATCTCTGCTTACGCGTCCGCGCTTCAATAGCTCTCTCTCTCTCTCTCTCTCTTTCTCTCTTCTTCTTTTTTTCTCCCGGCACCGGCGATTTTCGATTTTTTCCATCGTTTTTCTCGGGGACTCGGTTTCGTTCTTATATACGCTTCTTCGGTTTCTCCGAGCGTATTTATATAAGAGACGTTTCTTGATGGATTTCATGATCTGGAATTTAGGGACAGTTCTTACTTTTATCTCCAAATTTGAATTGTAATGTTAACATTTAATATTTACTTCTTAAAAATATAAAGTTACCTAAATATTATTGTTATTCATGTTATAAATAGTCATTTTAAAAATGCGCACAATTAAAATACAAGAATGAATACGCACGAAAAAAATATGACTGGCAATGACAGCTGCGTCTGGTGACATCAAGAAAACTAAATGGTCGTTAGCTCTTAACAATCATTGCAATTGCCACGCACACTTGAATTCCAAATGACGCATCTTCAAAATCTTGCATATACTTGAACGTATATGAAATCGGTTGTGCACATTTTTCCACCCTTTCTCAAGTACGTTGCATCATTTCCATTGAGTACTCTTTCTCTTTCTCTATCCTCTCGAATTATAGCGTCATATATATATATACATACACACTCTTCAAAATTCTCACCGCAAGGGAGTCGCATATATAAAATTCCTACATAATTTATCTCTATTTATATGCAACTGCAATAATGCATATATAGAATCTCTAACCGAAAGTTATATTCTATTAAAACTGTGGTTAAAAAAAAATTATTGTCACCCGTTACGAATGCATAATTCCTTAACTGCATTCGAATGCATGTATACGTATAGAAGAGAATGAAGAAACACAGAAGATAAATTTTAGCCAGGTATATATGTATCGCGCTCTCGCATGAGAAATCCCCGTGTTGGTCTCTTTATATCCTTTTTTTTCATCTCCGCCAGATCCATGGGAAAACGATCTTAATTTTAGGTCCCGGTAGCGAGGATCAAGCGCATCGACCCCTTCTCTTTTTTTCTACTTCAAAGTGTGAGGATATTTTTTTTTCCTCATTTTTGGATGCGAGATCCAAACCGATGATATCCTCTGGAGGATGAGGCTACTGTTTTACCTTAGCTGAGATGGATGACTACATTAGTGGATAGAGGGAGTTTTGTTTTAGCAATTATGTCTGATGTGTCGAAATTTCCTTCTCTACATAGAGAAAAAGTTTAGATTAAAAATGACAATAGTGTCTAGTAAATAAATTGCAGAGTAGCAAATTAGAAAAATTACTATAATTTCCAGTAAAATTGACTATTGTTGAGAATAAAATTTACTATAATTCTTGTAATTTTTACTATAACTTTCATAAATTTTAATATGAACTATAGTAATTTTTCTCAGTATGTCAGTCTGTGATTTCTTTATTAGAAACTATTATAATGTTTACAAATGATTTAGTAATTTTTATACAAAATTGTTTTGTTATTTAATTTTTATTTTTTTATAAATTAACCACTTTATGGTATATTATTCCACATTGAAAACCTATTAATTTTCTTTTCCACATGAACACATTTACAATATTTAAAACATATTTTACTAACGAGTTCGAGCGACTGTATAATTTTCTTATTAAATAGTATTATGCTGTCTACTATCGTTTCTATAAAAAAAAGAAACAATTTTTTGTGCCTAGTACCAATTTTTTAGCTATCGCAGACGCACACACGTAGAAAAAAGTAAATATTAAAATCCCTGAGTATAAAGATGAAGAAAGAAAAAGAGAAAGATAAATAGATCATCATGGCAAACAAGACTACGCTTATTTTGATTCGTGCCGATAGTAGAAGGAACGAAGAATAAAAGGGCACAGCGCACAAGATGGTCCGATAAAAATCGACGCAATGCAGTGTGTGGCACACGCAAAGGGTCGCACCTTTCCTCCTTAAATTTTTTTTTATCCTATATATGCACATACCGTAGGAATCCCGACAAAGAAAGGGTCGACCATGTATATATATATATATAGAAATATAAGGATCCGTTTAATTTGAGGGCATTGTACGCGTGCGCGCGTACGTCGCATCAGATCATCGCTCGAGCTGATGCATTTGACACGGTGTAAGCGTGTATTGTACGGCTTGTTTGCAATTCCGTAGTTGAGATAACGCTTAATGAATGAATGCCCCTGTTACTTTTATTTTACTTTCGGGTAGGTGAAAAAACATGGCTTAGGGGAATTCTTTAATGGATTGTTTAAGGAGAAAATAATTGTCGACGCGATGTGCCAAGAGTGGCTCGGATCTTGATCCAATGTTGCCTGACATTGGATTCGTTTTGACGGGTGATGAGAATTTAGATATCTATACCGTATACCGGTTATGATAATTTTACGATCGTTTTAGATCGTTTAGACAAAACTGTTGTGATATCTACTGATTAAAACATTTTTATGACTTTTAATTGAACATCAAGCAAATTAATTGTTCTAGGTAAAATTATACGAAACATAGTTAAAAAATTAATTAATTCCATAATAGTTAGCTAGAAAGCATACTCTATTTTTGTGAAGGAGAAAAGTGACAAATCAATGTCACGGAGATGACAAGAGTGACAAAAGCGCCAAAATGAAATCATCCCTTTCGTTATACGTAGAGAGAAGCGACAACGACCCCGACGAATTTCTAAGTGAATTTGACGGGCACGCAGTTGTGGAAGTCTCCCACTATAACCCATGGAAAGAAAAAAGGAAGGTGACTGACCGACATTCCCACAACGCACAACAACGCATCCTCTCGAACGAAATTTCCTGATCTCATTGTGTTTATTCTTGGCATTTCCAACAATCAACACTCCAACCAAGTTCTCCATATATATATATATACCTATATATATTGGCTGACTCTCTCACGCATTTTTCCGTATACGTAATGTATAAATACAAGAAAACTGAAAAGGGAAGTCTCATTTTATCGTGCGGTGAACTTTCATTCAGAAATTGCGAATCGGTCATACACGTACGCAACAGGTGAGATTCCTTTTCAGAAAGATATTTACGGAAAATGGAAAGGGGGTAGAATGATCTTCCGTAGATCGAATTCACACACGCACAATTCTAACCGGTAATGCGATATTACGAGGGGTTCAATGAACACCCGCAATGAATGGACCTCCTATGCCGGATAAAGTCTGATATTAGTCGATTTCTGATTTCCCGTTTTCACGATCGTTCATTTGACGATTCCTATTAATGGTTTAGACGCTTTCGATCTTTTGTCCATCTTTCAACTTCGATATTATTGTCAAATATTTTGCATCGTGAGAAATTTACTTTGCTCGGAACACAAAACAATTGTTACTGTCGAATTAATAATCAATCAATTGTCGAACTATACATGTATTTTTATAAACAATCAAAATTTATTGTACTTAATACGGTTATGAAACAAAAATATCGACACAATCATATATTTATGCCTCGTCATACGATAATTAAGACAAGACTCTGAAAAATATGACTTATGTTTGAACAAATGCACAATAAGAGCACACATTTCGTATAAGTAATAATCCAATTTGTTGGAAGAAAGAAAATTACAATTACAAAATGTGGCCGGACGAAATTTGTGGTCAGTATGTGCATCTGTTTGTTGCGCGTATGATTGGCGTGGGAGGATAGCACAGAGAGATCCCAGCTTGTACTCGAGAGTTAGCCCGGCTGTTCATTAACATGACCGCACAAACATACCCTGAGAAATCTGTTTACAAAACCATTCCTTTCATTACAAAAATAATAACTACTTTTCAAGATTACACGTATTAACTAAATAATGTTTGATTATTTTTTTTATTACTTCTTTTGGATGGTTAAACGTTAGTTTGATTTTGATCATTTCGGAAATAAATTATCCGGTACATCATAATTTGCGTAAATAAAAAAAATTATATAATTTTATAAGAAAGTGAAATATACTGCGAATCATGTTTAGTGATATAAATATATTTAATTATATTATTTATAATTATAAAAAATATCAATAATTTTCGAAAAATATACTATAAATTTAAAAAATACAATTTTTTCGTTTAAATGATCTCGAAAATATTGGATTGAATGGATAATCCAAACCTACCACGACTTAGCACAATATAATAAAAAAAAGGGAATGCGTGATGCGCAGGTCGATTGACTGTGTAAAGCAATACTCGAACAAATATCCCATAAACACGCAAGAAATCGGACCATATATAAAAGACCACTCGAGAAAAAAAAAGACATCGGTGTGTATCCACATGTATAGGTATATAACGTCTTGATCAATCAAAAAATCCCTCTTCTTAACGCCACACACAGAGAGAGCACCTATTTTCCCATATACTTTTCTTTTCATATACTTACACACATACAACTCCTGGATTATCCGACCTTGGCACGTTCATCACTCAACAATACGTGCGCTGCAGTTTGGGGAAGTCAATTTTTCGGCGCGAATCGCACGCGCATTCAGCATTGTACCTATATATATATATATACACACACACACACACGATCTATTGAACTTCAGTAAACATTATATTATATCAATACACTAGACGCATTTTCATTTTTGTTTGGGTGGTCGATTACGAAATGGGTGGCGAGATTCACTCGATCTTTTGTCGAAGCTCCTAGGCAATTCGATAATTGGGTATTTATGGGGTGCTTCGCGTCTTATTGTGCCAAGCTAGTAGGTCTATCATTGTTGCGAAACTTTTTTATGGATATGTTTCGAATTATGATGGTATTATACAGTTGTTATGTGTATACTCGATTACCTTTCAGGCGTTTAGAGTCTTTCTTGTTATTGAAATAACGAACGTTGAGTGTATACACTTGTAAACTTTATATCTTTATACGACACGTACTTCATTTCTAAGAAGGCGGGATTTCATTATTTTATACAGCTAAACTACTTTTATATATATATTTTTAAATCCAATTATTAATTTTTTAACAAATCGAACAACGATGTGTTTTAAATATTTTTTAATAATTGGTTTAATAGACTGAAAAATAAATAAAATGTACATATATAATTAATTATTAATTTAAAAAAATGTTTATCAAAAAAAGACTCGTTGTGTACGAGATCGATGTACGTAAGTAAAATAAATTTAGTACAGATATGTCGCGGTGTTACCGAGAAGAAAAATCGTGGCCGCGGGCAGGTTTGTAAAGACTTTTTCTTTACCGCAATAAATTTACTTGACTCTCGAGGGTTCCGAAGAAGCGAAACATTGCTTCATCCCAATTGCTCCTCTTTGCGCTGTTTGCTTAATCAAGTGTAAAACTCGAGAAAGTAATCGCAAACGAACGAGGGAGGAAACGGCAAGTTTGCTCTTCCTTACTTTCTTCTTTCTCTAGATTAAACACACTTTTCTGTCTTAAGGTCTCGCTCTCTTTCTATCTCTTCGTATATAAATTGCGCATAAATAAAGTCACGAGGAAAACACTTCACTTACTTTTTCTTTCGTTTATCAGACTTATCTTACGGCTTTGATTGTTCGAGAGTTTCTTCGGTGAATTAGGAGGTAATTTTATTTAATTGATTACCATGCTATCATTATTTTATAGAAAATTCATATATTCATATTTTTTTCATTTTCTGACGATACCTTCACGGAATTATTCTTAAATGACACTATTATAAATTTGTTAAATAACAATACAAACACGATAACAATACTCACAGAGCGAGCCATTCTACCATGAATAAACAACCGCGAAATTTTGCAAGTACCTAACATATAGGAGAAGAAAAAAAAAAGAGAACCGTCCATTTCACGCGTCTAAAATCTTCGTCCATTAAACAATGTTCTGCGGCTCGTAAAGCCAAAGATTCCGAAAAAAGGAGACGAAAAAAAATATCCCCGTAAAACCGAGTTCTCCTTGCCATTCAAGTAGAAGAATGCGCGCAGTTTCCGGTGCTCCTGGACCGAAGAATGAGAAGAAGAAAGCTCGCGGCGTTCGGCGCAACGCAGTCTGGCCGGATCGCGCAGGTATATACCAGGTGTGTAGCTCTCTCTCTCTCTCTCTCTCTCTCTCTCTCTCTCTCTCTCTCTCGTTTTCTCGACCCCCGAAAAATATAAATTACCTTCCGCACTTCTAGGAACGAGGCCCCCCTGGACGAAAATTTACGAGCAAATTAATCGTAATATCGACAGTCGAGGTCGTATATATAGTTTGCCTTCATTTTTTTCTCTCTCTCTCTCGCTCTCTTCTCTCCTTGTCGCGTTTTATTGTTACGCGCGTGGATAAAATTTTAGGGATAGAGTTACTCTTTTTTTTTTTTCTTCGAACTGTTGCTCGCGCCTATTGTTATCGATTGGTTATACTCGCGATTTGATTAAGAATAGTTTTCTTACTGCTCTGTTTTTTTTACTCCTGGCGAGTTTGGAACAATAACGATAGTTTACCACAATTTTTTGACAAATTTTTTGCGCGCGCGTGATTTGACAAACGATAAAAACGAAAATAAATATATATATATACTGTAAACTGTCGGATTTCCCCAGTTTTTCCAGCTCCCCCTTTTTTCCACCCCTTACGTACATATATATATATACGAAGTTTAATGGATGAAGCGCGTTTTACGAGCCCGCGAAAAGGAGGCGTGCGCGCACACCAATAAAACCCTTTGTTAGACCGATTCTCGTTTAATGATTCTATTTTTTTCTTTTTTTAGAAATAAAGAAATTATAGGCAGCGAATGGCTTATTATTATATTTTTATGTTTCTATATGCTTTTTTCGGTAGGTAGATCGTCGTTAAAATTGGATAACGTTGCTGATTTATGATGTCAATGACTCGTTTAGGGTAAATTTTTATGTCTAATGCGTGACTCGATACAGATGTCGAATTTTTTAGTATCAAATTGATTATAAGATGATCAATCAGTAATGAATGAGTTTCGAACGCTATAAACTAGATTGATATTGCTCATTTTATCACGCTGATTTATTGAAAATGATTTTTTACTTATTTTTTGCGACGAATTTTATATATATATAAGTAATTTGTAGGAGGGTGAATTTTGAATATTCAAAAGTTTCATATTTAATGATATATATATTCAATTCCCCAAATCGTAAAACGATTAAAAGGTCGATAATCAATCCCATAGAAAACTCTAATGATAAGGTAATTTATTTCGGATCCGCATAATAATAGAATTATAAAGATAAAACAATAGCCATCCCGTTTAAATAAAGTTTCTAATCCAATCCCGGTAAAAGTCAACTCGTACGATCGTAAATAAATATCCATCCAACTTGTCAAGAGACAAGTGAAAAGTCAAAAATCAAAAGTCAAAAGTAGGCGTTGGTAGTATAAATCTTAGAAAGGAAAACATTGGACGCCTTCGCAAGGCTTACCACAAGGTAGAAACAAGTACCTATTCCGAAAGTACATCTCTAATATACTTCGAGTACGGATTCGGTAAGACACCTGCAAGTCGATCGTTGTGTCCTCTGCGCGACCGATGATTTATACCTTTAGCAGGTGGACCGACCGTGCATTTTACAAATGTCTCCCCATCCCCTCCCGCATTGTCGCATTGGGATTTTGCGATTCGCTCCAACAGTTTCCTAGGAGGAGGGAGGTATAAGGATATAGCGTTCGCTCTCTCGAAACTTTAATAGGCTTTTCACCGCTGATTTTCTCTTCCGTGTCCCTCTTTCAATGTTTTTCTCCCTGCCCCTTTTTCGACCATTTTCTTATACTCACTATCCTTTATGCCCACTGAATATTTTTATTTGGGGTGACGCTACGGCTTGAGGTTAGATTTTAGTTTTTTACAAATTTATTCTTTCGGTATCTTAGTATCCAGTAGGTAAGTACATTTACAAGAAAAATGGTACATACAATTTATAGTAAAATGGATATACCCTAACTTTTATTATAATTTGTATTAAAAAATACGATAATCTATAACTGTTTCTTTACGTTATTATAAAATATAATAATTTTTTCCACGCGTATATTTGAATGAATACACATTATCTCAATATAACAATTATATATGCGTAAAATTTTAAATTGAATAAATAAATAATAAGATACGAAAAAATGTTTTATAAGATATATTTTAACCAAAAGATACAAAGCTCGTTATAAAAAGATCGAAGAAAGAAATTTGGTGCCATAACGGTATATAACTCGACTGTTATTTTAAAGATTCGACATCGAACGATCTGCTATATATACATTTTTCACGAAGGTTGTAGGATTTTTCTATACCCCACCCTCGTTGACAGCTAGACCTGCATCCGTGAAACACGGATTTCAAGCTGTTGATTTTTGCTGTCTCGCACTGTAGCGCTTAATTCGGCTTACACCAGTCCGGTTCGGGCCTTCGGGCGGCTTGCTTTAAGACGATACTGAAAAAACATATAACGATCATCGTTCGTTTGAGCGAATAATATTGGACAACGGTTGCTTTTCTCGTTCAACGGTAATGATCCACCTTGTTGTTAGATCGGGTGTGTTAGCCTTTCTTAAGACTTATCGAATTTGCAGGCAACGATTCGAGTGGAAGATCGATACCGATTCTTCCCACGATTTTTTTTTCTCGTTGTATTGTTTACGTGCATTCGGATTGATTTTCGGATACGTAAGGTATCCTAAAGATTGGGAGATTAACCGTGACACGTGTTTGGGTAACTGATTACTTACGTGTGTGGTCTTTTCTTGTTGCCTCTTTATTCTTTCAATGTAAATAATAACATATCTTCTATACACGTTTAAACCGTTTGTTTTTAAGATTAGTAACTTTTTAATCAATAATTGTTTATTATATCAATTCAATTTCATTAAATAATTATAGATATTAAAGTCGAACTATGACATTCTTGAACATCTGTAAAATATGAGCATAACAATAGCGTGTTTATTTTTGCACGTAAAAATAAATCTTAACGAGACGACGTAAACACGTAAAAAAATTGACGTCCGTTCTCCACCCAATTACCGAAATCCGTGAATATCAATGAAAAATTAGCATAAATCCTGTACGCAAAGAAAAATAATAATAAAACAATTTTGTCAGTCGGTCGGTGAGTATACAATCCGCATACGGTCGGAAGCATTATCCGCGACACTCGAAGCGAACATATATGTCTCCAACGAAACTCGTCTCCCGCAAAGTAATCGTATTCATTAGCGCCCAACGAGACAATTTTTCCGCATGGTTTATAACGTGAGAAAAAAAAAGCGAGCTGGACACCGTTGCAAAACAGAAAATGGAATAAAGAGAGCAGACAGGTAAGTAAGGAGGTAAAGCAGAAAAAAATGAAGAAGAAAGGCGAAAATAAGGGCGAATGCGCGAGTTAATGAGGCTAATCCTGCGGTTCTACGAGTGCAGATTAGTCCAAGAGGATCCTGTTGCGAGAGAGAGAGAGAGAGAGAGAGAGAGAGAGTTGACAGTTGCGTGAAGAGCCTCGTACGAAAGGGGGTGACGCACGTAAAAAAGAAGTTGACGATGGATTTGAATATAATAATATACGTACTTGGTATTATATAAATGATATTAAAATATACAAGAATATTATTAAAGGAGGGATTATTATTTTTAATAATCGTTCGTTAGGTCTACTGTGCGGACACGTTAATTGGATGTAAAGGACCTTTTGCAAAAACATTTACTGTGGGAAATTCTAACAGGTATCCGAATGACACACCCAGTATAAATCTTGATAAGGACAACATTTGATAAGGATGGGAACTAAAATCTTTTCTTATCGCTACGGCGCAATAAAGTTAGATTAAGTAGTAAAGTCCAAGAGTGTATAGAACTGACCTCGAAAACCCAGGAATGGAGCTCTAAAACAGTGACACGTAAAACCACAACGACACCTCAATTCCCGTAGTGAAAAAAGGGTCGTTAACGGGTCTCGTACCTAATAATTAGCCCTGGAAAATCAAGCAAATATCCTGTGGCTGCGAAAAAATTTGCCCAAATTAGGGGAACGGCCCTTTTGGATATACACCACCACCAACCAGCCCGTTACCACCTGCGAGAGACGAGAAAGATGAGAGAGAGAGAGAAAGAGAGGGAGAGAGGGAGAGAGAGTCGGCCAAGAGACTCCCCGTGGCGGTATACGGCCCTCGTAGCAAAAACGACCAAGGAGAGAAAGCTCAAGGGCTTTGGGTAGACAGTGAGGAGCCGCGGCTGCGCGTCGCGCTGTCTGGAAAGTAGTCGAACAATGGCTCGCCCAGTACTGGAGAACGGTCCACCTATATATATATACTACACACACACGCACACACACGTGTATATATATATATACTTATACTATATATAATATATATCTATATATATATATACATATATACACACTCGATAACGAACCTGTCGTCGGCACCGGTAAAACTCGTCTCTTCCGCCGGCGGCGTCGAGAAAAAATCATTAACTCCCCGCGTTCGCGTATACAGTTCACTCTTTCCGTCTCTGTCTTTCTATTCCCTTCTCCTTCGTTTTTTTATTTTCAAACGAATATATCGGAGTCGCGCATCGCAAACGTAAAGTCGGCCGGCGTCGCGAAAAAATAGATCGGCCTCGTTGTGGGTTGACACAAATAAGTGTCTAGACTTGATATAGTTTTATTCACGATTAAAAAAAAAATAACAACGAGTTAGGCGTTTCTTCTGTTTTTTTTTTTACGTGGCAATCGAGAACGGAAGGGATGTTACGTATGACGTATTGCATTATGCACGGCTAAGCTTTTGTCATAGTGCGGCGTCGTCGCCGGTTCTAGAAATATTGAACAAAAAAAAATTGTCGCGTTACCTTTTTTTTCTTTTTGTTTTTCTCATCCTAGGGTTAACGCGAGTTTTTTCCGTTTTAATGGCTCTACGAGTAGCCGGTGAAACAAAAATTGTTGTTCAAACTTTTTTTTTTGTTTTCCTTTTATTTTAATGGGTTTTTAGATACCTTTTGTGAGAGATTCATGAAAAGGAAGACGATTGAGAAGGGAAACTAGAACACTGGATTAATGGTATTATGAGAATCAACACTAAAATTAGTCCAAAATTCGATTTTATGTTACTGCATTCCTTTTTTAATTATTAAATTTGGCTCACCTAATTTTCCTCGTAAAATATAACTCAAGTATTTTGATAGTTCTACCATGATGTAAAATATAAATTGACCCATCGAACCAATTCCCACACTAAATCTTGTTGAAATCTATTCTCCGATTTTGGATCGATACCGAGTAAAGTATTAACTACGACTAAAAGATTTAAAAATGTTGAGGTTAATGGAGTTCCCGCGAATTGGAATTAAAAAAGAAAAATATCATCTCACAGGTACATTAAGCCGTATCGGATCGTATTGAACTAACAAAGAAAATTGATACACAGTTGAAACCTGTTTTCCGGCTTAACCTAATATATGATCTATAAGTAGATTCGCAAAATTGTATCTCAAAAAATCGATCTACATAGGCACAGAACCTTCGGAAATCCTTGAGTTAAAATCGAGGAAACTCGAGCAGTAGCGTGTGCACTTGGTTCTCGATTATTCCTTCATCTAAGACAAATCGCGGCACGAAGAAAGAAAAACGTAGGGAGAGAGAAACTCAGATGTCCTTTCCAAGATAGGGCGCCGGGATCATGAATGAAGTCCTCTTTCTTCATTCAACTATACCTTCGAAAGATGAGATCGTGAGATAAGGACTCTGGCCCATTTATATTTGCACCACCTACTTCCTTTTTTTTTTTAAACCCAGCCCGCGAGTCTCGTACGAATGTGTATATATATGACGTACCTTCCGAGATCCCGGACCTCCTTCTACGAAGGGTAAAATCGACGAGGTTTTATATTTTATGTTAGAAGGATATAGGTAACATCCTGAATTTTTTTTCATTCACCGAATTGATCCAACCGTGAAAAACACCTTTTCCTATACGGGTAGTTAGCGCGTTCTCTTTTTTTTTCGAAGACACATGGAGGAAAAGGACGTCCTTTCCGGTGGTGCATCGCTCTGCGCCTGTCAACTATATGGTGAACGAGGTGTCCTTTGGCGGTTTACTCTGTGATTGGCATTCAATAGGGATTTATATGCTGGTGGATTCTTTTTTTTGTACCACTACCCCACGAGGATATGAAATCGAGATGAAATTTCTTTTTTCAATAATCTTGCTTATTATTGCGAAAAGTTTGAATAAACACGTTTGATTCGCTTGTTTTAATGATATAATGTATTTATTCATTTCTCTTCACAATTTTCTGTAGTAATGAATGTAGATTGTCTACGTTATCCGTCGTGATAGCTTAATTAAATATTTCAATAACCGTATAAAACGTTTGATAATATATTTTTTATCGTTTACTTAAACATTAAGTGTACAGCAAGAGAACTTTATCGTGAGAAAGGAAATTAAAATTTATTTCTTTGAATTAAGTTAAATTTCAATATTTATATATTACTCACTCATCATCAAATAAATTAAATTCATAATTGTACGATAATATTATAATCAAAATATATTTACATGTGGTAAATAATGAAGATTTCTCAATAATAAATGCATTAGTCAATGAAAATAAATAACTTGTTAAGTTTTTAATTAAAATTATACTAACATTATATATATTTTTACGAAAATACGTAGTTAAATTAACTAGAATGTTATTTATTACACAATAATATGAAAATTGCTCTTCCTAAAATACAAGTGCAAGGTGACATTAGTCAGTATTATTCTTCACCACCTACGCCCGTAATCGATCTATCAGTTTAAATAAAAAAAAAACGAAGAAATAGGAAACATTAGTTAATGAAAACGATCTGTCGGTCGGTACCTTTTATGTATCATCGTTCCAATTACTATAATTGAATTCACCAATTCATTACAACTCAAATATGTTTTCACGGTAACTCGTAAAATATATTGGTTCATCGAAAAGCATTGAAGGTGCGGATGAAAAATGAATAAAAGACAATATTTCGAACGAATGAAAATAGAGGTGCGTCTCTAGTAAGGTGGCGGCGCGCGCGAGGATCACACCATTTGTCACTAATCACCAAGGAGAACCGTAATATTTCACAATTCGAGCGATGGAAAATGGTGCTGCGGGCCTGAAGAAGGAGAAGAAGAAGAAGAAGAGAAAAAAATTTGGAAAAGAAAATTTAGGATTCCGACACCTTCTCGAATTTCATTTTAAACGACCGATTCACCGATTTTCACCCCGCCTACTGTTCGAGATCGTCCTTCTCCCCCCTTTTTCTGCGACGAGCGCTACTTTCTGTAATTTGTACGGTCCAGGACCTGCGCCTTAAAAGCGCATATAATGCAAATCTGTCCCTGAGTCTTAGGAATGCAAATCTCATTTACAACGCTTCGAGTATTTTTCTGAATGAAATATTCTCTGGATGGTGCATTTAAATGTTTATTTGAATAATATAGATGTACTTTTTTTAAATATCGTAGCGGAGAAAACTAATTGTGTATACTTTATATATGAATCAGCACTTGTAATTCACTTGTTTCCGTATGTATATAAATTATTAGCTATAAATAATTTTACTGACAATTCATATTTTATCATTGGTTTTGAATGATCGACTCTATAACTATTCGCGTATGTGATGAAATATGAGTAATTAAATAAATAAACAATAAACAATCATCCCGTTGGTTAAATTAATTTACCGTAATTATACGTTTAAAATGTTTCCTTTGCAAAATAAACGACTCCTACATCCCGTTTGTTTAAACCGGATGTCCAAAAATCGTAGAGTCACAAAACAAACTGAAACTGAAAATCGATTTTGCAAAAGGAAATTCAAAATGAAACGGAAAGATATATCCTTCCAAGGATCTCCTACCGTTACGGTGAATGAACGAGCGCGCGAGAAAATTGTCTATCATCCCCTCGTCAAGTGTCGCGCGCGCCACCCCTTTTCCCGAAAAATGCAAACCGAACGGTCCATTTGGTTCGCGCGAACGAGAAGCCTCCGTGGAAATCTCAGGTAAAAATTTTCTAGTCGTTCCATTCACAAAGTGCAGGAGAGACCCGAGGGACATCGGAATGCCGTAAATTTCGGTACGATAATTTTTCGTAGAATTTTCCTGCGCGCGTGCGAGCCGCTCGAGGACTTAAGAATGGACCGAACTGGTACTTGGAGGACACAACGGCCAAGAATAAAAAGAAGGAGAAGAAGAAGAAGAAGAAGAAGCAGGAGAAGAAGAGAGAAGATCTCGTCGTTTTTCTAGGAGGTACTTGGGCTAGTGAAAACCTCCTTACGTAGACTCGATCCATTCACTTATTTTTCGCCTCTTCTTTCACTATATTTTCTCCTCGTTTCCGCTTTTGTATATCTGCAAGTGTAGAACATTTTTCGGGGCGTAAATGCCAATTATACTCTTACGTTTACAATTAAATTATAGTTAACCTGCGTTGTTCGACGGTTTCATAGATTATTAGTCCTTCGTAGAATTCGATATTACGAGAATTTCACGATATAACGTATATATTTTAAAATTAATCTTTTTTTCTAAAATAAAATGTTGCGTTATAAGTAAATAAAGCCTAATATAAATAAATGAAATAATTTATAAAATCATGTATGTTAATATCAAACGCGTATGTATGTTTAGATTTTCCAAAAATTTTATTTGACAAATCAAGCTATAAATATTTACTGCAATTGACAAGTGAACCATAAGCACTTTACATTCTCCACCCATTAAATTCAACGAAAAAATTATCTCGTATAATCCATCTAAAATCTTATTTTCCGAAATCTCCTATATTCATTCTTGGAAAATGGTTTTCCGAAAAAAAAGGAAATTTTCCCTCCATCCTACTGGACCAAAATTTTCTCGGATGCGCGTGCGAAGATGCGGCCTAAGATCATAGAGACTTTCGCCGCCTTTTATCTTAAACAACGATCTAACGAATCGGATCTCACGAGATTATAGCTCGCGCGACGACGCGTCGTTTTCCATTCTCCTACGAATTAAGAGTTTAAAGAGAGTAAAGGTAAACGGAGCCGTATGTAAGAAAAAAAAAAGTAAAAAAGGAGAGAGAGCAAGCTCGGGTTACGCAATCGGTGAAAAGGACACGCGGCGTGGTCCTTCTTTTCCTTTCTTTTTTTTCAAGAGGAAAAAATTGGAGTTTTAGGCTACTGGTTGCGTGTTTTTTAACACGCAGATGATTTCCTACGTTTAGGGTACAACAAATCTGAGGATTTGTATATCGTGTAACATATGAACCTTTAGACATGCGTTTGGAAAAGCAATTTTTTGTTGAACTGAAAAAAATTAGTTAATTATCTAAAACTACAAAATATTATAATTACTTTTAAATAAATTAAAATATTATTTGTTTGTGCAACATTTTATTATTAAATGAATTCAATCTTTTCGCGGAGAAAAGTATATCGCGAATTAGTATACGGTATAATAACATTAAATACAAATATATTTAGTAGTGCTATAATTCTTGTAAATTTTACCATAGAGTGCACTGATTTCACTGTAACAGTATGTAAAGATATCCATTACTAAACAATATATTCAAAGGAATATTTTTCCCAGTCTATAGATATGTAGTTTCATTAAACATACCATCCTATTAAAATATTAAAATTCTAATTTTACTCCAACAATGCGATTTAAAAAAGAAAAGCTTCGAAAAAAGAGATACACACACACGCGCGCACACAAGAGTTGAATGCATATCTGACAATGAACGAGGTGACGAAGCTACTGAATAACGACTCGTTAGAACTGACAGTCGGTAATCGAAGTGCAGAAATTTATGTGTCGTATATACACCGCGAGGAGACGTGAATTCAAAAAGTTGAGATCAAGTTCGCTGTTTCTTTCTTTTTTCTAAAAGCAAGGAGAAAAGAAATATCCTACACAATAGCAGACGTTGTTTTATTTCGCGAGACGACCGTTAGTATATTTTTCTGAAATTGATACTATACACCTTTTTTTTCTTCATAATCGAACCTCTTTTTTTATAAAAGGCTTGGAAGTTATATACGTGGATTATTATTATTTTACGTGTGATATTTCGTGGATTTTGGCGCGTCTCATTGCAATCTAAGATTTGAATGAAATTTTTTTTGTCAATTCTCATTTTCATATTTTTGTATATTCGCTGATTTCATATTAAAAAAAATGCCGCGGGATCTCGTCACATTACGATGATCTTCATGAATGAGTCGCATTGAGCATTTCAAGCGTCGACTTTTTAATTGAATTTTGATACGCGAATCGTACATTCATAAATCTGTCTCACCTTTTGCTAAAAGTATCCCAAAAAATCAATTTAAAACGATAGCGTATTACATATCAATACACTTATAAGATCTATCTGAAATGAAATCTAACCGAAACTCGTGGTTACATTGGCTTAATTACTAATGGACGTCCAATTGGTAGATTACGTTCGAAATCATTCATATAGATACTTGGAAGCGTTCGAGCAGTGTCAAATTGTTGAACCATTTACCGTAAATCGGAGAGCGAGAGAGCGAGAGAGCGAGACGGATAGATATACGTTTAAATGGATTGAAACCACGAGCGCGTCAATCGTCATCGCTCTCGTCGTCGCAACGACGAGTTTCCGATCGCTATATACGTATACGTGTGCGTGTGCGTGTGTGTGTGTGTGTATACGTGCACATGTATACATAGAAGGATTCCTCGTGCGCGCATCGCATCGATGCAATATCTCCTACGTCCTGCATCCATCCACGTTATCTTGTCCTAAATCGTATTATGTGTACTCCCTGGGAATTCACGAGTTGATTAATTCGATCGATTTGATGCGGAACTCGGGTTTGAAAAATATCGATAGTTCAGCTATATAGGTGCAATTTCTAACATTTTAATTTATTATTATATTAATTCGAAATTTATGTATTTATACTTACGAATAATTTATAAAAATGTTTAAAAACAAATTATTTGTAAAATCCCTGAACATTAGGCTTTTAGGCGCGTTTTAAATAGCATACATCAACATTTTTTCAGATTATTAAATTCATAATTTGATTACGATGTTTCGGTTGAAAGTTTATACTAATAATTACCGACTAATAATTGTTTACTCGTTTATCATTAAAAAAATAATTTTATGAAAAAATCAGAACGTCAAGCCTTTGCCTATGTTTTTTAGCTATCCGAATGAATGAATTGTTTTAGATTTGTAATTCAATATTTTAGATATAATTTTTGCGTTGGAAAGTGAAGATTCCTGTAATTTATATCAGTAAATATTAAAAAAATAAATTATAAATTACACTTTAAAAAAAGTCGGGCCGATTAAAAATATTCTCGCACTCGAACCCTACGAAGCGTATCACATGCTATCTGTAATGTGTATAACGCACGTTGCAGATTTTCGCCCTTAGCAGATGCAGAATTATTGACCGTTAAAAGTTAATCTAAATCTCGGCTAATCCTCAACTGTAAAGACGAGATATAATACAGTTTTGATCCTACCCTTATATATATTTTCCAGGGTGATTCTGATCAGGAGGACTTAGCTAATCCTGATCTCGCATATATAGGGGCAACTTTCGTTCAAGTTTTTTTTTTCCTTGCAAGAACACGAGTACGTCTACTCACTTTCAATCCCACGGGAATATATATTATACAATCGTACCTGCGTATGTGCGTACATACGAACGTAATACATACGCCTGTTCAGTGCAGTCGATGAAAATTCATATAGATTTTTTTATTCAATAAATTATGAATTATTATTTATATGTAAATTTAGCGAAAGAAGAAAAAAATAATGTGTCGAGCAATATTTCCAATATTTGACACATTTGGACAGGGAGTGAATATACATTAAAATGTAATTATTCTTTTAAAAAAAAAAGTGTAAGTTTGCGGTACACAAAATTCAGTGAAACATTGTGTCTTCATTATTTTTTTTTTTGATAAATCATAGTGAAATACTATTATAGGAGAAGAGCCCTATACGTAATTACGAACAATGTTGCGACTACTGTCCAAAACTCACAATATCTATATATATATAATGGATCTACTCGAAATTATAAAGAAATATATACAATGACTAAGAAAAACAAAAATTCCTCTCTATCGATACTTATACCCTTTCTTTTGAGGAAAAGAAATCCATCGATTGAATCCTTAGCGTATATATCTCGCTATGCTTATTCACATACATGGTACATCGACAAGAAAAAAAAATCGTGGTTTACAAAACCATCATTGAAACTAGAAAAGAGTTAAACCGCAGTTAAACGACGTATCAATCGAAACTCTTGTTCCCGAAGGCGGTAACCCGCTTTAAATCGCCATTTGTCTCTCTCTCTCTCTCTCTCTCTCTCTCTCTCTCTCTCTCTCTGGGTTTCAATTAAATAAACACAAAGCCGCGCATCGGATTCCCCTGGTGAAGAATAAGAAGAAAAAAATCCCGTTCAAAGGCATCAATTACCGTGTCGTCGTCGTCGGTTCCCAAGGAGAGCGCAGAAACTCTCAGTTTTCCTATACCAGAAGAAGAAGAAGAAGAAGACCGTACAGGCTATTGTGCACGCGTGATCCAATTGAGTTCGTTTCGGATTTGCGCTCTTTTCTTCTATATACGGTTCTGTTTTTTTTTATATTTGTGTGTGTGTATATGTATATATATGTACTTATATAACCTTGATCGTGCGGCATCTTCGCGTGTAATTCAACTCGTAGATTTTTAACTTGAGACGTTGACGAGATTTAGAAGGATCATTGATGATTTTTTAGGGTGCATGTTGTGATGGATCGGTCAGTGATCGATCTTTCCTTCGTTTCTTCATTTATACGCATTGTTATTTATGGGATTAAGTCGAAGCGGATGTAACACGCGCCGTTTACGAATAAAGTGAGTCTATTAAGCGTGTAAAAATTAATCTAGTAGACACTAAAAATTGAAATAAAAAACAAATCGAATAAATTTGAAATAATCAACAATTTTTATATTTAATAAGCATTTAATGTTGCACTCAAGAAAAAAATTAAGGTTCGTAACACAGCATTTAAAAAACCAAGTTCTCTCTCTCTCTCTCCGTCTCTCAGGCATCGCGCACACAAGTCCTCCCATATAAATATAATTATACATTTCTCTGTTGCTCTCATGTCCTCGTAACTGGGTGTGCTCGTTCACCCTCGCACTCTCTCTCTCTCTCTCTCTCTCTCTCTTTCTCGCAAGAACCGACAGCCGACATCACTCGAGGGGGCACTCGAGAAAAAAAAAGAGTCTCCGCAAGAACAGTGAAAGGGGGGAGGACGTGACGCGCGCGAACTACATACAAAAACCGTGAAGAGAGAGGGGAGTTGTATTTCTTCAGCAACGTTCTCTCTCGCGCTCTCGGTAACGCGCAGCTGCGCTCGGAACTATCCGACTCTCGTTTGACTGACAGTTGAATGGTTCGGTACAAACCGCGCAAGGATATACTCTCGCCCGTTTCTCGACAAATGTGGACGTTACGGGCAAACTCGCACATATATGTATACGTATATATATATAGGTATATGTGTATATATGTATTAGTTATTTATGTACTTTGGTATATATGATACGTTAATGCGAACAGAGGGAAAATATCATTGTGAATGGATAGTAGTTGGGCCGCGGTCGCGAGCGCAGCGAGCGTCCAAGGCATAACTAATCCATTCACAATAATATTTTTCCTCTAATCGCGCTAACGTATCATATATACCATAGTGCGTAAAAGATTTTACAGCCTTATAACCCGTGTGGCGAGTCTTACGTGTCGGAGAAATTAATAGAAATAAATGGAAAATAATATAGATAATTTGGAAGAACCATAAAAAGAGTATGTAGGTAGAGAGAGAGAGAGAGAAGAAGTTGGCCCGGGCGCGCGTGATCAGCGACACATCGAGTTTCGGCAATTCGACACCGCGGGTATTAGATGCACTGCACTCAATCGCAGCTTGTGTTTACTTTTGTATATATTCCTTGTGCTGGAGTTTGTATACTACGCGTTTCGAAGACGTTGGTCTCGATTTTCAAGTGGACGGTCGACGATATGGAGAATTTGTATACATCTTACTAGGATGTGTAGCGTTTCTATAGATCCTAGTAATCGATATAATCACGCGCATACAGTCGGCCACGAATTTGGTTGCATTAGATGTATTTACGAATTTAGCGTGCTCCGCGCGTAAGACTCGCCGTACGGGTTAGTAGGCTGTAAATATATATATGTGTGCCTGCGTAAAGGAGCTCAGATTTGCCGGATCGAGAGACGTGTACGTTATGTATGTTATGTGTAGTGCGGTACACGCACATTTATGTAGATTCTACCGCGCTAAACTCTCCGGTACACGGTTTTCAGCGCTTTCATGACATTTATATTTTAAGGGATTGCGTAATCGAACTTGGGGGTGAAATTAACGAACGACCGGTCGTTAAATGGGGTTCTCTTTTTAGATTTCTATATACACACGCTTTTTTTCAATGTTGCGAGATTTTTTTACTTTTAATTAAATCGACGTATTGTCAATTACTACTATTAGTAACTTTAAAAGATAGAGAAAATACTCTAGTAGTGGAGAGAATTGAAAAAGAGCCAGGATGGTGCTGGCAGGACGTCCGTTGCGCGACGGTCCTCTCGTTGTATATATATATACACATAAGGTACATTTTTATTTTCAAGTCTCCGAAGATAGGCGTGTAACCCGAGAGTCGCGGCTCGTCAAGCAACTCACCGAACCGAAGTACACATCCAGCCCCCGCGCACTCGGGATAAATATCGTGCTAGCGGGATCCTTTATATTCGCTCTGAGTTTTTGTTACCGGATTTCACGTTCGCTCCCTCACCTTCGCCCTCCTTCGCGTCCTCTTTTTCTTTTTCTTTTTCTTTTTCTTTTACGTTCACTGTCCACTGTCCATTTTTCACTGCACGCTGAAATATGCGTGAAGATTTTTTATCCCAATACTTGGTGAATTTTAAACATCGTGCACAGGTATATTCTTCACTGTAAAGACAATTGTCATCGATTAGTAGAACATTTCATTTTACTATTTAAATTATCTTGCTATGTAAACTTATACATGGTTTAAAAACTACATAAGGAAAATAATATGTAAAATGTCCGAACACCGTAAAAAGTATAATCGTAATGCGATATCGCTTACTTCAACGATGGGTTTCACCCACACTCCTAATACTTAAATTTTTACGCATCAGCTACGTAACTCTCTACATAAAAGAAAAACCCTTCCTCTCATACCAGAAATACCTCAACGTTATCATAAACTAACGTCGGTGTTTACAAAAAAAAAGGTTAAACGCATTGACTCGATACTACCCTTGATAAGTATATATATTCGCGTATATAAACGCACAGCGCGCTTAAAACTTCCATCTTTCGAAATAGCCATACTGTAGGAGGAAAAAAAGGAAGAAGAAGAAGAAGAAGAAGAAAAAGAAGGAGAAGAAGAAGAAAAGGAACGTTCGAAGCCATAAACCGACGAGTCAAGAGGATCCGCGGCTCGAGAAAGAGAGAAGAGCAGCGATAAACAAGGAAGAACGCGAGGAAGACTCGCCACACACACACACACACGCGCGCGTGCACGTATTATACGAGGTGAATAGAAGATTGGAACTCTTTTCTACGGTGACGTCCTTCCGGGGGTTGAAGGTTCTAGCGATAGTACCGGCTATTTCCGGGGGTCGCTATCGCGAACTCTCTCTCTCTCTCTCTCTCTTACTCTTTTACTATACCTTAAATCGAAAAAAAACCTCACCGCCCACTTCCGCCTGTTTAATCCCGACTAGAAAGATTCTAGCTACCCACCACCCTCAGGTAAAATGTCGTACGTTCGTTTTGTTTGTATGTATGTATATATGTATATATATGTATATATGTATAAAAATGCGTGCACACGCCGATTCTTCCTGATTTTTCATCTTCCTACGTTGTTGTTACTGTCGTTGATTCCTTTTTTATCTCTCTCTTGTTTCGTACTATTTTTTTTTAGAGAAAGTATGAAAAATAAAGGTGTGCGATCCTTTCTTTCTATTTCTCGAAGGGAACGACGTGCGGTTGACGTTAGCGAATATAAGCGCTTTTCCCGTGGCATTGTTGTGATACTTGGTTCTTCGCGGTTATACTACCTCGTGTCCTTTTTTTTTTACCTTCTTCTATTTTCGCGCGTTTTTTTTCTCGTTTTGTTCAGTGTAGGAGGAGAAGAAAAAATAATAATAAATGCAGCGTTATACGAGGGGGGGGGGGGCGACCTCCCGGCGATTTTTACAAACGTCGCGTGCATTTTACGAAATGTGTACGTATCGCTCGAGTTTTGCGTCGCGTTGTCGTAAAATCGAAGAAGTGGAATTTAAGAGGCACGGAAATGATATAGTTTGTTTTTACAATGGATCTAGAGAGCAAACGTTCGTGTTCGGAAATTTTTTTATTTTGCATTGTATAAGTAGTATTTGGCTAAATGCAATATTTTATAAAATGATTTATTTAAGAAAGTAAATTAGTAAAGTAAAATTTAATTTAAAAAGAGTTTACAAGTAAATCGCAAAATTCTGTTCAACCTTTCGAAAAAGAAGTAATTTCTGCGCTTTCTACAGCTTGGTAAAATACAAAAAATATATCGGAGAGCAGAAAGTAACAAAGGTTAATCTAAAAAAAGGTGAGCTGACGTAACTGATTGCAATCAGATTTCGTATTTTACAACAATTGAAAATTCCTATTAATTTAAATAAAAATAAAAAATAAAATGTAGCTCTTTAGTTATTAAAAACTTAACTATAGCATATAACATACATACTTATGTCAATGCAAAACGAATATTATATCCTCGCAAGTAGTTGAAGGACTGCATTTTACTCTTTCGTATCTTCACTATGAAAATCTTGCTGGACTTGGGAAAGCAGAATCTAGTTTCCTCGGGTATTTTCACCATGTACATGTATATACCCCCTCTAGGAAGCTTTTGTCGTCTCTCTGTCCTCATAATCTCGCATCCATCAAGTCGACGAGGTGCACCTAGAGGGTCGTAACGAAAGACCGAGGGCAACTGATCGATGCGTCCCCGCGCGTATTTTCTATCGGAGACACCCACGTCGAAACGACGCGGACTCGTTGAGTAGTCCCCTGCATGTCAATGTAAAAGTACGATTAAGATCAATCGAGCTAGAATCTTAAAGAAAATCATTTTATTTTTGTTCTCTTTTTTTATTTATTTAGTGTATTACCACCATATAATTTGTATAATATTGCATTTTGTACTTCAGATAGAAAAGAGTATCATGCTGTCGAATTTAAAAACAAGAATTCGTTATATTTAAATTCGAATGTATACATATTTGTATAACTAATATCGAATTTCAAGAAAATACGATCATTAGGAAATATTTCGTGATTTTGCGTGAGAAAATTTTTTCTTAAAGATTAGGTAGGAGGAGGAATGGGGAAAGAAAAAAAAATCTTGTTTAATCTTGGCATCCCTAATTTCTTAAGCGTCAGTTTCGGGAGGAGCGAAACGATCATCACGCAGGACACAAGGGCGGGTAAGAGCGTTAGATTGATCGATCCTACGTATACATATATATATAATACGACTCGGACGCGTGTCCCTATACCTTTTTTCAACGGATATTAATGGTTTCCGAGGACGCGATTAAATCTTATCTGATTACTTGTTTACCTTTAGCCTTCTGCTAGTTGGATTGATTTCTTACTTCGGTGGGGTAAGTTTTTACATCTCGTAAGATGTCGATTTTACTTTTTGATACTGACGAAAAAAAAACGACGATGCACTTTTTTCTCTCCGGGTAAATCATTTATATCGTTTATAAACTATCTGTATTTAGACGTGAGATCTGATTAATATGACGTAATTGATCAATCAAAAATAGAAGCTTAACGAGAGTTTAATACATCGAAAACTTTTATCAGTTTTAAATAGAAATCATAATAACTTTTCTATTTAAACTATTGAACGTGAAATCTTTGTATTTTTTATTTTAATCATAAATCAATACGTAAGATGTTCCAAATTATTTATTTAATTTTTCATTATTTTAATAAATTATATATAATAGTATTTCATCGATATACCTATATGAAACTCAATGTCTTTTATAATTTTCGATATGTGCATAATTTCTATTACGTGATCGCAATGCTCGATGTTATGTCACGTTGGGGTGATTCAGCAGTTGTTCAATCATAATATATACGACTTG
The DNA here is from genome assembly GCA_026168455.1 of Theocolax elegans. Lineage (NCBI taxonomy): Eukaryota > Metazoa > Arthropoda > Insecta > Hymenoptera > Cerocephalidae > Theocolax > Theocolax elegans. The sequence goes on along the minus strand of CM047427.1, from coordinate 75,935,303 downwards.
TGAGTGAAATTCTTACGTAAGAGAATTTGCAGTTCGATCAAAATAAAAAATCTATGGAAGTACCGATGAGAATGTATAATAATAAAAAAAATATATTACATATACATAACTGTAAAGGTAGCAGAAATATTGACATTTAGTACATGTCCAAAATATCTTCGAAAAAAGTATTAAGGTTTAGTGAGTATAAATAAATCCAAATGTATAATTATTCGGGAAACACATCCCGACTAATAAATTAGACAATTCGAAATTAAGCATTTAGGTAATAGTGATTATGATTTCGTTAATCATTTCATCTGAACAAGCGCGGTCACCTGTCGCTGAGAGATTTCTCCTTACGACAAATCTTATTGATTTACGATGAGATCCATTGTATATACGTATATACACGCCGTAATAATATGGCGACATAGTTAACAACTTTGTAATAGGATTAACATTTAAGCGAAGGGTGTGTAACGCCTGTAAGAGAAAGACAAGAGGTCAATATCAGGGCGAGTCACATAAAACAGGAGCCCTATACCCCTAATTACTCGTTGATCCTCAAGGCAATCGTAGAGTCTGCTCACCGGATTAAGTTCACCACCGAGCGAAGGATTATAACGGCATTGGCGCTCGCTTCATCTTAAATGCAAGCTTCTGCGAGCCACCGTGAGTCAAGATTGCAGGACTTGCGGTTTTATTCAACTATGTATATATATATACGTATATACACATCCATTAGAAATAATCCATTTCATTCGAATTTCTCTCCTGGATTTATTTATGACGATGAGTACACGCTTTAAATTGTCGATATATGAAATCATTCACTTCACAACATTTTCATCAGAAGAATATCTTTCATTATAAAGATAATGAGTCGTTAACCAACAAAATGTTAAACGTACCGAACGAAAATTCCGAGAAGAACGCAGCGTGAGAGACTCGCGGTTGGCTTGACCCTGAATAATTCAACGGCTCGAAGACCCGCACCGAGAACTTTATAAAAATTGCACGCGTCGTGATTGCCAACCCTCTTTTAAAATTTACTTCTCTACCCTCTTGCCACCCCCTACACGTTGGACATATGCGCGCCGGAAAAACCTCGTCGCGAAAACATATTCCCAGAATTTTTGCCACTTTTCTCTTGCTCTCCTCTCCCACCCCTCACTCCTACTACCTCTCTCACTCTCCCTCCTCCCCCCTCTCTCTCTCTACACTCCACGTCGTTTTCTTTTTTCTAATTTTAGATGGTTTTTTGCCCTGCGAGCGAACAAACACCATCCGTGAACCAGATATTTCCTTTTCAAATGTGCCCACAGAGCTTTGATGGTATATGCGTCTAGGAATACTTTATGCCAGTTTTTTTTTCGGAGTTTTGAATGCGAATTAAAAATTGATTGCCGTTCGTTTGGTTTGTCTTGCATCGTTGAAACGAGGGGGATTAAATATTTAAAACCCGATTCCGAGGTTTACCGAGAAAGTTTGATGTTTGTGTTCAGAAGTCAATTGATAGTCATAAAAAATTCGCCGCGATATTATTTTTCAATCCTATTTCGATCGCGCATGGATTTCATGCGATTTTTATTTTACCTTATCGTATTTAATATATATTTCACGGCTGTTAAAATAAAAATAATTATAACGATGTATTTTTATTCTGTTATATAAGAATAATACTATACATATATATTAAAGGTGAAAGCAACAAATATTCAAATAACTCGAGCTACTAGAGAAAAAAATAAAAATTCATATATGGAGGATTAGTCGTTCACGGTGAACGGTTGCAATAAAGGTTTTCGTTGTTCCCGCGACTAGCTCGAATTTCTCGAGTTACTTCGAATCCAAAGGAGAAGTGCGCGCAATCGATCAGGTTGGTCGATAGGCGATTCGTAACAGTCGCGGACCGACTCGGCGCATAATGCGGAAGTCGTGTCGACGGTTCCTTTCGCCGGAAACCAACGATTCGCTTCGTCGGATCGTCCGACTTTCCCGTACCGCGTTACTATTACGTTTTTTCCTATTTATAAAAGGGTGCGGTGTTTCATATGTATACCAGATCGACTAATGTATACATTACAAAATCTTGTTTATTCGTTGTAATAAAAAATAAACTATCGTAATACTAAATGTATTAAAAATTTAAATGTGATGATAAGTATATTAAAGGTCGACTAAAAATATATATAGGTATAAATAGTTACCAAAATTCTGTATTATTAATGTTTATTTTCACTTTTCCAACATTACAATTTGCTTTGTATTCCTTATGACAGGTATTTGTATAGTGTTTATAAATTCACTTACAAAAAAAGTGGAACATCAATATTCACAATTATTCCCATTATTTAATACGCAGAGCTGGAGAAACTTGAGGGTAACAAATCGTCAATCTTTGGTTATTCGATTCGCAATCGTGTTCTTGTATGTGTATATATATATATATAGGTATATATACCTCTCTCTATATATACATGCTTTCGCGGGGTGGTTTCTTTCTTCCATCGTCCCCCAGGGGTAATAAAACGGCAATTTAATTCATACACTTGATAAACGCCAGGAGGCTTGCGTTCGGTAGTGGAAGGGCTTATTTCGCAAATCATCGCCTCCGCGGTAATATATATTATGAGCCATCGGTTTTCGCTCGCGTGAATTTTCTCTCTGTATCTCTCTCTCTTGAGGGAAAAAGAAAAAGAAAGATCGCGCGGTTAAAAAAACAACCCTTCGATTAAGCTCTCTCTCTCTCTCGCTCTCGCTTCCTTTCTCTTTTTTATTTGTGCGCGATTAACTGTGACTATATACTGTCTTCTTACATTTTTATATCGCGCGATATCTACTTTATTTTGTTTATTTTTAATTATTATTAATTAGTACTGGATTCAATTATTGTTTATTGATAATAGTGGCACACAGAGAAAATCTCTAGTTGGGAATCTGATTCTCAATTTTAAATAAAATTTTGGACGAAAATTATACAAACGAACGAAAGTCATTATTTTACCCAGAATATTTAAGCAATTTTTATTCAACTTTTCTCTTCGTGTTTATCTTTCAATTAAGTATAGTTAATTATCGATTAATTGCAAAGCACGGGAAATTAAATGTAAAAATAAATAATATAATAATAATCAGAAATGCAGACGATTAATTAAATTTTCATAGTTTAACTATTCATTTTAACGGCCTTTGATACGTCGCATATATAAAAAAAAAGAGAAGATGAAAAATGAACAGTCTAGGTAAAATCATTTCTCTCTGCCTTTCTCTCTCATTTGCGCGCGAGCAAATTGCAAAAGTAGGCCGGGCCAGAGAGCGAGCTGATAAGCCTTTCTGCAGCTCCCTCCCACTTTTGCTGAGTCTCTCATTCTGCGATATCCGCTCCTTATCGTGGCATATACACGTACCTGCAGTCTATACGTTAGCTCATACTGTGTCTCGCTCGTTCATTTCTCGGTTAGATAGAGAATCTGTTGCGCGACGATTGCAAATCTGTCTGTAATATCTCTTAAATGTGCACATATTTAATTTATCACTAATTTTGCATAATGAAATTAAAATGTTAGAGTTATAAAATAATAATAAGAGAATAATGCTATGTTGTTCTTCGAATGCTTAACCATTTTAATTGACTTCAAATAAAATCCTTACGATCATCGAAGAAAAAAAATACCTATACATATTCCACTTATATACAAATAAAACGCGTATAGTTTTAAATCCAATGTGAAGAATAAAGTGTATACAGGATCCGCGTATCGAAGAATAGTCTCTAAATATGTAAATGTATTGCACGTGGTTTGGATACACGCTGCGTGATCGAGTATCAAACGAGTAAAGTAGTAGCGCAGGTTGAGAGCCACTGTACACGCAGTTCGCCTCGCGTCCGGCTGAAGCGCGAAAGGGTTTTTATCCGGTGATACGAGGAGGCGTACGGGGGGAGGCAGGCACCGCAGCAGCCCGCCGGCATTCATCGCGATGCAGATGGCTTCCACCCCTCGCGACTCTCTCCCTTTTTTTCCATCCGCTCTCGGCGTACCTATACGCAGACTTGCGATTGCGATGCATCGTTTCGGTTTTACCATCGGTATATTCCTTTATGGCGTATGGTTAATTCGAGAATATTATCGCCAATCGGGGATCCCATTATTAATATTCTCTTTGTTTTTAACTGAAATATACGTAAACACTTATCACGCGTTATTCGAAAAGTTCGTTCGTTAAAATTAACTTGCAAAAATACATAATATGCGTCGCAAGTTGCAATGGATCATCTCTTACGAAATGAATTTGAATTCGTGACGTATCGAACGAAGTAGAGGTATAACGCAGCCCGTGCGCTCGAAAATAACCAAGGCCGAACTCCGAGCGATATTTGTACGCGAGGCAAAAGTATTGGTATATACGCGAGCAGTCTCCAATGTATATATGTGTATACATGCGGGGAATCCAAGCATACCCCGAAATTAGCGAGCCCCGGTTTATACGGGCGCGCGGATCGTCAAAAAATTGCGCGATGAAAAAGCTCGATAGTGAATTTCACGAGGGATTGCCACGCTCGCGTAAATATATATATATGTATACACACGTGCACCAGGATATATATTCCATCTCCGTAATTTCGTTCTACCTCTTTTTCACCTACCTCACCCCTTTTCCATCCTTTATCGTTGTATATTAACGCGGTGAAATTCGATGATCAATGTTTGCAAAATGAAAAAAAAAATGTGTGCGATGTAAATATCATACACTGGTTCAATCAGTTGTACAATATTTTTTTTTTAATTATTGCATTTTTTTTAATACTTCTGTTATCGCAATATTAAATTAAAACAAAAAAAATATGTACCAATCGATCTAAATAAATGTCATTTTAAATTCCCTCTTTATTACATTTTATTGTCAAGAAAAAAGCGAAGTCGTATCGCAATAATTGTAGGACGTAGTTTATCGAGTAATGCAATCCAAACACGATCGTTGAACATTCGACTGTGTGCTTTCGAAAATGAACGTAAGCCTTTTGGACAAAACTCGTAAATTACAAAACTTACAGAACCGCAAACACTCTTTAAAAAAAAATGCCGCATCTCGTTCGGTAAATAAAAGGCAACTAAATTTTAATAAAAATCGTAAGAAATTACAATGAACGGAGGGTAGATTTGAAAAAACGATGAATCGGAGGATTAAAATAATTCAACAGCGTGAAATCAAAGTTACACAGTACTAATGTAAAAAAATTCTTCGCGCATAGTAGACAATAAAAGCGACGATTCCGCGGTAGCGTGCGAAAAATAATGTCTGTTTAAAACATAAAGCCCGCAGACTCCATAATCCCGACTCTTTCGAAACTGCAGAGAGACAGCCAGAAAGCGAAAGAGAGAGAGAGAGAGAGAGCATGAGCGAAAAAAAAGTTAGCAACACGCATGGAAAACAAGTATATAACCTTTAGCCTCTCCCCCTCGAGGTCCAATAAAGCGCAAAAAGTGTTCTAATTAAAATATGAATTGTTAAAAAGAAAAAAAAAAGCGAAAGAAAAGAAAGAAAAAAAGAAAAAAGATTTCGAAAGGGAGAAAGAGACGACGGCTCGAGGCTAGACGGACATGAAAATCAGGGAGCGAAGGAGACATCTCTGTTTCTCGCAGGAAACGAAGGAGGAGGGGCGCATATATACCCTTGTCAAGGATCGTCATCGAGGTGACAGGTAAAACGCGCCTGAGGGGGGTATACCAGGGAGGGGCGGAGGGGGGAAGGGGGGGAGGGAGGGAGAGGAGGTCGAGGAGGGAGGGAGACTCTCCGTGCACAATGTGAAGCGCGCGGCATTCAATCTCCGAGACGCTTTCCCCGCGGTGCGCGCGTTTGCAAGAGCTGACCTCGAGAGAGGATCGCGAAAGAGAGCCAGGGAGAAGCGGAGGCAAAGAGAGAACGAGATGGAAAGAGAGTGTGAGAGAGCGCAGGCGGCATGTTTTAAAGTTTACGCGGCCCTGGCTGTCGGAAGTATGCATTTAATTTCCTGTTGCGAGTGAATGCAGCAGGCGATTGTGTCGCTTCGTATACGTATACGTGCCCACAGTACCCACACACGTACGCTGTATACAGATATATATATTTACGCGGATTTAACGGAATTTCCTTGATGGCTTCGAAGGTCACGCGCGTCACCATTTTTCCGACATTTTTTCCTTTTCCAAACGTACGTTTCGAGTTAATTGTTATTCCGCGCGATGCTCGATTTTTACAGTCGAATTTAGGAACTGCATTGTACCGTTAAGATGTGGAGAGAGATAAAAATAATATTCAGTTGAAAATTCAGAAGAAACGGTATTAAAAAAACGCTTGATAATCGTAGCAGACGTAAAGTAGTTTCAATCATTTTCTCATCGGTCGACGTGCAAGAACGTCACAGGTGAATCCGAGCTCGGTTGTCTCTGTTTAACTCGCTCTAAACGTCAAGACCACTTAGCAAAGCTCCTTATACGCGTATACACGTACGTGCGTGTGACTGCGCGACACACAGACGCACACACGTATGATATATCGGACGTAGAGAAAACATTTCGCGATCATACCTAACCGACAATTTGCATATATCTCCTGCTTGCAGCGCGCGCGCACACACACATACACGAGTACTCGCAGAGAGAGAAAGAGGCAGAAGGCGACGTACCCTATCCTTTTGATTGTCATGAAAATCCAAAAGCAAGAGGACGAAACGTACGTGCCTCCGTTTGTAAGAGACAATAAGCTTTGGAGGAAGCCTTCGAAAATTCATATAGGGTGAGAGAGAGACTCGAAATTGGCATAAATGAGATTGATATGACTTTAACTCACTCTCTTGGTGGTGTACTAGTCGCGTATATACATATACATACATATACATATATACATACATATACATATCGTAAGTAAGAGTGAGTACGTGTAGTGGATGCAGGACCTAGGGCCGTCACGCCACTTTCACGTCTGTCATCGCTGTCGAGGAGAAAACAAGCCGAGTCTACTTGTCGCTCTTGTCAGATACTCTCCCTCTCTCTATTTCTCTTTCTAACTTCAATTTCCTTAGCAAAGACGTTTTCATTTTTTTTTTCTTCGTTGGTTAACGCTCTCTACCTCTCTCCCTCTCTCGTGATCGGCACGAGCTGCAAATTAATTCGCTTAAGAGTTAACGGGTCAGGATTTCACGGATTCCTTGAGGTGGTTGTTCCGGACGAGCAGTCATCAGAAATATATATACATATACATATACATATATATATATATATATGTACCAGTATATACGGTCGACGACATCGCGCGACAAGGTGGCGAGGGTACAGTACTCTACTACCTTAAATGTTTCTTCATGAAAGGGGAACCTCGCTTCCAATGCTTTCATGTATATATATATGGTATATACGATTGACGTTTAGTCGTATTTAAACATGTTTGGATAATTAATCTATTTTTTTTCGTATTATTTACGATTTCTCGATATTTTACGGATGCTTATCTCGCACCTTAATACGTTTGCCTTCTTCCGATGTTATCGTGATACCTTTTATATACCCAATTAATATCTAATGCTCTATTAAAATTATTTGTACCAACATTTTTTAAATATTTTCGTAACGACGAGTTAAACGTTTTATTCATTTATTTATTTTATTTTTTATTTCGTTGAAACAAATCGTGATATCGCCTCGAATTACACAACTGATCGGATCGAATATTATTGTTTTTACAATTCGTAAAAAGATTATCATTCGTACGCGTATAAAATTTTAATACACTTTAATCATAGCGCAATTACGAAATTATCGGTGGTGCGCGCGAATTATTATTAATACAATGTAGATGTAATCGACAGCAGCGAGACGCACTAATGACTTTGCAGGAAAAATAAATGATATATTTCGTATGCGCCCGTATGCGCATTTGATACATGTATATATATATATATATATGGACACACGCGTATACGTATATATGTATGTATGTATAGATGTATAATATGAACGAAATTAAAATGTCGCAATCACAACAAAAGTATATAGCCGCGGATTGACTCGCCTTCGCGTATTATATCGATTAATGCCCACAGGCAAAACTTGCCGATTCATTTTGCAAAATTAAAGCCTGACGCGCGCGTATTTCTCCAACATTATAAATAACCAGCTTGTCCTGATTATCGACGTCTCTCTCTCTCTCTCTCTTTTGCTCCTTCTCGGTATGACCTTGTTTGAGATCCCAGTTGAATATTCAAGCAAACCTATGTATTTTATATAATAATGTATAAATATATTGTATAGAAATTTCGGATATAGTTCTTTTATCATTTGTGCACTTTGATTTTTAGGACCGACTGTAATAATGTTAGAATAAATCGCCATGTATCTGAATAACGTGTATACTACAAATGAAATGTTATACATTTCGTTATAATAAATTTATTAAAATACGTTTGTTTCAAGAAAATATCCATTGAACAAGTATTACTACTTTTAGAAGATATCTGATAATGAAAAAAGAAAAAATCTAAAATCTATTAACAAATCGTATATGATAAACATCTCGGTCTGGCGCATAATTCGAAACTATATACGTACAACAATTTTCCTTGAAAAGCAAACGAGCGTATACAAAACCGAGAAGGCAGAAAAACAAAATAGAGTCGTTTAATGCAGAAAATGGAAGGAGACAAAAAAAGTTCCGACACGAAGGTGTGAAAAACTCTGGCTTTTTTTTTCACCTCTATTAATTAAAGCGCATACGCATATATAATTCCATGAGCGCGAAGAAAAGGCACGAGATAAAAAAGAGAAAAAAAGGAGGGTATGGGATGTGGTTATAAAGAAGCCATTCGAAATTGGCGAGGTGTGAGGTTAATTATAAAGCGAAAAAGAAGAAGAGCTCAGTGAACTGCTTGACAATTAATGCGATATGTTTGACGGCATAGTCGCCCGTTAATTCTCGTGCATTTTGATAATTATCGTACGTCGAATTTGAATGCCACACTTGGCGAGGCTGTACATACATATAAAGGTAAGATGGCATACTCGAGTTGAATTAGTGGATTATCAATGGGAATGTTTCTGATTGCTACTCAAAATTATTATGGTTTAACTATATATATAATTATAGTAAATATAAGGTAATAAATTTTATTAATTTATTTAACAAATATACTAGTACGCTGTACCGCTTAAAATTCGATAAAAATGAATATACAATTAAATACTCAATTAGATACATATACCGAAAAGTAATTTACGATCTAGGATATATACGATGTTCCTAAATAACAAAAATTCCCAGTATACGACCACACCGACAGGTATATACTCTAAAACGCATTAGATTTCGTAATATATATATGAGGTTGCACGGTCACCGAAGAGACGTTACAGATCTGTCACGCAGAAAGAGAGAAAGCATAAATATAGTACGTACCCGTAGACGGGAGAATAAGTATAATAAAATAATTCCAACGACCTATTTGAATTATGTGCGGTTCGAATAATAATACCCGCTCGTATAATAATAAATGTCGCGGGGTTTTTCTCGGCGACGCGGTGAAAATTTTTAGGGGATTCCAGTTTGACTTTGCGTACATTTTTTTTTTATTATGTCTCGGGGAGTCGAGTAATCTTATCAATTTGATATACCTATAGAATTTTGAATAATTACATACTTTAGAAGGGTTAAAGAGATATTTAGGGAACGCAGTACTGATGGAATGGGTTGTGAATTGTAAGAAATGTAGCTCAATTTTTTTTTATATGGACATTGAAACAATAAAAATGTTGCATTATATAATAGTAATAGAAAAATTAAAATTGATGCAAAACGTTAACGACTACATTTCAAATGAAAGTAGTCAGATCCATGTCTCTAAATTGTTTCGAACATGCCTGTAGGTAAAAAGTATAATCCTACCAATTGACGCGTTACATATCTTTCGGTGACGCGCACCTGAAACTGAAAAAGCGTCCTCAACTATGTATATATATACAACGTCGTTGCAAACGAATTTAGCTTCCCCTGATTTTTCTCTTTCCCCTTACAGCCCTCGCCTATAAAGTAGGTTCCCCTTTTATTTAATCGAGGTACCCTATATATATATGCGACGCGCACGTGAGAGCTCGGGAAACGGGCCCCTCCTTTTCAGTGGTTCTCAGTGTGATATTAAAAAAAGGACCCAACTTTATGACCGGAGAAAAATTGTAGTATACGATTAGTAGCATAGCGAGATTAGAATGTGGTTTATCTTTATTTATTTTGCTGTGTACATATATTTAGTCTTAAGAATGTTATTATACGACGCTTTGGTTTAAGTGGATTTAATCGTTTTTGGGTTTATATAATAAAAGTTATTGATCGTAAAAGAAGAGTTTGTTGTGGTGCATAATTAAATACTACTAATTTTTCTTTAACATGTAAGGATAAACGTAAAATTATATAATAAGTATTTTATTGCTAAAATGTTTGATTATTTCCTTGAAACTTATTATATCCACGAGATGTTCCGACGTATTGGAGTTCGATTAAATGATCAGCTTTGATCCTCACAGGTAGCATGTTCAAACAAATTAATCGCTGATAATTAATTAATTAATTCGAAAAAATGACAATTACATTTACACAACGAAAATATTACTTAGAACTCGGTACATATTGCATACTTATATGTACCAAAACAAAACTCAAAGATCTGAAACAATATTCGCTCCAATCAAACTTTGAAACACTCGATACAATGCATTAAAGGGCTCATATTGACGTAATAGCAGCACTGCAAAAGTCAATATACGAATAACATATATGTACATGTGTGTGTGTATGTATATATATAGATACATATACAGATAGTTCGATATTACGCGTCGCTGCCCATTTAGCAATCAGAGAGAATGATGCGGCCGAAATCGGGACTCGATATACAATACACATATATAGTATCCTCGTCCTCTAGTAAAATAATTTATTATTATATATTTCGGAACGGGCCTGGCAGTTAGTTTAATTATAATATTTTGTGCGATTTATCTTGCGCGCGCGACGCTCTCTCGTATCTCGTAATTTCTGCATTCGACGGCGTACGTGTTTTTAATGAGCTCTAGCGCCTCGTCCTCTCTGTACGTGTGTGTGTGTGTTTGTGTTATCGCTTTCTCTCTCTCTCTCTCTCTCTCTCTCTCACACACACTTTTGCAATTATTAAACTGTCAATTACTCGGTTCGAATGGCTAATAACAACAAAAAAATATTTATATATGTGCATTTCGTTATCGTATTCGATTCGATCGGGACAAATTTGCGCGATGCTATTGATAATGTTCAGTTATATGTACTTTATTATTAGGTGTATATATGTCGGAGTGACGACGAATTATTATTTATAATTAAGCGATTTCGAAGTGTACACAACCGAACAAATGGATTTCTAACAAAAAAAAAAGAGAGAAGAGAGATTATGCATTTTGCAATCTATATTTATTTAATTAATTGTCGTATTATTGATATAATATAATTGGGACAAGGAACCCCAAGAAGAAAAAAAAAATTAATTCAAAGTCAATCGTTTAATTACATATGTACGTTTGAATATTTAATTTAAACTGTTTAAAATTCATCACGCTGTCAAAATAAGTTTGAATAGCTACGTAAATTGATCTGCTATATACGTATATATATATATATATATATATATAAATTTGTAAATGTCTAACGCGCATCCGATTTGATAACGATTAGAAACCGATGATCGCAGCAATTTGATCTAACACACCTGTGATTGCGTACGAAAAACACAAGTCGTTGTCATTAAAGGTCACCGAGCACACGTTTCTAACGCTCGCGTGTACTGAAAAATGTGTATGATATACATGTATATATAGGTATACGTATGCGTGTACACATTGGAAAAACACTCTAGGGCGACCGAGTAAAATATATGTGTCAAACGCACCGCGTTCGTACAGTATAATCGTCCTACATAAATTATCATACCGACCCGGTAATGCGGAAATTTTCCGGAAAATAGTAAAACAATGGGTTTTACACTCGTATATATACATACATTATGCATGAAATCGTTGAGAAATTATTGTGCAAAATTTTGCTAAATGATTTTTCACCTTTTTTTTTCTTTACGCCCTCATATATATTTCTGGTTTATTTATTAAATAAATAAGAAAATTGTAGAAATATTTTTTACTTAAATTTTTAGGGAACTGTGTTTCAGTATCAATTATAAATTAAATCAACAAATTTATAAAAAAATATAACAATTGGAAAAAAAATCAAAACATAAAGTATTTTTCTTATCCTTCTTTGAGTGTACAGGTTCGTTATCTATAACTTGAAAACTACACCACGACTTGCTCATTCGTTGTTTACACGATATACATCGAGACAAACACGGTTGTAGTTTAGAGAGATGACGTCGATCGATATGACACGCAATTCCTGTGGAATGTCACTTCTTTGGCACGTGAGAAAATGTCTATAAATCCATATTTAATAAATTTCTGTTGTTTTAAATTTACTCGAATTATCGCGAAGACATATGCACGTGCGAATCTGTTTACCTATCAATTTCATTCATGAAGAAATCGAGGATAAGATCGTATGATCATTAATTATGAATCTCTGTTATACGGAAAGGGTTTTACATATACATACATACCAGGAAATTCCATATAAACGTATTTTTGTTTAGTTATTATAATTGTAAACTGTCACGAATAAACGTCGTGTTACTATTATTAGATAAGCGCGATGTTCATTCACTGAAAGAGCTTTAAATATAGACGTATAATTCGTGGTCTTTTAAACAATTAGATTTTAATTTGATTATTGATCGAAACGGAGTGGCACACATTAAAAAATAATGTATTTCCGTCTTGTTCGCCAATTGATATGCAAATTCGGTCTTTTCTACAAATATGCTTTTGTAATTGTTTCATTAATAATTTATCGACCTCGTCAGTGTAAACGGTAACATAATAAGACCTCAAAATCCATAAATTATTATTTATAACTCTTTCACATTTAGTGTGAATCGATAGTGTTTAAATTAATTGATTCGACATATTATTTTTCTCTCACAATGTATTTCCAGGAACATTATTTATTTTCTTTTAATATTCGCATTATTTTTACTTACACACTTATCGAGTTTATGCATACACTTGAAATATTGAGTATATCAATTCTTAGAGCATCCAATAATTGAACGTAAATACGGACGTAAAACATATGATCAATGTAGAAAAAGTAATTCTGAAAATTTTGTACTGGAGATTTCCTTATACGATAGATCTATTCAGTGCTGTTATATATAAATATTATGATGTATATATGATTAAACGCATTTACTTAAATAAAAAAAAGTATTCGGTATACGCATATATATTAATTAAAATTAAAATTCGATTTAAATGCGATGTGGAAGATCTACAAATTTGAAATGGGTATTTACCGAGTCAATAGGTTTATAAGCTGATCCTATTAAACTCGTCAACCACCAACCCTTACGCACATTTGCATCCTTCAAAATTAATATTAAACATTCAGACACGCACACAAACAAACAAACACTGAAAATGAACCGATCAACCCCGTATCGAAAGTAAAAAAATATCATAAATGTCAAAGTATATTATAAGGAGCCACATCAGGTAATTTCGATACGGAAAAAATATATATATACTTGACCCTTGTAGTTCTACGAAAATGTTTTTCGCCCTCCTTCTCTATGGGGTATATATATACCCCTTTAGCCAGCATGTCGAATTTCGAAGAGTGTGCAACCCCAATAACCTAGATCTCTTACGTGTATATAGGTGCATACACTTATAGTCCTGAGCTTGATCGTGCACGTATAGACCTGTCTAACCAGCAAAAGTACAATTCCAGGAACTTTGGTATAAGTCTGGAGTTTTGGGTAGAATGTCGATTATACACGACGAGCCATCGGACGCCGAATGGAATTAAGAAACCTCTCCTTACGGTATTGTAGATTTATTTATGATTTGCTTAACGGGACAGCAGGTGTTATTGACGTTTATAATACAACACCAGTGTAATCATCTCTCATTATATACGAGACTTTACCATTTCATTTTATTCTTTTGATAAATTTAAAAATTGCGGTTATAAATATTTATACATATTTTGTATGCGGATATTGTTCCGAAATATATTCACTCGGAGGTTTGTTTACTGTTTTGAGTGGTTACCTTTATCTCAGCCTCGGATAATGATTAAAGATTAGATTTTCGAGGCAATATATACAGCACGGCATGTATACGTTATAATCCTCCTTGAATTGTTTTCAAACGAGGTCCCAAGGCATTTGGTGAACGAACAAAAAAAAACCGCAAATTAGCCCCTGATTTAATCGTTCAGAAATCAATGTAGGATGAAAAAAGAAAATCCACCTGCACGCGACACCCTCGGCCGTGAAAGTTCGCGCACACCGCGCGCTTATGTACAAGAATGAGAAGAGAAGCGCTGTAGTGTGTGTGCGCGCACAAGTATATATATATGTATGGCAAACGGGCCTGTATATATATATCGGGACAATGGCGCATCATTGTTGGCCAACAATACGCATTGAGCATTGAACTCCTCGGGACGAAGTGCGCGCACGACACGCATATAGCGAGCGTAATCCGGTTACACGCACTTTACGTCCTATGAAAAAGCCTGTCGTACCTAATAATCGTGATACGATTACAAAGTCCATTCGTTTCTTTAAGGCCCGTGTCGCGCGCGCGCGCGAGTGAGAAAAGTCTGCGAGGTGCGAGCGACCGTCTTTATGTTCGCGCGCCTTTGCCGTTTTTCTTTTGTCAACCGACTGACTTCGAAACAGTTAGCTGGATTCCTCCTTCATATTTCTTTAACTCTTTCGGCGATTCCAATCTTTATATTCCTTGCGCTTATACCGAGCTAACGTTATTACCATATAATAATGGAAATATGAGCGATTCAAAATATATATCGACGTTTGGTATAATTGTACAAAGGTAACATCCTACGAAATTCAGCATTGATTAAATAAATCCTATGTGTATAAGGAGAGGAAGACCGATATACATCCAAAACAATACGAAAATCTTAATTACGTAACAAATCGAATAATACGAGCAACGAGAGTAAAAGCCCACTCTCGTTGGGTTTGCAGGCGGGTGGTGGCGCGCGCCTTCGCGAACTTTCGTAAATAGTTGGCCTGCCGTGGCTTTGTCTTTACCTCTCAGGCGGGTTCCCCTTCAAGATTATTAACCTCCCTCGTACCAACAAAAGGACGTATCCCTCTCCAGATATCGATAAAAACCACACGGAATTGTTTTTTCTTCTTACGGCTTCTTTGTTTCAGTTTCTCTCTTATATATATATGTATACGATATAACTTTCCCTTTCTTTCTTCCTCGTTTCGATTTTCTTCAACTTACTTTTATATGTATATGTATATTATTTGTCCTTCTCGCGCGCTCCTCGCTTTGTACTGTTCGTGCGCAAGCTCTCTTTATTATTCTGAACGGTGTACGAAAAAGAGAGAGCAAGAGAGAAAGAAAGAGAGAGAGAGATAAGCTACAATGGCGTATCACCTGTTGACTATGCATTCGTCGATCACTTGCGCACCGGTTTATTAATATTGTCACTCAAAGTTATGTTATCATTCTTCTTTTCCTTTTTGCCACGTCTTTCTTTTAATGGAGTCGTATTTGCGATCCGTATATACTGCATACAGCAGCACAAAATTTATGATAAACATTTTACCAAAAGGATATTAATTCGTGGTTATGTACTGTTTTGCTTTATTTTTTTTTCGTTTATAATCTTAAATGTCTCTTTTACGTATGTACAATTGAAAAATTTTGAAAAATCTTGGATTGAAATGCAGACACAGTAGGTATCTTACGTATTTTAGTACGTACAGATCACGAGAAAGGGTAAAGGATGGTTGAACACAATCGCTACCAGTGCGTTTCCATGCATATATGCATTTAAAATAGTCGTTGATAAGCGCACAATTCGAAGGGCGATGTATCACGATTTTTAAGCACTCGCAACTCTTGTCAAAAGCGTCCAACTTGCCTCAAGCGTTCACGGTACATATGAAAGTACCTATAATAACATGCAGGAAGTTACTTATCACGATCTCCATATTTTTGGGATGCATCCGCGACTTACATTTTATTCAATTGTAATCGATTTGCCAATTATACATTTGTGTATACATTAACAAGAATATTCTATTGTATAGTATACTGGTTAATAATGAAGAAGATGCAAACTTGTAAAATTAAAAATTAGTGTAATCTAGCTTAGAAAAATTTGCTAGTATAAATTAGTATTTTAATGATAAACGCAGAACACAATTGAAAAAATTAATATTAATGGTAAAAAAAATTGCTATCATTAATAGTAATTTTTCCTCAATGAAAGAAATTTTTACCATTATTAATAGCAATTTTTTCAATTGTGTAAGTATGTCCTCCGTTTACCATTAAAATTCTAATTTATACTAACAAATTTTTCTGAACGTATAAAAAAATGTATACACGGAGAAAAAAGTTCTACTAAAGATTACGATATGGTTTAGTAATGGAAAGACAGACTTGACAAATATGACAAAAATTACTATTATTTATAGGACAATTTACAAGACTTATAGTACATATTAATAGATATATAGTAAATTTAGCTATGAAAAATAGTAATTTTTATCATTTGTTAAATCTGCCTCTCCATTATTGCGAACAACATTGTAATTTTTACCAGAAATTTTTTTTCCGTGTAATAATTTATATATATAGTAACAGTTAACATATATTTATTTAATATTTTATATAATATAAATATCATAATATTTACAATGTTTTTTCATAATAACGTGTGCTAAAAATTACTGTATAAATAATATGTAAATATTTGCTATAAATTATAATCATCGATTGACTTATATTTGATAAACATTTTTCTCTCTGGGTACTAATTTTGAAAAAACATGCTTATACTCAAATAAATATATTTTTCGTGCTAGGTGTATTTTTACGTAGAACAAATATCTAAAAATTTGCATAATTGAACATTAAATACACGAACACAAAGAGACTTTCGATATGTATTCACGTGGTATACGCGAAAAGTTCGACCGGAACAAAATAAAGAAAAACGTCACTTAAATACGTAGTAACCTTGATGACCTCTTTAATATCATACAAATTTGTTCATGCATCGTTCGTCTAAACTTATGTAAATTAACATAAATATAAATATTTCGAAAACTTTTGAAAGTTTACTTACACGCTAGGACACGCGCGCGCTGATATAGTTCGTTTAGGGCCTCTTGGTAAATATATATCTACAAATATATATATGTATACACGTATACATGTAGATGTAGATGTACATATATATACATATATAACCATTGAGTATCACAAACATTGATTTGAATGACAATACCGACCTCCCGCTATATCCGCGCATTGTCGATCCAGCTCGACTTATTGTGCGCCGTTTCCGTATACGTGAGGCTTGCTCGTTCTTTCGTTTTTCACTTACCGCTATAGGCGATACTTATGTGCCACTTGTTGGCACATTCGCGAAATACCGTGAATCTATAAATATTCTTACACGAGATAGATGCACGATGGATTTATATCTTATTAATTTATCCACTTTTTTTTCTTTGTTTCAGGTGATCGTGGGCGAGAAAATTGAGAGTGCATTTAGGTAGATATATTTTATTTAATTATATATTGGTTATGCTTATAATACTTTAATATATATATATATAAAGACAATTAATTATTTTGGAATTGAATAATAAAATAGAAAAAAATATTTCTATGTATATTACACAAGACTTGGTCATTTTTAACGTGATATAATTACTTAATTATCGAAATAAATGTAAAAAAATGTAAATTAATTTAAATTTATATACTTTTATTAAAAAATATGGCTTAAAAGGAATAGCTACATTTTGTACGTGAAATTAAACAAATTTATAATGAAATTAAAACTCTACTAGTTAAACACATTGCCACGAAGCTAAAACTATGCCACTACAAGTTTATGTCCTAATTTCAGCGTATAGTCGGTCAAATTGTTTTGAAGATGTCAGCAAAATAAACATACCAACCATTGTGTGCGAGTGTATATTTTAGACTAACTTTTAAAAAAACTTTAAAATAAAACACCGTTCGTTTATTTTTTTCCTTTATACGCTAAAAAGCATTATACGAATACGCTTAATGAATATGATATACTTCAATTGAATAATAATGACTATAGTAAATTGTATTTAAATAATTAAAAATATTTTTTTTAAAGATACGATATGTATACATAACATTATATAGAATATCTTAACAGAGCGAATTCATTAGGACTTTTTTTATGGTACAACATATTTAAAACTATTATATTAAGTATATCTATACGTACATCCCGAAACATAACCGTAAATATTTTCAAAATTAGTAAATTGGACCTGCAAGAACATGATTATATTAACCGTTCGAAAATGTTGAGGTTCGAAGTTAACGATGTGTCGTAAAAGTAAATAGGTATATAGGTGACTCGGAACCAAAGTTGCAGGTACAATTTCTTTCGAACAGTAAACCTCTTACCGGGGGGTCCCCAATCGATCTACACCCCGAAACCTATCGAAAATTTCCCTAATTACCTCCAAATAAATATCGTCGACGTCTCGTCAAGCTACCGTCGCTTATACAAGATTATACTCGAGTCGCAACAAGTATCGATGGTCAGATTTGTGGAAAAGCATATGTCGCTAACACGGGACTATCTGACTCTTGGGATATAATTTTCGCTTGTAGGGGAGATTAACTTATTTATGATTTTGAGTCGTTAGCTATATACGATTCCCCAGTCTATCATTATATTGACATTTAAGTTGTGTAATAAAAATTTAATTATCAAACTCTCTCGGTCAACTTATTACAAGCCAATTATACAATTCCACTGCGATATTTATGCAATTACTCGCTTAATGTATTTATTAATGTATCGGAAATTATTTTAAAACTATGTGTATCATCGAAATAATTATGCGAGTTAAACAAAAACAATGTCTACAGTATATACATATAAATATAAATATGTATATATATAAACCAATGTAAATCTAGTGAACCACTTACTAAAAGCTCGATCCAAAGAAATGTCGATAATTAAACGACAAAACGCACGCTAACGAAGTGATAAATTTCTCGATTAACCGCTGGCAAGTTCATTCAATGTAAAATGTTCTGTAATAAACACAAAAAGAAAAAAAAACGAAGAAGAAGCGAACGAACGTCTCGTCGACCCTTCGTAAAGAGCCGCGCGGTTGCATTCAAAGTAAAACTCTGTACCGAATCGTGGATGTAAAACGGCGTCACGACTGATTGGTCATCGTCACTCTCGCTTTTAACGCGATATTCGTCGAAGGTACAAAGACTCGATATCGTGCCTATATATATATATAAAGTTTAACGATGTTTTTAAAAAACTACTTATTTCTTGTTGTTAAATTTTCCGTAAACTTTCTCTAGCCTATTCTAATTGTATTATTAATTATTAGTATGCAGATTAAATCGCAGGTATAATATATGACTATACACGATCTCGACAATTGATTTCTTCGATTAAATCATGTAGTTTCTTAATTTGAAATAACATTCTTTATGTTTGTTTTCGTTTTTTTAGAATGAAAATTGATTTTGAGTGATTGAGACTAAGATTTTTGTGTGTAGTAATTATATTTTGACTTTCAGGCGATTAAATTTGATTGTATTATCTATGTATCAGATTTTAATTTAAGCTTTGTTGTTTTTTTAACATATTGGTATATAGAGTAGAAAGTGATTAAATAGATGACGATTAAAATAAAGCTGCATTACATATATAAACTACTTATTTATACAATATAGTGTCAGTTTTTTACAACAAATATATAGTTTTACATATTGAAACAAGATATAAATAATTCATTCTATAATAAATAGATGGCACTTAATAAATAATAAATAACTAAAAAATTTAAAACGATTGATTAGAAATGTTAATTTACAATAAAAATGATATCAAGACTGTACACTTGAGAAAGCGTCTGTAAGAAAATCGGCCATTCCTTCAAGACTTTCAATCTTGCAACATCAGATGTCGCTAAAATCCAGGTCCGTCCCAAGTGACAATGCGCGTATATAAAGCTATATATGTATATACAAGGCCCCTCCCAACGTTTTTATTGTCGAGCGATCTCCTTTTTTCTTTTGGTCTCTCTTGCTATATACCTCTCGCTCGCTCTCTCGCTCCACATATATATATATATATGTATTCCTAGACGATTATCTATGAGGCATTATTCCATTATTGCACGCGTCTATACACGCGCGTATATATTGCACGAGCCACCGCAACAGGTCCTACGCAGAGAGCTTCCTTTCCTTCCTTTTTTTCACTGGAAGAAAGGAGAAAAGCGAGATTTCGGGAGTATATAAGAATAGCTTAGGCTAAATGGATCAAACTGAGCGTGATAATGGCGCAAAGGAGACTTTAAGTGACGTTTGCCATTCACTTGTGGAGAGGACTGAGTCTGATGTATATATATATATATATACACTCGAAGATTCGTTTTTGGATAAATAACGAAGGAGTGATACACCTCCTTTTTTTTCGAATGCAAAGAACCGACTTTGATGTTGCGTGTATTCGCTTTGATATATACATTCGCCGGTTGTATAATACATTGTGCGTTTCTTCTGCGGTAAGGGAAAAAAAGGTGCAGATCTGTATTAAGGGTTAAAAGTTCGGAAGATTCTTTCCCTTATATAGTTGGTGATTTTTATCAAAACTTCTTTTGTCGATGTTTCCGAACTTTTTCATCCATCTATACCTTGATATATAACTACACTTATTTTGAGGGTGGTTGGCTACGAGTCTGATCTATTAAACTGTTTGATCATTAATTTAATATATACATATATATACTCGGCTATTGGTTTGAAAATAAATTTTTTATTCACAAATTAAACACTCATGCGCGTATATTGAATATATTAAAATAAAATTTGATAACTTTATATAATGTATTTCAGTGTATACACGTGCGAAGATCATAATTCTCGCGGAAGTCAAAAATTTTATATACATATCGTATATAGGTATATAATATGTATATATATATGGGGTATTCCACGTGAAGTGGTCCGATCAAAATTTTAAAATGCACCAAATTTTGGGTACACTTTGCAAATGTTTTTCAGAATACAGAAAAAAATTTTTAGGTACTGGAATCTATTTGCTCAAAAGTTATTCTAACCTCAAAAAGTGAATTTTTCCATATTTTTTTCAACACCAGCTGGGTTTACCGCTATATAACTCAAAATCTATCAACTTTTACTATAGAACATTATATGTAACATTCGTTGCTAATTATATCTAGAATTTATTCTTCTGGGTTAGAATTTATAATCTCAAGGTCAATGTTACATAAACTACATGTCAATATTCAACTTGAAAAAAGTGCAAGTGCGCCACCTTTGATTTTTTCATCCAAAAGTCTAAAAGAAAGCTTGGAGCAATACCTTTCAAATGGTCTGTAGCATTTTTATGGCCTCCAATTCTGTAAAAAGTTATGACAATTTAAAGAAACACGAAATTTTTTTAAAAATTTAAATGGGAGTTACCATGTTAATTTTTGTGAATTTTTTGTCTTTCTTTAAATTGTCATAACTTTTTACAGAATTGGAGGCCATAAAAATGCTACAGACCATTTGAAAGGTATTGCTCCAAGCTTTCTTTTAGACTTTTGGATGAAAAAATCAAAGGTGGCGCACTTGCACTTTTTTCAAGTTGAATATTGACATGTAGTTTATGTAACATTGACCTTGAGATTATAAATTCTAACCCAGAAGAATAAATTCTAGATATAATTAGCAACGAATGTTACATATAATGTTCTATAGTAAAAGTTGATAGATTTTGAGTTATATAGCGGTAAACCCAGCTGGTGTTGAAAAAAATATGGAAAAATTCACTTTTTGAGGTTAGTATAACTTTTGAGCAAATAGATTCCAGTACCTAAAAATTTTTTTCTGTATTCTGAAAAACATTTGCAAAGTGTACCCAAAATTTGGTGCATTTTAAAATTTTGATCGGACCACTTCACGTGGAATACCCCATATATATAGATTATGTTTACACATGTGCGTGGGACAATATTCGCATGCGCGCGCAACATTTATCTCTTGCTATTTCGTATTCGAGTAGGCTCGACGAATCGACACCATTGTTCGTATATCTATATTTGCCTATCTACCTGTAGAATATATGTCATCGCGCAAGTGTCAAATATGCACGTGTCGCGGATGAGAGAAACGCAAGGAAGTCTGCGTATTTCGAACAGCTGTATGACGAAAAATTGTCTTTGTGCGTTCTCGTGAAAATGTACGTGTGTCAATTGCGATTAAATGCACGTATATTATACATTTTCTACAGAGATGCCTAATATAAAATTACTGAAAAAAGATTTTTAACGCTATACCTATAAGAGATTCAAGTTTTTATTCAAATGCGATCCAGTCGAATTTCAGTTTATTCTTCGTGACTATATTAATTACAACTGTAAAATGGGTTTTAAATAAATAAAGACATATATTCGTGTGTATATACAATTCGTCGCTTTAAAATCCACATCACCCGGCAACGAAAAAATTTGTTTTAAAAACAACGAGCAAAATGTGTTTAGATTTCAAATTTATCTGATAACCTAACGGCGTTCTCGTATATTTGTACAAAGCTTTTATGTACAAAATGAATTATGTCATTGCCGTAAAATCTTATCTGAAGACCGTAACCTTCGTAATCCATGAAGTTACGGTGATTGATAAAAGTCTCGAAGCTTTCCCTTTTCCAACTATGCGTATATATACATGAAAGATCATCAGTTGTTTGTTACAATAAATTAATAAAAAAATTATTGTACAAATCCAGTGTACCACGCGAAATTCGTGTTATTATATTCCTATATATATTTAGTATGTTGCTATATATTGCTTGATTGCCTGAAAAGACTTTATGAAAATAACATAATGCAAATCTACTATATTACGTTTATGAAATTAAAATAAACGTTAATATGCACAATAGAATGTTAAATATAAAGTTACACATGAATGATGTATAAGACTACTGTGCTAAATATATCGTATATTTTATATATATACACACATACATATATCTAAGATATCTTTTGCACAATGAGTGGCTGTAAAAATAATGCATTAAAATGTATTCTTATATAGTAATCTTAGATACAAAGAAAAACTAATCGGGCTGCCAAATTTGCCATAAGTTAAGCATAACTATTATCATATCGTAAATTATATTACTTATTTAGGTACTCTTATCGTGGATACGCAAAAATAAAATAGCCGAGACATAAATGATAATGGGCATTTGGAACAAATTTTCGGGAGTTATCAACAAATCAATGAAAAAAAGTGAGAACGACGGAATACTGGAAAAAAGCGGTGTACCATGTCGCGGTGTGTAGGAAGCGCGCACGTGCGACAAGTCGCGTTCGCTGTTGAACGCGCTCTCGGTCCGCGTGTCGGTCGGGTGGCCGGCGTCTCGGCGTTTCCTCGGCTCGCCACCGTGATCCACGAGAGGTCGCGCGACTCGCGCTTCTCCTACTGACGTCAGAGGTGAAATCCCGCCCATTTAGCAAGGGGCCGATCCCGGCCATTGGCCCAAAGGAATGATGGCAGGCAAGCCGAGCCAATCGATCCGCGTCCGAGGGCCGCCGTCTGCGCATTCGCGCTCTCGAGTCCCCTTCCCCCGTCGAGTCGGCACCACGGTGGGGATGGTGGTGGTGGTAGCAGCCACCGAGTTCCGGGTGGGGCGACTGCCGGCGCGCTGGCGGCGGAGGAGGGATGGCGGGGCGCGAAGGGGATAGAGGGGGGGATGGGTTACGCTCGGCCGAGAGAGAGAGAGAGAGAGAGAGAGAGAGGCGAGCGAACGAGGGAGTGCGGGACCTCGAGGCGAGAGGTTCGACTGCTCAGACGGTTCTGTTCTTCCGTGGCGAGTGGAGGTTCGCCGCTCGGAGTTATAATTCAGGGAAAAATCTAACCTCGTAATCGTAAACGCATATACGCGCGTCGGTGCGACCATTCCCGCGGGACATAGGTACAGAGAATACGAGGTGCACGAGTAAAGAAGAGTTGGGAAGGAACGAGAGTGCGCGATCGGTCGGCTCATACGACTATTCTCGACAACACAATTTAGCTCGGTATACTCGGTGTCTTCGTACGTATATAGGGAGTATACGCGGGCACGGGATTCGTCGAGCCGCGCACCAGTCAGCGCTCGGTTAAACTATCGTCCTCTCGCTCGCTCCTTCGCATCCGTGCCGAGAGAAAGGTAGAGGGGAGCCTCGAGTGACAGTGTGCGTTCAGTTCTGGTTCGGACTCGGTGACGGACGGTCGTGTGCCTCACGATCACGCCACTGCATTGTTCGTTTTTGTCGTTTTTGACTATTCGAGTGCGTAGATACATACCGACACACGTACACTCTTGGTACAAGTTTCACGAGACACGAGAGGACACAGAGAGGCAGAGATACGCGTGACAGTACGGCATGAACATTGACGCTGTGCGGGATAATTTAGTGGTGTACACGGTGACGCCGGACGAATGACTCACGTGGTGTCGTCGGACTGCTTGATGTCCCGCGCGCACAAGACTACGCGTGACGGGCGACGTCACCTTGAGTAACCCCAGGAGGCTATTATATATATATATATATCCAGTTTATCCTTTCCTCAAGCACTCGACGGCCGACAGCTCGAAGGATTCTGCACCCAGGACGGGCACTGTAGGTAAGAGAGAGAGAGAGAGAGGCAGAGAGCGATAAAGTCGGAAGGAGAAGAGAAGAAGGGAGGATCGATAATTGTCGTGGCGCAGGTCTGTAAGAAAATTCAGTCAAGCTGTACGGGCACAGGGAAGACGACATGCTCACGATGGAGACGGACCTGAAGGGCGGGAGCCTGCACGGCCAGATGCCGCCGCACCCGCACCAGGGTGTCTCGCCGATGGGCCACCACACGGGCGTGGTGTCCCCCTACGGGACCCTCGGCTCGCTGGTCCACAGCCCGGCGCTCTCGGGCAGCCCACCCAGCGGAGGTCTCGGCAGCTTATCGCTTCAGCACCATCATCAAGCGCCTCAGCATCATTACGCCTCGATGCAGGCGGCTGCCGCTGCCGCTCAGCAGCAACAGCAAGTCCAGCAGCAGCAGCAGCAACAACAGCAGCAACAGCAACACGCTCAGAGCATGCACTCGATGGCTCAGCAGCAGAGCGCGGTGCAACAGCAACATCATCACCCGCACCAGCAACCACAGACACCGCAGCAGCAGCAGCAACAGCAGCAGCATCAGCCACCGAACAACAACAACAACACGAGTAAGAACAACAACATCGACCGTGTGAAGAGGCCGATGAACGCGTTCATGGTGTGGTCTCGCGGGCAACGTAGGAAAATGGCCCAGGAGAACCCGAAGATGCACAACTCGGAGATCTCGAAGAGACTGGGCGCCGAGTGGAAGCTCCTCAGCGAAACGGAGAAGCGGCCGTTCATCGACGAGGCCAAGAGGCTCAGGGCGGTTCACATGAAGGAGCACCCCGACTACAAGTACCGACCGCGACGCAAGACAAAGACGTTGCTCAAGAAGGACAAGTTCCCGTTGGGCGGTGGAGTCGGCGGAGTCGGCGGTATGCTCGGCGTCGACCAGCGCCAAGTCGGCGGAGCCTCCGGACCTCAGCAATCCCAAATACCTCGAGAAGTTTATCAAATGCCGAACGGGTACATGCCCAACGGGTACGCGATGATGCACGACCCGACGGCCGCGTACCAGCAGCACTACAGCGGACACATGAACGCGGCGGCGGCGGCCGCGGCTGCCGGGTACCCGAGGTACGACATGGGCCACCACCTGGGTGGCGGATCGCCCTCACCCATCAACAGCTACATGAACGGATACGGGGGTTACGGGCCGACGACCGTCCCCGGTGGCTCGCCATCCCCGTACCACCAAGCCCAGCCTGGCTCGCAAATGTCCAGCCACAGCCCGTCGGGCAGCAGCATAAAGAGCGAGCCCACGAGTCCAGCCAGTGCTGGCATTCACACACCTACCCCGAGCGGGCCCAGCTCGTCGAGTGGACCTCCGATCAAGCGGGAGTACATGACTCAGTCCCAGCAACAGCAGCAGCAGCAGCAACAGCAGCAAGGCGATCTCCAGCAGATGATCTCGATGTACATGGGTGGGGACCAGGGTGTCATGCAACACGGGGTTTACTCCCCGGGACCATCGCCCGATCCCTTGGGCCAACACCAGTCGGTCATACCGCCTCTCACCCACATGTAAGCATCCTTTACTCGTACACTTATACATTTTTAGTTATTTATTCTTAAGTTTACCATTACCGATCTGCATTTTTATTTTACTTTTTTTTTTCTTAATTTCATAGCGGCTTACAAACTATTTTTAAAGTGCTTCTTAACATCTTCTCTGCAAATTAAGCTTGGTTAATTTTTACACTTTTTTTTACTTCTAACTTTGCACATTTCTCAATGTATATTTTCAATATCGAATTCGAGTCGTTTAATTGAACATTAAAGCCTTCACAAGTGGTTGCATCGTATTATTTTGTCATATATTGTCGTTAACGAATAATATGAAATGCTTTACGTAAATACACATATATTTAATATTCGGTTGAAAATGAATGTTGTATCGCTTACATACTTGTTTATTTTGATACGGTTTGTCGAAACGTTTACTCACGCATTCGATTACCTTGAGTAAGATGAGGCGGTCCCGTTTAATTTCGAATTTCATTCGATTCGGTCCATCGTATATGTAAGCATTTCATCTTATTCCTATGCATGGAAATAAAGTCTTAGATTATAAAATATACGAGCCAGAACTTAAAGGTCTATAATGTCTCAATTTTAAAGTCAGGTACGCCTCAACGCAAGTAGATTGGATTACTCTGTCATTTTGATTATCATTTTGCTTTTTTTTTATATATTCGTTTATCAAACAAACAATATAATTTTATAGTTGTTTATTAGATTTGATACCATTTTCGTAAATATATATATATTTCAAATATTTTGTCCAATCTCCTCGCATCATCCGACGGCGAAAATACTGAATTAGACTGTTTCCTGCAGATAAATTGGGGACCCATTAAACGTAAATATTTTTTAAAATTCATTTTTGCCCCAAGATAAACAAGACGCTAATGAAACGTTCGATTAAATAACCGAATATGATAGACAAAGTAATTAAAATAATTTAACTATTAGTAATAATTAGTATTAAATTAAAGTTAATTCGTGAAACGAAGCCAAAATTTGCATAATTTAACATCGACTATCACTGACCCTGTAGGATAGCTTAGAGGACCGATGGATGAACGAGGCCTGAAACCCCGAAAAATCAGACTCAGAGACGGAAAAAGAGAGAATAAGTAGAAAGAGAAAAAGAGCGAGAAATTTTAAAAAAAATTTCCTCGAAAGATGATTTTTACTTATTGCACGTGGGGGCCCGTGGGACGAACGTCGCCGCCGCCGCCGCCGCCGCCGACACCGCCGCCGGGACACGGTTTTTACGTGACGTGAAAAGCCGTGATTCTCGGACACACCGAATATAAATCTCTATATATATTAAAAACACACACGAGCCAGCGAGGATAATATTCTCAAGGAAAAGGGAGACACAGAGAGATCGCCTCAATAATCGGACACGAATTGAACGACGGACACAAATGGGAAGCATCCATCACCACTGAACCACAGTACTACAGCCTCACATCACCGAGTAAAGAAACAAAATCTTTTTTTTTTTACCTCGTTAAACAATATATACTTTTACGTATTTAATTAATTATTCTATTTTTTTTTCTTCTTTCATCTCTTTCGTTTGTATAATATTGGTATATAATTAATACTTTATTTATTTGTTTATTATGCGACTCTTGTTTCTTATATAAGCCGAGACTTTGTTAATTGTGTTTTTTACGACAAAATTTATTATATTATACGAGAAAAACGTATGCCGATGATCCTCACCGGAAGTGAAGCATGTACCGCGAGTAGATAACGTAACCGTCGCGATCTCGGCAACAATTTAATATTTTCGTTACATTTTTGCCGAGATCGCGACTAAAAACAACAAATTATCATTTTTCGAAGACGAAAGATTTAAAATCTTCACTCCCGGCTGGACAATCGTACAAAAGAAGAAAATATTAAGAATAACGAGAAGTATATATAATCGCGTACGCTCGTGGGCTCTTGACGTTTTCGCGGCGGCCAATCGGCGGCGCTTCCGCGAGACCTCCACGTACGCTTTTTCTTCCTGCTTCTCATTGCGAATGCGTCCCTCGATCTGAAATATTGAAATCGAACGAATTACGTTTTTTTTTCAATCTTTCGGTTTATCGATGAACATGCGAGAACGTTGGATAAGCGCGAAAAAGGTGCGCGTGAACGCGCGAGTCAAAACGTCCAGTGACATTAAAAAATTTCAAGTTTTTTTTCTATATAAATATATCTATTTGCATTAAAATTCATTGTAAATTATGTAAATTATGGTTATCAATTGCATTATGCTTACAAATACAGCATGGCTAAATTTTGTTTAGGAATGAAATAAATTCTCGGCGATCCCGTTCCGTCGCTTCTTTAAATGCCATTGAACGGGATCGACGATTAATAAAAAAAAAAGTAAAATATTTTTGTTTAAAAAAAAAAAGAAAATCAAATGAGAATGATAAAATTGGTCGCTCGACGTTTTTACGGTCGCGCGGTTACTTCACGAGTGCAAAAGTAAAAAAAGTAAAATCGAGGGAGAAATAGACGTTTCCTTTTTTTCTTTACCCTTATACTATATATATATATGTAGATACATATATGTATTATCGAGACAAAATTTGTTGAAGGGAAAGAATAAAAGTAAACACATATACGCTCAGTGATTCGTTGACGAGTATACGGGTAGACTCGTTCTCCTCAAGTAACCACTGTGATAAAAAATAATACATGTGAGGATCAACATGAGTATGTAGATTTT
Source organism: Theocolax elegans (assembly GCA_026168455.1). Classification (NCBI taxonomy): domain Eukaryota; kingdom Metazoa; phylum Arthropoda; class Insecta; order Hymenoptera; family Cerocephalidae; genus Theocolax; species Theocolax elegans. Next base: position 75,906,180 of record CM047427.1, on the reverse strand, counting down.
GTTTGTGTACGACGTGGAGGGGGAGTGGTAAAAGAAAAGACATTATTTTCCAGAATTTTATTCAGAGTACAAAAATGAAAATAAGGATAAAACACGATATAACGTACCGAGTACGGTAATAAAACAGAAAAAATTTTTTCTCCTCTCGTTATAGGCGCATCCACTCCCTCCAAATGACTAGAAGTTGTATAGTATACGATTGTAAATAATATTTATATATACGAGATGCAACAAAATGAAAAATACTGTGTAAACATAATAGATGTGTATTATATTTCCGAGTGTATATATATTATATATTATCATATTATATATTAAATATTAAAAGAGAAGTTAAGTAATCGCGTCGCTCTTATGAAAACGCCCTTTACGTCGAGGGTATTTAACACTTTCTCACATCGAGAATAGTATTGAGACGATGCAAATTGTGCGAATGTTATATGCGTGCGCGAGTAAAGAAAAAAAATAATAAGTAAAGTACGAGTGAATGAAAATTCCATTATCTTACTATTTTCTTTTTGTTGGCGAATACGCGCGATCATTATTCCGTAGTATTTATTGTGTAAAACGCACGACGTTAATCGAACCAAGTTTCGAACTCGCGTTTCGACTCCAAGTGTATATAAATATCTATGAATATACGTTACGTCTATATGTCTATATATGCACGTATTCGGATATTTATACATATCTATATGACCCATATATATGTGTATATATCAATATTCATTTAACGCGATCTGGATTATAACAAGAAAAAAAAAATATAATATAACGATCGAATTTGTTAAGAACGATATCTTAGATATTACGGCCGAATATGTATACATATATATGACGCATGCAACAACAAAAAAAATGGTACACATACACACACATACACGAAAACACGTCCGTTTAATTATCCCGCGCGTCGAGAGCTTGCTCGCCTATAATTAAAGAAAAAACGCACTCACACATACATAGTTAAACGTAGTATTTCAGAGTAAAGGAAAAGAAATAAGACCCTTGTAAATAGTCGAAAGATCATCGATAAACGAGCGAGACGATTGTTTTATTTTTTTTTAAAGCCAAAGCGGGAAAGTATGCGCATAAACCCAATGTCCGATGATGTGTTAATGTATAAAATTGGATAAACATAAAAAAATCGGTTCTCCGTCGATACGGTTATTATATTTTATTTTTTATTATTATCATTTACCTTATTAATTATTATTATCATTACGCCTAATAATTTTTATTATGTCATTTATTATTCACTACAGTGCTCTTACGAAAAAAATAATAAGATAAAAATAATTAGTATTATTACTATTAATCACAATTGTCTTTTTATTAAGATTTGTCAAATTACCTTGTACCTCCCGATCCTTTGGTTGTTTTCTCTTTTTTTTTCGCGGGATTTTTCCTTGAAAAAGAAGAGGGATAGAAAGAGAAAGAGAGTGTTAATTTTCGCGTTTCTTTTGTTCTCGTAGTGAGTTTAAAGAGATGCGGGGACACGAACCGGCGAAAAAGTCACGAGCGCGCGTGGCCTCGCCTAAATTCTTGCACAGATGTCGGTATTTATAATGAAATAATTCCCGCTTACACGTGCTAAACGATTTTTCATAGTTTTTTCTTCTTCATTACATTCGTCAAGAGTTCATTTCGAAAATGCACGAGATAATTTTATAACCATAAGTGAAATTTTTTTACTTTTCTTTACTGTACGTAGTGTCGGTTTTGTAAAATTTAACTTCGATACAACATGCCACTAATAAGTTTTGATAATATTTAAGTAAAACGTATTCTGGTTATTATTCAATTATCTAAAATAGAACCTGTTTTTCTTTTATTTTTTTTTTCAATTTCCTCATGGTAATGAACGATCGCGTAAAACTAGCTGTATTTTTTATTTAATTTAAAATAATACTCTCTTTACTCACGTAACTCAAAATTCGAAAAAAACAATGCGCAGTAGAAGTGTATGAAAATTTCTTAAAAGAAAAAACAATGATCGGAAATTTAAGAAACAATCCAACGTAAATACAAATATCTGCTCAAAGTTATTTTGATTATCGATATAAATAAAACGACATAATTATAAAATACGTATAAAAACCTTCTTGTACATATACACACTTGAGAAAAAAAAAACGAAAGGACTTTTATTGCGCGATGTACGCGCGTTAATCATAAAATACGTGTTATTGCAATTCCGCCCTCACGCACAGTAAAACTCGTATAAGGAATATAACGCGTCGTTTTCTTTATTTCGCCTGTGTCAATTACTGCGAATTATTATGATTGTTCATTATTCGTTATCATCGGGCGTCTGAATTTCAAATCACGCGTAAAATATTAAGAAGGAAAAAGGACAAGACAGATGTTTTTATATATTTTCTTTAGTGAAAAAGGGAGAAAGAGGATACCGAATAATATTTTACGCTTCTGTACAAAAGTGAAAATTCGTTTAACGATAAATATATATATATATAGAAAGAGAGCGAGTGAGTATGCGAGAGTGAAAGAAATCTTGTAAGTCTTGAATATTGTAAATACTATGCATATGTTTTTCGCCCTTTAAAACACGGCAACGACGCCTGTCGCAATTTCGAATATACATACATATATATTAAACTCATTATTTGTGTTATTTTTTTAACTCACATCAGATTCACATGATTCCCTCCATTACGTCCTTTAATTATTATTTAATTATTAGTTTTAATATACTAACTATATACTTATATAATTAAGTATACATTATATAATCTCCTGAGCTATTCACAATGATTGTATATATACAATACAATTACAATTATTCATTAAAAAATATATTATATTATTACATAATATATATACAACTGCATGCACAACTAAATAATCAACGATATACTAACACGACACATCGACAACAAATAATACACAGATTCACAAAAATAAGGTAATTATAAATCAAATTTTTTACTATATACATTCTTATATACCTTTATCTCTTTCTCTCGATATGTATTGCATGAAAAGAAAAAAAAAAGAAATATTTTATTGGTGTAAAAAAAAGCAACAATGAAATATACTTAAAAATTCCCAAGTCTCTGGCGTATAGACATCGAGCTCGGTAGCAGCGCCGCATCGCCATTTTTGCGGCTCGTTTCGGTACCGAGTTCTTTCTCTCTCTCTCTCTTACTTGCGCGCAATAAATATGTATACACACGGAGAGAGCGGGCTATATAGCCATTCATTTGAGCCAATAAATATTCCATAGTTCCGCGCGGCATAAGCGCGCTGTTTTGTCATATATACAACTCGTATTTTCGATTTAAAAGGCCTGTGTATTTTGTTAAATGGATAAATATTATTAATATAAATACTGACATTATATATATCTACATGCTCTGCGACTTTCTTGCTGTTTAAAGATAGTGTAATTACGAATTGATATTATTTTATTGTACATTGTCGTGTATTTTAGAAGTTTGGAGGTAATTCGTTTTTGTCGCGTGCTATGGAAACTTTGTTGAGGGATTCCTGTATAGGTTTACAAAATATTTTTACACACGCCTTTTTTATTTGTAAATTATTTATTATCAATATATATAGAATCGTATGCTTTAGACTTCTGTATTACTTACGTTTTATCATATACAGCTTTTTATTATTTTTTTCCGTGTCTTGAAGTAAACATTACAACCGTATACGAATATATAAAACTTGTTTAACAAACGAAAAATATTTTACTTCATATTTACTATACTATAAAAGTACTTAGCTTTATACACCTAATAAAAAAAATTCGCTTCGTTATATAAATAAACTTAATTAATTCATAAATGAAAATCTTTGGTAGCTTCTTGAAAAGTGAAAGCTACACTTTTATTTACCATTTCCATGTCATTTTATCATATTTACAATGCACCCATTACGTAATCTCATCACTTATATATATATATATATATATATATATTTATATATACATATATATTTTACATATATTATACCAAATGAATTCCTCGCCGATAAATGAAGCATTTGCTTTCTTTCGCGTATGCACAACTTTCATATTATAATTAACAAGATTTTGTGCATACGATATATTGTTTAGCAAATTCGAATAATATATTCAATTTAATATTCCGTAGGCAAACAAATTATCGGTCGATTTTATTTACGCTCAGGACTAGACAATAAAACATGGGCGTTAAAGTATCGACGAGTTACGCTAAAATGTCGAGAAAAGATACGGCTATTCCGTATATATATATATATATATTATATACAAAATTAACATAATTTTTTGTGTATATATTATTATTACTTTTGTTTATGTATTACAGTGTACAAACAAATATGGACTTTTTTAAGAGTTGCAAGATATGTACATTTATATATTACAACTCGAAACGAAATTAGAAAACATCCGTCGGGTGAAATAGAAAATAATATTACATTGATGTTTGATCTCTCTATCTAGTGCAAATGATCACCTTCTGTTGGGCAACAAAATTTCTTAGAATACGACGTAATGATCAAATTTTTCTTCTTCGGTTATTCAAAAGCAAATGCGTTCGATTATCTCTATTCAAATAATTAAACTTATGAGGGGTAATATGAATGTTTGAGCTACATAGTCGTAACTTGTATATATATATATATATATATGTATGGTAAGTTAAATACACGCGCTATTTTTAACTATATATCGTTAAGTGAAACAAAGTGATGATAAAAAAAAAGTTTAAGGTGTTTTCCATACATGCATTATTCACCGTTTATATTATATTATCTGTACGTGCCACCCTAAAATGTTGAGTATACACATACCAATATAACTGTATGTAATTAAATTTTATTGGAAATTTTGTACACATTTATAGGACATTCTTAAAATAGATATAGTTAAAATTAATTTCGTGGAATTCGGAATGTGGTGTACCTGGAAGTTATACCCGAAGATTATTTAAATTTATAATTATCATAAGTAAACGATCGTTATTTTTATATAACAGATTATAAACACTTGTTCTTCGAATGCATTGGTTTTGTATTCGACGAAAAACGCTATTTTTATATATCATATTATTTTTGATCAATCTACATATACTATAAATATTATGTAATTCAAAAGATAATTATTATTTAGATGATATTTATAAATGCCAGCAAGCGATATTGCGTTTATGCATTTACCTAAAATAATAATAAATTTAATAATTTTCGTAATGATTGGTCAATTAACGTTACGCTAAAATATCTTATATAATAACTACAATTTCACCAACGCCCGGTACATACGAACCTAATATTGTTAACGACCCTAATAATTAAAAATAATATTACTTAAAAATCTTTCACGAGTATCTATACATCTACAAACATTATGTACGCTAACTTGCTTTATTTCGATTTAAATAACTCTCAATTCTAAAACCCGCGAAATTTTCCCAAAAGTTAACACCTTACGAACGCGTATAAAATATAAAAAAAGAAGAATTTAAGTTTATGGTAAAAATTATCGTGTCTCGTCTTTTCTTCGTACATCATTATCATTCGCGTCGTCTCATTACGAGTACAACTCGCGGTAGCTCACGTGAATTAACTAAAACTCGGTAGGACGACGGCGCTTAGCATAATTTTCACGCTTTTGCGAGAGGTGCGTCAAAGACGATGGATAAGAATCGCCGTGGCGCCTACCGAATACACCGCGTTGCGAATGTTAACGAGCCGTTTTCTGGTTGTATATACGTGAGTTTCTCTATATCGGACCTCCGACATTGATTCTTACATCTTTTTATCGTGAGATTATGTTATTGAAATGTTTACGCTGGGTTTATTTATACAAAAGATATTGGTTGATATCGGATAATAGATTAAATACCGTGAATTTAAAAAAAAATATTTCTGGAAATTATGAAACAATGCAAATTTGAAATAGATTTTATATAGTTTTTATGTCGATCGTAATACGTAATAATAGACTGACATTGAAAAGTGTGTAATCAATGCAGACCGCTAATTGTAAAAAAATATTAATTATTATATAATCGACAGAACATAAAAACAATATTGAACAGATTGACTGATCTATACATCGCACTTAATATTGTTACCAAATAAAATGCTAATTTCGAAAATATCGGTTCATAAATTATTGTAATTGAGAATTTTAAATGTACATCAAAATGAAAAATATTTATGAAAACGTTTTAAATTTAAAGAGACATTTTGATTAATAGCAATTGCAAGTACACTTCTATTGAACAAAGTTCATGTAAATAAGAGCTTCTCGTTACGCCAAGTGTACTCGTTACGCCTTTTTTTTCTGTTTCAAGGTTTAAGTAAAATAATGTACGTATATACGCGATTAAATGCTGACTATTTAATAAAACTGCTAATTGTACAAATATTTGAAATTTGTCTGATCAGTGAACCGGAAACCACACAATTTTACATAATGAAATAAGGATAGTTATAAACTGGTACAAAAATTTCCTCAAACAAAAACTATTTTTAATCGTAGGACGTAAGTTTACAAAGAAAAAATTAATATGTAAGTAGCATAAATAATAGTCAATTGTTATGGCAACTTGGTGAAATAGATTTCTACACGGAGAGAAATATCTCATAAAAATTGTAAGTAATTTCAGGGGAAATTTTACCATGAAGTCTTGTAAACGTGGGACGTCTTGACGTTTCAGTAATTTTTACCAGGAACTTCCTGGTAAAAATTACCTAACCGAAAAAATTAAAGCGAAACATAATCTACACCAATAGCGTTAAGAGTTATAACATTTACTTCAAATTAATAAACAAGTATAGATATAATAAATATTTATATTGTTTCATTACGTACATATATATTAATAACAAATACTTTGAGGCAATAAAAAATTTTAATTAATCAAATTTATAATGAATAGATTTATTAAAAATTATAGATTTATTTTAAAATAGTAAATGGGTGTAGAAATAATTCACATTGATGAAGTATTATTTATTGAATATATATATTTATATACTGCTTCAAATTGATTTGCCATCCGCACTTTGCATCAACAAATTGTAAATATCCTGAACATAAACAATGCAGCATTGAAATGGTACAAATTATAGGTTAGAAATGTATCGCTGTAGAAATATTCGACACTTACATTTTAATGACCGATCGGCCAAGCTCTCCTTTCCTATAAAATTAAAGTTTTACGTATTAATGTTGCAGCTCTTTGTAAAACGTATTTTCTCACCATATTGATTTGTGTATAATTTATTTATATCAATGTAACTTTTGAATAGAAAGTTTAACTGAAGTGTACATTACTTACTCCTTACTGTACATTACTTCAATTTTCTCATGAATATAAAATACTTACATATCTGTAAAAAGTTGTTAGAAATATGCAGCAAGGTTTTACACAGAACTGGATTTCGTTGAATATAACCGCATCGAATAGACACTGTATACGTACACCGGCCGGCGATCGGTTCGGCGTATACTTACATTTAACCTCTGCATTCTAAATCACGTGCGCGCGCGTTTGCTTGAGAGGGAGAAACTTAGAAGAGTCGGTACGAACAAGGGTACACAGGATAAAATTTTAATGCCTTATATAGATATAACGTGATTTGAGATATTGTAATTTATTATTTTTCACTCTTTAGAGAGACAGGAAAAGGAAGGTAGTGTCGATAATATTGCTCGATAAATATGTTGGGTTCAGCTTTGGCCGATAAATCACGGAAAGTGATGTATATACGTTGGAAAAACGGTATTTCACATACTGTATAAAATCTGTTTTTTTTTCATACAAAATTTTCACGCATATATACGTATAATTGCAACTAATTCAATTAAAACATTTCATCCACAATAATTAATAACGATATATCAAAAAGATCTTTAAAAAACTTACGGATGAATGGTAGAAAAGTCAATCAGCGAATGAAATTAACTAGATTTTTAAAATGAAAGATAAAGATCACGAGAGGTTGTATCAAATTCGCAACCGCGAGAGATTTACTAATTGGCCATTTGCTCAATACGTAAATCAAAGGTAGAATGTATGATTTTTTTTAAGAGAGTGCAGTGCGTATAACTCAAAACTTAATGATTCGTCAGCCACTAGACTTTTTTTTTTGTTAAGGATTTGTTTTGCGCTTCGTTGCTAGACTACGGTAGAATCGAAAATTCGAATAAATTGGCAAACGAATCAAAGGATCTTTCTATTTCGGGGCGCAATTGAATGAATCACTGACATCGAATGCATATCACGTTTATTTGATATACCCACAAACCTCGTGAAAATTCGTTTTCATTTATTGTAAAGAAATCGAATTTCTTTTTTAAAATAGATAAAACTAAAATATATTAAATTACTACTGAAACAAAATAAATGTTGAAAATCTCTCGAAAAACTATATAAAATTGCTGAAAAATTGCGGTACGTCAAAAGGGGCATACAATTTGTAAATTTATCCAAAGAGTGTAACATTATTTATTACGCAGTGCTTTCGTCACTTCGATATGGGGGGTTTCACGGCCAATTACCTGAAATGTTGCGCTCCTTATGTAGAGAGGATCGAGCGTCGTACCACATTGATCCTGGCGATTTGCCAATCGACTTACGCGATATTTTTCTCTCTCTTGAGTATATGTATATATATGTGGTAGATTTTCGCTTACCCATCGATCATCTTCACGTCGAGCGTTTCTCTTCGGACGTTTTCCTTATAGCATCTGAAAGTTCGAGACGTTAAGTGTTCTTTTTTTAAGAAAAATATTTTATAGGACATTTTACGAAAAATAATGCATTTTTTAACATTATTAAGAATAATTATGTAATAATTATGCGATCAATCGCTTTTGATTAATTATTTACAAATTTTTAAAGTAACTGCTGAAAATACCATTTTCAGTAATAATTGTTATTAATTATAATTATTAATTATATGGAGATTAATATTTTGTTTCTTTATAAATTCTTGAAGTGTACCACATACACAGAGTACGAAAAAGACGAGTGTAAAAAGTTCACACCAATATTAGAAATATACTTACACTATCGATTCCCCTTCGATCAATTGTATTATCAATAAATTATATTCATAACTAAATGGAAAAAAGGAAAAGTATACCATATCCCGTCTATTCTATGAAGAAAAAAGAAAAGAAAAATTGATCCAAAGACCGTACTCAGATTTTCCACTCGATCACAACTAGCTCTCTATGAGCCTTACCATTCTCAAGGGTTAATTACGGTACTCACGATGGTATACCGATATATAGGTGGGTGATCCTTACCCACCCTTATTCTCATCCCCCTATTACACACATACTCACCCTAAAAAATTTTTTCAACCCGTTTTACGAGATGGTAGCACCTGGCTGTAGTATATATACATATATACACCGAACCCTAGGACGTTTCCGCTGATATATGTCGCGATTTAGGGAGGCTCGAAAAAAAAAAATCACCAAGAAGAGGGTAAGGGGGAGGGTAGGGGGGGGTAGGGGTTTAGACATATATCGAAGAACCTGAAGCTTCCCTTTTTTTATTCGTTGTAACGCATTCCTCCTCCCTTTTTTTTTTTAATCATCGTATCTCCTTTCGTCTTTATCGCGCATAGTCTGACGTTTATGACGACAAACGGCCGTCACCGCGACGTAGGGATTCTTCGCCCAATTTCTTAATAGACACACGCGGCGGTTCTTCTCTCTAACCCTTGCGTATATATGTGTGTGTGTCTGGTTCGCCGTACACGAACACCCATACGCGCGCTCACGCTCACAACGATGTATATGTATATATATATATATATATAGGCCGTCTTTTATTGCTAATAATGGTCGCGCGCGTTTACGAGCCTGAAAACCGGCGCGAGCGCGTCATTAAAATCAATTTTGGACCACTATTCCTTTGGACGTTTAATTAGTCGCGCTGCACGTGGACAATGACGCGACCCTTCCGCGGATTTACTTGCTATCTCTCATTTGCGTAATACATACATATATACATATACATACTTAAACCTTTTTCGAGACGTTTTATTGGCTTCGTGTGACCGTAACTATATGCGAGATACATTAAACTGTCGTAGTTATTTTTGTGGTTTAAATTTGAGGGTTGTATATGTGCGACTAGTATTGCGTTTCTTTTAAATTTCAGTAGCAGTATAAACTCGTGTAATCTGAAATTCAGTGTCAACATGTTTTAATGCCTTATACCAAGTTAAAATATTTATGTTTATCTAAACTTTATACGTATAATATTATGCGCTTGCTGAAAGTTTATATCAACGCGTTCAACGAGACTTTCCCAAACTTGGGAAATATTAATTAAACACTTGTACCAAGTTTAAATAAACTTTAAATAATGTCTTAGGTAAGATTAAAAATAATGTTTTTTAGAAGTGCAAAATTTGGATTAACAAAATAATTTTTAAAAGTTATAGTTTGAGATACGAACTTCCGATCTTTCATTTGGGAGTTTCTCGCTTTACCATCTACTGAGGTTTTTTATATTCTTTGTTATAATATTAAATTTTTTTTTTATAAACAGTAATTTAATCATGCTTGAAAGTTTATATAAACCTGAACTTATCTGATCGACATAAACAATAAAATAGGTCATTTGGTAGAGCGAGAGATTCCCAAGTAGAACCGAAGGTTCGAATATCAGATTCATTATTTTATTTTTTATTTTAACCTAAAATTTATACGTTCCAAAATACTAATTTTAATCTTACCTAAAGATATTATTTTAAGTTTATCTATAAACTTCATACAAATATTTAATAAATATATTTTTCCAGTATCAATTTGCCAAACATAAACTTTATCTTAAGTTGGTATAAAGTTTCAGAAATTTACGTGGGTACCGTTGAAAAGTGTGTGTACAAAAGAAAATAACATCTTTTTTATTATGCATTTTTTATTACGTGAAAAAGTGCGAATTGAAATATTTTTATAGTATACGAGAGGCTTGATAAACGGTAATAAATAATGATGCACTTTAATCCTTGGGTGAAGAAAGTAAATAAACATTTTTATTACGAAATCCCCAACGAAAAATCGGAGCGTGTTATATTTTGTAAGAAAAATCATTTTTCTCTTATTACGGCCGTTATGACGCAACTCAAGAGTAAAAGTACCCGATCGAAAAAAGAGAAGGTTGTATTGACAGGCGCTAACAAGAATCGAATTTTCACGGAGCGCGTTACAAAAACCGAAGAAGGAAGGTCCACGGAGGCTTTATACGAGCGAATCGAGCAACGTTCGCGGTGAATTGAGGGAACCTCCTTCTTCGCCACCACCACCGCCACCACCTCCTCCTCCTCTTCCTCCTACCTTCTCCTTCTTTTCTTCCTCCTCCGCGCGAGTAGAATCTTTTTGTCGCTTTGGAAAAGAAAGAGAGCTGCGAAAGGCGAGAACGGGACTGATTTATTCGGTTCGTTACCAACACGGGTAGCGATCCATAGGCGGTTAGAATTAGCGTCGCGTCGCGATCGCTACAAGGCGATGGCTCCAGCGAGTTTACCTCTGATGAAATCGACGAGACTCTTTTCTTTATCGTCCCCGATGTGTTTCACATCGTGCGACTCTGCCATTTATTGTAAGTGATAGTGTATATATATCGTTGAAATGTCGCAATTTAAGCCTAATGGAAACTATATACGTTTGAAAAATTTAAGTATTTTTTTATTGGTTGTAGAATAGTAATCCTTAAGGTATAATAAATAGAGCAGCGTAACTCGTGGGGATACGAAGTTCGAGCGATCGAGACTAACAAGTATGACCAATAAGTGCACGAGGAGGTCCACCCGTAAAACTCACGGAAAAAATGCAAAATGAAGCGTATCGTGGCAAGGAGGAAAGACGAAGAAGCTTCGGAAAAAAAGAAAGACACGAGAAGAAAGAGAGAGAGAGAGAGAGAGAGAGTGAGAGGGGAGATAGCCGGTGTCAGACGGTCGTTGGTACAGACTGGTCGGACTAGCTTCGGGGTCAGTTTATCGCAAACAAATGGGTTACGCTTGTTCGGCGCCGTATTTCACCGGAATTTATTGTTTATTATTCCGGCGGGCGCACCGGAGATGATATAGGGCCGTGTTTGCCCGGAGTAGCGTTAATGTCGTTAATAGCCCCCACACCGGTTCGTGTGGTGTGTGCTACCATATCTGTATATGGACGCGCACACGCACATACGTCGAACCTTATAGTGGCATGGACCTACGTTTTTATCGCCCCCCTCCTTTTGTTTTTTCTCGCGACGATCTGCGGCGAGGTATATGACTATACTTTTTTCCTTCTTATACATATACGCATATACATATATATACGTCTTTTCGTTTTACATAGGGGTGAAGTGACTAAGGACACTATGGGCTATTCAATTGGTCTATGTCGAATCGCGGTTTCGTTTTAACGACTTGTGAGAAAGCCGCGATATGGGAAATTTAATTGACACCCCTCTCTTTTATCTACCTATATACATTAGAAAGTATATATACATATACTTCCATGTATATATACCTGTAAAGCTTCGTTAATGAGTATGCCACTTTCGTGATTATAATTTATTTAAAATTTTAGATTGCCGAGTGATTAATACTACTGTGTAACGGATGAAGCAATTTTTTTTGTAATTACTAGGTATTTTAGAGTTGATTAATCAAATTAAAATTACAATTCTACGTCAATAATAGTACGTGCCTACAGAGGAATTATAAATAGAACCATAAAACTTATTTATGATCGTGTGCGATTGTGAACATAAAAATTCCAGTTAAGTATAAAGTAGTTAAGAAATTGTCAGCTGATGTAAATTACTACGATCATATTATAATAATATTCTGAACTTTTTCACCAATTGTTTTAGCACAAAAAATTATTAATTAAACATACTTATGCTAGATACTAAAGAAAAAAATGAAACGTAAAACAAATTGAATAAAACTAATTTGAAACGCTTAAAATAATTTAATCAAAAGATAAAAAACTTTCATACAGACGCATATATACATATATGCTCGCGATAAATAATTTACAACAATTAGTGTTCATCTAGCAATTGTTCGTAATAGAATATCAGACGTTTACTACCTGAGCGGTATACGAAAAAAGAAATCACAAGACTGAAAAATAAAGTCTGGTGAAGAAATATCTATTTTCATCGTCGAAGCATAAAATTCGCCGCGCGCGCGCGCACAGGGGACCGAAGAAGAAAGCCGCATAGCCGATCGTGAGATGTGTCGATAGGTAATATAACGAAGGTAGAGAAGCGTATATGCGCGAGCGCGAGTTTAATTAGACGTCAGTCCTGCGTCAAGGCTTTGCTTCGTTTAGATATTGCATCTCGGTAATTTTGCATGCAATAAAGAGAGGAGAGAGACCGCCCAAGCAAATACCGATGGTGAAAAGTTCAGACGTTGTTTTTTTTTTTTATATTTTTTTGCTTTTTAATGAAATTTAACAGAGTCATGTAAGCAGGTGCGGTATATATTTTCGTTAATGAAAATATTTTAATGGATAACACACGCGTATATGTGCACGTGTGTGTAATATTATTGGGAGTGTGCAACAATGTAAAACTATATACGGAATTTGGTACAATCGCGTGGAAAATTATTTATACGCCTTTTGATAGTTAAAATGTATATTAAACATTATTAGTTCCTTACGCGACTCGAGGAAACATTTTGAAAATTATGCGCAGGATATGTAAATATCATAAGGGTATATATATACGAGATTTTTAATATACGTTGAGTATTATTTTAAAAATTGATACACGTGTATTGACGCGTTATTTAAAACTCATGTTTTCCCACGCTAATGAAATTAACGAAAACGTGCTTGTTACATTTAGTAACGTAACAACTTTCTTTTCTCGTAAAATGTACAAACATTGTATCGACAGTAGAATATTTATCTTCATTGTGAGATATCTAATATTTTACCACATTATGCGTATGTGCGTACAAATGATAATATTCCTATGCAAATGTATTATATATTTTCTTATTTACGGTGGTCAATTAAAATAATAGAAGAAATTTTAAAAGAATATTGCGACATAATTGATAAATACTGCTTATTACATATATTCAATCGAATATTTAATTATTTTCGATATAATCAGACTTTCAATTTTATTACGCTGGCTTTTATAAAATATTATCATACGTTAATCTTATTCTTACATTACAAAATGTTAAATAATCTATAGTACGAAAAATGCGACTGAAACTATTTTTAACGTGATTATGTTCTTGGAGCAAAAAAATATTCGTGTGAATATTAAGTGATATACGCGTAGAAAATTAAAAATTTCATACTAAATTAATATCAATATTTTTTTGAAAAATATTATATCGCGCCACAAATTAATTAATCGAGTCTGATTCAATAAATTGTGCACTTATGAGTCTATTCTTCGTGTTAAATGCACGTTTGTTAAAAAGAAAAATCGATAAATATCTTATTCGAGAAAGCGTGAATAATTAAATTAGGAGCACTGATAGGTAAGTGTGAGTATATAAAAGAAAGAAAGTAAGCGAAACTCCAAGATCAAATGAGATAAAGACGCGTGTGTGACACCCTGAACTTGACGCTAATGCGTTCTTGATGCGGTGGGCTCGTTGTCGGCAAACACACTGTACCAAACACATCCCTATTTTTTTTCCTAAGTCGACACACGACGGCACCCGCACAGTGTTTATCCTCCCTCGAAATCCGCTCGTGACGATGACAGTCTATTGCTACTGTCACTGAGGGATGCCTAAGGGATTTTGATCTTTTTTACCCTGTCTCGCTCTTTACTATGCAAAGCTTTGAGAATTCAAGCTATTTTGATTATAATTGAATGTCGCTTATTGATTCATTGATTTTGTTTATTTTTTTTATTTAGTGTATACAATTTACTTGCATTTAGAGCGAAAGCGAAATTGTGAGAGAGGGTGGTATTTACATTAGAAAATATTAATTAATATACTTAATAAATCCACGCTAAGAATTCAATTAATTTTCCATCCATATGAATAGTCAAAAATAAACTATTTTTTTAGATTTATACTGTCTTAGAACATTATATTAATTATCATTTATTTCATTAATATGCCAGACATAACAATTCAACAGTATTGCATGAGTTGAGCAAAATATATTTTTATTTAATATTTGGTAAATCGTAAATCAATTCGTGCCGATGATACAATAAAATTATTCAATATCATCATTATTATTAGTAGTAGTAGTGTTAAAATATATATATGAAATCAAAGAGATATATAATTAAATAAAATAACGTGATTCAACCTGGAAACTAAAGCGATCAACCGTACTTAAAAGGACTACCCAACAATTATACAAGACACTTTCACGATTATATAATTGAATAATACAGTCGCAACTTATTTTACGATAGATGCAACCAATGGAGAAAACGAAATATATACTGTAGCCGACGAGTAAAGGAGAAGAGAAGAAGTAAAAAAGAGAGAGAAAAAAGTCTCCATCATAATGACGGTTTAAATTGAAAAATTACAGGTTGCGCTCGCGATAAGACGCGATAAAGTACGGTTCGTCCGAGAGGGGGCCTGAGAGAGTGAGTTCCATAAGGGTTTCGGGCACGTGAGCAACGGGAGCACCGAAAATTAAGACAAATCGGACCGATTGCGATCGCGTTAAATTAATTTGCCGACCCAGTGGGACGCCACTCATGCGACCTCGACATTAGGACGCGGCCAATTTTACGGGCTCTTAAAAAAAACTGCTCTGTGTGTTTGTACGTGTATATACATATATACATATAATACTAGGAAATCGCTGCGTGACGCCAACGAATTCAAAGCTTGCCAGTATTTCGAACGTATAGGGTTTTGAGTAGATTCCCTTCGATATCGAAGTCGTGTATATGTATATAGTGAATTTGGAATTTGAGACGTTTTTGAGCAGATATATATATAACATTGGTGAATGTGTAGGACATACGCGTGTTATTAGTTGAAAATCGTGAATCCAATTGTCGTGTATTGATAAATTAAAATACGCACATAAAATAATAATTTAACTAATTAATGGTATAATAATAAAATATTTAATACAAAATGCAAAATCTATTGAACTGTACGTAAAAATAATGTCAATTTTTACTATCCAATAAACTCATAAAGATTTAAAAAAATGTAAAACCAATAAATAATACCGTTAAATTAAATACACATTTAAAATATCCTTTAAAAAATGTTTAAAATCCCGATTTTCTTAGAGAGAAACTATATTAACGCATACGCAAGATCGTTTCGTGTGTCGTTTCAATTCGTGCATTTCACGCTTGACGCACACGAAATCTCACTCATCGCAGCCCAGGTATTTATTATATACGTATGTATGTGTGTATATGTATATATACGTAGCAGCGAAAACTCAAGGCGTGCGAGAATCATTTGTGATGTAGATTCATTTAGCGTACAGCGAATTTCCGCGCGGCTTTTAAACGCGTCGCGAGTAAGAGTGGAAGAGCGAGAGAGATAGAGGATATGTTGAGCGGTTAGCGCGCAGCTAATGCCGTTGATAATATTGACAGAATGCAGGAGGTTCGAGCACCTGCTGCTAATCTGGACGTTCACCCTCTCGGTGTCGTCCAGTCTGTCGAAGGCAAATATTCTTTGACCACTGGCGGAAACAGTAGCTCCGATGCGATGGTTGTACACACATTTACGTACATATACGTGTCTGTCTACAAAAAAAATTCTTATATACACGTGAACTTAGGATTGGCTGCAGATCACCGAGTTTTACGTAAATATTAGAAACGTCTTTGCATTGGAATATATATAGGTTAGACTGTACGTGTATACCAGAATGTTTTTTTTTTTATAACAAGAATTTGTATTTATCGTGAGATTAGTTTACTCGAACTGTTTCATTAAATATTTTCAATTTTAATAAATTTGAATAAGTGAACATATATATAGAAATATTATGTATACGCATATATTAGTTTGAAAATAATAATAATATCAAAATATTTTGAACAGTCTATATAGTCTGTAATTGATAATCCTATAACGTTATATATTAAATCCAACATTTCACGTTTGTAAATCGAATAAAAATTTTTAAAAAATGGCACGTCACGTAATTATAATAATTACGAGAAGACGGAAACTCGTATACCGTAGCGCGAAATGATCGCAATAGGTTTATAAATAAATAAAATAGAAAACTTCTTTAAACCGGAATTTCTCAACGGGTTGTACATTTTATAACAACGTCATTCAACCTCCTGGACAGATTAAGGAAATTTGTTACTTATCAATCAAAAAGTGGAGCCTTCGATTTTACAACGAGGCGTAACAATTCGCGTAAACTGCGTCCGAGCGGTGTTGCTCCGGCTAATTATCATGCATTGTCATCCTACCGGCTTCGTTTTTCGTTTGGCTGTACCAGACACGAGGTGTACGTTCGATCGACGACGACGACGTGGTTATACCTATATAAGTAGCTTTGTTCCGCCAGCATCGCCGCAAAGTTAACGGCGCGCGAAGGTACGGACATCGCCGCGCTCGGAGTAATTAATTAGCCAGCATTGCTCCCAATGACTTTGTTTTTCTTTCATTATTATTATTCTTCTTTTTTTTTATTATTTTCGCTATTATCGTTTCACACTCGACAACGCACTTTGAAAACCAAAAAGTAACATTTTCACGTGGGAGGTTAGGTGAATTGATAAATTTGTGACTTTGTTCAAAAGATTTTGGCTGTTTATTATTATTATTATACGTGTTTATAGAGATGCTCAAGTATATAACGTACCGTAATTCAATGAGAATACATATATTATTGAATTAAATCGCGCTCGCGAATCACTTCTTATATCACATGCCGATGACAACGAGCAATTCGAAATGATTCCTTTCAACATCCCTGTGTACAAGTGTTATTAACCGACACCTCACGCGTGCAATTACAAAAGGTACTCGTTAAAACTCGAAAATCACGAGTTGCCGATCGATCCCGAATGACACTTGCAATCCGCTCGCGCGTTAATTGCACTAAATCATCTAATTTAATAACTCCTACGATAAGATATACAATAAACTCTGTACGTATTTGTATACATACCGGTTTCGCATTGTGTAACAATTCGACAAAATGAGATTTATTAAATTCATAATGCACGGTTTGCGCAACGTCGTTTCTACGGATCAATTATCGTGTACCGCGAGGCGAGTAGATTCACCTTCGTACGTATATATATATTTATATATATATCGTTATAGATGTAGGGGGATAAATCCGATACGCGCATACGATAGAAAATTCGTCGTAATCTATACGCGGCGAACGGCTCGATTCCTGATGAATGACGCTGCAATTACGGCCCTCTCCCTCCCTCCCTCTCTCTCTCGCTCTCTCTCTCTCCCTTACTCTATCTCTTTTCATTTTTGTTGTGCCTCAGTGGCTTTAGCTTTCTTTTGATTTATCGCGTGTACAATATGATTAAACTGTGGCGATTTCGATGATGTGTGTGGTTTTGGATTCGATTTCTCTACATATTTTGATCATCTGTTTGGATTTTATTATGGAGAGATCTTGCTGGTTATATTGCATGGGTGGAAGGAAAACATTGCGAGCTTTGGAATTTCCTTTTATTAATGAAACGTCATTCTGATAAATAAAAGTTTCTATAATTAATTTTTGTACGTGAAAATTTTGTACGAGTGCTTGAGCAACTTAACAGAGAATCACGCACTACTTACTCGGTGCATCAAACACTTAAAAAAATAACAGCATACCTACGCAATAAAAAAAAATCAACAAAGGTGACCAGAAGCACACTTTGAACGGATGTTCACGGATGCGAATTTCACACCTACACATCGTTTTCTACCTCCGTGAGCATCTTCCTTATTCTCTTTTTTTTTGTTTCCTTTTGCAACTCTTGGCGTGTGCATACACTTTCCTCGCGATTTTTTTGCAATTAATTAACGCGCCCGCGAACTGCGCCTAAAAACCCAAACATTTGCCTTTCATCTCACACGTTAGCGCGGACGCGATTTTGCTTTTACGATCTTCTTCTTATTCTTCTTTTTTTATACTACACGCCTGTTACGCGTCTCGGTACAAAACGACGTAAAATTAAAAAAAAAGAAAATGTGTGGCAAGTTTCTAGATATATATATATATATATATATATATCAATCGGTTCCTTATGGGTCAAATATTTTAGAAGTGGCAAAAATAAAAATACGCGTATACGTAAAGAATTGAACGGTATTTACAAACGACGGGATTTTCATATTTACTGTTACACTTTAAAGGTTACCAAATGAAGCTAATAATAATCATAACGAGTTGAAGTACATCTTCATCGATTAATACCTGTTAGCTGCATATATCAAAACAAAATGTAAACATTTGCATGACTGTATTCGGACGTTCTTTCCTTTAAAATGTACCGTTAGTATATACTGCACTTGTATAAATTTATCAAAATAACAAAAACAAATTGCAATCTAATATTACGTCTTGTACGTCAATATATATGTAAGTAGAATCTAGATTGAATATTTTAATTTTCAGTGTTAAAAATATAATACGATTCAGTAGAATGATTAATTCAAATTTCTATCTACACTGCCGGGATATAAAATTGCACATAAAGTTGTCGATTTAGTATCACCTTGCAATCGACGGTAGTCATTGGTAGCTTCGTACAGTTTTACCGTTAAACAGGGTGGTAGCAAGAAATAGCAGGTACCGTTTTAGCGCGCACCACGATTTATCGGTGATGATCCGCGAGATCTCTCACTCCCTCTCTCTCTCTGTACTCCCGGATACACTCGCGTGTAATACTTGCAGGTATATATAATAATTCCATGTAAACCCGTGTACGTGCGTGTACACGCGAATTAATCAATTTAATCAGATTATTTTTATCGTTATAATTTTATATTATACATTATCGTGTAATTGATGTCTTACGAAGATCTACCACACGTGACATATATGAACACGCGAGAAAGGAAACAATTGTCGCTTTCGTTCATTTTTACAGTATTTTAACGATATCAATTTTCAAAAGGTATATTGCTACACTTTATTTTTATCCTTCGAATTTAATGGGTTTTTAATAGCGTACGGTAGGATAAATATTCGAGTCAACAAGCAGAATTTTCGACTATTATTCCCAGATACATTGTAGTATAATCCAACAGAAAAGCAGGTTGAGAATTTTCCTAAATATCGGATACACCTACATCTTAACGTATTCGATGAAACCAATGTGTTTCCTTGGAATACGACATAAAAATGATACACATTCGACCAATAGCGTTCCTAGTGACCTTATTGTTACTGCGCCTTTGACAAAAGAGGGAAGATAGATCGATCCTTATTCGAGTTTGTGTATGTGTACATACGCGTATACGACACTTCTTCTTTCATCTGGGTCTTCTACGGCAATAGTCACCGAGACAAGTTTTCGTTGGCGTGGGTGTAAAAAATGTTTATCGGACCGGTTTTTATTCTCATCTCATCTTTTTTGCGATATAGATATAATATAAACTATATGGTGTGTTCATTGATTTTGATCGTTAATCTTGGGATTTGATACCGATTGCTGGTTATTGACTTTTTCGATGTTTAATAGATATTCTTTCATTTTCTACTTATTTTCAGGAAGAGGAGATGGAATAAATCTAACATTTAATTCAATAATCTGTTGATTCAAATGATTTAATAAAATTATAACGTCCATGTATCGCGTTTGAGATTCATCTAAATTTTAACAAAGTTCATGCATTCGTATATGTTGAGATAAAAAAATTTAGAAACTTTCATTTCCATTTCACTGTTGAATCAATTACCGAATAGTAAATATATATACATACATAGGGAATACAATACAATTTTGTAAAATCATCGTATAGTTCAGCCTACTCGCTATCGTTCATCTGCCGAGACCAGACGATCGTTGACCTTTAAAACTTTTTTTTGTGTATTTATTTTCTAACTCACAGTCGAAGACATACCTTGAATATCCACAACAATATTACGAAAATACGCATATTTCTGTAATTTTCAAAGTTGTAAACGTTCTTCTTTTTTCGTAGATATACTTAATTTTTTTCGTGTTAAATATATATTAGTTTTTAATTTACATATTAAAATTTATATGTCCAGGACTTGTAAACTGGATTGGAACCCGTTTCACATCTGCTTAAAGATGATCGAAAGCAAAAACTGGATTTGTCACTTTTCATTTCTGCAATTTTATTTCCTGCGCGCCTCGTATAACTCGAATTAGAAAAAAAAATGAATAAACAAAATGTTAACCATTTTAAATGATATACATTACTTGAATATAAGTATAAATAAATTATTATTTTGTTTTGTTTAAAACACTCATATAACTATTAAAATTTTCAACGAGGTACAGGAAGTTGTATGCATTTGTCGTTTTGTTAATCTCACCTTCGATATACGGTATCATTAAATACTACGAAGCACGTATCATTCTTAAACTCCTGGCACTTTCGATCATGACGACGAACGTAACGAAAGTAATATAATTTTTTTCCCTTCACGCGGATACATCGTCTATACAATTATTTTTCACCTAGTCATTAGTGCGAGGGTGACGTAACTTCGCGCGCAGCATTTAACACTTGTTACAATTTAATTGAATCAATCCGATTGATTACAATCGAGCTCGCAATGTTGAAATGTTCAACAATAGCGATAAATAATTTAATTTCGTACATAATAATCAAAATGATCATTACAATATTTTCCGATTTTATATTTTATATTTGATGATCATAATATTATTAAACCCAAACTTATATTACATATACATACTTTTGAGATGCCAGAATAAAAGTTTAATTCATATAAAATATTTAAATGTTCAAAAAATTAGCAATATAACAACGGAACTAATACATCTCAACCCATAGTTTATTTCCATAAACTCGTAAATCAATTTTTTAGTACGGTCGTTAATAGCGAGGGAGAGAGAGAGAGAAAGGTAAAAAAAAGTGGATGCACGAAAAATAAGCCATTCGAATATCGGCGCATCCTCAATAATAATACAAGAATTCCTCTCTATTTCTAAAATAGAAGCATATCTTACACGCGTATTCCTAATTCGCTCCTAAAACGCGCGCGACACGCACCGAACTGGTTTCTCTCTACCCACAAATCATCATCCAACTACAAGGACCAAAAGAGAGAGAGAGAGAGAAAAGGTAACTAATTTACGAGCACACACAGCAAGAATCCGCGTTACTTTCGAGACGCGCGAGATGTTGAAAAATCGAGAGGGACTACGAGAGCTTTCACCTTTTTCTTTTGACTGTGTATACATGTGTATATATACGTATACACATAGCTGAGGTATTTTCGAAGGTCCCTTGTACCAGTGAAAAATTGGGGCGAACCTAAATAATCGCGCGCGTACGGGGAAAATGTTGGGGGTATCTTTTTTTCGCACCTGTGATGCCCATAGGCTTTTCTCGGGAAAAGTCGGAGGGATGTTTTCGAAAGTTGTTACCACAGTGGTTAAGTGGCAGCTTGGCATTGTAACGAGACACCGTATGAATATCCATTGTTGATTTTTATCGGGACACTTTTGATTTATATACACGTGTTTTCTCGCTTTAAAACCCTAATAATGCGATCTCTCTTCAACGAATTTACTTATACCTATAACTAAATGCACGCTGTATCTATAACTAAATGCACGCTCGGGCTGTAAAATCATATTTATAATAATTATATTATTGACAGGCGACGTTCGTAAAAATTATATTGCAATTCTCATTGTGAATATCTTTTAATTAGTCATCAATCATTAATATTTTGCAATTTTATGCAAATATCTTTAGTGGTATACGCATTAAGTGATTTAAATTAATAATAATTTCAATATACACATTTTCTTACACTGTATACTCTGACAAAAGAAATTCTTTACTGCGAAACAAAATTGCTGTGTCAATCGTAAGAAAAATTTTTTATCATAAGAAAAGAATATAACAAAAAATTGTAATATTAGATTATTAACAATAATTCAAGTCACCGAAAACTTGAATGTTAAGACGTGTGCTTTTCGCCGTATTCTAACCCATATCTCTTAACAATTAAGAAAGATCTACTATGCTTCAGAGAATCACATTTTCTCCGTGTATGCATAAACGACACAAAATTCGTCTTTGTGGTAAAACTTGACCAGTTAGAGAATGCCCTTCAGGATTCGAGTGAAAAATTAGGATGCCATCAGACTTTTAAGTTCGAAAGCAAGTGTTCTCTCGACACCCGTGGTGAGAAATTTTCGGAAACAAAGATTAATATTATGCAAACATAATGTGACTCGAGGACAACATTTAAAAATATATATGCATCACAATGACTAGAAATTAAGAAAAATTATGTATATTTATTGCTCGTTTAACGGGTATTAAAAAATTTAAATATGAAGAGCTAGTTTTTAAAATGCATTTGTCATAATTTGATGATTTTCTGCTTATATCTATACACTACATATATACATGTTAAGTTATTCTATATGGTTCAACCATTTTTTTGTTTGTGAAAATTTGGGATGATGAATTTCTACTAAGGTGGTCATTATGAAAGTCGACAAAACAATGCAAATACGGTTTGGAATAAATTGTCGGAAAAACGATGTGTATGATTTTGAATAGAGCTACATAGCGATATTTATAATTTCAGGTATATAAATCATTTATTGAGTAATAATATGTAATAATTTTATTAATAATCTGCAACTCTACAAGATCATATGGCTATCATAAAATAATTTAATACAAAATTTGATATTTACATCGAACATCAAAGAACGCACGCACATAAATTAACAGATAAAAATAATCGGATTTAACGTGCAAACTTATCAATTTTCTAGGCAGTGATTTGATAAATGCTTACCATTATTGGCAATCCAATTACAAGCATTGATTTATTCTACTCGTAACGTAGGTAAACGGAAAATCGAAATTACATACGTTACTTACCAAATATAATAATTAATGTCTAAGTTAATTATATAAACAACAAATATATAAGAAATGTTGATCTTTCTAATTGATCAATATATTACGTATATTACCATTATAGGAATAACTAAAATCTGTAAAAAAAAGGGTAAATGATCTAATTCGATCTACAAGATTATAAAAATATTTATATAAGATTCATTTATTTAAGGTAAAATTTTTTTGTACGTCAACCCTATAGAGCATAAAGTTGGTGGCACGCGCATACCGTATACATGATTTACCGTCTTGTCTCGCTATTAAAATCCATATTCCACTCGATCGCACAATAAAACCTCGAACGATACATAAAGGCAAAGTCATATTTTTTTTTCGTCCTATGCCGTATATATATATATTTTCTATTCCGCATAAATTTTGAAATACGTTCGGAGCTCGAGCTCGTAATTGAATTACGTAAGTTACGCGTATGTAACGAACTCTATGCGAGAGAAAATGCACTTAGGCTTAACGACCGCGATGAAGCGCACTGAAGGATCTATACACGCAGCAACGAAAAAAAAAAGAAATTACGCGCTAGATTGACGGGTAACGATGCGAAATTCCATTGGTATCGTTAAAGTACGATGACACGTTATCAGTGTTTATCTATCATCCTGATGTTACGGTACCCTTTTTTTCAAATTTCTTTCTTAATCGTTATTATAATTTTCATCGGGTTTACGGAAGGTTTTTGTGAAACGAAATTAAAATAAGTTAAAAGGTTATGTATATATAACGTACAATAGTACTGTAAATCAGTGTAACGTATATCAATATTATGAAATCCCGAGAATATTTCCCTAAAAAAATTATGACTATTTTGTCGTGGAAGAGATTGCTCCTCCTCCCTGGTCAAAACAGAAGCGTTCACGCGAGAGAGGGAGAGAGAACGAGTGCAGGCTTGTAAATTTATCCGTATAAATTTTTCGAAAAATCTTGCGTAAACCGCAGCATTCTTGGGCGGGGCACACCAAAGGCAGTAAATCTCTCTGTACGGTCCGGCACGAGAGCAGAGTGGGTGTCTCTTTCCTCTGGCTGGTAGCAGTTGCCACCGCGCGCATATAAACTCTCCCTATCTCTCTCTCTCTCTCTCTCTCTCTCTCTCTTGTCGGCCATAACTTGGCCCGACGCGCACGCGGTTTATTGCGAATGTAGGTATATATAGGCTATATATGCTGTCTCGCTCTCTCGCGCTTCTGGGCTAATAAATTCCATCTGGATTGAGAGCGAGAAACAGAGAGAGAGAGAGAGAGAGGCCGACATTGTCACCGGGTATACCGGGAGGTCTATCTGTCGGTATTCTGGATATTCCCTCTCGCTCTATCTCTCTCTCTTGGTTCTACCTTCTTTAGCTTCTCTTCTTGGTGGTCGTGTCCTGATTTTTGCTTTCAAGAAATTGTTGCGTAATCTAGAAAATTATTTGTACAAAAAAATATTCACGATACGTGAAGAAGTATGATATTTTTTTATTAATTACATTTTTAATTTGAAAAGTATAGGTATTTCGAAAAGGCAGTTTATTTAATTGCGCGTACCCGTACACGCTTTGTATATATATAATTTCAATCGTCTATAATTATCTAGTGTGCAAAAAATAGTAAAGGTCTACCGATGTATCGGGCGTAATTAATAGTATTAATCAAATTACTTACATTTCGACGAATTCTTTTCTTACGAAAGTTATCGAACCGTGGTAATAATACTTAATTAAATGATCATTCGATTCTATTACTTTTACTTTCACGTGCGCGCGCGCGTGCGTACAAGAAAACGTAAACCTGTCTTAGGAATAAGAAATCTATGAATCATATTAATGGAGTCGAATGGACGTAAATTACAATCAATTTGTATCCGACAAAGAAAAAAAAGAAACTGCAATTCGTATAGTTTTCTCATTTGCAATGAAGACAACAATGTTGATACTTTTATTTATAGAGCAAACGCGCACTTCATGACTCACATTAGTATCTTCTTCTCGAGCTTACGCAGAGCCTCAAGCTCACATTGCGCGCGCTCGATCAAATTTCAATCCCCAGCATCCGCTTGTATTGCGCTTGACAGTTCTGGAATAAGAAGCGCGCTATATCACTATTATAGATATGTTTTCATTTATACAGTGCTATAAATATTTCTGATAAATATATACAACAAACAGTAGTTACTTTATTATATTACGTATAATTAACGTATTGAACATTTACTCACTTTACGATCGTTTATTATTATATTTTATTTTTAAATTATATTTAATTATACGTATAACGTAGTATAAACCGATTTGATTAAATTCGCACTTTAATAATAAACTGATAAAGTAGATATTTTCTTACGAACTGTACAGTAAAGTTAAACATTAACAAAACCACAAGGAATAGTATAATTAAAAAATCAGTTAAAAGAGTTATTACCGTATAGAGTGCATTCCAACGACTTTGGTCCTTCCACTCCGAAAATCCTTCCATCCCGTTTTATCGGGTAGTAACTTTAAACCGTATCTCAGAACAAAAGAGATAAATTTCGTCCGCGATCAAAATATCAATCATAAATTTAAAGTTCGAGCTTGTATATATATATATATATACATACCTCGACTCTTTCCTCTTTTCATTTTTATTTTTTTTTTTTTCGTCGTCGTCGCTTAACGCTCGGGAGGTCAGACGGCCATACGATTCGTCACTGGAGGAGGACGACCTTGGAACAAGCCCGCGAGACTGTATAGTCGTCGAACTCTCTTCTCGAGTAATTTGCCAAGAAGCGCGAGCGAACGCAGGTGATGTCTGACTCAGCTGTGTATTTGCTTGCGCATGTTATTATAATTCAACAGGGAATCTCCTAAGGACCTAACATTTTTCTTTTTACGTTCAATAGTGGTAAAGGGTATTTTTTTGCTTGATTTGAAAAGTATATGCGTATATTTTTTATTTATGTACTTATTAGAGATACGCGTAGATTTTAGAAATTAAAGCTTTGTTGACGCGTTGAGTCAATGGCCTTGACGGAAATGACGGTGCATCGAAATCTTTGAAGAAAATAATCGTTATCAGTATTGTTTACCCTGCGACAGATAAACATCCAGCCATTACAACTTTACTGATAAATAGAGTTGCGAGTCGATGATCTACTAAAATGTCGCTTTATCAATATATTATGAATTTATTATTATTATTATTTCTCTCTTATATATAAGTATTTTATGGTTACAAAATCATGCGCGAATAACTCAAAATAAGACAATACTCATTCGACGTCCCAAATAAAATCCTTACCGAACGTCGCGGAGCTTGATAAATTTGTAAAGAAAAAAAACATTCACTACCCGAAGTATTGTTAAAAAAAACAACTACAACAACAACGAGGGTTTGAGAGACAAGAGTATGGAAAAAAGAGAGAACATTGACTCGTTTCCCGGACACGGGCAAACGTCTGACTCGTGTGCGCAGGAGCGATCAAACATAGCCGAAGCAACCGAACGGACAGCAAACACTATATATATATACGTATATATCTTTCGCAGTATATATACGAGTCAGCATCATCAGCCTTCGTTCCTGTATAGCGCGTGGCCCTGTTGAATCAGCGAACGCTCCAAGTGCGCGAGTACACACAACACACGTACACATTTACTACGCTTAATTACACTTGCCACTCTCTGTTTACGTATAGTTATACTCGCTTGTATCGTTTTCTTATTTTCCTCTTTTTTTTTTTCTCAAATTATAATATATCGGGAATTTATTATTATCTTTATGGAACTTTACAATATGTTGTTTGTGCATCGATATGGTGTATTTAAATTGTTAATTTTTAGTTAGCGAAATTGGCCTGCTGGTTTACATGTATATATGTAATAAAAAGTTAATGCGTCTGTTATGATAATTGTATGACATGTTGTAGATTTCTTGGAAAACATAGTAGAATTTCATTTTACTGTATATATGCGCACGGAAAATGACCGTCATCGCGCTGCAGCACCGCTCAAGGTAGCAGCAGTGAAAATAAAATAAAAATTCATACTTGGGAATAATGTGTATATTTATCATACCGAAATAAACACTCGAGTTGAAATTATATGTACCTAAATATATCAACTTATATTCAAATTAATTTGCGTTAAAAATAATTGATCGCCGGAAAGAAAAAAAACCGCCTCTCCCATTGAAAAAAAAGCTACAATTTTCATGGAATGTTCAACTCGTATAAATTCAAATGACCAATAAAAAAAAACAATCCGACACCCTAAGGAATAACGGCAAACGAATTATCCAACACGTCCGTACGCGCAGTATCATTAAAAATTCACGTGAATATATATCGACGCACAGGTCCAAATATCCGTCCTCTTATGCTTGAACTCGCGTTCACCGTAAAAAAAAAGACCGAATGAACAGCACCCGATGGACTTATTAGAATGACAATGGGAGCACGTAGGAGACCGAACAGAATTCGATGACACGGATGCTCGTGGACGTGAGGAAAAGGAGGGGTTACTACCATATGGAAACGTTTCATGAAATTCGTTAGTCGGATTGACTTTGTTCGATGGACGTATATATCTCTGTATGCGCGTCCGTGTACTAAACGTTTAATTGAAATTCTTTTAACGCTTATCGTATTTTATTACTCATTATGCTAATACCGATTTGATTAACCCCTTGGAAAACAGTAGGAAATTGTTTCGTCACGCGCTTCGTTATTTCGAGTATCTTATTTATTGTATGTGTTCATCCTTTTATTCGATTTTGCAATGTAATATTTTTTATAATATGATTGATTGCGATTTCGCTAAATTTTTACAAAGTTTTAATAAACCGTAAAAAACTGTCAATATAATATATATAATGAGATTCACAGATACATTCGAGCATATAAGAAACCATGTCTAAACACTGTGATCAAATTACCAAAATACATTTTCCGAACTTTTCTACGGATTAACTTATTTATCTAACGATAAGAATTCATGGTTAAGTTTAAATCTATACTGCCTAATCGGCTTTGACGTACAGTGAATAAGAAAGTAAACTAAGAAACGTGCTGTAAGATACCCCACAATGTGTTTCAGAGATTATTTGTATATTGTGACGAAAAATACGATTAAATTAACATTAATTACCTAGAAACCTAGAAATATTCTGTACTATGTTAAATTAATATAATATAAGAACTCTAGGAGTTTATTTAAACAGTTTGTTACTTTATCTAAATATGTACTTTTTTAATTAAATAATTTCTAAGTACCTATAACTTTTTCTGTTGACATAATTTTATATATATATTAAATTTATATATTTTTGTAAGGAAGTGAATTTATTAATAAGTTTAAATACGTCATTTAATTTTTTAATATAATTTAAAAAAGAAATTAAAGTATATTAGAAGACGTGAACATGATACATCAAATATAGGTGTAAAACAATTTTGCTTTATTTTGCTACACTATTATTGTACAAACTTAATAAAAACCTTTATACTGATTGATTAAGGGGACCAGCCAGTGTTAAAATTGAAAAAAGCTATTCAATATTAATTTATTTAATATAAAAAATTGAAAAATTATGTAATAAACAGTTAAATAATTTTTTATCTAAGCATTTAGACTTTTATTGAAATTCTATTTCATTTAAGGTGATTAAAATCATTTTTAAAGGTTACTGTTAAAATTTCAGCCTATTCGATGAAATGATTCCTGAAATATCCTGCGGTAAATCTATTATGGAAAAAACAATCAGAGTACGGAGACTGATTAATTAAAATATTTATGTTACATATAAGTAGCCAAAAAATATAATTTGTTTAAAAAATTAAGAAATGTTTCGAATGTTTTGAAAAAAATTATTATTTGTTAATATTGAATAGTTTTTTTTCCATTTTAACACTAGCTGGTCGCCTTAATGAAATTGAAATCTTTAAATTGCAAATAAACCCATTATATCGAATCTTATACATAGATCATTATTGAAAGAATTTTTCAAGTATGAGGACATTGACGCGGAATTAAATAATACAGAATAATAACCACGGAAATTACATCATGAAGAAAGGTTTTATACGTGTACGTCATTCGTGTGTATCACAGGTGGATTTCCAAGTAAAGAGAAAAGCATTTCAATGCATTTTTTTATACACACATACGTGGGCCAAGGTAGATTTGAATTCGTAATTCGGCTGCTTTGTCGAACATCGTAGTATAAAAATTGAATAAGACCGTTTAACGGCAGATTTAGCGGCGTTTCTTTTTTTTTCACGTCACAATCGAGGGAATAAAAAGAGTTGGGTATTGTATACACATTCCCATTCATTAAATTCAAATACGTTGTGCTTTAAACAGGTTTTTACGCATGTATAGAGAGTTGCGGGAAAACACTTGCAAATATTATCTCTTTACTAATGATAATATATATTATATATATTATCGCGAAATTTCGTGTGGCACGTGCGTAGGTTTTGTTCAATACATATATATATACATATATATGTATGCGATTCTAAATATTTGATATATGTGTAAAGATCCATTCACTTGTCCGTTTATTCATAGTTTTTTTACTTGGTTCATTCAAAGGTGCTTTCATTGCGTCAAATTCAATGAAATTTTTGTTACGAACTGTAAGTATGTATACTTGTGTTTATAAACACGTTATAGTTACGTTATAGTAATATTTTTACAATATTAAATTTGTCATGCTATGTATTACAATTAGGCTTTTAATTTTCAATTATACTAATATTTTGTGTAGAAAGATTAGACTTTGACAAAATCTATTTTGATCGGCTTACGTATATATAAAAGTTCCACCGACACTATTTTCAAACAGTTTTTTTACTTGAAACTTAGAATACATAATCTTGAGGAAAAAGTAGAAATGAAAAATATTAGGATTTTTATCTGTGTATATGCCCTGCTATAAATCAATCTATTCAAGATAGTTACATATTGCTCGGAAATTATTTTGAAAAACAATTTATTCATCGCTAATCGTAAAATGCTTTCTTCACTGAGAAAAGTCATTTGATATAGAAAGGGCATAATCTCGAAGTTATTTTAATTCAGTTTCCAATACTTATGGGACTCTCAATTCTGATTTTTCCATCACACTAGATCGGTCATTCAATTATCAATGTAAACTAGTTTTTACCTCCCCCCTTGATACAATCTTTCTAAAGTTTGCGTATGAATTTTAATTTTGCTATCAGACTTGTCAAAAATATTTTTTATGTCTTTCCAGTCGCTTGCGCTTTTGGTTTAAGCTATAATACATTTTTATAATATTAAAAATACCACATAAATTGACTAACGTCATGGAACAGATGATTTCATTTAATAAAAAAACATTTTACTATACAAGGAAAAAAAGTGTCAATATTTTTTACCTATACCTATTTTAAAATGGCTATTTCATACTTGAGAAAGGGAATCCGTTTCTACCAGGGTACTTGCAATTTAATTTATTTTTATAAAAAAAAATCATTACGAAATCATTATATCTATCTCTCTACGTACGAAAAAGTTCAACATTTAAGTAAATTAATAAATCCTGAATATATTGCAATAAATTGAGTCTAAAATATTACATACGTGCGAGTGAACGTTAATTTAAATAACGAAAAGTGGAAAACGAGGTCAGACGAATATTTATGTATTTATTATCCAAGGCGTCGGAGGCCGTGGTTTTTCACTGCCGGTAAGAGAGTTGTGGATTTGCTTATATGTGTGTGTGTGTGTGTGTGTGTGTGTGTGTGTGTGTGTGAGTGATCATCGCGAAAACCGTGCAAGTAGGACTCGAGGGTGCACTTTATTCACTCTATCGCATGTGCAGGTTTTCCCTTCTCTCTATATATGTATATTACAGCGCCTCATACTTTTCTTACTTAACCATTAATTCTTATATTTTATTTTACTGCGCGCGCTTTCTGATTTACAAGTATTATTTTATACACTTACCATTCTCAGTTTCGGTAATTTCCCTTTTTTTAATTGGCGGATCAATTCAACGTACGTATCAATACGAATTTGAAATGAATCTATACTTGATTGTAGTTAACCTAAATAATCATTATAGATTATTTTCATTTCAATAATAAATTGAGCAACGTTGAATGATGTATAAAATGAACGAAAAAAAATAAACCTCTTGAACAATATACTAACCCAACTCCCATCATCGTATACTACGTAAAATATCAACAGGAGAGCTCGCAACTCGTCGTCTCTCTTAACCCTCGAAAGCGAACGCCTCGTACGAGTACTCGGTTCTCTCTTTTAAGCGTTATCCAAGCGTTAATTAGTATCAGTACCGACGTCGAGTAAGTACGTGCGCATCCCGTGCGACGATAATTAATTTGATGCACCAAGATCGGCTAATCGTTACACGGCTTATTCACTTGTAAAGCCAAGCGCAAAACCGCAATGATAATCGTTCTGGTTATTCGTACATTTTTTTTTTTCATTTTCCGTTTTTACATTCACGACAAATGCTTTATCGCTTCTTCTTCTTTTTTTTTTAATTGGATGGGCTGGGATTTCCGACTTTTCACAAGACGCAAAATTATGTCACGGTAATTGAATATAGTTCTGGATTGCGCGCGCCTTCTTTTTTTCTCGATGATTTACCGCGGTTTATGATACATACAAAGGAGAAAGAGAAAGAGGAAGAGAGAGAGAAATATTCTTTTAGTCTCTCTGCATCGTGATGCTTTATTGTTAGACACTTTTCTATATGGTGATTCTTAGCTGGAAATGTCACCACGGGTTTTCCAGTTTTTCCGTGTGTGTATATCGTATTTATGTGGAAAGGACGTATCTTTTATGAAATTATGCTTTACGTGCAGTTTTTGTTTCGTGTTGCCAAGAATCGAAAAAGAGAAAAAAAAAATTGGTGAAATTTTTTATTTTTATTTACGAGTACATTGCTTTTTGTTGGTTGCTATTTAGCAACTAGAAAAACTGTTCGTGAAGTTGAACATCTAGAAGTTATGTATTTATATGCACGGATAAACGAATATATTATAATTCCCATTGATTAGAATTAAAATCAACATAAGTAGTTTCGCAAAATTATCTTCTTTAAGATTCAAATTGCATAAATGAAAAAAATTAAAAAAAAAGATTGAAACGAATGAAAGAGGTATACGTATACATAGAATAGTATAGGAAAACTAGCATAAAAAAGGGAAGGAAAATAAAAATAGTAACCGAAGGAATATAGAAGAGAGTACTCGGGCTTAAGTGCGCATACAACCTGAAGCCAAATC
Organism: Theocolax elegans; assembly: GCA_026168455.1. Classification (NCBI taxonomy): domain Eukaryota; kingdom Metazoa; phylum Arthropoda; class Insecta; order Hymenoptera; family Cerocephalidae; genus Theocolax; species Theocolax elegans. Next base: position 75,872,886 of record CM047427.1, on the reverse strand, counting down.
GTTCGAGAGGCGTGGGCGTAAGGCGCGCATCTGCGTACGAATCGGTTGGCGAGGAGCCAATTGCAAAATGTAAATACCTAAAGGGAATCGAGAAGAGAGATTGAGAGAAAGAGAGAGAGAGGAAGAGTTCTCGTCTTCACTGTTTGCGTTTAATTTATGACGTTGCATAATTAGCCGGACGATAGGCGAAACTTCACTTTCCTGCGGTTGAAACTGTTTGCACTGCGCGCGACAACGATTTGCTCACTTTTACAAGTCGAGCGCTTTGGCTCTAAGGGTAAGCGATTTGATGAATAATGGATTTCCGACTTTTTTTCTCTTTCTCTCTTTCGTGTCTTTTCTCGCTTGATTGTCGATGTTTGTTGAGCTGTTAGAAGTGCGCTTTACTTTTTGGGTTCGCTCGATGTAACTTAGAAATTATTTGATGCGCGCGAATCATTGGAGAGTGTCGCGTTTGCAGTAACTCTGCTGAAAATCATTCTACTATTTACTGGACTACGTGATTGACGGTTTATTTAACTTGTAATTTCCTAAGAACTTTAAATTACTATTTAAGGTTTATTATCTGGTTATTAGTATGATTATTAAGATTTATTTAACCAAAACTAAATTTTAGTCTGAAACTCATAATGGTTAAATTATAGCTTGTGTTTTCTTGGGTATGTTTACGAACCTCGTTGGTATGATGCCCAAAATTACGTAATTAATATTGAAAATAGCAAACAAAATGTTAATTAACTAATTTCCCCGTGAAATTTATGAGGTAGGTAAACTAACCCAGCTGCGAATCCTAACTAATTTTTTTTAATATTCACTTTTTTATTATATAATAATATATTAATTAACAATACCAAATTCATCAAATTGAACTAATTTATAAAAAAGAAAATCAATATCATTATATAATTTAACCTCAGTTAAGCCGAAAAAAAAAAAGTAAAACCGATCGCCAAGAGTTCGAACATTAAGGAAACTCGGAGTAACGGTAAAGAAAATTCGAGCTCATAAAACAAACGATGTATAATCGATTTCGAGTCGGGGAACTTTAAAATCTATCATTACCCGGACCGCCTGTGTAAGCAACCCCTTCGATAAACAATAACAAAAAAAAAGTTCACATATTCCGGAACGTATATATACGAGACATCTTTTACAGCCTCTATTTTTTAATTAAAACGACAAGATGCTGATTTACCGATTTACCGATGATCCGCGCGCCCAAGCATTATTACCATTATATTGCCAGCATCTCGTGTGCACATACATATATATGTGTGTGTATGTATATGTATATAAAGAGAGGGAGGTTGTGTGGTGTACGTGCTCTCGCACACAGACACCCGCTGACTAATTGGGTACGCGCTAACGATCGCCGGTAAAACAATGCCCGGCCCATAAATCCTGCCGGTGGACGCGGCGCCTCTGTAGATATGTGTATGTGTGTTTACCGCGCACGTGTGTGTACGCGTGTGTGAGAGAGAGAAGCATCGCCGGAGAGCATTTGCGGTCCTTCGCCGTTAATTAATAGCGATGCAAGGAGGTGCGATGCCCGTCCGCGTCTTGGTTCGACAATTTTCATTCCAAGTTTCGATTTTGTATTATATTAAACGGATAAATAAAGACTCGCCGTCACTTGTCAACAGCGTAAATAAATTACACACGTTATATATCACACATACATGCTAATGTAAAGTGAAAGTTCTATATTTTAAAAATATAATTGTTCTAAATAAATTTAACCATTTTTAATATTTATAAGGGGTTAAATAAAAAATTAATTGATCGGTAATAAGTTAATCGAGCGCTTGTAATTGAGGTATATAATTATAAAATAAATATAAGTATATATAAAATTCTTATCGAGATTTGTGGATATCACATCATATACACACACACGTCCCTTTCAAGCAATTAACGTATTTGTTCTTAGTCTGGTCGGTATGCCTCCACGTCTTTATCACGTAATTATAGGCTCTTGTTTCATATACATACGTATACATATATACTTGACTTGTAATTTCCGAACGTGGTACATTAATTTTTGCGATTATACTGTATAATGGTCTTGAATAATTGACGAAAACACTCCTCGATAATTGTTACGTACATATACCTACATACGCGCGCATGTGCGCGTGCGTGTGCGTCTGTGGTATATAGTTTTATTGTTACTGTCGTATTAAATAATTTGTTCGATTTACTAATATAAGCGAATAAGGGACCAGGAAATAAGGTACTTCGATTGTAACTTGTCAATTAGGATTTTTACATAATTAATTACTGTATATCTATTGCCTATACCAAAAATGGGATACTTTATTAATTGTCTATATCAAAACTTTAAATTGTTAAAATTTATCAACCGATATATATCCATTACATTGTTCCGTATCGTTGAATTATTAAGTTCTTCTTTCGCATACAAATGTAATATTAACGATTATTACGCAATAAGATTCGTACTATACGCGCTCGTTTGCAACTCCCTAATATATTTGTATTTATACATTTTATGATGCACGATTGTTCTCTTAAAGTATGCTGATCAATGCAATAACACTATCATAGTCACGAAAATAATTTCTGGTCACGGTATATAGAAGTAGAGAGAGCGAGAGGGAGAGACAAAACTGAATACTCGAGAGGGATATTTTTGTGGATGTATTTACATGTATATATACATACATATACACGGATAGCCCCTTTATAAGGGAAGGGGGGCTGCGGAATATAATTGATTAAGGAATAGCGTGCAAATGGATTCAATTTTTCACACACACACACGCACGCACACATAGGCGCGCGCGGGTACATATACGCAGAACTGACCTAAGCGTAATATTTTAGGCTTAGTTGTCAAATTGATCGTGCATCTTAAAATGATAAATGATCGTGGTATTTAATTTGTTTTGGTAAAACAGAGAAATGATCGTTAATGATTCACAATCGTAGGAATTTTAATATTTACTGTTTCCGTTAATTGAAATTTCCTTCAATTAATCATATATCTATATATTTTTATACAATGTTGCATTTATTATTTGTCAACAATTTGTATTAACGTTATTCTTTCGTATAATTTTCTTATTTGTTCTAGATTAGTCTGTTCGCAGTTTGTAAAAGTTTTAGATTCGAAATATAAAGCGTTGCTCACTATAAATTTATCGGTAAATTAAAATATTTGAGAATATACCGTTGAAAGCATGACATTCCAGCGATCCTCTCGTAAACGAGAAAAGAAGGTCGAGAGGAAGCGCAGGTGTAAGAAACGCGCGATAACCGCATCGGCGCACCCACACACACGGGAAATCTGAGAAGCCCAGGGTCGACGTACTCTTTCGATCTCTCTCTCTCTCTCTCTCTCTCGGTTCTTCTGGTTTTCCAAGAGTAACAACCCCCGTGGACAATCACGTCACGCACACTTATCGGGCAGGCTTACAGGAAACGCCGATGCGTTTCGAGTGTCCTATATGGCCGTCTCACGTTTTCGTATTATTAGCCACAAGTTGAGGAACAGAGGGGATCATCGTGTGCCTTCGTGGAAGACGCGATCGGAAATGTCACGAGCCACGTGCCGGCGATTCCTTTGCATGAGATTATATATACCCGATAGAAACGGAGAGAGGAATAAAGTCTTTATTTTTTTTTACGCGATACGGCTAATGGCTTACCCATCTTGTACAACGAACGAGCGTGGATTGAATCTATGTACGTATAATAGAAAAAGAGAAGCTTGTTACTCGGTAATTTCTTTGCTTTTAAGCTCTTCGGAGATTTGCTTTTAACTTGTTTTCGTGTGGTCATGCGATACAAAATTCGTACTGAACATCTGCATCTATATTCAATATTGCATTATTTATATTTATATGTTTTTATTTTATACTTTAAAGCCAGATTACCGGTCTCCAAAATTCTTCAAAAATGGGTGGAGTCATAGGGGGAGTTGCGGGTATGCTGGAGAACCATGACGTTCATATACCTTACCTTCCAACGATTATCGAAAATAATCGAATCATCCAAATGATTACAAAAAGAAAATATCACGCGGAAATGAAATCGTATAGCGTTACGGTAAATATAAAAGTGTACACCTCGCGGCCACACAATGAAAACATTTTAAAGTCATGCAACAACCCCACTGATTTTCCGGGCGAGAAAAGGAGTCAGCACGCGGAAGAATCGGCAAACAACGAACCGCAAAAGTTTTCCCGTGCAATCACGCCGATAAAAGTTAACCAAAAGAAGGAGGGTAGAGGATTGGAGGGGTAGGGGGAAGCATAACCGCAAAAAACTGAACAACTCTCGTCGTTTATCATCGTGGGTTTTTATTTACAGGGCCATCGGGGGAGAGAGAATTTCATAGAAACCGAAATTAAAAATGATCGTCTTCTTCGGCATGACGCGTGACTTTCCGTGCGCGGTTCTTCGGCCCGTATACCCCTCTCCTCTCTTCATTTTCGATTATATCCGTGACCGGGAGACGCACACGGCGCGCATGGATGACTCAACGACGTCACGATTCTAAGGTGTTAACTGCCCAGTCACGATGCAAGTGTTATGGACGTCCGACAAAACGCTCGCTCGAAAATTTCGAACGTGCCCCGGGCTCTGTTATGCACGTACACGTATACACCCGAGGGGTGACGGTTTTTTTGCATATGCACCTATATATATATAACGAAACGGAGAGATGGAGAGGGGTTTCGAAATCTGAAAATCGAATGAATTTATTGGTTTAACCTAATATTTCGAGGGGTATATATTTGAATTTGTTGGTATCCGCGCGTGTTACATACTTTGTTGAGTAACTCTGTCAAGGTAAACGCAGTAGTATTTCAAATTCACTCATTTTCGACGCGCACGTGAAATATACGTTCGACTGTATAACTGACAATTTCTATAACTGAAGTAAAGATATTCGAGTGAAATGCTTTGAAAAGAGTACGAATTTTAATAGGTAGGTTCGCATGGAGACACAACCTGGGTAAATATTGTTCTTTAGTCATAATATACCATAATGGTTATATAGTATATACCTAAATATATAACAGAGGAGTAGAAAAATAAAGAGAGAGAGAGAGAAAGAGGGAGGGTGAAAAAGGAACTTGTGTCCTTTAAATGTATATCTATACTCGAGATACAGAGAGACAGGTTGGAGTTACTTTCTCTCCTTAGCCAAATAGTGCACAATGGCTTTGTTGGCCCATAGCGTTATACATATCCAAACACGTTTATCTTTTCCGATCTGTAAGGGGTCAGGTACAGATCAGAAAACTGTGGGCGAACTTAACACGCTAATTGTTTAGGGTTGAAGAAAGTATGCACACACATTTCACACGCACAAATATTGTATATATATACGGCCACTAACGGCTATAGCGTTATTAATGTCACTTTCTAATCGACCCCTATCAATCTTCCGCATTTAATTTCGTTTCTATAACCTCGCAACACAATTGCATCATAGATTTGCGTAAAAATTGTATAATACAAAAACAAACATTTCCATTAGTTGTAGTAAATGTATTTAATTTTCTTTCCGAGGAAATCGTAAGATGTACACCCTTATCTCACGATATCTTTGGACTTTTCTTATAATATGCGCGCGTGTCTCTTGACAATGCCTTACGTGCCGGGACTATCCGAACGGACATCTTTCTTCTTCAGTTTTCAAACATTTTGATTTTTAAAGAGGCACGTAATGCGCGAACACGGGAGGGATCTTGTCTTCGTATCCTACACTTCCGGGATCTTGGGCATTTATTATATTTATGTACGTTTACGACTTGACGACACGTATAAGATTTGAAATAGAGAGGGTGGTTCATGGAGCAATATTGATCGATATCTGGGAAATAAAGACATTTTATTCCAAGCCGAAGGAACGGTGCAACTTGATGATATTTCAATTAATCCATCTGAATATTATATTTTGGTTAAATATATTTTTTACTTTAATCGCCCGAAAAGGCTTCTTCGTTAACTTCAAGCGGGGGAGTATAATTCTATTTTATTCCTAAGTAACACATGTTTAGTTCATATTTCAAATTCTTAGGTATGTATGTATTATAGACAAATAAATATAATAAAAAGAGAAAATTTAAATTGATATACGATGAAAAAACATTAAAATGTCGTTGTTGTTAAATAAAGTGACCTTTTTCAAGATGATTTGAGTGAAAAATGTTTTATACATTTCCGGGAGTAAAAAGCTCGATTATTCCATTAGATGAATTACTGCCCGAATTTTAGTGAGAAAGAAGAAACTTTTACCCGCGGGAATAAATGCTTGTTTTACTTCCTTAGTGCATAAATAACTATAATATCACATTGTAATTTTATTTATTAGATTTTATACAAATATATTGCGAATATTGCTTATATTATTGTAATTGATTTCTTACGAAGATTTCAATTGTTTTGTTTCAGGTGAGTATTTTGATGCTTCTAATCAGTTATACGTAAACACTCCCTCAGAGTAAGTAATAATTTGTAATAAGTAAAATTGGTTTGCATAAGTTTTATCATTTTTCCTCAGCCCGTCAATTTTAAATTAAAGTTAAAAACGCGTTTATAAAGATTAATGTACTAAAAGATAATAAGATTAAGTAATAAAATATATAAAATAATTAATCAAGTGAAAAGAAAAATCTCGGTTCTACGAGACTATTATTGCACAATGAAATAAATCGTTTCACACGCAAAAGAGATGTAGATTTTCTCAAACCCCTGTGTCGACGATGCGAATATCGCACAGGTGTATTTCGCGCGTACACTAATCAGTCGGTGAGCGAGAATTACACATTCGAGGCCGGATCGAGTAGCGTCTCTCTCTCTCTCTCTCGCTCCCTCTCTTCACCGTGTGTTGCTCGAACGAAGGAGACACGGTGGGTGCGCAGCTCGCACGACAAGACCGGGGACCGTGACCAAGCCTGAATCTACCTATATACACATTGCCAGGGGTCCGCCCGGGAATGTCCGACTTTGCGGAAACCCAGTCCCGGGCTTTGCCCCTCGCTTCGGTGTCACGTATATATATATACACGCTCTACACTAGGTGTGTTTGTTAACTTCGCAATTATGATGCGCGCTGTCACGTATCATTGCGCACGCTCGCTCTTCGTCACCGATCGCTTCATTTTTTTTTTATCCGGACAAGGGTTTCCTATGTACAACCGGTATATTATATAGATTTACCAAAAATCATCTAATATTTTGGATGCGTTAAAAATATAGATGTACGTTCATTTTACCTTGGAATACTAATTTTCTTATCGATAATTTTGAGCGATCGAACAGTTTAAGATACAATGTATTTTAACGAGTGTATAAGCATGGATGCGTATTATAGGCGCAACTCGCGAAAACGATGAGGTTGCGCGCGCGTGTCGGACGAAGCAAAAGTGAGCCGCGCGTACGACGTTGGACATGTTATATACGCGTATATGTAACTCGAAACCCTGTGTCGTATTCTCCTGGAAATGGAATATGCGATCTCGGTTGTCGTTCCAACCTCGCACCTCGCACCTCAACCTCGTTTCTTTTATAGATATATATTATACATGTATGTATACATATATGTATAAGGTGATTTCCGCGCGTGTCTAAACCCATTTTGTATCGTCTCGCAAAATCGTGATATGGTGTCAAAATGTTGGCGTGTAATGTATTTGATCATACTTTCGTCGCATAATAGCACATTTTCGAATTATTTATTAATAAATAAGAGTTACAGTATTCATTTTTTATATGGCGTTTCTTCAATTAGTATAATTTACAGAAGACACAGGCAAACTTTTTTATATTCTCTACTTCTGTGTTGTGTAACTTTACAAACATTTTCTCACAGGAAGGATATTATAATTTAGTTGTATAATTTAATGTTAATTACTAATGCTTCAAGATAACTTGGAAAAGTATAGTTAATTATTCGCCAATTTTCTATTCTAAACAGTAGTCATCAAAAAATTTTCAATACCTGTGTTTTCAATAACTTTTTAGTGTGTGAAAAAATTCTTTGGGTATTATAAAATGTTTGTAAAATAATTGAAATATAAATAATCCAACTAAATTTAAACAAACTATATTCGAGAAATAATGTCTGAAAAAGTTTATCCTGAGCCAGGACGTTCGCATCCAAAACCATTATATGTATATTAAAGTGACTTGACAACCTCTGACTGCGTGGCAACTGAAAACTCATGTACGTAAAAATAAAAGGTGCGAAAGAAGGAAAACGTGTCTCCGAAGCAACTTTATGTATATATATATATACGGAGAATTTCGCCGCGGAAAATCTTGAGGCGGAATAAACTCCCTTGGGGTTGGTACCACCCTCCTCGCCAACCCGCTGCATAACTCGCGGGGATTTTAGACGTCGGCGCATAGCCCGTGGCTGCTTTCTGCCGACTATAAATTCATAAGCTACGACTTCGGAAACTCTCCTCGAAAGCGCGCCCGCCCTATACGACGACCTGTGCAAACTTCCTACCTTGCAACGCCTCGAGCTCTCCTCTCTTTCCCTTTCTCGCTCTCTTGGTGAGCGTTGTAGGCGAGAGGAGTACAACTTCCCTGCAACAGAGAGAGAGAAAGAGGAAAAGGTTCGGGGAGAGTTGGAACCTCGATAAATTTGCTAGCAGTTAGTTACAGCAAGAAACTCTGGGACTTTCGAGCCTCTCTTTCTCTCGCTCGCTTGATTCCTCTTTTTTTCTTATACCTTCATTTTTGTTTCCTCCAACTTTTGCGACCGCTAAGTTTTCTTTTTTTTTTTTAAATATTTATTTTACTTTTATTAATCATATATAGATTATTAAGATTGTCCGACACACCTAAGAATCTGCTATATCTTTGATTCATACGAAAATTGTATCTATAATTAATCTTATGTGTACAATTAGTTTAATGTCAGCATATAATATGCACATACAGAAATATGCCATAAACGTAAAAATTAACAAGTTATATACTTATTATATACTAGTTAACTTTTTTTACACATTTTTTTATCTCATTCGTCAACTTTTTTTTTTATACCCAAGTTCTTTCATCTTCGCCTCTTCTTCTTTTACTTATCTCATTTTTCTTTGTCTTTATTCATCTTACTTTTTTTTTCTTCTTGTCGCTCCTCTGCTTGCGCAAAGGAAACGCAAGTAAGACATTATTAAAACACTTTATGTTCTTTTCGAAACTACGTTGTTTACAGTTTAAAGTCGTTTTCGCATTTTTCGTACCGTTCGCATGATGAAAATATGCGGTTTAACATCATCGTTTATTTAAATTTCGTAGTAATAATGTGTATTTTCATTATATTATATTATACCAATAAAATATCTTTGTTAAACGCATTTTCATTTCGGAATGACTTACACTAAACGAAAAATATTTAAGTGATTCGGATATTCTATAAATATTCGACACGCGAGACATGTACACTAATATCTATATATATAGATAAAAAGTGGGTATTTTTAGAATATTATTTTGAATGCTAGAAACTTTATACATATATATTTAATTTAAGAGTAAAGTCTTATTGAAATGCAAGTACACGCTAGAGATAAATATTACAACGACACGCGTACAACGTACACACGCGATCATCATCATTAGGATTCCTTAATCGTTCGATGATTTAACCCTTACAATAATACGATGCACAATGCATCTATAATTAAAACAGGCCAGTACTTAAAATCGGTTCCGACTGCATAACATTTTCTTAAAACTTAACTCTTTTTCCAATTACTTCATTTCCATAATTCTGAACAATATGGAATTTTAAAATTGTTTTTATGCAAAATGTTAAAATTTATAAAAATCATGTGTATTTATAACTTATATTTGTACATGTCATACGTTCCATAGATTGCTCATTAAATATTATCTTTAGGTTTTATTTTTAATACTTCGTTTTAGGAAAGTTTAAGTTTTGTTTAATTAAATATTGGCATAATTGATTGTTAATACTTTAAGTATCAGATTTCCTTGAAGAGTAGGTGAATATAAGTTAATCTTATAGGTTTAATTTATTTAAAAAATACCAATATATTCCTTCTTTTTGAGAAACAAAATCCAAATTTATAGAATCCAAATATAAAATCAAGAGGAAAGTTCTTTTCGAACGATCGTTGTAAAACAAAAAGTTCCTGTACAACAACGAGTAATAATTAAAATTCATTAAAGACGTCTCAATTTAAGACCAAACGGCACGCGCCGACTTTTCCTGCCGACAAGTACTACGTGCTCTACCATCATGGATTTATATGTACGTATATATATATATGTATATGGTGGATAAGAATCTGACGTGGTAATGAATTCACGATGCCACGTGCGCAGCGCGTACTCGTCGTCGCACGCTCCTTTTTCCCTCCTTCGAGGAAACCATCGCGGATCGACTTTGGTGGCGCGGGTGGGTGCGCTCGCGCGCGCGCACAGTTGATAGCCCGTCATGAATATTTCATTGTGGGCGGACCGCCTGTTAAAGAGCTACCTCGGAACTTCCGTTCGGCGCTTTTCCGCGCTTCTCTCGAATCTCTCGCGTCTCAGAATTAAGGCTTCCATATTTCAGAGATATATTTATGTTTTGATAAAGTCTCTTTTTTTTTGTTTTACAATGTTAATTTTATTAAGAGAAAGGAATACGGGCGTATGAAGTAAAATTTTTGTTTTGTCAGGACTGTCAGTCAACTAAACGGAATCAATTAACCATTCTTTTCTTAGGTTCTTTAATAAAGAAGTAAGAAACCATTTACATTATAGTCAGAAATTTAAGAGGTTAAATAATACTTTGCTTCGATACAAAAGGAAACAGCTTTTATTAAAAAGGTAGTATTATCATTTCGTGTTAGAAAAATATCCGAAAGAATTGTCTGTACATAAAAGGGGGAAATATCAGGTATCAGAGGGTAAAGGGCTGTCGAATAAAAAAAATATATATTCGAATAATTAAGTTCTTTAACTTTTATGATTGTAGAACCTTTTCTATCGCGAAGCACTTGAAACATAGTATTGATATCAAATTGGGGTGCTTCTGTGTATTTCATTATTTGTAATACAACGAGCACACATATTGCTTTTTTATTATATTAAATCAATTACACGCTCGAAAGAAAAATATTTATTTTAAATAACAACTCGAAGCTATAATTTAAGCATAACTTTGCGTGTTGCAAGTACCAAGAATAAGTCGCTATATACGGAAAAAGGAGTTGTACAACTTACTTTGCAACGATTCTTCGAGTTGTCGATTCTTCTCTCGGTCTCCGTTTCGTACGCGCTCGTAGGTGTTGACTTACTATCCTCTCAACGTCGAGCGTTCACAACTGAAATTCTCATTTCAGACGTCTTAGCCACGGTCGTAATAAACGTCGAAATTTCTCGTGCTCGCTTTGGACTAACTGTTTTTCGTGGAATCGAGATGGAAAAGTAATTCCAGGTAAGGATTTATCTTGATTGGCGCAATTTTTTAAAGTCGCGGATTATAACGTACAATTTACACATCCGTATATTCTTCACATACGCGTTTATATAATATAGTTACGTTGTTAAACGAAAACAGTATTGTGACTTTCGTACAGTGTTTTATTATTATATAGTTCAATTGTCAGTGGCTAAATAAACATATTCATTATAATTGAATAAATCAATAGAGAATTAATGAATTCAATTGTTGGATAGTGTATAAAAACACGTGTATAAAAAATTCGTGTAAAATAATGATTTAATTAAAATGTGTATATATAAAGTAATTATATCGATAAACGCGTTAATTCTACTTGCGGAGGGCGGAAAGTTTGAGTGAAAACAATGCGTTAGAATTGAAAAATGATATAGACAAAGCGATATCGAAGTAGGTGTATATAACTTGCAGAATGAAGTTAGAGAAACAAAGGTGCGGAAACAGCCGGTAAGAAAAGTAACAATTTACAAGAGTCCCAAAACTTAAACCCCCTCGTTGATGTGTACGTGTATATATGTATATAAGTATACGCGCATGTAGGAAGCCGAGATCGACGGAAGGAGAAAGTTGAGAGAGCGAGACTCCGTCCACACGGACTCGGAATTGAGTTCGAGAGAGATCGTATCGACGTTAATAAAGCTTACCCCCTTCTCTCTCAAGATACACCCACTGTACGGACACTGACGAACGTCGCGCCTCTGAGGAAAATGTAATTTCCCTAGTAGAGAATCAGAGAGCGAGAGAGCGAGAGTGAAAGAGAGAGAGAGAGAGTAGTCTCTCTGGTATTCATTCTGTCTCTTTAGCGATAATTTTCTCTCGTCGCGGCGAAAGACGTTAAAGCGGCGCATCGAAGCAGATACGCGAGCGAGTCCTCGAGTATAGTAATTTCCAGGCTGTCAGAGCCATAGGTATGTGACGCCCGAACGTATATCTCTCCCCTTTTCTTTCTTTTAAACCAGCTCTCTGTGTTCCGCTTTGTTTGTTTGAATCGCCTTTTATTTATCGGTATAACATAGGCTTTTCACGATCCTTCCTTCTTCCTTTTTTTTCTCTTTCTTTTCTTTTAATGTATCGTGCGAGGAAAATTTTTCGTTAAAGATTAGTTGTACTTTTCGGTGAATTTACGATTTAACCCCCCCTTTTATACTATTAACCCTTTTTTAGTCTCCGTACCCTCGTTTAACTCGATGTGAGAATATTGTGACGCTTCTCAAGATATTACTCTCTGACGTTTGAGAATGTACCTTCCGGGGTTGCTCAACTATAACGTGTATCATCTATCACGATTACGACGATATATTTACTTTAAACAAATTATTTTCCTGATAATAAATAACAGAAAGAAAATAAATCTTGTTTGAACAATTTTTTGGGCTAATCAGTTTAATCAATCATAAACGAAATTTCCCGGTAAAAGTTCAAAAGGACTAGCCGAAAAAGGACGAGCCGCTTGGTTTGACTATGCATCGAACGAATCGAGCTTTCGAATTCCAAAAAATCTCAGTTTTGGAAGTGATGCCCAGAAAACAAACGCGGTTGGACGTGTACGCGGCTACCGGATTTCATCCCTCACTACACATCTTAAATCTCGCTGGTTCATCTCTACCATACGTCCTCTTTCCTTTTTTTCTCATTTTTTTTTCTTCTTCGTCATCTCATCCTGCCATCTCTTTCAATTTTCGTCTTTTCCTTGTGTTTTTGCCTCCGATTATGCATGTATTATTTTTCACCGAGTCTAATATAAAAAATCAAAATTTTTTTCCATGCCTATTTGAATTAAATTTGAATTGATGGTTTATTCATAACAATTATACATGACGTTTTTTAACATTTGCATTTGTATATTATTAAAAGCACGTTAGAAAAGTTCATTTTTAATGTGATTCAATATACCAGTATTTCATGAAATAGCCAAATTTCTCATCATTTCCCGTAAATATATAAATCAACTGTACGTTCAAAACTGACTGTACGATCTATACCGCGATACACGGAATATCGCAACTCGACCGGAATCCACAAATCGTCCCTCCTCCAAAATCTTCCGGAGGGATTCATCCGGGCGGCTTACATAACAGACAGAATGAACGAAACAGATATACATAAAAACGAGGTAAGAATGAGAAAACCCGAGGTATATATATATATTTTTTATCCAATGGAATAGCCGCATATGAGTTTGGAAATTAAAGTTTCCGATCAGTTCGAAGTATGCGTACGTGATTTAAACCTACACGATTCGTGTGAGGTTGAGGAATTAATTTTCATTCGATATTTGGAAAAAAAAGTGAATTATCACGGCGAAGGTTCGCTCGGTGTTTAAAAGGCCGACTTCCTCGTTTTGATTGAAATCTCAAAAGGTTCGTTATAGGTGGCGAAGGAAAACAGAGAATGATGAATCGTTCATAAACTGATTCTCTCCGAAACTAGGAAAAACTAGTTTTCGGGTCGTTAATATATAGATTGAAATAAATCAACGAGAAAACACTTGCTCCCGGGATATAAAAAGAAACAATCGAATGAATGTATTATAATTATTGCATTATTTTTAAAATAAATCGCTATACGAATATAAATTAATAAAACAAGGATCGACATTCAAAGTACCGTACGTCCAGATATAAATGAAGACGTCTACCAATGAAGATTGAAAGAGAACTCTCGATAAAATCGAGATCTTGGACGTCTCGAAATAAACATGCATAATATACACATCTATGTATAATATACAAATGGAAAAGAAAGGGTTTTGCGAAGTATCGGCATTTATGTACGTGCGCACGCGCATGTGCGCGCCTGTGTGTGTGTGTGTGTGCGGAGCCGTCTGCGTGTCGTCTACGCGTAACAATCGCCATTCACTTGTCATGCTAATCGGGTGCGCACGAGCCGACTTTGCCGGCATTGAATTGCCTCTCTTTCTCTCCTCTCACTCTCTCTCTCTCTCTCTCTCTCTCTTGGCATTTCGCTCGAGTCTTCGGACAAGTTCAAGCACTCGCGTACATTTTCCTCCTCTCTCTCTCTTTCTCTTTCTCTTTGTACCTCGAAGAAATTAACGTTCCATCACTTTTTGACAGGGCGCGGGCCTCTTTTTGGGTTCTTCGAGTGGTTGGGTGATTTGCTTTGTGATATCGGTAGACTTTGCAGTTTATTAGAATTGAGACGTAGCTGATTCGAATAGATTGATGTGTGTTACACTGCACGGGTATAACCACGGTACGGGTGTAACTACGGTATTTATTTATACTTCACGTCTATACCTGGCCAATTCAACAAATACAATATATGGAAACGTTGTAGTTATTTTGGATCAATTTTTTGAAATAAACATCGTTTTACTCGGTTTCTACGCCTACGGTGTAGAACGAAAATTTTACTGCGCGGTTAATATAATTGTTATACACACACGAACCGGGACGTCTGGTTGTTTGGTCCCTGTTTTAGGTTAGAGCAAAACCCAACACCGCGTCCAGTACAACCTCGATATACACATATAAGGGGAGAACCTTGTCGTATAATATTGGCCGCGCGTAGATGCGATGCACGGGATATAGCCTAGATTTGATTTCATCCCAAGATTATCGGAAGACCGAACCGGACCAGTAGCGCACACGTACACACAGACGTACACGCGTACACCTATTCAAGACCAGAATCCACGTTACCTACGGCTCTCTTGGGATTCGTGCGTTCATTTCCATACAGGAAGCCCTCGTAACAAGAAACCTCCCCGGCTCCTTTTATTCTTTCTTTCTCCGCTTGATCCTTCGCTATACCTTTCTTTTTTTTTTCTTCTCCTCCTTTTTCATTCTCAACATCATCGTCCGCGGGACAAGCAGCGTGCGCGCCTTCCCCCCGTTGCTTCCCTTTTTTTTCCCCCCTTGCCCCGAAAACTATATATATACATATATATATATATATATATATATATATACTCTCTATACCTACCGAACACTCGCCACACGCGTCTTTCCACTTGTATTACGCGTCGAATGATAAAAACGTAGACAGTGCATTCTCTCTCGTGCTCTTGTGGCTTTCTGATATATAACTAATCTTTCTATGCTTCTTTTCAATCTCTTCGATAAAAGTTTTCAATTTTCATGTATCTTAGACTTTTAAATCAATAGTTTACTGTAAATTAAGTCATTCGATTAATCTAGTTATCTTTAATTATTCCGTGATATTAAAAATAAAATGTATTCGATCGTATTTACTCTTAGAAAAATGTTGCACTAAAAATTACCGTAGTCTTCAGTAATGACTACAGTTCGTGATAAATATTAAAAATTATAAACTTTCTTTTACACCCCGAGTAGAAATTAAATACGGCTAGCCGGATTGATCATCCGGCCCGGTTCCGAATACATTTAAGTGCCGGATCCGGCATGTAATGCGGTTAAAATACGGCCCGGATATGAGTTCCTTAAATTAATGTACTTTTACGTCAAAATTGCAACTTTCGTTACTGCTTCGTCTTCGGCTCGGGTTGAGAACCTCTCGTTTCGTAAATAAAGCCTTTCCGTGCCCGTTAAGAAATCTATTATTAAAATTTGAATTTGATTATAGAGTTCGTAAAATTGTATCTAAATAATAAGAGAGACATTGGCGTAGTTGGTAAGTGTCCTGCTTCATAACCCGAAGGTCGCAGGTTCAATTCCCGGTTACGGCAATATTTTTTTCAAAATTAAAAATTATTTTAATCATTTCTATAGTCTTTCCAAACACTGACAAGCCTTCTAACGAATAATTAGAATTTATTTCATGTTAAAATTTGGCTCTGATCGGGGATGAATAAATTTGTCGGAAATCCGTTCGATTCTCCGGGCCGGACGTAAAAAGCATTACATTACGTATCCGGACCAGAACGGTAGCCAGATCAGGAACGGACAAGTATCTTACGGCGTCGTATCCGGCCCAAATTCCAGCCGTAGGTTGATTTCTACTCGGGACATTTACTATATTTTCTAGTAATTTTTAAATATTGACAATCTGTATTTTTGTGTCTAAAAGAATTGAATAAAATTTAATTACAAAAATTCAATAAAACGATAGAGGTTTAAATTAAATTAAGTAATTGAAAAACCACCTGTTAATTCACGAAAGATCGGCGTAACCGAGTGACAACCAGATTCTTGAGGACAAATAAACGCACAATACTATACATGCGTGTATACACGCGTGCATTCGCCAAAATCTTGATCTGTCATTCTTTAGTATAGAAAGAGCCTAACGGAACAAACAATTATGCAAATAGAATTTCACCTGCAACGGGGAACGTTATTCATTAACAAACAATTGTCGATACCTGCCGGTATAGAAAGAGCCAGAGTTTCCACTTGAATATTTATATATAGGGGAGGATGGAAAACTGTGTCGCACGCCAGGGAAAATAAAAGTTTCTTTATACATCCTATAGAAAAGCTTGTACCCATCAGAGTTTTCTTTGTAATGTACCTACCCTCGTATCGCGCGCGCGTTAGAAAATGGCTGAGGGTTTAATCTCCGCTTTTTCTCTCTCTCTTTCTCTCTTTTTCCCCATTTCCAAGGGGGGGAACAAGATGATGCGGAATTTCGCGTGTGGATGTACGCTTGTGTACAGGAGTCGATTCGTTCGGATGCCCTTGGACAATGATGTAGGTCATTATTCCTCTGACACTCGAATGTTCTCTATATACCTGAAACGTTTCATTGTCAAAGTTACGTAATGTTTTTTCATTTGGAAATGCTGTGCGATCTTAAATTTACAGGTTCGATCGCGTCTTATCTCCTTATTGTTCGGTATCGATGCGATCAAGCATGGATGAGAAACTGGAGTTGGAAAGAGGGGATCTTTTCAAATAATCAAATAAAAATTAGAACGCGAATTTACACTATTTCTTTTTATTTAGTATATTGCTGGATGCAAACTAACTGTTGGACACGAGAATTTAAAACTAGGGAAAAAACAAGGTGCAGAAATCAAGAGGGAGAGAAAAAAAAAGAGGCAGAATCTGTTTTTTTTCTTTATGTTTTTCTGCTACGTTCGATCCCTCATTCCGTCTACGTGAACTTTCGAGGGTTCTCGTGTACATATTAACCACGAGATTCGCTTAGCTTTGCGATGTTTCATATTTATGCTGTTTTCCGTGATTAATGTAGTCATGCTCGTTTTGCCGTTTCTCTCGCTACGTGAAAAGAGAAAAAAAAATTGCTTGTAATGACCCTGTAAGTGACTACGTTTTTTTTATTTATTCATAAGGGTACTTTATTCGCTGCTTCATATCGATAAAGCATTAACCACGGAGTTTTTTTTTCTCTCTTAATGGCATGTGTGTATTTGTCTTATTATTATTATTGCCAACTCGAGTAATTTGAAATATTGCTTCTTATTTGGTGAGTTATTTATTTGAATACGAGCCATTGAGTTGGTTTGTTTGAGGAAAAAAGGTAAATTACAAGTTTTAGATTTAATTTCTACAAGTGTTTATATATAGTGATGTAATCGTATAGAAAGTATATTTCTCATAACTGATAATATTGTCAATTGAGCGTAAAATAATTAAGTAATTAAATTTTTAGAGCAAAGTGTAATCGATGTATTATAGGTGATAAATCTTGCGTGAAACGCGGCATTGTGTGTGCGTGTGTATAAATAAAGGATGGATTAGAGTAAAAAAGGAATCTAGGCGGAACTAAACCGTACATGTAAAATTAAGTATCTCGAAGCAACATCGCGTTAATAAACACGTTATCCCCCGCAATGGAATTCACTTCCTGTCCAAAAGCTCATTGCGACACAATGTCACCTCGTCGACTTAGCACGCCCCAATACCGAGCCGTCTATATATACTCGATCCCGCCCTATAAAATCCTCTGCGATCCAGGTCACTTCCTGGACCGAGGATATGGGAAAAATTAAAATGTATACGTAGTTCCGTAGCCCGGGTGAGTTTGTGAAAAATCGTCGCAGCCGAGGAAACAAAAAGGATTTACGCGAGCGCCCATAGGAAAAGGGAGGGAGGGGGGGAGAGAGAGAATCGGGGGGTACATCGCCCAGGGTGGGACCGGATCGCCCAGGTGCACTCGAGGGAGAAAAACAGGGGTTACCCTCGTCTCCCTCCCTCTCTCTCTCTCTCTCTTTCTCTTTTTTCTTCGTCCCCTTGCGTACAACTTGCGCGCTCTCATTTTTCTCTTAGGGGTTTTCATAATGCTGGTTGTATCTCCAAAATTTGTAATTGAATGAATAATATGTTTAAAGTTATTGTGGCTTGTTTGATTTTTGATGGCGCTTCTCACTTTGGTAATAAAAGGAATTACCGATTCCGGAGGTCAGTCAGATCCTTCACTTTCTTTTTTTTTATTCTTTTTTCCAAGTTCCTTCATGTAGAGGACAGTTATTGATTGTTATCTATACTGGTCGATCAACAAGTGATGGTTGTTGCGTAAGATTGGATTTTACGTTAATACACCTGCGACATTTTTAACTTTCCACTTGTTACCTTGATAGTTTATTTCTATTTGACAGAAATTTTAGGTTATTCAATGTATTTTTTTCTTTTCCAATAGTTATTTACTTATTCAATGGCAATTATTCCAATTATTAGTGTTATTGGATAATAAGATACACGTGTAGCAAATTTATGAAAATTATAGAAATAAAAATTAATTATTTACCCAAAATCTAAAACAAGATGTAAAAGATTACAATTGTATTACTTATAATGACCTATCGCATTAAATTGTTCGTTTTCGTAGTACCTTGCGAAGTTTAAAAAACCAAACCCCAGTTGTATTCCTGATAATAACATTAGAGCATCACTTGACAATCCTCTTCTTTAAAGAAAAGTATTGTTTACTCACAATAAAGGATGTCAAATATTTAAAACTCAACTCTATAAACATAAGAGGGGGAGAAGTTTTTATTTGGTAATAATCTACAATCGTGGCAAATTATCATGCAAGTGTGAGACTATCCCTTGAATCTAGTTGTACGATCGACACTGCAGAAGCGTATAACAAGTTGATGGATGTCACAAAACGTACCCCCAAATTAACATGGTTACAAAAATATTTGTTTACCCGTTAGGCTAAGAAGACCGTAGGAAGGCTACACAACATTCTAATCCGTATATCTCGATCGATCGACAAGTGTCTCCACGGATTTTTAAGGATCTAAAACAAGGACACGCGATGCATCGTCACCGATGAATCGGCAGAGTCCTCAATCCAATCCAATTCGAATGACCGAAAAGTCTCGGTTCTAATTCGTTCCAGGATCCAGTCCAGCAACCCCGAAAAATATTCATCATTTATAAATGTATATATAGAAAGAGAGAGAGAGTGAGAGAGAGAGAGAGAGAGAGAGAGGTACCATCAGTGTGAAGGCCCCTTGCAAACGTTGGCTCTCTCGCTCTCTTTCTCCCCTCGGGCCCGCAGCAGGAGGGTGCAGAGCGAAGCGCAGAGTTTGGGACACCGAGGGGGGAAACAGCTACCTGAGGTCCCAATCCGGGATCCTTTCTCTCGGGCGCCCAACTGTCTACTTGCACAGTTTCTCTCTCACTCACTCTCCCTCTCTTTTTTTGCTCTCGAGGGCTTCTCGCTTTATTGCTCGCTGGATTCTCGCTTCTCTACCAGCGTTCTCCTTTTTTTCTCGACTCGCGTCTCTCCTCTTTCTGGTTGCGTTGGCGGCGGTGGCGGCGGTGGCGGTCGCCTGAGAGAGACTCGACGAAATACTCTGGAATTACTACCCTTACCTGGCTACCGTTCAGTGGTGCTCATTCGTCTACTATATACGCACCTTCTTACCATCAGAATCTTCGACTTCTTGAGTTCTCGTGTATACAAGATGGGACTCGATGTCGATTGTTATCGGTAATACTGATTGCGTGTTATTATTTTCGAGTGTTAAGCTACATTTCTGCTTACTCGATACCAATTTATAATCACTTATATATATGCGTTTAAAATAATCTGAATATTTATGGTTGCAAATGATCGGTACTCAATTTTTGTGTATTGAAATATGTTTTTATATTAGTTAATTCAACATAAATTATTATTCCTGTCTAAATTTCTCCGAGTAAAAAATTATTTAAATCGACTGAATTTTCACCCAAAAATTAGAAGTGATTTTTACTATAACGAATTTCGAGAGTTAATTTAAACTTGTCTTTCCATGTTGTACATATTACTAGAGCAGTGTCAAGCTGTTTTTTTTCTATTTTTATATTTCGTTAAATTTTATCGTAAATTATTATAGGTTATTTTTTTAAATGTTCACGTGGTCACAGAGCATATCTTTGAATTTTGACTCGTGCCTCTCACTCTCTCTAGATAAATCTACATCTATCTATCTTTTTTTTCATTCGCACTCTTTCACTTAACTTCTTTTCGCCAAATTTCATCCCCCCTCCCCAAAAAAATTCCCAAAATTTACTAAATGTGCCCAGCAACCGTAATTCGACAACATTCGTAACTGCCAATTAAAACGATCTTATTTTGGCTTCACTTTCAGGTTCATCTCTTATTTAAGATAGGAATTAAGTTACATTTGTTACATGCATTTATATAGTTACAAGTTACAAATTATATCATTTAAACAAATAAAGTAATGCGTATTGTCTAATAAACGTCGATATATATTGAATTATTTACATATTTTACAAATCTAAAAAATCGACACAGTGGGAAATTAACATTTAACGAATTAGATAATTTATCATGATAATGACTCAGGCTTGATAAAATGTTGTATAATATTGACTTAAACTAAGACGGTTTCTGCGCTATACTATCATATTTAAATATATAAACTCTACCTCTATTGCGATTTAAAATGTGAATGGCTAATTTAAATTTTAATCTAATGAACTTCAATGTACGTGTGTATGTTCCGTATAACTTAGGAATCTCGTGAGTATATGTTATTGTTACGTAAGATCTTCAGAATTGAAATATATTTACGGCTTCAGTGCAACATCGTACTTGGTCAACGACTAAGTTGATAATCTGCAAAAAATTAAATGTATAATATTATTTAAATGTTTTTAATTGTATATATGACAATTATAAAAAAATATTTAAATAATTTGTTATTATATTTACGTTTGACGAGTGTAATATTGTATTAAACTTAGGAAAACGTTGGTGAAAGTCTAGCATTCATACACAAATACCGATGACTTAAAAATAAAGCAACTCACGCCCGTTGTCGTACGAACTTGCATATTTAGGCCACATCTTCAAATATATACCCTCTTAAATGTCATATCAGCAAAGTATACGACCGGGCATGATTTTACCACGAGTAAATCGAGAGTAATAAAAAACCAATAACGTCAGCGAATCTTAAATTTGAAACGAGATTCCTCTTTTAAAAAAATGTATTTGACCCGCTATTACTTATCTTTCTTACGCATATAAAAGATGTACCGATTCTCTTTACGCTTACCTGAGGCTCGATCAACGATCAACGCTGCGGCACGCGCCGTACTGAAATTCCTCGCCAGGGGCGCATCGAGGTGCACCGTCGATGGAAAAACGTATGCCTATGAGCTCGTCATCTGAAATTTCTTCCTCCTCGACCACTGGAGGAGGTGTTGGTACTGTCTCGGTAGTGTTTTCTTTCAAATCCTCAATTGAAGACTAAAATCAAAGATATATTTTTTGTACATCTATTTTTTTTCGATGGGTTATAAACAAATTATTTTTCTTAAACGGTTATATACGAATTTTGGTAGAGGTATTTTTAAAAAAGTAATTCTTTACATTGATGATTATAGGTATATGTTTAAGTAGTGCACGTGCGATTAAGAAAATAGTTATGTAGCCATTACTTTCATTTGTCAACAAATTCTTTATCATATAATTAAATCACAATAACTATTTTTTACTTTTTTGTAACAATTTACTCTATTATGTTACATTAGAATTTCTTACATAATACACATTATAACCTCTGATACTACGTATAGTCAAGTAGTTAAGAAAAATGATGATCAACAGATAAAATAATTCATATTAATCACTGTTTTTAAAACAACCGATGAATGATCATTAAAGTTTTATTTATAGATCCGTAATATTTTATCGTCACTTTTATATTACAATAGTATATACTTAAAAATGCAATAAAATAACATTACGTACATATTTTTATTGAATTAATATGATGGTTGGAACGATCACTAATAGTTATTAAATAAATGCACGCATAATTCCTGGTAGAAAATAATCTAGTTTTATATATTATTTAATATGGCAAACAATATGGATCTACATAAAACTAAACAAAATTTCTAGGGATATAGGTTTAGTTATTTTATAAAATGCAAAATGTACCTCCTTCTTCTTACTAAACACACTGGCGATTGTTTCTTCCACCTTCGAAGCTCCCTGATTGATCTTTTTGCCAATCTCCTCGGTTTTCTCACCAAAACGTTTGAGTATCCCAGCTTCGGTTAAATGCACCAAAACCAAAGTGACTAGAATCGCAGCGAGTAATTTCATTTTGTCCAATGATGCTACTTGTAAGATCGCCAAATTTATACTGAAGTTACAAAGATGATTGGTTTAGTGATGAGCTGTTCGAAGATTCGAGATGGGATTGTTTCCCGTGCGTGGAACTGGTTTTTGCCGTTGTTATCGACAAGGTTTTCCTGTCTATGACGCAAAGAATATATACTCGTTTATAATAAAAAGCCGGTTTTAATACGATGCAAACCAAAATTTACAGTTTTGTTAGAAGAGGAGTATCGATTTTTTTAGGAAACGTATACACTTATTTATAAATATACAAAAATAAGGATGATAATTAATTTTTTTTTCTCGCAATGCGTTTCTTGTAGCGTTGATGAAGATTCTTCGAAATTGTTTTGAATCTTCGATTTGCAATTGTGATTTTCGTTACGTAAATGCACTTATACAAGAATTCGGTTTGAAGTAATTGTGATAACGATTGCTGTAGTGACAATCGAATAATAAATAATTACGATCGAGGTTCTATACGATTGTTTGTTTATTTTGTATTGTGAGTTGTGAACGTCTTAGATTTCATCCGCATAATAATAGTATTGTTTAAGCGGTTGGTCCGTTTTAAAAATAAATAACGTTTACTTTTTAAAATCAATTTAAAATTTACAACGGTGAAACTGTGTAACGGATAATAAAATACGAGATTCTTATATCTATAGATATATATATAATGTAAACCGAAAAACGGGAGAAGCCCCCGAAGCAAAAAGTCAAGTTCATCGATTCGATTTACACGTACGTAATCGCACATCCATCTATAATTTAAGCGCCTGCGGCTAATCTCGAACAGTGGCTCGACATTCTTCAACTGGTGTATACATTTGCATACGATCTGAAGCGTCTTTCGTATAATTTGATTCTTAAGACATAATATAATTTGGCTAAAATACAATTTGAGTAAATAATTAAAGTACTTTTTTTTTTATTAAAAACGTAATAAATAATTTAAATTATCAGTGAGATGTTATTTTACAATTATAATAATGATTATCATATCCTATACACGAAAAATAACTATAATTTCTTTTTTTAAGTTACTTCCGTAATTGCGTAAGTTGTATCGAATGCAAATATCATATTTATACATTTTACACGATTAGTCATCGGTAATCAAATAATTATTTTAAAATTTTCTTGGTAGCGGTTACGTATAGGCTCGGAAAATGTTATAAAACAGTTTCGAAAAGAAAATCTTCAAACTCGTGCAACGTACTTTTTCAACTATATACGAAATTCCTCTAGTTTAAAGCCTACCATCATCCTATCTATAAAAATTGCCGGCTCTCGCATTCCACCTGGGAATCCTTGTTAAAAAAATGAAGAAGAAAAAAAAGAAAGAACGAAGCGTCCCCCGTAAAAAAAATAAAGGATCGCAAGAAGGAAAGAGAGAAGAAGAAGGTCAAACTTAGGCAGCTACTGGTGATCCAAAAGGTTAGGTGTCTCGACAAACAGAACCCGAGAGAGTTAACCTCGACATGGCCAAGAGAAAGAAACATCTATAGCGATCTTCTTCTCTTTCTCTCTCTCTCTCTCTCTCTCTCTGGTCGCGTAAACGTCGCGTTTGCTACCGGTGTTACGAAACCAAGCAAGGTCTGGGATATATATACGGAGACAAGAGAGAGAATCCTTCTCTGTTTTCCGAGTTAATATTTGAACAGAGCGCGCCGCGCGCTGCGTGTAAATATAGGCGCGCGAGGCTACACTACATGTGTATATATATATATATATATATATACATATTCTTATGTACCTGGATGGTAGAGAATTTTCGGTAGGTAAAATGATATCGGTTCTGTAGATTCTTTTCCATCTTTTTTCAGTCTGTCTTTTACCCCTTTCCTTTTTTTTCCGTTCACTTGCTTCTGCCATTTATTTTTTTACAAATTGATATAGCTTGTTTGAGGATTTGGAGCTTTTTTTACGGGGTGTTTCTTTTGTTGCTGAACGGTTGATTTAGAAAAATAGTTTTTAGATTTTCAGACGGAAAAGATACGTATGATCATTTATATTATTTTATTATCCTTCGTTGATTAATGGTCCACGATATAATAAAAAGTTTTGTTTTTTTTTTACATATTTCCTATTCTAAAACCAATGATTTTTTTGACTACTAATTTAAAAAAATGTCAACAAGGAAAGTGTGGTACATAAACGAAGATTATAATATATTTTATAGTCAAACCTTGACGTCACAAAACTGAAAATTACTACTACTATTCTAGTTTGTTAAAAAAAAAGGAAGAAAAATCAAAAAATTTAAAAGGAGAAGGTATATATCTCGGTCGAATCGTTTACTCAGCTAATAGTCTTAACGTTGGGACCTGGCGCTCAGTAATACCAAGCTATATTCTCTCTCTCTCGCTCTCGCCTTAGGATTAACCGCAGTCCCGCTGAGGTGAAAGAAAAATAATAATTTTCGCTAGCTTCCGGACGCGTGGCTCACACGTTGAATAGAGAGATTAGTCCGATCCCGGTAGGATCGGCGCCTTTCTTCCCCCGCTGCTCGAGATTATACCGAAGCAGCGTTCAAACGTATATATATATATATATATATATATACACACACACAGCATATACCCTATAGAGAAGATCTCCGCGAGAATGCGCGACACGGATTTTTCCTTGCCTTTGTTCACCATCGAGAGTTCCTGACGAAAAAACCAAACGGATTTTAAAAACTAGGTTGCTGGACACGATTAGCAGGGGTGATTTTCTTGGAAGTTCCTTTTCAAGAATGTGTTTTTAATTAATATTATTTTAATAAGTTACATATATTAATGTATAAAATCTTAAATTAATGTAATAAACATATGATTATTTAAGCAAATTTGAAGTACCTTTAAAAGATGAATCCCACGCATCGTGGGAATTCGAGGTTCACTCGTCGAAAAAAATATTAAGACTCGAGCTAATGTTTTTTTAGAAAGGAGATTTCATCTCTTGAAAATTGAGTATGTCAAGAGTCAAAATTAAGATGTCAATATTGTCTTTTACGGTTATCTCAATTCTCGAATTTACAATGCTTTAATTATGAAGACAATTTAGAGTTGCCAAATTTATTATATGTTTGATAGTTTTGATATCCTAATCCTAATGGTAATTAAAGCCATTGCGATATATATTAAGTTAAGTAAAATTAAAAATGCCCCTTTTGTTCTTAAAATACAAGGAACATAAAATGAACTAACGCGAACTGTATTTCTTTTCAAGTACATCACAAATTCAAATCAAAAGATCAAATTGGATCACTAAAACAATAGAAAATCTCGAATGTACAAGTATTTTAAAAAAAAGAGCGTCCGAAATTATGAAAAACATTCTCTGGACGTAAAGATCGAATTATGGTATCTACCGGATAAAATGCGCACCAGCCTATAAATCAACCGCACGCCTATAAAACTCCGCGCTTAGAAGAAATAAAAATAGACAGAGAGCGAGCGAAATCAACTACACGAGGAAGAGAGAGAGAGAGAGAGAGAGAGAGATAAAAGAGGCGACAAAGGAAAAACCACGCGCGCTTCGGTTACGAGGAGACACGCTCCGAACGTAAAAGAGAGTCCAGTCGTGCGGTTTTGTGAGTCGTCACGCATCGGGAATCCGCTCGAGATCGACGAATCGTGCGAGCGCACGAAACTACGGAATTTCGTGAGGTGCGCTAGTGCGAGAGAGAGAGAGAGAGAGAGAGAGAGAGAGAAAAGGAGAACACAAAAATATTACTAATTTATGATAATTTACTAGACTGCTGTGCGAGAAGTGAGAAGGAGACGATGGCTCGATCCTCTGAAATTTCTAGTTCCACCCCAGGCCGTGCGGCTATTATACACGCGACTGCATATAATAATGATAATTACGTGTGTTGCTTATTCTTTATCATTTATTTTTTATTCTCTTCTACCGCTGATTATTTTTTTGACGGGGTGAAAGAAAAGTGCACGGTTCGTTTTATAAAACACGGGTACTTTTAGACACCATTTAATTTTTTTTTATAATGGTTTTAGGAAATATCTGTAGAAATACACGTATAGATCAAACTAATTTCTTACCTAGAACGTAATAGAAATATCGTAAAACAAAATCTAACGTACGTTGACGCAAGTGATGTAAGTAAACGCGCATGTTACAACGATCGACGCATGAAACGTCTAACTATATCGACATTAATATAAATCTCATTTGCCATACCAGACCGATAACCCGCATAAATAACGTAAACGCACAATGTCCGCGCGCTAATTGATTTTTCATACGAATACGCGCAAGCATAAATTTTATATATATACGTGTGTGTGTGTGTGTGTGTGTGTGTGTGTGTATTATATAGGTGATTCTCTGCGTAGAGGAAGGAAAAAAGGAAGAAAGAAAGAAAAGAAAGCGCAAGGACCATTTTTACTGGCGTGAAACGAGAAAGAGAGAAAGAGAGAGAATATTCAATGTGATTAGTCGCGCGCGACTTCCATGAATATTTATTGGCGAAATTAGTTACGATTCCTCGTCGACACCGCGGGCGTGAAAACGACGTTCCATCCTTACCGGGGTTCCTTCTACACCTCTATATATATATATACATATATACATATATACGTGTATAGGTTCTTTTGCATTTTGTTGTCCCACCGAATGAAGCAGTTTTTATTCAGGATCTCGGATATTCGATGTTGAATTTTATAGCTTCGTTTTATGCATAAACTTAAGGGAGGTAGGAAATATATTTCCTTTTGTCGAGGCGGTTATTAACGTTGCGTCATCTCGCGCGCGTTACGTTTTCTTTCCGTTTTATTTCTTAATTACACGCGCATTACTTTTATTTAATTAGACATTAGTATTTTTAATTTTCGTCTAGCCCACGTGTATTATATATATATATATTTTTTTTCCTTTCTCCGTTCCTTAAATCGAGAGGCATGAAAATTGAATGCGCGTGGCGTGTAATCGATAATCTTAGACGTTTCATCCCCGAAAAATAGTCAGCGTAATCTTCATCGTCGGCGAAGCACGAACGAGAGAAAGAGAAAAAAAGGCGTATAGAAGAGAGAGAGAGAGGGAAAGAGAGACGTATATATAGAAAGTAGCACGTACGAAATTGTCTCTTTCTTCGTTGCACAACGGAGAGATGCGAAACAGGTGATTCTATTCAAATATATTTATACACGGAGGAGAAGGAGAATGAGAAGGAGAAGGAGAGCGACTACGAGGAGGACTATAAGGGAGGAGAGAAAGACGCGCGAGCGCTTCATAATCGACGTCCTCGGTCTCTTGTCGATGTAATCCTTTGTGCTCGGTAGATGGTACAGTGTTGAAGGGGGGAACCCCCGAGGCGGACAATACAACCGTGATTGACGATACTCTAATTTGTTTATAAATACCCCGCGACGACGACTCTTCTGAATGATCCGAGGTGTGAAATTCTACTTATTCAATTTCGCACTTGGACTCGTGTGGCTCCTTGGCGTATGTTTCGCGTCGCTCCGATTTCTTTTTCTTTCTCTCTGTCCCTCTCTCTCTCTCTCTCTCTCTTTTATATGTGTGTGTGTGTGTGTGTGTGTGTATAGAGACAAGTTCCCTCCATGTATAAATACACACTTTTGACGATGTAACGCTATTGACGCCTATTTTGCACCTGACTGCGCTTCTATTTCTTTAACTGTGCGAATGTGAATTTTGATTTCCTCTATCTTTGACGCACGTGACCCAATAGTAACGAGAGATCTTTTAATATTTATTTATCATTTTATGTGTTTCAAAATATTAAATAAACAATATACTAACTGTTATCGCATTAAACTTGGAACTATTAATAATATGCTACTACGATAGACTCGAAAGTCAAAATTGCAAGTTTTACAAAATTGTATACAAATTTTTATTGAATGACAGATAGACTAGCAATAACGTTAATATCCCATGATTATACTGGAATCGTTCGGTTCGCATACGAAGCAAGCTCATCCTTCTACGCGCGGTTTATCTATCGAATCACCGGGGTTCCCTTTCGAAAAGGGAAAATATACCGCGGCGTAGATAGATAGAAGTCGTAAGCTACTCGTGCGCGACAAAAACGGGCCTCGGTTCCACGTGCCAGAAGTGATTCTTTTCTCCTCCCTCCTACCTAAATTCTTTTTTTTTTCACTCTCCATCGTGCGGCAGCGCGCCTCTAAATCACCGCCGCAGACAAAGAGGTTCCGATCTTCTCCCTCTCTCTCTCTTCTTCTTTTCTACCTCCCTTCTTTCTTCCGCCATCTTCTGGCGGTGGCACCTTTTCGCAGACTCGCGTCCTTGGGGCTCGATGTCGCGGGTAAGAGCACGTCATTTAGGCTTACTTTGTATATTGAAAGCCCTTTCCGAGTTTTACCGTTCTCCTCGTTCTTATTTTGCACTCGATCAATTGGACTTTTTCGTTTATATACATTCTCTCTTAAATTCGTTTACGAATTTTCTAGTGGAATTTCGTAAACAGTATAGGAAAAAATCAGAGTTAATAAAATTTACAAGCTTAATTGTAAAATTTAGTTCGCTAACTCCACAAATTTTACTACATTTAGAGTAAATTTTACTACATTTACTGTAAATTTTACTTAGCAGTTTGGTAATTTTTCGGTTTTTTCGGTCTGTTACCACATTACTTGGGAGTTTGGGAATTTTTACCAAACTCCTTTGTAATATTTTCTAAATATTTCTCTCCGTGTACGCTTTTTATTCACTGCTATAGGTGTAACGTTCAAAGCTGGTCAATATTATACTATTTTGAAAAAAAATGTGTATTTACAGTATGTTCTCTCACAAGTAATATTATTACTTTTTTAATTAAATAAAGCTTAAAAGTAAATAAATCAAATAGAGATGTATATAATTATTTTAATCTGCATGTATTTAAAAGAAGCCGTTATCAATAAAGAACAGTTATAACCGTCAATGTGCATATTGTATCAGTAATACAAATTTTTATTGAATGACAGATAGACTAGCAATAACGTTAATATCCCATGATTATACTGGAATCGTTCGGTTCGCATACGAAGCAAGCTCATCCTTCTACGCGCGGTTTATCTATCGAATCACCGGGGTTCCCTTTCGAAAAGGGAAAATATACCGCGGCGTAGATAGATAGAAGTCGTAAGCTACTCGTGCGCGACAAAAACGGGCCTCGGTTCCACGTGCCAGAAGTGATTCTTTTCTCCTCCCTCCTACCTAAATTCTTTTTTTTTTCACTCTCCATCGTGCGGCAGCGCGCCTCTAAATCACCGCCGCAGACAAAGAGGTTCCGATCTTCTCCCTCTCTCTCTCTCTCTTTCTCTCTCTTCTTCTTTTCTACCTCCCTTCTTTCTTCCGCCATCTTCTGGCGGTGGCACCTTTTCGCAGACTCGCGTCCTTGGGGCTCGATGTCGCGGGTAAGAGCACGTCATTTAGGCTTACTTTGTATATTGAAAGCCCTTTCCGAGTTTTACCGTTCTCCTCGTTCTTATTTTGCACTCGATCAATTGGACTTTTTCGTTTATATACATTCTCTCTTAAATTCGTTTACGAATTTTCTAGTGTGTACGCTTTTTATTCACTGCTATAGGTGTAACGTTCAAAGCTGGTCAATATTATACTATTTTGAAAAAAAATGTGTATTTACAGTATGTTCTCTCACAAGTAATATTATTACTTTTTTAATTAAATAAAGCTTAAAAGTAAATAAATCAAATAGAGATGTATATATAATTATTTTAATCTGCATGTATTTAAAAGAAGCCGTTATCAATAAAGAACAGTTATAACCGTCAATGTGCATATTGTATCAGTAATATAAATTCTACATATTCTTGACACAATGCAAGGTACCCGAACGTTATTTTCTGATTTATTCAAATACAAGTAATTTAAATGCGTGCATCTAATTCAAGAGACATACACGCACACATCGCGACTATCAAAAGGAATTTAAACGTAATATTTATAGCGACGTGCATCAATACACGATTAAAATATATAATATACACACGTAAGAAATTATACGTCGAATAAAATTATTATAATCCCATCGGAAACAACTTAGATACGCGACGTTTGGAAACATAATGAGATGCAGAAAAAAAAACGTGTCGCATATGTAGCTAATCGATTATGCAGCGACCGAAACTCGATAGTTAAAAATGTATAATAATCCTTGTGCCCTCGATATATATATATATTGTAGATATACACGCGTATATTAACATATACCACGTGCGCGAACCCAGGCTCATTGTTCTCTCAGTTTCATTTTCGGGATACTGCATGTGCGCTCGTTGAAATCGTCTTACGCTTATGTGTGTGTGTGTGTCCAGGTTTCATAAAACATGTATACGTAGAGAAGAAAAAGGAAAAAAAGTGCGTCGCGAAGAAATCAATGTAAAGGAAAGTATTGTATGGGGAGATGCTAAGTAATTGATGTGCGTGAAGTAAAAGAATATTTATAAGAAAATATTTATAAGGGTATATATAGATATATTTTGGTGTAATTGGTTCCGGTTTGGTTGAAATTTTAGGATATCATTTTTCGGAGATGAAACGGGACACCTGGTATTAAGTAATTATACCTCGACCCATATCCGAGGATATTCTTATAGACATTTATACTAGGACTAAAACAAGAAAAAATTCTCGTTCGAATTTGAAACTTCGAAGAGTATAATGTTTCATTGCTTCTTGTTTCTTTGATTATTAATAAAAATAATACATGGGTTTGGTGAAACTAAGAATAATGTCATCAATGCTTGTTAAAAATAGTAAAAAGGAGGCGTGATATTGATAACAGGTACGTATCGATGAAACCTATCTATACTGGTTACATTGGTAAATCTCCGGGTGTGTTAGATAATTGTACAATGTGTATCAAGGTAAATATTAGTATACGAGCGAATTCAGCTGATCTTACACGGAAACTCTAAGTAGAATCTATACTAAATGACAGTTACGCACATTAAATTTATTTGAATACTCGAGATTTTACAGCCCAATAATAAAATGTATATCAACTACAAGGCGTATATAGTTCCATACTTGCGACTCGAGATAAAATCTCTCTCGTAAAGTAATGTAACGTAAGCAAATGTAATAACGTGTATCGTAAAAATGGGAAAATTCATTGAACAATCTAAATTACCAGTCTCAAGTCCCGATAAATGTACCAGAAACCAAAACGCACGTACGTGCGATCGCGACACGTACGCACTAAGAGAGTTTCGATCGTGTCGTCCTCCACTTTCTCTCTTGATCCCCGTGAGTCGAGTTTCCTTCTCTCCCTCTCTCTCTCTCTCCCGCTTACGTCCCCCGACGTAGGGGTCGCGCAGCTGCATTCCGGCCAGGTGTGGCCCCTTGGAGAGGGGGGGAGAGAGAGAAACGACGTTGCCGCAACGATTCGCCAAACTCCCGGCGCGCAGCATCCGCGTCGCCCCGGCAACGTCGGACCTTCCCCTCTTCTCTCTCGTGTGACTGACGGGCGAGAAAAACCGAGAGAGAGACGGATTACGGGGGTTGAGAAAGAGCGGGGGAAGGGGTGGACGGGGGGGAGGAGGGGAGGAGGGGGGACGGGGGGCGAGAGAACCAAGCTTCCCGATTTTATAGCTTGGCTCTCGCTTTTTCCCTTCGTTGGATTTAGGTGACGATGGGTTTGTCCTTTTCGCGTATATATCGTCGTTTATTGGTATGTGTGTGTGTGGCTTGGTCATCTAAAACTCGTTAATTGACTATTTTTTTTATAGTGTGCGGAACATTGTATTTTCGGGTATAATTGATTTTTTTTACGGGGGAAAAAGCTGATTTCTTTACAAAGTTTCAAAAAGTTTTCAAATGAATGTTTGATTATTTAAAGATACACTCTATTTTCAGATAATAATTTAACATTTATTTCATAAAAATATGATTAGATGGATAATGATTTCATGCGAAAGTATTGTTTTAATTGAATGTCTAGTAAATCGTACAGTATTTTTCTCTTTTGCAATATGAGTTAATTATAAAAACTTATAACTAATTTTTGTTGCAAGAAAAATATTTTATTCATAAATTGAGCCATATAATACATTCAACTCCAATATATATTTAAAAAACCAATTTTTTTAGATCCACAAATTATTTCATTACCATTCGCCAACTTTCCAAACTATATTTGCATTGATTATATCTGCTGCAATAATAAAATAACGCATGAAACATAATAACTATTAAATTAATCAATATACAAAAATCATAGTACAGAAAATTGATAAATATTATTTCATAAATCTCAATTTCCTTATCATCCAAACGATTTAATGTATATTTAATGTCCATCTTATATAAGTATATATAAATCTTAATTAAATCACAATGAATAATAACAACAGCAACAACTAAACCGGAAAAGAAAAATACACTTGCTGATGCGACAAAGAAAAAAAAAGTGTCACCGAACGCGAGTGACAAAGACGCACGATTATACAAAGAAGAGAAAAAAAGAAGCGAAGTAAAAGAGGGAGGTGACGCATACATAGGTGCAGGTTTTCCAATTGGATATTTTTTTCAAGATACGATCGCTGTCGTTTTTATAAATGAAAAAGGAGGATCGGATATAACGTCTAAGTTAATCGGCACTATATACACCGATGGTTTTCACCGTCGAGTGTGGGCGCTTAGGGAACGTTTTGATTTTCAACCCTTTCAACGAAATTAGATTAGATCAGTCAATGGAATAAGATACGTGATGGTAGAGGAGAACTAATCCTCGACGTCGTGTTTGATTTTAGGATCTAGTACGAGTATTATCGAACTTTATTATATTATTGTACCGACTATAATTTTTTTATTTAACAAATATCGTTATTATAACTATTTACGATTTATCAAATAAATCAAATGTCAAAATTGTTTGCATATACGTCGTACAATTTATCATTCCATATTGCATCGAAAAGTTTTACAATTGATGAATTTACGCGACAAAAAAAGATGTATTAAATTGTAAACCATGTATATATATATATATCAACTTAAAAATTAACCAGATTTGCAACGGTAAGTTTACGAATACGAACCTACTAATTTACAATTATAATATGGAAGAATAGAAACGTTGCATTATACAACATGAAAATTGTATTTACCGGTATACTCGAAGCAAAGTAGAAGGTACACAACAAATCCTAAGCAACAGATGCGGGACCCTTATATATGTATATATATGCGTGTGTGTTTATGTGTAACGTGAAAAATCACAGGGTGATTCCTAGACGAATATTTGTGTACGTCACGTTGAAGGAAAAAAAGGCAAGTTTTGACATTTAGGGGTTCTACGAGGTTTGCGCATACATTAAACCATTAAGTTATCAATTCGTTCAGATGTATATATA
Source organism: Theocolax elegans (assembly GCA_026168455.1). NCBI lineage: Eukaryota > Metazoa > Arthropoda > Insecta > Hymenoptera > Cerocephalidae > Theocolax > Theocolax elegans. Next base: position 75,838,566 of record CM047427.1, on the reverse strand, counting down.
CATACAACGTTCAATCGAAGAGAAAAATAATTGGAAGGACACGCGACTATACTTTCCTCTCGATGTTTGCTTAGGATCCAAAGAGTTGGTCTACATACATAGAGAGTATATAACACGCATATCACGATCGAATTACCAAGTTTGAATATCAACAAATGTGTATATCAATCCATGTATATATATATATGTTGGTGTTATGTGAGTACATGTAGATTTCTTCAACATGCTATTGATTTTAAATGGTATATAGTTAGCGTTTATCACTAAATTGGTCAAGCCCATAACCTATTTTTACACATGAGCTCAGTGAGCTCAGCGTTACGGGTATAACCACGTGGTATAGACTTGGCGCGGAAATCACAGCGATCTCGCGCTGTCATTGCCTCAATTTCCACTTCCACTTCCACTTCCGGCATGCGCGGCTCTTCCGTCGGTGCGGCTCAGCCTAAAAAAAAAAAAGTACCACCCGATCGAACGGCAATAATGACCGAGTGTCACGCTTATATATCAGTCATTACCGGCCAAACCTGTACGGGTCTCCCATTACGTAGTCTCATCGATGTTCTATACGTAACTTTTACGAGATAGGAAAATCATTCGATTTTATCTATACCGCGTTACATTAATCATCAATATTCAGATAACTAATAATTTAATAGATTTCGTACCGTGCACCCAAAATATTAATGTCTTGATACATAAAATTGCAATATTTATATTATATTTTGCGCTTTATTAACAACAACGGATATACATATTAGTAATAAACTTTTACGAATTAGAATATTAAATTTGACATGCGTTCAGTGTGAGAAACAAAAACGTAATAAAGGAAATGTATTATCGTCATAATCATCTTGAATAACAATGCTTTCTAAATTAAAAATTATCCAAAGGAGTATATTATGTATATCCCGTCGAGCAAATTCATCAGGAACGCATCACGTATGATAATTTTTAATAGGCATCCTATCTCGTCACCTCAAAATTAGCTCGAATCGATAACGCTGTATATATAAACACACATACATATTAGATACATTCACATAAATATATATATATGCATACATGCATGCGCGTGCGTGTGCGTATAGATATACAGTAACGTTCGCGCAAAAAGACGGTTAAACATTTTTTTCACAGGCGAGAGAAAGAGGGATGGACGTATATGACAAGGTGGCACGAAATCAGCCTATCAGATTCGCATTGCGATTAGGCCAACTCGCACACATAGACACACATTTTGAATCGCTGCAACGTGTTTTTTTTTGTCACGGTGAAAGCGAGATTCGCCATATCGCGCTATCTGGCAGAATCTGGAACGAACGCCGTGCCCGGAAGTCCCGCGTCGAAACCGGATTCCAGGTATACTGCACACGAGCTGCTACGTCTTTCATTTTCTCGCGGTGAACGAGAGGTAGTCGTATATACCGAAAAAAAATCTCACTTGCAATGTGTAAGTTCAAACTACTTTTTTTTTTTTATTTTTAACTCGATGCAGCTTTCTTTTGTTAGACGATATACTTGTGGATGCATTTTTTTTTCTTATAAATTCAGTTATGCTTAATTTTGCGCATAGTTGAGATTATTCCATACTCCTAGGACGACTGTACGGCTCTCCTCTAGTAATTTATAATTGTTTTATCTTGTATTTATTAAATCTTGGGTGATTCATTCTTTCATATAAATCAAGTACCACCCGTGCAAATGCAGTTTAAAAAATATCGTCACACAATATCATTCAACCCATCGATGTGCAGAGCGTTGAAAAAAAAAATCCGATAGATAAATCCGACAAAGTTGAACTTTGACATTAAAAACCCTAGCGTTCACGGTATAAACGTTTCCACGATCGAAAAAGCCTCCGATTTTCACAGGGCATCAACAGGAGAGACAACTCGAGGTCGAAAAAAAGGCGCCGCTGATAAAATCGACGGGGGGTCGTGGTGTACCCCTGCCCCTTGCCCCTTCCCCCCTTCCCTGCCCCCCAGGCCCTCTTTCTCTTATACTAGGGGCATCATGTCATTCGACTGAGCGTGTATCCCACTTGAAGCCGGAAGCGAGAGCGGACAAGCCTACCGGAACACAGGAAGCGGAAGGGTGCGGAGGCCTCCGCCGACGTCGCCGGGGACTCGCGCTGATTGCGTCCTGATGATCGCGTCGTTGATTGCCTCGCGTAATACACCTATATATATTATACCCTGAATCTGGGAGTTTTACGAGGTGTGTATGTATGTTTTTTTTTAATCCTTTGTTCACTGGCGTTGACTTTTTTAAATTGATGTTACGGACACGATTTTTCGATAATTATTAGTCGAGATATATATATATATATATATATATATATAGTATAGTTACTTACGTACCTTACAAAATAGTGTGAAAATTCGAGTGAACGCTCGAAGTAAATTTAAAATTTTTGTAATTCAATTTCAAATAAATGCATATATATGTAATTCGATAATTAGACGAAAGTGCGTATTTGAAGGATAGAAGAAAGAAGCGTCGAAACGTATATATGTATAAATATAGTGGTGAAAAGTAGCGATCGCGGTCGGTTGAAAACCGCAGTGAGAGTAGAGAACCGCGAATAGGTTACACATACAGAGAGTGACGGTCGGTGCGAGTTTGACGGATCGAAGGTATGGAACCTCGCGGCGTCGGTGTATCCGGATAATAAATCGCCCTTTTAATCACGGAGGTTGTTCACGCTCCAGTCATTTGGAGCTTAATGGAGCCTCTTGTTTAGGCCCCGCAATGCGGTAGGTTGCGCGAGCCAATCTCCTCGGCGTCGAGTATTTTGTTTAAAACACCGATCATTAGTCAGCGTTCGCACACGTTTATTGCCGATATTACGTGTATATACATACTTATATAGATGTATGTTGTTACCTCTCCCTACCTACCTCTCTCTCTCTTTCTCTCTCTCTATCGTGACCATTACGCACACTCTCTTGCCTCGAGTTATACTTTTCTTTAAGGCTTGCATCGATCTCCCCAAGAGTACGAACCTGCGTACTCCTTTAATTCACCTTTTACGTGTTCATTTTATAAATAAATCGAAAATTTTCATTCTTTTAGTTTTTTATAAAAATTAAATGTGTAATTGGTTCGATTGACATAATGTTGTCACAAACTAAGGATCTATATATATACGATATGAAAAAAAAACCTAGAAAAACGATCACTTACGCAGTCAATTACATGATCAACTTAAAAAAAAAGGTCGGCCAGTTACGCGTGTGAGAAAAAAAACAAGGTCCCGAGAAACGCGAGAAATCACACATTTCGGTTCCCACTATGCGATCGGCGAGCAGTGATCGTTTAAAGCGTTGCGCGCGCGCGCGCGAGCGTCCATGGGAATCTCGGTGATGTATGTCGCAGGTGAACCAGGGGCCTTAATTAACGTCCAACGGCACGCCAACGTATGGGAAATCCAAGTGGCACCTGCCAAAACTCTATGCTACGTATATACGTATACATTGAATCACTGCCTCTTAAAATTCAAAGTTTCCCCTTTCGTAGTTTTTCATATATTTTTTCACCCTCACCCCTACCCCTCCCCCTCCTAATAATTTTCCTGCGGATTTTATTTCCCTACAGTGTTTCACGGACTCTTGAGCTATAAATATGTATAGGTCGAATTAACGAGAATCACACATGTAGATCTAATTTAAGTGATATATTGACGTATGGGCTATTTTTTTTTGTTTCAAACTTGTTGATATTCAAGCGCGTTTATGTATTTTGTTTCAAACTTGTTGATATACATGGCGAGTGTGAGTTTCAGTATACCAGTGTAAATGGAAAAACTTTCCTGTATATTATTTTAATGTATGATGTAAGCGAAACACTTGAATTTAATACACTAGGGTTATTTAAATTTCCAAAAAACGTAAATAAGAAGAAAAAAATCTCTATAGTTATTGTTAAAAATACACGTAAAATAAATTAAAATGAATAATATTGCTAATGATGATGATGATGATAATTACTAAATCCGAATCTATATAGTCAAATTGCTATAGAGAAAAACACCCGTCAAAATAAGCGAAACAATCCCAAAATATATTCCAACTATATTCGAGTGTACCCAACTCTCTGGTTTCTCGGTCACATATGTGACACATTATTTTAGTATATATAGCACGTAGAATCACGGAGGTTATGGGAACTCGGCCCTTTTCTTTCGCGGTTCTCTCGCATAAATACAGTAATTACCGCGACGGGGACACGGTACTTGCAGCATATAGACATATATATATATATACATAGAACTATCCATATATAAGTAGGGGGAGAGGTCGCGCACATACACACGCATTTATACGTACACGAAAATTATATGCTAAGCGTCGCGACACTACTCCTCAATGCGTAAGCGTGTTTACGTGTAAACTCCATTCCTTCGGTAGACGGATTTTTTCGATTCTCTTTCTTGGTCCCTTGTTGCCTTATTACGCTCGATTTGTAGATATATCTCTACCAAACTTTGATTGCACGATACCTATCGTCCTTTTTTTGGCTTGTACCGTGACCTCGTTTTTTTTTTATGGCAAGAGTATAGAAGAGAGTAAGAGCTAGAACGTTAACTAGGTGTGAAATTGCACGTGGTCAAGTATGAATTACTAAACGTGTTTACTCGAGCGATCTTGTACGTTTCGATAGTTCGTAAATTTTCAATTTACTGGATAGCAGTGTAAATATGCGCGAATCGATTCATCTATTTGAACAACTATACAGAGGTTCTATTTTTTAAGGTACTACATCCACATTATCGATGCATTATTGTAAAATATCGAATATATCCTGGCAACTAAAAGGTAAATATAATTAGGTATATATTCTACGCGTTAAATAGTGTAACCATTCTATTTTATTGAAGTGAAGTTAGTTGCATAAATTACGCGTCATCCATCGTCATAATTAGAAAAGCACCTGAAACATGTATCTATCTATGTATAATCGATCGTCGGTAGTTAATACAATATCGAAAACCGAGGGATTCGCACGTGGCACGAAGAAATGCCAGGTGGAAATACGCGGGGGTGAGATTGCCCTGTCACCTTGACAAATGGTTTCATCGCGAAAGGAATGAACCTACCGCGAGGAGTTTTTCATATATTTCGTTCTTCTTCTGCGCACATGTTTTTATATACATATATATATATATACATATACATGTATATACGTACGATTGCGCGTCATTGCAAGAACGATTAGTCATCGAACGGATCGACAGTCGCGCATTGCGGAAATTAACCTCCGCGGCCAGGGAGGGGGGAGGGGGGAGGTGAGGATGATTCCGCGTTGTTAAACGGGAACGCGCGCGATAACGTATCGAATGCTGATTTACCGAGTTTATATATCCATCGTGTGTAATCCTGAAATTCTGGACTAATGTGTATATATTGACTTATGTGAGATTACGTTGTTGTTGTTCTTGTTGTTGCGTTGCTGTTGCTGTTGTTCCCCTTGTTTCCTTTGGCTAATGGGGATGCATCTGTTGATTAGTGTTTCGGATGAGTAATCGGTTGTCGATTTAAATAATGAACACAGTATTATCAGAGTTTGAATAAGTAAATAAATAAAGTTGTTAATTCTATGAATATACTGACAAAATCATAAAAAGTTGGACCTACAAAATTGAACGGAAAAATATGTAATGGAAATTGATAATTGAACAGAAACCTGAAGTTAAAAAAATGGAAAAATGCAGCCTCTATAAATAGAAAAAAGGTTAAGCTTTAGGTACCTATATCATAGTACACGTCAGCGCTTACACGCACGATGGAAAAAAATCCCAAATATTTTTTCCAACCGACTACTCGCGCGCTCAACAATCCGAAACGTTTCAGGTAAGTCAGGAAGAAAAATTTGCAGGGATCGAGAGGGTGAGAAAGGTATAGACCGGTATACGAGTGTACGTCTGTGAGAACGCGCGCGGGCGTGGGGAGGGTGGAAATCAGTGTCCGCAATCGTTACCGGGCCCTGTGTGGGAATGCGGCTTTTACGTCCCAACGTTAATTCGAGGGGTTGATGCGATTTTTCGGGTCTGCAGGGGAGAAGGAGAGAAAGAGAGAAGACCTCCTCGATCGTGAGGTGAGGTGCTCGTGCTCTCTTTGTGCGAATTCCCGGAACTTTTTCCACCTATAACCTCAACTCAACTTTGAGGGTGAAAGACTCTTTCTATGCTTTTGATTTATCGCGTGCTTTCGGACAATAATCGACTAACTTGGGGGATTGGAATGTTGACTGTTTGTTGTCGTTTGCGTAATGATTGCGTGTGTTACGTAGGAGGTCCTTCCGGACTATCTGTCTCTCACCTCTCTCTCTCTTTTTTTCTTCTATATATACTAAATTTTTGCAGTTCATTACGGCCTCGATTACTTTTTTATTTAGAAAGTTTCCTTCTTTTATTTCATGAAAATGTATGTTTACAAATATACATCATTCACACCGATAAATATGTTCTATTAAACATTATTATATTGTTTAATGATAAAAGTGCAAACAGTTATAATAAAGTATATATAGTGTTTAAAAAAACTTACAAAAATTATAACAAAAAGTAGAACGCTAAATTACAGTTGTTTTGACAAAATATGTTTCTACGTGTTCTTTAATATTAGAACGAAGTCTTCGAAAACAATTTTGGAAAAAATATATCTGAAACTTATTAATACTATAATCTTTGTATTTTATAATTTACCTACATATCTTTTAAATAATCCAATTCGATATGCACTAATACAATTTTCACGTTACACTAACTAGTCAATAAAATCAAGAAAAATTTATGTAAATTGAATAGTTTCACTAACGGTTAATATTAGCATGAAATTTGTACAAAAAGAAAAAAAGAAAGAGTTGGAGAGAGAGAGAGAGAGAGAGAGAGATGCTTAATTTACCAACGGTAACTATCTACGAGAGAGCAAAAACTTAATATAAAATTGAAAGTCATTATTGAATTACAAAGAGGTAAAATAAATAAATGCACGCGCGTATCTCAATAACTGTAAAATTGTTGTAACGTCATCGTATATATATATATATTTATATACGTGTATATGTACGTGTATATATATTTATGTGCACACATATACACGTATATAAAGTGAGAAAAGTGTAACAAAAAGTTTATATAATTTTATCTGAGATAAGACAATTTTACAAAGTAAATAAGGTTGAGCGAGAAAGCGTATAGTCTACACTTTGAAAAAAATGAATAAGACTATAAAATGTTAACTAAAACCAACAACTACAATGACACTCTATAAAAAAAGACCGGGTGATTATTGTGCGTTTATCTTTTCTCGACAAAAATTATGATATTAAGATGCTAAACTGTTCGAATTAATATATTAAATTGAGTAACTCGGTTTAACAAATAAAAATATACTAAATAAGTAAAAAAGTGAATGTTGAGTCGTGAAAAGAAAAATTAACGTATAGACAAATTTTAAGATACACTCATACGTGTAACCATCTATTAATACAAATTCAAAGCACTCGAGTGTAACCAGCCTGATCCACCTTTCAGACCCCTCTCTTTCCTTTGCGCGTCAGCGCATGTGCGTGTGCGTGAGCCTGTGCCTGTGTGCGTGTACCTGTGTGTGCGAGTGTGTACGCCCTCCCACTTCCACTCTTCCGCACTCACCGACTCCCTTTGTACTTTACATGCATAATGTACACGCGGCTTTCCCACGCGACCCTCGAAATCATCGGGTGCTGTCTCTCTCCCTCCCTCCCTCTCTCTCTCTCTCTCTCTTTCTCTGTTTCTATCACTGAGTTATTCGAAAAGACATAGGTATCGTTATACGCGTTATTTCTTCATTGTCTGTTTTCACGCGATTTGATACTATCGACGACATTTAACTTGGTTTTCTTTTTAACGCTGATTTTTTTAGAGATCGCGTGGTTAAACAAATCTGTTTTTCAAATCTTGAGTGAGCTTGACGGTTGGAAAGGATTGACTATATATGGGTGGTTTGTATTATACCTGTTGGTCGCTATTGATTATCCCTGTTGATCGTTCGTCGGAAATAAAATTAGAAATGCATTTCTGTAAGCCCGTTGTCACGATATAACCCTCATTCAAATTTGGAGAAACGTTACAAATTAGTCTGAAACAGCTATAGACTGCGTACACATTTTAATTGATAAAGTTTGAACGCCAATTAAAATAACATAAATAATTCGTTACGTGTCCTTCATCGGAATCAGTGAAAGCAACGACCATGGGAAAATACAAATCGGTAAAATGTGATTATTAAATCCAATCATTAACAGGATCGAGCTGAAGCATCGCTTATAATAACGTCAAACCGCGCGACACCAATGAAAATTTAATGAACCAAAGACACCCTTAAATAACCTGCCATCGTAGAATCGAAAAGCCAGGCGAGGTGAATCCGATAAAAATCAACCACAAAAGGGACTATCTCACTTGGTGCAGATATAATTCCAAACGAATGCATGTAGTATACACCTACCCAATATACGCGGACGTACGCGTTTGTGTGCGCGTGTATATAAACGCGCATACGAAAAGGCAGTGTTGATAAATCGATCAGTGCGCGTCACCCACGTCGAGTGCCCATCGCGGCTGTCATTACAAAACGGCCACCCGATTTTTCCGTTTTCACTCGGTATATACGTATGCACACGCGTGTTCAGAACCCAATGACGCAAATGACAGCCGATCGCCTTTTCTCAGTTAATTAAGCATTTCGGTCGGACTTTTGTCATTTTACTCATTTTCCTTTTCTCCTCTCTCTCTCTATCTCTCTTTCTCTTTATTATCGTATACACAGTCGTTAATTATTAGATCGTTAATATTTTACTAGGTGTATCATTTATGATTTAAGAGTTTTGTTACAACTGGAACATTTTTATATTGACTTCGCGTTATATTACATGATGATGAATAATTTTATTTCTCTTTGTTACAGGTCGGAAAGCGATAGGAAAATGCTGAACCCCGAAACGAGCTGCTACTCGGAATCCATACGATCATGGTAAGCTTCTACCATAGATTTATTTATTCAGCTAATTCAAAATAATTGAATTATTGTTTTTACACTGTACAATAATAAAATATTTTTCTCATATTTTTGTTCTATTACTTTTAAACAATGTAAATAGAAAACTTAAGAAGTATGATAATTAATGTTGAGAGTTTTTTTTTTCCTTGTAATTTGTATTACCAAAGAGTTGAAGTATTTATATTAGCATAAACGCATACTTATATTGATGATTTCACGCGTGGAATTTGCATTGTTTGGAAAAAAATAGAAGTGTACTTTCCGTTTTTAAGGAAATTAGGGTATTCGTAGGGTATTACGGATATTGTATTTATTTTAAAATAAAAGTTATATAATTTAGATAGATATTTAATTTATTAAGAATCTTATACCTTTTCTTTCTTCAAGTTGTAATCCATCATCTTCTTTTGATAACTTTGGTATGATTATGTATCTATGTAAACTTACAAACTATACTAAACTCTACGTAATCCAAGATAAGTAGTGCGTTGAGGGGTTAGGTTATACTTCCGTTTTATCGCGCCACGTAAAACAAGCATTATATTATAAGCAGCGGTATCCAAATAATTGGCTAGCATTTGTCTGTAAAATGTAACGTAAATAAAACATTTATAAACAATATTATAATTAATATGACGAAAAGATTACATGCATATTAGATTGTAAGGTTTGGGTGATAATCCTATCGTAATACTTAAAAAAATGTTATAAAAATTAATAAATTAAGATACATTGATTTATTTTGTGCGTCAATTATTGTGCATCATTTACTAATTGGTATAAGCTTAATCGCTTAAATAATATTCGGTAAATAATTTTTAATTTTAAATCACAAGAAAACAGATATTTCCAATTAATACGCGTGCATCTCATATAAATTTGTGCGCAGATATATCAAAACACGCGTGAATTCTGATCGAGCAGGTGCTCAACACTTAGTCGATACATTTCTACTGTAGACGTAAAGACGAAAAATAATAGAGATAAAAATAAAAAAAAAACGAAGGAATATCGAAGCGACGTTAATTAAGAGACCCTGACATTCCTGACCTCGTGATGCCGACGCGCGTGGAAACTCGACCAAGGACATAACGCGAACGTTGAAAACTCGCGCGCGACACTCAAGTACGCAAAAGGGGGAGTGAAAAAAAAAATATACGTCGTCGTAGGGCGTGAACCAGGAGAGTTCATTAGTTTAACAGGTTCTCGTTAGTTATCCACTCGTTAGGTCGTTGCGGCTTCCCTTTGACACGTATAAGATTTTTTTTCTAGTTGTTCTCCCTTTTTTCGGATAGCCAGTATGTTACACTTTTTTTTTTCGTTTCTCATATACCCGCTGCTTTTGATGTTTGACATAGGGCGGATGGTTTGTTGAGACACGTCACCGATATACGATGCATATAGAGGGAGTTTTTACGTGATTTTTAGTTGATTCGAACGTTGGATCTTTCATTGGTTATATTGCGTGATTTTATGAGATCCCTGATGTGCGGTGTATTTATTTAACAGTTACTAATATATAAATACACTCGTAAACGCAAAATAAAATATAAATACTCTCGTATAGACATTTTGTTAGCAATAATACGTTACGTTGTAATATAATCTAATTAGTCGGTTTATCAGTCTACGCTACGGTATAAAAAGGAAATAAAAGTAAATTACCATGTGAATCGGAGCATTCCGACATGTCCTGAGGAAGAGCCACGTGCCTTTGACACACATGCATTGCACCACAGACGCAGGTCTAGAATAAGCTCGGCGCTCGCGCCAAGAAGAACAGAGGGCCACTTGATTCTCGCGGAGTCTCGGTGCACTTGACTTTAATAATAAAAAATGTCGCATTGTCATTTGAAGGGTCGCGAGAAAGGGGCTCGAGGGTGGTTTTTGTCGCGGGCATATTGTCACCGCGTGTACACATAAGATAGAAAAAGAGAAAGAGAGAGGGAGAGAGATGGTGAGAGAGTAATGTAACGTGGGTGTAGTAGCCGTATATATATACTTTTCGAGCCTAAAGGACTTGCCTTTCATCTGTGCGTTTCAAAGTGACCCTGTCCTTCTTGCGCTTAGGTACTTTCCCTACCTCTTTCTATACGGGGTCTCTATTCTTTATAAATCTTTTTTTATTTATTTTTTTCGTGGGGGGCTCTTTGTTTTTAGAGCTTCATCGATCGATTTGACATCGAGAGTTTCTTAAGCGGCAAGTAAATATGCGGAGAAATATTGTGTACAGTAAAAATGACTTTATTTTTAGTAATCCTGAGACATACTCAATGTATAGTACATTTTTTCAATTTTTTATCCTAAAAATTTAGTACAAATATATTAATCTTTTTTATAGAAAATGTATTCAATGTTAAACTATAATGTAAATTATGTGACATTTCAAGTATACGTTCTAACATTGCTAAACAATATCGTAATTTTTATTAATGTGTATGTAGATTTTTTCGGTTTAAGACAAATTGTACGTCCGTTAGCTTTGCTAAAAATGTAAATAATTTTAAGTATGATACACAATAAGTTGGTTAGAAAAATTTAGCATGAAATGTAAGCAGATGATGATCAAATGACAGTATATAAACAATAAAATACTATAACTAAGATTTGAATGAGGAAAATGAATGACGAAACATTAGCTCGTTTCACACTGACACAATGCATAATCAATCGAAAATCTTGCCTTATCGTCTGTATAGTTTAACTATCCTTATTCATGGGACGCATTACGGCTCGATTTATCAGTCACACTTTCACCGTTCCACTTTCCTAACTCTCAGCGATTCCTACCCCTTACGGGATTTTCTTAGTAGACACCTTTCCCAACCGTCCTCGATTCTCCCCCTTGTTTTTCCCTCTCTCGTATTTACCGACTATATACCATTTTTCCTCGCATTTAGCAGCTCTTCCTCTCGAGGTTTTACGCGCGCCCAGCGGGTTATTTATTACCGTTCCTTCTCGCCCACCATCATCATAGTTTCTTCGCGCTTGCTGTTTTATAACCCTTTCCTATACACACGTACACGTACATAAGTATATATATATATACGTATATACACGTATATATACGGTCGCTCGCATTTTTACGCCTCGCGCCTGCTTCCGAGATTCGCGCAATTTTTCTTTTCCCGACCCCTCTTAAATTTACCTTTTTAGCGATTTATGTTTAAATGGTTGTGTTAATACAGTTAATTCGGAGCTTGACGTATGACGCCTTCTGGTATTTTAACTTTCATTATTTGTCGGCGTGTGAATAAACTTTTCTTTCTTAAATTATTATCTTTCGTTTCTGTAAAGAGTCATTGCATCTTTATTTTATTTATCGATTGTAATTACGCTACATTTTTACAATTGTAATTAATCCGTCAAAATAATTTCACTTTATTACCAAATTAAATATATAGACATAAATTTTCGAGTTGAGCATATACAACGAAAACCATAAACAAAGTAGTCTATTAACTGAGTGACAATTTTTTAAAATCAATAACAACGACCGTTACCATAAATTCTTTTCATACAACTGACCTCGTACACACTTGCGAGAAAAAGAAAGTCGGGTAATCAGATTATTATCCGTTGGGATAATTTTTTTCAAAATCTACGTATAAGAATGGTTGGGTAAAATCGGCAAAAGACGAATGATTCGACTGCGCGCGAGCGCATGGAACGCGATTACAGTTGTTATCAGATGTCACTTCTGGCGAGCGCCGCCGAGCGATGACATCGCCCTGTGCTGTACGCGCGCGCTCGCTCGCTCGTTTGTCATCACGTGACGTCGTCGCAGGAAACATGATTTACTTCCGCTTCCCGTTCCCCTCGGCTCCCTCTTTTCCTCGCCCAATAACCACCTCACGCTCATTTTCCGCGATTCGGTGGAATTTTCATTGCGCGGTAGGACAATTTTTGCGCATATTTAACGTCATTTAATAATGTGTATTTTAATTGATTGTAAGTAGACTCAAAAATGTATGTTATTCATAAATAAATAAATAAATAAATAAATAAATAAATTTAATTTTCACGAATTATATTAGGCATTGTACATTAAAGACAATATATTATTGAGGAGATAGTTGGAAATGTCACGTTGTACATTCACTTAGAATACAAGAAATCCATTTGTTTCGGTTATACGCCGCACGGTTTTTCCGTGTACGTGCGTTCCCTACTTTAATGTACTTTTCTCCCCCTCGGTGACGCGAACTCGTGTTAGGAAATCTTGACGAAAATCTTCCATCTTAAGAAATACGACCCTACGACAGCTTCTTGACGCCGCGATTTGCTCGTGTCGTCGCTCAAATCATCAGGAAGATGGAAAAATTATATACGGTGACGTAGAAAAATGGAATTTCTACATCGTGCCGTCGACTTTGCCGTTCGTTTTTTTATTTCTCTCCACGGATTTATATCTATCAGTTAATTCTCTAACTTGTTTATCTCATTGAATTGTTCAAGGTATTTCAGTATATTATATTAAAAATGACGACGCTAAACTCTAACGGTAAATGGATATACTGTGTGTATATATATACACGTTTGGTATTTTGTTCTCTTCTGGTAGGCAGATTATGCCCAATGAGACGCGAACATTTTGGTACAAACGAGAGGAAGCGTAAGTGCGCCCTCGAGGCCGTTTCCACGTTCGGTCGCGCGTATACACTGACGTTAATGCGTGCCGACGTGAGCCTCGCTCCGTACAAATGCCGGGACAGCGACGCACAGAGAGACAGAGAGACAGAGAGAGAGAGATGAACGACAGCGGGGGATGATGGCCGAAGGGGGCGGTATACGAAGCGAGGAAAATGATGAGGGATGCTTTTTCGTTTATCGATTCACCGAACGCGCGGTCCCGTTTTCGTGCTTCACGCTTTTCTGAGTAATGATGTTTACGATTACGCTGGGAATACACTTTTTCATTAATCTAAGTGCAGTACTTTCCAGATTTTCAAATGAATTTTCGATTTGATACGGATTTTCCGATTTTTTCGTACGTACGCGAATGTGTCTGTACGTATGTGTATGGAATCAATTATTTATTGATTCAATTAGTGGACGCACGTAAACGTCAGTGCAATTTGTGCAGATGTTGGAAATTTATTGTTATGTCTTTATGGTCAATTATTATTCGTTTCTATATGTTGAGGGTGTTTTTAATGCTTAATTTTCTGATCTTGTACCGTACACAACCTAGCAGGTGCTTAAAATAAAAAGGTGCTCTAAATATTAGGTATGTACATTATCTTTTCAAGTTTTAAACATATTTTAGTTAATAATTATTTTCACTTGGTAAATTTGTTTAGGGAGCCGAATGAAGAGTGTAACATTTAATAGACTAACATTAATATAGATCTCAAGGTCCAGCGATAGACCATCAATAATAAAATCACATAAATTTCGTATTCAACCATCAAATGTAGTCGAAATCTTGGTGTATAAAATTTGAACGACTACATTAATAAAAGGAAGGTAAACTGTCACCCATAATCGACACTCATCATTCGTTATAGTTTCACCGAAAACCATCATTCACCAATAGCTTCCATAAATCACCATTTTACACTCGAATAAACTATAGTCTATAAAGTCCAAGTTGTACACGTATATGCTGCACATATGCCCAATATCAAAAAGTGAGGAAAATCAAAATTGAAAAAATCCCTCAGAGCGAAAGAAAAAAAAATCGATGGTAATAGAAAGAGAGGCTCCCGCCCTCCGAAGTGGAAATTTCAGTTAGTACATATACGTGAGCGTAGACGCGTGGCTGTGTTGGTAGACGATTAGGTTCTCCCCGATCAGGAGGAGGGTCGCCGCGCCGAAAGCCGGAAAATTCATTGAGTTACTTGAGTGAGTTACTCACGCATCGCTCGGTAGTCGGAGGAAGGAAGTCGTTGCTCGTTGCGTCGTCGAGGACGACCCTCGGATAAGCCTTGACTTTACCCTCCCTTCTCTATACCGATAATTTTCCTGCCCCCGCCCGGTAATTAATCGTTCACGGTGATTTCGCGCGATTGTGCCGTGTGTTTCTCGGATTAGCGAACGCTCGAGCACGCTGGACGATAAACGTCACTAGAGATTGATTCATTTCTCTTGTACGTAGTTACTCGATTTTCGTACTACTAACCTTTTGTTTCTTTTTTTTTCTATCTCGAGGTAAGATTGATATATATTCTCCATGGATGTCCGTGCCGATCGATGAGTGTGGCCAAGTGTTGATTTCAATGGTTATTTGTTTCACTGTAGTTAGAGGGAGTGGATTTCGTTTAGATAATGTAATGATCGTCGTACTCGAATATTATAATGGTTGTCAGTATCTCGACAGCTATAAAACTTACGATCTTCTTACAAACATGTTCAATTTCTGATTTTATATATTTTTGAGAATTATTATAATGTAAGTATTTAGTCATCGCATCTGGCAAATGTATCTATCAAATCGATTGAATCTTTATAACGATTACAATCGCTTCGCAGGTAATAAACACCCTCACGTATATCGGACCGTCGAAACTTTTCTCCCTGGTAAATAATGCTGTATATTTCTGTGACAGAAAAAACCATTACATCGCTCATTCTTCGGTTACAAAAAGTGCCGGGAAAATAAAAATCTAAGCGACTTTTTATAGTTTTGCAAAAAAATCAATTTCGCAATAAATAATAGTAGAAAAAAGGAGAGGGAAAACAGTCCTCAGGGTAGATGTACGCGACACAGCACCAGTGGCAGCAGCTCTTTCAACCCTTTTCTCGTTTTACGACGTAATGACCGCCGTCAAGAGTTCTCCCCTATTTTTCCCTTCCCGCTATGAAACTCGTCGTTTCCGTAAAACTCTGTTACGAGATTTTAATTGAGCTCGCTCGCTCGCTCGCTTTCGATTTTCCCTTCGCGGGATGATGGAAAGAGAGAAAGAGAACCGTAGCCGTTAAACGGTCAAATAAATAACCCTCCAGAGTTTCCTGGGCCTCGGTGACAGGGAATCCTGTCCCTCTCCGTAGTTACATAAAATTGAAAGAGAGGGGAACTAGAAAGAGAGAAAGAGAGACGGAGATTGGCAAAAAAAATTTAATTTGAAATATTTATTTGTTGGATATTTACTGTCGACATTGCTTTGGAAAAATCAAGCTTTATTGTCGGACAAAAAGATTTACTTTTAAAATAAATTATTTTCGTGTAAACAGAAGGCCGTTTTACGTCGAAACGAAATAAATATCCTCGAACTAACCCGATGAAAAAAAAACACCAAGTAACCGTACGATTATTTTTTATACGCGTGTAGGAAAAAAAATCGTTAGTTACGAGTAATTCAATCGAGGAAAAATGGAAAATTATAGGTGAGTCGATTTCTTTTCGAGGGGGTAAAACGTACAAGGAAATATATCTTAAGACGACAATTAAATGCGTTACTATATTGTTCGCATCAAATTACTCAGAAACACTATAGATATACGACTTTTTTCCCTTTACAATTGAAAAATTCGACGTTGTTAGGAAACTGATTGTACAGTGAAATAAACCAGGAATGTGGTGTCGAGGAAAAACTCTACGTGATGACATATGAAGTAAGAAAAAATTTGATAAATATTGAAGGAAACCAATAGTAATATTTTTTTCCGATAAACTCGATGAAGTATTGCGTTAATTTACTATAATAGAATAAACATTAAAATAAAAGATCTACATGCTATTACGTAATATTTAAATGTAACAAGTTTCATTGTAAAACAAAATAATTCTTGTTTAACATAATCATTATGAAAAAAAATAATTCACTAAACAATATAAATTGCAGTTATTAGTAGTAATTCTGAAATATCAAGCTCGAGAAAGAAGAGGAAGAAGGTACATAATTTAAAAGCCGTATAAGCAAAGCCGTAACAAGATTACGTCCAACCAACACCAGAAATAAAAACGAGAGCTGCATCAGAGAAAAGAAAGACGTATGTAGACGATGAGCGACAGCGAAACTAGAAAAAGAATGACGATAAGAGGGTGAAAAAGAGAGAGAGAGGCCTGGGGGCAGTGACTGGCAGTCCTTCACGTGTGCATCTTTTTTTTCCATATACTCACTGCCCTTCTGAAAAGTGTGTGCGTATATATGTACATATATAGGTAACCCTCGCGCAAGCGAATTTGTCTTGGACGTAAGTCTCGTCAGACCTGTCCGAGCATCAATTCCGTCCTCATTGTCGCCGCGAGGCGCGAACGAAATTTCCTATATACGATTCTTAGTGGCGGCCAAGTCGAGTGGAAAATTAAGCGAATTATTTCGTTCACGCGCGCACACACGCGGGGACTTGTTGCCGTTTGAACAATGAACAAAAAAAAATATACATTTTCAGACCAGTATTGAGAGAAAAAGAGAGAATGAGAGAGAGTTTAGGGGATTGTTAGTTACGTTTGGACATCTGGAGTAATGGATATTATAGTCGGCTTTTAACGTGTCGGCTTAAATTATAGAAAGAGAGCTTCTTCTTCTTCTCCTTCTCCTTCTTCTTCTTTTTCTCCTTTTTTCTCTTTTTTAATCTTTCTCCTCTCTTCCTCTCTCTCTCTCATTTCGTTGCATTCGGTGATGAGAATACGCGCCGAATGGCTTTTATAGGGAATTTCAGTTGAGATTTTTTACTCTCTGTATAATTTATATCTAGTTTAAGTACTGAGATTTTCAAATCAGTTTTTCATACTACTTACCTAGCAATTTTTAGTGCAACCATTTGTTCATAATCCACGTGAAAATAACGAAAACCACTTATAATTCATCTAAATGTACAATGACGTTAAAACGAAGCAATATACACAATTTGACAGCATTACAACCAAGACCGTTAGCAATCAATATTCTATTAAACGAACAAAAGGCAAAATCACGCAGGAAGCACTAAAAATCGTCGCGACTCGCGTTTCGACCGAAATGTCACAAACAATTGACATGAGAAAAGTCCGGAAACTTTTGCACGTGGGATTTTCAAAAAACGCAAAGACAGAAGGTGAGTGAGTGAGAGAGAAGGGGGGGGGGGAGAGGGAGAGAGAGAAGGAACGAACCATCTAGTGAGAGAGAGAGAGAGAGAGCGAGAGAGAGGAAAAGAGTTTGAATAAGAGAAGGAAGAAAAGGAGGGGCAAGAGCAATCCTTCGCAGAGTTGCTCGCGACAGATTCTACGAAACGACATCGGTTTCCAGTTTTTAAAAGGCCGCGTGTGTGCGCGCCCGAGGATTTGCATAAATTAGGGTTTATCGTTCTGAGAAGCATTCGCGGGAATGCAGGAAGGAGGATTTATGCGAAATGGTTCTTCGAGATAAATGCCATAGGGAGGTGCTGGATTTTTAATTAAAAAAAATCATTTCGATTTCACGCGTTTCGAAAATAGCGAACCAAACTTATATATATTATATCTGTGTCCCTTACGGTCGCCACTTTCTCTCTCTCTCTCTCTCTCTCTCTCTCTCTCGCTCTCTCATATAATTAATGCCTGAGCGCAAGCTCCACAATGCTTCTGGGGTTTCTACGCTTCGATCGGTTTGTATTATGTACTTATTTTTTTCCCTTCTTCTTTACCTCGACGTTAGGTAAAATATATATATATTTTTTTTCATCTAGCTGGCGAAATAGCGACAATGACGTTGAGTCCTATTTATTGGTATATATAACGGCGGTAACGAATTGTTTATTTCTGATTTATATTGAATTTTGTGGTCGTGGAATATTGTAGTGTAATGTAAAAAAAAAATTTTTTTTATTTTTGGTTTATCGTATTTTAGCACTTACCAATGCTTTCGCGTAATTTGCGTTTTTTTTTATCGAACTCATTAGTATTGCGCAAACAATTTTAATTAAATCATTACTTCGTATTCGTGTAAATAAGTTTTTGAAAAAATTTACATACGGAATTCGTGATTCGTGTGAATAAATACATATTTATTTTAAGAAAACTCTTGAAATAATATCGATTTATCACTTACGATATATGATATATAGTAAACTTATAGATATAAATCATTGTGAAGTATTGAAGGAAATTAAAGTTTTCTATTAAAGGAGCCAGTGTCTGTATATCTAGTCATTAATTACCGTTTAAATGATTCTATGATTAATTGAAAGCTCGTACAGTTGCATACTCGTATATGTCTAAGATACTACCATATAAATACTAATAGATAAACTTTAATTTTAATTGTAAATACGTACAGAAAAGATATCTCTATTTCTTGAGTTTTATGTTATACATAAAAAATTACTTAAAAATAGTTAAAAAAATTAGTATTACGAATTGAAAGAACTATTTGACATAACATGAAATTTTTTTTGTTTTACGACGTACGAAGTTTGTCCAGTTTAGCCCAACTTATAGATTCTGTGACGCCTGGTGGTTTAAATATCGCGATATCAGGACTATAATAAAGTGATATATTATTTCTTTAAAATGTTTTACACACCAAGATCAGATTTTGAAATTGACTCGTTATGACGTACGTATAAATTATATCTTGTAAAAATATTATTTATTATTTGATCAATAATCTAACGCTCATTAAAATTAAATGTATCGTATGAAACTGACACCCCAAATACATAGAGTCACCAAACCGCTCACTCGAGATTTTCCATGCCAACCCAAGTATATATACATAGGTCCATGATACTGCAAAATCGCTGATATTCATTGAACCCGTGAAAAAAAGAATGCGATCGAACGAGCTTTTAATTCACTTAATTCTAAGCGTTGCACATATTTTCAAGACCGTAACGAATCGCGATCGGCAATCGAGAAAGGATTAGGCTTCACGGAGATTGCGACGAATGACGCGTGCAGCGTACTCGAGCGTACCAATTTTATTTACGGTCCTTTTAACCCCCTGTCTATAGCCTTTATACTTACTTTCCTCCCTAAAGAGTTTCTCCTTTCACCCTGCCATTATTGAACTTTTTTTTTTATTTTTAAATATCGAGTACGGTTTAATTATTGCGACAGAAGTTGCAATTAAGTGTGCAGTAGGGGTTGAGCCGATTGTGGCGTTTATTACGATTACTCGGTAGAAGGTTGGTGACGAAGTCATTAATTCCGAACGTATGTAAGACAAATTATTTAAAAATTAATTTAAGACTCGCAAAATTAAATTATATATGTTAGTACAGCAAAAGTATAATAAAGGTACGTTTAACAGTGTAATCCGATAGTGAAAAAACACAAATATTTATGTGTAAATAAAATTTTAGTTAACAAAAAACCGTAGAAAAAACATAATTCCTCTCACAATCAGCACAGAAAGAAATTGCTTAACCAACAACGATCGTCGATATATCCACCAAGAATCACATCGATACATCACCATCATCCCCATCGGTTATACGATGTCCAACATACCATCAAAACATACTCATCCCCCCGAATAAAAAAAAATTTGAGCGAAACCCATGCAAAATCCAAAAGCACATATCCAAAAGAGGAGAAAAAAAGATAGAAAAATCAGGTAAAAATGGAGGTCGAAACAAAGTATGTGTATACCCAACAGCAAAAGTATCTCGTCTCGCGAGTTTAGGGGCCCGTGATCGCACCCCTGCGCGCAAAATATATAAAACCGCCCGGGGCAGCTGTGCAAAAAAGAGAGAGAGAGGATGATGAGATCCAGCTGTGTCCCGAGATCCGGAGCAGCTTTGCGCGAACGTATGTATATATATATAGGTATATAGGTATATATATATACGTATATAGATGATGGCAGGGGTGAACCAAGTGGAGCGTTAGAGAGAAGCGCGCGTGGCGGTTGAACCGGGGCCCGATTGCCTAGCATTAGATCCGGTTCATTACTTTCCCTACGAGCTTAGGAAAACTCGCGCTTCGTTCTCGACACTTGTAGCCACGTTGTCCGGTGATAAATTCGTTTGGACTGCCATTTTTACGGTTCCTACAATTCTTTTTTTACCTTTTTTTTTAGGTTATAAAAATGACACGAGAGATATGGTTTACGTGGGAGATCAATAAGTGTGAAATTAAATTATTTTTTTTTTATAGTTTTTGGTAGAATATATGCGAAGACAGATGGCTATTTGCATGTTTTTTTGTTATAACTATAGGTATATTTCTGAAAGGAGGTGTTATAGCGTGAATGGAATATTTGTCAAGGTATAGTTATGCTGAAATTGAAATTTTGTTTAGCTTTCGAACAGTTTAATATTATGGTTATTACAATTACTAATTATTATTTAAATCGTAATGAATATTGGTATAATTTAATCAATGCGATATAAATTTTATTTAAATTAAAAGAAAAAAAAAATGTTTTTGAACTCTAATGCATTGCATTATTGCCGAATATACAAAGTCGAGCTAGAGACACGCGCATATAACCCTACATACGCATTTATAATTTTGCCATCTCTAATTAAATCATAAAAGTCGATCTAAATTTTCGAGTACATAGAGTGAGAGAAACCTGCTCGCGTGTAGTGGTATACCTCCATGCGTGTGTAAATATATATATTTAGAGAGAGAGAAAGAGAGAGAGCTTCTTCATCTCGGCTAATCTCGATGCGCATACATACTTGTGCATATGAATACGTATGGGAGAGGCTCATGAATAAGCGACAGGGACGATTCGTATACGGGAGCAAGATTAATGGTTTAATCGTCGGGTCAATTGATTTTTCGCATACACGTGCACGGTGCAACTGATTCAATGACGATTCGAAGAGACGATAAGGGACGCGAGGAAAATGTCGTTAACGTTCAATCGAAATATGAACTCTGGACGTACGGGGGATTGGTTCAGATCATTTGGGATATATGTTAATATACTTTCTCAACGAGTGCCTGTATATAAAGTTGGATTGACGAAGTCGTTAACATCTAGCTTAACGGTTATACAGAGAACTCAATTTTCTGTTAGACGTATCGTTGCGTCTAAAATGTATATCTTACTCGCGTTAATTATTTAATTATGGTTTCGAATTAACTCACGAGGTAATGAACATTTTGTTGAGATCAATATTTTGTTTTTTTTTTATATCGATCAAACGAATACGAATTATTCACCCACAAAACTATATATATACGTACAAAAAAAAATTATTCCTTGAGGATTAAAAAAATTCATTACCATTAAATTCTCTCTCAACACCCAAAAAAAGAGAATCAATCAAAAATTCCTTGCGTCTCCAAAAAAAAACTCTCATAAACAATTTAAAAGAAGGAGCAGAGAGAACACACGTAGAGTAGGAGGGGTTGAGGGGGAGGTGCAGAAGCACGCGAGCTTCGAAGGGTAAACAGCGTGTAACCGCTAGGGATTTGCGCTCAGGGTTTCGGCCAATTGCGATGCGCGGGAGAATGACTGCTGCCATACGTTGGCGAAAGACGACCGGAGAGAGGCAGATAGGGAGAGAGAGAGAGAGAGATCGCACAGGCATAAACGATTCTATAAATATTTTATTGGCTCGTCATGCGGCTTTATTACCAGAGCACGGGCTAATCGAATGACATGCCAGATTGCGCCAGTTGGAAAGAGAGAGAGAGAGAGAGACGACTCTTTTTTTTAGTTTCTTTCGAGTTTGTCGCTTTCGTATATATGGGGGTTGCTTTGCTTTTCTTTCTTTAGGTCGGTGAGTTATTGTTGTTGATCGATCGGTATGTTTGCGTGTGCGTTTTTTATTATCTTTCAGATATTTTAGTCATGGAATTTTATTGGAATTTTAAATCTCATTGAATATTATATATATATATATACATACATGGTTAATTTCGTTTTGTTTGCTACACAGATGTATCAGACATTTTCCGTTAAATAATACCATATAGTTTTTATAATCATCGTTTGAAACGAAGAATGTCTATTTAACTTTATTTATCAATATGTTTTTATTCACGAACCTCTAGAAAAATTTGTTAGCTCCGTACCATTCGACTAAGAAAAATTTTAAACCCCCGACAAAGTTAATAAAATAAAGCATGTTAAGCAAACGTGGACAACTACATATGTATGTAGATAATAAACCCAGAAAAAATTCGAAACTCTGGGAAAAAAGAAGGATAAAATTCCATTAATTTCACCTACTTTATTTAATAAGCCGTCGAAAGTTAGAGTTAGAAAGGTAATAAGAGAGAAAACGCAAACTTGAGCGGAAAAAGGAGAGGAATGCGCTTTCGAATCCTCGATTTCGTATAAGGGTCTGAACGAAGGAAAGAGAGAAACGATGTACTCGAGCGCTTAATTAAAGCTCCCTAACGTTTGTACGGTAGGTAGTGCGAGAAACCTGTGAATGTCTTTTTCGTTCTCTTGATTGGTGCACTGCTGCTCGCGACCAGTACTTGCCGAGCCCGTTATTGGTCTTGAGTTCGCCACTCAGTCAACAAATTCGTATCTCGTACGATTTGTGATTTTTTTTTTATTTTTTATAATTACCAACCTTTTCGAAGTGATACTTTAATTGCTAATTTATAGCGTCTCTCTTAATTAATAATCTAGGTAATAAATTCAATAAATTTGATAATTAATTTTTTGCGTTCCTATAAAAATAATTGGATTGGTTAATTAACTATTCTAATAAATATATAGCCTTTATAAATTTTATAAAAGTTTTATCAGAAAAAAAAAAATCTTCTCTGCACTTATACACAAGTTTCGCAAAATATACGATCGATCCCCAAAAATAGTTATTTTCAATATATTCTCTTACATAATGATCCTTTCAACACTTTAAGAGTTAAGTCGATGCGTTCTTCCTCCCTCTTTCTTTCTCTCTCTCTCTCTTAGCTCGGTCTCAAATTAAGTGCTTCAGTTTCTCACTTTTCAAACTCATTCCAAGCGAAGAGGATCGTTAGAAAACCGCTTCACGCTTCCCGAATTTAGAACAGTCGAAGCGTTTTATGCTGGTCGCGCACGTCGTTAAAGACGAAAAAAGGATAGAAAAAAAAGGAGAAGGAAGAAGAGAGAAGTAGCCGAGTCATCGGACAAACGAGCCGATTCGCACCTCGCGCGCGCGCGCGCCGCGTCTCAGGTAAGCGTGGTGAGAGATGAATTTCGCGTGGATATATACCTGCAACATCTTCACACAATATACCTTTAAACCATACAAATACGCGAAGCGCACGCGCTCTGTAGGTAAAGTTGTGTTGTTGACCTTTTTTTTCAATACGAATATACCTTGTTGTTTACGTTATTTTTCAAACACCTGATTTTTCACTAGATATAATATATTTTAATTAACGGTTTATAGCTCAAACGTTCTCCATCAACGCGCGATTGAGAACGGAACATCTGAAAATGTGTCCATCGCACACCGGCACACCGATTAATAATTAGAACCGACCACCGCCCTGAACAGAGAGAGAGAGGCGCAGCTTCCACCGGCGACCGAGCTATAAACGCTTTAATCAATGTCATCGGGCCAATTTCCGATGGGTACCTCGGCCTTCCATTGCGCGCCCTCATAGCGATTGCGAGACTCCTATATACTATCGGGCTGTTCCTCCTACAGCAGGAAATTGCGCGGGACGCTATATACGAAATGCGCTCGCGCGAACGCTCCAGGAAGTCGCAATTTATCAATTTCCACGCTCGGACGCCCGTTCGAGTACCCATATAAGAGACCGATGTAATACCGTCTAAGATCCGATTTATCAGCAAATTTTCTTTTTCTTTCCTTTTCTTCCTTTTATGGCTATACCTTGCGGAATAAGATTCTAATTCCGATTACACCGATAATAAGTGATTAACAAAAACTTTGCCCTCTACCTACATAATTTATATTTTAAATATCAAACTTGTAATAGTACTCTTTATGTTTATCGTATTAACTCAACCGTAAGAATAAAGTTGTTCGGATTATAATTGTGAAATTAAATAAGTACCATTATAAGTACACGAATTAAAAATCATAATAATTGATGCAACAATGTTGTTACCCGCAACGCGAGGTTTTCCTCTTTCTTGACCGTAATTTACTTAAAGATATTGTAAAAACATTTTATACAAATAACTCGTTTGGCTATCGTACAGGCCCCGATATATACTTAACAGTTTATCGATGCAATTAATTCACTCTGTCCAACGTAGTATTATGAATGAACGTAACAAATTTTGGTTATAGCTACCTGACTTGTGCAAAAAAAATGAAGAAAACGACCGAATGTACAGGTTTAACTAAAAAAAAAAATAAAAATAAAAAATAAGCCAAAATTATATTACGGAAATCACGCGCAATATTTTTGGTTCTCACGAATTCCTCGGTTCTCTCGTTCTTGCTAATGAACGGGCTGATCTTCCGCACGTACGAGCAAATTTTTTTAGTCCACGGGGCGCTCGCGCGCGCTTCTTTTCAATAGTTATGCATATATATATGTATACAGGTAATGGTCGTAATTGATGAATAATATACCTTGGTAAGAGAGTCTCGTTATCCAGAAATCGGCAAAAATTTTTTCGAGTTGCGCGATATATCTTAAGAGTCTTTCAAACTGCAATTAACGTGTCAGGTTTGGCCTTTTAGCGATTACGTTCTCTTTTTTTTGACAGTTTTCGTACATGATGTCTCTACGTATTTCAGTAATATATTCCATACGAATCTTACTTAATGTTTGTAAAAATAGATTTACTTATTATACGTGCTTATGTCTAATTTGAATAATCATTGTATGACATGTTTATTTGTCGATTCGCATCGTTAGTACTCATATTTTTTGTGGTGGGGCTTCAATTTTATGGACAATTTTATGAACGTCGAATAATTTGTACAATAAATTTTATTTTCGAAGCAAAATATGTTACTATACAGTCGAAGAACTTTCATCATGATTTCAAAATCTAAATGTTGAAATATAATCCTAAATAAATATACTCGCATATCGGGAAAAGAAAACTCTAAAAATTCGAGAGCCAGTCATCTCTAACGAACACATTTTTTCGCACTCCTCGTGCTTACAAGGGCAGCAAAATCCTCGTGGTTACAAAAAAAAGGCGACAAAAAAACTGCAGCACCGCGCGTACTCGAGTCAAGCTTCCGCGCGCACTGAAATATCGCGGCTTTCGCTCGTTTTCGAGCACTCAAACGCAACCTCTCTCTCTCTCTTCCGTTGGGGCCACTCGAGTCTGCTGCTGAGTCGGAATATTGGCTCGTCCACCTCTTATCCACCTCCTTCTTTTTTTGCAGGTAAAGCGCATATGTAAAATACTTGACGGGGGGGTCTCTCTCTCTCTCTCTCTCTCGCTCTTTCTCTTTTGCTCAGTCCCTACATTCCATCGCAAAAATTCATCGACGATCGAACGAACGTTCAATTTTATCTTTTTTTTTGGGTGTCGAGCGGGGGTTTCGAATAATTTTCTCGAAACAGCAGTATACTCGACGATGTAAATTGTGCAACCGAATTTCTTTGTTATTTACGTGATTGCAGTTAGTATTTTTGAGACTTTTCGTTTGTTTAGCCCGCGATTATTGTAAATCAAGCCAAAACTTAATTTAATGCCCTCCATCTTTTTTTTTTAATTTTGCCAATTTTAGTTTCGATAATTAATAACTCGACATATATAAGGTAGAATGTATATTCCTTTTTTTAATCGCTTGTAGTATTTAATGTAACTTTTACAGTTACAAAACTGGCTTTTACGAAATAAAAGAAACACATTTTGTAACTGATCGTCTGCACATTACGCGTGTTTACTAAAATTATTAATAAATGACATTATATTATGGAATAAATAATTTATGAAAATTATGTACAATTAAATTAAACGATTTATATATAATAACTTTAATATTGTAATTTAAAATTTAACGAATTCGTACACTTATACTGTGACTTTTATTTATTTTAATAATTACTGTTACATACAGTTTATGTGCCGCTACAACCGGTCAGAGTGTACACATTGTGTATATTGAATTACGCTTACTAAACTTTCTTTAAATGTAATTTTAAATTACCCAAGATTTTCATAGTTAAATCAGCATTGTATTAATCACGGTAGATTACATTGTTTTCTTCCGGGAAATCCAAAGGAATAGTCAAAGCCATACCGCCAAAGTTAAAAATTTTTTCATAAAATTGCCAAGTAAGAGGTCTATAACGTACCATGCAATTCCGTAAAATATCTTCGCACTTCTCAACCTCATCACAATAGACGCCGGTGTGGCTGCGAAGATTTTTCGAAATTCGTCGGGAATCGTTTCGATCATTAGCGCGTACCAAATGCTTCTAAATTATGAGTTTCGGCTTCTCTCTAGTTTTTTTTTTCTCCCTCTATCTTTTTCTCTCTTCTCACTCGCATTGAAATAAAAGCGCGTGACTTTGTAGTTCGTGTGGATGGAAAAATCAAAAATTTTACGGGCTTGTTTTTCCAATTAATTTTGATGATCCCGGAGTTTTGTAATAATTCACGCGTTCTTTCTCTCTCTCTCTTCCTCTTCTTTTGTCGGGGGTGTGAAATTTCGGGCAATTGATTATTAATATTTTCGGCGAACGGTAATATTGAAATGATTATAATAGTACCTGGACGGACCTATTCCACTTGTGGGATGTAATCGATTAATTCGTGGTTAAATGTTGCCGAAAACCACCGAAGAAATTGCGGTTGGGAAAGAAAAGAAGTATCGAGTGCCAGTACGCGGTTTTCCTCTCAACCAGAAGGAATTCAAATGCTTTTCCGATTCTCGAGTGCCGTTCGAGAAAGTTTTAGATCGCGGAATCCCATCGAAACCACAAAACTTGGGAGAAAGTTCAATCGTCTGCACTTGAGGAGCATCGAGTACAGCTTGTATTTATCATTTTACTTTTTTGGACTTGATTTTTTTTTCTCTTTTCGTCATTCGTAAACCTCTTACAACAAACTTTTCGAAAAATAGAAGAGAAATTTATTTAAAAATGTATGCGAATTTTCTCCTTCAACTGGATTTATTTTGAGAAGTAAAAGTATATTATAATTAGTTTATTTGAATAGTTTAAAAAGTGCGTACACTACTAGCGTTGAATAATATTTAAAAATGTCAAACTTTATACTGCAATTATGATGGTCTTGTACAGTATAAATAAGAAAAATAATCAAGGTAATGTAACGTACAAAATCCCGAACCCCAAAAATATTGTCTTTTTGTTACACCGTAAAATAAACGATCAAAATTCGCAATCTCATTAAGTCCAACCAAGTTGTATAGGTTATGTATATAAAGAAAAAGGTAAGTAAGAATTTTGTCGCATCGAATCTCCCTGTGTCACACTCTATACGTATACGAGGTATACCTGGTGTACAGGGAGTAAGGGTGTAAGCGAAAATTTCGGAAAAATGGAAAGCCGAGGTGTATATAGGCGGCTGTTCGTTTACCTGTCGCACAGGTGTCAAGAAACGCCCCGCGGTTCGGCCTCCCGTTTTTCGTTAATAACGTTCCGCACCTTCTCTCCTCTTATTCCAAGGACATGGTCCCTGCGCCTAAAAGGGGCCCCAAGAACGATCGGACGCGCGCGCGCGCGAAATACATAAGTAAGCCCCCTGGCAGGGGCTACAGGTGGCTGTTAAACCGATTAGACACAGCGCCGAACAATTTGTTGGCGAAACTTAACCCTTGTTTTACGCCCTCGTAGCTCCTTCGCCTTGGATTTACTTCGGGGATGTAGAACTTGTATAATCTTTGTGATACGACATCAAGCGGTTATCCCACACTGCACGTGTTGCCGTGAACAAGTATAGTATGATTTACCAAGTTACGATTAAACTGACTACCTTCTCACAATTTTCATTTTATTCAAATTTTTATTGTATATATACTTTATTCCATAATCGCGTATATTTTCGATACAATATTTTACTTAGAGAACATATTTTATTTAACTGTCTATATATAAGAGTTGATCGGTATAGCAGTTCGGTAGCAGTTAAAAGTAACCCGAAAAATCTACTTTAAATCGGATCGGATCTACATAGATCTGCGTCTGTGGTAAGTTACGAGCAAGGAGAACCGAGACCTAAATCTTAGAGATTTTCTTCCAGCTATATATAACGTGGTGGATTTAACTCGTTGTCGCGCCCAGTACTTAAAGATTACGCGTACCGTTGTCGAAGGGATATATCGTCCGAAAGCTTGTCAATTAGCACTAGCCCAAATCTCTCCGGCTAATACCGAGCGCCGGCTATGGAGTAATACCATAGAAATACCGTCCGAGATATACGCGAAACCCGTGAAATCCAATAAGTTGCCCAGATTTATTTTTCAACCTGTCGTCGGAAAGGGAGATCGATCGCAATCTTATATACCTTTGTCACTTGAAATATTTAATGGTTTTCTCGTGGTTTCTCTTGCGGTTCCCTCTACCTAACTTTGCATCGATTTTTCCGTACAAGATTTTCTACCAAAACTTGTATCATTTTTTTTTATTAAACATTATAGTAAAATACAATTATTACTGTTTTTCTATTCGTATAAAATCCATTACTGCTATTAATAAATTACAAAAGAATATTTTTTCTTCTTTGTTACAGGTGAGTGTGTAAAAGATCATTACTCTCGTAGATTCCCTTTTGTACGTAAGTATATGGATGTACGTAGCATGGATGTGTAGATCAATTTATTCTTTAGAAAAGAGAAACTATAACTGTACCTCGGTAGAAACTTTATTATGAACTGTTTAGCAATCGAATAAAGAAACGTGTTATAATATTTAAAAGAAAGTAGCTATAATATTGTTTAATTATGTAGGTATAGCATACAAAATAACCCAATAATCCATTGTTATTGTTTCGAGATGGGGTATATTTAAAAAATAATATTAATGGAATAGCATTAAATATCCACATTCGAAGTTTGAAAGGTAAAATCTCGTTAATTAAAATTCGAAAGGAGTAAGCCGCGAAAATAACGAAAATAATGATTATAGGACCGATTAAGGTTATAGTAATGCCACAAAGGAAAAACCCAATCAGGATAACCGCACAACCCCCGAAAGTTCGGTTAATACCCATCGACTTCCCTCTCACTCTCTTTCGAACCCCCAACATTTAATCATGAAAACTAAACTACGCTAATGCAAGTCGATTAATACTGCTTTGACAACGCGAGATCGCCGCAGGGATAAAACGCATCGAGTGAGCGTGCCGTTACCACCGATCGACGTTTACGCGCCGCAGCACCGACAGATAAAACGCGGTTCGTGAGGGGCCGCGAGTGTAATAATAAAAAAAGGAGAGTAGGATACGAGTAAGAGAGACGGAGAGAGAGAGAGAGAGGGGGAGGGAGAAGCAAGCGAGGCGTCTAATCTGTCGGCGGTGATCAGACCAGCTGTATCGATGATGAAGTCTCCGGGTTGCCGGTCTTTGAAGTTGGACCGCGCGTTGCTCTACGGGGGGTTGCCGGGTCCGACCTTCCGAAGCCGGCCGCCCTCCGAGCCCTGATCCTGATCCCGATTTTCGTCCTACTCATTCTCCCTACTATCTCTCTTTCTCTCTCACTCTTTACCACCCCCCCCTCTCTCCCTCTTTTGGCGCTATGAGTGATGGGGTGTTATTCGAATCGATACACGTAGTTTACGTATAGTTTATTACATACGTACACGGAAAGTAGAAAACAAAACTCGACTAGGAAAAATTATTATATATCATGGTAAATATTAAAATCTGATTCGGAACAAAAATTACATAAACATGCGAACGTTAATATTTTACCTCGAAGATTTTGGTATTTTGCAGTATTGTCGTAATCTTTCTCGTAACTTAATCAAGTAATTCAAACTACAGTTTCAAAAAGTATAAGTTGAAAAAATGCAATTAACATGCATAAAAAATAGTAAGTAATAACAAAAAATAATAATATTGACATTCGTTGAATACATTGCTAATATTCATAAATACGTCATAGTTAACTGTAAGCACAGTACGATGTATAAAACGTACTGGTGCAGGTAAAAAACTCGTTAAGAAGCGCGTAGGTAACATAAAGAGGAAAGGAGCGTTTCCTTCACGAGATCTCTCATTATTTTACTCTCGGGATCTATCGCTCGCTCGCTCGCTCGGAGCCACTCCGTCTGTTGAGATCGAGAAGAGGAAGGACTAAGGAGAAGGGGAATATAAGAGTGAAAGAGAGAAAGAAATCTGAGCTCAAGCTCTCTCGTTCGTCTTATAACGTCTGTCAGAGGAATTAAAGTGTGCCCCACAGTCTCTTGATACGCTCGCGAGATAAAAAAAATTATCGACGTACCTGTCATTTGAGTTTTATTCCCGGGCGGCATCTCTCTCTCTCTCTCTCTCTCTTCTTCATTTTCGAGATCGCCCTCGCCGCCTGCTTGTGTGTGGTTTTTACGCGCATTCGGGATTTCGGTGCTGTTCCGCGAATTATGACTTTTATATTTTGTTGCGTCTCTATACACAGGATAAATTTTGATTGATGAACTTTTTTAATTTTATATATATATGCTTTCCTTTGTCATTGTTACTTTACGATTGATTTCGATCGCTCGAGTTTTTTTCTCCTCGACTGAAAGATATAAGTAGATATCTATTTTTTAATTTGTGTATAGGTTTATTGTGTAATTCTATTATTTGATAACTCAATTTATTTCAAAATAATGCCTAAATGTCACGTTTAAATTACATCCAAAATTACTCGTGAGAACGGTACATTTAAAGATTAAAATTTCAAAAGACACAGTATGAGATACTGCGTATTACACACAGCTTATATGTACATATATAGTATATATATATACGCGATAGAGAAAAAGCGCGGGTTTTTTTTTTCGATATACATTTACTCGACTGACCTTAACCTACTTTTAGACTCGAAACAGTAGGCCGATCCTCTAAAGTGCCACTCCTGTTGAACCTGGGCGCAGAAAAACAAAACTTATACGTACAAACTTATACATCGATCCAAGGATTTATACATTTCATCGAATTAGTTGTTGTTTGTTTTCAAAGTAATATAAATGAAACATGTAAGCATAATGTACATCAAAATATATTTATACATAATTTTAACAATTAGTTGCGTATTTAAAAAACAATGTATGGTTGTAGAACAGTTATTACAAAAGATTATCGAAATAGGAATTCGCAGTAGATTCTTATTAAAATTGATAAATTATCTAGCACGTACGAGCGGTAGAAACCCGCCTAAGAAAAAGTACGGGAAACCTCGAGGTACAGGTGAATCGAGGAAAAGTACCGAGACAAAGCCTCTGCCACCATAAAACTGTCCACCCTCAGCGGCGTCAAAATTCGGCCAACCATTTACGACCTCCGGAAGATGCGGGAGATCGCGACAGGTAGTTTTATATATATATATATACACTAAGTGTAGCACGACCTCGGTTGCTGAGAAGAACTGGGGAGGAAGCAACTCGTCGACCACGCCCTCGGCTTGGGCTAATTGCCCCCGCTTATCCAGCTTCGCGCGCGCGCACGCGTTTCTGTTTCTTCTACCCCCGCGTTCAAAAATTCGGAGCGTATCTCTTTCTCTCTTTCTCGTGTTCTAGGTAAATAAGTCACTGATTTAAGAGTGGCGTTCGCTGATTTTACATGCTTACAGGGGTATATGTACCAACGATTAACCCTTACGCTCACTCAATTCTAAGATCGCGTTCAAATATCTTTTCTTCGTAATGTAATATTTGAGTTCATTTTTGGTTAATTTAATCTATTTAAGATCTATAAATAAAGAATAAACTGTAAATAATAAAGTATAACTATATTTTAAAATAAATATGTATATATGTAATTAGTATCTATATATCTAATTCCTACTTGTAATAATTATTTCACTCTAATGGTGTAATTATAACTCTGCACCTGAGGAGAAAACACAGTTGTACGGGGGAAAAAATAGAAAAATGATTATTCCCAAAGTGTAAATCCCCCAACTCATTAACAGGTGCATCTTCATTTTCCCAAAAGTTAACTTTTCACACCCCCCAAGGTAGAAAACAAATGGGAAGGAAGTTAAGCCGAGATATATATATATATATCCTGCGAAAGCATACCACGTTTTCGTTCGAGAAGTCAATTTGACGTGGCTGGGCGTGGCGCGGCCGAGGTGAACCGGAGTCCGCAGACGATTCGGTCGAGATAAAAGTCAAAACAAAATTTAGACCGGCCGCCCGCGCTCGCTTGACTCCCCCTCCTTCCTCCGGCCTCCCGCTACCTCCCTCTACCTCTTCCTCTTATTTTTATTTTCTTTATAAAGAGCCTGTAAATATTCGGGCCCGCTTG
Organism: Theocolax elegans; assembly: GCA_026168455.1. Classification (NCBI taxonomy): domain Eukaryota; kingdom Metazoa; phylum Arthropoda; class Insecta; order Hymenoptera; family Cerocephalidae; genus Theocolax; species Theocolax elegans. Next base: position 75,805,349 of record CM047427.1, on the reverse strand, counting down.
CTCGTTTAATTGATTTTCGATTTTTGCTCCCCGGGCCTTCGTTACTCGCCGTTTAACTACGTCCTTTGATTTATTGGACGTTGAGGTTGCCTCTTATTACCTGCCTTTTTTTTTCCTCTTTTGATTTACGCAACGAGTTTATGCGATAGCTATGCATAAGGATAACTTTGTTGCTACCGACAAGATTTCTCGTTGTGTGATTTATACATGCAATGTGTGTATGGAAAACATTTTTTTTTTAATACGCAAGATTTAATACTACGTTTATTTAATTACTTCAATGAAAATTTTACGTTATCGCGTTATAATAATTATATCGTTATAGCCCAAAATATAAATGTGTACGTGTATATATATTGATCCCGAAAACCATTGTAATAGCAAGAGCGTCAACCGAATTAAATAATATACTTTTTTAATTGCACAGGCGCATACAATTCATCTCTACATAACTTTCTCTTCCTTGCCGCTCGTCAAAAAATCGAACCGCGAAAAAAAGTATATACCCATACGTAGAACCCAGTCGACGTCGTCGCAGCGCAGCCATGACTTATTCGCGTATATCGGAAAGCAATAAAGACTAGGCTACAGCCGCATTCCTACATCTATTCTATATACACACACGTATATAAATATATATATGTATATATATATATATATATATATATATATGTTCGTGTGCGTATATATGTATATATATAGCGGTTCTATCGGATCGCGAAATTTCGCGAGGGAGCCAGAGATAAATAGCGAAACGGCATAGAGGGAGACGAGCGGAGGAGTGCGAACTGTGCAGTCGTATCGCACGCGCAAAACAAACATAAACTCTTGTTACTTCTCTCTCTCTCTCTCCCCCACTCTCGCGGAGTATTGCTGGCCAGTGCAGAAACGCCTATAGATAACCGGAGATAGTAAACTTCTACGCTATGTTATAGTCGACCCTACTACTACTTCTACTACTACTACTACTACTATTGCTACAACTATATTCCCTTCTCTTATATTTTGCGAATTTGTTCATTTATCATTGCGAGCGAGACACGTTGCTGTATTTAAATACACTTTTTTACTGTAGTTAACACTTTGTTGCATTAATATTATCGTTATATCGGGAGGTTTAAATTATCTATATACGTCGGTGTTTTCCCGTCCGAAAACTGTATTATTAACAAAGATGAAAAATATTATTTTTACATAATATCGAAACAAATAATTTACAATATATTTCCATCCATATACATAAAAATAATCAACAATATACATATATATATATTTTATAAATATCGTACACCACAAAATTTCAGTAACCGAAATACAAAGGAAAAAAGAAATTATTATTATTAAAGAAAAATGTATCCTCTCGAGCAAAAATATTTCATATTTATGTGAATATATATTTCCTACCTCTCGGTTGGTCTATTTTGAATTTTACGCTCGTTTCTTTCCCACACATAGATACACACATATATTTCACAAGGTCTTTCTCTCTCTTGAGCTGGACCAATTTCACTATACGTGATATCGCGTTAAAACTAGTCGCGATCGCAAGCATTGGTTATATATATACGGTGTTTGCACTTGGGTGCGTTCCCAACACCACCACATAACGTCTAGGTGTACAGTACCTATATATAACGAATGCTCCTAGTCTACGTTTATTTTCAATTTAGAAGTTGATTTATTTTATATGCACCGAGAGAGGGAACCTCCCGTTGTTTTAGCGCTCGTTATTCTTAAGCTCCTTTTATTTAATGCTTTTGCAACTCGTCTTTTCGATTTCGAAATTCGTATAATATTCGGCTTCATCTTTTCATTTTTTTTTTTTTGTGAACGGACAACGTACCCATTATTAACGAGTAAATGTATCGACCTATACATTTTACTAATGAAATGTACACGAAAAGAAATAAATTACTTTGTGAAAAGCTGGGCCGGTTTATAAGTATATAAAATAGGTTCGTAACATCCCATGTAATTGTTCTGGGAAATAGTGTTTTAAAAAAAATAGATCGATTATCTTTGAAAAGTTATTGATCGAAACAAATTTTCCAATGAAAGGTTAACCATGACTGCCCTTTAAGTGTTAGGATGACGGTCACTTTCCGATTGAAGTTATTTAATTGTTCGAGCAAATTTTACCATGACATCCTGCAAAAATTACGGTGAAACCCAGAGATTTTCCGGGAAATGCAATGTGTCTTGAAATTGCCGTGATTATTGCCTATCGCACTCTCTCTCTTTCTCTCTCTCTCTATCTCTCTCTCGCTCACTCTATATATATCTTAAATAGTCGTTTAATTTACTTTATATCTGTATATATATAGACCTACGGAGAAAAGTCATTTCCTACCCTAAAATGAAGTAAACTTTGTTAACTACCCATAGAATTGTGTGTGTGTGTGTGTGTGTGTACATGTATATATACATACATATAGTTATCTATTCGATAAAACATATTTTAACTACGGTTGAAGTTTCTCGGTTATAACTGCTTAACCAGCAAACAAGTTTTATTCGTGTTTACTAAGCAGTCGAACACAATCCGATAGTGGCGTGCACTTGACGCGATATTTTTTTTTTCCCTCCTTTTCTACGGCTCGACATTCTCGTTGCATGTGCACTAAGAGAGCAATTGCCCGTACTATATGTTTTCAGAATGCTAAGCCATAGAGCCACGCGACACCAAAGTTTCTTCGGCGTATATTGTAACACGAGGAGTTTTACATGTTCCTTCGAATACACATATATATACATATATTACTTACCCGTTCCGGTACTGTATAGATATTGTGTTTATTTCTCTTGGTATGCGCGAAATACACACGTTCGCGTGAACGAGGAAAAGTGAGGTAAAAAATGAAAAATATCTGATCGGGAAAGAATGTTCAAGTATATAGTTGAGGTTTTCAAATTATTTGTATATATTTATTTGAAGTACTGAAAGGTTAACTAGTAGGCGAATTGTTAATAAAAATTTTGCTTTGAAGAAAATTCAAGTTTTATATATGTATACATATCGTTAAAGTCTGAGATTTGCATACGCATACCCACACCTAAAATAAAACAATTAACAATTTAATCTGTCAACTAGCAAACAACAAACAATTCATTCGGTATTCGCCGTTTCTTTTCTTTGTAACAGAAAAAAGTATAAATAGACGTACGAAGTGAGCGAATACGAAGGAAAAAAGTGTGTAAGAGAAGAAAAAAAAAAGACACGTCTGTAAAAGTGACGCGCGGGAGGGAGAGAGTCTTGGACAATTTCGCGAAACGAAAGTTTCCAGGAAGGGTGCGCGCAAAGGTACGACGCAAGGTAACGAGAGATCGGGTACACACGTTGTATATATATATGTGTATGCATGTAGTAAGAGAGAGAGAGAGAGGGAGAGGTAGAGGGAGAGATGCAAACGACAGCGGAATCCTCGCAAACAGCAACAAATGCGTTTTCGTTGGCGATAACTCGTGTACGATACCGCGAAAACTCCGAGTTTCAATGTAACCGAGTTGTGCTACTTTATCGATTTCCTCATCTGTCGTATCGCTTATCCTTGTTTCACGAGTTTCGAACAAAAAGTTCCACGTGTGTGTCTAGTATAGTAAAATACTAATGCTTCGTTGTGATAATGATTGATTCGAACATTCATTTAAGAATATGTATAAGATTTCATTTGATCCCGATACAAATGTGATAGAATGTACTTGTTTTTATGTAAAAATATATTTTATATAACCTTGGTAGGAATTTGGTTATTTTCAATGCTTCGTCGTTGAAAAAATAGCTATTTTATAGGTTATTATACCGTAAGGTACCCAATTGTTGATCATGAACTAATTTCTGATCAGCATATTACTTCAATAAAATAATAAAATTTACATAGATCTGAACGATGCGATGCACAATTTAAAGGTTAAACAATCAATCATTGGTTAGTAGACTTAACTAAGAAGTGGTATACGTACCGAAAATTTACTAATCAGAAATTGGTATTTCCCGCATTTTTTTTAAATCGTAATTTACTTTAAAAATAGCAGTTATTTTATTTTTCTGAGATGGCTAAAAGGAAGTTTAATACTTATACTTTATGATAATTGATCAACAATTGGGTAAATGGCGATAATTAGGTTCTTTTCAATATATCAATCTAAGAAAAACTGAGTGAAATTATATTTAATATATTATTGGGTATTTAATTTTTCATCTTTCATATTTTGATTTCGATTATTTGTAATAGTAAAAAAAAATAATTATCGCATTCTTATTTATGTATTTGAAAGAATTAACATGGTGTCACTGTTATAAAAAGAGTATTATAAACGCATCTAAATAATAGATTGTAATATAAATATGTAAATGGATGATTCCATAAAAACAGCCCAATAACCATTTTGTGGTTTTAAATAGACTTTGTTTAAGACATATAGATTTTCTATATTGTTTTAATTTTATAAATTACATTACAATTATTATCTTACAAATTTATATATTTAACTGGTTTGATTAGAGAGTTGCGTCCTAACCATATTTTACCGGATTAAATAATTTCGCAACGTTCTCACCTGTAAACAACATAATTGAAAATTCCTTCGGAGTTTTCATTTTTAACGCGATCTCGCGCATACCACCGTAAGATTTTAATTGAACGCAACGTAACATACTCAATTTTCACAATAATTAACATAACCAATTTACATGCGAATGATCCATTAAATTATTATTAAAATTCTCCTTCATCACACTATACATCCAAACCCGACATTTTTGTTAATAAACCCTGTTATTCCATTGAAGTATCGGTATAGAAGAGCAACAAAAAAAAAGAAGGTCGTAACGTGTTTAAGTAAAATTTTTAGGTAACTACCTAGTCATCGAATAGTTTTACACAAGAGTCCCTGTTATAAATTATAGACACATCTGCGCGCGGGCGCGCGGGTGAAACTCACTAGAGCGACGAAACGACTTAGTCACGATACTGTTTTTCCACTCTTTCCCTCCTCACGTGAAGGTAGTATGTCGCGCAGATGAACTGACACGCGCTACTTTCACGGCGACGAATTGCGCAAAAACTCGATGATTTTATTTTTGATGCGAGAGAGACTGATCTTTTTTTACATCCAAGCGCAATATCACGCGTAATGAAAAGCAATCTTGTTGCAATCATGTTTCATGATTACTTAAAACTCGTTCATTGTTTTATGGATTTTATACGTACATACTTTTACTAGCCGTTTGCGTTTGATTAGCTTTTTTATAGGTTTAAATATATTGATGACGATGTATCAATTTAAATATTGAGATTGGTTTGTTAGTTTATAAATGATCAACTATATTTGTAGGTATATATTGATTATGTATTTTTTATTTCAAGTAAATATACACTTTATAAGATAAATAATAAATTTATTTTTTTTACTATTTCAATGTTTATTTTACGAATTATTCTTTTATATATATAGGTTGAAAATATCAAAGACACTTTATAATTTATTTTAAGTACACGATGAGTTACGAAATAAACGTAAAGAAAAAAAGTATAATCATTTTTAGTTGGTGCACTTATAGATCACAGAACGAAAAGTTCATTAAAAGAACCGCTCAAAGAGCTCGTCGAAAATTAAGTTTCGCAAGTTTGCCCAGTCGAATGATCACGCGCTTGGGCAATTTGATTCGCTATGTGGTAAAACAAATCCATTGTCGTACACCGTCAAGCTCGTATACGTATGTGTCCCGTATGATTTTTTTTATGTTCGTGGACTAGGAAAATGCAGCATTTTATTTTTTATTTATTTATACATATATAAATATGTCAATCATTGAAACATACTTTTTAAAAAATAATAGTTATTTATACACTTATGGAGTAAAATAGGCATTTATTCCCGGGATGAAAGTTGCTGCTTCCTCGCTTTAGCTTTTGGCAGTAATTCACGCAAGGGAATAATCGCCTTTTACTCCCGAAGTGCATATAAGATTTTTCACCTGATCGTTTAAAAAGTCACTTTTTGTAATAACAAATTTTCTTTTAATTTCTAAATTTTTCAATATTGTAAAATTTTTTGATATTTTTAATTTAATATAATATAAATTTAATTTTGTGTTTGTAGAGAAAAGCTAAACTAAATCTTCAAAACAAAAAGGAGGTCTAAATCTTCAAAACAAAAACGATGAATAAAATGAGTCTACGGGGAATAAAGTGATCGAAGATAAAATGCAATTTTACTTTACTCGTAGAGGTTAATAAATTAGACTTTTTAGATTATCAGGGTGAAAAATATTATTATTATTAACATTATATATAACAGCTACTGGTAAAATAATGTAAAATCTCAACTTAAATAATTTGTATAAAACCTATCTATAGTTAATATAAAACTTAAAAATTTAGTTAATTTTGTAATTTTTAGAGAAAACGAAATAGCAAGGTAAACTTAAGCTTCTCCACCTGCGAACCTTACGGTATACACACATGTACGTCGCTGACTCCCAAGAAATCGTAACTTTGCGTGTTTATCGCCTATGCGACGCGCCGCCACGAGAAATGACTTCTCGCGAGTGAGGCGTTAAAATCCTGTGTACATCTTTTTTCACGACTCCGCGCTCAATGGCCCTCTTTTTATATTTTTTTTTACTTCCTTCTGCCTCGTTTCGCGCCTCGCGGAAAATAATATAATTCGCGCCTCCACTGAATTTTATTCCTTGGGTAATTAAACGTCCGGCGGTACTCTACGAAAGGGTTATAACGACGATGGGAAAATTATACCGGCTGCGAGTTTATGCGAATATATATAGAGGGTTGGTAAAGAGATTGATGGAGGATGCCTTCTCGATTCTGTATACCGCTAAATTAATTGCTGTGATTAGGATTTTCATTTGATGAATGAATCATGATTATTACAATGACGAATCAAGGGTAATGTTACTAATGTAAAAATATCCTAAGAAATATTAATAGTCGGTTATTTTTCTTCTCGTTTTCCTTACATTTTCTATGGAACGAATGTGAGATACTTTTAATTAATTATATACAAATGTATTTAAATTATCTTTTCGATGCGTACACGCGAAAGTACAATTCGAAATAGTGGATTACAATGTGTTAGATAACATCAGTTCATATACGTTTGTGTAATATTTTACATACCCTTGATTAATCTATCAAAACTGATCTACCTATAATAAATTTTCAATTTACAAAAAAAAAATAACATCATAATACTTAACTGTATTCGCGTACATACTATATTCGATTAATATTTACTATATATGAGCTACTTAGAAGGCTCATGTAATACAAGGTACTCAAATACACGTCGGATACTTAAAATGAAAATATTTCACATTTTTATTCGAGCCTAAACAAATTATCCTTCCCGCGAGCGCGAGAAACGAATTTGCTTGGATGTTACGCACACAAACGCGACGGAGAAGAGAGAGAGAGAGAGAAAGGTGGTTGCAAGAAGAAGAAGAAGTAGAAGGCCCCCTTATACGCGCGCGATGCCTCAAAAAGATTTACTTATTCCTCGCGATTTACGATTTTAACGGACGTAAATCACCTTTTGGTTAAAGAGGCGAGGCATAAATCTCCCCCGTTAATAATTTACCTTTCAATTACCAGAAGAGGAGACTCTCGTCTTACCCTCCTTTCGCGTTTCATTAATACGCGAATTTTTCTTTCGCGGTACACGCGAAACAAAAAATGAAAAATAAAAACGAAGAGAAAAAATGAATTTCGAAAATTCGACAACAGCGACGCGTGTGCTCGTATAGGTGTATATATATATATGCCAGTTTGTTTCTTCATTTTCTTTCGTACGGGGCGACGAGGATCGTTCATCAGTGGGGCAACTTGTCACGCCGCTGGGCATCGAACATAAATTCCAGCTGGTAATGTGACGGCTCTCTGGCTCCTTATCCACCTTGACTATACGTGTATATATGTGTACCGAGCTCGATATGGCGATGCACCGGGTAATTTCCTATAAGCCAAAAATATTTCGGATTATTGTATTACTACCTTTTCTTTTTCTCGAACAGACACCTTAAGTGTACGAAATCCTGTAAGTATCACCTTTAGGTTAAATAAAAAATGTATTTGGCAAGTCCTTCTACATAATTGTAAAGTACTTGACGCAATTTATTCTATGTAGTATATGTAATTTAACTACCTGTCTTTGAAACTGCATAGTAGGCTTATCGAACTTTGTAGTCTAGTGTAGATCAACGCACCTACACGTCACTTGGTTTAAAAATTGAAGAGATTTGCGCGTATAGTCGAAAAATAAATTGAGTCGCATTCTTCGTGTCGAGTTCCCAATTCGAGGAAGATAGATCAAGGACCCCCCGGGCACTGCTGCGCGACGGCTACTTCCACCTTTTCCGGTCGGAACTTGATAGCGATCGCGATCGCTCGACCGTGCCGTACTCTCCTGGCTTGTCTTGTCGAAATTTGTTGAAATTAAACCGTAAAAAGCACGCTTCTTTTTTCATTATACTCCATTTTCAGACTAATCTGTTTAAAATTGATTTAAAATTATATGCACGTTTGTACAAATTATATAAACTATAAAAGTGATAAATAAGTTTAAATGTATATACGATGCGATAAATAAATAAAGTTAAAAATCTTATATATAGAAAGTTAAGGAATCGCGTAATATAGTACACTCGAAATGTTGAAATTCGAGGTTGTCGCGTCTTTGTCGTATTCCTCTTAGAACCTCGTAACGTTCGGCAATTTAAATCGGTAGGAAGTTAAGAGATCCAGTGAGCCAGGGGTGAATTAAGATTGCGTCCTTCCTAGGTAATTTTCGTTGGGGGTGTAGACCCACGTCGTTTATACCCGAGGACGAACGGGGACGTACTCCCCCGGGCTGTGACGTTCTCGCACAAAAGGGGTGAGATGAATCGCCTCCGGAGAGAGGGAAAAAGAGAGAGAGAGAGAAAGAGAGAAGGTACACTGGACAAATGGGGAACATTAAGTCGCTTTTGCGGTTTCGTCCATTGCCACCGCACTACGTTATACCCCTCTCTCTTTTTCTCCACTTCCATAGCTTTATATATATTGTTTTTTCTTTCGTTTTCTATTTCACCCTTAGACTTACTCCATTTCAATCTTTATGATTTTCATCGTCTCTAGTTTCTCTTTTACCCATTAATTTTGAATATATATACATTTTTTCCGCAACGCTTCTTTCACTTCGCATTTAATACTGTATATCTTTAGTATATACTAATAAAGGTAAATTGCGTAAAAATAAATTAATAATGCAATACTTAATATCTTGCCCGATACTGCAAAATATGAATGTTTTACGCGTAAATCTATATAATATAATAAATTACCGAGGAATAACTTAACCTTAATAAGATTTGCAGAATGCTTTTCCCATACTCCGCTAGCACCTCCAACAAGCATAAATTATCGAAAATAACTTGGCGTCTCGCGCGACGAAAACTTAATTTCCAAGGAGCGTTCGCCATCCCTTTTCTGAAAAATTACTCCCAACAAATTTTCGCCTTGACGAAAGCTCGGAGAGGAACCAGTCACACGCACACGTCCACGCGTAACGACCGTGACATACGAACGCACGACATTAATCTCTCGGATAATGCACGCACGTATCTCTCTCACTCTCTACCCCCTTTTTTAGTTTCTTTTATTGCCTCTTTACCCATTCTCCGTCTTCGTTCCTCATTTACCTTTCATCTCCGTCTCTCTCCTTTCGAGTTGTATGTAAGCTCTTTTCGAATTATCCCGTCTCTGTTGCACTTTGTCTTACCGCTATCCGTCTACGTCTCGCTTTTCATTTCTTTAGGCCCGACCGACTGTCTCCTCTCAGTCATAATGCCACTCCCACTTCGCTGTACTTTTTCAAGAGGCCTCTTCTATTGCTTAATCTGCAAGGGCACGCGATTTTATTTTAGAGGCGCAAATTACATTATTAATACTTTTTTATACTTATACTTATATTATCGTACGTAATTATATATATATATGTATACATTTGTACATTTATAGGAAAGAATGTATTTTATGGATTGAATTATTTAAATGAACGTTGTCAAAAGGAGAAGGTGTCAAAGCATTCTAAATAGAAATAATTTCAAGATTTACTTATATATATATGTATATAGATATTATTATATATACGAAGCAATATCCAATCAACATTTACCTCGTCACCTGTACAATTTGAACCGCGCAAGATCGAGGCATCATCGTTTTTTTTTTTCTCGTCTTTTTTTTTTATTCCCGTTCGGTCTGTAATGCCAAAGAGCGCGCAGTATCTCGTCATTGCCGGTCGGCACCTCCTCATCACTCTCCGAACCGAGCCGTGACCAATCCGGAATAAATATTGCCGATTATTAACTCTGGACCCGCGAGGCACACCGAGTGCCTCAAGAAGTCGAGTGCATGGAGGTGATGGAGCACGTAGAAGTCACTCTCTTTCTCTCACTTATAAAAGGGGACTCGAAGAGAAGACGAAGTGTGAGGAGAAGAAGAAGAAGAAGAACCAGAAGAACGAACAAGAACGAAGAAGAAGAAGAGGAACCGACTGCGAGGTCCACACCTTCGAGAAGATGCTTGAGATGTTAAGTGGGACCATTAGCGCGCGTTCCTCTAGGTCCCGCCGAGTGTTGGAGATTCCTTTCGCGCCTCTCCCTCTCTCTCTCTTGCGCACATATGAGAGAGCAGGAAGGGTGAGAGGGGGGCGACGAGGAGAGAAAAAGAAGGAGTTCGAGGGGTATCGAGATTTTCGGACGTGCCGCCCTTCGTGATATTCGATCGAGCAGCGCCCGCCACCAGCGATATATCGATGAGTTTCATTTTTTTCGGATGATATTTCGTGTCACTCTTTTGATGCCGCGAGTCTTGCGTCAGGAATTTCGGGTGTGAAATATTACAGGCGTGTAGTCGACCTTTTCCTTTTTCTTCTTCACCTTCTCTCGCGGTGTATATCCAAACGGAATGTTGATGAAACTTATGGCTCCTACGTCTATATAGACGTGGGATTGGCCAATTAACGGCAATGATCAGTCGAGATGTATATATATATATATACCAAAAATATTGATTCATTAGCCGTGTAATCCGTTTAAATATATCAATCAGTCGAGGTGAAATTTTGGCGAGTACATTTACTACCTATACGCGGTCGTCGCCACTATATTTTACTTGATCAACGTGTTTATCAAACGAACGTCGAATAATGAAAATTCAACCACTCTTGATTTTTATTAAGGAAACGGTAACCAGCGTTAATAAATTTAGTAATTAACTTGAAAAACGATGGACCCATCATAGAAACTTTCACAAAGTTTGGTTTACAACTGTAAATCGAAGAAAATTCGATTTGATGTACGTACCTATTATAACGTAAGGAAAAAAACGCGCACTTGTATACACACAGTGACGTGTCAGAAGCTTGGGTAGGACTTCAATCGCGGACCGCTGTTGACGTTAATTCGTTCTAAGCCGTCGAGCAAACACTATGTACGTATATATATATATATATATATATATGCATGTGTATGTGTGTATATATGTATGTATACCTGTGTGTACATGTGTACATGTGTGTGTGTATGTGTATGTAATATGTATGTATATTTACGTATGTATGTACGTATGTATGTATGTATGTGTATATATATATCGCATAGTAGCTCGTGTGTGCATCTCGACGCGTTTACGTTTAATGTGTACGGAGAGGCTCGCATACACCTTGTTCTCTGGCCCTAATCGGACACTCGGGGCTAGATGAACTCGACCTCGTCGTGCAGACTATACATACGTGCGGATGTGTTTACTCGGAACTTTTGACCAATTTATATGGTGTAACTTCAGATTTTACCTTTGAAATGTGCCGGGTCTTTCAATATACGAGAATTTTCTTCGAATACGTGTTAACACTGTAAATAACGAAATTTTTGAAAAATAAGGTAATTCAACGACTAGAACACCCACTGAATAATTGGTAAAAATCATGTGAATCTGCAGTAACGAGAGTGAAATTAATTCGATTAGAATATTCACCATGGAAAGGAGTAGAATCAAAATTTTGTATCGTATTTTGTATCGGCTAGGGCTGGCTTGCATAAAATAAAGAGTTAAGAAGTCTGCAGCTAATCGAGCGGCAGATCCAAAGAGAAAAATAGAAAGAAGCGAAAAAGAAAGCTCGTTCGAAGTTAGATCGGCCGACAAAAGAGTGAACGCTCTAGAAGGATAAGAGTCACGTCGGCGATATTCCTTTCTCATGCATCACCTTCCCTCGACTCTCTCTCTCTCTCTCTCTCTCTCTCTCTCTCTCTCTCTCTCTCTGCCTCGATGAAGATGTCACCGCAAGCGAGAAAGAGAGATTCTCCGCGAGGTCGCGCCGAGTCAGCGGATTCCATCGGATTCATCCAACAGAATCCCTTATGTAAATTGACAACTGCTGTATATCCCTTCTTCCTTCATCTTCGTTCTCTTTTTGCGTATGGCCTTTGTGCCTCTGCTGCGCGGAATAAGAAACAAAAAAATAATATATATATATATATATATATATATATATATACATACGTAGCTAACATCTTGGATGAGAAAATAGACTCGCGGATTATATGGCTTGCTAAGTGTAATCGCGATGTTGCCGGGAGATCTTTTATTGATGTTCGGGAATATGCGTGGATATACGTGTGACGTTGCTCGAATCCTCGTACCATTCCTGATTGGATGTTCTATCGCTTTAATATAATAATGTCAGTTGCTTTTCAGAGTTAAATAGCGGGAAATTGAAATGTCATTAAATTTACTAAAGTGAGTATTCGATTTTATTGGGAAGACTAAGAAAGATTTGGTACTGTTAACGATGTTCCATTATGATACCTTTTCATCTAACTCGAATGTATCATTTATCCGAATTTCAAATTTATGCACTTTAAATTATATATACCAAGTTGGACAGCCTTGTGCACTTCGCTATACGAATATCATAAAGGTATATACTTTTCTTTGATTGTACATCGTTTTACGTTTGAAAATTAATGTTTGCGCGGTATATTGTATGTATTCTGGAATTGGTAGCATACGGTTCGTTAAACACTGCACTCCGATAACCATATTCGACGGTACAAAGATATATATAGAAACCATAAAATAATAAGACTATACAACGATATTGTAAATGATGCCGATAATGAACAAACGTGAAATATCACCTATATATATAGGATATAATACGATTAAACAAGTAAATAAAAGTGACCACACATTTCAAATTACAATATAAAGTGCAAAACAGCAACAACCGTAAAATAGCCAAAGAAATAACAACCAAAAAAAAAAATAAATAAATAAAAAAGAAGCTGAACGAAATTCGATTAATGTTACACAATTATCAAGTACGGCGATTCCCGGGTATACCGAACGGTCCACCCTCGAGGCCCTCTCTAATGGAGCCGCGATTCGCCGGCAATTATAGCCAAGTGGCCGAAGTAAACATCGATCGGGAGTACTATACCGAGAGTGTGTACTTCGTGCTTTGCCCTTAGAGACTCACCGGGCTCGCCCGGAAGCCCACGAGGAGAGCGAGATGTACACCGACTCTCTCTCTCCCTCCCCCCCCCCGTCTCTCTCGGCACTCGCCGCCCTCTCTCTCTCTCGGTCAAATATTTGCCGTTTCATGCAAACAATTCGTCCTTTGTTCCGTGGCGCAACTATGTGTAAATTTAATCTCCGAAGGGCCTCGTGCACCAGACGGTACGTTGCGTAACGAACGACCGGGAGAACGATCTCTCTCTCTCTCTCTCTCACTACCCCCAAGATTGATACAATTTTCACGAGCCCTTAAAAATGTTTGTTCGCTCTCGTTCTTCGACAATGTACTGCTGGGTTCAGATTTTTTTAGTTCAATCTTTTTATGTCCAATGTATTATTTTATTTACGAAGAACTTGTTTACAATTTTATTTTTACGTTTAAATGTGTTTACAGTAAACATTAAAATCGAATGATATAAAAACAATATAAATAAGTGGTTTTTGTCCGGTTAGAAATATTAAAAATTTTCCTCTATATACAACAGTTTATTGAACTCCATGAAATTTTCAATCTCATTGCAAGATATAAAGTAGTAGAGAAAATATTTGTTAAAAATTAATAAAATATTTAATGCTACCCAACGTTACAAAAACACATCTATTAATTTTATCTCTTTAGGAAAGTTCTCCAATATCCCCATCCCGTAATAAATTTTTCTCAGAAATTATAAATATTAAAATAATGAAAAAAGAATACTGCGTCTTGATTAATCTCTTTTTATCGCATTTACGCGCACACTCAACTATTACAATTATAAACCAAATTGTAAAAAAAAAAGAAAATATATCGATCAAATTAATTCTCGCGTTGAGTCTCTTTGTATCGCTAATGAGCATAATCGATAATAAACTCGCAAATTATGATAAGAGTAGCTAAAAAGAAAAGAAAGAGTCAGATTATTGAATATTGGTCGAGTTCGTCTTAAAAAATATTGAGACGAGAATTCTTCGAAAATTGTTATCGAATGTATTAGATATTATTATTATGTGATATAAAAGGCGTTTGCAACAGGTGGCATTTTACGTATGCGCGATAAAAGTACGGTTATAACGATTTTACGTAACGTTTTTTCTTTTCAAGACGTAGAACGGAGACAGCTGTATAAAAAGACGTTACATAACGTTATATATATATATATAGTGATCTCCCCAATAATTTATTTATATATATATGTGTGCAAAGATGAAAAAATTTTATTTGGACGACAACAAAAAATGTCGGTATTTTCAAAATATCGTATAAATCAATGTATTTATATATATAGATATACAATTGTTCGTGCCGACATTTTAATATCACGGTTAGAAGTTGTACATGTATTTTTCACATATATATATACGTAACACATACATATTTCAGCTCAATTCTTCATTTTCCGCGAGATAATAAATAAATATAGCGTGTAGCGAATATTATGAAAGAATTTGTGACAAAAAGAAAGAGCAGCCACCTGCAAACTTTCTCTAAAATTGTCGCGTACAACATTTTCCTATATATTGCGAAACGAAGGTGCGTTAAGTATGCACGGAAACAGGTGCCGTCGGCGCCGGAAATCGCACCTACTAGCCCAGGTAGGCGCAGCCGGACTCCTCCACGGTTCGGTAACCGGGAACACACTGATTTATTAGGGATCCCTGGAAAAATGTAACCGCGCAATCCGTCGGCACGAACGATGCTTACGCGTCAATCACGATTTTCTATTACAATAATCCAAAACTTTGTTTACATTACTTTATCTAATTATTATTTTAAACTACAATAAAATATAATGTACATATAATTTTCAATTTTTTTTTTTCTACAATTACTTACATTAGATCCATTATAGTCAATTAGATCTAATTTTAATACATACCAATAGTTACATAGTTTTCATTTTTCTTATACTTGTAGGAAATACAGTTTTTCCATTTCTAAATTTTGAATAGGTATATCGCTACAACAATGGATAAAAGTGGTTGTTGTGCATGAATGTCCTTGCAATCTTAAATTATAAGAAAATTTGCAGTAGCTTCCTTTACGATATTCTTTGATATTGTTTGTTCAAACAAGTCACATAATTAACCTACGATTATTATTTTAAAATGTAAAGAAAGTAGTATCAAAAAGAAATGTACAATTATGACATAATTGCATATGTATACCTATATATGTACATTGACATTCACATGGAGGTATAAGGATAATTTTCGTAATAATAATGAAATAAAATTACAAAAATTTGTAATCTACAATTACACCACGCATCAATTAATTCATTTTAACAACATGTATCTTTTTGTTTTAATTTCCGACAAATTTTTAAAATATATGATTTTGTATCTCAAATTCCAAGAGATGAAAAAGAAGAAGAATTAAATATTACATATATAAAACTACAATATAACATCTGTGCAGTTAAATAATTAATTCTTAAACAACAATGCTACCCGCCGCAACAGTAATTTAATTATTCTATATCTATACAATAATAATACAACAATGCTCCACTTCACTATTAAATCAATAATAAATAAAATATTTTGTAAGCAACGCATTGAAACGCAGAATAAAGTTTAACTTATACGATTCCTAGGAATACAATACAGAGAGAAAAAGGTTGTAGTAATAAAAATAACATTATTATAGAGTAATCGAATAAACAGACTGGACAATTATTACAAGAGTGGTTATTTTTTACAAAACCAACTTACAAGATATAATAGTAAATATTAATATACCTAATGGTAAGTCCGTCTCTCGATTACTCATTAACATTGTCATTTTAACTACAACCTTTCTCTTCGTGTGTAGAAATAATCTATAATCCAACGATCGTACCACCTATGGCTCGAAAAAGGGGTGTGGAGATTTCAACCTGAATATACATACAGGTATATATACATACAATATATATTAGAGGAAGGATGACCGCGCATCGCTGTAGAGGTGGGTCCTCGTATATAAGCTGGGCACTTACGGAAAAGGCGACTCTACGAGCGGTGCACGCGGCAATGGCGGGACAAATCACGCGCAGGAAACGGAAGTCCATCTAGCAACTGCAGAGCGAGGATGTCATGTGGTGTGGGTGCGGTTCTAAATGGGATAGACAGGGGATGGGGAGGGGGGGGGGGGGAGCGGAGGGAGAAAGAAAAATTTTTGCGACGAAATGTGAGCATACATATATATGCGTCTGTGTGTGTGTGTGTGTGTGTGTGTGTGTTATTGCAAATGAATTAATTGTGTGTAGCGTGGAGAAATGGATTATTGCATCAATTATTTATATATGAAAGTTATTATTTATTACAAAAAAATATTCGATTTGTTTAACTGTTTCACTTTGCTGTTTGTATTACATAGCAATTAGAAAAATAAACTGGTTCCAAACTAATTAACAAACTATTCGTCTGTAACATACCTCTTGACTAAAATATTGTTTGAACACGAAAATTCAATTGGTTATCGGTTAAAATTTAAATTGATATAAATTTTAAAATTATTAATTTTAAGTTTTAGATTGTATTATTATTTATTTTTTGGGTCCTGATTGTAATAAAGAACTAATAATACATTTTTAAGGGTGCCCTATTCTCAATTTTTGTTGATTAATTAATAAAAAAATTAAATAGTATGTGATAAAATTAGAGAAGAGATGCTTTTAAATGTCGATAATCTAACTGTGTACTGAGTTTTAAATTAATTTATATTATTGTGTTTTGAAAAAAGTTTTACTAAAAATGTCAAATCTGTGCACCCTCTTGAAGTTATGTTTATATTTTTGGTAGACTTTTCTCGAACACGCAATAATATTTTAGTTTCAAATTAAGCATGTAGTTAAATTATTAATAAACAAAGACCTCTTTTCTTATTTGTTCTCATATTGTTTTATTTACAGACTTATTGTATAATGTTTAAAACATACCTGGTATCCTGATGATCAGAATTTTTAAAAATATTAATTCTTTTATTTATAAAAAATATTAAAAATTATTATTTTTTTGAGTCTGACATGTTCTTAACCCTTACTTGTCCCCGCGGAATCAAATTGACCCAAGCGAGTTTCAATCTAAATTTTCATTTTTCATATTTTTTTCGAATTTTATTTTTTTTAGTAACCAAAAAAAAGTTCGTTTTGCCAATAGTTGTATCTTATCAAACATACCAATTGTTGATCATGGATCAATTTCTGATCGGTATATTATTTCAATAAAATATTAAATTTACATAAATCTAAACGTTGCGACGCACAATTTAAAGGTTAATCAAGAATTGATCAGTAGACTTAACTATAGGAATTGGTATACGTATCAAAAATTTACTGATCAGAAATTGGTACTTCCCGAATTTTTTTCTTAGATTGTAGTTTACTTTGAAAATAGCAGATATTTTATTTTTCTGAAATTAAAAGGAAGTTTAATACTTATACTTTATGTATGCGTCAAAATATAAATAGAATTATTAGACTATTTAACATAAAATCATTCTATAAACGTACGGATTTCCCTTAATTGATCAACAATTGGGTATCTGACGGTATATCAAACAAAATTTTTAGACATCTTTGTTTCAATAACGAAATTTCGGTTGGGATTTCATTGACCCACGCAGGAGTTTATATTATAAAAATCATGGGGACGAGTAAGGATTAATAACGGCATAATTAAATATAGGGTTTTTCTAAAAAGTACTAATTTTGATCTCCGCTCTATGCTCAATCAGTTCTAATCTGAATAATAATTAATGGACATCGTAGTCCAAAATTAATCAAGTTATATAAATTAGTACAATCAAAAATGTAACAAAAAACTTCCGCTTAAATAATCAAAAATTAAACCTACCACGATATATACATATATGTATATTGTAAAAAAATAAAAAAGTTAAATTGAAAGATATACATATAAACCTTAGAACAACATCCTGTTGGCTATGTTTACTCTCGGAAGTTTTTGCACAATATTTCAACAGTAATGCTCTGTTTGCGAAAAAGCGAAAGAACGGGATAGAAAAGCTAGCTTACAGAGACACACACGGGCATGCGGACACGCGCGCGTACACACATAGTCGCGAGCCTCCGCTTGGAGATGAGATCGTCCGCCGGAAGTTCCGTCGGACCGGAATCCATAAAAACTGTCGTGACCCGCGTTACGCGGTCCGTCGACTTCCTCTCTCTCTCTCTCTCTCTCTCGCTCTTGTTCCGGCTCGGTACTACTCGGAGCTCACTCTCGTAATTTCGGTAGCTCCTTCATGCGGAGGACATCGAAGAGTCGCGCGCGCGAGCTTTACTTCCGACTTTCCACTGCCCCCCCACCTCCCCCCTTTAGCCCCACCATCGCCTTCTTCACATTCTTCTTGGCACTTTTTCTGACTAATAACTCGTGACTTTTATTTTTTTTTCTCTCTCTCTTAGGCGCTTTTATGGATATGGTATGTTGTCGGTAACATGTATGTGCTAGCGTTTACTCGCACATTGTTATAATGTTCAAGTTTTTTAAAAAATTTCTTATATGTATATCATATAAATTTTTTTGTATGAAGTTTTGCAATGATAATTATTAATTAGTAGATAATGGTGAATGAATGAAGATTACCGTATTATCATTCCCGCGAGAAGCCAAAAAAGTGGAAAAGAAAATTAATAATTCATTACCAAAACTGACAAAAATATGTATTTTTGTCCATGACACAGTCCTTATATTAAAATGACAAAGGTCCCAAATGGAGGCAAATTAGAAATCCATTCTCTTCTTGGCAGTTCTCCGAGAGTCGTGGTATAACTGGGCTCGTCTCCTCCACCTCGTATCTCTACTGCTCCTCCTCCACCTTCTCTTCCTCCTCCTCCTCCTCCCTTAGAAGTATGTATATATATATATATACGAAAGCGAACTCTGAAGAATGAGAGATGAGACTAGAGAAAGATCAGGACAGCCGTAGAAAAGGGAGAGAGAGTGAGATTCGCGAAGTGTATGTATATGCGCGCGTCTACGTCTTTGCTAATTAGTGAAAACCGGATTTCGCTCATTTGCTGGCTCATTTTTCATTCTGACGATTCGCTCATTAGCTCAGTTTTACTCTGCCTCACTCCTTCCTTCATTCGTAATATATACTATATCTTTTCATCCCCCTCTCACTCTCTCTCTCTCTCTCTTTCTCTCGGTTTTAAAATCAATAAGAGCATCGTTATTCCATAATATTAAATTACACGTATTACATACCGAAACGTTTCAAACGATTAAAATATATATATATACCTCGCGATATCTTTGTTTGCGGAAGATTCGAATTATAATGACAATAGCTGAGATTAATACCGATTCGAGATAAAAAACCGGCAATGTTTACATTTCTTTTGATATTCTATAGATTTTTCAAAGAAAAGCCTCTCTGTTGTAAGAACGTCGAATGTGTAATTATTGATATATTTCATAGAAATTACTTTATTAGCGCGGCCCTCAATTCCGCGTGAAAGTTTTACGTAATCGTTGTCTCTTTTGTGCGTGGCTGCAGACACATTGTTCAAATTTATGACACATATGTCTAATACTTTTTATACTTGTTTTGTAATTGTACGTTTGAATAAAGATGATGAGTATAACGAGTATTATTTTTATCTAATAATAGTAGTCTACAGTACGTTATTTATATTTTTACTTATATATACTTACACACTAAATGTTTCAATTATTTTGATCTATTTACAAAAGATTTATATGAAATAACTAATAATTCCTTTTACAAAAAGTTAATCTAATTAAAAAATTTTATTTAAAAATTCGCTTTTATTGTATTACTGAAGTACTTATCAATTAACTGTTTCCAAATAATGTACATAAACCTATATTACAATTATTGCGACCAAGAAAGTATATTTTATAAATGAACTCTTAACACAACGTCAACTTGATGCTCTGCAAATACAAGATAAATATAATAAAAGAATTCGAATAAAAGGATTGAGAACCGCATATCACTAACTCGAACGCCAGAAAATGTACAAACTATTATAATTCGACGATATCATAAATCGCCCATTCAAAATTCACTTATCAAAGCTCCTCGGACAATTAAAAAACGATTGAAATGCGCTCAATTGATTAAAGAAAAAAGTGTATCATAACAGGAAAGCCAATCTCTGTATAGATCGTCGAGAAAGAACAAGAAAGAGAGAGAAGAGAGAGAGAGAGAGAGAGGGAAAAGGAACGCGAATGTATATAGGTATATAGAGGTCTGGTAGTAGCGGAGACGCCTCCGGTTGGTCGACGTGCTCTGGCTGGCCTGGTTGGTTGATAGGGGGGAGTTTCGCCTCGCCTCGCGCTGCACTATCCCGTCCTCCTCTCTCTCTCTCTCTCTCTCTTCCCCTCTCTTTCTATCTATCTATCTCTCTTTTTCCATCCGAGAGGCTTCCTCTATCGCACATAGTGGGGGCGCTAGAATATGGGAATGCTCGATTTCTTTCAATGATCTTAAGAAAGAGACGGAGAGCGAGATAAACACTTACTGCTTTACCATTATCCGCGGAAATAAGTAATTTATTATTGCAAATTTTAGATTGCAGGTGCGTGATTACCGGTATTTTATTTGGTCTATTCAGTTGACACATTGAAATCACTGTAATTTCACACGTAATTGTTAATGATTTGTTAAAGTTTTATTGATTTCTGTTATTATACGCGTGCGGAAAGGCTGATGCTTATTGGTATATAAAACACGCTCTATAGAAGTGTATATAGATATATTTGTGTGTATATTTGAAATTATAGTACTTTAGCGTGTCTCAGTTGACAGCTATTTTCTAATAGCGTGTAATTTTCATGCTTTGACAATTAGTGCGAGGACAAAATTGTAAATATAATTTTTCAACAATTTATTTTCGATCCTCTATTTTATACTATATAACATATATCATTCAGCAAAACTTACGGAAAAACATAGTCTAATAATTATTATTTATAAATTTTAAAATGATCGGTATTTAGAATCACGCAACGTAAAATTAAGGTTATATTAAGAAGAATTTTCATTCTTTTTAAGTGACCTATTGCATCAGATGAAATTTATAATGTTTACTATATACAGTGTAGTTTGTTTGTAATTACCATTCTTACATAATAAATTCGAAATATCTGAAAATAATCTTTCCACTAAATTGATAAAACGATTTAGGGATAAGTTTTACGTTTTCTATATAATAATAAAGATTTACAAGCGTACAACAATTATATAAAAACTTGGTGTTACGTATCACATCGTTACTGGTAAAAAAAATATACAATCGTGACAATTACAAGTAGTTAATGAGCGAGTTACGTCAGACGCTGCCGACATTAATGAGGGTAATAAACTCACACTTGCATTTAAACTAGAAATATATATTTATAGAAGTAGCTTCTCTCATACTTTCCAAAAGTTCGGTAGAAAAAAATTATAAATTACCACAATATTTTTGAGCAAGAAAATCGTTTGCATGTATATTACCAAAAATGTTATACACGTGCGTATTACTATTCATGTATTTTTTCTCGACGACGTCATAAAGCAAAATTTTCGCAGCAAGGAAAGAGAACGTGAAATAAGAAAACGAACGGTGGAAAGATACAGAGAAGAAGATTATAAAGACTGATAAAACAGAGGCGAAAAAAGGAGAACTAATGAAAGAGCGAGTCGTAGGATAAAGATGAGAGAAAGAGAGAGGGAGAGAGAGAAAAGCGCATATCCGCTTCTGTTGCATCCTCTTCGCTCAGCCTCGGGCGAGTTTTCCTAATGAACTATGTAATAACGTCGCGTCTCTCCCTTCGACGAGAGTCCCTACTCTCTCTCTCACTCTCTCTTCAGTTTTTCTTTCTGTTTCACTTCTTCTTCCCCATTTTTTCTTTTTTTTTTCGTTTTTCACTTCACTGGCCCGATACTTCGGTCTTCCTTTGCGAGTCGGCGCGCGTTCAATCCGACCGTGGGTTTCCGACTTTAGCTTCGCGGCTTTTGTATACGCGCTTTTGCGGATGCTCATTAACCGTGGATTTTTTTGTACCTCGAGTGCGAAGGGTTAGCTTTGAAATTACACAAAATTGCGAGATATATCGCGTTTAATCATCTGACTTTACCCTTGTTTTCTGATTCTTATTAAATCTGGTTCATTTAATCGTATAGAATACCATGTACACATTTGTACATTCCCGGGATTCGTACATAATTATTCGATGAATACAACAAATCGTTAGGTGCGAAATTCAATGTACATCGAAACATAGATCTCGATTTAAATCGCTAATATCTTTTAATTGTGAAAAAACGGTGCACGTGCACACCAAAATTACAAGTAAATAAGATAAAAGTTGGATAATTTAACAATAACATTGTACGACGGTATTTAAGAGAGACAGTCGCGTGTACACGCTCACTGTATCTACATATTTATGTCTAGTGCGCGTAGGAACTGGCGTCTTACGCAGAGTAGTAATTGCAGGAGTACGCGCGTAATCCGCGAGTTAATTTTATGCGCGACGACACGGGGAGGTTCGCAACCGTGAACCGAAGGTAGAGAGAGGTAAAGACAGAGGAGTTGCATTGCGCTGGCTTATCGCGTGTCGCCCAAGTAGTTGTACTACCCGTACCAGTGGTAGTAGGAGCTTTCCTTAAAGGCAGCTTTATTAACGACGTCGAAGCGAGCGTCGTCGTTCCTACGTACCTCGAGTATAACTGTGTCACTAATCGAGGAGCACTAAAATGACTCGTCTAGACTCCTTCTTAATTGCTTATTTAATACATACGTATTCGCTCCGCTTATTGATAATTATCGTTTGTTCCACGTTTTTTTTTCTTTTTTTTTCGTCAGCTAGACGCATTTGTCGATCAGTAAATATTTTTAAATATATTTTATTCACAAACACCCACTCGATTAGACTGCAAAGATTCTAATAGAAACGGATTGGTATATAAGCGAGTTGAATCAAATAAGCACCGGCGAGTATCTTACGCGTTAGGTCAGGAAACCCTCTTCGCGAGAATGATGTCTCTATAATGCATCAGCCACGTATCTTAATATCAGAGCCCGACTCTTGCGTGAACTCGCATACATCAAATCTTTGCCTCTGAATCTCCGTTATATTAGAAAAGGTATATATATATTCATCAGTTATTTTGCTCATTCAACTCGTTTATTTCCTTCGATATACTCCTTCGATTATTAGAACTCTAACGATAAGCGGCGATGAAAGTTGGGTGCAGAGTAACTCACCTATATTTAACGATTTAATTTTAATTATTCCTCACAAATAAAAATATATACGTACGAAGATAATGACTTATTAACAAACGTTAAGAAGCCGGTTGAATCATCAAATCTCATTATCTCTTTTGATTACACAACCGCAAATTCATTATCCATCATCTAAATAACTCGAAGTCAACCGCGATGACAAACTAACTTATCTTCCCTTTTGGTACAAATTCGCATCTCATCTCTGAAGTATCAGGAAAACATTTACATTAGCCTCGCAAGCTCTACAATGCCAAGATTTTTCGTTAGCTCTATAATACCCACAGATTAATTAACCTCGAAGAATTCATCGTCTCGGTGTGTATGTCTATACGTGTATGACTCACTCGTGCGGTATAATTAATTAGCCATCATTAATAAAATGGAGTTTAGAGGTGTATATACATGTATATACATATAGCTGAGAAAACGTCGCGGCGACGAGTGATGTCGAAAATGCTTGGCCTGCCCATCATAAATAATATTTCACTCTCTCGAATAATCGGCTGTCGTCGACTCGCGGATAATATATTTAATATACCATCTCGTGTACTATGGGAATCCTCTCTCTTTCTACGTATATCTCTGCCGTTTTCAAATCTAATTAGCGAGATCCAATGGATTATTGTACCTTTTTTTTTTAACGAGAGAAATTTATTCGTGCCAATTCTTGCTGATTCAGAGAGCCAAAATATATTGTTTTATTTTTCAAATGACTGGATGGAAAATACTTTTCTTCGGTTTCATTTTCATGTAAAGTAGAAACGTGGAGGTTAAGAGTAAGAGAGAGAGAGAGAGAGAGAGAGAGAAAGGCAATATATACGTCATTCGTGATCTTTCTTTTGTATTTTTTTTTCAGGGACTGGAATTCGACGAGCAACGTCCGCGTACAAGAATCTTGGCCAACGTGAGCGCCATTTACAATGAAAAATCCGAATTTCTTCAACAACAGCGGGTCGCGCACTTGGGACGATTCGCGCTGCATGGTAAGTTTTATCTCAATTTTTTCATACCTAACTTATGTTTCCCGCTAGCTCTTGATATTCAAGAGGTAATGATAATAATTGCTATTTATTTTGTAATAAATGAAAATTCGGAAAAGATCCATTTCGTTTAAACGGAAAATTTCGTGCTTACAATTTATGAAATATCTTTTGTTAAACCTTAAAAGGCAGCTTTAATACAATTAAAAATTATAAATTTCGAATATAAAAATGAATTAAAAATATACAAGGCAATGACATTAACTAATTTTTAATGTACAGAACACCTTAAATAACCGTGTTTTGTATCTTAAGTATATTGTTTTCTATTATTGTGTTATTGATTACCAAGAAAATGTATCAGATGGTGTTATATAATAATAAAAACAAAGTGTAGAGTAGGAAACTGTTGTCGTCGTGGAGTTCTCGTTCTCTTTCCATCTCCCGTCATCCCGTAAACACGACACTACCATTGGCGTACCAGAAAATCCAAATTTATCGGGCAGCGTAAACGAGCTTCGCGAACAAGCCTCTCTCTCTCTCTCTCTCTCTCAGTTTCTTTCTTTCTCTATATATATTCTATCAAAGAATAAAAAGATCAACGCAACCAAAGTATCGCGGTCCGTGACTCGTCGCGGATTAAGTATATAGATATACATAGAGTGTACACGAAGAGTCCCGAACGCGCCCGATCGAATGTTTTGCCCTAGTTTCGAGTATACCCGACGCTCGTCATGGTTGAGCAAACTAGGCGATCGCGACATTCAGACGAACAATGATAGTCGCAGTAATTGGTCTCATTGCAATCGTCGAGATCCTATGAATTCGAGATGCTAAATACATTTGTTGTACATTTTTAGGGTAACGTTCTTGTTTGAAATTTCTGAACTTGAGGGAAATTATCGTTTGAATGTCGGGTAACTTAATAAATTATCAAAAGAGATAGTCGAATGCGTTATGTATAGATATAAATGGGATCGATATAAAATTCAAGTCCAGGTTACCGAAAGAATTCGTATATAGCACCGGTGCGAAGAGAAGGAGGGCAAAGCCTAAAAATTCTCCTGTCCGGGACGGAGGAGAGTCTCACTCGAGTTCCTCGTGGAATGCGCGCGGTCATCGCGCGCGCTGAATCTCTCTCTCTCTCTCTCTCTCTCTCTCTCTCTCGTCGTCCGCGGGTCGATCGATCGCGGCCGCCTTATTCTCTCCTCTCCAACCTTGAAACGGAATCCAGCGAGGGCTTGCAGAGTGCTTCTTCCCATCTCCCTCTCTCTCTCTCTCTCTGTGCACGACAGCTATGAAATCGCCGGTGATTGCTCCCGCAAGACGATAGTATATAGATGCACAAGAGATTTTCGATGTATACCTTCCTCCTCCTCCTCTCCCTATCTCTCTTCTCTATACAGCCAAGAGTTTGCGGTTGCCCGTACTGTCCTCGCGCATCCTGTTGTTGTCGCGATCGATGCGGATCAGGAGACATAAAAGAGAGAAAAATGAATTTTTTTACATTATTTTTTTCCCTCTCCCCCTCTTTCTCCCACATTGGGATGAGGAAATTTAGTCGAATGGGCGCATCGGGTCAATCCTGCTTTATTATTTTTCAACATTATAGTTTATTTATCTCGGGAACGTTTTGAACCTACTGTTTTATTTGTCACAGCTTGTGCGATGATATCTATACCGGCATACTTCCTTTTGAAATACAACTAAAAGAAAATCAATTTTACATATCTTGAATTACAATTATTATTAAGTACGTTATCCGTACCGATGAATTTTCTAGCGCATACGTAATTTTACGCCCACGGAAACAGGCGTCGATTATGCGATGTTCGCGTAACGCGTCCATGGTCGGTTTCGGTTACGATCGATTTTCCTACGTTCTTCCGAAGGCCAATTCTCGACGCTTCGTATAATGTACATCTATACGTAATTTTCCGGTTTTACGTACGTACAATTTGACAAATTAGGCAAAAAAGTTACGTCGTAATAATCAATCCAGGTATTTGCACTTTTTGTGTCGTTACGTTATTCTGCTTTTTTTTGCGAGTACCATAATTTATCAACACTTGAATTTTAAACTTATCTTGTTTCCTCTTAAATTTCGTTTATTCGCGCTTATTTAAACTTAGTTCGTCAAAAAAATGTATTAATAGACGTTAAAACAGAAGGGAAAGGTATATAATAAGTTTCTCAAAAGATCAATTAATCCCGATTATACAAACCTGGGAAAAAATGAACGTCAGAAAAGTTTCCGGGACTATATAACTAAGGTAGCTTTGATTTTCCCTGCTCATGGAATATCGCTGATTCACGAAAACGACTTCTTTTTCCACTCGATTCTTCTTCTCTTTCTTCTTCCCTTTTTTTTTCTCCACCCTCGGCTTTCTTGTGCGCGCGAAGATTAACTCGTCAAAGATGACGCACGCATACACGCACGACCAATGGGTTATCTCGGGTAATTAGCTAAGCGTGAGGCGAACGAGGTGTCGTACGGCAAAAACCTTTCGACGAGGGTTACCTATATATATATACATACATATACTTGAATTTCGTTTTGCTTTTTGGATGGCTGCGAAACTTTTCTATCGAGATCGCAGGGCAATCTGTTGGGATTTCACGGGATGACGGGACGGTAGTTGTTTGTATAGAGACGATTAAATGCGAGTTTATATGTCGTGGTGTATACGCAGAACTTTGATGAGAGACAGAGAGAGAGAGAGAGATAGGTAAATCTTAGGGTTCGGCCGTGTTAATCAATCTTGCAAGTTTCATGAGATTAGACATAAAGGTTGTTTATCCTTCCTTTTTTTTAATCGAGTGTTGTTTTAAATTTTTGGAGGTACGATCGCAAATATTCCATTTATATTATTAGGCCTCTAAAATATTGACGAAAAGATAACGAAACGTAGAAGATAAATGTGAAAAAGTTTGCAGATCTCGTTGATTTCGTGACGAAAAATCTTGTAGAATTTCCCTTCGGCTGTTAGAGTATATATATACTCGTTCGTTTTTTCTTCTTCTTGGTCTTCTTCGTTTTTTTTTTAATAATCCCGCGGCCAGCCGTATCAATCTATAAACTCTCTCACCTCCCTCGTCGGGGTTCTTCTCTTCCTCGCTCCGTCCTCTTCTCCCCTCTCTTTGAAAAGCGAGACGAAGCTCGTTACACGTCGTGACTCGGCGCTTCCCAAGCTGAGATCTCCCTCTCTCGTTCACTTGCGCGGCTCTCCTTGTCTCTCTTGGCCAGCCCTTTTGCGCGGCCGCGTATATATACGTACGTCTTCGTGAGCCTGTGTAGTTTCTGGGCTCCTCCTTCCGCTTCTTCGCCTCGTATATATACCAGCTGCAAGCAGCTTTCGCTCGCGCACTCCCCTCGATGCGCACTCTACTTCTCGAGGGTTGAAAATCGAAGGGAACAAAAATCTTCATCTATATATACTTACGTAGACTCGCGCGGATCTGAAATTTTGAATTACCGTGTATACTTTATCTCCAATAATTCGTTCTATCATCGATGAAACTTTTTGCCTCTTCTTTCCCATCGGTGTGAACTACGTTATAGTTACTTTTAAATTGTTTTTCGTGGTATCTAACGATCAGTATTTTATATAAGGTTCGTTCAGGAATTCGCCCTTATTCCGAATGAGGAAAATCACCGAATATTTAACAGATGGCAATAACTGTAAAGCGTTTCTCCTGAGTTCGATAAACGTGATAACCAATCAAACTAGGTTACCGAGTTCACTCGGTCAATCAAACGTAAAAGAAAAAAAAGTATACACACACCCTCACAATACTTTTCATTGGATATTTTCATCATGTACTCATATATATGTCAATCAATTATACATCATAATATCGTACTTACATATACTCGCGTGTGTAATATATAACATCCAAAAGAAAAACGACATCTACAAACTTTCCAATATTTCTTTTTTTCTCCATTCCAACTCTCGTCATCGAGGAATATATATATATATATATATATATATATCCACGGGCTCTGATCCGTTAATTGCTGATTTTACTCGGTTCGCGTCACTTTTTAATTACAAACCCTTCCGACACATCAGGAATCGAAGCACATCGTGAACCCGAGCACACATATATATGTATATCCAGATATACGTGTGTGTATCGGAGCACCAACTAAAAACCTTTTTTACGCATCGTCATCCACTCATTCGAGTCGAAAGTCCTTGCGAGTCGGCTACATAACAGTTGCCAATAAAGATTTGAAAGGAACTCGAATGAGAGGCATATCTCCCTCCCCCCCCCCCTCCTCTCTCTCTCTTTTCCTTTCGATCGACGTTTTAACGCGAGCAGCTATCGAAAATTTTAACCTTAATTCGAAATTGGCCCTATCGTTGATCGTGCGAGTTATAGCGTTACTTAAGGTGTACATTCTTATATACGTTTCATCAGACGATAAACTTAAGTACCGATAACTTTATAAGTACTGAAAAATGCATATTTTTCATTTCTTTTTATGAGAGAAATGCACACAAACGAGATCAGAATCTGCGAAATGCAATCTTAATTTTCTTACGCGCACGTGCGTAATTGCAAGATAAATTAAAGTGCAGTTAACGAGCGATTTATAATTAACCGCGGAGAAATATTATTCATTGTATAATAATTATCATTTAAATTACGTAAATTATTTTAATGAATACAACATATAATTTACCAATCATTAAACATTTTACAAGATCCTAGTTTAAATTCGATCTCACGCACACATTTAACCTTTCAATGATAATTTACGTAATTCCTCGCTTATTGCGTACGACGCGAATGCAAAAAAAAAAAAGATTTGAGGTTACAACTTGTAAAAAAAGAGAAGAAAAAAAAACCCGCCCATGTATAACTACATCCACGCTCGAACGGTCAAATTCATTCTGGGCAAATTGCGCGACAAGTTCTTCGAAAGAAATTATAGAGCGCGTGCAAAGGTCACGTGTTAGTTGGACCGCATTCCAAATGATATATTTTTGACGTCGACTTGTGCAATTTTTCGTGTAAATCCATCCGTTTCAAGTATATATATTTAATTGTATACATTATTGCTTTCAATTAATTTAGAATCTGGCGGAATAGTAAAATGATCTAGCGAATCAATATTGAAACGATGCCCCCACTAAAATCTGATATCAATGGTATATATATACATATAACCCTTCGTAAAATAAAGATATTAGTTAATGTTGCGTCCCGTACGCCATTAAAAAGTCTCAATCTGAAAATGTGAGAAAGAAGATTGAAGCTACCGATCTTCTAAATTCAGCGTGTAAATGATACAGTCAGCCTGGTCTCTCGCACACGTTGATTACTAAGAGCCGCGAGCGGAATGATTCTTGGAATGCCTTAACGCGTGTGTGTGTCTGTGTATGTGTCTGTGTCTCTCTGTGTGTGTGTGTGTATGTGTGACGAAATGCGAGCAACTCTCAGGAATCCATCGAGTATACGTCTTACCTGACTAATGGACCGACCAAATTACATTACCGTCGAAAGAGGGGCTCCGATCCTTGGAAACTCGCGACAGTTACTAATATACAAAACTAGCCGTTTTCACAAGAAGATTTATCCCAAATAGTATACGCGCTCTTTTTTTTGTTGTTTCGTTCAATGCTTACGACGAATTAATTAAACCTAATGATCGTGTAAGAAGTTATGATTGGCCTGTCTCGAGTGAGTAAATTGGAATGCTGCGATTCTTTATTTTTCGTTGTTATTATTATTCATCGTATTATTTATGGTTCTATTTGCTTGTTTAACGAAGTAAACGTTTTTATGAGCCTAAGAGGATCTCTTCGATTGACTCAGGAGGTATGTAAATATACACGCACACGAGTTCATTTCGTCCGAATGGTAAATTGAGATTTTGAGTTTTATCCGTATGCCGTGTTAATTTAATTTGATTGTGCGTTTATATATATTCAAGGCTTTTATTACTCGTTTTTGATTAATGCTTTGGCATAATCGAGTTTTTTTTCTTTCGTGCTTGAAATTGACATCTTGCTTCAACATTGTCAAAATATAGTGTTACTATATATAATTCATATGTATAGGTATAGCATCACATAATTAGTCGGAATCTAATAAATAAAGATCTAATAAATATATAGAGAAAGAAAATCTTGAGTATATCGCCTCGAAAGCAAATAGAATCACGTTTGGCCGTAAAATATCCGGTGGGCGCACATTAACGACTCGACGAGCTTGTCAGTTTCCAGAAGTCTGCACTCCCACGGGGTGGGTTTGCCGATGACACGAATCTTTGTCTCTTCGTCGGAAGTGAGAGAGGGTCCGCTCTCTTTTCCTCCGGCGAGTCGCGCTGACACGTCCCTCTCTCTCTCTCTCTCCCCGGCACTTTATCGGACAAGAGCTTGCGCGCGACTCGCTTTTTACCATCGACGAAGAGCGGATGAGAAAGAGAGAGAGAGAGAGAGAGAGAGAGAGAGAGAGAGAGAGAGAGAGAGAGAAGTCCAAATCAAAGTGAGGATCGTTGCGAGAGATAATAGCCCTGTGTTTATAGGGAATAACTGTTTATTTTATTTTATATTATTTTATTTTATTTATTTTAGGATAATTAACATCGTTGTACTTATACTTTTAATCTATCGAGTTTTGAGTTCAGTATGTACGTATATTTTTATAATAAGACAAAATGCTCAATTTTTTAAAATATATAAATTTCAATGTATATCTAATTTTTACTCTAAAAATCATTTAATGTCCATTATACGCATCTCTCTGTGCCGAGAGACGATGTATATATATGTATATATACGAAGATACGCGCAAACAACGTTGTGCACCTCTACCTACATATATAATATCTCTACACGAGAAAGAAAAAGAGAGAGAGAGATAGTCTTCGTTGAGCTGTCACGAGCAGAACTCCTCACTCCCGGAAAAATAATTACCGAGAGACGTAGCCCGAGGATCGGTGCGATGTTCTCTCATCCTGTGGTCTAGATGTCCTGAAGCCGAAGGCTATTGTGCCAATCGGACCGACGCCTCGATAAGCACGAATGCTCGACGCCAATAAAAATTCATTTGTCTCTTATTCCCTTTAACAAAGTACTACCAAATACTTTATTCGGGTGAGCGATATATGTGGGGAAGGGTGAGGGGAAGGTTAGGCTTACTTTAACAATTGTTATAATTGCTTGATCCTGATATTAGTAACAGTTGCTTAAATATATCGCGAGATTTGCGATAATTTTGATTATTTTAGGTGTTTGAACGTGTTGTATTTTCTTTAATTTGCTGTTGAAATAAATTACGAAACAAACTGTTATTTTATTTGATCAAAAGTGTTGGCGTTCGCTGCACGCGTTGCGTACAGTAGTCTACATATACATATAATGTACAACGTTTCCCTTTCTATACATATAATATAAATGAATTTTAAATTACGTAATTCATTATCTTATCACTTTGCATCGGAATCAAGGAACACTGGACGTTAATTAATTGAGTATTAATTTTTAAATAGATACATTATTTACAATACGTAATGGATAATATGCACAATCGCAACTAATTTAATTCGCTAATTTAAATTTAATAATAATACACGTGGAACGCGACAAAAATATTGCATCCCATTATGTATCCACAAAGAGATCTTTTCAATAAATTCATATATCAAATATTATATTGACAAAAGTGTGCGCATTAATTCGGAACAAAGGACCCCAGTAATTACCCATTGAACAAATTATTAATCTCACCCGCATATTTATCCAGGTATATATGTGTACGTACTGTAAAAAGGCATTCGAACTCGTCGTCGAGAGAACAAAAATTAAAAAAAAATAAGAGATATACCTACGCGTTCTCGCGAGACAAATATAAAATCTCGGGGGTTACCTAACGAGTACGCATATAAGAATCAGATAATTATTCGGAATTAATAAAAACCGAAGGGGTTCATATTATTATTTTTGTTTTCCTCTCTGGCTTACCCTGGAGATTATGCGATTGTTCTTTTTATTATGAATGGAATAAAGTGAACTTTTCTCAGCTTGACGCCCTGGAACAACCGATAAAACTGCGACGGATCGCACGTGATAATTTCTGTGTACCCTCGGGGATTTTTTTTTCAGTATTGGGAAATTTGTGTAATGCAGTGCGAAAATTACCTAATCGTACGATTTCCTTCCGGTTTTCTGAACCCCAAAAGCGAACGGTACAATGACTTTTTGAGTGCGATTCGCTTGGGAATATTCATCTTATAATTATCAGGTTTCATTGTTGTTATCTTATTATTAGATGTGTACAATACATTACGATACTTTATTCTTTTAAAGTAATTGATATTATAAAATTTACTATCCAAAGTGATAAATTTATGCAATAAATGTATTAATAATATATATATCTATTAAATACATTTATTGTACAAAAACGAAATATCTTAGGTAGAATTATATATTGTATTTTACGGCTGTTTCATCAAAATTTCATTTGAATACGAATTTTTTTTTCGTGTAATGATTACTAAGAAAAATGTTCTAGTAATAATTACTAGTTTATTGAGTAAATGAGAAACAAACTAGACAAATTATAAAAGTTACTACTTTTTTTTATAAAAAAAATTTACCATTTATACAGTAAAATTCATCACATATATGTAATAAATATATATTAATCTGAAGTAAATTTAATTCCAAAAAATAATAATTTGTCAAGTCTATATCTCGATTACTCAATAACATGATATTTACTACAACATTTTTCTCCGTGTAATAAATGAAACTTTGAGCTTTTATTAGTTTAATATTTTGAAATAAATTTTATAATGAAATTCTATATGCATCACACTTTTCTCATTTTAGGAATAACGCATAAATTCTGTTTGATTTCAGAACCAGACCACTGCGAGGTAAAAGAAAAGTCGTCGGTGTTCCCGAAGCAAGAACCACTTATAAAAATGAAAACAAGAAAAAAAGGAAACAATACAATTAAGCTCGTTTTAATAAGTTTGTATGTAGTTCTCGTTTTAAGGATGTATAATAATTGTAAGTGTTGAATA
Organism: Theocolax elegans; assembly: GCA_026168455.1. Lineage (NCBI taxonomy): Eukaryota > Metazoa > Arthropoda > Insecta > Hymenoptera > Cerocephalidae > Theocolax > Theocolax elegans. The sequence goes on along the minus strand of CM047427.1, from coordinate 75,771,508 downwards.
AACCAACGTTCGTTAAGAGATCCACTTTATTAGCACTTTAAAAAAAACCTCTTTCTAATGTAAATACAATGAATTATTATATAAATAAAAAGGTCTGTAATTAATCATCTATATTGACACCAAGCGTGAGTTTTATTGTATCATCCACCTTTCCATCCGGTAGAATACGAAAATAAGAAAATCGTCAAAGGTAGGTGAAATCAATTTCAATAACTACATGTGTCAGGTTGCTCTTATCGTAGTCAATTTAATACTTATGCACGCGATAAAACAATGCACGTATTAAACGTAGGATCCTTGGAAGGATAGGAGTGAGAAGAAAGTATAGACGACTTAGATGCATAAAGTGTGTATGTAGATATAACTTTGATGTCGCGAGGGCGCGCGAGAGGTTCGTCATTAAAACGTCGTTCGGATCACTAACAAAGTGACTCGCGGATCATGCGCGATCTCGTGCACGAGCGCCACTTAATTAACAAACTTCCGGCTGCGAAAGCGACTCCTCTAATTAGAAACGGTTTAAGGCAAGTATCGCGCCTCGTCTCCTTACGTGTATACATTCAATCCTTATGCTCTCTTTCTTCATCTCGCTCTTGGATCCACTAATTAGAGCTAAGATAGTTTCTTTTCTTGATATTAGAGTGATAGAGAAAGTTGAGTTTATCGTAAGATTTAAAGTTTTTCTGTCATTTAATTCGGGTGAGTCGCCTTGTTGTCTATTGTCTTTCGAGTTGATATATCAAAATGACATGCGTATATATTATTAAAATAGTGTTTTTAGTATTTTTTTCCTACATTTAGCATTCTATTAGTAAATTAGAGAGGACAGGTTACGCGCATGTGTGAATAATCGAATCTGTTCTCATTGGCATCTTGAAGACGCACCTTATCACAAACTCCATAGTATCTTTCTGATACCATTGCGAATGATATACATTAAAGATAATTGTATAAGTTAATAATATTATCAAATAAACCTTATATGCAAAAAAGTAAAGTATAAGAAATTTAAATTGTCCTTCCAAAATAATTTATTTCATTATAATAATAACGAGGTTTTAATTGTTTACTAAACCACATTTTTCCAATATTATAAGACTAATAATGTAAAATGTATATATCAGTGTAAAACATAATCATTTTAAAAATAAAGAAGTCATTAAATTCAATCCTCGAAAGGAATTGAAGAACTGCGAGTTCACAATTTTTTGTTGTTTAATTTTAGTTTTGTTAGTTTTCCTTATTCTCAACTAAACAAACGTATAGTGTTGAATGCTTTAATGTACTGCGGGACATAAAAAGGTAATAACTAACGACTGCATAAAACATCATGATTATCTCAAAATCTAATTCCAATTAAAAGAAAAGCGGAATGTCCAAAATCAAATGACCAAAACACACTCGCGATAAAAGAAAAAAAAGATAGCTAAACGAATACTGTAGAGAAACTTGGGGAAACAAAATTCTAAAGGAGAAAAAGCATCGGAAAGTGTATAGGTAGTAGAAAATCGTAGAGAGCGAGATGTATGTAGGTATATACACTGAAATGGGGGAGTACGCTAGAGGCGCAGAAGCCGGCGCGCAACTGCGGGAGAGCCCGGTGGCGGGTTGCAAGCTCGCCTGATTGGCGGCCGCGTACTATCGACCAACCCGCGCTCTCGCCTTTGTTTTAGCCCAACCACCCCCTCTGGTACTCCCACACCCTCCGGAACCTAACCTCAAACCTGTCTAGCCGCATGACAAGCGATGAAGGAGGAGAGAGTGAGAGAGAGAGAGAGAGACGTGCCTTGCACGCGGATTTCTCGAGTCTCTTCCCTCCTCTCTCCGTCGTCGTCTTTTTTTCACCTCCCTCTTCCACAGCTATTTTTTTATCATTGCTCGAGTGGGGAAAAAAGACACCGGTTATGACGGCGGCGAGCGAATTTTTTGAGGGACGCCGTGGATGAACTTTTTGTTTATATGCCAGAGGCTTCGATAACGTTGTTTTCCACTACGTTTTCGGCGGTTACTTCTGTTGAGATATTTTGTGATTTCTTCGAGATTTATTATGTTAAATTTTATTTTTTATTGGGGTATATTAAGTGTCAAGCATAACAAACAACTCCAATTTGGCTGACCAATTGCACACTCTTCTACTAGTTTTATCAACACTTTCTTAAACTTAAACATTTTACGTATTAATTTTCCTTATAAATTTTTTTTTCCTCTACAATCGAACTTGGAGATTTTTCCAATTTGAACAAGTACGATAAAAAAAATAATCTGTAGTTAATAAATTCTAACGTGATAAAATTAAATACTCTATAAGAAAACAAGAAAAATGTCAAAATTAAATATTCTCCTCTTTGACTCCCTCGTAATTTCACATATAAACGAATCATCAAAAGATGGTTGAAAAACTCATACCTGTGGGTCGTACAAGATGAAAAAACAACCCTTGAAAATGTTTAATGCCTCGTTGTATCCTCGTAATTGCGGGCTGCTGCACGATATAAACCGTGACCCAAAAATTATTATTCACCGTCGGACGTGTACACTCGGTCTCCGAGCATTGACCAAGCATTTGTACCATCTTTTAATTAATAGACCGCGCAGACCGAGAGATGCTTTGTGTATAATGAATAAGCAGTTGAGCTTGGAGGTGGCGTAAAAGCGCCTATTAACAACGATAAATGAAAACCGACTTTATACGTTTCTCTGCACATTTTTGAGCTTTTTCACCCTGCCTTAGAATTTTGAATTTTTTATTTTATATAAAAATTTTGAAATTTTACTTTTTATTTTAAAATTAGCACGATTGGAAAAAATTATTTATACGATTAAAATTTTAGAAATTGATAATACGCGATTTAATAATAACAGATACTATAATGACGAATTAAATCTTGATGTACGAATAATTTAATGTTGCGGTTACTTTAATTAAATGCTGATTGTCATACGAAAATTATTAAAGTTATAATGGAAAATTGCGCTTATTGTTAGCCTATTGAAAAGGAATATTTTCCTCTTCTAATTAGCAATATGAATTTATAAACGTGCTCGGTAATAAATTAATGAACAAATAACTTTAACTAATAATATAAATTTACAGTTTGCAATAAAATATTAATTCAAATGTAACGACGAACAATATTGACGTATTAATTAAATGTAAACGTAATTAAAATATAGATATATAATGAGGTGAAAAAAACCAATTGTATGGAATGAACTTGAACTTAAAGTGTATAAATTATTGATAAAATTTTTATCTATTGAAAAAACTGCTGCCAATTTATTGGCACATATAGCTTTCTCAAAATTGAATGTATTGCTACTATATGTATAATAAATTATTCTAATATAAAATTTAATTAAGTCTAATAAAAGATCCAATGTTTTAAAAATTATTGTTTCTGTTTCGCACGGATGATTATTACAAATAAAAAATACTCTGAAATCATAATTGTACATATCCGAATTTGAATAACACGATTTTAAAAAAATAAAGAAATACTAATTATTTGGTTTCAATGTCTATCTGTTTTTGGTGAGAATAATGTATACTTTCCAAGTATTCTGCACCAATAATTACAACATTTAGTTATTGCAAGTACATTAAAACGTGTTTCTAAAATTATAAATAAAAGTACAGATGTTATTATTTCGGAACATATTCAACCAGAAATTAAAAATTTTTTTAGAAAAATTGCCTTCTGAATTATAATTTATTATCAAGAAGTCCACTCAGCGAATGTTCTGAAATTTCTAATTGAACAAAAATTAGTTTTTTTAATTACTTGAAAACTAATATAGATAATTTTAAAAAACCGAATCGAGGAGAAAAAGTATTTTATTCTCTATAAAGTAAATTTAGTCCGTTAAAAAATATTATCTGCTACAGAACTAAATTTTTATAAATCGAAAAAGCTATAAAATAAAAAAATGAATTAATAGATCCAAAACGAGTTTTTTATCAAATAGGAAAGAAAACTACATGCTCAAGCCCAGCGATATTGATCGAATAGTTTCAGAAATACAGTGGTATACACACATACGCACACACACACACACACACACATCTATGTATAGAAATTTCCTAAAAATACGTGATTTGGACTGATGACATGTCAAAACATACTACCAGCATATTTTTAACAAATCGAAAAATTTTACTATTACAAAGCTTCATCTATGATGAACCAAAATCAAAACAAAATTAAATCGCGTAGAAAAATGAAAAATTTGTTGTATATATATACTAATCCATGGCCAACAATAATAATCATTTATACATCTGACAATCGATAAAAAAACGAAGGGAAGGAAGATTGAATCCGGTAACGCAATCAGTATTACTCGATTCCATAATTTCGAACCAATATCCTTGTTTCGCATCCCTATCCTCTGGGTTATTTTTTATTCCCGTCCTCTCTTTCAATTGATTATATCCTGCATCCGCGTGTGATTAACATCGGCCGGGCATTCACGCGGCTCCGGAATCGCAATTTCATCGAGCCGCTCGAAAATCGCCGCTGCGCGGATGTATATATGTAAATGCATCTCTCGCGCGGGCTCGTATATAATAAAACGTAATTCGAGCACTCGATGTATATATATACGCCAACCGTGTGCGGCGTTATTAATATTAATAGCGACAGAGAGTGAACCGTGGGAGGGAGGAAAAGACATAGAAAAAAATGTCGCACAGCGGGCCGTCAATCAGAGAGAGAGAGAGAGAGAGAAATTTTGTCGGATTATATCATTGGGTATGCAATTACGCGTGATCAGGGAGAAAAAAGGAATTTTGTTCGTACGGCAATTTTGAAGAACCCAAGGCGATTTTGCCAGTTGGTTCCTTATTTTACTCTATTAGCAATGATTTTTTTTTCTTCTTTCGGATATTGTGTATGGGTTTTACGTTGAAACAGCTCAGTTAATAGCAAGTATTGATTTTTATCGTAAATATAATACTAATGCTAATATAAATTGTTGTATTGTTAAACAAGGTAAATTTTAATTAATTGATCGGTTGATGAAATATTTCAAACGTGTATATAGTTACTATAATCGACGTAATACATAAATAAACATAAGTAATTAAAAAAGTTTTTAATTTAAAGGTTATTAATCGATCTTTAAGAGAATAAATTTGTATCCAAAGCATATGTTATAATTGAACGTTTCCAAAGAAAAATTGGCATTTTATATTTAAAAAATCAGAAATGATTTTTTACCTCTCGACTAATTATCATTATAACGATCGAGCTGATAATTGAAGAAAAAAAAATCAAATTATAACCAGTGTAAAAGTATGCGTACACTTCAATTTGCAAAAGAGGCGCGAAGAAAGATAAAAGGAAAGAAGAAGAGTAGGCAGAAGTAAAAAGTAGCGGGACGCAAAAGCGGTTAGCAGAGGCATTAGGATGAATTATTTTGGCCACCCTGCATAAAAAGTACCATAAATCACCCGAATCACAGGCTCGAGAAAGTTAGGCTCTCTCTCCCTCGTTCTACCAAACAGATCTTTACCTCTCTCTTTTCGTTCTCTTTTATCTTTCTTTACACGTATACAGCTTGGCTCTCGCACCCAGATCTTAATCTTACGGATTCCGCAGAGTCGGTCCGCTTGCGTGTCGACTCGATCTAATTTTCGGTGTCTAACTATATACACGCAGACATGGGTTTTAGCGCTGACTCTTGTCTCGTAGCTACAAATTGCTCGAATCAAGGATATGGACATATATATACATATATATACATTGAGAGGGTGTCTTATCAGATTTTGCACTTCTTTTCTTTTTAATTGACTGCGGCACTTAAGATCGATACTCTCTGACATCTTTATTTAGTGACTACGTATTTATAATATGCCTGGCTTTAATGCCGGGACTGTGCTATCTTTATGAAATATGTTTACATAATTAATTATATTTTCCAATTCTATTTCTAATTATTATTTTTTATTTCAATTAAATTCTTTTAAAAGAATAAGGTAAAAATGTATAATCCGTAATTTTATTTGATTCAATCATTCTTATATTAAATTTATTACTTTAACCATAAAGGCAATCGTACCTAAAAGAGGTATATATCAATCCAGGTCTTACATCGAAAATCAAGATAAACCAGAATGCACCCCGAACTCCGATCGTAATCGCAACACAAAAATTAGGAAAACTCTAATAAGAGAGAAAAAAACAGGACATATAGGGATCGAACAGATGTGACAAGGTCTCGAGTACGATCACCAACTGGTTCTAGCATATACAGATATATATATATATATAGAAGCGAGCCTCTGAAATTACCGGCCGGTTTTCATTACCGTAAGAGCCGATTGCATTTTTTACTTTCTCAATCTCGTCGAAGCTCTACTCCCATCTAATCACCCTCGACGACCCCTAAAACCCTCCTGGACAATCCCAACTTTCTTTCATCCGTACGGTCAAGCTTTTCTTCTTTTTCTACGGTTCCTTTAATTCACTTCTCGTCGGAGATTTCGCGCTCTCATTTTTCTTCTCTTTTTTATTAATCGCTTCTTGCGGAAATACGACCCGGTTCAATTTACTCCACGGTTTTTAATTATATTTCAAATACAATTTACAATTGACTTGACAATTTTTTGTTTCGATTTTTATTAAAGTTTAAATAACGCAGATGATTCAGTATTTTTCGTATTGTAAACTTTTATAAAATATGTATTTTTTTTATAATATGTAAATATCAACGTAAATTTTTAATTGAAAAATCATAAGGTTTCGGAAACCATAATAATTACTTGATTCTCGTTTAACCTAATATTGTCAATTTTTACAAAAATATCTATATATTAATATTAAAAATAATTAAAATCTAAACAGTATACGTACTTGTATACACCGCCTACCTAATATCAATGTCTTTAGTTTTTGTAGTTAGTCTGATCAACAGTTTAGCTTTTGCATATTTTGACTCAATTGAATATTAATCATTGACGTAGTGAAGCATAATTTTCTTGACTTTATCTTCTCGTTTTTCCCTGAATATAGTTCTCTACCCGATGTATATACCTATGTTCAATTCGATGCGAAAACCGGGTGAGCTTGCCGAAAGACTGAACTCCTTTGATGTTAGAGAAGCCGCAAGCTTCTTACGCCAATTATTTCGTGGATTATTTTTTTCCTTCTCCATTTAAGGGAGGAGAAGGTAGGACGAAGAGGAGCGGGGCGAGAAGGGGGGAGGGTAAGAGTGGATCGCACGCGACACGTCTTAGTTCGAACTTCTCAAACTTGTGCCACTTCAGCCGCTTTAAGATAAATCTCACCGAGTTCCTTTTTAAGATTAATTTTTCTCTCTATAAAGGTATATATAGAGAGAAGATTGAGAATTAATTCGTTCATTTTTTTTTTTATTAAGTTTTCGATATTTCTATTTTCATTTATTGATTTAAATATTATAATATATAACTGAAAAATAATTTATTTAATTTGATTTTAGTTTACTGAATTTAAAACTAATTATTTCTTCTTTTTCGTCAACGTAATTGTACTTTAAAATAGGAAGATTTTGTCGATTTGAATGGCTGAAAAGTAGAATTTGTTTAATTCAACAAGGCTAAGCTGAAAATCCTCGATACTCTTTAGGCTATACTGACTTGACAATATTATGATTCACGATAACATTGTTATGAATTTTATAGTATCGTCTGAGATGTCGCTTTAAAATGACATTAAATGAAGTGAGAAAGATATTGCGAATTTCAGGTTAATAAAATTACGTTAATGTTTTAATAAATATCAAAGATACGTATAAAAAACTAATTTTTTTTATTAATTATAATAAACTTTGTAGTAACAATATTTTCTACAAAACGTAGAAAACATTGATCGTTAAAATAAAATAAATAAAAATATCAGAAGAATTTGCATTCAGCACATGCAGTGAAAAAAAGTAAATCAAAAAGAAGAGGAACTGAACTTTCTCTTTAGGCGCCACACACGAAGACGTAAGCGTGCGCTCGACACATCGAAAATTCAGGACTACGCGCGATCTGCAGCGGACATGCGCACTTTGCATTTTAATCTAACACGTTTGAGGGACTCGCGTCTTTCGTGCGCGTCGTATAATCTCGAAAAGCACGCGTGTCTCGTCGATCTTGGACGTAACGTGGGTCGTTACTGTGTAGGGTCGAATGTATTATCCTTCCTCGCTTTTTTTTTGTACTCTCCTATACACAAACTCGAGAGCTCGTTTGACTAAGCTCATCGTTTTGGTAAAGGGGGTGCTAGGACGCATTTAATTTTAAATAGCGCGTGTCCTATATATACGTTTTATAACGACGATCTGACAATTGCCGGGTGTTGTTACTTTTCTTACATAGGGGTGATGATGATGCGTTTAAATTCTTTTTAAGTACGTTATTGAGTTCTTCTTTTAAATTGTAATAGTTTTCGTTGCCGAAATAATTTTTACGTAGATTTTTTTCCCAATCGATTTTCAAACTGTGCATCCACCATCTTGAAAACCGTTTTCAAAAAAAAAAAGAAAAAATAAAAAAAGAGAGAGGACGAAAGCGATTTCGCGTCGTCCTAACAGTCGGTGCCGGAAATCCCGATAATCCACGATGAGACACAGATTGAGTTCTCTGGATAGGGAAAAAGAAGATTGGAATCCTACTCTTCAACCCGCCACACGGGGGATGATAAAATTGAGAATACGCCTGGACCAACCGGCAGGTGTTACAGTAAGCCGGATCGGACTTTGAGAACCCGACTCAATTCTCTCTCTCCTCTCTCTCTCTCTCTCCCGTTCATTTTTTTTCTCTTTTATTCACGTTTATTTCTTTCTCTAGTGTTTATCGTGTACTATTTTTTTGTACGAATGCAAGTATATGTTTTCTTTAGACTCGCGGAGTCTGCAATCTTTCGCCTGGACATGGCAGATTTTAGTCTTACCCAAGCTATTTCGGTTTTATTATATTTTTCCTCGTATTATTGCGACCAGTTTTTCCCGTTGTTGTCAACTTCTCGTTTTATGACGAAAATATATATCTATAGTGATGGATTCGATAGTTTTTATGAGTTTTGGTATTATACTTCGGGTTGGACATCGATTGCAAAATGTCGTCGACGACGTATACCTATTAATAAGAAGATTATACGCAACGTCGACATTCCTTTTTTTTTATTTAGAAACGCTAAATAGCCTGGATATTGCAGATTTGGATAAAGTAAATAAGAAATTGAAATAATTTATCGGCGCATATTACGATCTTAATTATATATATTATACTTATGCTATGTGTCTAATTCTTGATTAAGAATATAATCTTTTGGTAAAAATAATAATTAAAAAAAGTTAGTTAAAAAATGTATATACGAATGTGTTAGTTTACAGTAAAATACAATATAATCCTATAACTATTATCAGCATACGTAATTAAATTTATTAAAAAAACAAGTACGAAATAATCGAAAAATTAACACATCGAGATGAATTGTCTACGACTATCTGTACTGAATTATTAGTCGGCAACGAGAGAGCCCCCGAAAAGTGGCAAAGGGTTAAAATGGACAGGAACACATACACACGGATAGAAAGAGAGGAAGATGCGCAGACAGAGTGAAGTCAGTAATTTGTTTCAAGATTGTATCTTCAAAGTGGCTTTTCGTCCAACCCGTCACTGAGGGACAGACAGAAAGGACACTCGAGAAAGCCATCCCCGGAAATGGAGAAAAGGAGGGAAGAGAAGATGCGGACTGGAAATGGGACCCTTCGCGATTCTGCGAATCTGCTCAAAGGGAGGGAAATAATAAAAAAAGGGGAAAAAGGGAAAAAAGAGAAAAAAAGAGAAAAAAAGAGAAAAAAGGTAATAATATAAAGAAGAGAACTCGGGAAATTGGTAGAACGAGCTGATCGGTATACGTCTCAATTTGCTCGCGATCCGCTCTCTTGGATACTTACTCTTTGTAATCGTAATTGGCAGTCGACACGCCTCTCCTTCGTCACCCGTTGGGCTTATTAACGGCGAGTTGCGCTACCGAAATAGTTTATATATATATATACATACATCTTTTTGTGTGCGAGTGCAATATGTATCAATTTTGTGATTATAGTATAACATTTGTAACTTACATAGTATATATAGTAACTTTAAAAATATAATACAAATAACACATTATTAATAACAATTTATGCAGCACCATGCATTATACAATATGATATTAAAATTATCCTCCCAACGACTTGGTCATAAAGTTTTATATTTTTTTTTCATACACCATCAGTAATTAAAATCGTATCAATTGATTTAATTTATAAAAATGTTGAACATGACACGAGAATTATAATAAGCAGTTATTTGCAACATAAACCTGTAAAATTACTTTTGGTATTATGCAGATCTCATCTTGCATTTCTACCATCTCGATTTCGCTTCTCGAAAGCCTTCCGTATTTCGTATACGAAATCAATCTCTTGGCTGCAGCTCTTCTGCGATCGTATCCTGTATCAGTTGCAATAGCCTATATAAAGGCGAATCTACACCTTTCTCATTTCAAGTAACGAAAATTGAAAAATTTATTTTTCCTATAGTACAGTATTATGATATTTAATTATATTTATAATTTATTCGGTATTATAGATATTCATTAATCTTATACGTTAACTAATTTTATATATTTTCGAATTTCGCTTAACGTTTATTCTATAAAATCCAAAGTTTAAAATAATACGGAATTAAAGTAGTACGTAAGGTAAATGTATCGCGATACAACACATAAAAAACGCGTCAAAAAATGTATATATAATTAGCATCGAAAAGTAATCGCGAGAAGCAGAATTCGCATCAGAGTGCGATAATTGTAAACAAACCGTAACGCAGAGAAAATTTAGTCGGTTAAAAGAAGGCCCGTTAACTCCTCATCCTCCGTAAGTCTCTCTCTCTACACGAGATACGATTCGTCAGTCTCCGCGAAAGCCCGTTTTGTAATCAGTCGTGACCGGCGCAACCTGCGCCTGTCCCACTGACATTTTTTCTCTCGTCTCTCACTCTCCGTATTTCCTTTTTCTTACGCGGGGTATCGCGTATCGCATCGGTGGATCGGGGTAAGCCGGGTAGCTCTCTCCGTTTTCTCTTTCTCTCTCTCTCTCTCTCTCGCTTGCCCTGGTGATGGTCGCCGCGGGGTTTCGACCGAAGCTGTTCCGCGTCGCGTAAACAACCCTGATTTATTTCGCGAGAGGTGAGGCAACATCGGGACATTACATCGGGCGCGTCGCTCCTACTACCAGATTGTAACGAGGTTTAAGAGGCGTGGTAATGGGCCTGATGCTACTTTATTGGCTCTATACACTCCAGCGTTCTTGGGCATTAGGAGCGGGATGTGTCTCGTAATCTTTGCTAGTTATACCTCTTTAAATTTCTGGTATATATTCGTTGATATAATGTACACTCTTAACTATATATATATACATATATACGTGTATTTGTATATGTACATATACTATATATACCTATAGGTATGGAATATCTTTTGTCCATTTTTTTACACAATTCATTTATGAAAATGGATTGAGATCTAGAGGTTTAAATCATCGTTTTTCGTAGATATTACCGGCGGTCTAATAAAAAAAAAGTTTCGGATATATCAGCCTTTCTATTATAACGATTATCTTCTAGATGTTATTTACAGAAATTATGCAAACGAGAATCGTGACTAGGGTTATGTTGATAGTCATTATAGAATCTTCAATTTAAAACTCGCAACATAAAAAATTGAATTTAACTAATTCAGGGACGTACAATTAGTATATACGAAATTAATATCCTAATTTTTTTATTCAAATTTTTCTATTCGTATACTGTACATCAAATTTCTTAAGCGTTATAATAAATAATTTTGAAATTTAATTAAATGTTACATACAGTCACATAAATTTACAAAATTAAACATTTATTCTGCTAATTAATTGAATAAAATATAGGTGCAATGTAACTTATAATTAATTAACACAACCTTGAGAACTCTTAAAAACTGATGACCGATATCTTCGGTAGATGCAGCATATCACGCAAATTATTATTACACCAAATCCGCGTCAAAACCTTATACATTTTAAACGACATTACTAGTGATATAAAATCCTAGGATATTAATTCCACAAAAAACTTTAGCAAATACTTGTGTAAATAAAGCAAAAAAAAAGTAAGTATGGAACGAAAAGTCAAAAAAGAAAGAAAGAGTGAAAAATCATGAGAAATCGAGAAAGAGGGATAAGCCTCCCAAGCTTCGGCACTCTTAAAAAAGTAGCCGTGAGTCGACCCTCGGGCAGCTACACGTACGTACACATATACAAAGTTAACTCTCCCGAGGTGCACAATTAATATCTCTTCCTATCTCCCCGATCTCTCATTATTGCCAGAGCGCGCGCGCGCGCGTAAAATTCGCATATATGAGTATGTATATATATATATATGTATATATAAGTAGGGACGGGTTCGCGGCTACCGTTCGCTCAACTCCCCGCGGGACACCTATATACTTGTGCATCAGGAGCTCGTAACGAGGCATCGCGTGCCGATCTGTATTAAGAATTTATAATCCTGGGGACTGGCGATCTTCCTTCTGTCCTCTAGTCCTTGAGGGTATGACGGGTGCGCTTGATTGACTATGTTCATAAGTGGGCTACAGGTGAGATTCTTACTCAAAATTTGCTAAATGCACGCCATAAATTAAAACGGAATCGCCGCTTCTTTAGTTTACCGAATATTTATATGCTACGCTCAAAAAAATAATAATAATAATACATTCAGAACGACTAGATGTACTTGGAATATCGTAAGTTTTGTTATATAAATTTGTTTAAAATTACTATCGTACATTTAAATATTTAAAAAGAGACTAATTGCATATATATACTTAGTTTGTCACTAAATATTATAGTTTTTAATACCCCATTTTCTTTCAGTGTAATGATATATTGCTGTAATTTATAAACACTCTTTAATACATAATTCACCCATGTTTTTGTAATTATTCTTTTTAAACCTGTATAAACACAAGCGGTAACTGGATTAATGGAAATATTGAAAACGATGATTAACGACTTGTCATTTGCTTAGCCAAGGTAAATTGCAGTATAGATTAATCGGCGATTGTCAACTCCTGACCCAAGACGGGAGATCTTCATTAGCATCGATTTTTACGTAATAATACAATATATACATATAATAAATATTTAAAATCAATTGAGCATAAATTTAGTTACACCGGATAATCATGACATATGATAAACCAACGACCCCTTTTTTTCCCTTTTCTTTTCGTGCGCGCACACGCGTATATATACGATCGTTCGAAGAAACTCATCGTCGTACGATCTAAGCAGCTTCATTTTATCGCAACACTGATCATTTACGGAGAGACGATTTTTCTTCTCGTCCTATCGCGCACTCGATTTCTCTTATATATATATATATATATACATACACACACATATATATGCACACTCAGATGAGATGGTACGACAAACGATCTTTACGTATAACCAGATATACAAGTTAATACGAGTATATTTATATCGTTTATTTAATTTATAGTCCGCAATTAATTATTTACTAATATATCGTCGCGTCAAATTTCTTTTTTTATAGAAGTAACTACACGTCCGTTCAATTTTGCAGAAATTTGATAGCTAAAAGTCAAGTTAAACGTTTACCTCGCAATATTTTACATTTGATTCGTTACATTCCACATAACTAAGTCATCTAAAATTTCGTGGAAAGTTCATCTCTCAATCTCCAGGGCGCCCTCGGCTTTGAAGAAGAAATATGTCGAGAAAAAAAAGTGGACAAACGAACACTGAGCTATATAGGCAGCTTTCGTCCGATGGAAAACCTGGCACGCGTAGTTAAATTTTTGTATATAGAAACGTGTATTAGTACATAGGCATTTAATTCTTCCAATGTAACGGAATTTATAGTCCATGAAAATTAAATAAAATGTTGTATCAAATGCTATGAATATTGTATATAATAATAGTTCTACGTTTTTTAAAGAATTACGTAAATATTTAAGACGTTCGCATACGTAAGAATTACGAACCAACAGTAGTTTTTAAATGATGTAAACCTTGTTCTTAATAATCTTCAATTAAAAAATATTTAGAGAAAAAAAGGGGTGTACCTATTTTATCTTAATCCGCGGAACGTTCCCGTATTAGTTAAACAAACGATTCAATCAAAAACTGAAAATCAAAGCCGGCATACGTGTAATCGAAAAATCTCAAAAATCCAAAGGACGAAAATAAGAGAAAAAGTGAACGAAGCAATCAATAACGAGAATAAAAAAGAAAAAAGAAAAAGTATTTTGAGCAGAGTCTCGGAGGTATAGCCTCCCTGAAAACTCTGAGAGAAGCAGCAGTTGTTGAATGGCCACTTGGCGTATAGCTACAGGAATGCGCGTCGATTACTCATCTCTCAAAGTCTCGAATGAGCGAAACAGAGAGAAGAGAGTAATAATAAAAAAATAAGGAAGAAACGATCCAGCCACTCGCACGCGCGCAAAAAAAGTTGAGAAGGTACTCTTCCAAAGAGAAAAGAACGTGTGTGTAGAGAGCGCGCGAGAGAGAGAGGGAGGGAGAGGGAGGGAGAGGGAGGGAGAGGGAGAGAGAGAAGGAAAAAGGCTGGTGTATTCCAGTGATAATCGGCGAGAATCGCACGATTCGCAGATCGAGCATCGCTGTAGGTAAAGAGAGGCTCGCGCGGGTTTTCTCGCGCGCGAGGTAGCGGGTACAGGGCGGACGTTTAACATATGACCAGCTACCAGTGTTATTAATGTGCCCAGAAGCGCGCACCTCTCTGGTTTTCTCGCCTTCTCGAGGCCACCCGCCAGGGGAAGGGGAGGGAGAAGAGCCCGGAGAGTAGCAGACTCGCGCCCCCGGGAGATTCTCAAGAGGTAACACGAGATATCTCGGTATTATAGGGGGGACATCTTCCGCGTGAAAAATACCATAGACAAATTTTTCACTCACCCTTTTTTTCTTTTACCCACCCGACCTTTTGCCTTCGTTTTCTGTCTATGATGTATAGACTAGATTAACGAAGTTATGAGATGATTTCGTTTATTTTTTTTTTCAAATTTCGAGTTGGAATGATTGAGACGTTAAGCTCATAGAGCTATTATTTTATAACTCATTTGAATGGGAAAAGTTGCACGTAAATATAATTGAATCAAATTTTTCAATATACGTGTAAAAATGAATGTGTGTATAATTGAATAAAAATGAAAATCCACGTAAACGAGATCGCAACTACAACCACCCCGTAAATCAGCGAAACTTGCGAGCAACTTGACGTAGTTTACTTTATAAACAGGTTTTATTATTTTTAGAGACGTGATAAATCAAATGAAGTTGAATTTGCATGTCGTAAATTTGCAGTTGAGATAGAAAGAGATAGAAAGAAACAAACTTTCCTTGCGATGGGCGCACGTCGTGAATCCGTGTAATGTACTGCTTGCACCCCGATAATAATTTAAATGACCCCTTGAGCAACAAAAAAGAAGGATGAAACGGTAGTTAAACTTAATAAATTTCCCTCATTTTTGCCCGATCAATTAGAATATTTACTTTTATTACTTCTCTTATTACCACGATGATTTTTCACTATGCGACCGTACTTATATAAATCTGTCAAAAAATGCGACATTATGGTGAGGTTTTCACTTTTTTTTATTTAACGCTGGACAACCAGTTGTAATTTATCGATCGATCATTTTTAATGTTCATTTAATTTATAGAAAGATAAAACCGATGCAATAGGTTTTAATATTGGCCTTGGTTTTATTATTTTTTCGTCAGGTAATTCACGGATATATTAATCAACGAAATTCAATTGACGTACGATCATAAAGTGAAGTAATAATTTATTTATTATTGTTTTCCATGTCTGATATTGGAATGTGATCGTAAACTGCTAGAACTAGACGATACTTTTACATTTATGCACGGACAGAAATTTTTTATTAAAAATTACTATAGTTCCTAGTGAAAAAATCACAGACTGACAAACTTTACTATAGTTAAATTTAGAAAAGTTATAGTAAGTTTTATTATAAATTATAGTAATTTTTACTGAAAACCATACTAATTTTCCTCAGCTTGTCAGTCTGGGATTTCTTCACTAGAGACTATAGTAATTTTTAATCTAAACTTTTTCTCAGTGTATGAATGTTAAAATTTGTTTCATAAAAATGTTTTACATGATATTTGCTAAATTCGCACTATCATCGGCAAATCATTTATAAATAATTTAGAATATTAACAAACTCAGCGTATAAAATAATTGGTATATTAATATAATTTTTATATATGGATATGTATATATATATATATATATGTATATAAACACGTATACCGGACATTAAAATTCCCTCTTAGCTTCCAGATTGGTTGGTTAAAATCGGAAGGCATATCTCCTCTCTCTTGAGCGTGGGTGTCCACATGAATGAGCTTCACGCTGGGCGCTCACGCGTGGTATATAGATCTCCCATCGCGTCCGCCTTTGGAATAATTAACGCGTGTAAGAGGCCGCACGCGTGTGATACTCAATGGACCTAAGAAATGGAGGTAAGGATCTTTTTCTCTCTCGGTTCTTTTTTTCTCTCCAACGGCTTGGGAAATCGAGGTATAGGGGAAATATAGATATGCTAAGGTAGATAAGGTTCTTGCGGTTAAAAAGAATCGGTAAGTCAATCGGAAGACTCAGAGATGCGATCCACGTTGTTAGATGGTCCTTGTTTTACATTTGTTGTTCTTCGTGTCGTAGGTAAAAAAAAAACAAAAACACATTTTTTTCGGGGTGTTAAAATATTATCATTTTTCAGGATAGAAGGGAAAGGAGCGAAGAGAAAATCGAAAACTTGGTTAAACGGAAACGTCGCGTTTAAAAACGGCATAATCCTCTCATCTGAAGAGTAAAAACTTCATGTACGTCTTCGTTACGGTGGATGCCGCGCCTGCGAGTTGTCCAGACGCTTAGGCGCGAGAAAGTCGTAAATAACTAATTGTTGCCGGGGCGAATTGCCAGGCGAGCGAGCGTTCGTAAAGCGAGCGAGGCGCGGCGACCCCCCGAGCTCCCGCGGACCGGAGGCATAAATTAGACGGAAAACGCGGGAGCTCGAGAAACAGAGAGAGAGAGAGAGAGACTTGCAAGCGTGGGCATGGGAAATGCATAGGACGTGTATCGAAGATGCTATATACCTGCTTGATTTTTTTTTCATATTTTTTTCTACAAAAAGGGTATATACTGTTTATATGTGTGTAGTTTACTAAGTGATACGCAAGGCCGAAATAGAGATGTGACTTCACGATTATAAATATGCAAAACGATTGGTATGCGGATATTTATTATTTTAGAAAATAAGAGATACAAATGAACGCCAAAATAATGTATTTTGTACATTTCGGTAAACTTTCAATAATTTGTATGTCAATTATAGATTTAATCTCATATATCATAGATAAAATTAAAAAATTACTGTTGCCAAATGATCATACACATATTACTTACGATCATAGATTTTAACGTTTCTCATTACTTTCCTTATCATATCCAGTCTGATTTAGTAATTTAATTAAAACCAAACACATCAAAATTACAAAGTATAAAATTATTTAATTAATATACTTTTCAATTTTAATTTATTAATTTTATTTATCAAAATGCAATTTTAAGGAAAAAAAAGCGTTAAATTCCTTAACTTGACGTGAATTATAACACAATATAAAATCCAAGTAAATTCCATAATCCAAAAAAGTTAAAGAAAGTTAATTTAAAATCCCATCAATTTCTATAATATTTCAGTTTATGTAGCTATTTGTCAAGGGTAATTGCGCGTTAATTCCATTTTAATTATACAAAAATTTTACCTTAATTCGCTTAATGTACACATGCATATACATATACATATACATATAGTATACAGGGTGTCCGCGAGCTCCCTTCGCAGTGAGGACGGTGTGCACCAAAAATATTTGTATGTTACTACTTTAATTATAACTATAGTTGTTGCTTTAGCAGTAACAGAGAAACTCTTTTAGTATGTTACTAATATAGTAACTACTATAGTTATAACTATTTTTAAAACTTAAATTTTAGAAAATATTTTAGTAATAACTATAGTAATTACTATTTCTATTATTTTAGTAACATTGATATTAGTATTAACTTTAGTAATTACTATAGTTAAAACTAAAAAAAAAAACTATTTTTCTTTGCCCTGAAGCAGGCCGATTTTACGAGCATAGGGTAACCAACGCTAGATGCTAAATGTTAAGTAATTCTTGTAAGATATCCTAAATATTAGTATTAGATTAGTTTTAATTCATTCATCTATCCTAGTTATAACCTATAATATAGATGTTCTTAACCTCAAACCATTAAACTATTAAACACCTTATTTTTAATATTTAACACACATACTTTTAACCCCAAATCATTAAAATAATAAAATTACCCTCAACATTTGAAAATTAATAGAAACATGTTATAACGTTTAAATATAAATACAAAACTAGTTAAAACCTATAAAATAAAAAATCTTAAATAACAAATCTTTAAAAACATTGATATACCGTAAAAAATATTAGAGAATTAACAGAAACATTTTAGGTGCAAATTTTTGGTTTGGACATGTGACCGCCTTGGAAAAAATAATTTAGTTCTTCTATATAGTTGGAAAATGTCCGTCATATTTATTTCGGACATATGACCGTTAAATAAATTTGTACATATTACACTTTATTTCAAATTAATTTATTAATTATATAATTATTATAAATTATAATGAATTTTTATTATTAATCAACATTTATAATAAAATATTTTATAAAATATAAAGAAACGAAAATTTTATGATTTAAAATTATATGTATTACTATTTATAAACATAAATATATTATATTAGTTAGTACAAAAATGTTCACACAAGACACTACATTTTTTAAATAAAACAGATTAGCACAACACATTAGACAACGAACTCAGCCCGACGAGTATCGACTTGTTCATTTAACCGTTGAATCGACAATGTTATTATTTGGAAACAAACCGTCGCGCGCCGTTGCCGCATTTACAACAATTCTTAGAATTTCTCTCGTCATAAATTCTAGTCACGTATTTCAGCTATGGACATATGACCGACATGTGACGGACATATTACCGGACATTTTTTTTTGTTTCCGTCACGCTGCAACACTAGGTGCAACCAATAAAATAGATGTTTCTAACCTCAAATCGTTAAAATTACTAAAAAATATCGAAATTGGAAAATTAATAGAAATACTCTTATTATAACCTGTAAAATTACTTAAACGAACTGATTGTAACCTATAAAATAAAAATTTATAACCTCATATCTATAAAATAATTGAACTAACGTAGAAAATATCGACATTAAAGAATTAACAGAATAATTTTAGTTTCAACAAAAATAAAAGAAATTTCTAATCTCAAATCGTTAAAATTACTAAAGCAACCACAAAAAATATCGAATTTGGTAAATTCGTAGAAACACTCTTATTATAACCTATAAAATTACTAAAAACGGTCTGATTATGACCTATAAATTAAATATTCATAACCTGAAATCCATGAAATAATTGAAATAACGTAGATATTATGAATATTAGAGAATTAACAGAATCATTTTCGTTTCAACAAAAAAAAAAGAAATTTCTAACCTCAAATCGTTAAACTTACTAAAGCAACTATAAAAAATATCGAATTTGGTAAATTCGTAGAAACACTCTTACTATAACCTGCATAATTACTAAAAAAGGTCTGATTATAACCTATAAATTAAATATTCATAACCTGAAATCTATGAAATAATTGAAATAACGTAGAAAATATCAACATTAGAGAATTAGCAGAATCATTTTAGTTACAACCAAAAAAAAAAAGAAATTTCTAACCTCAAATCGTTAAACTTACTAAAGCAACCACAAAAAATATAGAATTTGGTAAATTCGTAGAAACACTCTTATTATAACCTATAAAATTACTAAAAACGGTCTGATTATAACCTATAAATTAAATATTCATAACCTCAAATCGATAAAATAATTGAAATAACGTAGATATTATCAATATTAGAGAATTAACAGAATCATTTTCGTTTCAACAACAAAAAAAAGATATTTCTAACCTCAAATCGTTAAAAATACTAAAGCAACCACAAATAATATCGAATTTGGTAAATTCGTAGAAACACTCTTATTATAACCTATAAAATTACTAAAAACGGACTGATTATAACCTATAAATTAAATATTCATAACCTGAAATCTATGAAATAATTGAAATAACGTAGAAAATATCAACATTAGAGAATTAACAAAATCATTTTAGTTACAACCAAAAAAAAGGAATTTCTAACCTCAAATCGTTAAAATTACTAAAGCAACCACAAAAAATATCGAATTTGGTAAATTCGTAGAAAGACTCTTATTATAACCTATAAAATTACTAAAAACGGTCTGATTATGACCTATAAATTAAATATTCATAACCTGAAATCTATGAAATAATTGAAATAACGTAGATATTATGAATATTAGAGAATTAACAGAATCATTTTCGTTTCAACAAAAAAAAAAAGAAATTTCTAACCTCAAATCGTTAAACTTACTAAAGCAACCACAAAAAATATCGAATTTGGTAAATTCGTAGAAACACTCTTACTATAACCTGCATAATTACTAAAAAAGGTCTGATTAATCTATAAAATAAATATTTATAACCTCAAACCTATAAAATAATTGAAATAACGTATAAAATATCAACATAAAAGAGTTAACAGTTTCATTTTATTTTCAACCAATGGTTGAAACCTCAAATTGCTAAAATTACTACAACAAGCTTAAAAAATACCGAAATTTGAAAATTAGTAGAAACACTCTTATTATAACCTATAAATTACTAAAAACGGACTGTTTGTATCCTATAAAATAAATATTCATAACCTTAAATCTATAAATATTTGATATAAGGTAAATATATCAACATTAGAGATTTAACAGAACCTTTTTAGTTTCAACCAATAAAATATATATTTCTAACCTCGATTTTTTAAATTACTAAAATAACCTTAAATATATCAAAATTTGAAATTATGTTGAAACACTCTTATTATAACCTATTAAATTACAATAGTTCTGATTATAACCTATAAAATAAATATTCAGAAACTCAAATCTATAAAATAATTGATATACTGTAAATAATATTAGAGAATTACAGAAACATCTTAGGTACAATCAATAAAATAGATATTTCAAAACTCAAATTGTTGAAATTATTAAAACAACTTAAAAAAATATCACAATTAGAAAAGTAGTTGAAACACTCTTATTATAACCTGTTGAATTATTGGAAACGTTCTGGTTACAACCTAAAAAAATTATTCATAATCTCCAATCTATAAAATAATTAATAGCTAAAAAATATAAATATTAGAGAATTAGCCGAATCATTTTAGTTTCTACCAAAAACGATATTTCTAACGTCAAATTGTTAAAATGACTAAAACTACACCCCAAAAATATCTAAATGTGTATATGAGTAGAAACACTCTTAATATAATCTGTAAAATTACTAAAAACGGCTTGATTATAATCTATAAAATAAATATTTCCAATTTCGATATTTTTTGTGGTTGTTTTGTAATTTTTACGATTTGAAGTTAGAAATACCTATTTATTGGTTAAAACTAAAACGAATCTGTTAATTCTCTGATGTTGATATATTCTACGTTATTTCAATTATTTCATAGATTTCAGGTTATGAATATTTAATTTATAGGTTATAATCAGACCGTTTTTAGTAATTTTATAGGTTATAATAAGAGTGTTTCTACGAATTTACCAAATTCGATATTTTTTATAGTTGCTTTAGTAAGTTTAACGATTTGAGGTTAGAAATTTCTTTTTTTTTGTTGAAACGAAAATGATTCTGTTAATTCTCTAATATTCATAATATCTACGTTATTTCAATTATTTCATGGATTTCAGGTTATGAATATTTAATTTATAGGTCATAATCAGACCGTTTTAGTAATTTTATAGGTTATAATAAGAGTGTTTCTACGAATTACCAAATTCGATATTTTTTGTGGTTGCTTTAGTAATTTTAACGATTTGAGGTTAGAAATTTCTTTTTTTTTGTTGAAACGAAAATTAATTCTGTTAATTCTCTAATATTGATAATATCTACGTTATTTCATTATTTCATAGATTTCAGTTTTGAATATTTATTATAGGTCAGAATCAGACCGATTAGTAAGTTTAGAGTTATATAGAGTGTTTCTACGATTTACCAAATTCGATATTTTTGTGGTTTCTTTAGTAATTTTAACGAATTTAGGTTTAGTAATTTTATTTTTTTTTTGGTTGAAACTAAAATGAATCTGTTAATTTCTCTATGTGAATTTCTACGTATTTCAATTATGTATAGATTTTGGTTATTACAATTTTTATTTTCTAGTATCATCGATCGTTTTTAGTAATTTTGCAGGTTATAGTAAGGTGTTCCTACGAATTTACAATTCAATATTTTTTTGTGTTGCTTGTGTAATTTTTACGATTTGAAGTTAGAAATATCTATTTTATTGGTTAAAACTAAAACGATTCTGTTAATTCTCTAATATTTTTTACGGTATATCAATGTTTTTAAAGATTTGAGGTTAAGAGTTTTTATTTTATAGGTTATAATCAGACCGTTTTTAGTAATTTTATAGGTTATAATAAGAGTATTTCTATTAATTTTCCAATTTCGATATTTTTTGTGGTTGTTTTTGTAATTTTTACGATTTGAAGTTAGAAATACCTATTTATTGGTTAAAACTAAAACGATTCTGTTAATTCTTTAATGTCGATATTTTCTACGTTAGTTCAATTATTTTATAGATTTGAGGTTATAAATTTTTATTTTATAGGTTACAATCAGTTCGTTTAAGTAATTTTACAGGTTATAATAAGAGTGTTTCTACGAATTTACCAAATTCGATATTTTTTGTGGTTGCTTTAGTAAGTTTAACGATTTGAGGTTAGAAATTTCTTTTTTTTTTGTTGAAACGAAAATGATTCTGTTAATTCTCTAATATTCATAATATCTACGTTATTTCAATTATTTCATAGATTTTAGGTTATGAATATTTAATTTATAGGTCATAATCAGACCGTTTTTAGTAATTTTATAGGTTATAATAAGAGTGTTTCTACGAATTTACCAAATTCGATATTTTTTGTGGTTGCTTTAGTAATTTTAACGATTTGAGGTTAGAAATTTCTTTTTTTTTTGTTGAAACGAAAATGATTCTGTTAATTCTCTAATGTTGATATATTCTACGTTATTTCAATTATTTCATAGATTTCAGGTTATGAATATTTAATTTATAGGTTATAATCAGACCGTTTTTAGTAATTTTATAGGTTATAATAAGAGTGTTTCTACGAATTTACCAAATTCGATATTTTTTGTGGTTGCTTTAGTAATTTTAACGATTTGAGGTTAGAAATTTCTTTTTTTTTTGTTGAAACGAAAATGATTCTGTTAATTCTCTAATATTCATAATATCTACGTTATTTCAATTATTTCATGGATTTCAGGTTATGAATATTTAATTTATAGGTTATAATCAGACCGTTTTTAGTAATTTTATAGGTTATAATAAGAGTGTTTCTACGAATTTACCAAATTCGATATTTTTTGTGGTTGCTTTAGTAAGTTTAACGATTTGAGGTTAGAAATTTCTTTTTTTTTTTGTTGAAACGAAAATGATTCTGTTAATTCTCTAATGTTGATATATTCTACGTTATTTCAATTATTTCATAGATTTCAGGTTATGAATATTTAATTTATAGGTTATAATCAGACCGTTTTTAGTAATTTTATAGGTTATAATAAGAGTGTTTCTACGAATTTACCAAATTCGATATTTTTTATAGTTGCTTTAGTAAGTTTAACGATTTGAGGTTAGAAATTTCTTTTTTTTTTGTTGAAACGAAAATGATTCTGTTAATTCTCTAATATTCATAATATCTACGTTATTTCAATTATTTCATGGATTTCAGGTTATGAATATTTAATTTATAGGTCATAATCAGACCGTTTTTAGTAATTTTATAGGTTATAATAAGAGTGTTTCTACGAATTTACCAAATTCGATATTTTTTGTGGTTGCTTTAGTAATTTTAACGATTTGAGGTTAGAAATTTCTTTTATTTTTGTTGAAACTAAAATTATTCTGTTAATTCTTTAATGTCGATATTTTCTACGTTAGTTCAATTATTTTATAGATATGAGGTTATAAATTTTTATTTTATAGGTTACAATCAGTTCGTTTAAGTAATTTTACAGGTTATAATAAGAGTATTTCTATTAATTTTCCAATTTCGATATTTTTTAGTAATTTTAACGATTTGAGGTTAGAAACATCTATTTTATTGGTTGCACCTAAAATGTTTCTGTTAATTCTCTAATATTTTTTACGGTATATCAATGTTTTTAAAGATTTGTTATTTAAGATTTTTTATTTTATAGGTTTTAACTAGTTTTGTATTTATATTTAAACGTTATAACATGTTTCTATTAATTTTCAAATGTTGAGGGTAGTTTTATTATTTTAATGATTTGGGGTTAAAAGTATGTGTGTTAAATATTAAAAATAAGGTGTTTTATTAATTTTGAAATGTTGAGATTATTGACGTTATTTTAATAGTTTAATGTTTTGAGGTTAAGAACATCTATTTTATAGGTTATAATAAGAGTATTTCTATTAATTTTCCAATTTCGATATTTTTTAGTAATTTTAACGATTTGAGGTTAGAAATTTCTTTTATTTTTGTTGAAACTAAATATTCTGTTAATTCTTTAATGTCGATATTTTCTACGTTAGTTCAATTATTTTATAGATATGAGGTTATAAATTTTTATTTTATAGGTTTTAACTAGTTTTGTATTTATATTTAAACGTTATAACATGTTTCTATTAATTTTCCAATTTCGATATTTTTTAGTAATTTTATAGGTTATAATAAGAGTATTTCTATTAATTTTCAAATGTTGAGGGTAGTTTTATATTTTAATGATTTGGGGTTAAAAGTATGTGTGTTAAATATTAAAAATAAGGTGTTTTATTAATTTTGAAATGTTGAGATTATTGACGTTATTTTAATAGTTTAATGTTTTGAGGTTAAGAACATCTATTTTATAGGTTATAATAAGAGTATTTCTATTAATTTTCCAATTTCGATATTTTTTAGTAATTTTAACGATTTGAGGTTAGAAATTTCTTTTATTTTTGTTGAAACTAAATATTCTGTTAATTCTTTAATGTCGATATTTTCTACGTTAGTTCAATTATTTTATAGATTGAGGTTATAAATTTTTATTTTATAGGTTACAATCAGTTCGTTTAAGTAATTTTACAGGTTATAATAAGAGTATTTCTATTAATTTTCCAATTTCGATATTTTTTAGTAATTTTAACGATTTGAGGTTAGAAATTTCTTTTATTTTTGTTGAAACTAAAATTATTCTGTTAATTCTTTAATGTCGATATTTTCTACGTTAGTTCAATTATTTTATAGATATGAGGTTATAAATTTTTATTTTATAGGTTTTAACTAGTTTTGTATTTATATTTAAACGTTATAACATGTTTCTATTAATTTTCAAATGTTGAGGGTAGTTTTATATTTTAATGATTTGGGGTTAAAAGTATGTGTGTTAAATATTAAAAATAAGGTGTTTTATTAATTTTGAAATGTTGAGATTATTGACGTTATTTTAATAGTTTAATGTTTTGAGGTTAAGAACATCTATTTTATAGGTTATAATAAGAGTATTTCTATTAATTTTCCAATTTCGATATTTTTTAGTAATTTTATAGGTTATAATAAGAGTGTTTCTACGAATTTACCAAATTCGATATTTTTTGTGGTTGCTTTAGTAATTTTAACGATTTGAGGTTAGAAACATCTATTTTATTGGTTGCACCTAAAATGTTTCTGTTATTCTCTAATATTTTTTACGGTATATCAATGTTTTTAAAGATTTGTTATTTAAGATTTTTTATTTTATAGGTTACAATCAGTTCGTTTAAGTAATTTTACAGGTTATAATAAGAGTATTTCTATTAATTTTCCAATTTCGATATTTTTTAGTAATTTTATAGGTTATAATAAGAGTGTTTCTACGAATTTACCAAATTCGATATTTTTTGTGGTTGCTTTAGTAATTTTAACGATTTGAGGTTAGAAACATCTATTTTATTGGTTGCACCTAAAATGTTTCTGTTAATTCTCTAATATTTTTTACGGTATATCAATGTTTTTAAAGATTTGTTATTTAAGATTTTTTATTTTATAGGTTACAATCAGTTCGTTTAAGTAATTTTACAGGTTATAATAAGAGTATTTCTATTAATTTTCCAATTTCGATATTTTTTAGTAATTTTAACGATTTGAGGTTAGAAACATCTATTTTATTGGTTGCACCTAAAATGTTTCTGTTATTCTCTAATATTTTTTACGGTATATCAATGTTTTTAAAGATTTGTTATTTAAGATTTTTTATTTTATAGGTTACAATCAGTTCGTTTAAGTAATTTTACAGGTTATAATAAGAGTATTTCTATTAATTTTCCAATTTCGATATTTTTTAGTAATTTTATAGGTTATAATAAGAGTATTTCTATTAATTTTCCAATTTCGATATTTTTTAGTAATTTTATAGGTTATAATAAGAGTATTTCTATTAATTTTCAAATGTTGAGGGTAGTTTTATTATTTTAATGATTTGGGGTTAAAAGTATGTGTGTTAAATATTAAAAATAAGGTGTTTTATTAATTTTGAAATGTTGAGATTATTGACGTTATTTTAATAGTTTAATGTTTTGAGGTTAAGAACATCTATTTTATAGGTTATAATAAGAGTATTTCTATTAATTTTCCAATTTCGATATTTTTTAGTAATTTTATAGGTTATAATAAGAGTATTTCTATTAATTTTCCAATTTCGATATTTTTTAGTAATTTTATAGGTTATAATAAGAGTATTTCTATTAATTTTCAAATGTTGAGGGTAGTTTTATTATTTTAATGATTTGGGGTTAAAAGTATGTGTGTTAAATATTAAAAATAAGGTGTTTTATTAATTTTGAAATGTTGAGATTATTGACGTTATTTTAATAGTTTAATGTTTTGAGGTTAAGAACATCTATTTTATAGGTTATAATAAGAGTATTTCTATTAATTTTCCAATTTCGATATTTTTTAGTAATTTTATAGGTTATAATAAGAGTGTTTCTACGAATTTACCAAATTCGATATTTTTTGTGGTTGCTTTAGTAATTTTAACGATTTGAGGTTAGAAACATCTATTTTATTGGTTGCACCTAAAATGTTTCTGTTAATTCTCTAATATTTTTTACGGTATATCAATGTTTTTAAAGATTTGTTATTTAAGATTTTTTATTTTATAGGTTACAATCAGTTCGTTTAAGTAATTTTACAGGTTATAATAAGAGTATTTCTATTAATTTTCCAATTTCGATATTTTTTAGTAATTTTAACGATTTGAGGTTAGAAACATCTATTTTATTGGTTGCACCTAAAATGTTTCTGTTAATTCTCTAATATTTTTTACGGTATATCAATGTTTTTAAAGATTTGTTATTTAAGATTTTTTATTTTATAGGTTTTAACTAGTTTTGTATTTATATTTAAACGTTATAACATGTTTCTATTAATTTTCCAATTTCGATATTTTTTAGTAATTTTATAGGTTATAATAAGAGTATTTCTATTAATTTTCCAATTTCGATATTTTTTAGTAATTTTATAGGTTATAATAAGAGTATTTCTATTAATTTTCCAATTTCGATATTTTTTAGTAATTTTATAGGTTATAATAAGAGTATTTCTATTAATTTTCAAATGTTGAGGGTAGTTTTATTATTTTAATGATTTGGGGTTAAAAGTATGTGTGTTAAATATTAAAAATAAGGTGTTTTATTAATTTTGAAATGTTGAGATTATTGACGTTATTTTAATAGTTTAATGTTTTGAGGTTAAGAACATCTATTTTATAGGTTATAATAAGAGTATTTCTATTAATTTTCAAATGTTGAGGGTAGTTTTATTATTTTAATGATTTGGGGTTAAAAGTATGTGTGTTAAATATTAAAAATAAGGTGTTTTATTAATTTTGAAATGTTGAGATTATTGACGTTATTTTAATAGTTTAATGTTTTGAGGTTAAGAACATCTATTTTATAGGTTATAATAAGAGTATTTCTATTAATTTTCCAATTTCGATATTTTTTAGTAATTTTATAGGTTATAATAAGAGTATTTCTATTAATTTTCCAATTTCGATATTTTTTAGTAATTTTAACGATTTGAGGTTAGAAACATCTATTTTATTGGTTGCACCTAAAATGTTTCTGTTATTCTCTAATATTTTTTACGGTATATCAATGTTTTTAAGATTTGTTATTTAAGATTTTTTATTTTATAGGTTTTAACTAGTTTTGTATTTATATTTAAACGTTATAACATGTTTCTATTAATTTTCCAATTTCGATATTTTTTGTGGTTGCTTTAGTAATTTTAACGATTTGAGGTTAGAAACATCTATTTTATTGGTTGCACCTAAAATGTTTCTGTTAATTCTCTAATATTCATAATATCTACGTTATTTCAATTATTTCATGGATTTCAGGTTATGAATATTTAATTTATAGGTCATAATCAGACCGTTTTTAGTAATTTTATAGGTTATAATAAGAGTGTTTCTACGAATTTACCAAATTCGATATTTTTTGTGGTTGCTTTAGTAATTTTAACGATTTGAGGTTAGAAACATCTATTTTATTGGTTGCACCTAAAATGTTTCTGTTAATTCTCTAATATTCATAATATCTACGTTATTTCAATTATTTCATGGATTTCAGGTTATGAATATTTAATTTATAGGTCATAATCAGACCGTTTTTAGTAATTTTATAGGTTATAATAAGAGTGTTTCTACGAATTTACCAAATTCGATATTTTTTGTGGTTGCTTTAGTAATTTTAACGATTTGAGGTTAGAAATTTCTTTTATTTTTGTTGAAACTAAAATTATTCTGTTAATTCTTTAATGTCGATATTTTCTACGTTAGTTCAATTATTTTATAGATATGAGGTTATAAATTTTTATTTTATAGGTTACAATCAGTTCGTTTAAGTAATTTTACAGGTTATAATAAGAGTATTTCTATTAATTTTCCAATTTCGATATTTTTTAGTAATTTTAACGATTTGAGGTTAGAAACATCTATTTTATTGGTTGCACCTAAAATGTTTCTGTTAATTCTCTAATATTTTTTACGGTATATCAATGTTTTTAAAGATTTGTTATTTAAGATTTTTTATTTTATAGGTTTTAACTAGTTTTGTATTTATATTTAAACGTTATAACATGTTTCTATTAATTTTCAAATGTTGAGGGTAGTTTTATTATTTTAATGATTTGGGGTTAAAAGTATGTGTGTTAAATATTAAAAATAAGGTGTTTTATTAATTTTGAAATGTTGAGATTATTGACGTTATTTTAATAGTTTAATGTTTTGAGGTTAAGAACATCTATTTTATAGGTTATAACTAGGATAGGTGAATTAATTAAAACTAATCTAATACTAATATTTAGAATATCTAACACGAATTACTTAACATTTAGCATCTAGCGTTGGTTACCCTATGCTCGTAAAATCGGCCTGCTTCAGGGCAAAGGAAAATAGTTTTTTTTTTAGTTTTAACTATAGTAATTACTAAAGTTAATACTAATATCAATGTTACTAAAATAATAGAAATAGTAATTACTATAGTTATTACTAAAATATTTTCTAAAATTTAAGTTTTAAAAATAGTTATAACTATAGTAGTTACTATATTAGTAACATACTAAAAGAGTTTCTCTGTTACTGCTAAAGCAACAACTATAGTTATAATTAAAGTAGTAACATACAAATATTTTTGGTGCACACCGTCCTCACTGCGAAGGGAGCTCGCGGACACCCTGTATACGTTTGAAGACCTTGGTAAAGGATAAACGCATCAAACTAGAGAGAAAATTATAGAAATACGATTAAATGTATATTCAATATTATACCCGATAATTTCGTGTGATACCATCATTTCTAATTTATGAGAAGATTATCACACCTTTCAGCCATATATTTGGATCAAAGTCAAGACGATGTTTCCTGGTAGCAAATCACGTGAAACACTGATTATGTATATTTTATACAGACATTCACACATATATATTGTGATACTGTTTTATAAATACGCATATAGTCAAATCAAAGTAGATCGTTTCTATAAAGCAATCGTATTCTCTAACAAATCATTTTTATTCAACTTATTAAAATTATTTGTACTTTTATTCTTATTGTCGTTTTACATAGATAATTGAATATTAATCAATACCAAAATGTAGTTCAAGTAATTACCATTACATTTTTAAACGTATAATTATACAATTCAATTCAATATTTTAAATACCTTATAATGCTTTTTGCCGGAATAACTGAGTGAAATAATACTCTTATATATATAATAAGCTTTCAAACGCAAAACATATAAAAATCGTAGTCTTAT
This sequence comes from Theocolax elegans, assembly GCA_026168455.1. NCBI lineage: Eukaryota > Metazoa > Arthropoda > Insecta > Hymenoptera > Cerocephalidae > Theocolax > Theocolax elegans. The sequence goes on along the minus strand of CM047427.1, from coordinate 75,740,837 downwards.
AATACTCGGACGTTTTCGATAATTTGGTATATCTATATATATATATACATACGTGAACACAGCTGAGAGAAACAATTAATTATGCCAAAGTCGATTTCTTTTTACCAGGTTATTATAATCGGGAAAGTCAGCCGCGAATATCGTGAAGTCAAAAAACAGGTAGCGCCTCTCTCTACCTTCGAGGAATTTCGGCTTGTAAAATATTGGCGCTGTTTCATTTTTTTAGATCTTTTTTTGTTGGTAGGGCCACAGCAGGAGACGTTGCCTTTTTTACGAGGCATTTTGCGTCTTCTCGAAATGAGACTCTCGCGAGAAGTTTGAGTAACTTTTTTTTTCTGCAGAAGAGGCCGTTATCGTAAAAATAAAATCAAAATTTAATCGTCAAGCATTTGTTTTTGCGTTGATAATATTGCTGGTAATATTAGAGTTACTTCAACAGTATTAATTTATTTCTTGTAGGTGATTTTAATTAGTTTCAGATTTATGCTAATTAAACATATGAATAATCAGCTTGTAATTTTACATTAGTTAGTTTTTTGCGTACACGCTCCAGTAAAACCTGTGATTATTCAAAATACGCTATTGCAGTTTGATTGACACGTCGCTAATGTAAATTATGTATTAAAAATTATTTTACATCACATTTTACAATATGGTAAACTAGTTGCAATTAAGATACCTTTTCGATAAAATTGATTAATCAACGTTCGATTAAAAATTACCAATAGCTGTTCAAATAGTACATGTAGAACAAGACCTTGTAAACGACGTATTAAATATTTTAAAAAAATATGACCAACTGCGAGAACGCATATACGTATATATACGAGAGCGCGTGTACTTAAAAATAAATGCAAATATGCAAATGTTCCCACTTAACCTCGTAACGCCTTTTTCGGGCTCCTTGAAAATAACAACGGTCGAACTGCAAGTATATGAAAAAAAGAAGAAGAAAAAAGTGTAAAAGAAGAAACCAGGTAAAACAGAGAAGAGCAGCAGCACACCATCACCAGACAAATCAAACATTGTAACTTTGACCAACTGTCTCTCTCTCTTTCTCTCTCATTATAAGCAGAAAATACTCGAAACCGGGTAATCCGTGCAATAATGGCTATAATCAGGTGATTCGCGCACGGCGTATAATAATATTTCGAGAGGGAGAGAGAAAGAGAGAGAGAGAGAGGAAGGGGGGGGGAGAGGGGAAAAAAACGACGAAGCATTCTTCGAGAAAAGAGTTTGGTCGTTTTTCGTCATCGCGTGCACAACTTTGGCTGACTTACCTTCCTTCTCTAACTACATCTTTCTCCTTACTACCATTCCCTATTTTTTCACCCGACACTTTCTCGTACTCCCTCGGAAATTGCGCGCGGACGATTTGCACAAATTACTTTTGTCTCAAGGAGCCCTCTTCTCCTCATTTTTGCACAAATTTTGTCTGCATCGTTTTCTTTTTTTATCTTTTTGATCTTCGCTCTTTCTTTTTTCGTTAGAACTTCCAAACGCTTTCGGTAGATAGAGCCGCGATTTTAATGACTAAGAAGGTATGGCTGAACGACTGACGTTCTCTCGTATATGGGTTTCTTCGTGTTCTTTTGGTTTATTTATTTCTCCTTCTTTTTATACCGAGATTGTTTCCAGTGCCGAAGATAATTTAGTATATAAATACTGGATTTTGCGATACGATTATTAAGGATTGTGGTTTTTCAGAACTGGTACGATATTCTCGGGTGTGTATACTATGTTTTATTTGTACAATAATCGTCATTAACGATCATACATTTGGATTGGTTTACCACCTATATTTTGTAAAAATCGGTGCACAAAAATGACGGTACTAATTTTTCTAACTAATTTTTATAAGCTTTTTCTTCGAAAATAAACAACTGACAATAATTAAAAGTTGGACAGTAATGAAACTAATTAAATTTACAAAATAGTTAAGCTATGTTATCTTAAAAAAAAGGCTGAAAGAACACAATAGTACTAATGAAAAGTAGTGACCATTCCCATAACCTACATAAAACCGAAACGAAATAAATAAATTAATCGAATAATCGTGTATATCGATCACTCTGATATCCAGAGTGAAAAAGCTTATAAGTAAACATCGGTCACTCTTACACTCTTCAAAGTAAAAGTCTAGAGACTCTTGAATCGATAAGATACCCGTCTTTCTCAAAGATGATCAAAGCAGCCGACCCACTGTCTTTCTTTTATAATAAAGCTATCTCTAACCACGAATCTTTGATATCACGATCGACCCTTCCGCGAGTTCTTTCCATTTCCATTCTTCCATCTCTTTCTTTCTCCCTCTCTCTCTCTCTCTATATATATATATATATATATACATGTGTGTGTGTGTGTGTGTGTGTGATACGAACCCACTCGAAAACGTCTCGCGCGTTTTACGGTTTGTTAAGGAGAGCTATAAGCATTGTCGTATCTATGCGCGCCCGGGTTTGTCAATCATGTACGCGACTTGATAATGATAGCTCTGTTAATAGGTGTCGGCGTCTATATACCATTCGATATTCTAAAGATGCGTCGGAGCAGAGTCGCGTGAGAACTGGATTTGCGCAATCTTCTTGTTTACGTGTTCTTAGAGTACGAGACTCTTTTTTTTTTAATAAAATACTACATTTTTTTAAGATTGTTCATGAGCACAGATCCCTTCGTTTGTCTCGATATTAAATTAATTAAATAAATAATTTTAAGTTAAATATTTTATTTTTTAAAAAACTATGATATTAAGAAAACTATATAACTGACAAGAAGGACCTCACATGTTTGGTACACGGATCATGCTGTAACTCGAGGATATATGTTGCGATGTAAAAATATAACCAGAGCTCCATACCCTATACTTAACAATAATTTGATGAAAGTTATACGTCATTAAAACAAATTTTTTTAAATAAGAAAAATATACTTTTATCGCTTATAACTCATAAACAATTATAGATAGACAATCGAACTAAAAATAAAAAAAAAGTTGAATGAGTAGAATTTTACTACAAATTTAACGATATTGATTTTATTACTTTTGAGGCAGTTATAAAAATAAATTATTTGTAAAAAATAGTGACGTTTTATCAGTAACCATTAGGTATACATTTGAGCTTTGTGAATATCCAAAATCATAATTATTTAAAGGTATGAAATATAGAAAAAACTGCTTTTAAGTTCACAAAAAAATTTATGCTACCTATTTCTAAATTTTAATACTACTCAAATATTAATAAACTTGATATATATATATTATATATTACCCACATATATATGTATGTGTATATACTACTATTGCTGAAATTAAATAATGTTTTGCAAAAGTAAATGTATACGTACCATTAAAAAAAGAAAAGCAACAAGTGTACAGTTTACGGAAAATTATATAGATATGAAGGTGCCGATAACTAGTAGTTTATAGAAACACGCGCTTCCTCCACGTACTTTCATTTAATTTAATGTGTACCGACTTGCAATATTATGATGTTAAAATCGACTTAATAAATTCCACTTGTTCGAGTCGATATTCGAAGGTAACATAAATCCTCATTAATCGTATAATCAAGTTACAATATATCGAAACGTGAGTAAACCTAAAAATCAATTGATTTTTTCTTCCAGTACAAAATTAATTATAAATAACTGAGGAAACAGTATACTATAATCTAAAATGTCAACGATAAAAATAAGGTCGCTAAAATGTTTTTGCCGATATATAACAAGAAAATTAGTTCCTGACAAGCTTTTTATCAGATATCGCATCATCCTTTAAGAAGTTTAATTCCTACTTAAAAGATAACCTTATCACGAAACGTGGCAAGAAAGGACTCTACGATTTGTTCCGTTACTCTTCTTTTTTTATAACTTAACATACTTGCTTACACGTTTTTAATCACTAATCGCAAGTCATACTCACAGTTTACCCAAACTGGTTTCCCAATTAATTTTCCACATTTTTCTCAATGGAAAATTGGTGTTCAACATTATACATTTTTCGTCGATCTACGCGTGCTATTTGCACGGAAGACAAAAAGTAGTAGCAACAAACTATCTTGAAAATCCTGTGCTACTATAACATATACGTGTAAAAGTAACAAAACATGTCTCCCCGATGTTGGAAGCTCGATTTTGTTCGACAAGCTATTGGAGAGTATCCGCGTGTAGTCTTCGTGAGGTATACACACACACACATTTATATAGTTATATATGTGGATAGGGAGAGAGAGAGAGAGAGAGAGAGAGAAGGAAGATAGAAGGCGTCCCTCGGTCTCGTTCACTCAGGAGTCGAGTCATCGTGTAATGACGGCCGCGGCCTGTCAGGCCCGTTCTCTTTGCCCTTCTCTCTCTCTCGTTGGCCAGGTATTTCCATGAGGCGCGAGCACCGACACCTCTGAGACGTGTATCTTTCATCGAACCGGTCGTCCTCTCCGGGATACGCGCGCGGCCTTCTCGAGAGAGTCTTTAGCCCTTTTACCGAGGCTCACCGGGTCTCTAACCCCCCCCCCCCCTCCTCCCCTCCCGCCCCACTCGCTCTCTGTATCTTTTTCATGCTGGGAAATTTTAGTCATTTATTATTTTAATTCATCTAATTGATGATACTTGGACCTTTTTTTTCATCACTATTAATAATAATAATAACAATAATAATAATAATGCCTAGATAGGTTTAACGTATTTAATGATCCTGAACCACGATGAAAATAGCTTCGCAAGAATTATTTTCGTGGGAGCATGACTTTTGGTGTTGCAACAACAACGATTCGTGTGACTTTCTTTTTCATAAGTTTACAGTAACAATGAAATTAGTAAAGTATTTTTTATCGGACATTTATATTTATAACTCGAAAGGAATAATTATATACGTTTTATTTGACAAATAATCGAGGGTATCTTGAACTGCGAATGCAACGTGTTAATGCATTTTTACATCTGATTTGTATAATCTCTCCGATCGTTTTTCGTAACTCAATATATATAACGAATTTTTTAATGAGCGCGCGAAAATGATTGACAGAATCTGGCTTACTGGATGTACATATATACATTACGTATCCTCAATGTCACAGAGTGAAAATAAAATGTATTTATTATCCACGTGATTGATGGCATTCCTACCGATTCAATTTTATATTATATTCGTGATATTCATGTTTTTTTTTACTACATCTCTAGTATCTCTCAACGCATATACGAAATTGCAATAAAATTTATAGAAAGATAATGAATTTGTATTCTACACTTAATATCTTTATAATTATTCAAGAGCATATATCAATTCCAGTTGGCTTGGTAAATATTTATTTCTTCCCGATGTGTTGTCAAAAAATAAAAATACCAATCGTCTACTAAAATGAAAATACGAAAAAATTATTAGAAAATTTATCGGATTCCGGTATTAATTCGCAAATAATAATAATAATAATAATAATAATCCGTACATATTCGCGCATAAGGATATAATAAACACGTAAACTAACATCGTGAAAGACGAAGAAAAGAGGAAAAAAATAAGTCGGAAATTCTTTGAGTGCATACGCGTGCCAACAAAGTTGGAAGGATTTTTTATCACCGTACGGGCAAATTAGCCTTCTCGCGAAAAGTAACGAACGTCGCTCGTTTCGTCCTTAACTCTTCAACTAATGCGACAGTGGTTTATATTCGACGTTCGGCGAAAACTGCCGGGACCAAAAGAGAAGCAAAAGAAACGTATAACAGCTTTGACGTTCTCGAGTGTGTCCTGCTGTGTCGATTTTTATCCGTACTACTATACTTTTCTTCGGTATTTTATTTTTTCATTTCTAATTATCTTGACTTATAATACTAGGATGTATATGGAATTTTTGTTTACTCGTATTTTTCATAATTTTGACAATTATGTATATATATTAATAATCTTTGTATTAATACGCAGTTTAAGTATAACTGTATGAACCTATGTTCCTTAACGCGGGGAAATGCATCTATTATATACATATTAGTATATTTATGTCAATAACCAATCAAACATTGATAATGAAACTTTCTAATCTATCGCTTACAAAAAGTATATGGGAACGTATTGGTTCATCGCTTCGTAGGGGGGCATTTCTTATTATCTGACAAGTGACTATTTCCCGCCCTGTCTGTATTCTACATAGGCATATCTGCTATTCACTTTGTCTTTTAGTTAAAGAGATGGCGATAATTCTGTTGCGGTAATATACGATGACTATACGTTGTATATTTAATCTCTTTCTACTTTTAAACAGCATTGTAGCAATTAATAAATTTTTAAGTTTACCTAAATTTTGACGAACAATTAAAAAACACTCGTCAAATACCAATTATTTTGTAAACGTGATATAATGAATTCAAACAAAAATATTTATATGCGCGTTTGCGTATGTAATGGTTGATATTATATATAGGTATAATATCGTAAAAGAAGACACTTTGATAGTGAATTAATAAAAACCAATTATTTCGTTCGGCATGTAATGTCATTTATATAAATATTCCACAAATACACAATCCCGTGTTTTTAATTACATTATTTATCGAAATCGACAATCAGTATAAGCGTAACTTAAATCAAAGTATCCCGATTACAAGATCAAAAAAACAAATCAAACAATCATTTATTCGATAACCACATATAAATATGAAGTTCAAATTCGTTATGTACTTAGTACAGAGTACATATCGTATTTTCAAGAACCGAAACGAGGCATGCGCATAAGGTCACCCAAAAGGAGGAGGAACTAAATGAAATAATAAAAAAAAAAGGAGACAGCGAGTCGAGTCCCTTTAGGAACGATAACCGCACAGTCATCAGCTACCTGGAGAGCTCGAAAACTCGAGCGTTTGCGTTCGTCTTCCTTCTCGTTTCTTCACGGAATATTATATATCGTATATATATATACACAAGCGTGTGTACCAAACGCGCGAAATCCGTACGCGGTCGATCAAAGTGCCTCATTAAGTTTGAAATTATAGCGCGGTTTAACTGATGGAATTCTGTTTCGATTACACGATGAGATATACGGTTTCTTCTTGTACGATCTGATGTTATTACAATACACTTGATTTTTCATTATTTTTTTGGGGGGTATTTTGTTTGATGTTGTCGTTAATTAGAGATATTTGTATACAAAATTTTTCTCATGGTTTTAGTGGCGATGAGATAATATACCTAATGTTTACCGACCGAGCATCATTACTAAATTATTACAATTGTTTCTACTACTATATACCTGGAAAACTCAAATACAGAGAAATATTGGATAGTTAAATAATTTGTTATTCAAAAAATTGCAATTTGATAAACGTACACCTTTAAATATGTTTCCTCAATGTATTTACTTACAACTTATTTATTTTGTAAAATAATTTATATTTTTAACTGTAATTAACCTTACACATTGCACGGTCGCTAACAATCGTATGTGTCGAAGACGTAAAGGGTTATATACGTAAGAGATTAAAATTGAAATCCATTGTATAAACTAATTGCATTTTAATTTGAAAAAATAATTTATTTGAATAGATTAAAATAGAACTATTCGAAACTCGTTAAAAATAAATAAAGTAAATCATAATCTCCTTTTCATCCAAGTTTAAAGCTACGAAACAATAAATAAAATTAACAAACATTTTGTCGATGTAGACCAACGTACTATTAATTCCCATCAGTGTATAAATGTATATATATGTATACACTTAGAGCAATGTCATTCATCTAGCCGTCGGCGATCACCGAGCGACATTTAAACCCCCTTCCCTATAATCTATATAGCAGAGTATATATCGTCAATTCATCAGAGTAAAGCCAAAAAAGACCACCAAGATATTAATAAATGTAAAACAAGCGACGAAAGACGAAGAGCGTACGGTACAGAGTGAAACCCCCTTTCGAAGTGGGTGGAGAATTAAGGTATATACTGTATAGTATCTCTCTCGCTCTCTCTCTCTCTCTCTATATATATACATACATACACACACCTAGCCTGAGCTTCGTTATATATGTATAGCAAACTAGGCGAAAAGGAGGTTGGGCGAAGGAGAGTCCCCGAAAGGGCGACGCTCGGGGCGGGTAACTCGCAAGCGCGCCCGTTGGGCTACTAATTAATTACTGTGATTAATCAGAAAAGTTCGTAATTAGAAAGTTTCTCGGTGAAAATTAAAATGACGGCGAGTATATATATATATACATAGATATATACATATATATATATACACCGCGAGGACGAGACGCTCGCTCACGATTTTTCTTTTCTTTTCTTTTTCCTTATACTTTTTTTTCTTTCTTTCTTTCTGTCTCTCTCTCTCTCTGTCTTTCTCTTCCTACCGCTGTATTTTCGCAAATTTCGCGTTATTTTCTTTTTCTAAAGGGAGAAAACTTGGTCTCAACTTCGAGCGCTCTGACGGCTTCTTTGCATCTCGGGCTTTAACGGATTTCATGATGTAATGCAATTAATCAGTCGTTTAACGGTTGCCGTTGACTCTTACATTAAACTCTATTTCCTCTGATTAGTTTGAATTTACTTTAGTAATTTAACGATCTAGTTTCTTATTACATTTATCTGTATCTATACGACGTGCTCTCTAAATACATATTTTTCTCAAAAATTTGTACAATACCAAGTTATTTGCGCAATCAAACAAACAATTTTGATCGTCCCTAATTTTAATAATTCACGGAACGCTTAATGTAAATTATTTCAAAGTGAACGTAAATCTTGATATATTTCTCATCTACATCAGCGATTCGAGAAAAGAAAACACGAAGGAATCCAATTAAGTGCTATGATTTTCCCGATATACTCAATAATTATGGTGGATCACCTATAACCAAGTAGGTCCAAGCGTTTCTGGGAGTTCGAGCAAAGTTACCCATCGGGAAAAGGAGACCGAGGAACACGCGTATACGCGAAAATGGCCGCGCTTCGCCATTTTTTCTTTCCTTACCTTATGTCAGAAGTCTCTGCACAGGCTGGTCTTTCTTTTCTTACCTGATTCGCGTGAATAAAACGAACGCTCGCGCGCGCCCCGTTAAGAACCGGAAATTAATGAGGCTGGAGAAGAGCACTCGCTTCCTTTTTTTTATTTTTATTATATAGGATTCAATGCAAATAATCAGAGATTATATCGATAAGTTGATTTTAGGTTGTTCGTTCCTCTTTTTTAATTTTATTTACAAAGACTATATAGTACATATTTTATTTAGTGATCGAGTTTATTTATATTTCGCGGCTTAGTGGCACTTAAAAATCTTATAGCTTTATTAACTACGAATGGACAGTTTATTATAAAAAATTTAGTAATCGTTAAATCTGTCGTTTGCGCAAATCTTCTCAAGAACATATAGGAATAAATATAATATAAACATTCGTGCAGTGTAAATAAACAAAAAAGAGAGATATATCCCATAACTATTATATTTAATAAATTCAAAAAGTGACTATACGTTTTCTACCTGACGAATTATCACGAACGCGTATATAATACAGGTGTAAAAATCTGTACTTAACCTCGCGGCGAGTCATAATCGCGCTATTACCACAATCGCATAAACACCTCAAGAGTGAAGGAACAAGAAGGAAAAAAAAAGAATAAGAAAACAAAGCACCTTAGGCAATTATGCATATGGAAGTAACTTTACATAGGGGCATCGAACGTCGATGTATACATATAATTGGTGATGCACGAGTTTGGACAATGATGGTACGGTGAATATACGTGGAGTCGCGTGTCGAATAATAATCTATATATACACGACCGAACAATAGGGAACTAACTCGAAATAAATAAATAGGTTCCATTCAAAAACTATCCTTTCGTCTATGCGCTTATTTTGTCCAAATAAACAAATAGTTATATATATCTATATGTATATACGTACCTCCTGGAGGTATATAGAAAAGAAAAAAAAAATTTAGTGGACGCGATCACGCGAAAGGAAGTCGTGTGTTCGCGCGCGTGCGGCATGTGGCTTTTTAATATAGGTAGAAAAAGGATTGCACACGTGCGTCCCTCCATTGACAGACGTTTTTTTCTTTGTTTTCGTCTAAATTATACCCTTAACAGTCGTTCGTTTCTAAAATTTGTTACCTTTTGCTGTCGAATTATAAGTTTTTCCTTAAAATATTCAATTTTTTGATGCGGATGGTGTTGAAAGACCCCGAAGATGAGTCTAGTGTGTGCTAAGAACGTTTTGCACGAGATTTCTCATTGTTATATTCATGCTTAATATATTATTATTATTCATCTAAGGCGTAGGGTTTACTCGAGCTGTTGGTAGTCGATTATTCGTGAATATATCAATATAACCTTATTAATATCGAAATTTCGCTAATTAAAACGATTTAAAGATTTTATATATTTATATATATATAATACTATTTATTACTTATACGTTCAAATTTCAAATGGTTGTTTTTATTTACTATAGATGGAAACAGTGCTTATACCTATACATAATTAATAAAACGAATTTCTTGAATTATGATATTTTAAACAAAGTGTTGGAAGGAACGTAATATTACGATCGGAAATACACCCCATCGTGAAAATAGGGTACAGAGGAATTTTATCAGGTGTGTTTCGTCGGAAACAAAAATGAAATACCATGTCTGCCAGTGAAGGTACAGCCAGTTGGCCATACCCGATATGTTTTATCACATACGAGCCAGCCATACGTTTACTTTATTCCTTTCTTCAACAGTCTGCGCGCTCACGTATATAGATTTAATTGCAAAAATGACTTTGCTCCTTCTGTTATAATTTTAACAAATTCTTATTGAAATAATAACAATATAATTCAAAATTAAAAATCAATTTATTAAATATTCCTCAAATTTGTTAAGATAACAATAAGTATCAGCTCAGTAAATAAAAAAATAAATTAAAACTTATTTTTAACGAGGCCATTAATTAAACTAATAAATATTAAAAAGCACTTACAATTATTGAGAACAATAAGGAAAATCTTATTTCATCGTTATTACTTTCCCTTTTTCTCATCAGAAGAAAAATATACATCCTCATCTTTTAGTCGATTCTTTAATTTGCGTCCTGTCGCGTCAAAGTTATTGAGATGTTTTTTTTCCGCTTAGTCTCGCATATATAAGATATCCTTGATTTACCGAAAGGGAAGTACTTGGTGGTATAAAATAATTCACTAACGGTTTAAGGCTATTTCAAAAGCAGGTAGGGAAGGATCTTCTCTCGTTTTGTCTAATAGAAAACGAGCCAATTAAAAGGAGGGACATCCGAGACGGCAAGTATATAGACGTCCGTTCGTAAAGACAAAGGGAAAAGTCAAGCAGGTCTTTCTCGCTGTTACTCTCTACTCGAAATTGATTTTTTTTTCACTTATTTTTTATTTCCTTTGAGTTTATCGTAGACCTCGTGTGGTGTGGTTATATATTGTTGAGAAAAACAGTATAGATATATACCTAATATCAATCAAAAACAAAATTGGCGCGATAATATATTTTATAAATACAATAAAGCAGTTGAAAAAATTTGAAAAATTTAAATAAAAAATTCAGAAAAAAATAGAAAGAATAGCTTCATTCGTTCTTCCAGAAAATGTCGTTGCACCCGAGATTCTCGACATAAATCCAAGATACATAAAATTAATGGGGGAAAAAAGGCCGAATCCTTGGGTATAATTGCATTCCGTTGGTTCGAACGACATTCCGTACCCTAATAAAAATAGAGAGAGAGAGAGAGAGTGAGAGGGAGAGAGGAACGAATAGAGAAAAAGAAAGTTAAGAATCAAAAGTCAAGGCGTTCGATCTCGAATGCAGAAAACAATTTGGTGAACCCTCGACGCATTGTAAGCACGATCATTTTTTAGCGACTTGGAAGCGAGAAAATCACGTCTCGCACCCCCCCCCCCCCCATAGTATATCCTTATATACAGTGAGAGAACCTATGCGATGTCTTTGAGAGGCAACCGCAACCCCTCGTTCGAGATCCTCGTTCATCCCTCTCTTCTTGTGACCGCAGATTGAAATTCCTAGAGGGAGTTAAACGGGGGTTGCGACTACCCTGGTCCTATCGAATCCTGAGATTTCATTATTTCGCATCGTGACTCTTTCGCCAACGTCTTCTTCTTTTCTTGAACCTTTCTGCTACTCTCTTTTTACATTTACACTGGTTAGCACCATCTATTAGACACGTGTTTCAGAGATATGGATTTCACACGCATAATTACATAACATTACACAAGTTTTGCATTAATATATTTTACAATCAATTAGTAAATACAATTTTTCATCTCAAAATATAATTATACGTATTCAGATAGATCATGTAGTTGCATTTTAGGAAAGGAAATGTTTGACGATTTTGTTAAGCCATCATTATGAATTATGAAAAAAAAAATTTTTAATATTTAATGAAATTACCGTTTACTCACCAAAATCGACAAACGTTTCATCTCCCAAAATAATTACACATCAAATTACAAAATCACGTAAAATTTGAAACGCAAGATTTAGTGTATTTTATAGAAGAGGTAAAGAAAAACGATGTTTACGATATCGCACAATCTTTCCCTTTAAGTATATGGATTACCTTTTCACGGTTAGTGCGCTCGCGTGTTCCTCCACTTGTTCCCGTTTGCGCGCTCAGTTCCGGTTGTGAGGTACGCGAATGATTTGCGATATTGTTTCCCATAGCGATCGAGCTCCAATTTTCGGATATTGAGACATAAATACCGACGACGTTACCTTATAATATCGCGGTGTTTTACGTTTACGAAATAATTAATTAAACATTCACTTGTATATTCCATTGCGTACATCACTTTCCTTCGATAGGTCATTTTGTTTATCATAAATTTGTTTTTAAAATGGTTATACACGTTATCTCTTATCATTATAGGAAAATGAATCGTTATTCCGCAGATGTACGGCACAAGCATCGAAATCGCTTTTAATACGTCGATAAGTGATACAAAATTGCTTGTTTGCAGGTTACATTGGTCGAAACTACCAGAGAGAGAGGAGACTGCTCGACAATTTAAATTCAATCCCGGGGTTAGCCGGGCGTCCCTGCAAATCCACTTAGGCGTCCCCGCGAGCATCAAAACATTGTTACCCGTCTTGTGCACGTGCACAAGTGCGCGGGAGTACATAAAAACCGCTCGGGATCTTTTAATTTGAGTGAGCGAGCAAGAGCGAGAGAACGAAATTTCTCTCGAGTTGCGGGGAGCCGCAACCCCATCTAACTAAACTCGACCCCTTCTCGAAAACTTCTAACCCCCGTAGGTTACTTCTCTCTCTCTCTCTCTCTCTCTCTCTCTCTCTCTCTCTCTCTCTATACATATACATCTCTATGCATATATATATATATATATATATATATATATGTATACATGGTTCACTGCGTAACCGATGCAGGGCGCGTGTGATATTTATATTTTTGCTAGACCCGCGGGCCAATGGCTTTTTTTTAAGGGGATGAAGGAATTCGTATACGGATGATTTATGACGTTTACTTCAACACTCGAGGTGAATTGTTTAACCGTTGACTTGGTGAATTTCGGTTAAACTTAACACACACATACACTCGCATATGTATATATACCTATATATACACATATTGTTAGGTTGAAAGAAAATTTAATTAAATCGTTTGCTTTCGTAATAAGCATCCAAAATTAACAAATTATCTAATTTATAATAAATATTTAAAAAAAAAATCAATTTAAAGGTATAGGTACATTTAAAAATGATAAATCATAATTTCAGAAAATATAATGTTCGTTGGATTCGCACATATCCTTTAGGCAGTACAAATTATAGTAACAATTTAGAAAAATTTTTGGTCGTTGCTGGGGCAACATAATTCCAAAATTCCTGGCAACAGAAATTTATTTTAGTTTCGTGACACGCATATACGATGCTTCGTCAAAAGTCGTACGAATTATCGAGGCGTCAAAAAATTGAAAACAACCCGAAGCATTGACATTTTTCGTTTCCCTTTTCATTTTTTTTTGCAAAAGAAAGAGAGGTACGACTGGTATATGTAGTTTCTATATTCGACAAATAACCGCGAAATACGTTCTTGGAAGTGTGCATAAAAAGAGAAGAAAAAAGGACGCGTGGACCCTAAAGGCTTACATGCAGTCTCACGAAGGTGTCTGCTCGCGTATAATGCCCAAATGCATTATAATTTTTAGTTAATTATATAGTTATACAGTGTATCACTTTGCTTCGCTATCATCTAAACGTTTCAAAATTATTTTCTTTTTCGTTTTGACTAGTTTTGACTTTTAAATTTAGCTGAATTTATAATGTGCATAACGTTTTTCTAACATATTGTTATTTTTAAATATTAATTGTTTTGTGTTAATTAGAATCACCTTGCAAAAATATTCAATTACATTCAACATGTATATTTTTCACTGTAATAGTACGTATATAAATAGAAAAATTTTTTTAGGACTTACACGGTGATTCGTGAAATTTTTGTAGCACATATAATTTGCCAAGTGGTCGTGCTGCACAGCTCGAACATCGCGCTCGAGAATTTCATCCCCGAAAAGAGATGAGAGGCAAGTGCCAGCGTGGTCAATTAGGTTTCGCTCGCGGCGGCGCCCGCATAAAAGATTATCCTCCGATATTAACTCTTGGATTTTCAACGATGAGGCCGTGCGAGATTTATTTTAAATTTTCCTTTCGAAAAAATCTTGCTTAACTGTAAGTATAACTTATATAGGCTAAATTAAGTTGTTGTACGTTCTTTGAATTTAAGAAATGTATTTAAGAAATTATATAATTAATACTGCAAGTAGAAATGATATCGCATATTCCGATATAATCAATTTGATAATATTTGAAACGAAAGTGAAAATTTCTTCGGAGATTTTTCAATTGAGATTCCATTTAAATCACGGAGGCCTGCACGAATCAAAAAAAAAAGAAGGAGAAAAAAGACGAGGGAGTAGAAGGTGGGCGGTACGCGTGGGCGATATGCGCGCGCTCCTTTATATTTATGCATTGCTGCTGGCCTGCGAAGTTTTGATCTTTTGCCGGCGATGTATGTATGCATATGAGCTGGTTTACGTATTCATGGGATATTCCAATTTTTGGTGATAATTAATTATCCGAGCCTCGAGTGTAAATTTTCTACCGACTGACGTAGCGAGCTTAAGCGCATGGTGATAAATACTTATATATATACATGCATATATATATATATATATGTACGGATATATAAGTGAACATCTTTTTAATTGGGCTTTCTGGGTCCTCAGTTTTACGATGCAGTTGGCTTCTAACGGTACATAATGAAATTTTCTAATAATTTGTCAGGAATTTTCTATTGATTTATTGTCGTACCATAACGATTCAAGAATTGAAATTACAGTTTTGAGTGTCATTCTATCGAAGTTACAAAAATTAACATACTTGCCACAGTTACTGCAATATTAGGGTAATTTACAAAATTATTTTTATAAGTATAAATTAACAATCAATTACACCGAGAGGAAAACCAAACGTTCGCGCTATCTTATTTTTTTTATTGTCACTGACGTATAATAAACAAAGATATATGTATATTCAGCGAGAGGGAGAGAGAGAAAGAGAGTGGTGGTGGGGAGAGGGAGGGGGGGGGGGAGTGAAGGAATCGCGTTCCATACAATACGCGTCTCCTGGGAGACGCTTATCTGAAATTACAATGTTACCCCGACGCGTTATATATACGTCGCGTCAGGACCAGAGTCGAAGGATGAGGTTTTTTAACCGTTTGTTTCCCTGTGCTTTTTTCATTCGTCCGGTTGACTTTTTTTACTCTTGATGGTTATGCAGTTTCGCGGGTGCCAGTCTGATTGATAGGCCGTGCGGGGAAAAGTTTTATCGGGCGCTATATGGCGCGACGTACATGTTTAACACGTTCCTTTTTTTTGCCTCCCTGGATTGCTAGTTTCATTTCGGATTTGTATGCGAGCTATCGTTTTCTCTTTCGTTCGAACGGTGTACACGTACGATAGTACTTTTTGTATGGCTACTTCAAGGATATGGATCGGTTTGTTGACTGCACGTTGTTTCATTTTCAACGTGCTCTTTGTACGTAATTGCAATTTTCAAAAATTAAAACAATTTTTTTTATAGAAACTCGATGTTATTATAGAATTTTTAATTTACTCGATCTTATCTTGTGTGTAGTCTTTGATTAGATGATTAGGAGTACACTGCACAGTAATAGTTAGTCAATTACTGATAATGAAATCTTTATTTTGTTACTTGTAATTATCATCACACGTATGTGTACACACAGATGCACCGTGTTAAAATTTTCAAATAATTTACTCTCTCTTTATGAATTATCTAATAGTGGTAAATTTGTGATGCAGAAGATTTAAATTAACATTAATTCTTTTCTCTCTGTAGCTTTCATTTTCTTTTTCATTAGTTTTTCCAATAAGCTTTCTAATAGACATTTTTGTGCAAACAAATTTATAAACTATACATATAAGTAATTTTTATTGTATACATAATAAACTAATAACATTTATACTAATTAACTAATAATATTAAATTTTGCATCCACATCAATATTTTAAAAAAAATTTTACATTGCATTAAGATCCATGTAACACACCACGTGTAATTTTTAAAAGGATGTTATTATAACGGTAATTTATAATTTTAAATAAAATTAAAAAATATATATTCAAATTCACACTGTACCAATCGTTACAAAATTAATTATGTATTCCATATATCCACCTCTCTCATAGAAGCGTTACAAGTGACGTCAATCTTAACGTAAGACGGTTCACTCAAACCCCCATAATTAATTCAATCAATATGTACATCTATATATATACACACATCTATATATATATATATATATGTAGATACACGATATAGGATCGACACGCGGATCCCCAAACAATCTGTATATGCATATATATAAAGCGTGCATCACAAAGACTGCGTTGGCTCAGAGAGGGGATGATCGGTTTAAATGCGACGCTCCGGCACTCGTCGTTTTTACGTATCTCTCATTATCACCTATGACCGGGTCTCTCTCGCATAATCTGTCCCTCTTTTTTACTCCTATCTTCGCTTTACGAAGGGACGTATGCAGAGTTGCTGACAACGTGCGTACATGGTTATTCACTCGTTATTGATGAATCACGTATACACGAATTTTAAAAATAAGTACATAATACAATTAAATGTAATTATTATTTTTTATAAACCAATTTGTTAAATTATAATTATTTATAATGCACTTATACAATTTGTGTAATATGGAAATAAAGATACGTTAAACGAAAGTATTATAAACAGGTTCGAATGGAACATGTCGTGCACATAACGTATTGATTAACATTCACAAAACAAGATAATGTTGCCTTCTAATAAATTATTCAAATTAATTACAACACAATATATAATACCACGATTTTTTCATCAACCGAGTTTCCGTTGTTTTCTTACGTTATATTCATATTGAATAATTAATAAAGACAAAGATTGACTATACAGTGTATAAAAAAAAAACTATTAGAGCTTCAAAATCGTCCCTTTTTTTCTCTCTTTCATCGTGCGCCAGAGTATATAGATGCAGCGTACAATCGTGTCGGCATCAGAATAGAGAAAACGAGATCGTAGGCAGATCAAATTGGTGGTCGGTGTCCCGCGAGAATCGCACGTACCAGCGCGTGTCACCCAGCCTAAATGGGTTTCTTAATTAATCTTTGCGTTTCCATTAGGATTAAGGTTATTGGTTATCTGCGCTAGACGTTTATACGGGCGCGGCCCCGATTGGAAACGGATTGCTACCGATTGGATTCGCCTTTCCTCGTTGGGGCTTCCTTACTCTTTCTCTTTTTTCTTTTCTTCTCTTTCCTCTTTTTTTTAATAATTTTATCAATGAAAAGTCGCTCATCCGAGGCAATTTGACTTGGGGTACGGCGCACACACACATACACATTTATAAATATGTTTGTTTTATATATACACTGAGAACAAACAATATTCATGACAATTCATATTATTTAAATATTAAGAATTCTATAAAATTTTGTATTCAACGACTAAAAGATAATATTGAAGAAATATTTATAGAAGAAATGAATGCACCAATTATGTAATAATGAATATTCCTTTCACTAATTGTAAGTCTACTTTTCTTCTACATAATGGTACAACTTCCCTTTTTTTAGATTTAACAACATTTAAAGGTAAAAGTAGAAATTACCTGCTTTATATAAGTATTGGTTTTTTAATTTGATAACTGCACAGAGAAAAATGGTGTATATCGAATATTAGTATATTGGCACGAATCGTCAGAGCACAAAAAATTCGTATTAATTTTTGTTACAATTTTTTCAATTGTTGTTATGCAACCAACTAATTTTTAATACAATATTGTTTTCAGTGTAAGATAGGTAGAACGCTATTTCACAAAATTTGACTAAACTTTCATTAACACAATGCAAAGTTTCAGTAAATTTTACAAAAATTCCTGTAAAAATTACTAAACTTTCATTAACGCTGTAATAGACCGCCGAAATACAAAAAATTACTAAACTTTTTATTAAATTTTACTAATCTTTTTATCAATTTTTAATGAAAGTCTACTAATTTTTACTGTGAGTCTATTAATTTTTACTGAAAGTTCAGTAATTTATTGTATTTTTGCAGTCTGTTACCGTATCAATGAAAGTTTAGTAAAATTTACAGAAAGTTTAGTAAAATTTACAGAAATTTTTGTAAAATTTACTAAAACTTTACTCTCCGTCTACGTTAGACTACCTCGTATCTAAAATCCCTAAAAACAAAAAAAAACGTTATACATACAAAGGCAACTGCGAAACTAGCAACCACAAAAATAAAAAAGTCAAAGCAAAATTTTGTAAAGGATTGAAGAAAAGGAAGGAAAATGCTTACTCACGATAGATATACATGAGCTTGCAGTGACATTTTTCCGCCCTCGAACGGCAAGCACAAAAACGGAGAATATGCGAGGGTTGATCTCATTACATGATCCATCGACTCGCGACGTCTCTTTCACATCTACGTCGCGTGGACGGTAAATGAGGACGAACAAGAACTCGCTCATGTATATGTATAGGTATGTTACTCTTTGTACCTTCGTAATATTCACTCATAATTTGCCGGTGCGGTATATTTTGCTTTCTTTTTTCGCAGTCGACTCTTTCATGAGAAAACTCGCGTTTAAATAAAAAAAACACACACATACCACGCGTCTGCAACTTTCCGAGAAAAAAGAAAATGTGTGGGTGAACACGCGACTTCTTTAAGACGACTTTTCTCATTAGATGTTTCAGTTGACACGTCGAATCATCTACGCTTAACGAGCTTTGAAATTTTTGTCTTAACGGCGATTTTCTTCAAGATTCGTGGTTTTAACGTTTTTTATATATATACACGCTGCTTTTCTTCGGATTCTTTGATTCGGTAAGGATTTTTCTTATACTAAATGAGATCGTTTTAAAGGAGTTTATAAGTGCATAAAAATAAATTGAACAAAATTAAAATAACGTAATATACGTTTAACAACAAATCGTATTTTATGAATAAAATTACTTTTCTTTTGCTTAAAACAGATTAAAATTTTATCTATGGTTTGAACTTAAGCATTTAAACGATTAATAGATTTTTGAATTTAAAATTAATTTGTTAATAATATACTATTTCCGATTATGTCCGTACACCCAAACGTACATATAAACTTATGCGTTCAAAAATCCTGAAAACATTTAAAACATTTAAGTTTGAAAACACCTGAAGCAACCCACACTTATTAAATTAGAAATGTATTAACGGCAAAAAAAATAAAAAATAGCAACGTTAATGCCTACCATTATAAGATCAAACGTCAGAGAGATATATCCTTTCCTATACTTATAGGAAGAAAATTTCGTGACTGGGCTAAAAAAAATTCGCATAGTGCAGTGTATATATATATATATACGTGTACGATATCCTCGAAAGAAAAAAGTCAGAGGGCAAAAATTTTCTGGCGTTTAAAAATTACAGCTCGGCATCGCGTCTCTCTGGCAAACACAACACGCCCTCCAAATCGCTAAACACACCCTGAAAAATTCAAGCGAGTATAACCCTGGCCTCGCAATTTACCGGAGGCTCCCGAAAAACGCACGCGACGAGAGGTATATAACCCGTGAAACACGGTCACACACGTACACACACACACGTACACGTAAACTGGTGCGTGATCAGGATTCATCTCGCATGTCCTGTCGCGGTTTACAGGCTCGCGCCTCCAGAAATTTCACGGAGGGAATATCGCGACCGCAGCTTATATATATATATACATATATATATCTGGAGCAAGCAGCAAGTTACTGAATGAACCCCGACCGCAAAAACCAACTCGGAGGAAACGACCGAGTCTCACGGATGCGCGAATTTGATCACTGATGAAGTGCGGAGTTTCGCCGTCTGCTCTTATTTTATTTTATCTTCTTTCAACGAGTATCGACCTCTCTCTCTCTCTATCTCTCTCTCTCTCTTTTTCTGTCGAAGTTTTGTCCTCTTGGTTCGTTTC
The DNA here is from genome assembly GCA_026168455.1 of Theocolax elegans. Lineage (NCBI taxonomy): Eukaryota > Metazoa > Arthropoda > Insecta > Hymenoptera > Cerocephalidae > Theocolax > Theocolax elegans. The sequence goes on along the minus strand of CM047427.1, from coordinate 75,720,287 downwards.
TTCGTAAGAACGCGTAGGGATAAATTTTGTTTCACTTGCTGAGAGTTTTAAAAAATTATCTATACTTGGTTACTTTTGATAAATCGCAGAGATATAAAAATAATAGATATTATACCAACAGCAATCTACAAAACAAATTAACGAAATTGACAATGAAGGTTTATCTAAATTTCAAGCTTAAATTTCACTTTTTTATTTCGTAATATTTAAAATTCTTTTCGACGCGTATGCTGCAAAAGTGAAAAAAATCCACCAGCAATGCACACACAAACCGAGTACATGCACAAACACTCCCGCCCGAGACTTAACCCACAAAACGCAAAGATAAATTATATACACAGCAAGTAGACTTTCTCTCTCTCTCTCTCTCTCTCTCTTTGCTAGCGTATTTAACCCAAGGCAAACTCGAGGGTAAAAACTCACCCCTCCCATTTATATATACATATATATAAAACCATCAATACCCACACGCATATATAAACTCGACAGTTCCACGTGGAGGATCTTCGCGATTTCGCTGAGGGAGAGTAAGAAAAAAAAGTAGCACAGGAAGAAAAAGCAGATGAGGAGGGGGTGGTTGAAAAGAGGCGGAGAAGTTCCATCGCTTTTTTTTTTCACTCGTCGGCCCTCTCGTGGTGCGCGCAAATGAGGTGGAAAAGATAAAGGTTGCGGCGATCATTAACATGCGCGCCCGCGTCTGTCTCTCTATATGTACGCAGATCCTCGAGTGCGCGCCGCGCGTAAAGTTAAGGAAAAGAGAGGATTTTCATGGGTCGAGTGCATATATCTATATATACGACTGGATGCGAGTGTATAAGTCGTGCAAACCTAAAAATGTACATTCGTTGGTTTTATACATTGAGCGAATTTGTACAAATAAAAATATGTGTGTTATTGGTTAATTACAAATTTAAAAATTATTAATTATACTTCGGTTAAGTAAAAACAGATACATGAGTAAAAATTTTTTAAAAAGTATATCAAAACAATTTTTTTCTTAATTTGAGTTTCCAAACGTTCTCAATATAATAATTGTACCGGACGTGATAAAAAAATTGCGACTGTCAATAATTTCGTTACATTATTTATGTAATTTTTATTCATTCTTACTTTCCTTGTATTGAACAAATACTTATAAATAATTAAAAAAGTTTAACAGAGTTACATACAAAATTTTCAGTAATTTGGATAATTTTTTCCACCAAAAAGAATTGATAAATACTTTAAAAATATCTGTTAAAAATAGCAATAAATAATTTACATTCAGCAAGCATCCGTAAATGTCATTACCTTCCAAATCTTCGTCCATATTCTCTTCTCCAAATTATAATTGAAAACAAAAAATACGAACAAAAATAAAAATATAAAATATAAACAGAGGCCGAAAGGTGTATAAGGTAGATAAAAGGAATGAGAGGAAGAGATACGCAAGTAGATGGCAACCTAATGGCGGTAGCAATTAACAACAAACACCGCTCATTAATCGCGAAGAGAGTCCTTGCTTTCTCTTCTCTTCCCTTATCTTTCTCTTTCTCGTCACCCTCTTTTCTACATACCCATACCTCATTCTGCATCACATCTTTTTCTTCCTTTCAATTCTTCGGAACTACGAGTACACGAGACTTGTATAATATGCCAAATTTCGAATTTGTATATTTTAAATTATTCTTGCACATAAAATTTATACTAAAATTAAACGTAATAAAATTTACAATATTCAAAATGTAAATATACATTAATATAAATCTTGTAACCTCGATCTGTCGTTCACTATACTGATCCTACACCGAAAGAATAAAAAAACCATGTGCATCACACTGAACTCCGATAAAAATAAGTAATAACCCTATTAAAAAAGTAAAAGAAGTTACTAAAATTCCAGACACCGTATAGTAACAAAACTAATTAAACCTAAAAAGAAATGATGTGAAATAAAAAAAGGTATTGGTTGAAAAGCCTCGTAAAAAGGTCGTACAAGCGTTGGCTCATTAACCATGTCACCGTGGCAACTTTACACGTCTTAGTCGCCACACTGCAAAATTGGGTAACGAAAACTAATTGTCCTCTCGCTTAGTTTCCTTCTCCCTCTCTTATGCTTCTACCAACTCATCGTACGTATATGTATATATACCTTCCTTAGACTCATTGGCATAAAGGATGAAGTTGGGACGTAAATTACTCGTGCGCCCGCGCGCGCGTGCATTTACTTTCTTTCTCTCTCCTTCTCTCCCTCACTCCCTCTCTCTCTTACCCTCGCGTCGGCGAAATTATTAAAAGCTAAACTGCGTTTGATTTATAAGAGGGCCCAGTCACGGGGTCCTGTGCTTCCATCTCAAAAAACGAATGAGAGAGAAAATTTAAAGAAAAAAAAAATAACGAAAAATCGTATGTAGTTATAAGAGTATACAGTTTTAAGTATAGTACACTTATACGATACGTAACAATTAAATATTTTATAAACAAATATTTTTTAAAATACATCTGTTAATTACATACGTTTGCAATGTTTTTTTTATATAGCTGAGATCAAGATTATAATTATTTAAAAAGGCATAAACAATTTTACAACAAATACACTTTACTGCACAAATTTATAGACACGAAACGAAAAACAAAAGAAACTTTCCCTTTCCCAAATTAAAAAAAGAATGTAAAAAAATAACCACCGCTAAGTTGTATAAACTTCGGAACAAAGTACTTATACATTTTTACGAAAATTCAAGCGCGGTAACTTTAGAAGTAAATGTATATATATATGTATATATGTATAAGGTATGTATATATAATATAAGGAAGGCAAACGCAGAGAAAGAGGCAAAAAGGTTATAATAGAAACGTTAAGGAGAAAAGGGAAGTCCGAGAGCAAGAGGGAAGATAAGAAAGAGGCTCGAGATTTATACGTGGGAAAAGGAGAGAAAGAGAAAGGTATAAAGAGGAAGAAACCTTTGCGAAGATTAATTTTATTACTTCCGCTCATGTAATTATTGCATTACTCGCAAGGAAGTTGGCTCCGCAACCCACCCACCCCCTTTTCACCGAGAAAACAAGAGGGAGAGAAAAGTCGGAGCTATTATTTTTTACATTTTTTTCGGTTACGTTTGAACCAACCTTGATGTATATATAAAGATGCTCGGTTAATAAAGTGAGAAATCAAAAAAAAAGTGCCAAGTTAATCAGTCATGATAATTTTTCTTTATACACTATATATATGTAGGTGTAAAGATAAAGGGTATTGTTAGTATATATACGAAGGTAAAAGCTTTTTGTTCCTTTGAACGAGAAGATGCACTTTTTCACTTGGTGTGTACGTGTGTATACGTGTATATATATATATATATATATATATACGTCCACCGTACGTAAGGAAAGCTTCGTTTGCGAGCTTAATCTGTCTTATTTAGCTAGGATAATCTTCCTTCACGTCGCTTTTGATAAATTTCGTCTCGTTGGTTGCTGCCGATTTTATTACCTACGCGTTAAGAATGAAATCTACGTTGATAACCCACATTTCGAAATGCACTTTTAACGTTAACCAACGATCAAAGTAATTAATGCAGTATAAAAATAACCGTCATCTTAAAAACGCACACGGAGAAAAGAAAACAATCTAAACAAGAGATAGGGAAAAATGTAGTATATATATATACCCATCGAATATTGTCGATAAAGCCGCACGGCAACGACGTATATAGCAACCACACGTATAGGAGTATAGTCTCTACAGCGAATCTTCGAAGCGCATCGGCTAAGTATCAGTAAATAATCGCGCCGGACATTGCATTACCGTCCGGAATTTACGATTCGACCGTTCAACTCTCCCCCTTCGCCGGAGGGCCTTTTCGCGCTGAGGAGCGCCGGAGATGCCTTTTTAAAAGTGACAGAGACCGAGAGAGGTAGCGGAAACTATATATAAGAGAAAAAAAGAGAAAGAGAGAGAGAGAGAGGGAGAGAAAGAGAGAAAATAGAAAAGGACAGATTATTGTGCTGGTAAAGAAAATATTACTCTTTATTTGTGTACATTATTTGGGTGGAAAGAGGAGGGGAATTAATTCAGATTTGAAATTATAATTTAGAAGATATGCAGTATAAAATTGTAGGAATATATTAATATATTTTTAAGTACATAATTCTCATTATTTTTAGAAAAATATATAGATCATATGTAATTTTACGAGTCTCTTTAAATTATTAATCAATTGCAAAAGTGAGCGAAATAAAAAAAAAATGTACCAAAACCACTTTACCGAAGATTATTAAAATTGAAGAGTTAAAGGAAGAAAATTTCAATGTGCCGTTAAATTGCTCGCATACCAATTTGCTACGCCGTGTCTGGTAGGTGATAAATATTGGGCAATTCATCCTGATATGACTGTTCTGAAAAATGTGCTAAATTTAGTCAGGCTTGTAATAATGAACTACCAAAGATTCGAAGAAAAAAATTTATTCACTTCCATTCGGTAAAAGTTTAATGTCCCAAGTACTATATATTGTACACACATGTGACAACAGTTTAAATTCTTATATGATATATAGGATTACAATTAAATTTTATATATTAGTAAATGTAACCCGTCTGATCGATATAGCCAAGTCGACTTGGGGTTCCAATTGTTATTAACGAAATTTCAAAAATCAGTTTAAATTATTTTTCAAGAATATCTAATCATTTTTTCTATACGTGTAGAAAGGTGCGTGGACGTTAATTTGGATAAAACGTACTTTAGCTACACCGAACAAAACAAAATTAAAAGTATTCTCTATTATGTGACTGTATATAGTAATTTGTGTACGTTTAATTAATCATTTTACTGTTTGCTCTTAACTCACTAATTAATTAAAATTTAACACGCATACTTATTATTCAATTAAATTCGATATATATTATATACATATTCACTATTTTATGTTTTATTAAAAGACTAGTTTATTATTACTGCAATCAATGCGAAATGTTGTACACTTTGTGAATTTCGAACCAGTTCTTTGATCATATATATATAGTTAATTAATAAATATATAGAGCTGTATCAACTAGATAAGTAGAGTGCTATATATAATTATTCCACGAAGTAAGTATATATACCCATTACTTCGCAATTAGTGTACACTCTTATTATAAATTAGACAAATTAGTTATATATAAAATTGATTGATTTATTATTAGACTGGATACTTTTCAATTATAGATAAATTAATAAATTTGGTATATTTTTGAATATAATCAAATAATTATTGTGTCGTAATGTTAAATATAGAACGATTTTAATTGTAAATTGTACTATATGCTAGAGAAAAAGCATTGATAAACTTGTTCAATTGCACTTTTCGACCACGTAGTGTAGATACACTTGAATTTCTAAAAATATCCGACAATTCTTCGAAGAATAATCAATTAATTTCTGTGAGCGCGCCTCTCCTCGAAGTTGAGCGCCGGCATCGAAATATCAATCGTGCCGTCAAAAGCAATTTGATAATTTAATCGAGTCGCGCGAGTAAGACAGAATGAAAACCACGTTAAAGATTAAGCGGGCACGAGTCGACTCGCAAAAGAGACGCATGAATAATCCTGCAGGAAGTAGAGGACTTTGTCGACATACAGACGCGCGCCCGCGCGCCCGCGCACACACATACATATCGTTGCACGCCCTCAAAGTGCAACTGGGAATAATTGACGATCGTATATACGTATATATATATATATACGCACGAGTAGGAGGGAAACGGAACCGCGTCGTCGCCGCCGCCGTCGTCGTCGTCTCTTTGAAGAGTATTGCCCTAGGAGGAGGAGGATTAATTTAATACCCAAGTAAAATCAATCAATGGCAATTGATGTTGGAATATATAAGACTAAGAGTGAGAGGGAGAGAGAGAGAGAGAGAGAGGGGGAGGAAACTATGTAACAGCGTACGCATGTCGTATTTGCGTTACACGACGTGCCCAGAGGCCTCCCCCCCGTAATCAGTGTAAATCAGGAGACACGTAAATCACACCCCGGTGGATGCGGTGAGGCCCTCTCTCTTTCTCTTTCCTCTTTCGAAGGTGCTTACGCATCGCGTAACTGCAAATTATCGCAATAACTGGCGCTCTCTCTCTTTCTGTGTGGGACCCGCTTATCGGTAAGCGCCGAGGACTCTCTCTCTCTCTCTCTCTCTCTCTTCCTCTACAAGGAACCCGCGTCTTTCTCATTTGGGCTTTAATATACCGTAATACTTTTTTTTATTAATCTTCGTTATGGATTTAATGACGTTGGCGAAGAACATTTTTTCCTCGCGGTCATTGATTTGATTGTTGGTGACGTTAGGTGTAGGTATGCAATTGTATAATCGATTATTTCACTGTAATTTGAAATATAAATTATATACCTCACATTCGGTAAGTATGAAATTACAAAATAATGTTAAGTTCAGGATATTTTTTATTATTATTGTTTACATATAGATAAAAAAAAATCTGTGTTGACTACGTACCCACGGTTAACCTGCTACATCATTAATACATCTCATTGGTAAGATACGTAGGATAATTATAATAAATCAATCATAAAGTGAAATAACTTGTGCGTATGGGTGTATAATATATATTTATATTGGGAACGTCAAATCAGTTAATCGATTATCATGTCGTCGATGAGATTGAAAAATTGTTTAATTTATTATTTCTACGATGTATATATGTGCATATGTGAATGTGTCCTCAAACGATGAAATTCGAGCAGAAAATTAATTAAATTGTAAACACCTAGTATCCCCCATCTATGATCGTAAACCTCGAATGAAAATAAAAAATAAAATTCCCCTTCACCTTGTGTGGTCAGAAAAGCTTCCCCACCTGTTGTTAATCATCAGAACTTGATTAAATTATTAACATATCGATAATTGCACATTATGCGCTAACGAAGCGTGTATACCAACCAATCTTATATAATGCGGGGGAGGTTGATAAGCGGCACGGTTTATTAAATTTGCCGATGCGCGCGATTTACTGTTAATTTATTGGCGGATGTATGTATATATGTATATATATACATAGAAGGTAGGAGGGGAAAAGTGAAATCCTATAACGTATGGAGGTCCTAATTTTTTCCCTTTTATTTTTTTTTTTTTCCATTTTCCTTTTCCACGCTATGTGCAATTTATGATTACCGCGCTAATTATTGTTCCTGTATACCGATCTTATTAATAATTGATGGCTAATTGTTAGAGTGGGGTTTGCGCGATGTTAATTGTTATTGATGATGGATCGACGTGATTATGTAATTGCCGAGTACTGTGCGAGTTTGATTAGTTAGTTTATATATGTATGTGTGTACACGCTTATTTATACATCAAATATTGATGCCTTCACGCGGTTTATATATATATATACATATATATTTATACAATATGTAAGTACGGTGTTGTTCGGTGCCGTGTTTCAATTCATTTATTAGTTACAATGTATACTAAAATAAAGTTATCCTTTTGCTTACTGTTTTTCCTAATTAATGATTAATCCTCGTATTATATATTAACAAAAAAATAATAATATTAATACTATTTTTTACATGAAGACATTTTTGGGCCTAAGCTATAATTCTACTGGGGTTCATTTCTCTTAATTTTTATTGTTTTTTATTTTTTTGCAGATCCTAATAAAATATTAATATACTATTATTATTTAAAAAATATTTGCTCTATTGTATGACATCGCTATTTGAAATAATATTTTAACGTTAAAAATTAATAAAAAAAAAAGAACAATTTTGTACTGACCAGTAACGAAACGCAATACCCAAATAAAGTCTTCTGCTTGTAGTCGAAAAATAAGTAACGACAACACCTACGATGACGTACATGCAACCTCACCACCTCCCTCTTCTTTCTGTTTTGTGTGTGTGTGTAGAAACGACCTCTGACCCTAGGGATACCCATACTCGAAGCATAATGCCTCATTGTAATTACAATAAAGGTTATCTCTTCGGTGGATTTCGAGCCCCGTTCGCTCATTCCGGTTATTGAGATGGTAAACGAGACGAGAGAAATCTTACCTCTCTCTCTCTCTCTTACGGTACGTCGATTCATCGAAGAATACGTCAGACAGGAATACACGTAAGAAGCTCTTGCCCGATGACCCGATAAAAGAGAGAATATTGAGATATATCGCGCAGGGCAGAGTTTCACGTGTAAACTCGTCATGTTTATATGCATGGAGCGAGAAGCTTAACGAAACGCCATATATACCTACAATTGCGTTCGAATACGTGTATTTATATATTTATCTTGATCAATACTACTATTTTTATCTACATTTTTCGTAGACGTTGATTTGAACAATTATTTTATAATATATATAAAAGTATATAGAAAATCGTTCGGGATATTACATCGAGAGTCCTGCGTAAACATACCCCTGAATTATATCTCTATTACGCGGCCTACCACTTTTTTTTTATATAAAAATCATGAATAATATAAGTGAAATATACGAAATATACTTTATATCAATCCGCTTATAATTTTGAAAATACCGTAAAATTATACTTTACATAAATGCATATGTTAAATTCTATCCCCTCCCGTGTTTCCACAAGCTTGTTTTTATTTAAACTGCTTACAACAACATTTCATTCTACTATTAAATATCCTTCTACTTCCTATAATACTAGTATTTATCTCCACTTAATTTGACTATCACAACTCCAGTAAAACGAAAATACGTTAAATTAGACGTTATAAAATGATGCATCATTGTGTAATTTACACAAATCGATGATGTTCACACTTTATGATTTATATATAGAAATAAGACATGCAAAATTTTTTTTTCTATTCGATATAAAAAAAAATTCCTTTTCCGGTATAAAAGGATGCCATTGTTCAAAACAATTACCACCTATAGTGACGAATAGTAGAGGGGATTTTTCTTTTTTTTTCGATTACGGGTTTTTTTTCCACCCTATTTTAACGTGTTATGGAATAATAAAATACTTTTTTCCCCGTCATGAAAACGTTATAAAGCTTTACTTGGTATAAGTGGTAGGTATTGAATTTGTCGATGTTTAATATTTTATATATGATAAGAAGTCGATTGGATATATTGATGTATATGAATAAACATTACGTTATTAGACAATTGACTCGTGCGGTAATGTTAGTGTTTACTTTTAATTTGAGTTAATTTAATTATATTTATGGTAGAAAAGAATAATATATCGAAAATATCGTTTGTCTCGGTGGTCAAAGGGAAGGAAATGTAAAAAATAGTCTTGAACATCAGGATCTTAAAACAACATTTCGCTTCGAGCATTCGTCAAAACTACTCAAAATTTCTGAAAAGCACAAAAATATATAGTAAACGTCAAAGTCGAAAAAAAATGTTAGAAAATAATTCATAAGCAACTTTTGCTTTCAAAAGACTACATGGCAATTATCTATCCGGTGCAGATGCAACTCAAATGAACCATAAGGTAGCTTAAAACCGTAAAATTCAAATTCAAAAATATCGAAAAAATAAAAATAAAAGCCCCGCCAAAAAGGAGAAAGTCCACGTATAAGACGAGAGTAAAAAAAAAACGAGGGAATGACCGGATACGAAACCTCGGAGAGTTCCTTCCCCCTTTTTGTACGAAATTACGTTGGTCATTTCTATGACGCTCGGTACCCCCGAGAGGTGTAAATTCGCGCTGTAACACGGGGAGAAAAAAAATTTTAGAGAAGTCCAGGTTTTTTCGCCTTCTCTGCGTGAATATGGCGTGACAGTCAAAGAAGCCGCGAAGCATCGTAATTATTCCGCTGTTCCTTGTGTAGTCATTATATATATATACGCGTGCGCGCGCGCGCGTCAATCTTCTACTCGATATTTTTGGAAAGGATACGCCGATGAGGTTCAATTTTGAGTGCACAACGATGCATCGGTTATTTTAAAACCAGAGGATGTATTTTATACGTGATTGTTTGTTCAACGGATATGGTATATCAGAATATTGGATTCTTTTAAAGGTTGATAATTTCTTCCTTCATATAATTAATATATTCGATTCTAATATATGTTTGACATTTTAAATAAATAATAAATTGTATAATTACTTTTGTTTCTATTCTAGTGATGTCGTATTTTAAATAATCAAATAATTCTTTTGTAAACGAAAAATAAAATAATAATAAATAATAATAATAACAATAATAATAATAATAATAATAATAAAATATCACAATAGAACTATGTTTTTGCAGGTAACTCTTCAGATAACTTTGAACATATAAACTCGCCTGACCACGATAGATTTATTCTACTTAAGCGCACATTTATTATTTGCATCCATGAAATTTTAATAAAACGAATATAGCTATCCAATTAACTGACGAAAGCATTCAAAAGCCCCAAATATTAAATTAAGTAATAAATAAATAAACAATAAATAACTTTCACCAATACAGTACCGAGCATTGAATTATTCCAATAATTACGACTAATCAATACACGTGAGTGACGAATTTGATTAACCACGTAGACGCGTATACACATAACAATAATCATCTCGTCCAAGGCAATATACCGGACCCTCTCTCTCTCCCTCTCTCTCTCTCTCTCTCTCTCTCTCTTTCAATATATACATGTATAAATAAACAATAAAGGTTCACAAGCTAACGAAGCAGCCGCGGCAGCGATAATTGAACGAGGAAACTAAAAATTGAGTGGAATAGGTGGAGGGAGGTTGAAAATTCCACGTCCTCCAGTAACAGGTGACTTTCACGTCCCTATAAAACAACGAAGCCCGTCGGTGTAAATCTGCCCCTCGGTACTTCCCAACCGTATCCTCTTTTGCTTGCCACGGTACCGCGGTAAACTCGTTGGATTTATGAGTTTGCTTTCTACTGGACTTTGCGTGAAATCGTTCGCGATTGACTTTGGCGCCGTTCTCCTTGTATAATATCTCTTTGCGCAACCTTCGATCGGTGTCTTTCCAAAAAATCATATTAACATTCTTTTTTTTTAAATACCTCTTCTTCTCGCTTCAAGTGATTTTTCAATTAATTTTTTATTGTTATAAGTTTGATAAGTTCGATTAGCATAATAAAGATATACAGAAGGAAAGGAAAAAATAACAAGAAAAAAAACGTGTACGACAACGTAAACAAAACCCAACGTATTTACAAATAAAAGTCGTAATCACGCTGACACCTTCGACTAACCGAAACTAAAAAGTCGATAACGAGATACCTTAAAGAGTTACCAAAGAAAAGCCTCTCTCACATTAAGAATATCCTTTACCTCAATATATTCCACATATATAACAGAAAATTAATCATAATAATCGAAGGAAGTCGTCCCAAAAACGCCCAAACAACTTTCCTTTCCTCTGAAAAATAAAGACGCGTGCACACGTATACCCACAGAGAACACATTGAAAGAAAAATATTAAAAAAAAAAAAAAAAAAAAAAAATTCATCCTCGCGCGCAAGATCTGCATCACGCGAATCTTTAGACCGGATGTTCTCGCGCGTGATCGAGTCGCAAAAAGAGAGCCAGCCCTAGAGGCACAGGAATTCCGGCTAAGAGTTTTTCGGCGTCGATTCGCACGTACATGACGAAAATTATAGGCCTTAGTATTTATACACATGTATTATACATGTATCTACGCATACAGGCACACACACACACACATGTACACACACACACGCGCGCGCGTGCATGTATGTATGTATGGAGATATATACATAAACTTCCGGTTAAGGTATAACGGAAGCTCGGTCAGTTTCTCTCACCCCTCAAGTGAGGAGGTTATAAGTAATGTACGATATATATACTATAAGTATCGTTTGACTTATCGCGTGTGTGTTTACTTATACATATACACATGGAGATACTGACTTACGGATTATATTATTCGCGTTGTTATTATACTTGGAACGGTCGTGCTACGATACGAAGAATTGATGCGTGGGTGTGGAATTTATAAAATTCGTACGAGATCGACTTATTTCTTTTTATTTTGCTAAAGCTATTGACGGAGTGTTGTATTGTTGTTGGGTAGTATTATATATATCTACGTATTGATTATTGTAAATTATTAAGGTGTTAGAGTGAAATGGCTATAGTAAGAGTGAAGATTTTCAATTGAAATCTTACGCTGGTGCGCGCGGTCAGGATAATGTCGTAATCTATATACCGTCGATTTTGTAATTATCGTTCTATTTATATAACTAAACATGTTCCCGTGTTTTGATAACATAAACATGTACGATTGATTAATTACAATTAAATGCTATTCATTATTTAACAAAATGTTCATATTTTGTTTTATTTTGTCATAGTAGTAACAAATCTATATATATATACAATTTTAATTGCAGGACGATGTAATATTGATTTACGTTGAATCCAGATGTCCGAGTATCGATGTACATCTGCAAACGACAGTCAAGATGGTCAAACGTATATACATTAAACTCTCGAGGTAATCTTTTATAAATCATATCATATTAATTTCATCAACACTCCCACATTAATTCTTGAACTTCTTTACTATGTACTTCTCGTCATCGAGGTATTGTACTAATGGATCAGAAATAAAAAAAAGACGTATACAAATTTTGTGGTTAACTTTTATACTGCGTACATATGTCGCGTATCGAGTTGTAAAAATCTTACAATTTTAAGTAGTACTGGGCAGTAATCACTTGTAATTTAAAAATCCAAGAAATGTTACAGATGCATTATAATTTAATCAAGGGGATAAATCTTGGGTTTTTTTTAATGTCGACAAAAGCTACATATGTTAGCTTGTACGGATTGGAATACAAAAAACCATTTATTTAATGACCTTGCGCAAGTCTTTTGTAACGGATCAATCTTTGCAAAACGATTGTACGTAACTTTTGCACTTTTTATAAATAAACTGCAATATTTTATTTGAAAATTACGTGTCCAGAAAATTTAGTCTTATTAAATTAGTCTTGATAGTACATTAGCAATTTTCTGTAATAAAAGCACCGCAAATATCCCACAAATCCTGAGCGTAACGATATTACATGGGAGCTTTTGATGCAGCAAACATAACGTGATTCTCCATCGTTTGTCACAAAATTCGAATTCAATTAACGAAATACACCCACTTAACCCCTCAGTTACACACGCAACCTTTCGAGGTCGCGTGCTTTCGTACCGCCCTCAAGCATATCGTTCCTTCGAGTGTCGACTTCTTGACCCTTTTAGATATATATATATATATATATATATATATATATGTAATCCTAATAAATCGCATATTTTAACGATAAACAAGTCTCACGGTCTTCAAGTTGTCAAAACAATTTATCGAATGAATTTAATATACATTACACGAGAAATATAATAAATAAAATTTTCTTTTCTAAACTTTTAGCTATAAGATCACTTTTATTTTCTTAAAGATATATAGGGTTTCGTGGATTCGTGTGTATGTGTATACTGGAGAACTGCATTCTCCTTGATGGACACTGTTTACCTGGCAAACAACATTTAAATGACAGACTTCCGGTTTTTGCGGTTTATATTGCGATATGTGAATTTTCTTAAGACAAAGAAGAAATAAGAGTATAGGGCGAGGGTGAGTCTTATGTATGGTTATGAGAATTTCAATTTTTTTATAATTTCACTTTTTTTTCGCTCGAGAAATTTTGTGTCGTTAATTAAATTATGACGAATATTTTCTTGGTATACGTACGCGTAACAGTACAGTTTTAACCGTGCATATTTATAAGAGTTTTTATTAAAATTGTCGTCTTAATAATGACTGATTTTACGCGCAAAATATGTGTAAATAACAAAAGAATCAAATGAATTATCCATCAGTAGTAAATAATAAATATAAATCTAAAACTTTTTTTCGTTTCGACTCTTCGCTAAGTTGCATATCGTAGTTCACTTCGACGTAAGATGTGTGTTACTAAAGAGAAAAAAATGTAACGTGCGAAAATCGCAAAGCCACAAGTCGCGTGATGAAAAAGTTGAGACGAGTTAGGTGTGCATTTCTTCAATGTCAGGATGTGCATTTACACGTAAATTAAGGTATATTTTGTCCATATGGGCATTACGTACATCACGCATGTATTTAGCTTCACGCAGACCGGAGAGAGAGAAAAAAACATGCAATTATCATTTAATAAATGCCAATTTTAATACGCTAGTTAGTTTTATTAATGAATTAAAATTTTCGTACCTGATTCATACGCGTATACGAAAAGCTTGGCTTCGATTCCTTTTAATTTCACGTCACCCGATTTTTCACAATGACGTATATGTCACTGAGAGTTACGATTTAATTATAGTGATTAGCTTGTACGTAGGAAAAAAATTGATTATAGTTATGGAATATTAATCAATGGAAAAGAAGTCGCTGTTGAATGTTATAGAAAGGAAGCATTTTGTATTTTATTGAGTTAGTAAACTGTCAACATTTTTCTCCGATTATGTCTACTTATGTGTATAAATATAGGTAAGATTTGTTGTTTTCTGATAAGAAAATTGTAATAACTTGAGATAATTGAGATAATCAGTAAAGATGCACAATTACATTTATTTCTTCTTGTACCATTATCAATTTGATAATAATCAATTTGAAAATTTGTAATCATCAATTTCTGTAATTAACTCGAGACTATATTTAAATATATATGTAGCCCAAGTGAACTAAATGCAACATTAGAGTCCATTCATGAATATTTTCTAGCAGCGAAGCAAGAAGAATTTACAATAGGAGGTAGGAGAGAAATGGAGAGGGAAGAAATATGTGTTATAAGATGTAAAAATTTCCCAAGAAAATAAGGTGAGGAGAATTGCGTCCGCTAATGGGAATACACAGAGGGGTTGGTCTCCCAAGCGCGCGATCAGTCGCGAAACCGATCCATCTGCGCGTCTTCGAAGGGAATCGGTGCACCTCCGTCGCGCCTTTGCCAGTTCCTCGAAGACGCTTCTTTTTCAGCCCGGTCAATTGCGCACGCGAGCAGATGCAGAAAGAGAGAGAAGACTCGAGTTAGTAAGTGCGAGAGAACGGACGTGAACGGCACCGCAGAGCCCACGGAAAAGGTACGCCCATCGCGTTACACATATGTCGTGGTAAAAACTCCAAACACGGGCCCCAATTTTTCATCCGCGTCGCACGAAACGCAGAGTCTCTTTGGTGGGAACCTCTTCATTTCTCTCTCTCTCTCTCTCTCTCTCTCTCTCTCCTTCTCGAGTATATTACTCCTGACTGGGTTTTGTCCCGCGAGCGAGCGTGTGTCTACGGTAGTATGTCTATAGGGGCGATTTTAGTTAACATCTTTGAGAAAACGGTTACTCGCTCACAAGGAGAGGCCATGGCCTTTGGCAAACGAATTTGCTTTAAATTATAGAATATGATTCTTTGGCTCGAGTAAGAAGACCCGTGTCTCAGGGTGTTGTCCCATGGGCCCTAGGGATAAAAATACTCGAATATTTTAAAAAATCTAGGGGAAAAAGGACGCAAATTCAAATAATTCAAGTTCTAGTTAACCTGTAGCTATTATCTAAAAATAAGAAGAGACCTGGCGTAAAGAGCTATTCATTGAACTTTGGTTTATTTCAATAGCTTTAACTGTTTAAAAGATACGTTTTATTAAAAAAATTTTAAAGTAATAAGATGAAAAATCAATGTAGTAGTTTCTATAAAATTTATTGTGAATATGTAACTATTTTTCAATAAAACGTAAATAAAAAATAAATATCTTATAAACAGTTTAACCATTTTTACAAATGTATATTCTTTTTTAAATGAAACAATTAAATAAAAACTTAACCTCACTAAAAATGAATTCCCATTGTTAGATATAAATTCTACATTTTTTAAAAGTTTGTAGAAAATGAAATAAAATAATTATGTTTAACCTCAAGCATTAACAAATAGCCAAATTTCTATCAGGGCAACTTTAAAAATAAGATTTTTTTTGTAAAAGTAAAAGAAATCCAGCTAGAAACTCTTCTTTTATGTTAAACGCGTTAAATAATTAAATACAATTTCACAATCTTCAAGAAATCACGAAATTTACAAATGAAGTAGAAACACTTTTCCTTATAATCGTAATTTAAATGAAATTTTAAATTAACGCCGTCAAATAAATATTGGGACACATTCAGAAAGTGTAATCCTTTCATGATAATGAAATTTCAAACCAGTATCGTGAATATTTTAAGCTAATTAGAAAATCTTCGGATTTCTGGAGTTTTAAATACGTTGTGAACGAATAAATACCATCATCATTAAGTATAGACTCATCGCGTAACGAACAGTGGTTCTACGAAAATGAACAAGTTACTATTGAGTATATTCTTATTGTGCATGGTTGCATTACCCAAAGTCCATGGAGTTAAGTCGACAACGAGAACACCAAAAACAACACAACGAATTGTAGTCCACGATCCTCCAAAACCGGAGTCAATTGTGATATCCGACCCAGTGCCTCCAACGGTTGCAGCAATATTAGCAACAAATCCGACAACCCCAAAATTTATTATGTCATCACCAGCGAAGACTACAAAAAGACCATCTTCGAGAAAAACATTCGGTACAAGAAGAAGATCGACGAAAAGACCGTCCAGTGTTGTGCCTTTAAAGCCAGTTCCTGTGCCACCTGCATATGTAACAATGAAACCGTTAATAGCTCAATCGGTAATTAGTTCAGCTCCAAGATGCGCACCTGGTCAGGAATTTGCATTTGGCGAGTGCAGAGATGTCGATTAATCGTGATTAATCTTTGAGGTAATACACACAACAAATGATTTAATTTTCCGCAATTTACAACTATTGGTTAATTAATAAATTAATTTTACAATTGACAAACAGTTTCCTTCTCGAGTGATGAATTTTTGATTTGGTGAAACATCTATAAAATTGTATAAATAACGTACGTATACATAAATAAGTATTTTCATTTTCCTTGTGTACGACCGAACAGATCACTGCGTAAACAAATCAATCACAGATTAGATTGCTTGTATTAAACCCTCATTAATGCTATGATATAATATAAAAATTTTTAATATAAAAAAAATTGATTAATTATAAATGTGTACAAATTAAATATATCAAGTTTTAATTTATATTTTTACAACTATGTGGATAAAATACGAACATTTCGATACAAGGGAATACAGCTCTTAAAGCGTCTACTAATAAATGGACTATTAATTCAAGGCTAATATACCAGTTTCTCGATGGTGTTCATCGATCGCTAGAAATACTCGATCCTTAGGGTTATAAATACGTGGTACATTTGGACATTGCGATTATATCGTACTTCTACCTCGTACCGAACAGTTCAAAGATGAACAAGTTTTTGTTAGGTGTCTTCATAGTGTGCATCTTTGCACTGCTAGGCACATCAGATGCCTACACATTTTCGTACACGCAGTCGACTAGACCTGCGTATCGACCAACGCCACCAGCACCTACATCTCTGAGTACATCGAGACTGACTGCACCAACTACGAAAAGACCAAGAAAATCATCAGGATCGAAAAGACGAGCCACTACTGCAAAACCAGTCACTGTACCTTTCTCACTACCTTCTACACCTAAACCAATGGTTGCTTTTACGGTGATTGGATCAGCTCGAAGATGCAAACCTGGTCAAGAATATGCGTATGGCGAGTGCAGAGATGTCGATTAAAAATTTAATTGATTTTTTAGTTTGGCGCTAATCGCTAGTCTCGCTAAAACTGCTAGTTTATAATACCGAATACATCTACGTTTGAGCGATTAAGTTTTTTTCACTTTCCTTGCGTATGTTAAGTAAATCAAAAAAAATTAATCAATCACAGACTACAGCGTATATGCATTAGAACTAACTACCGCTTAAAATTATAAAAGGAATGGTTTAGTATATAGAGTATCAGGTAATTTCAAATTCCTGCAAGATAAATGATTGGTTTAAAAATACTTCATATGACAGACAGAATGATTAATATGCCAGATTCTTGACGGTGTTAATCGATCGTTAAAATATCGATCCTTAGATTATAATACGTGTACATTTGGACATTGCGATTATATCGTAACTTCCTCCTCGTACCGAACATGTTCTAAGATGAAACAAGTTTTTGTTAGGTATCTTAGATGCAAACCTGGTCAAGAATATGCGTATGGCGAGTGCAGAGATGTCGATTAATCGTTATAAACATGTGAGGCAATGCATATATAGTGCTTTACGACTGTCAACACTTAACAAATCAATTTTACAATTGACTAATACGATTTATCTATAAATTTAATGATTTTTTAGTTTGGCGCTAATCGCTAATCGCTAAAAACTGCTAGTTTATAAATACCGAATACATCTACGTTTGAGCGATTAAGTTTTTTTCACTTTCCTTGCGTATGTTAAGTAAATCAAAAAAATTAATCAATCACAGACTACAGCGTATATGCATTAGAACTAAACTACCGCTTAAAATTTATAAAAGGAATTGTTTAGTATTATAAGTATCAGGTAATTTCAAATTCCTGCAAGATAAATGATTGTTTAAAAATACTTCATATGACAGACAGAAGATTAATATGCCAGATTCTTGACGGTGTTAATCGATCGTTAAAAATAATCGATCCTTAGGATTATAAATACGGTGTACATTTGGACATTGCGATTATATCGTATACTTCCTCCTCGTACCGAACAGTTCTAAGATGAACAAGTTTTTGTTAGGTATCTTCATAGTGTACATCTTTGCACTGCTAGACATATCAGAAGCCTATACATTTTCGTATCGACCATCGACTACACCTAGATATCGACCAACACCACCAGCACCTACATCTCCGACTACACCCAGACAAATTGCGTCAACTACGAAAAGATTAAGAATATCATCTGGACCTAGGAGACAGGTTACTCAGACTACAAAACCAATCACTGCACCTTTTTTACTACCTACTACGTATAGGCCAATAGCACCTTCAACCGTGATTGGCTCAGCTCGAAGATGTAAATCTGGTCAAGAATATGCGTATGGCGAGTGCAGAGATGTCGATTAATCGTTATAAATATTTGAGGTAATGCATATACAATACTTTAGGACTGTCAGCAGTTAAAAAATCAAATATTCTACAATTGACAAATATGCTACAACTATAAATTTTTTGAATTATAAATTATGCGAGTATCGATCGACTGATGCTCTATTAGAAGTAAATTTCATTAATCTAGTATGAAATAGCCATTTTTAATTGAAATAGGTGAAAATATTACCAGTTGTTTTCTGATCGTAAAACGATTTTTCTCGTTGTTTTCTCCTATTTAAATAAAATCAGCTGTTCCATGACGTTTGCCAATTTATAACGTATTTTTAACCTTATAAAAATTATTTAAATTAATCAAATCAAAGGCAAATACACAAGCGATTAAAAAGACATTTAAAGTTGTTTTGACAAATTTGTTTCCAAAATTAGAATAATCTAAACATCTTTTAAGAGATTGTTTCAAAGGCATAAAAATAAAAAATGTTTGTTAATAATCACGTGAATGGTACAAATCGAAGAAAATTAAAAATTTATAGAGTACCATAAGGGTTGAAAACTGAATTAAAATAAATAAAAAGTTATGCTTATTATTACTAAATGAGCGTTGAGAATGAAAAAAAGTGTTTCATAACAGACGATGTGAGCGAATCCGAAGCGATCCAAGCAATGTGACTATTTTAAATACATTGATTTCTACTATAGGTAGGACAATAGCATTCATAAGTGTTTGTAAATACCGGACTTATCTATATTTGAACAAATTATTATAAAAATTTCCACTTTCCGTATACTAAATAAATAAATGTGTAAACAAACCAATTATAAACACGCATTAAAAATTAATTACCTCTTAAATTTTACAAAAAATTGTTTAATATTAAAATTATATCAAGTAATGTTAAATTCGTACAAGTTAAATAATTGTTTAAAATGATACTTCATATGTGTATAAAACATATATAGAAATTTTCGAGATAGAGGAACATCTTTCGTTATAACGGTTTTCGGACATTTAATTCAAGGTTAATATACCTGTTTTTTGAAGGTGCTCATCGATCGTTAAAAATGATCGAACCTTAGGGTTATAAATACGGTGTACATTTGGACGCCGCGATCATATCGTACTTCCTCCTCGTACCGAACACTTCAAAGATGAACAAGTTTCTGTTAGGTGTCTTCATAGCGTGCATCTTTGCACTGCTAGGCGCAACCGATGCCTACACATTTTCGTATACGCAGTCGACTACACCTAGATATCGACCAACACCACCAGCAACTACATCTTGGAGTACATCGAGACTGACTACACCAACTACGAAAAGACCAAGAAAATCATCAGGATCGAAAAGACGAGCCACTACTCCAAAACCAGTGACAACACCATTGGTGTTATAAATGAAGATGTGAACCGGGTCAAGAATATGCATTTGGCGAGCGTAAAAATGTCGATTAATGTACATTTTTTAATGGTAATTAAGTTAATTTATGTACATTGTTAAAATGCGAAGGATACGTTATTTTCGACAGTTCAGTATGTAACCAGCACATAGTTTATTACCGAAAAATAGTTGTTAATCTGTAACGACGAATATAAATAACGTGAATAAAGTTGGACAATAAAAAAAATACGAACAGTAATAATAAATAATATTATTAGAAGTTTGGATAACAATCTACCTTTGATATCTATTTTTGTATCGCGCATAATATACAACTGACGTATTTTTTTATATTATAGTTATACAGAATGCGTGGGTGAATTTGAATATTTAATACAATTCTAAAGATACCGCAAAACTTGCAAAATAGGAGCGTATTTTCCTCGCAACACTATAGAATTAAAAATGTATCTCTCCAAGGCTATTGAATTAATTTCGTAACATTGATAAATCATTTGGGCAGTGGGTTCGAATCTGTGAAATAAAGTTTTAAAACCAGTTTTCTTAAAAGATTCAAAATTACTCAAGTGTATAAAAATCCACCGATCCCTAAGGTTATAAAAGTGGTGTACGATCGAGGATCGTCGTCATTTCGTGTTGTACCACCGTGAAACGAACAGTTTGTTCTAAAATGAGCAAAATACCGACAGTCATATTCTTAGCGTGCGCGATCACATTGTTGAGCTTAACCGAAGCTCGTTCGGTAAAATCAAGAACGAGTGTACGAACGAGCACGACGAAAGCTGTGACGAACGAACCTTCGCACCCAATAACTCAACCAAGTGTAGATAAACAAAAATCAACTGTAATGCACGATTCACCGCATTCAACAATTAAACCAACAGCAGCAACTTATCCGACAAAACGAAAACTCCTTTCGCCAATAACGTTTACGACTACGAAGAGGCCAGCGAGAAAAGCACTCGGTACGAGAAGAAGATTGGCGATGAGGCCGGTACCTCTAATTCCTTCCACAGTCAAACCAGTTCCTCAACCACCCCAAGACGAAAAACCAGTGGAAGCTTTTGCGGCAATCGTTGCTGCTCCGAGATGTGCTCCTGGTGAAGAATTTGCGTACGGCGAATGTCGATCTGTCGATTAATACAAGAACAATCTCACATATACGTATTAGAATATTTAGAATTTGTAAAAAAGAAATTGTAATTTTGACAAGTGTACATACATTTTTTTATAATAACATATTACATTTAATAAATATACATTTTATATTGTATTTTTATAGTTATTATTTCACCTTACTACTTTCCGGTATAGAGTGGCACTATAAATTAAAAGTAATAAGAAGAAGCCGTCAACGATGTACGATTGTTAATTACAAAATTATGAGGCGATAACTGTCTATTTGCTATTTAACATTTAATGTATACATGAATCTGCAAGTGTAATGGCTCATTAGCTGTCAATTACTGTTTAGATTACTTTAATGTCTATATTTTTTTTAATTTTATCGGACATATATAATTGCACCATCCTCGATAACTGGCTGGATCTTAGGAGGTTCACAAAACAAAATAAAAAAAAAACAATTTTTTTAATTGACAAACTTTCTGTTTTCTATAATCGCTATAAGAAGGAAAAAAATACTCCCGAATCACAATTGCCGAATAAGCGTGGGGCCACTCTAAAAAACAGGTAAAGATCAATTTTCAAAACACAACGTAATTCCCCGTATAAATGTATATATTTAGTCGAGTGACGTTACAAACCAGTTTCACACTGTATACACACATGCAACTACCAACAAAGCTATTTATTTCTAATCACTGAAATTCCCTATAGCGAGTCATATAAATTCGATGAGCATCGCTACGAACTTTCATTCTAGTTTGGAAAGTCTTGATTAACGCATTAATAATGAAATCTTTAGTCGTATCCCTACTGTGCGGTTGCGTCTTGATACAATTAAACGAAGCCGCCGTATTTAAAATCAAACTTGAACGAAGAGTCGTACCAGGATCATATTTCGGACTAGACAGATATAGAGATATTAATTTTAATACGTCTGTAGAAGAAACTACGGTGACAACAAATAATTTGGCCGAAGATTCTACTACCGATGATACTTCGATCACTCCTGGTATTCCATCTGTAGAAGCTTTCATTGTAAGTGACAAACGCTGTCCACCTGGTCACGTGTTTGCATTTGGCGAGTGTCGTGCGACTGATTGAAGCATCCATAATATTTTAAGGTAATCGGCTATCTTCACTTTCCTTATTTACCAAGCAAATAATAAGGAAACTAATTAATCGATTCATTGTCTTCCATTTATCAAATATTTCCAATACTACAATTCATTTCCATAAATAAACGCTGTAAACAGTGTATAGTTAAATTATATTTAATAAATCGTTATTTTAAAATTATTCTTATAGATGTTTACAATCATTTTTTTTTCAAGAAATCCCAAAATTTACGACACATCGAAATGGGATTTTATTAATTCAACTCCACCGACTAAATTTCGTAACGTTCGAAAAGCAATTAGTTTGCGACAGCCTACCCGTACAAATATATAAGGTGAAACCAGTTTCTTAAAAAAAAAAAGAAACAAAAAAAAGGTTTAACCATAATCGTGTAAATATCATCGATCCTTGGGGATATAAATACAGTTGGGCGATCGAGAATCGTCTTCATAACATCGTTTCGTTGCGAAAAATTCATTTGTAAAATGAATAAGTCTCTGTTAGGTGTATTATTGGCATGCATCTTTGCACTTCTAAGCGTAACCGAAGCATATACATTTAGGCCCTCGACTACACCTATGTGTCGACCAACACCACCACCGACTACACCATTTAGAACTACGTTAACTAAAGAACAGACCTAGAACATCATTTGGCATGAAAAGACGAACGACCAAAAATCCAGTCATTACAGAAAAAAGTGAAAAATCGCTTAGAAAACAAATACCATTTTGATACATTATCGTTATGAACTGAAATCCATGATGCAACTGGTTTTTATAATACTTCAAAATTATATTCTTTAGTGCGAATACCTAATTAACAAGTCATGTTTCTTAAAGTTCTAAAATTTATTTATTATTAAAACGCGAATGAATATTTAATGCTGAGTTTTGGTAAAGTGAAAATCGTTTAAGGAATGTTTTCAATCTGAATAATAAATAAATAGAAAAATTAATTATTGTTACCTTTCCTAAAGAATGTTTATTGAATAATGTAGAAGGAAGTAATTAATTACTGTCTATTTTTAATTAATTGACATATGCAATTCATATATAGTTATCTTGTGCTATAATTAGAAATGCACTACTAAAAAATCTATCACAAATTACTATAAAGTAAAACGTTTAAAATATCGTTTAATTTTAGATAAAATTTAGATTCTATTCGTCAAATATGAATTTCAATAATATTATAAAGTATTTCAAGCAATGCAAGAATGAAAAATATTTATGTTTATACAAGATTAATGACTGTACCAATCGACCATATATATTGAAAAATTGATTTAAAAAATTTACATAAGAGATGAAATGTCGCTTATTAAAAAGGCAAAGAGAGATACATTTTATACAAATGGATTGTCGCTCATTTTATCGATATTTCTCAAAAGGAGATCAAGGATCAACAGATTTTTTATTTAAACATTATTTTTAGATTAATTTCACTTTATAAATCCCGATACGCCATCAAATTACATCTGTATGTCGTTTTTTGCACTCGACAAAAACCGGTTTTTTATGAATTCGGTCATTAAAAAAAACTTTATACCAGGAAAAATCATGCTATCGATTATATCTAATTACGCATTTGCAAAGTATGTGTATACATATATATTTATGATTAGAAAAATTTTCTATAAAATCTGAAAATATTCAATCGGCGACTTCACTTCTTCGTTAACACTAAGTACGGTCGAATCTATAACTAATTAAAAATGAAATACCTTTTCGCTCTAGTTTTTGCTGTTTGCGCTATTTTCTTATTAACGGAAAATGGTCAGTGTGAAACTGTGACTGTAGATAATAAAACTGACGACACTAATAATAATACAACACCGATTGTGGAAATTGTCACAACGTATGAACCATGTTCGTCCGAAGAAGAAGAAGAAGTCGCCATTCAACCAGCATCGATAATCGAGGGAGAAAAACGATGTCCTCCTGGTCACTTATTTATGTATGGCGAGTGCCGATCGGTTGATTAATTAACGCGTATCAATCCATTCGAGGTAAATTAATTATTATTCAATGAATTACTGTATAGAATAATAGTCAAAAATACGCATCTCATTAAGTAATCAATTATTCAAAACGTGAAATAAAAAAGATAAGCGTAACCAATTGATTTAAAAAATGTAAGCACCTGAATGTATCTCGTAAATTCGAAAACCAATCCCAAGAACAACAAGAACTAGTTAGCAAAAACCGGGGAGCTTTTCTCTCAGCGATGTTATATACAGACCAATCATCGTAATTCCCCTTGAATCGTCCATAATCAGCATAATCAACGTCCCTAGACTCACAACAAGAATAAAAATTAAAATAAAAAAAAGACGAAGAAAAAAAAACTAACGTTACCTATGTATTTTTCTTGTGTTACAGAGAGGGGGAGAGAGAAAGAGAGAGAACATGTGCATGTACAAGAGAGAAAAAGAAAGAGATGTCCAAAAGAGAGAAAGAGAGACGCATTCCAACCAGTGACCCCGAGATAGAAGCACGCACGAATCTCCTTCATTGTGTCGTCCAAGTTGACAATGCAAAAGTTCACGATCGCCTCACGCAATGACCTCGAGACTCCTCGTATTCAGCCGACCCCGTGCTTCTCCTCTGTATTGTCGGGTTTATAACGGTAGCTATGCCGCTTTATGCGGCTCTTATTACGCGCCGCTCGTTTTCTTATGAAGAATCGAGGTACTTTACGGACCTGCACGCGAAAGATTGAGATTGATGCCAACTTAGAGATAGTATAATATGTGATTTTCTGCTTTCTTTTGCTTTTCTTTTCCATATCTCTCTCTCTTAAGGGGATGTCGCACCTTCATTTAAAATACACAATTACCGATATTAACTGATTTTTCAAATTTATCATTCAATATTCTACGATGTGTAACAATTGTGCGCGTGTTAAAAAAATTTAGAAGAAATGAAAATTAAATACTATATTTGAAAAATCTGTAATTTGTACGGACTCCCCTTAAGCGTTTTCATGAGTATTGATATCGTGTAAATTAAAAAATAAATAAAACAAGAGAGAAAGAGAGAGAGACAAGAGTAAGTACATACGTAGTCTGTTGAAATAAGTATGAGATTTAAAAATAAAATTATTTTGTAAGATACATAGTGAATAATCCTTCACTTGATGTTTTATCGATATTTATTGAATTTCACAGACAATATATGTTATTTTATATATTTTTTGAATTATATATACTAAAACAAATAAATGATAATGACGTCATAACGCATCGCTGATGACGATAAATATGCAATCAAGTGTTTTATTTTTTACCTGTAACCTTAAAATAAAAATAAACAAATGTTCAGAAAATGAACAAATGCGGTACATCAAGCCACTATTGCACGAGATGGATCTTCAGGGTTGATCTCACTTGTTCATAAATTTTCCGAGAACGTAAAATTAACTACATTAAATATACAATATAACGATGAAAACCACCTTACGCGCTGAGAGAAAAATCGAATAATAATTGTGCAATCATTGCTGGCCTATTTTAATTTATGTAATTTATATACAGTTATGTCCGTAACTGCAATAAATATTAAAGAATGAAATTGAAATTTAGATCATACTAGATAAGTATTTGGGAGACGGATCGTTTTCAGTTTATAAGCTATATTTTCTAATATTAAAATATAAAGAAAGCCAGACCGTAACAATCGCTTCTTCAAAAGTCATATGCTATTAAAGCAAAATTTAAAAAAAAAAGACTTCACAGCTTTAAACGCTTATAACTTTTAAACAGTAAAATATTAATATTTAAACTAAAGTTTAATGAAAAGTTGAGATAAAGTAGATATAATTTAAAAAATACGCTCAAATCCGTTGAAATGGAGCAAAATTACAGCCGCATTAAGAATTTAAAAAAATTTTAAACGAAAAGTAAGTACTACAAATTTTATTGATTTTTTAAGCTAAATTTCTTCAAATTCTTAATCCGGCTATAACTTCACTCGATTGCAAATATTGAGCGTATTTTTTTTTTTCCTATCTATTTTATCTCAGTTTTTCATTATGCTTCGGTTTAAATGTTAATATTTGATATGATAGAAGAAGAACAAGCGTTAACAGTGAAGCCACTAATTTTTTCAGAAATTTTGCTTTGATAGCGTATAAACTTCGAAAAAACCTTTTTTCCGTATAACAAGTCACTAATAAAAATATAAATTTCGTGGAGCAGTGTTTTAAAGCTCTTTACGATCTAACGCAATCGGTGCGCGCAATACGAAGGTGTTAACCGGATGCGCTTTCAAATTTACAATATACATGGTCACGTAAACGAATGTATATGTATTATATATATATATATATATGTATATAATAATTGGTCGGTCAGGCTCAAAAGACAAAAGGATATCGACCGTGCTTATATATATACGTGTAAGATACATAAGACGAGATCGCGTGTTTGAATACATTATATGCATGAACTTGCAAACTCTACGCCTCGGAAGTTCCTACTTCTTTTTTCATTCAAAACCCATTATATACAGGACCACTTTTCGTAAACTCGACTGAACTATAGTTTTCATCTATAGGTTCACGTTGAAATTTAAAATATAAATGTGTTTCAAAACCATTATAACCATTTCGCGCTTTAATTTTCACTCGTTCGCGTTCCTCGAACGTCGAAGCTTTTTTAATAAATCGAGAAATAAAAATTAGGCTTGTTAAAGATAATTGCAATGCTTGGCAAATTGTTTATCAAATCATTTTTATCTTAGAAATCAGTAGACTTTCGCCGAGTTTATTATTATAATATTTAATTAAATTATTTTATATACATCTTTGCAACAGTAAAAATTTGACGAAGAACAAGGTAAATCAATTTGGTTAGAACGACTTTTTTTTATAGAATCTAAATTCCATTCGCGTACTAGTGATTATTGTATATTAATTAATTAAAACTATACGAGTAATAAGAGAAAGTATAATACAATAGAGGTGACCACACAAAAAGCACATCGAATATCAGTCGATTAATGAGGTACACCCCAATACACAATTCATTGAAATCCGTACATAAATACAAGCGATATCCACCCACAAGATCTTTGCGAATAGAATCACATATAATACCGATAAAGACGTTTCATTGAGCAAACCAAAAGGATCCCGATCTCGCGCGAATGAAAGGATTATATATAAATATATCATCTCTATACACGTATACATATACATATATACACGTATATATACTGCACACACAGGGAACAAAAAAGATTTGGTCGAACGCTACCGTGTCGAATGAATGGCGCCGAAGGTTTTGTAATTGGCTGGATAATCTGTATACGTTTCTAGGAGGATCTCTCGCACGTGCTCTCTCCTCTCGGTCTCTCTCCTCTCTCGTATACCGTCGAAAGGTCACAACACACATATCGCTAACGAGGCCGGTGTCTGCGAAAACGCTCCAAGGGCCTATTCACTAATTCAATTCGTTGAAATGCGGTTGCGAGGAGGATATTTTTTGCCTGTGTATATATATATTCGACTATACACAGATTAACGTTTGTGGCTTCTTCTTCGGTAGTTTAGTCAAAAAATAGTCCGTAGGGTCCGTAACGTTTAGCTTGTGTTTTAACGTGTCCTTATATATATATACATAATTCAATTTAGTCTGGGGCAATTAAGAATTATGTGTATATACATATATATGTATATACGCGTATAATAATGTTTAAATTGCAGGGTTAACTACGAGGGTTTAACGTGTATTTTACATTCCTCTATAGATGTTACTTTTACTAACGAATTACATATTGTATACAAGAAATAATGTATTATTATCGAATAAAAATTTGGAACCAGAAAATATGTAAATACATTAAATTCTTTCTACATTTGTTACATGAACGAATATTACATTTATTATTTCACGCCGAGAAAATTGTTGAGATAAAATTATGTGCATTTTTAATTTTCCTTCACTTTTTTTATGTTTCCTCATTTGAATATACTTATATATACTATTTATGCCGAGTTGAGGCTGATTCATTTCGATGACTATACTTTTTATTATCGAAGTATATAACGAGACATTGACTCAATTGATATAATTCTACACCCTGTTTAATTTCAATGTTTTATGTTAGTTTTAATATATTCGCATAAATAAAATAATTGTCACAATTATAATAAATGTAATGTAAAAAAAAAATTCGATGCTTTCCTCGTCATGATAATTGCACAAAAAATAATCACCATCCGAAAATTCATTTTGAAATATATGGCTTTAGTAATTAAAAAATTTTCCTTAATTGCTCCTTACATGAGATTTGAACATATCCACAGGCGGAGCTTTGTACATATTCGTACACGTCTCTCCCGCCGCAGGGATTTCGGACTCAATTAAAACGCCGGAAAATTGGACGGAGCCATAATTCTCGGAGAGTTTCAAAAGAAGACGCGCGCGGTCAGCGCGACAAATGCGAATAAGTGCCTCGTAGAATTGCAATTTCACCGGTTCGCTCACTTCCTCTCTATTTCTGTGTTTACGCAACCAATGTAATTGTTTTCGGCATTACCGAGCCCGCGGGATTCAAACATTTGTGTTTGCTATTTCAAAGTTAACCTCGAAAATCAATTGGTGCGTATGTTCTCTCAAACGTTCAATTTAATAAATTTACATAAAAGGGTGCATATTGGTACATCTACTGTTCTCCCATATGCTGGAGCATTTTGCATTTTATTTGTTTTAATTAGGTTTAATTGTGCTATTCGTTTTACCAAATTTTAGTAATTGGAGGATTAATTAAGCAACAAATCGTTACGCTTTACTTATTATTTTTTCAAACCAAAATATTTCCCGACAACTAATATATAAGTATATCGAAACCCGAAAAAGATTTATACATAGAGAGAAAATCGTTTTCGCAACCTAATAATTCCCTCGATGGTCCAGCAGTTGCAGCCTCGCGGAAGAGCTTCCCCATTTGCTGGCGTTTCCATTTTGTTTGATGCGCGTTCGGGTAACGAACTGGCTGCCCACTCTGTACCCCCTTCTCTTCTCTCTTTTTTTTTTCTCGCTCTTCGTTTTTATTGCGCGCAAAAGCAATCCACTGCCGAAAATCGAGAGAGACGGAGCTTTTAATCGAAAACCGAGCTTTATATATATGTACGCGAGTGCGTATATATATATAGGAATAGCGGTGGTACCCGGTATTTTTTTTTTTCACGTTTTTTTTTCCTCGTGCACTCGGAAGCGCTTTTAGGGTGCCCGCCGCGATTCCCTTTGATGCCTCTCGCGCGCGAAGTATACGGCTAATCGCTTTTGAATTGATATATAGTAATAACGGGGAGATTTTCGACGGTTAATAACGCGCGGAATTATGCGCCCGGAAGGATTATGAGAATTTTTATTTTATTTTATTTTTATATTTTTATTTTTTATTTTCTATTTTACAGCTGGAGAAAGTTAATTGGAATTTCTTTCAGTTGAGGTTTTCATTTTATTAAAGCTTTGATGGGAGGATTTTCCTTTTCTTCTACATTTTTCTCGTTTTACTTTCGGTGAGTTGATTAATCAAATTTTAGTTTTATTGTCATCATTATTTGTATTATTATTTTTATCACTCTCTGTTTGTATGCCGGCTTAACCATATTTATACATAACCAATTATGGCGATTGTCTTCCAGATAAAAAGGATTACCAGATTAACATTTATTTAAAACATATATAAAAACGTTGGTAATCAATATTCTGCTGGGTATAAATATGTTTTCCTAACACACGAAGCGATCTCAAATGTTACTCGTGGAAAACATCGTTCCACAGCGCTCTAATTAAGTTAAAAATACATATAACTTGTACTATATGAATAGTCATTTGTTCAAAGAAAAACTAGTAAAAAATTCATTTTTATTATCTTACAACTAGGTAAATAACGAGATACTTTAATATGATAATTTACGCGGGATAAATCCGTATTATAAACATTTGTTTCATTGATATAATAATCAAATCACCCCATATAAAAAAAAAATTCGAATCCAACGCTTGCTTTCTCCAACGATTATCAACTGACATAACCGTTCACATAAATTGCGAAACGATAATGAGAAATGGTGCCGATGTGTTTTATAGTATATACAGATAATAAATTATCTATACTCAAGATGCCTCTGAATAATCACGCCGTTAAATACTGAAATAGCAACAGACAATTAATTTAGTTGAAACCGAGACTGCGAGTAGTTGTAGTTACATAACCGCGAGAGAAAAATTTATAAATCCTGTTAGTCTCTGGAGAAGTAAAAAATACATTCAATAATGGCGTTAAATGGGTAAGAAAAATAGTGTAGTTATTATTTAGATAATTATTAATAAATTTTAATGTCGTTACTTTGCAGAATAACTAGATTATTGTGCGTTATTGCCTTTACCTCGATATCCTCTAAGACGTTAGCATTAAAAACTATAAAATTATCATCTGGATATGACATGCCGATAATTGGATTGGGAACATGGCAGGTAAATAAATTCGCAGTTTATTTAAATAATTTTAATGTAATTGTAATTAAAACTAACATTCAAATGGCTAATTAGAAAATATTTATAATATAAAATTTTACAACCGGCATTTACAACAAATTTATTTTATTTTTCTAAAATTTCTTTCAACACTTGTTGGTACATTTAAATACGAAAATATTAACGTATATAATACTTGAATTGTCATAAAAAATTTCCATCTCGCATATATGGAGATGCGGAAAGTTTAAATCGATTAGGCATAAATGAAGAACCTACATAAGCTTCTATTAATTCTCGTTGATAATTTAATATAAACAATTAAATAATTAATGACAGATGCCACCGGAGGCTATCGACGTCGCGGTAACTAGTGCACTCGAGAATGGCTATAGACACATCGACACTGCATTCACTTATGGAAACGAGGAAGCGATTGGAAAGACGTTAAAAAAGTGGTTTGATAAGGGAGGCAGACGCGAAGATCTCTTCATAACATCCAAGGTATGACACGGATCGTCCATATATATTAGTTTCATTTATTTTTTAAGCCGCTATTTTTATAATAAATTGTTATACATCAACGGTGAAAATAATAATGAAAAATAATGTAGCTTGATTAATCATCATTTTTTACCCAGTTGCCACCATATGGAATGCGCTCGTCAGCTGTCGAGAGTTACCTAAAACTCTCCTTAGAAAAATTGGGCCTCGAATATGTGAATATGTATTTAATCCATAAACCATTTGGATTTGTTAAAGATAAATACAAGCATGCGCCAGCAATAAACGAGGATGGTACTGTAGTATTAGATTACGATACTAATCACATTGAAATTTGGAAGGCACGTTTAATTATTCAAATTTTTTATTTTCTATATTTATACAAAAATATATTTCTTTTATTAATTTACATTATAATAGTCTTATATATTACGATTTATTTTACGATTAATTGTTTAACATTTTTTTTATTATTTAGGCAATGGAGAAACAAGTAAAAGCGGGTCGCACAAGATCCATCGGTCTCAGTAACTTTAATCAAACTCAATTATTAAATGTTTACGACAATGCCGAAATTAAACCTAGCAATTTACAGGTAAACGAAACACAATTAAATAATCTAATCACCCTCACACTATATACATTTCACATACTACTTAATTACAGATAGAACTGCAAGCTTACAATCAACAAAAACCAATGCGTGAATTATGCGCTGCACGGAACATCACAGTCACAGCTTTCAGTACACTCGGATCACCAGGATCGTCTAGCGATAAACGTACAAAATTTAGCAAATCCTTACCAAAATTATTAGAAAACCCGACGATTAAAAAAATTGCGGAAACTCATAACAAAACGAGTGCACAAGTTTTACTACGTCACGCGGTTCAAAGTGGTATAATCGTGCTGCCAAAAAGTACAAAGGAAAGTAGGATCAAGGAAAATATCGATATTTTCAATTTTGCTCTCGATGAATACGAGATGAAGGAAATTAATGGGCTCGATAAGGGTGAGAAAGGCAGAATTTTCCATTTCTTCATTGATAAGGGGTGAGTTGTTATCTGCAATGATAAAAAAATTTAATGACCTTTGTTAACAAATATTAAATATATTTTTTTCGTTGCAGAGTTGAGAAGCATCCACAATATCCATTTTCAAATCAGCTGATAAACGAAAATAATCTATAATATTACTTTAGTTTTTAAATATCCTGATAATTGATCGAATTATTACATTTGTTTAACCTACTGAAAGTATGAATTACAAATAATATTCATTGAATTCATAAATATTTTATTGTAGACCGAGAAAATAATTTTTAACGTATTATTTATATAAAATGTATGTGCTTATATATTATTTTAGTACGTTGACTGATAATATAGATAATAAATATATATTACTGTAAATCATAAGTGAGATTTATATATGTTTTAGAAGTAAGCTTATATGTATAGTATATTTCAATTATATTCAATATAATATGTTCTACTTGGTTTTGTTTAATTTCCTTTATTATATTTTTTCACATCAATTTCTTTCTTATCAAGACTGCAACACATACAAAAAAAATATAAGTATATGTCTCCCAAACCTTTAAGCAAAATATAGTCAGTGCACTGCCTAAATAGACAAGAGAATAATCAATGCAACTTTTAATTATAATTTACAAATTAAATTATATATATTACCACCATACAATTATGTATATATATTCACGAAGATACCTCGACTATTAGTAAAATTTGGAACGAAACGAATAAACGAAGATACAATCTCTTCGACTATAATGGTACACTCTATTAATAAAATCCTATAGAAAAGAATAAAAGCCAAGATAGCCATAGTTTTATCTAATTTTCTCCTATTTAACATAATCACCGACACACCGAGTCAACCGCAAAATTAAAAAAGACATCTATTAAATCAATTAATAATCAATAATAATAACCTTCTTTTCATAATCATTCAAACGAAAGAAGAAAAAAAATCTATGCTCATTTATAATATGTTCTACACGAAACAGGTGTCATTAAATTGCTAAAAATAAAAAAAAATCCCTATTCGAAATCACACCTAGGAAATATCACGAAATCGGAGAATAATTGTGCGCGCCCTGAGAAATCGGCAAATGATTAAAAAGCAAAACGTCTCTACTGGAAGCTGAAAAAAAAAATATAAAGTTCTGGCGTCTTAGCTTCTGCTTCTGGATATCTATTCTACCCTCTCATTTTAGGGCTTATTAAACGCCGAAACGGTTGCCCCTGAGGCTATACTTGGCGTCACATGCTCGCGTGCCGATATAGCGTTCAGTTTGCATATATGTATATATATGTGTGCGTCTATGTAGGAGAGATGCGCGTAACAGGTGCCGAAGAAGAAAAAGAAGGAGAAGAAAAAAAAAGAAGAAATGGGTAGTTAGCCCTCTTACTGCCCCCGTTTTACAATTTCCTTTTGCTTATTTTCTTTTTTCTCGGTTCTGATCCATGGATAGTTCGTTCGTTGGTAGTTGTTTTCTTTTAGAGTTCGGTTGATTATGGTTCGTGAGAGGAAAAATCGTTTTGATAATTTATACAATAAAGATTGAATGCCGGGGTCAAGAACAATTATTGTACTAATAAAATCTATTATAATTGATTTTGTATCTATACATAGAAAATTTGATTTGTTTATTTCATTCTAAATACCTCCTCTGATTGCTTTCAATAATATTTTTCGATAATAGTTTTAATTAATCCTTTAAACAACTTATTAAATTAAATATCTCAATTAATAAATAAAAATAGATGAATTCTTATATAGAAATAAGAAATTCTTTATAAAGTGAAGTTATTGGTTATTCTATAACAGTGTTAAATCTAGTAGATTATTTATATTTTCGTTGATACGACAGAATATCATCTTATATTACATTAATTACTTTGAATTCGTAAGATTATTCTATTTCCGAAGGGATGTCCAATTCGTATTCAATAATCGGTAAAGAGCGATTAAAATTTTTAATTGATTACCTTGAAACGTTGCATATAATTATAGATTACATTGTAACAAATATTCGAATGCAGGTTTTATTTAAATTCGAATATAAACTATTGATTGTAAAAATAATAATAAGCTTCTCATTTCTCATATATTGATTACGTTTGACACCCCCCTCAACTTATTGTTTAGCATATATAATAAACTGATTCGTCACAATTTCAATCGGATAAATTAAACTTTGTAATCGAAGAATTAAAACTAGAGGTAGGTCTGCATAAATTTCGCAAATTTAAGAAAATGATAACAATAAAGAATTAAGTAGAATTAAATATATATATTTCCTTAAAATTCCGTGGGACGTGTATATAGGTTCTCGCGCGCGAGCTTGTGCGTGAGGACGAGCGACATATGACGAGGTCGACCTTGAATCGTGGCTAAGTAGTCGTGCATGTCCACCCCTTCCTTCCCGACGCTCCCGAGACTTTCCGTCTTTATATTTAAAGTGAAGAGCAACACACACACACACACACACATATATATACACACATGTATGCATGTATATGTATATAACTACACCCGTTAATACACAAAGCACCTGTTATTTATTCCAGACGTAAGGAATGTTATGATGTCTGTGATGTGTCTTGCATCTGGTCTAATTACGAAAAGGGTCAAGGCTCATTTGCCGGTAAACTGGGTAAAATTATTAAACGTATATGTACGCGATCCGCAATATATTTATAAAAATTATTTGTACTTAACCAATTTGTTCGTAGACGTACATACACGTAACTCGCGCTTAAATATTATTTTTTAAGTAAGTATACTCTTGCCAACTTGTAAACCCATAATTTTTTACCTCCTTACGATGATCACCCTAAATATTCACTTTCCTTTTGCGCATACTTTTACTTATATATATATGTATATTAAACGATAATGTTTAAACTTTCTACCGCAGCTATTCATGTAACATCTTCACCCGCGCGTATCTTCATTACTCAAGCTAATTATACACCCTTTGCCCTGTGAGCCTTGCTACCGATCGTACCTTGATGAGAAATCGATTGTCTTGAGAGGAAAACCCAAAGGGCTCCGACGAAGATTCTTTTATACTTCACCTTTTTTTTTATCCGGCGTGCCAGCGAGCGCGCGCGCGTCGATGATAAATGGCGTTACAGTCCCTTTTCTATTAATACGCGAGTACAAGATGTTCGAGAGAGTGAGAACGATAGAGAGGCGAAGAGAGACCGACAACGTGAAAAATGATACGCGTTCGATATGCGAAAGAATAAGGGTTCTCGTATTATATACGT
Organism: Theocolax elegans; assembly: GCA_026168455.1. Classification (NCBI taxonomy): domain Eukaryota; kingdom Metazoa; phylum Arthropoda; class Insecta; order Hymenoptera; family Cerocephalidae; genus Theocolax; species Theocolax elegans. The sequence continues at coordinate 75,684,356 of CM047427.1, read as the reverse complement.
ATAACTATCTCGAATGTATAGATTTTAATATTTTTGAATTGATACAGTTCACTTTTACTTTACTTACTTTTACACTTTGGTGGCACTCTATAATCATCATCCCGCGTAAAAAAAATTATACTTATCTAAACTTTATATGAAGTTAATGTTTGGGGTAAGTTCCTATCAACGTGTCCAAGGAGACATTCCCGCATTTAAAAAAATGTTAATTAACCATTTGTATAAAGTTTATACAAAATAATGTCTCAAGTAAGATTAAAAATAGTATTTTTGAACTTGTAAAAATTTGGATTAATAAAAAAAAATCTTATTCCGAGATTCGAACCTCCGATCTTCTACTTCGAAGTCTTGGTCTATCTGCAACTGAGCCATTTTATTGTTTCCATCAATTACATTCAGGTTATAAAGTTAGAAGCACGTTTCAATTGTTCTTTGTAACCAAAATAAAAGTTGCATGGTAGAGCGAGACTTCGAAGTAGAAAATCGGAGGTTCGAATCTTAGAATAAATTTTTTTTATTTGATTATTAACTAGATGATCAAGGCACGCTACGCGCGCCGATGTTTGCATTTTTTCATTCCTTGACTTTATAACAAATGCAACAACATTTACTCGTTTCTAATTCGCCCATCGAGATCGAGATATTCGCATAATTTCGAGATTCTCGAACGTTATTTGTATATTATAAAATTGTATATTACTAGTGGATTAGGGCGCGCTACGCGTGCCGATGTTTTGTTTTTCAATTGATTTTCGAGTTTTTTAATGTTCCAGATCGAGACTCGAGATCTTCGATTCGAGCGCTTACTCAATTTTATAATAGGATATGGATGGAACTAAATTTTAAAAGTTCAAAAATACTATTTTTAATCTTTCTTAAGACATTATTTTTAGTTTGTATACACTTTAAACAAATGGTTAATTAAGCTCGGGAATGTCTCGTTGGACACGTTGATATAAAAATTTTTTTACGCGGGATTCTATCGAATAATCGCTGGATTAAAATTAGAAAATTAATAAAATAAGAACTGTTGATTAAAACTGCGGGTATATATATAGGTAATCGAAATAATTATTTTCAAACTAATTAATTTTTATACCAAATAAAGAAAAAAATATCTATAAAAAGTATAATGGAAAAGCCATACCTGTTAATTACCTATACGTGTATAAAGTCGAATATATTTTGAGAAGTAATTAAAAAACATAATATCCTATAACGATGTTACTTCCGAATCGATAGTAAAATTACGAGCTTCTAATTCATTTTCAATCAACCGTATATACGTACATGATATATGGGTGTAAACATACAGTCAGCTGCAACGTACAAAAAAAAACGTTTCTCTTATATCGTGATTCAGGGTGTATCGAACTTCTGTTTAACGTTTTTATAAGTAATCGAAAAAGATCACAAAAAAAAGGATCGGTTACGTATGCATATACTTTCTAATTACATGCGCGCGTCTGGTGTTACTCTTTTTTTTCTATATTGTGAACAACTGCGCGATATCTCGATGAATATTGAGATCTGGATGAACAACAGCCGCACGATGATGTAACACAAATTTTAATTATACATGTATGCAACCAAGTCGAACTATAATAGATTATCTTGCAGGGATGTATGCATATTATGTACATGCACGAACCGAACAGATTATTTCAATGCGAAATTCATTATTGTTCAATTAAATTAATTGCTAATGAAAATTATATTGTTTGGTTACAAAAAATAATCGTAATCACACTTTTTCAAAAGAATAGTAAGAATCCCATGCTCGCCAATTCTGAACAAATGTTAAAATATTTTAAATAAAAATAAAATACGATATTAGAAAAAGTAAATTCTTATGCAGAGTCTGCGTCATCTGGAGCAAAGCGAAAATCTTGAAGGTGTGAAGAAGCGAACCAAGTCTCCCGCGGTGACCGGCAAACCATGATGGATCGTTGTTTCATCGTCGGATCGAGCGCCGACAATCGCGGGAGAGAGAATATATATCCAGCGCTCCCCATTGGGATAATGCGGCTTTCAGTTATTTTTTTTTATTCTCTTCTTTTTTCGTGTGTAATAATATTAATCTCGCCGCGATCGTTTATTAGAGGCCGTGAGGTGAAAAATCGGTGTTGGTCGATTCGTAGTGGTAAATTTTTGCGATCTACTCTTGTACACACGTATAAACATTGCATAGATGTATTTATATTAAGAATTATTTATTGTAATTTTAATGAAGAAATTTTATGTGTGAATGCTGATTAATTTACTAAAGGTAAGCAATAGAAAAACAAATTTAAATAAAAACATTGTATACGAACATTAATTTACAATAAAGTAATTCCTCTCATTATTTATATTTTACAAGTACACGAAAACTAAACTGATATCATTTGATTTTCTCAATTTTTATTTCAATCAAAAAATGTTAGTAGATTATTAAATATCTGCAGTTTCTCGAATATATAAATTATTAATTATTTAAGAAGAACACTTTTTTATGAAATATAAGTTAAGGCACGTCTAGCTGACTATTCACCTTACACTGAATAAAATATATTACAACAAAATCGTTTGTTAACTACATTTTATAAAAATTATTGAACACTGTATCAATAAATTTTAAAAGAAAGTATAGTCTAACCAATGTAATTTGCTATTTGAATCTAATAGAATAACAACCTACTATTTATAAATTCATATCATTACTGCATTAAATTAAGTACATCATTTTTTACCTTATTTTATTTATATTATCTAATTCAAACTTCAATGTGAAACAACTATATTTTATTTCTAAATAGACTTTATATATTGAATGTAAAAAAAAAACTTATTTTATATATATCAAACATAATATTATTTTTTATGGTTTGGATGTGTGTTTACATTATAAAGAAAATTAAATGCTTACAGCAACTTAGTAAAGTATAACATTGTCTTCTGTGAAAAGTAAATTTTACTACTAAAAGCAGTTCATTACATGAACAATATTTCTTTATGAAACTTCTATAAATGCTGAAGGACTATTGTGTGCTCACCAAATTCAGTTGCCGTAATATAAAATTAACAATTTTTGATCAAAGTGAATTAAAATTTGCAGCAATATTTTTTAATGTTTTAACTTATGTAAAAAAAGTTTACAAAGATCTATGCAAAAAATTATTACAAATTAGCACTTTTATTTCCTAAATTTATATATATATATATATCTTTGGGTATATATATATATGTATAGGTGTGTATACCGCAACCGTGAGGATTGCACGCTCCTTTTATTGATGTCATTGAGCCAGCATAATGCTGTTCACGGTGTGTTGTCAGAATAACATCCAAATAATATGGATATTTTCGCACTCCACACCATGAAGCATGTTGCTAGTACAGTGACATCACAACATTGTTTGAACTGATTAAAATGTCTCGTTAACATAATATTTGTACACGTTCTCTCTTAAATCATTCTCTCTACTGTGGTAAATTCAACAAAGTGCCTTGACCAGGTGGTAAATAAATGACTTGTCGTGATCTACCAAGCTGATACGCAATATCTTCAGCTGCTTCGATTCTTCTGAGCTCGACTAAACCATCACCAGCTTCACCAAGAGATTTAGCAAGTAAACTGGCTGCTTGTGCGTCACCCTCTGCACTTATAATAGCAGCCTTCTTTTGTTGTTCAGCTTTTTCTACAAGGAAACGAGCTTTTTCAGCTTCCTGTTGTGCAACTTGTTTCAATTCAACGGCTTGAGTGAATTCTTTGCCAAATGTTAAATGCGTCTATAAAAGATAAATAAATTAGTTATAATGCACTTAAAGTTAATTTTTACAATATCATTTTTTTAAATGAATCTATTATATTTGTGTATAGATATATGACTTACAATGGAAATGTCATCTAAAATAACACCAAACTGAGAAGCTCTTTCTGTCAAATCTTCACTAACTTTTTGAGATACAAGTTCTCTTTGAGTAATAAGTTCTCCAGCATCAAACTGCGCTACCACTGCTTTCAGTACTTCAGTAGTAATAGAGGGCAGTACCCTTTCATCATAATCGACACCAAGGATCGTGTAAATCTTTGGTAAAGATTCAGGTACAGGTCTAAATAAAATACGTAATGTAATATTGACATTCTGCAAGTCCTTACTTCCAGTTATAACTGGTACATTTCTAGGTCGTGATCTAATGTCAAAAATAATTGGCTTTTGAATCCAAGGAATGAAAAAATGTGTTCCTTCTCCAACTACCGAATTCTTTACTCCCACAAATCTGTCGAAAATGACAGCTCTATGACCACCATCAACTAAAACATAACAGTACATTATTATGTAATTACAGATGATAGTATTCTGGACTATTCTACAAAATATTGCAATTAATATTGTCCTTTTATATTATTATCTATGAAATAACTTGTATATAAAAAATAAAGAGTATATATATATATATGAAAATACTTTTGCATACTGACTTAAAACTCAATAACACAAAGTTAAGTTTATAAACTAGTGTAAATATTATCAAAAATTGAATTAGTTAAAATGTATGATAGTTAATCTATGTATAATCAAATTCCAAAATGAATTAAATTTATTTTAATTTTATATAATTTTATTGAGAAAATCATTAATAATTACTAAAGCAAATTAACAAAAGAGAATTTACACTACATCTTTAATAGACACTATTAGTGACATAAGTGTAAACTATATATCTACATGTTTAATAATAAAGGAAAACTACAATATAAATAAAAAAATGAATGTAACAAACCATTGTAAAGTGCTGAATTAACAACACTGCCAACAACAGCAACACCCAAACCAAGTTGCCCTATTCTGTTGAAAAACTGTGCCGCCATTTTTGAGTGCTATTTTTCTGCAAAAAACAACGTTAATTGTTAATAACGATGTATGATGAAACACAACGTGAATTGAAGACATTCATCAATTCACGTAACTTAACCTCAAAATTACGCATGCTCCGGCAAAACATAACCTACTATATAAATATACCGTAATGAATAAATAAGAAAAACAAAAAAAATCGAATTAAAATACTTAATTTTCGTATCGAAACTAATAAACAATACAATCGAATGTTTAAAACAAGTATAAATAACTAAAATGAAATTCACCGGTAAAGTTGCAATAGTTGGGTAATATCGTATTTAACACTGGAATAATACACTGATAAAATCACTGATATAATAAACCGAAGAAAGGTAAGCTTATTTAAGAAATTTAAAATGTAATTTTAATGGAAAAATTGTCTGGAATTTGTTCTTACATAACACACTGATTTGAACGAAGTTGATTTTTATCACTTCTTTTTATTCCTCGTGCGGTGTCGGACTAGGAAAATGGAGTCGACGGATTTCTGTAATTGCAAGTACCGATAGATGGGAGAGCACCGTATCATTTTTTACCTAATTTAGGTGTTGCGTAACTGGCGTCAAAAGAGCGGGAAATTCAAATTGATGTGAGCATTTTTACTCATTTCTCTGCAATAAAATCACAGGAAAATTAAAAAAAATTACTATTACTTACGATGTAATCTAATTTTGCATAAAACAAACTTTAGAAAATAAAAATGGTACATTTAGTGAATGATTTATTAGTTAAAAAACAAAAATAGTTTTTTTTTTCATTTTTCTTCAATTTATCGAATTACGAATTTGAAGAATTATTTAAAGTTAATGTATAAAAAAAAAGTATAAGAAAATCATAAAATTAACATAATTGTATATTATTTGATTATGTACTTTAAATACACACGTTTTTTATCAATTAATTCGTAAGTATAAAAAGTAAGTCGCTCCCGGGTGGGATCGAACCACCAACCTTTCGGTTAACAGCCGAACGCGCTAACCAATTGCGCCACGGAAGCATGCTCATGTTTTTTTCCTCGTTAAAATTGGGTCGCACGGCCCAGTTAAAACGTACAAGACATTTTTATCTACATGTGTATTAGGAAGATTTCTTCCGTATACTTATATATTATTAAAACGTGTCGAATAACAAAAATTTACACTTATATCAAATTTATTCATAGAGAAACAAGTTCTAGTAAAAATTAATTATCAGTAAAACACGTATTCTTAAATTTTTGTTAAATTTTTAAGTTTAATGTGTATGAAATTTCTAGTTATATAAAAATTATTAAAAAATTTGTACTGTACGTATTACAGAGCAAAAAAGTTGAAGGTGATGAAAATGCAAGTAATTCGGAATAAAATAAAAAAAAACTTTAATAAATTCACAACAGTTGACAGTTGCAGTATGTGCGAAATATTTTGTCACTAATTTAATATATAAGGTATACGCTCTATATAAATCAACAACATAAAGTAACTTAGAGTCAAAAATTTAAAATAAAGTAACATAGTTACAAAAAAATAATTTTTTATACATAGAACACGTTAAATAAACGTGAAGTATGTCTTTTAATTATTTAATAATATTATTTTACTAAAACATTTTTCTCCGTGTAGATTTTACAATGTTTTAATTTCGTAAAAAAATGTATAAGTATTTATAGTTTTCGTTAAGTTTTTATAATTTGTACAATATCTTATTCACTTTAAAATTTTTTGAATACAGATTGTACGTATAATAACATAATTTATACAAATTTATTTAAATAAATTCAACAAACATATAATACATGTCTTTAAACGTATAACATAACAGAATTATAAAAAATAACTTTAATAATTGATTAAACCAAATATATACACATTTGGATTATCGATCGAAACTACTGGCGGCTTATTGAACTTGGAGCGATTATATCAGAATGAGATACACAACATAATTCACCTTTTATACTTATCGATATCTATATAGAAATGATAACGTCGAGCTGCCGTGGCCAATTGTAAAATATTCTGCAGAACCCAGTCGATCTGTAACTGCCATGGTTCGCGTAACAACACCTTGGCTCAAAGTGTTTAACATCATCTATACGTGATCCAATAAATTAGTACAAAGCATTATTTTTTAGCAACAATAATATTTAATAATGTATTCAATTGTAAGTGACGCTATCTGTGTAATTTCATTTATATGCAGTAATTGTGAAAATAATTTTGTTTATAACTTTAATATTAGGGAGATTATGTTTGGGTGGAACAAGGAAGTATTGAAGTTTTTAATGGTTGCAAGATTGTTAATATCGATAATAACAAGGTCCAAGTACAAGACGACAATGGCAAAGTAAGTTTTTTTCTCCTTGGAAACGAGATAAAATTTAACTAATACGCTAAAATGTCTATTGCACATCAACTACATAAATATTCGATTAAAACATTTTTTCGCAAACTACAAATCATTTGATATAAACGATACAATATCAAATTATAAAACAATAATAATTTGAAACGTAACTTTTTAACAAGTCGGTTATCTTATTAGATAAGAAAATAAACGTTAAATTGACGTGAACCTATATATATATATATGTGTGTGTGTGTGTGTTTAAATGATGTACTATAAAGTTAATTAAGCTCAACGTGTTTTCTAATACCTACTATTTATCATTCGGTTTATATTACCAGAATAACCCATTGCCGTAATCTTATCTTATACTGTTAATCTAGTGAGATTTAATTACGTATTAATGAATTAAACTTAAAAGGAAAAAAAAATAAATCGTACTGTATAGTAAATAATTTTTTTTATAGGTCGACTGGATTACAAAGGATAAAATTGTTAAATCCATACATGGATCATCGATCGCTCCTGTCGATGACATGATACACTTAGGCGACTTACAAGAGTATGCTATTTTAAGAAATCTACATTTAAGATACAGAAATCAAACGATTTACGTAGGTCTCTTGATCAAATATCTATATAAATGAAATAATTACTTATTTTATTATCCTTATTTTATATTTATAAATAATTGTTATCGCATGTTTCACTATACGTTATTTAATGAAATAAAAGAAAAATGAAAATATTATATTTTATATATATTATATTTATTATTTTTCAAGTACACGTAATATGGTAATTTGTGCGATTAATTTAATAATAGTGTAATTACTTCAATTATAGACGTACATCGGTAACATGTTGATATCCATAAATCCTTATCAAGTATTAAATATTTATTCTATGAATGAAGTGTCGTCATACTCTAAAAGATCATTAGAAACGTTACCGCCACACATTTTTGCTACGAGCGACAAATGTTTTTCTACTATGAGAAATACTCAACAAAATCAATGTATTCTTTTGAGGTACACTATAATATTGATCGTTCTAATCGTTTACTGAAAATTTTATCGTACAATTCATGATTCACGAAATTCAAATTTTTAGCGGGGAGAGTGGTGCTGGAAAAACCGAAAGTACAAAACTGATATTACAGTATTTGACGACTATAAGCGGGGGTGGCCATTCGTGGATTAAACAACAAATTATTGAAGCAAATCCCATTCTTGAAGGTTTATTATTATTAAACTTTATTTTTTAAAGGAATTGGCCTTTCGTAATAAATATTTAAAATAATATTATAATAAATAAATACAATATTCTAATAATTCTGATAAATATTAAATAATCACTGCATGTTTAAAAAAAACGCAGCATTCGGCAATGCAAAAACTCAAAAGAATGACAATTCATCAAGATTTGGAAAATATATCAATATACATTTTAATAAAAATGGAGAAATTGAAGGTGCTCGGATCAACTATTATTTATTAGAGAAAAGCCGAATTGTCATTCAGTCGAAAGAAGAGAGAAATTATCACATATTTTATGCGTTACTCGGGGGATTGACTAGCGATGAGAAACAAAAATTGTATTTAGGAAATCTATCGGATTATAAATACCTAAATGGGGTTTGTATATATGCAGCAACGTAATTTTAAAGCCATAATTTTTATAGTGTAATTATATAATTATATTTTTAAGATAAGCGCGTGCAAAGATAGAAACGACGCTAAAACTTTTGCTGACGTTAAAGCTGCTATGCAAATCCTTCATTGTGATGATAATATATTTACAAATATCATTCGTTTATTAGCGACGATTTTGCACTTGGGTAATTTACAGTACAAATCAACTACGGTAGGTAAGTACATTATTTTTCATCGTTATTTCAAATAATTAAACAAAATACATTAAATTCATTATAAATTTGTTTTGCGTATAGCACACACTGACGCTACCGAAATCCATGACCACACTGTAACCAGAATAAGCGAATTTTTGGGAGTCGACGATAAAACGTTAAAAAACGTTTTAACAAGAAAATGTATATTTGCTAAAGGGGAACAAGTCGTAAGTAGCACAAAGAAAACTTAATTAAACAAATAATAATTAATTTAATAAGAATATAACTGTTAATTGACCCATACATCTATTTAGATCAGTTACTTATCAAAAAATCAAGCGCACAAAGTTCGCGATGCATTCGCCAAATTGATTTACGAAAAATTATTTGATAAAATAGTGACTGAAATAAATAATAAATTGTGCAGTACGAATAAATGTGGTAAAAATTCGATAGGTATATTAGACTTGTCTGGTTTTGAAAATTTTGACACAAACAGCTTTGAACAATTGTGCATAAATTATGCTAACGAAAGGCTGCAACAATTTTTTGTTAAACACATATTTAAAATTGAGCAAGAACTTTATAATTCCGAAGGTATCTCTTGGACCAATATCGATTTCATTGACAATCAAGAAATTATAAATATGATAGGTGTCAAACCACTGAATATTATGTCACTGATTGACGAAGAGACAATTTTTCCAAAAGTATGTTTATCACACGAATTAACTTTTTCTTTTCCTACACGCTGAAATAAGTGCGTGAACTTAAATTATATTTATTTTAGGGTTCCGATTCAACGATGTTATCCAAACTGTGTTTGATACACAAAATCAACCCACACTTTGTCAAATCAAAGTCTAACTCAACGAAAGAATTTGGGATCGCACATTACGCAGGTCACGTAGATTACAATGTATCGGGATTCCTCGATAAAAATCGTGACACGGTATCAGGCGATTTAAAGCAATTAATATCAAAATCGACAAATTACTTCTTCAAAAATTTATTTTCTCCTAATGAAATAATTATAAAGGAAGACATTAATAGAAGATTAAATACATTATCGATGGATTTTCGAGAGTCATTGGATTCATTATTAAATACCCTTCAGAATTGCAATCCATTTTTTATTAGATGTATCAAACCAAATGAACATAAATTACCACAGGTAGACAAAAACATTTTTCATTGAAATTTTTTTCAAAAATGTTTTTTATACTTTTTAAGTAAGCAATATATCTATGGGAATTTTTTTTTCATATGCAAGAAAAAGATATGCACTAATTGGGATTAATCAAAAGTAATAAAAAATTATTTTTTGTATGTAAAATGAATTAAATTCATTTAAAAGTAATCTCAAATTAAATATAAAATCATTATTATAAATAGAGAAAAAAACTGAACGCTTCATTATTTAGATTAGATTAATTATATATGCTATTTAGTATATTGCAAAGTAATTTAAAACTTAAAAATTTTAATTTTAAGTATATTAGTCAAACAATAAAATTTATTATCAAAAATATTATAGGTATTCGACCGATCATTTTGTTTGCGACAATTACGGTATTCTGGTTTGATGGATACTGCAAAAATTCGACGTGCTGCCTATCCGTTACGTTACGATTACCCAGCATTCGTCGAACGTTTTCGACCTTTGGTTAAAGGAATCGAATTATCGCATGATGCAAACAAAAGAATTATCACTGAAACAATTTGCAACAAAATTTTTAATGACAATGATTATTTATTAGGACACTCAAAAATATTTCTTAAAGATCATCATGGTGATATTTTGGAGAAACAAAAAAGTGAAGCGTTACAGGTGCAAGCTTTGATTATTCAGAAAAATTTTAGAATGTGGATCGTTCGGCAAAGGTAATTGTACATACCTTTTAATATTTATTTATTCACCGAGTTTACATTATACTTGTAAAACAATTGATTTAAAACCATTTCTCATAATAATTATTCATTGTAAGTTGATAAAATTATTGGAGTATAATTTAGTCACGTGACTTGAACATAGATAAATATAGAAATTCTATTTACAGATATTTAAAAATAAGAAACGCAACGATAACTATACAGAAAACGTGGAGGGGATACGGACCAAGAAAAAAGTTTCGTAAAGTACGTAAAGCGGTACTACGACTTCAAGCTCGTATACGATCGAGATGTCACGAAGCAGAATTTCAGAAGAAACGTAGAACAATTATTTTATTGCAGGTGAACATTAAAATTACTAAATAATTTTTTATATTAGATTGCATATCCATAATCAGCATTTTCTTCAATTTTGCTACATTTTCAGGCCCAATGTCGTCGCTACCTGGTGCAAAAAGCTTGCGAAGAAAAAGTAAGAAAACTTGTATAAAATTTTTTTTTAATACAGAACTTTATTTTGCTTATATCAATTTGTACTGTACGTATTGCAGAGAAAAGAGTTAAAGAAGATGAAAATGCAAGTGATTCGAAATAAAATAGAAAAAACTTTAAAAAATTCACAACAGTTGAATAGCGAGATAGACTCAACGTTCGAGTTTCTAGAAAACGAACCGAAGAATCATAGAAAAGTATCTAACGAAATATTTGCAGTATGTGCGAAATAATTTTTTACGAATTTAATTTAATGTATACGCTTCGTATACGCACAAATTACGCATAAATTATATGTTATAGAACATGTTGACTAACGGAATTTCTGATAAATCCAATGAAATCATTGATCCCGAAATTGCATCGTATGATTTTTACAAATTTGCCGCAATCTACTTTACTGGCAACGCAACACCGTACTATGTGAAAAAACCGTTAAAACAGTCACTTCTCGATTTACCTCATCTATCTGATCAATTGGTAAAAAAAGATTCGGATAATTTAATAATTGTAAACATTTGTTTAATCATAATATTTGCAGGCAGCTAAGGCATTGTCAATAACTATTTTACGTTTCATGGGTGATTTGTCCGAACCAGAAATACAAGTCGAAAGTTACAGCAACAAAACGGTGATGAGTACAATCACCGAATCGATGTCGAAAAATTATCAAAAAATTGATCACTACAATAGATTTATGAACGAGGATAGTCAACATTTTTTGAGGATGACTTTAAAAAAGAAAAATAAACTGAATAATGTCATAACGAAAGGTATACACGAGATATCAATTATTGTTATACAATGCGTTTATCACTCTCTGATATTTTAGGTATCATAAACGACGAGTACGAAAGTTGGTTAAACACCGAGCGTTCGAATCTCGAAAAATTACATTTCATCATTGGCCACGGTATTTTGAGACCCGAATTAAAGGATGAAATATACTGTCAAATAGTTAAACAATTAACACAAAATCCATCGAAAAATTCACGTGCCAAAGGCTGGGTACTTTTAATGTTATGCGTTGGTTGTTTCGCTCCATCCGACAAATTTATTAATTACTTGAAATCATTCGTTAAAACTGACTCGTCGAATTATGCGCCGTTTTGCGAGAAAAGACTTATGAGGACGTACACGAATGGTTCGAGAATTCAACCGCCTTGTTGGATTGAAATGCAGGTATCGTACATATAACGTATACCTATTCAATCTTACACAATGTTTTAACGATACAAATAATAACGATTACAAATATATTTTAAGTCAGTGAAATACAATGAGCCAATATCGTTGACTGTTGATTTAATGGACGAAAGTACGTTGAAAATTGAAGCAGATTCAGCCAGTACAGCTCAAGAAATCGTCAACACTTTAGCCGATAGTATCAAACTTAAAGATACATTTGGATTTTCACTTTTCATTACGATCGATGACAAAGTTTTATCTTTGAGTTCTGAAAAGTAAATAAATCGATATAAAATGTGTAATTTCATATTTATCTAATGATAAAAAAATTTCCTGTAGAGACCATGTGATGGATGCGATATCGCAATGTGAACAATACGCAAAGGAATTGGGACACGAGGAACGAGACGCCCCTTGGCGACTTTTGTTTCGTAAAGAAATATTTTCACCGTGGCATGATTCAATGATCGATGAAGTAGCAACGAATCTTACATATCACCAGATATGCAGAGGCATAAAATTAGGAGAATACAAATGCCAAAATGTAAACCTTCGTTAATTATTTATTATATTTCGTGTACGATATAATTAACGAAAATTTAATGGAAAAATATTTTATTTCACAATAGGAAAATGATCTAGCTACTATTATTGCGCAACAATTGTTTGTACAATACAACTCGACAACTCTGCCAAAAAATCTGAGAAGCATTTTACACAGTTACGTGCCGAATCATTTGCTTCAAGGAGATATCGAAAGAATTTCGTATAGTTTAGAAAAATTAACAATCAAAGCTTTTAATCAGGTATGTATAAGTATAATAATATAATAAATGTAATCTCGATTATTGTATATAATAAAATAAATAATATTCTTAAGTTTCACGCGATCAGAGACGGTGATTTGATAGAAGCTAAAGATAAAGTCGTAAGTTACGGAAAAAATACTTGGCCCCTTCTATTTTCGAAATTCTACGAGGTTAATAAAATTTTCGGACCAGATTTTAACTTGTCGGAATTAATAATCGCTGTTAATTCCGATGGCATTTACTTCATCGACGACAAGGAAAACATACTTCAGTATTTTTCATTTTCACACATATCCGAAGTAAATTATCATAAGTACGAAGTACCTATATATATCTATATATATAAAATTATTTCACGGTTATACTAATACTTATCGATATTTTTATACTTACGGAATACTATTTCAGAAATGAAAGTACAATTTTACATCATTTAACGATATCGACAATTCAACGAGAAGAATTTGTGTTTGAAAGTTCGAATGCTGAAAGTTTTGTATCGCTGGTTAATTACATTATGGATGGTCTCAAACAACAATCAATGTATGTGGTAGCAATTCAAGATTATGTAAATAACGGTATGTATTTTATTGAAAATATATTCTAAATAATTGTGTATATTTGAATAAGAGTTGTTCATTTAAATAGGTGAAAGTGAGCCAACATTGACGTTGAAGAAAGGTGACATTATAAAATTGACCGATGGTTTTACTGGTAACACTATAATGTCGTCCTTATGGGGATTAGGTGAGTTACACGGTATAAAAGGAAAATTTCCATGCGAATACGTTTACGTTTTACCATCGATAAAAAAACCATCAGCGATTTTAACAGTAAGTTTATTGCAGTAATATATTTTTAATAAAATGAGTAATTGCCAAACAATGATCTTGTGCATATGTTCAGAACATATTTAACGGAGATTTTACATCAAAATCAACAAACGTAAAATTACAAGAGATTAATCATAATGCAGGAGAATCAAATTATCATACGATACAAAAATTTGCTTCCGAAAATTTTCGAGATGGTATGAAAGCGACTATTGTGTCAGGTTCTGGTATTTCGCCGATCAAAAGTAGCATATCCGAGGAATTGTGGAAACATACTAGAGAGCCGATCAAAGCACCTTTACTAGCGAAATTGTTGACTAAGGAAAAGCAATTTCAACAAGCTATACAAATTTTTACGAACATTTTGAGATATATGGGAGATCTACCTAGTAATAGACAGCGGGTAGGTAACGAACTTACCGATCAAATTTTTGGACACGCGTTAAAAGATGTGAGTAGTCCTCGTATATAATCATCACAACATCAAAAAGTAATTTTTTTATAAAGAAAAATACATTATATTTATTCACATTTATGGATAGGAAATACTTCGCGATGAAGTTTACTGTCAAATAATGCGTCAATTAACCAACAATAAAATAAGATTAAGCGAGGAACGAGGATGGGAATTGATGTGGTTGGCAACTGGAATAATGCCCTGTAGTCCGACAGTTCGTAAAGAAGTTGAACAATTTCTCAATTCGAGAAACAACGTTGTCTCGAAGGATTGTCTACTCCGATTGAATCGCATCGTAAAATCCGAAACAGTTCGGATATATCCACCTTATATACTTGAAATAGAAGCTATTAGATTTAAAAATTTACAGATATTCCACAAAGTTTATTTTCCAGATAATACAAATGTAGCGTTCGAGGTACTTAAGGGAACAAACCTGGGTTAAAATTGAAAAAACAATATTCAATTTTAACAATTAATAACTTGTTTATAACAATGGAAAACATTTCTTAATATTTTTAACAAATTATATTAGTATTAACTTTTATTTAAAAATTTTTGGCCAATTTATATGCCACAAAACTATTGTAATTAATTATGAGACTCCGTACTCTGATATGTTTTCATAATGGACTTACCACAGGATATACCTCAGGAACCATTTCATTAAGTAGGCTGAAATTTAACAGTAACTTTTGAATATGATTTTAATCCACTGAGCGGAACAAAATTTCAATAAAAGTCTAAATATTTATTTTAAAAAATGACATTTATTTTTTACACAATTTTTGAATTTTTAAAATAATTTGGTAAGAATAATTTTTTTATTAGAATTTTAACACAGTTTGCTCCACTCAAGTGGATTAAAATTATATATAAAAGTTACTGCTAAAATTTTAGTCTATTCGATAAAACGATTCCTGAGATATCCTGCGGTGAGTCCATTATGGAAAAAAAATCAGAATACGGAGTCTCATAATTAATTAAAATAGTTGTGTGACATGTAAATTGGTAAAAGAAAATTTTAATAAAATTTAATAATAGTATAATTTGTTTTAAAAAAATAAAAAACGTTTACAATTTTTATTAAAAAAATTTTTAATTGTTAAAATTGAATATCTAATTTTTCAATTTTAACCCAGGTTTTATAGGTTGCATATCATTTAATAAAATACGACTGTTTTCACTTTTTTTCTTACAACATCATATGCTCTATAGGTTCACTCTTCGTCAAAAGCACTGGATATATGCGACGAAATATCACGTAAATGGCAACTTCGCGGATCGGATGGTTTTAGTTTGTATTTCAAAATATCCGACAGAATGATATCCGTACCGCAGTATTACTTTTTCTTCGACTTTATTCGCGAGGTTTTCGACTGGATAACGCGATTGAGGTATAAACAATCAAACGAAACACTTCAGACAAATTATCAAGTATTATTCATGAAAAAAATCTGGATCGATTGTCTTCCCGGACGAGATAAAAATGCTGATACAAAATTTTACTTCTACCAAGAAGCATCGAAATACTTGCACGGTTACCACAAATGCACCAAGAAAGATGCCATTGAATTAGCATCATTAATTTACAGAAGCGAACACGCGGATAGCAACGAGGAATTGTCACAAATACAGTGAGTTTTATTATTCAATACGTTAAAAATAATAATTTCTAAACTTTTATTATTTTTACTAAAGAAAGTTGTGTATTCACCCACAGTCGGAAACTCCAAGAATACATACCTTCGACAATGAAAGACTTGATGTCACCAAAAGAATGGAAGAAGCGAATATCATCAGCGTACCATCAATACAAAAGTTAGTATATAAATACAAATCTCATAATAATCTCAAGAATAACCAAAAATTTAAATTTAATAGATCTAACTCAAGATGACGCGAAGGAACAGTTTCTTCAACGTATATACCAATGGCCAAATTTTGGTTCTGCCTTTTTTAACGTGCGTCAAACTACCGAACCAAGATTTCCAGAACAGGTGATAATAGCGATAAACAGAAGCGGTGTGAGCATCATCGATCAGAATAGTAAAGATATTCTCGGACTCTTTAGTTTTATGGAAATAACAAATTGGTCATCTGGCGACAATTACTTCCACATGACAATTGGCAATTTTATGAACGGCAAGAAAATTTTGTGCGAAACTGCATTTGGTTACAAGATGGACGATTTAATTTCATCATACATTCAGTACTTACAAGGAAACGTGAGAGGAGTTTCGGCTAATAAATTATATAACAGAACTCTAAATGAGATAGTACAGTAATATTTTGTTTTGCTCTATCTTACGTAGAGTAGTACAACGATGAGAGAAAAAAAAATGAATATTTTTTTGATTTCAAGGAACGATATCTACTTCAATCTTAACAGAAAACAATTGAGAGAAATTCAAGGTAAACAATGAAATATACCATGTATATAAAATGTAAATAGTATACGAATAAAAACTTACAACTAAATAAATAAATAATAAATATAAATAATAATAAATAATAAATAATATATTCGTATTGGTCATTCACTTACGATTTTCTTAATATCTAAAAATGATTGTTTGAATCAATTAAAGTATACGTTATGGAAGAAATCGTTATGATCATTTAATACTCTTATATGTACTTAATATCAAAGCATTTTTAAATCGTTTTGAAAACGTTTTTTTTTTTACTTTTATTTCGAAACGTTTTAATGTTCGAAAAAAACGTTTTAAAAACGTTTTAAGAACGTTCCTTGCTGTTTGGGCCAAAAATATATAATGCTTTATATCTTCGCTAATTATAAATATTTTATGCTGAAAAACTATAGGAATCGGTGTTATAATAATTACTATCTTTTCTCAACATTTCAAGATGATTGAAAGCTTTTTACGCCTGTAAACGTTGGATACTCAATTTTCTCAGTTTTCATTTTGTTTATCAAAAAGTAATCTATATAAAGATTTGCAATTTTGACACCAAATATCTACTATTAATTTTTAATACCATGAATTTTTTCAGTTCATTTAACCGATTAGTTTCAAAGATATATAAGATATAATAAATTGAAGAAAAATCTGTTATTTTAATAATTTGAAAATGAATGAGATAGGTAATTTGAAAAATCCAAAACGAGGGGAAAAATTTTTTATTTTCTAACAAATTACATTTTTTCCGATTAAGAAAAATCATTTGCAACATTCAATATGCTAAAAAATAAATTTTTGAAAAATTGAAAATGGCTATAAAAGAGAAGTGAATTAAGTAGATGCCGAAGCCCAGCGATATTGACGGAGTAGTTATTTATAAATACAGTGGTATATATCATACACATCATACACATCTATACGGACATTTTCTAAAAACACGCGATTTGGACTTCACATATGTCAAAACATACTTGTAACATGTGCAACTTGTGTAAACTAAATGTATAGCTACATATAGTCTCAATAGGGCCGGACTGATAAAGCTTTAATAAAAAAAAATACTTGTAACATGTTTTTAACAAATCTAAAAATTGTACTATTACAAAGCTACATCTATTGTCGTAAACGTAAACGATGATTTTAAAAATTGTGTTAAGACTTGATTCATATTTTAAGTATTAAATATTTTTTAAACATTTCATAATTTACATTCAAAAAACGATTTCATGACATTATATAAAAAGCGTTGTAACTTAAAAAAAATTTTTTCGGATACTTTATATTATGGAAATTGGATTTAGGATGAAACTCGTTATATAAATATTAGTTAAATCAATGAAAATTAAACTTTACAAGTAATATGAAATCTAGTCTAGGGTGCATGCATAGATTTATATTGTATTTTGATAAAATATAAAGAATCTAATATGTCTAATATAACGCGTTTACAATCAGTGTGTGTTTGAAGCTCGTACATGTGGTAGCACTGGACAAAATGGCTCCTGCGTATTCGGTCTCCGTAAACGTAGTCGACAAGTAATCTAAGACGGTTTTGTAAACCCATGCCCGTCCTATAATTCTTGTAATGGCGTACGAATTAATAAAACGTTTTCGGATCACATAGAATTATGATGGGAAAATATTAATTGTACCTATTGTAAATATTAAAAACACTATTATAAGGTAAGTTTTTATTTGACTTTTTATTATCAAGTAATTTTTATTTGTTTATACATAGATTATCAATAACCTTTGTTATCTCAAATTAATTTATTTAAAAAGGTGCATTAACTACACTTCTACGTTAGATATTTATAGATTTTATATGGTACATTCAAGACCATATATTTGAGTATACTTACGTATGTTATTGCACTTTAATATGTCACTACTTGCAATTTGTAACTAACATACACATTTCTTAACAATTTTATTCATCCTTTTTATTTAAGTTTTTTGAACAAATTAATTTATTTGTACTTATTGGTTCATGTTCAATAAACAAATATAGTTATCAAATATATTTCTTGTTAATAGGTTAAGGAGTACACTGAAAAATTCAATGTATTTCAATGGCCGATTTAACAACAATCTCTGGTGGTAATAGAGAAACGTTATCTAAGATGCTGTTGACCATGTCACCTACAGTTTCGACGACTACTACTGCATCTAGTTTACCAAGTCCAACTGGTGAAACAGATGAAAATCCAAATAAATTAATTTCATATTTACATCAACTTGCTGGTAATTATGAAATAGAAGTTGATGTTATTATGAAAGATCATTGTTACGCACGACCATGGAACTGGAAACCTGAAAATGTTTATGTAAAACCAGTTAAAAAACTTTTCTTTACTAAAAACCAAAGTGCTGCCTTTAAGTAAGAATTTATGTTATTAGAAGTAATATTTTTCAAATATATTTTTTTTTAATTTATGCTTTATAAATGTATAATCAATTTATTGTAAAAATTTGATTTAATATTATTACAGGGATAAAGTAAAAATGGATGACTTTGTCAATGTTGAGGAAGGAGGTACAGAAACTCCTGTACCACCTTATGATTTATCAAAAGCACGTCAGTCTATGGATGAATTTCAAAGGGTAGCTAATTTTGTTAAGCAAGAAGATACTGATGATTGGGAAGAAAAAATTGATAAAATTCTATGGTCAACTGTACAAAATAGAATATTTAATAGAACTGTTAGGTTATTAAATTCAGAGAGGATTGCAAGACTTGCTAAAGCAAATAGTTTGCATGAACCAATTTTGCGTCGTACATCCACTGATATGACAGCCAAAAGATTCCGTGAAACTTTGGCATCAGCAAATTGGGATTGGAGGATAACTCAGTGGTTGCATAGTTTATTATTTGATTATTTGCCACAAGAGTATCTGGCTATTTATTTAGATATTTTACAAACATTAAGACAAAAAATCCCTCAACTTATTGACAAAATGATAGCAGTTCAGCCCAATATTAATTCAAAAGGTAATGCTGTTATGTGGGAAACATTGAATCCCGTTTTAAAGAAGTCTTGGGACCCAATTAGTCCCGTATTAAATGCAAATAAACCAGTAAGTATTAGGATATATACTCTTAATAATATTAATAGTGACAGATATTTTACTAAAACTTGATAACTACATATTAAGTTTTTACTTATTAATTATTAAATTATTTATTATTTATTTATTAAATTCTAATCAAATCTAATTATAGTGTGTCTAATTGCTTTTCAGAAAAAATTGCCAGGCAATCCAATATTAGTAATTGCTCCTAGTGGAATGTCGAGTAATATTTCATCTAGACAGCATAAGTGGATTTCACAATTAGGATACTTAGGTATGGTTGTCACAGTAAATTCTCACTTAGGATTAACAGCCAATAGAATGACAATGATGGCTGGTGTTGAACAACTTGTACAAGCTTCAAGATCAAAAATACAAGACATCAGAGTAGATTATCCTGGTAGACCAATTATTTTAATAGGTTTTAATACTGGAGCAGCATTAGCATGTCAGGTAATTTATCCAAATATTGTATAATAATGTAGTAAATATTTAGAAAGAGATGTTAATTTAAATCTTTAGCTTGGTCAGCTAGAACATGTAACAGCAGTTGTCTGTTTGGGCTTTCCATTTAATACTGTGGACGGTAAACGAGGATACCCAGACGATTCTCTTTTAGATGTAAGATGTCCTGTAATGTTTATCATCGGTCAAAATTCGATGTTAGCACGTGTTGATGATATCGAAGATCTGCGTGAACGAATGCTTGTACCTACTAGTCTTGTAGTTGTTGGATCTGCAGATGATCACTTACGAATTTCAACCTCTAAAAAGATTTCTGAGAAAATCAGTCAAAGTATGGTAGATCGATGTATTCTTGATGAAATCGGGGACTTTGTAGGTGGCATACTACTACAACCACATCCTTTACCTTTGCGAGCTCCTAATACCATAAACAGTTATGAAAATAGAGGTAAATTAATTTCCAGTTTAGAAGGTCTGTTTGAGATCTCTTTCACATTTTATATTTCTTAAATTCAATTTTAAATAAATATTACAACAAATATTATAATAAATTGAATATAAAAGTACGATATTTTTAAAAAACAAAATTTATAAACAGTTAAGTTGTAAAAATAAAAATGTGATTAATTAATATTTACTATAACTCATGAGAAATTATATACACAATGACTTTCATTTAATAGCTTGTATAATAAATTACAGTTTCTGTCATTATTTTCTTTAATAGATAGGAATAATAGATTTCATTTAATTTTATCTAAATATATTTATCAATTTATATGGTACGTTCTATGACAGGAAAAAGAATAACAGATGGAAGAAAGAGAAAAACTTCAACAAGCAGTTCTGTGGAAAGTGAACCTCAATCACCGAATTTAAAAAAGTTAAGGCCGCACTCTCCTCAAGAAGGTATTACTGTTGGAAACAATATGACTAATCTCACAACAAATGCATTACCAAGAGGAACTTTAGTTACACTTACGGGTACAGCGTCTACTCAAACGCCTAAGAGAAAACCTAGATCTTCTTTTGCTAATCAAAATTTTTCTGATCAGCTAATTACGTCACGACTTTCGACACAGGTACTAGAATTTATATTACTCTGTATGATACTTAACGTGATTAAATCTTTCGATTATTTTCAATTATATATAATATACAGATTGATATAAATATGTACATTTATTTGTTAATGTAAATGATCTAAATTAAAATATCAGCATAAATTTAAATTTATTTAGCAACAGAATTTGGACAGTAATTCAGGCGGTATAACATTAAATATTGGATCGTTTGCAAGCTTAGCTCCAGTAGGTCCAATAAGATTTGAACCAACTTCAATAAGTTTGCAAACATCAACTGCCAGCAAAATAAGTAGCCCAATAAAGCCATTTATCAAAGTATCAAAAAATACTCCAGTGACTACCTCAAATCAACCAAATGTACCTAAGATAAAAATGCTCATGCCAACAAAAAAAGTACAACAACGAACAGTTAATAATTATAAAAATACTAGTATTAGTGATAAAACTACAGATATAAACTTGGTAAATGTTTTAACATCATCAAGTACATCTCTGAAAATCCATCAACCATCTGCAACAGGTAACTATTTTGGTGTATTAGTAAATGAAACTTTAGCGGATTTTTTTAGAAGAAAATTTCTTATCAGCTATGAAAAATATAATAATTAATTTTTTTATCCATTGTCAATGTGTAATCTATTTCAGTAACAAACCCAAAAGCTTCAACTGCAAATACAAATAACATGTTACCAAGTATTCACAATACAAAAAATCTTACAAATGCGGGTAGTGCAACAAAGTCAGCAGCATCATCGAGTATCCTTTTTACACCGAAAAATGATACAGTGGCAACCACGACATCGACGACTTCAACTAAAGGTAGAGCATTATCTAAACCGTAAATAAACGAGTGACTTAAACAGTTTAAGCAGAGTGTATAAACAGAAGCGTTTAGTAAATTGCACTGTTAAAGTGAACATATTTTAAATTACATATGATGATGTTGATCGATTGAAAATTTTATAATGGTGCAAGCCTTAACGTTTATAAGCGCTACTCAGTTTGATTTAATTTCTATACAATTTTTTATTACGAAATGTCGTTTTGATTTTAATATAATAATCATGATAATAATCTCGGATTTAGATTTTTATAGATGTTTACAAACATTAATATTTTCTGTTAGTACACTACAGCATTGTAAGCCATTTATTTTGAACAATTAATTCAAGGTATATAAAGTAATATTTAGTTTTTATACGCTTAAGAATATGTAAAACTTGATTATGCCATAAAAATGATTTTATAGTAAGTTTTAATATAATATGTATATAAACTTATATAGGTTAAATTTGTTGCAATAAGTAATTTACGGATGTTTTAACTGTGATAGATGTAGTGTTAATATGTTTAATATATAGAATGTAGTCGACTATATTACTTTTGTCAATTTATAATTGAGCGTACTTATCATGAAAGAAACAATTAAATATTTTTTCACTCGAATATTAAATGATTATAGATCGGAAACGTCACCTAAAAGTACCGTTTTGCAATTTATAAAATAAAATATATATTCATAATTGTTGTCAATAAAAAATGTCTATTGACAAAAAAGAATTAAATTTTCCCGAAAATTTGCAAAATCTTGTACGTAAAAATGAATTTAAGATTATGCGCCTTATACTTTATGTTGAAATAAATCTTTTTTATATAAGTCAAATCTTTTACTTCCTTTCCTCTTTCAAACACTTTCCTGTCCCTCAAATTTTCATTAATTTTTTTCAACTTTTCATCTATACATACATCTTCATGATTGCGAACTTCACTATATAATTGGTTATTAAAGTAGTACTTTCAAACTATAACTGATACACTTAGCCAGTTATAAAGGAAAAAAAAAACAATAAAAGGTGCTTTCCTGTTACACTTGTCTCAGAGAGGTGTCTGTCTTTAAATTGTAGTGGCGGACATCTCGATGGCCGGTGACAGCAGGAAGCACACAATCATTCGCGGGAATCAGCAAGATCAGTTATCGAACAGCAATAATCCAAGCTCGCTAACCGGTCTGAACGTAATACCCAAATCGAGGTCGCCCAAGAGTCGGCCTGTGCCCAAGATTTCCATAAAGAGCTTACAAAATACTTCCACATCTAAAGTACAGATGCCAGAGAAGAATTTAAAGGTATGGGTCTTGCACGACAAACAAAAACTAATATGTTTACAAATTGTCGTAATATTTGTTGGCCCATTACATTTGAATTTTATTTCAAATTCTCCATTGTTTTTATTATTTTTAGTAACAAATCGATGTGTGACTTTTATTTTTGCATCTGTGTACTGTTCTACCAATTAAAAAAAAATTTCTTGTATAAATTATAGTAAATGTTTCCAATTAATTTTAATTGAAACATATTTTTAAGTGATAATGCTTTATTTTAAAGTAATGAAAATAACTTTGAAGAGTAAGAAATTAAATTAAAATATTAGTTTTTTCAATTTTTCTTTATTTTTTTCTAAATTTACTTTAATGTATCTAAACCTTTTTTAAAATTCTGAATAATGAAATTTAAAGATAACACGTTTTTAGATGTGTACAGGATCTACAGATACTACCCTTGAATATACTCCCATGAATAAGTCAAATGTGAGTACTGCTTTAGACGATGATTTGGGCAACATATTAGACATTCCAATTATTATCGCCAAAGATGGTGAAAATTTAAATAGTCTTGAAAGGTTGTCACCTTTACCACAAGTACCTATTACATTGCAGTCTGAATGTAAAAATCTTCCAGTCATAAACTCTGTAGGAAATAAAGTGGTATTCATTAACAACAGGAATATGATATCATCGAGCAATTTTCAACAATCGACTAATACTCATAGTGGAATAAACCAAATTATTTCTAATCGAATTCAAAATCCTATTGTGATAAATCAAGGAATTACATCCTCAGTGCAGCCAACAATTAAGTACACTAAAATTATTTTAACAAAGAGAAGTGATCAAGAGGAAAAAAATAATCCAGTTACCATGACAAAATGTAATAGAAGAGTTATTGGTAACAAATTATTAGTTGTAGATTCTAAAAATGACCTGAACTATTCTCAAGGGTTAACGCGAATATCAAATAATTCTTTGAATGAACAACATAGTTCTACAAAAGATAATGATTTAAGCATTTTAAATTCACAATATAATTCAAATTCATTAAATCCAAAACAATCTTTTCTTGAATTAAATTTAGCTAATAGTAAATCGTAGTTCCTTTTTCTTTTTTGTACAATGTATGTAAAATTAGTGATATTAATTTAATTAAAACTTATATTTATTTACAAGCTCAAAACTGTTTTAGAAACAAAGTTTTTTGTTCTTTAATGAAAAAATTAATTTGTAAATATACATTAAAGAATTAAAAGTGGGTTCGTATTGATTTTAAGACTGAAGCTAATTTTCAGTTAAAAAAGTATTACTTTTTATAACAATAACTTTGTATTAGTACTTTATATAAGTTTTTATTTATATATTTAATAATCAAATACAATTTCATATACACTGATTATTCAGTTAATATGTAAATTGATAGCATTTGGGATAAATAAAAAATTTGGACTAAGCTTAAAGTCAACTTTAATAATGCTGAATTTTACAATTTAAATGGTCAAATTTACAAAAAATTGTAAATATAAAAATAAAGTTTATCAAGACTATTAAATAAAAAATATATAGAAACATCTTACATAAATGCATAAATACTCATTTGTTAAATATTTACTGCCTTAAAGCATAATTGTACAGTTTTCTACTCAATGGTTGCGGACCACGTATAACTGTGAGCAGTAAATTATAATTTGTTTCTTTGCAAATGTATAAATGCATATGAATAAAAGTCAATATTCTTATGATTATAAGTCTATTTTATTATATACATTCTTACCTACGTATATTTATTAGATTATACATAGTCAAAATAAGTAAATTAATATAATTAAAAATAAATTTTATTTTGGTTTTTGTCAAAGTTTGACATTTTTTTCTCATTTAATATATCATTAAAAAAGGTGTATAAAGTTGTATAATTTTTTTTCACGTTTTTAACATTTCTTTTAATAATAAAGTGTCATTTATAGAAACTCGAAAAGATTTAACTTAAAAAAGTTTCTCCATCTCTTGCTGTAAACATTGTATATACTTTTCTGCTTAATACTGGACCAACTCTTTTGTCAGTCGTAAGTGGTCCTGCACCTCTTCTAATCTATTAACAAGATATAAGAATGTTTTTATTAAAATTATAATACGTTTGATACATATAATATCATAATGCATTAACTATCTTCTTATAACTTACTTTAATATCTTTTAACAACATTTCACCTTCAGCTTGTGTACAGTTTGCATAAGCCTAAAAATAAATGCATTGAATAAACAATAATAAATTGACTTTGATTTTATGAAAGAATGAGAATGATTAAATTAACTAACTTGCATAAGTTCAAATGGACTTTTATAAACTGCTGTAATGGCCTCGGATGTTTCTAAACTCATTAAATTAATTTTACCAAGTTGTTGCTGCCATAATCGCTTTAAACCATTTCCATCTTTATCGACTTTAACATTATCTCTATTATCACAGGCAAAAAAATTAGTATCAAATATATTTTTTTCTACTTTTGAAGGTAAAGTTGCTAATGACTTTGTATAATGATGAATTAATAAAATTATCTCATCTATAGTTTCTATTAACCTAGAATTAACATTATAAAGAAGTTGTATTTCCACTAAACATTCTTCAAATTCTTTTCTTGATACTTTTGGAAAATGTGAAAATTTTTTGTTGTGATTTGTTTTAATTTTCTTTTTATTCTCAGCACCTGCAATTTATTTTTATTAATATTAAATGATAATTGAACATATTTAGCTGTTTTATAATTACCTAAATTTTCTGCTTTCTTTCTTTGATCTTTAATATATTTAAAGTAAGCTTCTACTTTATACATAACAAGAGTTATCACTTTGTCACCTATAAGTGATTTAATATTAGAAATCTCAGAAACTAGAGTATTATTGTGAACATGTTTAATAGTTTCTTCGCATTCCCAAATTATTATTATTTGATTTTCATCAATAATTTGTTCATCCGTGCAAACTTCATTTTGACTATTTACATAGTTGTTTTCTACTTTTCTTTTCCAAGTTATGCTTTTTGGTATTAATTGTGGTTGTATTTTAAAATTTATTTTATTTTCTTTGACAAGATTTAGAATGTCACAGTAAAAATCATGATCACTGAAAATTTCATCAATAAATACATACATTAATTGCAAACTATATTCAAGTTTAGAATTCATACGATTCTTTGAATTTAATCTTTTAAGAGCTTTCTTTTTAGCTTGTTCATCAATTGCATCTGTTTTATTAGGTTGATCTGAAGGTTTACCTACAATATATGAATTTTTATTTAAATTAAATAATAATTTGAATATTAGTTTCATAAGTAGCAAAATATTTAATTTGTTCTAAAAAAAAAAGTTTGGTTAACATAAATTTTTTAAACATTCTTACTTTTAATTTTTTTCCCTTTTTTAACTACTAATTCATTATTCTCCTCAATTGATAAATCATTGTTAATTTGATATTTGTTTTTCAACTTTATTTCACATGCTTCTATAAATTTGTCCAAATCATCTTTTTGCAGACTCTTAGTTTCATTAATAGTAATTTTCTTTGATTTATCTTTTTGTAAACTTTTTCCTATAATTTATATTTGTTTAAAACCAACAACTGAATAAAATTGTATAACAAAATATTTTAAATTGTTTACTTTAATAAGCATAACTTACTTTTTAGTTTTGCACTTGTTTCATTAATTTGTTCATTAATTTCATCAAATTTTACATTTGGAAATTCGGATTCACTTAAATCGCTAATATCTAAATCTTGTGAACTGAAAATATTGTTAGTAGCTTTCTTTACTATATTATCAAATTCATCTGAATCGTTTGAATCAGTCAAAACAATCAAGTCGTCCATTTCTGAAAACATATTTCCTTATGCTACCTTTTATGATGTCGGTATACACATTGTAGAATACCTAAAACATTTAAAATATATTAAATTGTTTGTTTTACCTCAAGCAGTCATATTTTTTTATTAAAATATTATAACAATATTTATTTTATAAATAAGTTAGTATAAATTGTCAAATAATTCTAAAATATACAAAAATATTACAACTTTATGTATTGTGAAGAAAAATTCACTTACGTATATACATATGTTAATTTCCAGTTTTCAAACGACAACACATTTGTACACACTTATATTTATCATGCAAATTATAGTATCATGCACCTATATTCATATTTAAAAATTATATAACCTACATTTATCTGTCTTCATATACACATACTTATTTAAAAACAATAGCATAACAAAGTAAAAAAACAATAATGCTCCATATAAATAGAATAAAAAAAAAATTAAGAAAAATATACATTCATTTAATAAAATAACAATTACTCGCTTGTAACACAATAATTCAATCAAACCCTTTTCTGTAATAAAGTGAAAACATTGTCTTAATAATAATAAAAATTTCAAGATAAGAAATTTTGGCGGTTAAAGTACAATACATTGTAATCCCTATTTACCGACTGTAGCTTCTACGAGATAAAGATGGCGCGCGATCTTACGGACACACACGCGTAGTTATAAATTATTCCATCGCGGACACACATCCAGCGTAGACCCCGCTTTTAGTTCACCGAGTCCTTATCCTTCCTCAAGTTCGTATTATATATGTATATATATATACATACATATATATATAATCTCCCTCTCTTTCCTTTTTTTATTCCTTATATATAAGGTAGTGCGGTTTTTTTCATTACCCCCAAACTAGCGCGCGACAAGTGTGTGCGTGTGTGTGTATGCGTGTGCGTGCGCGTGTGTAACACAAAAAATCTTAATACCGCGAGTCACAATGGCAAAGAAGACATACGATTTATTGTTTAAACTTTTACTAATTGGAGACAGTGGAGTTGGCAAGACGTGCATTCTCTTCCGTTTCTCCGATGATGCGTTCTCCACAACTTTTATATCTACCATAGGTAAGAATTAGTATTAAATACCCACATACAGTGACGTATTATCCCTATATATAGATATATATATATTGTATCACGCTCATTTCACATATAACTATATATATATATATATATGTATACACATGAAGGGGAATTTGGTTTATTTTTAAACGCTCGTATTAGTCATGCCGGTTGCTTTTTTTTTTCTTCGACTCTTAGATAAGTTTTTTTTTAACTTTTTATTACAAAGGGACGATTAGTATTGTAGACAGGCGATTGTCACGCATCAATAGTTATGTTTGATCTCTCTTCTCTCTCTCTCTCTCTCTCTCTCTCTCTATCCCTCTCTCCAATGTACAGAGGTTAGGTTATCCGAGCTCTTTTTTTGCCACTTTTTATAAGGAAACTAATGATATACTATAG
This sequence comes from Theocolax elegans, assembly GCA_026168455.1. NCBI lineage: Eukaryota > Metazoa > Arthropoda > Insecta > Hymenoptera > Cerocephalidae > Theocolax > Theocolax elegans. The sequence goes on along the minus strand of CM047427.1, from coordinate 75,655,121 downwards.
GAAGATGCACTTTGTACTTACCTCAATTCTTATCTTTTTTATTTATAAGAGGTATTTTAAACAATACCTTATTTTAGACAATTTATTAAAATTTATCATTACGTTTTATATTTAATTATTATTGAATTATTCTTCTTTTTCATTTTTTAGCAACTTATCAGAAATTTTGTATTTTCAGAATATTTGTTTTTTGATTCTATATCTATGTATTGAATGACTAAGTCAAATCTTATTGACTCATTTTTGCTGTCAATATACTTATAGCAATACTTAAAAAAGTGGAAAATTTTTACTTTAAAATGACTGAGCAATTTATTTTATACTTAAAAACATTATTAAGGTTTACAAAGTATAATATTTCTGTAGTAATTAATAAATATTTATGAATAAATGATTTCCTTACTTTAGACACTAAATCTACTAATTTAAAAGTAAGCTAAAATTGTTAGATATGCTCAAAAAGTAACTTATTTCTTCTTTTGAGTAATAACAATTTGTATGTATGTTCAAAACTTAATTATGTATTATACATTGATAACAATCTTTTCATTGTTTTAGGCATAGATTTCAAAATCAAGACTGTAGAACTAAGAGGAAAAAAGATTAAACTTCAAATTTGGTAATTGTCAAATATACAAGTTTTATAATGAACTTTAATATAAGTCAATTATAACTCTGATCTGCATGTTTTCAGGGACACAGCTGGTCAAGAAAGATTCCACACTATCACAACATCTTACTACAGAGGAGCAATGGGTATTATGTTAGTGTATGATATAACAAATGAAAAGACTTTCGAAAATATAGTTAATTGGTTACGAAATATTGATGAGGTATGTAAATTCTTTTAGTTTTTTGTTTACTATCATTAGTCTTAAATGCTAAAATTTGACAAGACTTTAATATAATTATTTTTAGCATGCAAATGAAAATGTTGAGAAAATGATTTTGGGAAACAAATGTGATGTGGAAGATAGACGTGAAGTTAGTACTGAACGAGGTGAAGCAGTGAGTATATTTTTATTAATAATATTATTTATAAAAAAGTTGAAAATTAATATTTTTATTAGCAGCATTAACTTCAATTTTTTAAATTTGAAAAGAAATTTTGTTTCAATTCTTCATTATTTACATCTATTTTTGTATGATAAATGTTTACTTTCTTTGATTGATAGATAGCGCGCGAACATGGTATCAGATTCATGGAGACATCGGCAAAGGCTAACATCAATATCGACCGCGCCTTCCGAGAGTTAGCGGAAGCAATCCTCGATAAAACTCATGGAAAAGAGCCTCAGGATGCGCCAGATCGCGTGACCGTCGATCGAAGAGTTGAGCGGACTTCTAGTCGGTGCTGTTGAATGGTCAAGATAATTTGTCCTATTTCTTCTTTTGAAAAAAAGCACATTAATGCCACACGAACAGACAGAACTGCTACACGATATCTTCTTTCGAATCTCTTTTCTGATGTGCTTTAATTGGAAAAATGATGAGGAAGAAAGTTGAACATTGATTAAATAAGTTCAGTGGTTGTGAATTTAAGATGTGAATTGCTTAATTTTTGTGCCTATTAATAGAAAAGTTATACATATTTTATTTTTTACTATTAAGCATTTTAATAGAAAAGACTTTTTTTATAAAACTAAATTTAGCTAAATTTATGGGATTGTAATAATGGCTAAATAATCCTTATTATTACTATTAACAAGCACAATTGGTTAAGGGTTAATTACAAGGCATATCTTTCGATTTACACAATTAAAGTATAAGCAATTTATAAAGTAATAGTTTCTTAGGCTTGCTTTTTTAGATATACATATTTTATAAAGAATTATTTTTATTATAACTTAAATTCATATTCAACTTTATAAAATTTTTCAGTCTTATATTATTCTTGTTATTAATAATTCTATAAATTTGTATTTATAAAAAAGGAAGAGCCTGACAAACGAAAATTAAAACATGAATCTTAATTTATTTTGCAGCTTCGTTTTCTGCTTTTGCACTGAACGTATTTAATTATTGTTGCAAAAACTAAAATAGTTTTCAAAGGTAATCACTTTCAAATTAAAAAATCAATATATATATATATACAGTTACAACAAAAATGGAACTCCATTTATTCATACTTATCTTTCATCATTCCTCCTCCACATTTCTTTTATAACTCCATACTTCTCAAAAAATTTGTTCCTTTGTTATTAGTTTTTTGCATTTTCTCAATACCTTTTCATTTCTTCAAAGTTCATATCGTATATATATATATTTTGGTTTTTTTCAGAGCACTATCTGTGAAAACTATTTTATAGAAAACAATGTTTTTAGTATATTATCTAATTATATCTACTATATATATAGGATATTCGATTTTGCTATTTAAATATATGTGCATTTTGAAAGATTTTGACCGGAAATAATCCTATGGGGATTTTTGTTAGCTTTAGTAAATGCGCAATCGCACGATGTTATTGCTTACTGTCCATTATTGCTAATTTGACCAACTGAACAAACGTAAACGAATCGAAAGAAGATAATACGAATATAATTTTATTAACTATATTGAGATGTTTGTAAGAATGTTGCATCGAAAAGCTTTCTTACAAGTTTTTTTTCTCTTCTCACACTTTTATTCATAAACTCGCATTTTTATAACGGGTTGTATACATAGCAATTGTGTAGTCGTGTTTTTCTACCTCTTGATAAGACTGGTTGTCGTAATGAAAACTGGATTGCATTGTGATTTCTGTGATGAAAGTTTATTCTAACAAAAATTGCGGAAAATTGTCACTTACAATTTAATTTACACTGTATTTATTGTTAATTTGAAAAGATCAAAATATATCAATATATCAATGTGCATTGTAAAGTAATCATCGAAAACGAATTATACTTCATGAAAGTTATTTATTTAAATATATAAAAAAAACTAGATATTTTTTCAACAAGTCCAGGAAACATTTTCAAGGGTATTTTCAATCGTATAACTGCCACGATACGAAACATAATTTTTTAAGCTAAAAAATATTTGTATGAAGCAATGACAACTAACCATCTTTTATAAAGTAATTAATAAAGTGAATAATATACACACGAGGGGTAAGATCTTTAAACATATTACACAAACAGTTTTTTAGACGTGATTTTTTAGATGTATATGAATATTAAAATAAAGAATATGATGAGATGGTGCAAATTATGTAATAAAATAATTAGCTCATATTTTGTTTTCAACAAAGGCGTTTTATTATTAAAATTAACGGTAAACAGTCTTCATCTATACATCAAGATTTGCGTCGTATCGTCCACTTGTAAAACGCGTTGTAAGCGTATCTGTATTTTTATTTATTTACTTATTTATTCCTAAAATCTGTTTCATATATTGTATTTTACACGATACAGTACGCGTCGCGAGGCAATAAAAATCGTTGGCGCAGACACCATTAATTGTCGAAAAAGATGAAGCTTTGAAGCCATTCATATTATCATTTGTATTTTGTATTATTGACTCGTTGCAATCCCTCAACACAATCGATATATGGTGCGATCTTTCATGGCTTGAAGGATGGATTGATTGGTGAATATTTTTTTAACAATTAAGACTTCACTCGCGCCTGTTTTTCAACGTGTATAATAAAATAAAATTTAAGGAAAATTTTCTTGTCTCAATAATTTTTATTACCGTTTCTCGTTATTTTTCCATTTTGTATTAATTATTACGTTACTTTAAAATATATATTATATACAATTATAGTTTATATAAATATTTTTCATTTTAAAGAAACAAATGATAGTTGTGTGCATTATTAAATCTATCTATGTATGTAAAAATGCTGCAAAATTTTCAAATTAAATCTTATTATCTTTAGTACAAATGCAATTGTATATATATATCATATTAACATGGTAATAAAATTTAATAAATTAAAAAATAATCTCTGGTGACAAAGAATACACAAAAGTTTCAAGTTTGATTTCTTTAATAAAATAATTCTTAAATTGTGTCATTATGAAAATAATAAATACTTATACTTTTACACCAAAATAGGTTTGATAGTCACATATAGCATATATAAATGTGTCTGAAATCGTTGAATATACAATGTACAGTAATTATTAATCTATATATATATGTGTGTGAGTGTGAATAAATACTACACATACTTGCGAATGCATGCGTAATATACTATAAGATATAGTATGTAATATAAATGGTAATATGAAATGTTAAATATTAATGTACGTAATAACAAATTATGATAAACGAGAAAAGTAATCAAAAATTTATATTAATAGGAACACTAACAATTACAATTTTTCTTCTTTTATCATAAACGACTGAACGATAATCACGCATATAACATTCATTGGAGCAGATATCATACAATTTTAAATATCTTTTTCTAATACGGAAAGGGAGTATAAAGCTAAATATTTTTGTAAATGTAGACAAAAGCGACCATTCATGTGTTTGTGTAGATTAGTTTTAAGTATTCATATCAATGATTCTTTGGAGGCACAAATTAATTTTTTTCTTTAATTTTATGTGATTTAAAATTATTATCAGTTCAGTTTGTAAACACTTTCAAAATTCTCTAAATTGTTCAATCACAACTATGACAGAACAATTGTACATTAGTTTAATGTATATCGATGTTGCGGCGCATACCATTTTTTAATTTATACCGCGTAAAAATTTGAATTTTATAGATTGTTTATTTTGAATTATTTTAAATACAGCGAATGTGTCGAATTTTGGTCTGTGATTCTTCTTTCGATTTCGAAACGACAAAACTTTTAATATTACCAATTATTAATTATACATCCTGGTTAGAATACTTATAACAATTAAAAAGATATTTAATACTATTATTCAAAAACTAGGAAACACTAAAACTATACTATTCATAACTTTTCAAAATGAATTTTAATTTCACAGTATAAACAAAAATATACTTAATAATGTATGTTACTAAACGTTATTTAGTTACAATCACAAATCATGCACTAACCAGGATATTCAATAATACACATTAGAGACTCGCTACATAAACCATTTCATCTTTACTTTAACATTCTTGACTTTCACTTCTTTTGCATTTATCATATTATAACTCTGTTTCTTTAGAAAGACTAGCATGTTTTAGACGTTTACAAAAATGATCATTCTCATTGACACAGAACAGATCATTAAAACGATGAAGAAAGAATTAAAAAAAAGTCGTTAAGAGTAATATAAATTACAATGCAATTATGAGTTCTTAAACTTACAAAATTTGATGTTCATTATTAGAAACAAAATTAAATATCATAATCTGCATAGTCATCGGTACGTTAATCTCGGGAGGAAGCACCAATGATGCTTAGAATGTAAATGAAGATGTTAACAATGTCCAAATACAGATTGAGAGCAGCAAAGATGTATTCCTCAGGTGAAAGTGAGTACTTATGCTTACCACCCAGCATAAGTTGCGTATCATATACAAGATAAAATGAAAAGAGAAGAGCTCCTAAGGAACTGTAGACTAAAGTCATAGTTCTGCCTGGGAAGAAGATTGCGATGAGACCGAATAGTAATAGCACTATCGCAGCAATAAATAAATATGTTCCTGCGCCTGTAAAATCGTATTTCGTTTGGAATGCAAACATAGTGAGAGCAAAACAAATCACAGCAGTTATTCCTACTGCTAATAATACCTGAAACACAGAAAAATATATTTTTGTATGCTACTTAATTAATGTCAAATTTTTCTAAATAAATTGAATGCTTGTCTATTAGGAGGAATAATTAAAATGATTGGGCTTATACATTAATTTTAGTTTTATAGAAGTTTTAATACTTCAATAAATTCATTTATATTACTTCAAATGTAAGTATGGAAATCAAAATTGGTTTACTTACGTATTGTTCTTTATGCATGCTAGAAACAAAGGCTAACAAGACTCCTTCGGCAATTGTAAAGATGAATAGAAATACAAAATTCATTGGAGCCTTACGACGAACACTTGTACAGCAAGCCATCGCAATAAGTAGCACAAATGTAACTACCAGGCACACATACATTATTGAGGTATTACGTGCAGCAAACTCTTTTGCTTTATCATTGAATGAAAAAATAGAAATAATCCCAAAAGTAATTAACAGCTGCACCATGAGGATTGAATATACTTTTCTGAAAATACATATAATTTATATTATAATTTTATTTTATAAATTTTATAAAAAAATCAACATTTTTATAAAGCATTAAAGTTTACCTTATAAATCCTTGTCTAATTGTCCTATCATCAAACTGGAATCCCTTGACCTCATCTTGCATGGGGTCCTCAGCGTAATTCGCGCCGTACATGCCTGCAGGTGGTGGAACGTGACCGTAGGGAGGAGCTGCCGGGGGTGGCACAAATCCAGGAGCTGCAGCAATGACAAAGTTAATGAATATATCATATAACTATAATATAAAGTTTATTAAGTATACAAAAAGGTATAATTGACAAATAATTTAAAGAAATACCTGGTGGGGCACCGGAATAAGGTGGTGGTTGGAAACCTGGATAACCTTCTTGTTGTGGCGGGGGATAACCTGGATTTCCACCTGGGTAACCTGGATAACCTGTAAATTAAAGCATTATAAAAATACAATTTAAAGAATTGTAAATTTAGTTAAATTGTTATTTACTAAAGAACTTTAATTAAAAGTAGCTTGCACGTACAAATTAGTAATGAGATCTACAAATTATTTTAATTTGCTCTGAAATGACTTTTTGTAATTAAATACTAGTTTATACTATCTTATGTTTGTGCAAATATCGAAGAAGTATTTAAGATGGAAACCTTGTTGGCCAGGATAGAAACCGCCACCAGGATTGTTCTGCCAAGATGTCATCTTTTCCTAGCTGCAAAAGAACTTAACATTAGCACAGTAGTACAAGCACGCTCGTCTGCACTTTGAAATGGAACAGTGACTTGAATATTGTTCAATGGTAATTATTTTTGTAAATGCATTGGGCTGAGCAAACAAAAGTTAAACAAAATAAAATAAACTTGTATGTTATAAATGTGTTAACTAATATTAAAATCAACAAATGAGAAATATGTACATGCATATTAGTCATACTAAATCAAATGTAGGTATTTTGTATTCACAGTTTCTTGTGTTAAAAATAATAAATAAAATAGCAAAATCAATATTTTAAATATTTGTACATAATTAATAAATAAATAATGTATTTATTTTAACTGCAAATTAAATTGACAAACAAAGTCAAAGTTAACTATTATCAATCGTATGAAGCACACCAGCAAAATCAATATTAAGTGCATTATTTAATGTATCTTAACAAAGCAAAAACTTATAAGCAAAATATTAAATAAAACTATTTAAAGTGAATACATGCATATTGGAAAAACTTTTCCCTATCATTGAACTAATTAAATTAAAAAAAGGAAAGATATAACAATACTCTATTTAATAATGCTCAACCCTAAATTTTAATTAGATGAATAAATTTAACAAAGTGTCTTAATTATGTGCAGTGGCTGAGCGCTCAAGTGCTGCTGTGAATTAATTCTAAAAAGGTAAAATTAATAATAATAATTTTAATTTTCTGAATTCCTTGTACAAAATACCAACACGATTTTTCTTTTAGAATAAATGTAACAAAATATAAAAAAATTATTTGTCCATTTTAAATATTTTACAATACATAAGTCGTAAAGTAAATGAACACAATAGCCTAAAATTTCAAGTTCTTAAATCATTTCTAAAAATATATCTTATCATTAGTTTGTAGATAAGAGGTACATACATTAAATCGATATATAAAAACTTTACAAATAATGAGTCACATTCATTGGAAAAGGAAATATGTATTTATAAATGAAAATTATTTTCATCAAATATTGATGTACTAACAAGATTTAGCATTTAAATTAAAAAAATTAACAGGTAAATGCATTTAAGCAATTCTGTTAATTTAAAACTAATATTTTTAGCTAAGTATTAGAACTTAAAAGTATGATATGTATATTAGGTATATATATATATATATATACATACACACATTTTAGTGTAACAATAAAAAAAAGTTAATTACTTATAAAAGTAATAAAATGTATAAAATGTTACTCATTTATTTTCTATTGGATAATCAAATAAATTATTAAAGTCATTTTCAATTAGAATTGTAGAAGGATTAAACATATGATTGGCATTAAAATTCATTATTATGTAAATTACTATTAAACTATTATTGTAAGACTGAAAGAAATATATTTTTTTGTTAAGCTAGAAAATATATTTAACAAATATAGAAGCCAATTTTTATAGATTTTTTAAAAGCTTACATTTGTATATAAAAATATCAATATGAAATTTCATACTACCGAAGGTTCCTCTTATCTATATGTAACATGTTGCATGTGCATAATTGACTTTGCCTTTTTACTTCACGAAAATATTAGAAAAATGCAAGTACATACAATCAAAAATATATGTAGAATGTTATTGTGACTAACTGCATTTCATTTACTATATTTTCTTACAAATGTATACTTATTATTTATAAGATTTGACGCATAAAAAAATATATATAAAAATACTGTAATAAAGGTAAGTATAATTATAATCTTATACTTTGTTTTCAATAGTATTCGATTTCAATAGTAATACGAAAAATGCAAGAAACTGTATAGAAATAAATGTACATTTCATAAAACAAAAATAATTATTAAATTAACTTTTAAAGTTACATTTGCATAGCAATATACTTGAAGGCATTACTAAAATAATCAACAAATTATTTATTTATTTGAAAAAATATATTTCTATACAATTTAATGTACAAAATGAGAGTAATTAAAAGAAACACAAACATCGATCATATCAAAATTATTGTTGAAATTAACCCTATACTTATACACGAAACCCTCGCAATATAAGGGTTTTTCTTCACTGCATAATTAATTATTGGAAATAGGAGATATGCAGTTACAATAGTTGTCCGTATCGAGCGTATAATCTACAATACAATGCGTATATACACAACTAAACTATACTTAATAAGAATCTTTCATCAAGTTTTACCCACATGCACACGTATTCCTATTTGTAACGATAAAACCAATTATTCGACAATTCTTATCTTATTATTCTCGTATAGGTTAAAGAAAATTATTATTTAACAATCACCGGCTTATGTCATTATAAGTAAATCAACGGAAAAATATAAAAATCACTGAAAACCAATTGTTTTTACGAAAGATCAAAAAGGATGTAAGGAGGTACTTATTTAATTTTGTTTTTAAATATGGGCGTATTGTTTGTGTGGTTCCTAAAATACACGTAGCCGATAATATATTAATGAAAGATAATAATTAGTAAGGTTCTGTGTATTGAAACGAATATTTATAATATGATTAACGTTATTAATTAATTACTCATCATGATAATGACAACTCGTTCGTGGTCACTTAAAATAATTGAGTATATTCAAAGGATGATCAAAATCAATAGTAGTATGAATGCTCTATTCGATTTCATAGCTTATAATGAAAATTTAAATATAATTATTTTGGTACTAATAATGTTAGTTGATATTAAAAAAGTAAAATGTTGATACAAAGAATTAATTTTGTTTACTATATTGTATATGTGTATAATTATTGTAACATCGATTATGTAGGTAAACTAGTAATGGATTAAATTACAAACGTTAAGTAATACGTGTATGTTTATTTGTGTCTAAAAAAAGTAACCGATAAATAAGGAAAACTCGTTTTAAAATAAATTAAAATCAAACGTAGAGATTAGCGAAATAATAATTAATATTTAATATCAAAAAACGTATTGCTTTATAGATAGTCACAATATCCATCATTCGCTACAAAAAAGATTGCCGTATCTACCGTAAATCCAATCGTGTATCAGTACAATTTAAAAAAAAAAGTGATAAACTGTATTGTCACGTACCTATACAAAACAGTATTAAAATGATCGATTCTTAAAATTTTTATTTAATTAAAAAGAAATGTTTTTGATTGTCTTTCGTATCGATATGTCTATATAACGGTATAAATTACATAAACATGAGACTCGCGCAAAGTTTGCATCCTACGAACGCAACGGAATACTAATTGAAGGTCATTCTACTACTATAGAATTTTACTTTATGTCACCGAGATTATTTTTCTATATTCTTTTATTTATGTATTAAGAAATAGATAAAATTACGATGATACTGACGCACCTATCATAAATATATTTATACTATTCGCTTCTTACGTCGTGACGTGCGTATAATTCGGTTACCGTATATATATTTAATTTTATTATTACAGAATGGTAAATTTTATGTTAAACACGTTTTGTATTGTTAAGTACTTCAATATTATACTTTTGTTATTTTTAAATTTTGACTGCATTTCCTATTACCGAAATACTCGTTAAAATGTAAATACTTGCACATTTTATTTAAAAAATGTAGATTACGGAGAAAATTTTAGTAAGGCATCGAGATACGAAAAAAATATCAATTAACTGTAACGACTGAAAACAATGTGTAATTTTGGTCAATGTCGTTTCTGTTAGCAATGGTGAAACGATGAAACGTAATCGTACAAATAATTCATAAAATTATATATTTACAAAGTTATCCTCGAATTTTAAATGAAAAATTAAACGAATTAATCCTGTTAAGTACTGGATGAACGAAGTACAAAAGGAAGTTTTTCATGGTCATAATCTTGATTTTTATCAAAGCTGTAATTTAATCTAAAAATAGTTTACTTTTCACATTATATACGCTAACCTTATTAGCTACTGCAATAATGATATACATACATATACATACAACACTCAGTTTACATTAACGTATAGATTTTTCAATTGAACACAATTTGACTAAAAAACAATGTACATTTATCCCCAAATTATAATAAAAAAAAGTGAGTAAAAAAATTAATACCTTCGTTACGGCTCGAGTCAGCCATGTATGTAATTAAAGAAGACAAGATACGTATAAGTAAGTATTTCTTTAACGTTTCTCACGACTCGTAGTTTATGTATGTATATATCTGTATATTACACCTCTGAAACGTTAATATGACCGCGTGAGTTGTAATACGTTAGCCGTGCTTCAAACGAATACCTACACGGTCGCATTTGACATCATTCTCAACAATTTGTCGCACCGAGATAAGACAGTTTTTTTCCCCCCTACCATCGTCTCTTTAACTCGCGCGCACGTTTACAATATTTCGTTTCAAGTGATTTTTTTTAAATTCACACTACTTTTCTACAATGACGGACGTTACGACATTCAAAATAATCGTATATCATCGTACCTGTAATTATTATCTTTTTAATACAAAAAATTAATGATATTAAAATAACAAAATATATTTTCGTATTATGTAATTTACCAAATTTAACATATCATATACATATGAACAGTCGGGTTGTACAAAGTGCATTGAACTTGATAGAAAACGTAATGTAAAACGCATCTAGTTAAAGGTATGCAACGCGAATGTTTTATACTTTTATTTACACCTGAACGCTCGGGGTTTTCCCGGCTTATGTACGCGTTATATAGATTCCTTCACTCTGACCGTATACGTATAATATGATACAATTTTAACTTAAATAAATTTCAATAAACTTATTTTATTTTCACAAGTAAATCTTTTAATAGTTTTGCTATTAAATTCGTGGTAGACATTGAAACTATAAAATTTTCGCTAAGTCTTTTAGATTACGAACGTCATTGAGAATTCTTTGAAAACTTCAATTTTGTAGTTTATAAGTACTTTAAATCAAAATTATACTTTTCTTATAAACATTTACATTTAAATTACTTAGTTTTCTTCGTTATTAATACTGTACGCAAATTGTTAAAATTTAAAAAAAAAAGTAAAATTACAATAGCTTTTACTTTATAAAGAATAAATTGAATCGTAAAATTAAATTAAAATTGTTGTATTCATAATTTTTGATAAATGATTAAAAAAAAACCTATTTAGTGTACTGTATAATTCACACGATTCAATAGCGATTCGTTATACTAATTTTATAAAGATACTTATACGCGTGTGTGTGTATATGTACAAGGACTGTGGATTCATAACTATATACGTTACACACAAATTAAATCAACTGTATAAAGGACACGTTACAAAAAAGAGAAAATCGAAAAGATTCCAGAAGCTTCACGGAGAGTGGGCGAGTTGCACGAGCTGACGAAATAGTTTGATAATACGCATCTTTATATAGGAATGCAAGAAATACAGTTGCCGGAAATTCCGTAAACAAAAATCAAAATAAGGATGCACGCGAAAACTGTGTCACGGTCGAGTGAAATTCGCGACCTCAAACACTGCATCGAGAGAGAGAGAGAGAGAAACGGGCGTGACACATGCAAAAAAGCACCTAGGGCGAGTGTGCGTGTTTGTGTATATCTATATCGACATATACATATATATGTATATATATATGCATACACCCACACTTTTGCGTGTGTTTATAAATCTACTAAGAATGAAATGACGGTTGTCTATTGAATAAACTACGCGAGTCATGAAATCAATGGTATAATGTTGGTAATTGAATTTTACGTGTTTTCCGGAATATCGATATCATATACATATGTATAACACTAATTGCACATTTATGTGTATATCGGGAAATTGTTATGTACGTACATACGTGGCATAATTAACATTTGAAATTGTATTGCAAAAGGACGAACAATACGAAAAAGAAATAAAAAAATAGATACCGACACATAACCTCACATTTAATGTAGATAAAACCGCATATATCTATTGAAGTACATGGAACAGATAATGCGAACGTAAAGGAAAACACCGGAAAAGGAACGTGGTTGGAAAATTCAATATCAATATTAAGGAATAGGATACACACGGTTAATGCGTCATTGCGAATATTTTCTGGAAAGAGGCAATCAATATAGGACATACCAAACGCGCACATGCACACACATGTATATATATATTGCTATAGCGCACCACACCACTGTATATAAAAGCTATATCCACTCGTGTGTTTATTATCACTACGTTTGTTTTGTGTGTAAACGTAAACTTAGCAGATTTCTTTTTACCTCTTTCAAATGACTGACGTGTCGATTATGTTACACACTGTAGGTATATATGTATACGATGAGGAGGATAAACTATAATATTATTAAACTTTGATGATTAAAAAAATTAACCAACGTTACTCAACGGTGGATCATTCGTTACTGAATAAGACTATAAGAGAGTAAGAGACTAAGAGAGACACACGCGAGGACCGAACTCACCGAACATTAACTATATAGAACGAAACAAGTTGGCCAATCGTAGAACTTGATTCAATCTTATTCGCTGGTGGTGGCGTCTTCATCGACTCGCGGGCATTTTTAACTATTTTAATATGGGGTGCCACCGAGGCACGCCTGTTTACGATTCGTTATTGTTTCGTTTTTTTTTGTTTTCTAATCAAATAATAATTAACATTTTTGTTTTCGAATTCAGTACTTACGTACGATATTTATAAAAAATTAAGGTTAAAATGAAATTGTAAATAAAATTAAGGAGTTAAAAGTTATGAAATAAAAAACAGAGTAATAATACGCTTTTTATAAGATTTATTTTATTTATAAAAAGTATTTAATAATTAAAAAGAACAAAAACATGTAATTTCATTACCTTAACTAATTATTTATACTTTACAAATGAAAAATTGTATTATAAACAATAGTAATAAAATGTAAAAAAAATATCATTATCATAGTCCGACAATATTTGAGTGCAACCTTACAAAAAAAATTTTGAACGTGATTTTTTATACAGATGTATTTAATTCATAAAATTCGCTTGTGTAACTTTATACATTACAATATTCTTACAAATTTCTAATACAAATGTTTAAGATCTCGTGTTATTTGTACATTAACCTACGTATGATATTAATCTAGAATAAATGTCTACTTGAATTAATGGTAATTAATTTAGTCATAAAAATATTTTATTATGTATCTTTATAAGTAGAATGTTTGTTTATAAAAAATCATTTTATCAACTGTTCTGTAAGTAAGAAGTAAGTACTTCTTATTTGATTTAAACTATAGTTCTTGAATTGTAAACGTTTATTTTTAACTTCATCTTGAAATTTGACTCTGTGAAAAGAAACTTCGTATTGAAAGATTCTTGTCATTTTAATAATAAAAATACTTATTTTTTATCAATTTTCGTCGATAATTATGCATTGTTTTGATGATTTAAATTTCAAATGTTATTAAATATATATATTTATATTAAATCAGAACTTAAATGATTTACAAATATTTTAGATTGACTAATTCAATATCTACTTGATATTATTTGTTCCTTGATAATCGTTCTTTCCCCTTGGCGGCATCAGAAAGTCTTGTTGTCTTTGTTATTGTGATTGCTTTTACTTCCTCTCCTGCTTTCTCTTTATCACCCTGTAAAACCCATGAACAACAGGAACAAGTTAAACATAATAATTAAATTTTGCTGATTATATTAATTTAATTAAATTAGTCTCTTTTCTTTGCTAAAAATGCTTAAAATACTAATTATATTCTAAAACTAAAAAAATAATGTTGTTAATGTACCTCAAGTGTAGGTTTAGGAACGAGTCCCAAACTGTCTAACATTCCTGGTTTTACTTCTTCGACCGGAAATGCTGTACGTTTTCTGCATTTAACCAAATGCGTTGCTAAAAGTGGTATAATTTCATATTAGAATCATCTAAGTATATTACAAGTATAAATATAATTAAAATGACATATTACCTAATTGATTTCCATCCGTTGTTGAGAATCCACAGCTACACTGCATTTCATTTTCAAGAGGTATGTTGACTAGTGGAGAAGGTACGATAACGCTTGTCAACGGTCTCTCATTATGGATTTGTCGTTGATGTTCCTTATAAGCACGCCAGCAACAGGTAACATAACGGCATCGTTGACATTTAAGATCACCGCTAAAAACATATAATTACGTAACTCTCATTATTGCCTTTACTAGCTGTATGTATGTGTGGGTGTATTACATAAGATTTTAACATAATTTAATCAGACATTAATACGGTGAGGAATATATACTAACGGATAATGTTCTCGCATATCTAAATCTTCTTCACATTCTTGACAACTACTTCCTGAAGGTACGTGAACTCTAATTGGCCCTGTTGACCATCTTTTCACCCTTTCCGTTGGAGTTATTTCATGTGCATAATCATCAAATATGTATCGTTTAACCGCGTTACGCGTTTTCGACACTGTTATTGTACTGTCACTAGAAGTGTAGGGAACAACTCCTGAAGAACATAATTTATTTTTATTAATATATAATAGTCAATAAATATAATATAAAATTATGTATATAACTGACTTGGACCCGTCGCTTGACAATGAAGTTCAACATGAGCTTTGAGTGAACTCATTTGATTAAACCAAAGGCAACATCTTGGACACTTGTTCAATTTTTCTTCTCTTCGGACAACATGACGCTGCATGTGCATCAAATAAGCATGAACACTAGAAGAATTTGGCTGTCCTGCATTAATGAAATTTATAACTTTAAGACAGTATGGACATTGTAAACCGTCGCTCTTATCATGATTATCGTAGTAGTGATCAATTACATCCTTATGGCTGGATGTTCTATAACCACAGGTATCACATTTGTATGGCATTTCTGAAGGGTGATGCATAGATGATAAATGATTTATCAGTAGACTATTCGTACCTGTAACATTAAAATTTATATTAAAAATTGTTTAATTATATATACTTGAAAATAATATTTTTAAAAATAACAATTTCTATTCAATAAAATTAAATCTACAAACCGAATTTTTGTTCGCAAATAGCGCAAACCAACATATCACTATAAGATTGCCCGAAATTGCTATGTGCTTCTGTCACATGTACACTCATTTGATGCCTCGATGAGAAAGCTGTGCAGCAATACCGACAAACTGGCGACTCTGATTGACCAGGTACTAAAGGTGGAACATGGCTTATCATATGCTGCATGATTTCCCCGTTTGTTCGCATTCTTGAAGAGCACAGGAAACACTATTCAAATTCAAGTTTTATTAATACTTAATATTTCTTAAAAATTAACATGATAATAAATTTTTAGGTACATATAAATTCTTTAAACTTTAAAATGTTATACTTATAATTATTTTCAAAAGTAAATATAGATTACTCTAAACAATCAATTACCTTAAAAGTAAACGTAACTGTTAACTTAATATCTTTTTCATTTTTTTCAGGCGTCATTATTCCATAATAAAATTCATGTAAAGGCACGTGGTCCACTTTATTGTCTCTTGGTATCTTAGGTTCTGGAGTAGCAATGCGTTCTACAGATTCGGGACTGACTACTGGATACACTCTCTTACGACCACGTTTCGGACCAGGTCGATTACGTTGGACTTCAAAATTCGTTGATAAGTCTATATTCGACTGAGTTACTGGATCTTTCGGTATCGTTACCATTGGAGTTACCGATATTGGTGGTTGTGGAGCATTGGAATTTGTAGTTAAAGAACGAGAACCTTTATCTAAATAAGACCAGTCAGCGAATGGATTAGCTGCGATTTTGTTCAGTCTGTCTAACAAACTGCAACCTGAGAAACGAAAAAATATGACCCGAATTAATGATAATTAAAATTAGAAGTATTTCAATATGTGCATTCGATAAATACCATAATCAACTTTTGTCTGTTCAGCAATGTGGGTGATAATGTTTTCAAATGCTCTCAGTGCTGTAGTACCAAACATTTCTCTCCAAACTAATTCATCTAAAAATTGTTGAATCATTGGTCTACTTAATAAACTCAAAGTATTTTGGAACATTCGAGGTACAATTTTTCTTAAATATTCCATAATGTGATAGTTGCTCGTTAAATTTCTAGGATTTTGATCGCTAAACGCAGATTGCATGACGTTGTGAAAACCCATTTCGAAGAGTGTGCCTTTATCGACGGTAAAATCTGTTAATATTTTTGAATCTTTCCGTACCCATTCTGTCAATGGATGTAGAATATTATTGAATCTTCGTTTATAACATCGTTCGCCATCTTGAACTGGTTCACAGGCCCGCAATCTTAATTCCAATGTTTCTGGATCAAGAATACCAAGCACTTCTACTTTCACCTAAATAAAGACAATTTTATTATGTAAAAATTATGTAATTATTAAAAACATTTGATATTAGAACTATAAATTTATGTTCATTAAGACATTATATTAACTCATATTTGAGTTAATAGTAATTTATTGCATTCAAGAATTACGGGATATATTTTATTTACAAAATTCATTTTTTTCTACCTGTCGAAGGTTTCCATCTTGAGAAGTTGTACCTAAACTGATAACACCCACTTGAATCATCGAATTCCTGCCACCCATTTTATTACATTTTTGCCATACAGCTGCTGTACATATACTCCGCAGATTAGCGTAAAACGTTTTTACATAGTAGTTGGTAACCTTTACCCAGGAGATAACATTTTGGACGTTTGTTTGACAGGACCAATGATAAATAAGTTTAAGTAAGACAGAAGGAGAATGAGGTGCACCTTGAAATATCGATCCCGAGAAAACGGAAACAAATCGATCAGGACAACAAGAAGAAATCCATACGTAACCGCCGGAGCAAGGAAAAGTTCCTGCATCACTGTACATGCCTAACTTAAATTTTTGCGTGTGTTTTTCACAACATTGTTCAGCTCGCACAAGCCCCTGTTGGATTAGCCATTCTGTGAATTTTGTTGCTGCGTACATTAGTACACCTTTAACTTTTATGTCTGTAAAAAATAAATATCAAAATATAAATTTGTACTTAGTGTATCACTTTTCTATATAAATCTTTTTCTGGTGTATAAATTTTGTGTACAAACCTAAATCTGCTCTTTCTTTTTGTGCAGATTGAGAGGTAACATTTTTTGTTTTCAAGTTTGGCCTTGCAACAACTACTAATGATGGATAAGTTCTACCTCCATTCATTTTATTAAAAGTTACTTCTCTTCCATCCGGTAAACTTTTCTTAATATCATCAATGATTTCACCAGCTAATTCAATGAATAAATACACATTATAGAATTTTTTTAAAATATTAATTAAATTAAAGTAACAAAATAATTGTTTACCAGCTACTTTGTTGCCAATAATAATTCCTCCAATGCTAGTTTGTTCAGAAGGTCTAGGTACAACATGAGTTGTAGTAGGAGTTTGTTTTGGTAAAGTTTTTATTCTAAGATTTGTTACTCCTTGAGGGGTAGTTGAAGCTAACAAAAGTATTATTTCATTAGAGTATATGTGAAGTCTAAAATACTTATATTTAATGTGTACATTTCTTAGACAATGTTGATAAATTAATACATACTTGGTGTAACAACATGTGTTGCTGCAGTGGTTTTTGGTATTCGCTTCACTGGTACTGGAACAGGCTAAGAAAATATTATAAATAATTAAAGTTAAATGAAATATATAGTAACAAGAGTTCTATAGTTATAAAACTTACTTCTTCTATAATTTCTGGTTGCTGAATTTGTAGAACTTTTGTTTTACGACCTGACCTTGTAAGTTTATACTAAAATTAAATAAACATTTATTAAAAATCAATTCAAAAATATGCTATTCTTCGAAAGAATATTGATATAAATATTATATTATTTACTGTGTTATCTACTTGTGGTTGTTGTGGTACTGGAGTAATAGGAGCTACCACAGGAGATGAAGTTGTCATAGTACTCATTGTAGTAGAAGTTGTATTTGTCATATTTGTCATAATTGATACTGGAGCAGCTACAGCACCTAGAATTTACAAAAAGATGTTTAATTATTATTAAACAGCTTAGAATTCTATAATGTTAAAATAGTATATTTATTATAATTTGGGATAGTACAGTTTATAAATATATAATATACCTTGTTGTGGAGCAACAGTTCCAAGAATTACACCCATTCGTGGATCCATAACGAGTTGGATGTTACCTTGGGGGGTTGTAGTGCTATTCAGCATATTTAACTTAATCGTTTGATTGTTGGTATTACCAGTTTGATTCTAAACAGGTTTGAAAAGAGAAAGTCAATTGTAGTTTTAATTAATATATAATAATATGAATTCATAAACTTCATTTTATACAGCATAACTTACAACATTAATAACTTGTGTTGGAGCATTGGTTGGTTTAACTACAGCCGCTGTCTGTGGTGCAACTGTAGGCCTATAAGCAAAACGATAATATACAAACATAATTGTATTAACTTATTATTAATTATTTGATAATGAATACTTACAATTGATATTGGTAACCATTAACAACACCAGCTTGACATATTAATGTACCTCCGTGCTCTTTTACAAGTGACTCCAACATTTTAGATACCTATAAGTAAAATGTAATACATAACTAATTGATGCTACATTATAAATTATTTAGTCAAATGTTACATACTTTATCACATTCATCTTTTAGTTTGATTCTAGCTGCTTTTTGGCATGGACTGATTGGATCGTCCATGCACTCAAGTTTTAACGTCATACCTAATGATTTCATACTGCTGAACGAATGATCAGTAACTTTGTCCCTGGTCATGGCTATCTAAAAATTACTCTATTGGTTCTAAAATAAAAAGAGAAATCATATTAAATGTATTTAATAATTATAAGTATTATTTATAAGTTACTGGATTATATATATATATACTATTTCTGAAATTGAGTACAAATTAATTTTATAACAAGCAATAACTATGTAACACTAATACATAATTCATTAAATTTAATGTTTACTAAAACTGCAATAATAAAAATATAAATGAATCAATGCAATAACAAGCTTATTCCAAACATATTTTTCATATTTAGTTTTATTAACCCAAATGCTTGAACTTATAATCAAAATAAACATAAAGCATCAATAAAAACATTGTTCTAAAGTAGTAAATAAACAAATAAATATAGGTGACCTTAAAAATAAAAGTGAATACACGTATTAAATGCTTTACATTATATACATCAATTAAATAACTTCTAAACTAAAATAAACAACAAAAGATAAAATAATATCTTACAAAATTGTATCTCGGCTTGATAACCGAGTAAACTTAAATTGCGCCCTTATAACCGGCGGCCGGTCTGTATTTATTTTTTATAATTCCTGTTAAATTTGAAACAAAATCGCGAATTTGTGGATTTAATTGAAGTTAATCCTTGGTCTTAACTTCTTTGAGTACGATGGATGAAAAACGTTTTTCCGAGAGTAAACGAAAGTTGTTATACACACTCTTGTAGTAAAACTAACCACAAATCCGGCACATTTTATTAGATAGATCAAGGCGAGTGTTGTTACTGGTAAGAAGTTGTAAGTAACATTATACTGACCTCTAGGTGCATCTTATAAAGATGTTTACATTTTATGCGGGTATCGTATTCTCGTTGCTCAGTCGGTAACTGAAGGAATCTGCGTTTCGAATCGATGTTTAATTAGGCAACACAAAAGTATGAACTCGCAAGATATTTAGTTTGTTAAACATTTTATTTCACAATTGTAAGTATATTGTAGTTTGTTTAAATACTTATGTTTATGAAAAATATTGTTCAATTTAATATTATCGATTAGCATTGTCAACTATATGTATAAGACAGTTGACGAAGGCACAATTTTTTTTTCTCAGCGCTTTGCTATTCCTATATATATATTTCAGTCAAGCGTTTCTCACGTTCGCGTATCTATTTCTCATGTTACCGCATATTTCGGTAATACGTAATTACCCAAGTTTCCTCAACACAGTGTTTTATAATAAAAAAAAAATGCGTGGGTAGCAAAAAATTGACTTGTTCGTTCGAAACGGATTAATTTATTCCACAAATTTTTTAGTCTTCGTTATATACTGATAAAGTAAATTAATTCTCGAAAGAGTAAAATTTAAGGACTAAGTTAATTAAAAACTCGTACAGTGAAAATAAATCTGGTTAGCCGTGTTATACTAAATTCAAAAGCTCGGTATATATAGCCTTGGGTTATTCGACGCATTCGAGAGCCCAAAAAGGAGTAGCCTCGTCTTGGTTCTAACTAAAAAGGACGCTTTTCAATAGTGCATCTTCCTATAGGGCAAACTGCATTTTCTCGATAAAAAAAAATCCACTGTACTGCCGGTGGTTCGTTTGGACCTTTTGAATTTCGAAATAAGAAGGCACTGCACGACGCGAAAGAGGATACGCGTTGTGGTTGTATATTGGAGCTTTACTGCAATGCGCCATCATATACGCCGGCATGTAAATGGAGCCGGCTGTTGCTACGGGGAAGATTTTCGAAGATATCTCTAAATATTGTTTGTGCATTATTTACTTGAAATACAAATTCACATTTATAACACCGTTGCATATTTTATACTCAATAATACACGTTAATCCAAATTTATTAAAAATATTCACGTTTATCAATTTGCGCATTAATCCGATTAAATTTATATTTATCATACTAAATACGCTCTTACATAAATGTGTGCATCTATATCGACAATTAAATCGTAGATTTTTAATATACTTAAATGATGTCTTATGAAAGAAAATAAATATAATATATAATATTGTAAAAGAGAATGATAATATAAAAAAACTGTATAAGATGCTGGAAAGGAAAATTCGATTTATAATTCCAATGCATGAAAATGAGACGAGCCAACACGTAGAATATTTCAGTGGAGTATGCAAGATAAAACTAAAATACAGCATTCTAATGTATTGGGAAAAACTGATAATTTTTTAGAAAAATGCGTTATACATACATTTGTGCGTGTATTTACCTATATTAAATTTTTTCGTTTCATACGGACATGCAAGTTATTATAATTTTATTCTAACAGATGGTATAACTTCGATGTAATAAAATAATAAAAATTTATTGTACCTTCGAGGGTATATTACTTTAAAAGTAATATACTTTGATAACAATTTTATATGAAACTATTTTTTATTTTTTCATATACTTGGTAATTCAATTTTTTTTTATACACGAAGTTAATTTTCGTTTCTCAATAAAAGTTTATTTATATACGTATACCCACGTATACAATAAAACAAAATTGTCATTTTATTTTTGTTTACCTAAACTTGTAATTGCCTTTCTTTGTTCGTACATCGTAGATATACCCACAGGTTTATTGGTTGAGTATAATTGTTTGTTAATAAAACAATAAAAAAGTAATTATATTTATATTTGTCAAATTTCAATTTTAGTAGATAGCATGTGGATATGTTTGTTCCATTATTGCGTTAAGGTTTGTCGATCATGTGCATGAAATCTGGTCAGTAGAAATGAAACGGTTGCCGCATATAATTATAGATAAAAAAATGGACTGAATTATACACATTTAATTAACGTCTAATAAAATTGTTCGTCGCGTGTAGTAAAATTAAGTTGCCGAATTATTCTTAATAAAAAAATTTTTTTTTGGTTTTAAATGACGAATAAGATATTTTAAATCTATATAACTCGTTCTGAATTTTTGTGCTAATGTTTGTATTCTTTTTCGAACGACGAAGTTATCGTGAATGTATTGTTTATTTAATTATTATTAACAATATCTTCTTAAACTACAACTCCATTAGTTCCTTTTATATGTATTATTAAACTTGTATCGTGAATTATTTCATATTTGTAGTTTAATATTCAAAATCTAATTTGGGTTTCAAAAATTAGATCCCTGTAATTTGAGTCCGACGACGTATTTCAATCAATTTAAACTTTATCTATTTACAACTTAATTTTATTTAAATACCATCACAGTGTGTGATTACTCATTTCATTCGGTAATTTGACTTTATACTACTCTCCTTTGAATCGATTATATACGTAAAGTTTCGTATCCATTGTGAACTTATCGAGCGGCAGATTTTGATCGTCGTGATTATAGAGAGCAATATTCCTCGTCGTTCGCGGATACTTAAACGATCAATATCAACCATTTTGGGACAATCATTTGTCTTTTTTTTTTTAATTATTTCGACTCATTATAACGTAATATTTCTGTCTACAAATTAATTTCACACACTTCTTCGAGCACATTCAATAAAATATTTGAACTAGTATAAATATATACAATTAGAAATTTGGTGCGAAGACATCAAATCGATATTCTCGACCTTGTTACATTTAAATTAAATTACACGGGTTGAATAAAATTAAGCCGTTCATTGTCATCATTATATATGAAAGTTTTGTTTTGTTTCGTACATATATCTATATTTATAGTTGAATAGTCGAACTTCTTTTCACGCCCTCAAAAACTATCCTATATTCTATGTTTAATTTGAACAATACATTATTAAATGCTAGCTTTATATATAGATCCTATGAAAATTCATAATTTTTTTTAAATTTACAGTAATACCTTTTTATATTTTTTGTATAATTTAAAATAGATTTCGATAATCAAATTATTTACATTATAATTTATAAAATACCGATATCAGTCATCTTTAATCCTTCCTACTTTACCTACCGAGCTAAACAAAGAATTTAGTTATAACTTATAAAACTTTATAGTATTTGAAAAAGTAGGAGACATCGCGCCTTTGTTTACAAACAATTAACTTCTGTGCAAAATATAAAACTAAAATTTAATTGCGCTCTCAAGACTTCTTCCTTACCAAAAATATAAAGAACTTGTAACATATTAACATATTTTAGTAAGGGATTTTTCGAAAATCCAATTGTCTTTTAGTTTTAAATTTTGCACGGAGATAACTCATTTGTAAACAAAGGCGCGTCTTATCTTATATTTTATTAATATAATAATTAAATTATTTGTTCAGCTCGTTTGATAAGGTAGGAAGGACAAAAGCTGAATTTGGCACCTCATTTTTTACTTATAAATATAATTTCATAACGAAAAATGATGTAGTAAATTTTGCCTTATGCTAAAACTTTTATAATACGGATTTTATGGGTCAGTCGTCAGATTCACATTCGATTTTTAAAAATATAAATTTCAATACCTGAATTTCCTTTACCTTCATTAATTTTAGATTGTTATCACGGTATTAACACATTCAGGATTAAAAATTCAATATTTTCGAATTAAGTCAATATTTTATGAGAATTAATATTACACGTACATAATTAAATAGTGTGATTTAAATTTTAATAACTTACCTCTATTTTAAAAATAATCTGATTCTTTTCTATAAAATTATTATATATTCTTCTCTGCAAATATATATATATATTTAAAGGATGAAGTAAAATAATTTTAAAGTAATATAGATATATTTATGTTGAGGACACAGGTAGGAAATAATATTTCTTTTGTTTCTATTTATATAATTATCTCCAAAAATAAACAATTTTGTAACCACGTAAAAAAACCAGATAAAAAAATGGACTCTAATGAAGGGATAAGGTATAAATAAGGTCAAAGAAGAAAGCCATTTTTTATATATATATATTTTTTTTTCGAAAAAACAATGTTTATTATCCAACCGTACGTTCTTCGTTAAATATAGATCATATAACAAAAAGAAACCGTAAACATTGAAAATACAACCGCGGGTATACGCTATTGTTCTTTATTCTCGAGCTAATATACCATAATTATATTAATCATGTCATGTTTATCCAGTTTTTATGTATAATCCAAAAAATTGCGTTTTTATTTTCATTTTATCATTGCGCATCCCTCCACACTCGCTTCAATTTCTTTTTCTCTTTTCACCTCCTTTCTCATATTATACGCAATTATATATATAGTCATGTATGCCGTCTTGTCTCCTGATCTCCTCTATATTTGTGTGTGACGAAATTCTTTATACATATACATACTATTTACAAGAACAATCAGTTTTGTCATTAATTTCTGCTTTTTTTTTGCATATAATCCTCTTCATACCGATATCTTAACGCATAGATTTATATTTATATATATATATATTTTCTTGTTCCTCAGCTGGCGGTATTTATGAGTCATTCTGCACATTTTTTTGATTCTCACGCTTGCGCAGTCATACATACATAAGTAATTATTTTTTTTTACTATACATATACACATGTTGTATTTTTTTTAATTATAATCTGTACGTATGTGTGTGTGTTTATGTGTGTTTATGTGTGTTGTGGTGTGTACTCATTTATTATTTTATTCCACGGATAATAGTAATTATTTATTTACTCTTTCTTGCTCGTTATACATTATTAATTTTAATTTACTTATTTTGAAAATTCCTATAAGTTTTATTTTATTTTGTCGGAGAAAACGTATACATTCATAGTGCTTCTGAACATCACGTCTATGTTAAGATTCGCCTCGAAGAGAACGATGTGTACAGCTCGAAAATTCCATTTTCTACGTGTTTGCGCCGCTTCGTTTTTTTTTTGTAACCGTTCAATGTGTCGTTTTTTTTCCTTTCTGTTTCTTTTTTTTGCGGAAGCTAGGTTTACAAAATCAAAATGTTTCTTCGAAGTGCGGTATCGTTTTTTTATATTTTAGCAATTATTATAAACATACACTTTGAGATGCGTTCGACATTCGTTTAGTTTTTCTTTAATGAGTCCTAGTGATATTTTTCTATGCACTTTTAGCGCATCGTCTTCGTTATAACGGCGAGTGATGTTCGTGATTTCAGGTATCGCGATATTATTATTGATTGTACCTACGATTTTACGTTGTTTTTAATTTTTGTATCGTTTATTACTTTTACAGTGCAACCTTATTTTAATCGTACAATATTTTTAATTCAACGTAAAAGTATAAAGTAATTTTAAAATCACGGGCATCACTCACACCATTGCCTATAAATAATTCTCTCATACACATTGTTTTAAACACGTAAAACATGTCGACTTTCTCACCTAAATTATTATTAGCGCACTATGTTTATCATGCACGCTTAAAACACCTGTTATTATCGCCGTATTTGATTGTCCGTGGTTGCCATCGGAAAAATCGCGAGCTATTTATGAGAAAAAAAAATTAAAACAAGCTGTCTATATATTTATTATTATTACTTTTTTTTTAACTTCCCGCCCAATGCGATATTTATTACTTTTTTTTGTTTTAATTGTTCATAATACAAAAGGGACATCGATAATTGCTTGCGCTGCATTCGGGAGTGTATATTTGTTTTTGTTGCATATATATTTATTGCTTGTTTTTATGCCACTCTCGATTAGTTCCTTATTATTACTGTTACTATTATTATTAAAAAGACGTTTCCTATGTGGATCTGTTGAATGCTTTTTTTTTGGTTATTTTAATGGAAGTGATAGTTTAGGGATCGTTTTTTTATATGTATACAAAAAGAGACATTTGATTTATTTATGAATGTTCTTAAGTGAGCGACATCGAGTTTTATATTTATCTATACAACTATAGAAATTGTTTTTATTTAACTATTGTAATGTAGGTTGAGATGGAATTCTATTTATTATATGCATTTTTATTTTTTTGACACACCTAGGAAGAAATAAATATTCATTTTTTCTGTTTTATCAGAGCCGGAAGAGTATTGTGAGATGTAGTTTTTTTATCATTTCGACTGCTTGGATGAAATTTCTTTTCTAGTTTATGTTTATAGATGGTGTATAACAATTTTTTTCAGTTTATGAATTGTGTTTGATACAATAGTGTGAAATGGTTGCATACGTCGTTCGTCGAAAGGAACACATAAAATTTATTGAATGCTAATAAGAATTATCAACATACGTAAAACTTTAACAAATTTACGTATCTTCTTTAAAAGGTAAAATTCTAAAAGTAACGGTAAAATTTAGACACCTTCTTCAAACAATATGTCTATATATTCATACCAAGAAAACGTATTTTCCAAAAATTACGTCGATATCATTCCTTTGATAATATCTACCACGAACAAAAAACCTTTTACCAAGCCCGAAAAGTTCCGACCCTTTTCTTTCCCGCGTCTAACTCTTCGCGAGTAACGCCTCTTTATTAGTATAGAGGAAAAGTCGTCGTCAGAGTTTTAACGTCGAAAGGTGCGTAATTGCCTAAGTTGCTAGAGAGAAAGAAAAAATATTAATGAGAGT
Source organism: Theocolax elegans (assembly GCA_026168455.1). Taxonomy (NCBI): domain Eukaryota; kingdom Metazoa; phylum Arthropoda; class Insecta; order Hymenoptera; family Cerocephalidae; genus Theocolax; species Theocolax elegans. The sequence continues at coordinate 75,628,029 of CM047427.1, read as the reverse complement.
AACAAGTAATAATTGAAATTTTTTTTTTCGAGACAAATAAAATTTAAATGACGAAACTTATCGCCGCGCGATTCAGATCTTGAATTTACGTAGGTTATTTATCATTTATCTCGATAAACAAGGCGCTTATTCTTCCACCTTATCGCCGTCTATAGCTTACGGTGATGAATTAATTTTGATCCGAGACAAGTTTCGGCATGGAAACTTCTTGGAGGTTCTTTTAAAATCAAAAATGAATATACAGTTTTAGCAAAGTTTCCGTATCGCTTTTTATATACACCAAGGGTGTTTATTAATTAATGAAGGGTGTCTACTAACCGTTTTTTTTCTTGTCGTATTTATGCATGATTAAAGTATCAAATTATGTCGTTTATACTTGACGTTTAATAAATATCACTTTTTCATACTGTGGGGTTTTCTTATATACACTTTATATAAAATATCGACTCAGTTGATTAACAAATTTAAAACATTACGTTTAATAATTTTGTCATTCATTTATTGCATAAGTGCTCAAAGTAAAACGCTCAAAGAAAAACTAAATTTTTTGGATTGTAATAATTTTTATTCAGCCCGAAACAATATAATAATTAATTTTCTTTCGAAATATTTACCAATAATAAAATACAATTATATTAGATTATAACAATATACAACTTGTTAAAATTGAAAATAATCAATATTATTAGAAATATATGTATAACAAGGAAATTAACAAGATTTAATTACAAGTAATTAACATGCAGTATATAATAAATTTATAATATTCTCATGTTATGTTTTTTTTTCGACAATTCGATACACGCATCACGTGATTAATAAGCAGTCGTTGTTACAAATGTACATCTCATTTGTTTTTTTTATTACTTCGTTATCGTTATTATATATTAATAAGTTGGCGTGTGTGGCTGTTGTAGCTATATTATTATTTTTGTTATAATACATAGGTTACATTTGATCATTACACATGCAAATTGATACGACGTGCGCGTTTATCCTTTTTTTTATCCTTCTGTTATTTATATGCTTAAACTGAAATTTTTCGCAAATTTTTTAATTCCAGGGTGAGCGATTCTATTTTTATTTAATTATATTGCTATAATTGCAAAATATTATAAACAGAAGAAATATTGTCTAATACATAATTTAAAGTTATATTTATATTAAATTAAAATAAGCGAATCAAATGCTTATTACAATTCGATTGATGAAAACTCATATTTACATAAATTTTGATACTAATTGTTAAAATAAAAATTGACAATGCAGTATAATTCTTTGGTTGAATCAATTAAATAACAAATTCAAATTTTTTCTCTTCTCAAGTATACAAAATTTGATACTCACGATTTTCCCACCAGATATGTTATTAATTACATATGTATATTTATGTATACGTTGTTTATACGTATGCATATATATATATATACATACAGATATAAAAGCAGAATTTTGTCATTTTCATCTTTGGTCCAGCTTCGCTTCCCTCCTGCTTTGTTATAATACGTTTCCTGTTTATCCTCTTTTTTTTATTATTTTGCTACTCTCTTTGACGACGGTTTTATAACAACGTACACGTGGACGCAATATGTTTCGTTCTAGGTTTATTTGCCTCTGCGCTTGCACTTGTTACTTGTAATGTAATTTTCATAATTTAAAAATTAAAATGTTTTCTCTCGTGGTAAGCTTCGCGGACAGTACTTTGACTCGGTATTTTCTTGTTTACGCAAATATGGCTTATTCGCTTTTATCTTTTTTATTTTCTTCTTTTAATTAGACCGCTTGTCGATGTTAACGTAAACACTTTTTTATTTAATTAAGTATTTTAAGGTCATTATGAAGAAAGGTCCTAAAATAAAATTTTCTAATTATTTATGTAAATTGGCTTTCATTTACATTTGCATTATTGTGCAATATTACTAATAAAGTCGTTCATTGTTTAAAGATCATAATGACAAAAATTGTCGACTTTTTTTAACGTACAAAGAAGAAATTAACAAAATTTTTGTCAAAGTCTTTTTAAGCGTACTGTCTCACCGAAATTTGCATTGACAAGTTAAATCCTAAAAGTTTAAGTAATCGAAACATTTTTTTTCTTTCTATCCAACGACACGATTAATGGAATCTAAACTTTTTCTCCCTCGACGTATCCGATAAGATTTGGACTTTGACGTAGGTGGCTTACCCGAGAGCAGTCTGTTATCCCGTGTTAAGAAGTACCAACCTCAAAGAGGTTTCTACGTGAACAATTTAAAACCACGTTATTCGGTGATAATAATATCGATTGTTTTATCGATTTGTATGTGTTTGTGTTAATTTTTCATTGTATATAAGTGTTGCTGACAGATATCTAATAAGAGTGTGAAAATGTTGCAAAACTATTTGAGGTTTATTGGATAAATTTTTAGTGTAGTCTAGAATTTAATTAAATTATAAAATGAAGATGTAGAATTTATAATAACCACATTTAAAATAAAATAAAAGTCAGTTTCGGTAAAATATTATTTGGATTATTTATTAAACGGCATCAAATGTAATTCATCAATTAAATAAAAATAAAAAAAGAAATTAAATTATATATGCCACCGTGATAAAGGATCTTCAACTGAGGATGAATTTCGCAACGTCAAGCTTTCCCTTCGCTGGGAGAAAGAAAAAGCTGCAATCGACGAGCGAAACGCCTACTCAGCATTCAAAATTATGCTCGGCAATGAGCACCTGACAGACCGTATCTATCGGGACGCATTTTGAAAACGTCCTTGGACGCGTTGCGCATTTTAATTTTTCCTCTACACCCTATGGAACTGAAAATGTTATGTTTTGCTCTCTTTTTCTTCTTTATATTTTGTATGTGTTAGTGTGACCCGCGTGTGGTTACAATGAGGCAGACACCTTCGAGGGAGAAAAAAAATGCTTGGATTTTACATTTCTTGATTTTTATTGATACGTGTCGTTTCTTTTCTACTGTCAAATCGAGATTTTTTGGATGTCATGTGAGATATTAGTATCAAATGTAATCATTACTCTCGTTGTAAAAATGATATTTAAATCAATTTTTATTTCTTAAGCTTAATTTATAAGTAAACTTTCAACGTCAAATTTTCATAGAACACCACGACGCACACGTTGATAATTTGTCTCAATTTCCCGATTTTTAAACCACCAGTATTTTTTTCGTTGGCACTTGGGACAGTTTTTTTTTATATACTCGTATCGATGCGTGCGTGAAAATGTATCAGTTTGCGTGTATAATGTACATGATTAGTCAAAGCTCAGGGTTTACGACGATCGATCCACCTAACTGATTTCTATTATGTTACACATACATATTGCTTGCGATTCAACAAGCAGCACAAACAAGTAAAAATATATTCGGTCAACAAAAAATAATCCCCACACCCTATCTTTTTCGCAACTTTTTTTTGATCGGATTGCCAGGTGCTACACGTTATTATTATTTTTTTTATTTAATATACAAACATCGTAGAAATAGTCGAGTTTTTTTTTTGTTGAATACACCTTTTCATTATTAGGTAATTTCTTTAACCTACGCTTGTATTTTTTTTTTAAAGTCTTGATCACGATTAGAGTTTAATACAACAACACTGGATCTCATCGTTAATAATAATATTTATTACAATTATTTTTTTATTTATTTATTATATAATATTGTTTTTATTTCTTCACATATCATTTAGTTATTATTATTACTCGTTCCCGACCTTAATACGTTGCAATTCTTCTAACCGTTAATTTTCTCCCCATGTTTGTGTGTATCTTTTTCTTTAATTAGGTAATTATTGATTTTTCGGTGTTGGTAGTGGTAGTAGTTTTTCTTTTCCTCTACGTTCTTCCCCCTTCTTGTAAAGACTTCTTTTCCCTTTTGTTAAAGCGACGAATACACGTGTATATGTATGTATGTATGTACAAACATGTATGTATCTATATAGATAGATAGATATATATGTATATATATATACGTGAGTGCAATTGGGCACGTAATGACGGCGAGCTTTATTTCCTTATTTTTTTATTTCTCTTTCTCTTTTGCGTAGTTAGGTGCACCGTAAAGTCCGTTCAGTAATTAGTACGGTCAAATATTTACCGTGGTCGATGTATTTTTCAGTCGAATTGATAAATTAAGTGAAGTGAAAGTCATTTACTTGAGTCGTGTATTCGTGTACTTTTAAGAATCTATCTCGCTGATGAGATTTCTAATCAGGTAGATGATTACGGTGAGTTAACGTTACCTTCTTTTTTATCGCGTATTTCAATTGTTCCGTCAAGATAAAATTTAGAAAGAAATTAGAGAGCAAATACGTTATTGCATTATATTTTATAAACAACATTTTTTTTTTAATATAAAATAATATACAATTTTATATGTTATTGGTTTGCTTCTAAGATACTTTAATATTTTTAATATTGTATAAAACGAATTGAACTTGTATGTAGCTACACCTGCTTTACGCGATTATCAAATTATTTTTCTCATTTTCAAATAATGTTCGTTCGTTAAAAAATACAAAATTGAAAACACTTACCTAATAAAAAAGGAAACCGAATGATTTACGGTACACCAGACTTTGATTCATTAATTAATTTTACATGGCTGGTATGGTCTCGTATATGTATTTTGAAAACTCCTCTCACATTTCGTTTTGTGCAGCAATGATTCTTAATGTATACGTATTGCTTTTCATGCCAATCTTGCGCTCTACGCCGTTTGGTTTTATCTTTTCTGTCGTTCCCTTTTTCTCTCTTTTCTCCGGTGCTCCTTAATAAGCCGGCTTTTTCACATCGAACTCGCCTCTTATTCAATTTCTTCTTTTTCCGTTATATTTACCTAGGATTTCAATTCTTTTGTACAATTTTTTTTCTTCCTAATAGGCAACCTTTTTAATCAAACGAATAACTATTGATTCACGACAACGTATTAATAACGTATTTATCTTTCGTTAATAATTTTTGCGGATCATTGTTATTCAAAAAAAGGTAATCATTTGAGTATGTATTTACATGTTTTTTTTCTTGTATTTTGGATTTGCTGTGGTTGATTGTTGGTTGATCTATCTTTATTTAAAACAATTTTTACGATTACACATTTACGAATAAATCCTTAAATTGCATTTCTCAACAAAAAACTTAATAAAGCCTTCATTTAAAAAAATCTTCTCTCTCACTGAATTTTGGAATTCTTAAAATATTCCTTTCATAAGCAAATCCGAAATACAGGAAAAAAAGTAACTAGGAGAAATAAATATTTAAAGCGCCTTTCCTAATAAAAACAATTCGAATACAATAACAAATACTGTGATAACGTTTCCGAGAAAATTTTATTATTACACGAACATAATAACAATTTTCTCCCACTGTAAATTTCCAAAACACACACATATGTACAATGCCAAGTGAGACAACGAATGGGATACTTCCAACAATATAAACAATCTTTTTTTTTTGATAAAATTAACGAATAAAATAACAAAAATAATAAGCTGCCCCCTCTTTCCGAAATTCGAACATATCTACGCGTCTGACCAGATCCGTATAGTTTTCACTTAAAATCGCGCGCAGATGGCTGAGTCTTTTTTTGCATCGAGGAAAACATTGATTTTGCAGAATATATAAAATGCGCTCGTCACTCTGTATATGCCTCTCGCAATTTTATATCGACACTTCTTTCCATCCGTTACTTTTTTTCGCAATACACATATATTATATGTATGGTTTATTTTTTCACTATCATACTCTTTTTTTTTATTAACAAACAACAGGTTTCTTTTTCGTCGGTATGCATGTATATATATATAGTATCATTTTAATTCAACTTGATCATATACTTTTTTAAAAACGATATAAAATGAAAAAATAAGTAAAAGCTCTTTCGCTCTTTCGCTCTATCGCTCATCATCATCGATCTAAAAAACAATAAATATTAGTGAGTTTTGTAATGCGCATTGTATTTAAACAAGATTCGTAAGATTATTACAAGTTTCTTTTTCCTCGTTATAACGAACGGATAAAACAATAATAAAATTTATTTATCGTTCGATTACTTTTTTCTTTCTCTATCATTTTTCACATTGTTTCTTTTATCCGTCGGTACACTAGAAAAAGAAAACACCAGAAGCGCAAAACCGAAGGTACTTTGAAAAAACGCCTAGTATTTACACATTATTATTTTTGTTTTTCTTATCTCTCCCACATTTTTAAAAAATACAAATCCTAAAGTTTTACACTCGCTCATTCACGCTATCTTTACACAATTAGATCACAAAATATATTCTTAGCTAATGATAATGCTTTTTTTCGTATAATTATATTTATATATATATATAGCAATAAATCTTTACGTGGTAACTTCTTCATCAACGTATAGAATTTCATCGTACGCGTCGTACGTTTTTCATTATTTCGTCGTTTTCTTTAAATATCGGGGGGGAGGGGCAAAAACGAATTAAATAAATAAATTCACATTTGTAAAAAAATGTAACGCTTAAACAATATATAAAATTTTTCTAAGCAACCTTTCTGTACAATTTCATTTGTATTACCTTCGTACTACACTGACTTCATAACAGAAGAATATAATAAAAATATTTAAAAAAATAATAATAATGATAAAAAATTAGATACAATACATTGCGTTTATAAGTGATATATGTACATTAGAATATATTAAGATCAAGAAATTTAAAAAATACGTTTATATATACATAGGTAATTGATTAAAACTTTCGGGGAAACGTATAAACATACACATATATATATCGCTTCCACTATGCGATAAAACAGTTAATTAAATAATAGAATGTACATTTTTTATATACAAATGTTATTTACAATGTTATAATTTTTATTTATACAATCGTATAACTTTAAGATAAACATAGTAAATAATTTAATACAGACAATACAATATATTGTAAATAATTTTTTCAATGTCACAAAATTAAAATAAACTATTATTATTTACTATTTTTAACAACGAATTCGTCTGTCAATTTTACACAGTTTTCCGTAAATAAAATTTAACTAAATTTCTTTTTCAAATAGGTGATGTGATTAACGATTTTCGTCAATGTAATACGAAGCCACTCTTACACTCGTGAACGAAAAAAAATTCTTGCCCTTTTACAAGGGTAATTTATATATTTTGTTTATATGTGTGTGTGTGTGTGTGTATGTGTGTGTGTATGTGTACGCGAGCACGCGGGGGGAAGTAGCTGCTTCATCGTGATATCGGCTATAGATAAAGTTAACAAAACGGTAGATAGCTCTTGTTTCTTATCGTTCAAGGAATTCCGAGTCTGATTCTTCTTTCCTTTTTTTTTCTTCTCGTACTTTCACCTCGGTGGGGAGAGAGCATCAGTTTGATTGCAAATAGATTGTGTTGACTTCACTTCCTTATGAAGGAAATAAAATCTCATATTATACATCTATGTAAAGTTTCGTTTTTTCTAAAGAAATTATTTCTCTTTTCCTGCGGATTAAATTAAAAACATTACGTCTAAAGAAACAAATAAATAATTCAACAACAGTATAACAGTAGTAATTTATGTATATATATAAATTATCTTTATACTTTAACAATCGCGTTTTATACAAAATTGGATACCTTAGCCATTTAAAATCAACGTTAGTTAATATATAGAATTTTTAAATAATTCAACAAACGTATATATATATATATGTGTATATATGTCTATAAGTTTAAACAAAAATCAGACTCAAAATTGTGAATCGAAGCGATATTATGTATTTGACCCCCCCGCGGCCCGAATTATCGAGTATATGTGTAAGTTTTAATTGTATGGCTTTTTTACTCACTGTATTATTCGTATATATTTATATTGCTTCGAGACGTTGCCCAAAGTCGCGGGTACACGTTAAATACCCTGTTATTTGTAACGCGAAATTTTCGAGATTCAGTACTTTTTATTTTCCTCTTCAATGCTCGTTGGTTATATATTGTTCGATTCGATCCTACATATATATATATAAATAATTTTTTATATTTATATCTAATCCAGCACGTTCCTTATTTCCATAAAGTTTCCTACAATAGTATACAATTACACTTACAAAGAGGCTCCCATTTTTTTTATCGACAGCTTCTTACATTTAAAAATCACTTGCGTCGCTAGCTAAAACACTTAGGAGCTACGGTCTACGAAATTTGTATTTTTTTTTTTATTTGACACACATTAGCTAAACACATTCGTAGAAAAGTTGTAGTGCGCTTCGGCGATTATCGAGAATTTCGCGCGCGAAGGAACGTGCCGAGACGCATCCTATTCGACGATGCAATATTTTGCTCCTTTCTTTTTGGTTGAAGAATCTTGACGCGGAGAATCTCGAAATTTCGCGATCGCTCGCTTGTAAATGTGGAACGTATTTTAATAAGATATTTATTCGTAGAAAATAAATCTGGATTTTGTTTACTCAATGTCGTACGGTTTGATTAAATAAGCATTACGTTTGTCTAGCTTGTATATATAGTAAAAATTTATTTAGGCAATATTTTCTTTAACGAAAGTGAAAGTGTTGATAAATTCAAAAATTATATAAAAGAAAACACATTTTATCATCAAATATAAAAACTATAAAAAGGGAAATACAATAAAATACTAAAATTATTAAAAATAGAATGGTTTCAACGATCATCCTCTAAACGCGTATTTAACAGTATCGCTCGACTTTGGGCGGTCATAGAGTCGAACTCATAATAGACTCCGATCGTTCATTCGTTCATTCATTTTTTTAATTTTTCCTCTCTCACTCACCTACACATTCGTACACACGTACAGACACGCGCACTCACATATACTCACGCGCACTTTCACACACACACATTGGCTAAAACACGAAGCACGCGCTTACAAGCTAACTTTGGCAATATGCGATTACAAACCTAGCACAAACATTATGCGGAGAATATTAATTTCAAATGAGTTTATTTTTTTTTGGCTGCGTCGCGCGCGAGTAAAGCGCCCCCGGGGCGACTATATATATGTATATATATATGTATATGTATATATATGTATATGTATGTATATATACATATATACACACACACATACACGCACATATATATATATTCTTTTATGCAAAATTTTACCTACCCTCCGTCCAATGTGCGGTCTTTTTTTTATACATACACACACACACACAGATATATATATATATATACATATGTATATATACCTAACTCTTCGATATTGGGTCACGTTAATCAAAACAATCGTGTACATGTGTCGTGTAATTGTGTAAATATAATAGTTTAAATCTGATCTTAAGTCTGAGATATTTTATTTTTGTATTCAGACTTTGTTAACCAGAGTGACAGATACAATATTTTTACACAAGTATTAGTTTGAATATCTTTGAACGGGAGCTACAGTGTTTGTTAATATGACAAACTCGTTCCCTTTCAACGTTTGATCAACGTAATTTACCAATGGAATACATATGTATACATATACATACACATATACATATATGCACATGTGTACGTGTATGTGTATATGTATATATATGTGTAGAGAGAGAGAGACAAGAGAGAGAGTAAGATATATATACATATATAGAAGAGAAGACTAATAATAACGACGGAGGGTCGAATTTTGCAATCCGACTGTACTTTTTCCATATCGAAGAGTGAGAGAGAATATATATAGAGATATATTCTTCAAGGTCTCGATGTGGGGCGGGAACTTAAAACCTAAATTTCATCTCGTCTCAGAGACTACTGCCGAAGTCGCTCGATGTTCGACGGTCATTGTGCTTGACGTATGTCTCCGAGTAGATGCTCTTCGTACGGTCGTCGTACCTGTAACCGAATCAACAGAAGAAGAAAAGTAAAGGAGGGGTAAAGTATGATATTACGACGGACAAGCCGCGTATAGACCTAGACGTGTGCTTCGTACTTTTAAGGATGCGCAGTCTGTGTCCTATATATAAAGCGACTTTAACTTATTAATCTTGAAGCATTTTATTTTATTTTTTTTCTAAAGAACATTGGGGATGATTATTTATTTGATTATTTATTCTATCGATTACGGGGCACAAAAACCAAGTAATTTTCGTTTGTAGAAAAAACCGTTTTTTCTATATCTCAAACTACATTTAAATACCTATTATTTCGAAAACGTTTTCGAATGCTAAATACTATAAAAAATTTTAAATATAAAGCTTCCGATATTTCGAAATTTCCTGTATCGAATGCTATAGTAAATATTGAGCCTGAGCTATGAATACGAAAAAGTTACGGTTTATAAAAAGCTGTACATTATTATTTTTAAAATCCTTTATTTAATCGTTGTTAACCAATTCATTACGTTTTTACTAACTTGATTATCATAACCTTAGAAAAAAATGTTTAACCAGCTAATCATTACTTAAATATATAATAATTTTATTAAAAAATGGATACAAAAATGTATTTATTTATAAACATTATGTGTATAATACTTAATTGTAAAAGAAAAATACTAAAGGACACCACTTTTCTTTTATACGTCGGTTAACCCCAATCTTCTCTAGGTAACTATTGATTTTATGATCTTGTATAGCTTATTCTATTGGAATTAAGCAGATTACAATGTGACTAACATTGAAAGCTCTTATTTTGTTTAATTTAGCGTTAAAAATGGTAAGCATTTTCTTTTCTTCAGCTATTAATTAATATATTTACTTTATAAATTGTATATAAACTAGATGATAAAAGACAAAGCATTAGCAAATAGAACAATTACAATAAAATGTAATATGGGTTAATTTATGTATGATAAATTTATACTACAGATATGTTACGAATTTTGAACGTATGATACTTTTTATTCTATTTTAGTGGTATATCTACACATTACTAACTGATGGTTGTGCGTAAATTCATTTGAAAGAAATATTTACATTGTCCATGTGTTGTAGAGTACCCTTATGACAGTAATGAATAATCAAATGGTAGACATTATAAAATATATTTTTAAACTCAATTAATTGTATAACTTCATTTTTGCAGTTGAAATTATATTAAAATTATTTAACTTCATTGAATAAAAAAATATATTTTATTAAAATTAGTATATTACAACTGTAAATGATTTAGTATTTATCATTACCCAATATTAATTAAAATTAAACAACAAGTGATGATTGATCACAGACTGTCTAAAACTAAGCATTCTTAAAAGCGCGAGCGATTACGGATTATTCGAATGTATTCGAGGGGATGTTACTATGATCGATATGCACCCTGATTTCTTTTTGTCCTTTCTCATTTTTTTTCATTCTTTTGTCATTCCAGGTTTTCAGATACAGTTGGTGTTTGACGACCGGAATTTAAACTGAATTCGAGATTGTCCATTTTCGTAAATTTAGTAGAACGACGCGTTTAAGTACAATTTGCCCCGTCTCTTTAGCTCTCTATGTGTATGGAATGAAGGTATGAGGAAACGGAACGTTTGATTGTAGGAGGATTTTATTTTACAGTATAAAATGTATAAATATCAAAATTAAGTAACGAATACGATAAAATACTCGACAATGCACAAGAATAACATTCGTTACTATAAATTTGAAGGGAGAAAACTTTTTTTTATACACGTATTCTATTTTTTGTAAAGTATTCATAGATTTTTCAGGGAGTGGAATGAAAGCTCCATTCAAAGACTACATCCAATGAAACTTGAACTACAGCAATACAATTATCAGAATATTTTTTCCCCTTCAACTGATACAATAGGATTGGTTACAAAACAAAATGTACTATACCTAAAATATCCGAAAAATAAAATGAAAAAAAAAAGAAGGATTTGTTTGCTGTTCAAACAAATCGAATTATATATGTATCTATTTTATTTGAGAAAACCGATAAGTAAACATCACGTAAAGCATAACCCCGATTAAAAGGATAGAACACGCAAGTTATAAACCATCCGCGGAAATGCATAAATCATCCGTCCGAAATATCCGAGCTCATAATGCAATTTCAGGCCGACGTATCAAGACCGAGTGCAATTTAAGTAAGACACTCCTCGCGCGGACTGGCGGTTATCGATCGTTTCACAAACCACGGAATAAGGAAGTGACCTTATTGTCGTTTTAGGGACGAAATAGCTGCTATAGACATAGATTGAAAGTGTAAGAGGGATGGAGCGAGGGAGAGGCGTTGGTTGCCATCAAATGCAGATGACATTTTAATTGTTCCAGATTCTCGTTATCGGACGATTCGGGGTCTTTCTTCGCGAGACTTTTCATTTGTACGAGAATGAGGGTGGGAGAGAAAGAGAGGGGGGATGGGAGATCAAAGGATCATCTTGGTATCATACGACAATCGAACTAACGGGAATGTGTATTGCTTTTCCATCCATGATTTACATCACGACGATGTTGCCCGAGGGGAAAGTTTCTAATTCTTCGTCAGAATGGTTTCATCCACGCTAGGTATAGGTGTCCGACAGTCTACCGAATGGGATTAATTAAACTCAATGTTAAAATCTTGTTAAACGTGTATTTGGAGATGATAATGGTTGAACTGGTTCGTGTTGCTATTGATTTAGTAAATATATATCTAAGTAAATCTAAATTAAATCTGCAAGGGGAGAAAAATGTTGTTTTACGAAATAACGGAGGTTAAAATGGTAGTATACCTAGAGGTACGTTAACTGTGCAACTGTATCCGAGAACCCATTGACACAATTTCCAATTTAATTGTGGCGCGATAAACGAAATTCTCGAAATATAGGAATGTGTATGTAGGATATAGTTGTAAGCAGTAGATCGGGTCGTCACCTCTAATCCTCGAATAACCCGGTTAAAGTGAATATTCTAAGTAAAAGCAGAGGGCATGAACAAGCACCTTATCTCTCACCTGAGCGACGGCCTACGGATGTCGAGCGCCTCGAGATCGGAGGGCTCGCGCCGGCATAACGAGCAGAAGGCGCACTGTAACGTATTCTTGAAGGCCTCCCGGAAGTCCCGATTGAAGTAGGCATAAATTAAGGGATTCAGAGCCGAATTCGTGTAACCGATCCAGAATAGGATCGAGACGACGATATCCGGGCAAGGGCACGATTCCGAGTCACAAAGCGACGTCGTCACGTACCAAAGAAAGAAAGGTAACCAGCAAAGTATAAACGTACCCATGATGATACTAAGGGTTCGTGCTGCTTTGTGTTCACGTTTCATCTTGATTATGTTCTTGTCCTTCGTTGGTGTGTGCAGGTGCTCTACCGCTCCGCTTACCTGCGTTTAATTTAGGTCGATTCGATTAATCTTTATATCTATTTATCATCCGATTTACATATTTACATCTTTACACTCTCGTTACATCGTTATTTTCCCTTCTCCTTATTTTTTTTTACATTTTATATTTTATTCACTGTTATATATTTATTTTGAGGAGGATGGCACAAACTGTTATCTTACCTCGTTGAGCGTGAGCGTTTTCGACGAACCGCCACCGCTGTTGAGCTCACCATTCACATTATTAAGATCCCTACTGGGCCTATGACTCAGCAACATTGCGGTACCCATACGGCTGTGCATCTGTTTTTCTTGGCGATTCGCTTCTTTGAAAATTGCCAGATACGTAAGCGCCATTATGGTGCAAGGTATCCAGAAGGATATACTTGACGACAATATTGCGTACCCCTTGTTCACCTGGAATTCAACGTGTACGTGTGCAATCGAGTAATTTTAGTTTTTTTATTTTAGCAACCTTGTCAATATTTTTTTCCATTTACATAAGTATATTATAAACAGTTTTTGTTCATTGTTCCTCTAAAATTGTAAGGAAGGTTTTACAAAAACAAACATCGGGATGGAAATAGGTATTGAAAGGTATTGTGACCTTTTATAACAAAATGTACAAATGCACTAATTACCATCGCATTAACTTGTATATGTTTACGCACAGATGTTAATTAATTAAGTAATTAACGAAGCATTAGTATATATGTACATACGTGGTTACTACATAATACGAGATAAATAATATAACGCAGAAAAAGTATTTAATGTAAGATTATCATTGTTCCAGAATAAGGATAGAAAATAGGAAAGAAAAACTAGAGGGGCCAAAATATGTAAAAGCTATACGCTTTTACGTTACAGGCACGATCGTTAAGTGCTTTAAAAAATAAACGACTATAATATTTAGAACTTAATATAAAAATAAATTTTAACCAAATGGGTAAAAACTTGACTGAATTTTTCGATTGCCATGTTTACATATACATAGTACATACATACAAGCATACATACATTTCCAAAAACGATTGAAAAGTAAAAAAAAGTTCTTTTTTATTGTGATAAACATGTCTTACCTTTAAAATTTGTACGTGTAACCAATAATTATTTACATAAGGTCTAAAAACCGTCTTTTTTTTGTACATTTTAGACTTTTTCAACCTTTTTTTGTACTTAACTTTAAAAATATTCATCTAAGCAAAAAGTGTTGCATACAAAAAAGTTTTATCTTATTATCGTAAAGATTTTTTACATTTAAACTTATACAGTACAATTAATATTTGTCTTGGTAAAGTAGAAAAAACGGTTTTTAGCACTATTTTAACACTTTTATGCATTTAACTTGCCAGTATTTTAATGTACATAAAAAGTTACAATAAAAAAATTATCACATATTTTATATTTAAACGTTTTCTGTATTTATATTTTAGATTATTTAATTTTGTTTATATAGCGTTGTAGAAAAACGATTTAACGCCATTTTAAAAAATAGGAAGGTTTACTTCTCTATATTTATGTACAAAATATCATAAAAATTTCAGCCAAATCGGTTCAAATTTGGCTGACAAGGGGAGTGCACGCACTCCGGGTAACGGATCTTATCCTTACTAATTACTTATCCTTAATAATTTCAATAAAAACTGCTTCCACTTCAATCGTTTACGACTCTAAAACAAGTAGAGGTAGACTAGACCAAAAACCAGAAGAAAGCTGAGATCAGGTACATGCGATTAAAAAAAAGGAAACTTAAATTGGTAAATTTGATGCATAGATATAGAGAAAATAAGAAATTAAAAAAATGTAGGCTCAAAGAATCAATACATTTTTTATACTAAATTTTGAATAAAATATCTTGAATTTCTTAAATTCTCCATATCTGCTCCAAATTTACCGATTTAAGCTTCGTTTTTTTAATCGTATGTACTTGATCTATTTGTTTTAGAGTTTAAGCGATATTGCAGTGGAAGTAATTTTTATTGAAATTATTATTAAATTTCGTATAACTTTTGTAACAGTGGCCATTGGACAGCAATAACTCAGCTTTCTTCATATTTTTATATTACAAAAGATATTCCAAAGTTAAAATATAATTCGTTTCCCGGAGTGCGTGTACTCCCGTTGTGAGTTATTCGATTAACTTGCTTAGATACATACATACACACATACATACATTTTGAAAAACGTTTAAAACGGCTTATTTTCTTGAGAAAATATGTTTTCATGTAGGGTAAATAAATAATTATTTAAGACGTGTTACATTTCTTACGATGGTGAAAGTATAAGGCACTCTCGTGCAACGGTCGTGGCTAAAAAGGAAAATAAATAAATAAACGTAGAGCTCACCTTGAACATGCATTGGTCAGGATTAAGATGCCTAAAATGGTCATTCTCCTCGGTAGTGTACCAGCCTTTAAAGATCGGCAGGAACGATATGAAAGCCGGCATAAGCCAACAGGCCAATAGCATGTAGAACGCGACTCGCTTTGTTATGTAGATCGGGTAACTCAATGGCTTAACGATCGCGTAGTATCTGTCGACCGAGATGCACATCAGATGAAGTATCGAGCTTGTACTGAAGTATACATCAAGGGAGTTCCAGACGTCGCACATAAAATAACCAAAGTTCCAATAACCCGACACTTGGACGCTCGCGTTGAAGGTCATCGCGAACATGGCTACGAGCATGTCCGCCAATGCTAACGAGACGACGAAGTAATTCGTGATTATACGGAGTTTCCGATGTCTCACCACTGACACTATCACCAAGAGGTTGCCGAACACTGCGGTGGCTATTATCGTACCAAGAACGCATCCCACTATGATCGCTCTGCAGACAATTCATTGTTTACTCGTTTATTCCTTTCTAATTCAATAAATATCAATAATATATATCGTATTTAACCACTTTGGCTTACCTGGATACGTCGATATCGTGTTTAAGTTCACCATCCGTATGATTCCCGGACGCGGAATCGTTAACACTGGTAGTAGGACTGGCGCTTACACCAGGTGTGATATTGTTATTGGGACCACCCAAACTGTCCGACAAGGACATGGCAATATGTCGGCCAGCTGGGTCTTCCCTTTGGAGCTCGGAGCGTCGCCACGTCGTCGACGTTACCTCATCGTGGGGCTGATTGCTACTGCTCGTTGAGCTCTCGCCCGATTTGGGCATACTCCGCACTTCTCGACGAGCTCTCTTTATTATCTCCGGGTAATAGCTGATCACCTCGATTTTACCGGGTTCTCTATCACTTGGACCCGTCGCTGGATACGCACCGTACTGTAATAGTTAATGGTCATCAATACTACTTAATCTTTCCCATTTTTTCCCATGGTTATTCACATTATTTATTTATAAATATCATTATAATCTTTTACTATCTCTTTATTTCCATTACAAATCGATTAATAAACAAAAATTGCTCGTATAAATAGTACAACTAAAATTTAATTACGCTTGTTTCTACATTTAAATAATGATTTCAGGGGATATAATTACTCTTGTTTACATAAAAGCTAAACAGGTGCAAGTCTATCATTTTTTATATTTAAGAGACTCTGATAAGTGAATCTTGCCAGATTATGAAGATATTCGAGTTTCAGCCAAGCAGCTGCTAAACATTTGCCAGTTTGATTGTATATTTTTCATACTTACATATTATATAAATCTAAATTATTAAACAGTATTAAAAAACTTAAGCATTGTCGTGAATTTTATTGCCGTTAAAAATTATAAGTAACGTTGTATCAACATTGTTCGTGTCACTCAACAAGACATGTTAAAATAAAATAATTAAGAAGTTTAAAGCATATTATGCAAATGTTATTAATAGTGAACGGAAAGTGGAATTAATCCGTGTTAGGTCAGGCTTATTATTAACGGTATCATTTTTTTATATTACTTCTTGCATTACAGTGATTCGTAATTTTTTATTTTTGTCTATCAAAGTATTAAGAAAATTCAATTAATATTACAAGAAGGATGTCTAACAGAAGGGTGAATGACCCCTCCCCCCCAAAAAAAAACTTAATATAAAAGTATTTATAATGATAAATATAGCAAGGAAAGGTTGGTTGAAAAGCTAAAGATATTGTTGAAAGTTGAAATATTAGTCCTATTTTATAAATAGCTTTGTTACTCCAATTGGGAAGCTTAGAAAGTTACGGGGATGCGAGAGAAGGAGGGATAGACGAATAGTTTAACGTGTATATAGATGCGAACCTTTAAGTGACGGAGGAGGAAGAGTCGATCGGAGTAAGTGGGATGAGGAGCGTCGCCACCGCCGCCGCCGCCGGCGACGTTAGCAGCCCCGAGAGCCCCATCCCGTGGCCCGGCGACGGCGGCGGCGCCCCTAAGCCGGAGGCTACCGCTCGCCTCCCCCGCCAATAGCACGAGGACGATGAGAGAGCTAAGGACGAAAATCCGTCCACTGGCTCCTCCGCTGTAGCAGCCACCGATGCCGAGGTGCGTCGTCGGCGGCCTTCGGCGTTCTGCCAGCTCAGCTGCAATCGTTGCACTTGGCCTTTGCGTCGCCTCGCCGCCGCGGCCTCGGACTCGACCCCCAGTGGCCCGGGCCGCGGTCTCTCGACGCCGCCAAACGCCCTCTCCCTTTCACTTGGCTCCTAAACCCAATATCAATCCTCTTTTTAACGAATCCTGATCCTTCTTCGTACTCCCTGTAACAAAACAAACCTCTTAGTACGCTCTTCACCTTATTCAACGGTTGCTTATATCGATTTTATACCAATGGAATTTTATTTTTTTTATAATAATGTATTGTGTACGTTCGCAAAAAAATTTTTTTTTTTTCATTTTTTATTCCATTGCTTTTGGGTGCAAAACCATAGATGCGCAATTTTCAAGGAGAAGGTAATATTTGCACATAAATTTTTCAACAATACGATTATTAAGAAAATACTCAATAAAATAGTCGTAATAATTCACATGTTTCGTGTGTGCGTTTAGCTGCAGTGACCGAAACTTTCCAAAATTATCCAACTTTTCCAAGGAAGACAGTTTAATTACTTTGAGCAAACTTACAACATTGCTACAGTTTCAAGAACAAAAATTATCACGTTAAATTTCACACCTACACATGTGTATATATATGTATATATATATATGTATTAGTGGCCGTCAACACTGACAAAAATCTACTATTTTATTGTACTTCCTAGAGTACTCGTAAATAATGGTCAAATATATATGGTTTCCTTAAAAGTAGCGTAAAATATGTACATTGTAATGATTAACTTTTTTTAAATTATTTATAATTTATCTTAACAAATATTCTTTGAACTTAAACATTTTAAATTCAAGTACGAACATCAAGTAAAAAATCAAAATACCATAAAGCTTAGCGAACGAAAAAAAAGGAAGAGACAGACTACACTACTTTCTGCAGCAAAGTACATTAAACCATTTAGACCCCTCCCCCTACGAGTCCTGCAATTTTCAGTGCGTCGTAAACAAAGTAACCCTTAAAATCCTTTTAAGAGACCTCGAGCTTGTAACGAAAAAAAAAGAAACTCTGCCCGAGTTTTCGAGTCGACCCTTGGAATTAGCCGAAAAACCGAGCGTCAACAAACGTGGAAGGAGGGGTAAAGAAAAAAGAGAGAGAGAGAGAGAGAGAGAGAGCAAGAAAGTCTCTCGCGGCTTGTTCCCGGGGATTTTCTCTCAGGTACCTTTTGTTTCTCCCTCTATAATCTGTCTATTTATCAAAGGGCCAGACCCCTCCCTTAGGCCTCTAAGAAATCGATACGCGCGGATTTTTCCTGCGCGCGCGCCAGGATAATGAGATCTTTGACTTTGGATATACATAGCAAGAGATGGAGAGAGAAAAGATTTTCTCGCATATCGAATTTTCCTTTTTTTCCGCTCGGTATAATCGATGCTTATCCCTTATTCAAGCTGTAAAATGTACAATACGGTTACTTTTACGCCAGACTCTTTTTTTCTTATAGCGCGACAATAATTTCACAAATTCATGGTGCCTTATTCTCTTAATGTAAACTAATTAATGCATCTCGGCCGGACGCGCTGTGTACATTTTCGTGTTGTACAAGGTAATTTTAATGAAATGCGCGGGTGCAATGCAGCGAATTTGAGGGGGAAAAAAAACCTTTCTTATGTGACTAATTTAGTTCTCCTCGGTGCAGGTTTAGTGGAACAAGACAGAAATTAAGATTCTTTTGTTGTTGTTCAAATGACTATCATTAGGAAGAGAATATTTCTTTATGTAGAGCAACCGTACGTAGATTTTTGTTACTCGTAGCTATAATTTTTATACACTCGTATGTCACATTACAATGCAGTTACAATTATATTTTCAAATTTGAAGACTTAAAGAATTTGTATATGAGCATGGGAACTTTGAGGAATACAGAGTAGAAAATGTTGCACTATAGGTAGAAAGCACTTGGCATGTTATATGCATAGAAATATAAAGTTGTCTATGAACTTTTTATTGCGTAGTCGACGTGTGAAGGACTTTTGTATATAAATTACTATTATTGAACCCATTTTTAAGATTCCTTTTTCAAAAATATTTGTTTCGTAAAAAATTAAGCAAAATTATGTGTACAACAAACTTTAATACTTCACTCATTTTCTACGGTAGAATCGTTTTATTATAATAAAATAGTGTATATTACTCACTAATATAACACTTACTGATCCAGTTTACGCTTGTACAATTTATGATCTACTAAGTTGACACGAATACCTAGCAGGCATAAAAAAACCTATTAAGCTTAACTCTTTGTTAAACTATAATTATACTAAATATTATTGATATAATACGTTAAGATTAATAAAGGTAACAACGTCAAATTGAACGAGAAATAAGTGTCAATTATTAAACAAGGTAAAGAAAAAAGAAAGAAAACTCGAAATTACTAAATCGATATAGTGTACAGTTGATCCAAGAAATCTCACAATCAGTCTTATTTCTCCCTTTGCAATCGAGAAGTCGCCTCTAGCGGTAAGTGAGATCGCACTCTCATGGACATTGGTCGAGGAGGGGACAATTCTGAGACAGTATAAGATGAGGCGCCTCACGTCGTAAAGTCGCGATAAGGAAGTGGTCGAGCGGATACGAGAAAATGAAAAAGAAGAAGAAACCAGGCAATCGCACGAGGGCTGAGAGTGCACGGAAGCTTTATTGTCATGCGCAGCTGTGGCACTTGGATTTTTCGACGACGATGAATCATCTTTCGGGATTGCCTATCGTTTATATTTCTGATGTTTCTATTTATATATATATATTGATTTTCTAATAGCTAAAAATGAAAAATACTTTTTTCCTCGCCCGTTTGAAACATGAAAATATTTTTTTATGAAAATCATAAATTGAAACCAGTACAAAACGTATATACATATTTAAAAGTTAGAAGAAAATTGTAGCTTTTGTATATAGATGCCTTAAAAATAAAATTGAGAAAAAAAACTGTACCTCAAAATTCACGGCTTTACGTGTATAGAAAAAGCATGTAATCTATATGCGATAAATAGAGATAGTCAAACCCTGTGACTCGAATATAAACAGATGTACTGAGCTTAGACTGCCGAGATCCTTGAACGTATGCACACAACTTCTTTTTCAAATCAACTTTTTTTTGGATTTAACATAAGATGAAATCAAATATTGATTCGTCTTTGATCAAATAAATTAAATATAATGATAAATACATAAGGAACGATATGAATGTTACTTTATGAAACGAAGACCATTTTTATTTATATAGTATGTAGTAAATATATAAACAATACGGATCAATAACGCCTATTAATTTTTATCAAGTACGATATTTGCAAAGTTTCCAATGACAAATGCTTCATTGTCGAAACTTTGCAGATTATAAGAAAAGGAGTATCGAAGTTTCGAAGCGTGCAAGTTTGGTATTAAATAATTGGGAAGTCGAGAAAGTACACAGAGCTGCAAAGGTTTGAAAAATGCTTCAATAACTTTAAATTTTTAGATAAATTATCAAAGTTAAGGAAAATTCTATTATCTTAAACACAAGAAGGATGCACTTTTTTTTTTAATAATCTTTTTTATTTTTTCACTTACACGCAGGTAATTAATTTCTTTTTTTATTTATTTATTTAATGTCGCATCAACAACTTGGTTTTTAGCGACATGTGTCAATAGATTTTACATATAAATTATATACATATAATAGAAAATAATATAATAATAGTCAATATAATAATAACTATTAGAATAGAACTAATTAACTTTGTAACTCGATCATTCATTGATGTAATAATATATATAGTTATATGTTACTCGAGTCTTAGGATTAAATCGAAATTAACAAGGGGGTTCTAAAATAGGGGTGAATTTGGTACCTAAGACAGTACGTGAGAATACGCGCGGTAGCGAAAATAACTAGAATTCTCGTAGTAGCTTGCTTAATGTGGCCCAAGGTCGGTTTCCTTCTTTCTTTCTCTCGGTTTTGCAGCTTTCCGCAAGTTATAGGCGCGCTTCCAAGGATCAATGTCACGCTCAACGTCGAGGGCAGATTCTTTTAATAAAAATTTTTTACATTTTTCATAGGACCAATGGTTTTTCCTTCTCAAGGCAGCTTTGTGGTGCGTCCAGTTTTTAAATTATTATATCAGACTTTTTCTAAGACAAACAGACATTTACACTTGAGTTTATTAAAGTTATTGCAATTGATTTTTTACGTAATAGTGATTGATAACGGCAAGGATATGCACATGAATAGTATGATAAATGCATCCTTTAAGATAATGAATTATAGTTTTACAAAGTACTGACAGAAAAATTGAATTTTGTATTTATAGAAGTATATATGTATATCGCCGTCTTTTAATATAATTTTCTTCGATAACAAGTGGGAAGGTCGGATACGTTTTTTTTTTTTCGCCAGTATTTATTTTCATATACGTGAGCGGAAAAGTGATTACAATTGTATGATTTGTTATTTCTTTGTAAATTATTTTCGAGCAACCGATATTTTTAGTCGAATAAAACGGTTATGCCTGTAACACTGCATTCAACTATAGAATGAATTTACAATTGCATACGCGTCAGTTTATAAAAATTTATAATTTCCTTTGAAGGCATTCAAGAGTTATAACGAATCAAGATACTAATCGAATTATTAAATTTACTAAATAACTATATTTATAAAAACTTATAATTATGCTTTCAAGGATTTTAAAATAATTGATAGCTATTACATAATTTGGTTTAACCTTAACGAAAAAGCAAGGAAAGCAAAAATTCATAACTTTGAAAGAGAAATCCATATCACTTTACTTCAATTTTCCAAGTCGAATATAAACGCTCGAGAATTAACTCTAATTTACTTATCGGATCATTACCCAAATAACACCTTATTCAAATATTTTCTACTTTAAGTAAACTATAAATTCAACACGATATTCAGTTAACCTTAAAATTTCCTTTTATTCTTTTTTTACCAACCCTACGATTTTCGGGCTATTTTCTTTGGCACGCGCCTTTCTCTCTTCATGGGCGTTTACGTCCTTCACGGTTTATGCAAAATAATGCGCGCACAATATTTATGAATTCTCTTTAAAGTATATATACATATATATATCTATCGCCTCCTTTCCGCTTCCTACTAGACTTTTCCCACGCGTCTATCCACATTTTTTTTTTCACCGATGATAGAAAGAGGGAGATCGTCGATCTTTTCCGCTACGATTTATTTAAAGAAATGGTAGGTTTTTTATTTGGCTAGGGTGTGGTAATTTTATATTTAGTTGAGAGTTTCCGAACTGAGATTTATGATTGGTTTGGGACTCGAATTAACCGACCGTATTGTTATACAATTTGTGTCTGTGTGGTAACGTAAAGATTGACCTTTGAGAATCGTAGTTCCGCACGTGTGTGTCTTTAGTTTTATATTTGAAACACGCTCTTTCTCTCTCTCCCTCTCTCTCTCTCTTTCTCTTTCTCTTCTCTCGAGGATTTATTTATAATTTATTGTGGAATTATTTCAATGCCATAAAGATTAGAAATATTTCTTTTTTTTTCTTCGATATTTTATATAACTATAGTGTTTAAATCGTTAAGGTAAGATATTTTCTATCCAACGGTGACCATCGATAATTATATACTTTATTGTTATAACCAAAATTTATTTCAAAGAACTAATGTTGTAGGTTTCGAATATTACGTTGGACGTCTTAGTAAAACTGTGTATTATGAAAAGTAATTTAAATTAAATTCAAATTGTCATATGAAATGCAGACACTAATATTATAATACATTTTCTGGCAAAACTGTGACAATGTGTTTTACACATTTATTTTAAGAAATAATAATTCTTAAACTTCCTGTTATTTTACATTTATTTATAAATATATATATATATATACACGCATAAATGATGACACAATCACAAATTTCTTTATATGTATTTTAATTCATATCGTTTTCAAAGACAAATATTAAACATAAGTGTATTATTTATGAATAATAAAATCAATTTAGAATGCAAATATATATATAGTGTAATATACCTCTTGATCCAAAAGTTTTATGCGGATAAAGTAAGAAGTTGCAGATTCCCAAGATAAAAATATATGTAGTGTTTCGACAGTAGCCGAGAACAAATATTGATTTTAAATGTTTCAAATATATGACGATGGAGGCAAGTCATATTATGCGATCGATGGAAATACTTTATATTTTATATTTATGCTTGAAATTGCTATG
Organism: Theocolax elegans; assembly: GCA_026168455.1. Classification (NCBI taxonomy): domain Eukaryota; kingdom Metazoa; phylum Arthropoda; class Insecta; order Hymenoptera; family Cerocephalidae; genus Theocolax; species Theocolax elegans. The sequence continues at coordinate 75,604,051 of CM047427.1, read as the reverse complement.
CCGTAATACTTTGCATACACAATGAATAATTATATATGTATATACGTGAAATATAGAATAATACATTTTTCTTCAAGTGTCATAAAAAGCTTTGACTTATCATTTATGTAAATTTTATTTTTCCTTCAAATTTATATGTATATGTTTTTTTTTAAATTTAATTTGGTATTTAACTTTGACATATGATAGGTACTTTTGACAACATTTTATTTATATCTTTCCCGTGTAAAACAGTCAAACATTATTTTATAAGTGTGGATGTATCACGAAATAAATTAACTGAAAAAATCCCTCGAATCGAGCGTGAAACTAGTAAACTAATCGAAACATTTTCCACTTGAGTAGTAGGAAATTATAATTCTCTGTCGAAAGTACCCAATCACTTTAAGTATATATGTATATATTTTTTTTCTCTGTCTTTTTCTGGCGATCGTTTGCATTATAAGATCTGTAAAAACACTCGGAAGAAGTCGGTCTCATAATTCCGGCGCAAGGAAACGGAAAGAAGTCATTAGGAAGCCGTAAAGTTCAGAGTCCATTGGTATTTAACCTAAGTACGGAATTGGATTTACGTTCGGATGGGTGAACGTAATTTTTATTTCTTTAATCACGATAGATCCTTTTCTTTTTTAACGCACTTGATTTTTCTCGTATAGAATTTCTTAAAATGTCGATGACTGGTGCATACTTATAGATAATACAAGTTACGAAATTTGTTAATTCAACGCCATTTCATTTAAATTTGATTGTATTAGTCGATATTTTACAGCCGAAAGTGTTACACATCGAATTATGTTATATACAAAACCAAGAAATAAAAATTGTGACATTAAAGATTATATAAAAATAATCTTCCCGAGAAAATAGTTTTTTGATTTTTAGATTTAAAAACTAAATTTTTTTTTCATTTTATTAATCGTACAATCAATCAAATAAATTTTATGTAGTGTTAAAAATAACATGGATTTATAATTAAGTTTAACTTATATTTATATAATTTTATTTGACTTTAATATTTGTCTGAATAAACGTACTTTGAATGTATAATAACACGAAATTATAATCTCACGTACTCTTTCTCTTTTAAATTCAATCATATTTTGAATTGTACTATATCTCTGCATTTAATAACGTTAAAATAAATAATTAATCATTTTTTTACTACAATAATTATTGTTAAATGTGTACAAGTTTTTATATAAATTAAATAAATGCTACTTTGTAAAATCGGTAAAATGTGCATATACATCGTAATAGATTTTTCAATGTCGGTTTTTATTGAGCTATTTCAATAAGTCGACAAGGTATTATAACAAATACATGGAGTAGTTTTGGTCAGATTATATACATCAACCTTTCCATTCGTTGTGTCAAAATCATTTTCAAAACAAATAAATTATTAACATTGTAACTTGAATTGTTTTCTTCCTTACTTCAATACAAATTCATTTCGGTCGGGTTACTAAAACAGCATAATTGCCCGATACGAATTTTCAATGCAACGATCTATAAAAATATTTTAAGTTCATTGAATAAATTAGATTATATAAATAATTTACTGGAGAAAACAATCAATCAGTTTACTGCATTATTTACAATTTAAAAGAAATTTGAAAAATGAATTACAACATACACCAAGTATTTTAAGGGAAAGTTATCAATTAACGGTAATGTATTTAATTACTGCGATTTCTATTCCATTGGTATATTTTTAAGATGCGAAGAACGTAAGCCCTTGATAGATTATTAATTTACAAAAATATATAGCGTTATTGTGACAATATTTTAAACATGTTAAAAATGAACTTCGCATCATTTATCTTTCCGTGAAACTTAGTTTTATATCAATTGATATATTAAATTATTTGACAAGAATTTATTGCTAGACAGTAGTTCTAAAAATTATTTTAAGGGATATATTTGACAATTTGAAGGCTGCACGTAATAAATTTATATACCATTTCAACTATAAGACTTTATTTAATACATTTTCGAAATTTTTGTTTCATTTGAATATAACAAACAATGGTAAAGCAATTGAAACAAAATGTCTGGCAAAATTTTTAGCATGACGCGTCAGAAAAATAAAATAAATAAAATTTTTTAACCGAAAAGAAAACCAAACAATGTCCGTAACCGCAAAATCGATGAAAAAATAAATGTTACTCCTCGCGCAATCATTGGCAACATCAAACGCACTCGAGAAAGAAAAAAAAATAATCCGTACAATTCACACGGAATATCCAGGCGAATCACGCGAAGAGAAACCGCGTTAATGCGATGCCACTATACGCGCAATTAACCGACTGTATCGTGCCCCAGGATAGTTAAAAATAGATTTGAGGACAAACGCGAGCTCGTAATTGTTCGTGCGCTCCTTTTTCAATGTGGGTGCTTGATTTTTTTTATATTACGCGCGTAGGGAATTACATGCTTTAGATTCAAGATAATAGAAACACATATATATTCTTTTTTGGGGAAGGGGATTGATGTCGATAAATTGATGGCAAGTGTTTTTAGTGACGGGCAAATGGATTTTCGAGGGTATAAGGTGACAGGTGATTTTTTTTTTCCTCTTCCTTTCGAGATTCGAGGTTTTATTTCCGGTGTTATACACACGTTTGAGTAATGTCGATGCTACGATTTACGAAAACTAAAAGCTTGTGGCTTTCTGACGATTTGTTAGGCCGCGTATGATGTATCGTCTGTTCGATTCTTCCTTTTTATTGTACATTTGAAGGTTTTGATAGATTTTACGACTATCTATTTAGATGTTTTTACATCGATGTGTAGAAAAATTAAATTACCAATTGCGATTGTATAAAATTTATTGGGAGAAAAAAAATAACTAATAAAAAGATATTAAAAAATCTCACATTTTATGTTTTTGAAGCTGCTCATTTTCGAATCTGAAATCAAAATATATAACAATTAAATTGATCAATATGGTAATTCAATATTACAATAAATTATTTATTTTAATAAAACAATTGATTTAAGATTTGTTTAAGATTGTCATAAATTATAATTTTCAATTAGCTAAAATATTGTAATTTCGAAAATACAAAGAAATAACAATGTTACCGATTTAATTATCCATAATACGATAATAAAAGTATTGAACTATTTATTCATGTTTATTTATTATATGAACAAGGATATATACATATATAGTTAACTTTTATCTTAGATTATACTAACAGTAATAATGAAAATCCTATAGCGAACGTTGCTTTTACACATCAAAAGAATGGATAACTTGACCTATTGAATTTACTTAACCGGAAGAAGATAACGTCAAAAGAGTATTTAATATACGAGATATATATTTTATTTATCTAAATGTCAAGTGTTATTAGAATTGTATGTATAAAAAGGTGCACTCAAAATGTAAGTATAAATGTTTTAAAAAATCACAAAAGCTTAAAAAAAGTGTATATTCCTTATTTCCTTCCTTTAAACATCAATATTAGCTTGATATTGAACTGTGCAAGAAATTACATAAGCCTGCGTTATTTCGCTTTACTCCTAATAGAAATTTAATAACGTAATGTTACGTTAGTATTAAAATAACATAATGTTACGTTAGTAGTGATATTAAAAAGATTAAATCAAATAATTATATGCGACATAAAACAATGGAAAATTTTACATAAAAAAAAAATTCTAGTTAGAATGAAAGGACTTCATATATACACGGACGAAATGTATTTTTAATTTCACGTGTAGAAATTAGTATACGAAACATGAGCCATGTCTCTTTTTTTTTCTTTCTCGTATGATATGTGCGTATATCTACTTAAAAAATCTTTTTATAATGCACGTTCATTTAATTAGGCGCGTAAATTCAAATGTAGTTGAAAAATAATTAAAATGTTCGTTAAAATTCATTTTGTATTGCATTCAAGTTTTAAATTTTGAAGAATTTTGTATAAAATATATTTTTTTACTTTTTTTTTAACAATAAAATAGTATCATAAACATTATTAAATATTTATGTCAATATTACAATACTATGTTTAAATTTAGAGTAATAGTGATCAATTTTCATGCAAAAGAAAACTTGTCTTCATTCATGGCTAGAAAGTCATCTATTTCCAAATATCAGATTTTTCTAATAAAAATAAAAATTTTAGTACATTTCATTAGTCGTTACATTTATGCAACTTCACTGTCGAACAAACGGTATGTTTTAAAATTCTTCTGTATAAAATGATAGTAATTAAGACTACATAGAAATCCAGATTTGTAATAAAAATGAACTTCCAGTACACATTTGTTCGATTACGTTTTCTAATCTACACAACAAAAGCATCATCATCCTTGATTTAGCCAATTGCAATTACATAAAACCTCTTTTAAGAAAAACTAAGAAAAAAACAAAACACAACAAGTTATCAACAAACCTAGCCCAACTCGTTAAAAGCCGGAAACTAGTGTGTGTATGTATATATATACACTGAATAGCCAAGTCATGTAGAAATTCATCAACTACATCGAATTAACTAAATCTACGGTTAAAAACAAAAGATACTGTTTTCTCGAATTGTGGAAAGGATGCGAGGAGAGAACAAGCAAAAGAAACGAGAGACACGCTGCTTATGTAAATTTCAATTAAAGATCGTTAAATCAAACTGGTCTAGGATCCTCTACAAAACCTCGTATTTTTATCATTTGCATCCGAAAATCATAGGTGTTTTCTCAAAAGGTAGGGATACGTTGATTAAATTACACTTAATCACCATTTTTTATGCTCAAATATTGCTATGCTATATATTTCAAAATCTTCTAAGAAACTATTTTGAGTTTGTGAATACAAAGTTCGCGTTTGTCTATTGGTTAGTTAAAAATAAGGAAAAGTTAGATTAATTTATTTTTTCTTTATGTATAAATGATAATAAATGTGCTTTTATACGTTGTATTTAATTTTTGTTAATTTATTATTTATATCACTTATTTTAAAGTAATCTACTAGTCTTATACACTCATCTTGAAAATATATGCGTAAAAAAATTTAATTAAATAACAACTAAGCGCTATAATATTATTTTTTCATAAATCAATAAATCAAATTTAATTCTAATTAATCAGTTATTTTCTCTGCGAATTTTTCTCACGTACATTAAGAAAACTTGGATAACGTAAACCATAATTGTTCGATCGAAAAGTTTCGATTTAGTTTTGCTCTAGATATGGAAATCAATCAAACTTGCCGTCAAGATTTAGGATTCGGAAGATCAAAATTCATAAAAATCTGTTAGATGATCGAGATGAGCTCGATTGGCCAGGAACTCTTATGGTGGACCTCGGACTAAATGGCCAATTAATCAGACGAGTATCCAAGCCCGTCCGTGGTGATTAACAGGCCGCTAATTATCCGATGAATAATGTCACCCAACCCTATATATACACCCACGGAATTGAATTGCCTGAGTTGCGATGCGATTCTTGTTATAACGTGTGGGTGTGCCTTTACGCCCGTGGTTTATCTATACAGATGTTACTGCTGTACCGAGACTCGGGAGGCTTCCAGTTTACGATTCAGAGGATTTGCCCGAGAAAAAGTTAATTTCGTCAAAAATAAGAAATTAATCCGGTTATTTTATTAAAGTTGGATACATTTATTTAATTCTATTTTTTTTAATAACATACGCGATTATAAAAAATGGTTCAAAATTTAGATTAACAATTTTTAAAACTGAGAATGTATTATTTCGATGAAAATCGTTGTTAGTCAATATATTTTACAATTTAATGATTTTTTTTTGTATATTATTCGAAATTAGTATAGTACATGCTTTGTAAAATGCAATTATATATTTAATTTTTGTATATCAACACATAAACTTAATAGCAGTGCATTTAGGTTATCAAATTATAAATATAAATAATTGAATAATACTACAGTATCTTGTATTTATTATCAGAAAATAACTCAACTGGAAGACTATCGTAGTGTTCTAGAACTACAGATAAATGCGATTACAAGGGTTACTGTTCAGTAGTAAAGGGCCGAGTTTGGTAGGACACAAATATAGTTTAAGTGAAATGTATGATAACACTCGGGAAAATGTAAGATTGAAAATTTATAAAACTACAATGTTTGCAAATTTTTATTAAAAGAATATTTTAATACAGTAGAAACTGTATCTTTATTTTCTATATTATTTTTATGCATTTGTTAAATTTTTAAATTTTCCAATTGGGTATATATGTGTTTTAACATTGTAATGATAAGAAACTCTACTAGATTTCTTCATTGTTGTTTACATTCGACAGATTTCGAAGTAGTTAATCCCACGTCATTATACATAAATTGATAAAAATGTTAAAACATCATTTTTCTTAACAATGTTATATCTTTAACTAAGTACTTGAACTTTACCGATAAATTTGCTCTCATCGACGAACACATTCTGTGTCATAAAGATCCACTTGAGCTTAGTAACAAGCTGATAAAGCACTTTTATGATAAACTTAATAATTAATGGTTAAATATTCAAGAACTTAGGTGAATTTCCCAAAGTCAACAAAATATGTTTTATTTATAAAAATAAGTAAGGTTTATCTTAAGCAAGTACGTTTAATGTAACAAATTGCCTTAATCCCCAGTGTGATTATAAAAATAGTTATTTAAAGTTAGATGAAGAAAAAAAAATGAATAAATCTTTAAATATGACGTAATTTATTTCTCCTTCAATCAAAATAAATCACTTGCGTAACTGTATGATATCTTTTAATAGAATAAATATTTTCTTTTCAAATAATTATTTATCGTAAAAATACTTTCTTATTAATAAATTTACATTCTTATGCCAAATATATATTTAGCTTGGTTACAGAGAAACTAACGATTTCTTTTATTTATGATTAAAGAAAGTAATTGTTATACTATTGTTCATTTAAAAATTAAAGTAAAGAAAAAGTTTCTGGAAAATGTAGATTTTTATTATATGTAAGAAGTGATTTTTTATAATTATTTTTTTTTATTGTACATATTTTTTATCCCATTGATTAGTTCGTCACATTCCACATAAGTAATTTTATTATTTAATTAATTAATTTTATTATTTATCTCAAACTCAGTATGTATTTCAAACACACAAACGAAATTTTATTTAAGGTTCAACTTCGATCGATATACAACGAGTTATATCAACTATGACTAATTGTTATACGAAAGTAAACAAAATAGTCTAAAGGGCCATTAAGACATTAAAAAGCAATAAAATTAATAATTCTCTCTTTCTAGGAGGAAAATCCAATGAAAATGACAAGATACGCAAACTCGGATCCAAGGCCTCAACCCATTAGCGATACATAAACGGTGACGGTGGTAAAGTGTATTCCCGCGTTCGACTCTTTTATCGAGCAACGATTGACGCAATGTAGTGATTTAAAAAAGGAACGTTCAGGAAAAATCAACCGCACAGACCGAACGAACTGAAATAACCAAATCTATAATTAATCGTCAAGAATTTGGAGACGTTTCCGCGATTCTTACGAATTAAATTATTTTAAATTTTATCATTGCGTTTGAGCGGTGTTATATATTCCGGAACTTTTCATAAATTAATCGTAGAAAAAAAAATATAAAATTTTTCAATTGTTTCGTGATATGGGAAATGTGGGTTGTGTGAAAATACGTGGAAAGCTTGTGCACGAGCTCGTCAAATGGCTTTCTGTTACATTTTAGAACGCGAACAAAAACTGGGTTAATGGTCTTTTTTTGGGGTAAACCAGATAAAAGAAATGCCTTTTCCACTATTTTTTCATTGCTTTAGGACTTCAGTTATTTTTTGTGTATAATGTAATACGAATTTTAGATCTGAATTATATTACTTATGTCAGCGATTTTGAGAATCAATGAGAACGTTAACGTAAATTTATTTACTTACATGAATTGAAATAAAATTTACTAGTTCAATTAATTCAAATACGACTTATGATGTAATTAAAAAATGTGCATCTCAGATAATTGATTAAAAGACTATACTAATCAATTAGATATTGGATTTTTAAAATACTGTAAAAAAATTTTTTTTAGGTGCATTAAAAATATTTAATTTTTCATTTCCTTGTTATAATAAAAATATAGACTAAAGTAAGATTGCATAATAAAATATTTAAACTTAATATAAGAAAAGATAAAAAGAATGAGTAATTTTCTCAAAATCCTGTCAAAACCACTTTTCCCATAAAGCCGAGTAAATGGCAAATCGAATATCGGTTAATGGCTTAATCTAGATAGTTTCGCGGGCATCGAGGTTATGTGGTGGTGTTGGTTTAATTAGCGACATAATTTAATAACCCTGAAGCTGAAGTTATTGTGAGTCTTATAATTTTATTGCATTTATTTATTACTTTTTATATAGCATTCCTTTATTTAAAAGATGGTAAAAACTAGTAAATATAAGTTTACGTAACCTTAAAGGATTAATTAATGTTATATTATATGTACGTATCATTTAAGATTGCTAAATTGAATATTGTTTATTAAATACAGTAAATGTAATATTTATGAAAGCTCTGTCTACTTAAAGTCTTTAAATTGCATATCATACTATAGTATTAATTTTCAATCATATGAAAGCTGATCGACGAACAATAGACTGTTTCATCTAAAATAAATCTAAATGATTATTTGCTCACTGTCGCTCTTTCAAGCGTAAATGTAAAATATGAAAAAAGGAGGTTTTTACTACTTTTATTTCTGAAGCCTTGTAAAACCAACGCATTTCCACTCATTGTAAATGCGAGCTGAGGAGATTCCCAAAGCACTCGAAAAAGTCAGAGATATCCGTCATCAGCGTATCTCGAAAACGTCGATTCCCTCGATCGCGCGTTCAACGAGCGAGAACGAGCGAAAGGGAGTGGTAGGGCGAAGTAGGGAGGATAGGGAGTGAGAGTGAGAGAGAGAGAGATGAAAATAGAGGTATGGTCCAATTGAATCGGCCCCTGTGTGATTCCAACACCGGCTAGGTGTCATCCCTTTTCCCTCTCCTCTCATATAGAGGAAGATTGACGCGTCGCGCACACCGCGTGACAATGGGTTGGTAGCTCCCGGAACAGTCAGGAGCGCACGTGTACACGCTCGAGGTAACCAAAGGGAGGAGGTTAAGGGACGAGGGAGGAGGGGCGGGGGTGGCCATGTTTCGTTTGGATTATGGAGATTTATGGAAATGGCGGAGAAGGCAAACAAAGCCAAGTCGGTGCACAGCACCACCACGACCTCGTCTATCCTCACCCTGGTTTACGATATTCCCCTTCTCTTTCTGTATTTACACCCTTACGGAGAATCTACGTGATGGATATAAGGAATCGGTTAGTTAGAGAAACGTTGAAACGCTACCAGTTTCTCTATGTTTACGTTTCACCGGATTCGTTAGCTGGATATCTTTGTGAACAGCCAGATATATACGTGTATATATATATTGTACATTTATATTCGAAAATCTTTGGGTTATATTCAATTGGAAGGAGGGGCTGCTTTCTCAGTTATATGCCTTCGTTGTGTAATGATGAAAGATAAGGGCGAATATTATGCTAAATGGGATACCATGATATCTTCGTCGATACTTTTGTAGGGTAAATGTCTTAATGGGTAGACGTGTTCAAGTACTCGGATACAAAATCAATACGTGAAAATGCAACGAACGTAAATTCGATATTACGAATAAGAAATATCGACGTTTGTTACACATGTAAACAGTGATCCACAGCCAACTGATTTTCAATATTCTTTTTAACTATCATTGTTTTATTCAAGGTAAACAAAAAAGTCTATTCTAAAATTAATCTTATTAAAACTGCAAAAATCAAATAGTCAAAGCAAAAATTTGTTAAATACTATAACGGCGTTGAATTGCGCCGCTTGATATCTTTATTTGCACTTACAAAAATTTATAATTCGGTTGATTAAGCTAGTTCGAATGAATCCGACGCATGGTAAAAAATAACCACCGCAACTTTAATGTATTCTGCGATCAATCAAGCGGCAAACTCGATTTGCATGCGTGTATAAAACTTGGAGCGACACGGTAAATTATTTGCCCTCGTACACGCGCTTAACCATGTAAAATACGCGTATCTCTGGCACAAACAAACCTAGAGAAGGACGGACTAAGAGAATGAGAGAGTACAAGAGGGAGCTGGGGTTGCGGGGGGTGGGGGAGGATAAGGAAGGGGGTGGATAGGACCATCCGGCAATAAAGTAACTACGTGTCACACACAGTGCTGCTATACCGGAATGGCTGAACCTCCGAAGGTCCCAGATACGAAGGAGAGAGGAAAAACCATCTTAAGAATTTCATTTAAATTTTTTAACCGTTCATTATTCCGAGCATTAATTGTACGAAGTTGAATTTTTTAATCATTTTTTTTCAGAATTTTATTGAAATTTTCTAGTTGTTTCTTAATATTTACTTTTATTTGCTTTTCGTTATTTCCTCTTTTTATTTAATTAAGTAAACTTTACTTCCTCTTGTGTAACTTCGAAAATTCTTAAAACTCTCGATACATGATATTTACAGATAATTGAAAAAAAAATTAAAATAAAATCATTTATGTAAAATTATAGATTAGCAATGGAAATTTAAAGTCTTGGAGTAGTGAAGGGTAATGTACGACAAGGTACTTTAAGCTTCTGGTGTAACGGTTATGAATACGTCGACGAGGTCGACGAGGATCTCGATTTGTTGTAATGTGTGTGCCGAGGGTGGTGGCAGCTCATTGGAATCCCGGAGGTTCGCTGGCAATGGGCCGATCGATGACGCCGAGAAATGGGAACGGGGAAATGACCAGGATGCTATGTGTCTTTAGAAGGGAGTATATATTGAAAAAATGAAATCGTAGGCATATCAATACAATTCCTACGAAATTCAATTTTCCATATGACTAGATTCGTTTGGATTTGCAAAAAATATAGAAAACGTTAAATTCTTATCGTTGCATCTTGTATAGATACATTAAAAAGTTTTAATAAATCAAGTTTAAGATACAATGAAGGCTCTTTAAAAAAACACAGTAAGTTATTAAGAAGTACTCCGCTAATAATGTTAAAGTGTAATTAGCCTCAAATAGTGCAAATTTGTTAAACAAACGCAAAGTTTGCAATGTCAACAAGTATTTAAAAAAATGCAAATATTGTTAACGTCGTGATTATGTACATAAACTTCAATTCCATGACTTTTTATTATCTTTTTTTATCATAGTATATACTATCCTAATAATAATAAAACCAGTGCTTGTAATCCTTTGTGAATTGATGTATTTACCGAAATGTTCACATAAGCATTGAAATAAAGAGTTATAAATACGACTCTCGGTTTTTTTAATTTAGCATTGATTTAGAAGCAAATATGTATCTAGCACTGACTTAATAGTAATATTTAAAAATTATATTTTTATTGGAGTTGTCGTTTAAATATTATATCTTTAAATTATTTGTGTTTTATTTAATACATGGCATAAGATGTTCAATATTTAATCAATTAAATTTTAGTAAATAAGTAAAAAATATATTAATACTATTCTAAATGTTTTAATTTAAATCTTACAAATATATAAGTGTCACACTCTTAAATTAAAAATTCATTTGTACGCAGGAACGAAAACTTAAATTATACGAAACTCGCTTCGCACTTATCTTGTATGTAAAAAAATGAGAAAATTAGCATTAAATTTATGTTGGTATTAAAAGCACAATGATATATATATATATATATATGTATATATAGGTACCGAGAGTTATATATATAAAAAGAAAGTTATCAACGTAAAATGTTCCGGCAGAATACAACCGTGTGAAGAGGAAGAAATGAGCTTTTGATTGAGCCGCGTTTATGCATCGCGGACCTGTCATTTTCGTTATACTCCGAGGAAAGTATGTCGATATTTGCGCTGTACACTCATTTTTTTTTTGGTTCACTCGATAATGCACAATTTGCATGTACTTAATATGAAATTCCCATTACCGTGAAGTCTGAAATGTGACAAGATATCGCCAACGTTTATATATTTTTTATTTTCTAAGAAAATATACGGTTTTTAATTAAACTCCAAATATCGAAATGTTTATTTTAAAATATATATATATATTATTTATTTATGGAATAGTGGATGATTGGGTAAACGTAATAAATAAAAGCGACAATGTAAATTGATAGTTCAACATAATTTTCCTAGTATGTAATATATATATATAGTCGAACTCAATCTAGAAAAATAAACAGATTTATTGTCGGGACAAAACTACTGCAGATTTTGTTCAATCAAGATAAATGAAGCTTTAACGTTCCTTTCAATTTTATTGCTTTATTTCATCTTGTGTTAGACATATTACTGTCTTATAAGTATACATTCGTATTCCAACTAATCTACCAAAATTTTGATTTATTCTACTTTATATATATTTATAACGGCTTTAACTAATTAATGACAATTTATAAGATACGATATCCTGCAAGATTGTTAAGTCATTTATTTTTTCCTTCAACTCATTTATCAGCATATAAATAGAATTGAAAAAAATGGAACTACTTATTGTTTATCGTCAAGATTTGTATATATTTGATCATCTTTATTAATGTAATTACTTTAATTGTAATTTTCGAAAAATATATATTTAATTAGTTATTATAGTACGTGTATTTCGCATATACCCCTTTCACTCTAACGAAAATTAACGGAAAAATAAGATGTTTATATTGTATATTTAAGTAACATATTTATTATCTATTTATTTACAAGTAAATAATTTATTTATCTAATATGGTATAGTTATATTTACACAAAATTTTTTATTATTTTATACTCATCGATATATATTTTCATGTACATAATTAATTTAATTAGTTTTCTTATCATTACTCTGAAAGTCGTTGCATTAAACAATTGACAAATTCCAAATGAAGTAGAATAAAATAGAAAGTTTCCCTACTATCATCATATCCACGGTGACAATATTATTTTTCGCCCTTGTTCATTAACTGTATACGAAGAGATCGACGAAACATGACTCGTAAAAATCCCGCGAATCAATCTTAATTATAGCTGTCCGAACCGCGTTCTTAACAATTACAACTCATTTAAAAGTGATTAATCAAAAAATAATGAGGTGATCCGAGAGAGTGAGCGAGAAAAAAAAATATTTCTGCTATGATAGTTCAATTATATTTTTAGATACGCGTTCTAATAAATTTGATTTTAAAACGATTACACAAACGTTGATGTAAAATATATTGAAAAAAAAAACAGTAGCAGTTGGTGAGCGGGAAACTTAATTATTTAAATAGTGATGTTGATTTGTAAGTATGTGATATAGTAAATAATTTTATTGGTACTTATATAGATAATGATTTTTAACGTTGTGGATTTATGTAACCGCGGAATTGCGTAATGTGTAAATCGTATTTTTGTTTTACACGGAAAATAAACAAAAAAAGAAGGCGTTTACATGCATCAATTTATTCACAATAATTTATAATTCAACGCGAATGGTGATAATTCCATGTAATTTTTTGCCGACGTTATTGATAAAAATATTATTAAGAACTATTATTTCAACATGTATATATTTTTTCTTTCGGATTAGTTTTTATTATTTTCAGATACTACAAATCCTAGCTTCTAAAATATGTAGTAAACTGCGTGGTATTAACCTGAAATCTATGTCATATGAAATTTATGTTCCCATAAAACGTTGGGAGTTACGACTATATTGAAACTCTTATATATTTACTATACGCTGAGATTTGAAAGAAAAATTACACAGGATATTAAAATAAATAAATATATATAGACACAGCGAGCTGTATATTTTTATTTAGAAATATATAACTCACAGTATTTTTTCACCAGCATTCGACTTAAGAGAATAGTATTAGTGTTAATATTGTCAAAAATAAGTATACTTTATTTTCGAATGGACATTAAATGATCCGCCAAACGATTAAACGTCCCTTTGCTAGTACGATACACCCATTGAATAATATTTTTAAAACATGGAATTAAAATAATTAAAAATTCTTTTGATCGATACGCACACATGCATAGCGCCATTGATAAAAAAACGGAGGAAAATACGTTTCGTTTCTTTCAAACCGAAAAGCGTTATTTCATCTGGAAAATGAAATCTAAAAAATTCTCTAACGAACAAGCGCAAAAAGAGAACTAAATTGCTGGAATAAATCATCTTCTAAAATATTCCCTCTTTCTCTACACATCGGTCGAGATTCGCAAAAGCGTTAAAACCAGACGAGCCTACAAAAAGAATGTATAGCACGAAAAAAAAAGAAAGGATAAAAAACGAGAGACTTTTCACTTTCGGAAATTGGAGTAAAATCCAGGCGTGGTTCGTGTATCTGCAAAGCAAATGGTGAGAACACGCGAGCATTTAAGGATGTCACGGGATTTGTACAAGTTGGTAGAAGCAAAACCACCTGCATGCTTTTCTTCATACTACAGAGCTTTCGTATCGTATAAATTACTTGTCGCATTATTTTCAGCACGATAATATAACGACGCTGAACGCGCAATAATTTCGTACACTTTTTCGGGATTTCATTTTTGCGACGTCGTTCTTTTTTCTCCTTCCTTCCAGTAGGTTTTACTATATATACCCTTGCGACGATGAAAAGACGGATTAGGAGGGAAGGTGCATGTGGTCTAGTTACACGGATTGCTCTTGTTTTTTACTTTTTCCGAGATTCTCTCGGCGCACACGTTTTGTTCAGATATGGTTATGTATACATATAATACACCTACGCGTTTATTATACCCGGACGAAAACTGGTGGAGTCGTTAGATTAATGAGTATTTATTTTATGACTATTAATTTTTAGTATCGAATTTTTAGAAGCATTTAGCATAAAAGAATCTTTCTGCATTTGATTAAATCAACTTTCAGCGGAATGCAAATTATATTTTGCATATTATAATAATGTCAGGTTTAACGTGATTATAATAGATATTAATACTTATATAAGTACCCGATGCAAGTTCAAGTTTTCGTAATATTTGGTGCATAGGTGATGTATTGAATATGGAGAAACTAGGTCAACACTGTCACTTTGATTAGTTTACAAAAGAAACTAATAATACACAAATTATCGACATTAATCGCTAAATACTTATTTTAATAGTATCTTTCAGGTGTCTTTAAGTTATTCAATTCTGTTTTATTGTGTCACGAAAAGAAAAATTTTATACAAAGTATGTAAATGTTTTGTATAAAAATTGCAGTACCAGCATGGTGAAAATTCTGAAACAATAACATGTTCGAGCGTCTCAGTCTGTGGAAAAGTACTATCCAGCATGGTAAAAATTTAAATCTGATTCCTCATATTTTATTAAAATTCTCGACAAAAATTGCAAATCCTTGCATATGTCAGTATATTTTACGTTGAACTTTTCTGTAATTTTTATAAATTTTTTTGTGTCCGTGAATCGTTAGCAAAGTTATTAAATATTAATTTTATTTTGTTAATTTTCAAAACACGCATCGAACATTTATTTATATTACTGAAAAACAGTTATTATACAATATATTATTTACATCCAAAACTAAAATTCATATTAAACATATATATATATATCATCGAAAGTCTCATGATCAGATAAAGTTAAATGACGTAATTTTGATATTCAAGTCGCGTTTAACGTCTAGATTTAGCTGCAGGGGTGACACTTGAGAGCTCCTTGCATCTAATCTGTCGCAAGATGCTTGAGGCGAAATGTCATTGTGAGCTTTCATACGTATACCCGGAGATATTAAGAAAAGTGAGCAGCTAGGAAAAAAACTGGGTAAAGCGAGAATTGTAGGCCAATGAAAACGAGATCTAACCATCAAGATGCATGTGAGTTGTACGTGCATATATCTTATATATTAATTTAATTAAAAATGAAACAAAAATTGTTTTTTAACAGTTATGTATCAAGTGGAATTTAATACTGTAAAATCGGTTTATTTCAAGATTTTCTCAAATTTCCCACAGGAATACACGAAAGGGGAATTCTTATATAAACATATATCTCATTTTAATGACATAACCAATGCCACGTATGTTTTATATCTGGGCACATAGAATTGCATTATATTTTACATTGATGTAAATGTAATAATTTTTTACCCAGTTTTAAAAAATCCCATCATTTTACAAATTTTCGTGATTATAAATAAATTTATTATCTATACCCGCATTAGCAACGTACTCAACTATCAGTAGTTATTTATTTATTTATTTATATCCAGAGTTACGTAGATTCCACATACATCATATATAAAATACGTAAAATATACAAAATCATGCACACAACATTCGCAGGTGGTTACAGTGCAGTAATTATCTTACAACAATAAGCCACTACAAAACCTCGGATCCTACAGAGAGAAATATAATTCCCTGTTCGTAGGTCCGGATTACAATCTTCAAACTAAAAAACAATGTTGGTTAGCTTCGCTGTGATATCACAGCAATAGCTTCCAACCATACTATCATTCATCCTTTTTCATTCATTCATAATTGGTTTCTTGACGCTACCATTCCACATCGTTAAAAATAATTAATTTAAAAAAAAATAGTGTGAAACGATATCAATTTATATTTACTTTTTGAAAACCAATTACTATTTCAAGCACATTTAAAAAAGTTTAACTCCAGTATAATCTTATACCTGAAATAAGTACTTAATCTTCCTAAAATTATGAAATTCAACGTTGTCTGACTATACCTAAAACCTGCGGTTCTACAAACGATACAGATTAAACGCAATACTTTCGAATCGCATTCTATATTCATGGGGAATACAAATAAATATACGTAAAATCGTAAATTTCCGTAGTCTCTTCTATCATCCTCCCGCCGCGTCTCTAGCAAGAAACGCCATCTATCCTATATAGCTCGGTTCCAGGCGCGAAATTATCGAGGAACTTCGTACACATCTATTTTTTTTCTTTCGTATCGGTTAACGAGCCGCCACAAAATTGTTTATTCGCTTCTCTGATTTTCTCTATCTTTCTTTCTAAATTGCCATGAAAATCGGTGGTTACACATACATACATATAAACGATTTTTGGCTCTCTTTAGGCAACGCAATAACTAACGACTAAGTCTAACGATCGCTCCATTATTATACGAGTCTACGGGAACATGTATAGAGCTCGGGATTCGACTTTTACACGTTATACTATACACTATAAGGTGGTTAAGGGTTCGAGAGTCCTTTTAGGATAATCGATATGGGTATATATACGGTGATGGGAAATTTATGTGTTAACTACCTCGAGGACATAGTTTGTGTATTTTTTTTTTTTCGTTGTATCGTTATATGTATAGGATCGTTTTAGAAGGTTATTGGGTTATCAAAGGGTCGAGAGTGTACACGAAGAGGTGCGCGACAATGTTTTTTACGTTGTTCAATTTGCGTTAAATTCGATCTTCCTTTTTTTTCGTAATAGATAAAATTCATACGTATCTAATATAAAGATTTAATTTAAAAGAGACAAACATTTGGTATAATTGAAAAACATCGATTCAATAAAAAGAGGCGACATTGCCTTTTATTTAAAAACAGTGAAATTGATACCGGCATTAGAAAGATTTATAAATGTTTGAAAAATCCAGTAGTACAAGTTCAAGCAATTTATTACCCTATCCAATATTTCTTTGAAGGCGGACACACTAAAGAAAATATAAAATATTAATTTTTTAAGTACACAGTTAATTTTAAAATAGAGAAAAAAAAGAGTCGGTTGTAAAATTTAAGTTTTTGTGCAAATTCTCAATCTTATATATATGTATGTGTGTGTGTGTGTGTGTGCGTGTGTACGAAAAGAAAAAGAGCAAAGTTCGGTTTTTATAGATAGTCACGTTTTATACTTTAAATAAGCACTTTTATTGTACCTCTATTTGTACGAAATATGACCATATAAAAGTGTAGAAGAAAATGGTCCATTAAATTACAAAATTAAATCGCGTTTAATCTTATTTTATCGGAAAAATAGTAGATTCTAAAAAGGTTTTATTATGTTTAACTATTTCCTAAGGATGATTTACGTTACTCGTTCGGCACTGTATAAACCTTGTAATGTCATGGGGTAAGACAATATAATTTTAAAAAATTATGTAAAAATTTTTTTCATTGTCGAATTGATCTAGCGGGTGTCTCAACCGCCATTGAATTGAAAATCATTAATTATAGTGAACCAAAGGGCGAACTAGCGGGAATTTGCCAAATTAACCGTTATCCCTCAAGTAAACCGCAAAACTCCAAGTGTCGATCAAGTAGCTACTCACCGACTCTCAAACAAATCGATAAATTAGCTTTTCACGTCATTACGATGATTAATTCCACGTACTCGCCAAGTGGTACCAAACTATTCGAAATGTCTTTGAATTACTACAACTCGTTCATTTTCATAAAAGTTACGTAATTGATTGTACAAGTCCGAAACTAGATTTACAAACTTCAATTTTTGTGGTATCCACGTTTTTTCTTTATTTCATTACATTGTAGTCATTGTAAAATCATTAATATTTTGGGGATAATTTTTGTTACTGAAGATAATTCCCAGTACACTGTACATTATGTTAAAATTAAGTTTATTAGTGGTAAACAGCGAGAACGAATAGCCATAATTTTAAAATTGTATCTATACAAAATAATAATAACAAAAGGATAAAAAATAAATAAAGTTATATTGACTTTCGAAAATGCGTATAATAGAAAAATTGTATACAGGGAATTAAAGTAATGAAAACTAAACCTACGTTATACATTTTTATTATATAATTTTAATATTAAAAAAATATTACAAATGAACGTGTATCTGTTTTTGTATAAAATAAACGTAAATATTTTTCTGTAAAAGAAGGAAAATAAATAACGCAACTACATTTCCCATAGAGAAAGCACGAAAGTTTTCAAACATTCAACTCAATACCTCCGAGTAAATTCTTAGCGCACCTGCTTCCAATTTCCTATCAAACGAAAAATTCCGCAGTATCTCTTTCACTGCATACCTTGACCTTCGCCAGTATTTTCTATAACGAAACTAGGTTTCCACGTTGTAATTGCCATCAAGAACTGACTGATTAGGTTTAGGAGGATTACGCGCAATGCTTTGGTGATTAATACGTCAATTGATGTGCTTTCTCCATTGTGTACCAAAGCGTACCCCTTGCATTCTCTGTTTGTTTGTTTACGGCTTGCATTGATTGCACCGACGCGCGTGTTCGTGAGATTAGAGCATGGATGTTCCATGTGGCCCTTTTGACGTACGCGAGCTTTGCGTTTCTAAGGTGTGGCTTTTGCCCTAAGCGAAATTATAATTAAACGTACTTTGAATTTGTCTTCATTTTTTTCTTATCTTATCTCTACGATATTAGACTATTCGTATGTGGGTTTCTTTTATTAATTTACTCGCGAATAGATTAACAAAACCACTTTTCATAGAAAAATTTTAAATACATAATAGTTTACGTAATTTTTGTTATTATTTTTTTCAATTAATTTATTATTGATACGGAATTGAAATGTTGTTTTCTTTGTAAATTTCCTTAGGATATGCAATCAATATACATATAATTGTTATTTAACATACCTGCAGAATCAATATAAACAAGGTGCGTAATAATGAAATATATAAATGCTTACATTGTTTGTTACAAATAAAAAGTAATTGATATAATTTATCAATAGAATTTTTCATAAAAAAAATATTTCCTGTTATCTCCGGAGTTGGTAATGTAAAAAGCAAAAATATATTTATTCGAGATATGTATATAATATAAACCTGAATAAATTATTATTCGAGTTGAGTCACTTTATCGTAACTAAGACAAGAACATGACAGGAAGTCTTACACGTGTTTAACTAGTATCATCATAGAACATTCAGATTTACACGTGCAAAGAGGATATCAAACTCTCGTGTCAATAATTTAATTATTCAATTAACTAGCATGTGTACGTGTTAAATATATATTAGTAAATATATATGTAACGTACATTCGTTTATAATATATATAACACTTCAAACTATTGTATTAATATTGTTTTGTTAATAACAGTAAGGCGTGAAAATAAACTATTAAATATAAATATGTAAAGTGATAAATAAATAGAAAAATGTATTTTATAAACAAATGTAGTTTTGTATTGCAGATGACGATGGATACAAAAGTTTCTTTAATAATTGTAGGGAACTTTACCCTTGAGAACAAAAGTACAGACAAATCGAACGAACGACAATATAGAAAGGAAGATGTGCAAAAAGTAATTGGAGTTTCTAACTACCGAACACTTGTGCTTAATGTTAGTACTAAACGGTAGCACTAGTAAAAACGATTTTACTCAGCTTGCGCGGTACACACGGTACCCGGAAGTACGGGTGTTACGATAAAAATATTTTTTGTCTGCGTAATCGATAATTTTTAACTGTATACTATAGAAAGTTAAGTGTTTATTATATAGATACGTTTTAATTTACACTCGATGCACGTGCAAATAAAAATTTACTTGATTCAATTAATTTAATTGATTGGTAAGATAACGTTTTATGTTTACGTACAATTGCTATTTATAATATGTAAAAGTTTATCGAGTTGTGTATGTAATAATAAAAAAAAACGCTTAACAGAGGATCAATATTATTACCAATTTTTTTACTAGTATATTGCTTAATTGTTATTGATATATGACTGAGGATCGTGAAAATTAGATAATATCTGAAATAATTAATGGTAACCTTCGTCTATAGGTATAACGAAAAAGTCTCCATTAAAACAAAGGCAATTGTCAATTTCCCTGCACCTGACAGGAGGGAAATCGTGAACGGCTTCGGATCATTCGGCCCGATTCAATTTTACGAAGACAATCGTTTTTTCATCGTGCAAAAAAATAACCGGCGAAACTATTCCACACGAATTTTCAATTGACGTATCTTCGTTATTTCAGGCAGGGGAGGGGCAAATAGAACACGCGTCACTGAATTTCGAAAAACGGGACACTTGAAAGTGTTCCCTTTTTTGTATAACTATTAAAATAAAAATTTTGATATTCGATTTGTCACTCAAGGTTGAACAAAGAAAAATTCCAGTAGGATACTGCACGTGTGTACTTTTATACATAACACGCGAATCTCTAAAATTTTCTGTCAATGTATAATACACGGAAATAAGGTCGATATATAACACGTAAATAACGTTTGTTAAAGTAAAGAAAATAATAGGTATCTGTGAGAGAAAAATAGGCGTTAAAAAAAATAACTTTTCTTCGAAAATATCAGCGGGGATTGGTTGAATTCGAGTGTCTATATATCAAAGTGCAATTTTCGCGATAGTTTAATGTTTTTCTCTCACACCCTCCGGCCAAATTGGAGATAAAAGTTTTCACTGTCACGTGACGTGTGTAACTATATAACAACGGACAGTAAAAAAGACGGAAGAGGTTAAAGAGCAAAGGGAGGGACGAGAAAAAAAACAGAGGATTAGCCTTTGCACGTGTCGTTTTTCACAATAAAATGTGTGAGCGAACGGTAATATAACGAAGGTTATTTGATCGATCGACATCGCGGATTTCCTTTTCACCCTTTTCCCGCGCTTTAAGGACGGATTTCTTTTTTATATATAATCACCGTTTCTTCTTTTTTTTTCTCTTTCTCCGTGTGATTTCTTTATTTAGATACGGTTTTTCATACAACACGGTGTTATATACGTATGGATTACGTGGGAACTTTGAATAAATTCCTTTAATGATACAGCTATAGTATGCATGTTAAATATTCGAATTCTTGTTCATTTTTCTTATGACTGTGCACAAAATATTCGTGATATAATTCTCAAACTTATTTGTGGGTGTATTAACAAAAAATTAATAAAAAGAACCTTCAAATTTTTTTTCTAAAATTATTTATTGTAGCGACACTATTTTATCAATATTTTATGCAGATTTTCATTCGGACAAATAATATAAATATTATTTAGAATTGTTGGGAAACTAAAAATATATTTTTATCTGAATAGTAAAAAATCTAAGTAAAATCTATATTTTATTATCTAATGTAGAGTGAAAGAGAATTTGTATTATCTTCTAAACATCAATCAGTAACTACATAGATTTAGAAAAAAACTAAAATAAAAAGTCGGTTCAAACGTTTCGGCTTTTCTGCTCTTAACGAACATAGTAAATGGAGAATCCTATCGTAGCATAACCCTTATATGTATACGTAAAAAGAGTTGATAGATCAAAGAACGCGAATAGGTAGCTTTCAAACTGATGCATCGAAAAGTGCATCTCGTAAATTTTGATCTGCTTCGAGTTGCGCTTGTACAATTACTATTTCGTAGATTTGATTTTGCTGTGTAATTGAAAGTATAAGCCAATAGCTCACAAATTTATTTGCGCTGAGTTAATTTATCAATTTCGAATTTAGAGGATAAATTTTATATAAAATCAATTAATAATTTTG
The DNA here is from genome assembly GCA_026168455.1 of Theocolax elegans. Lineage (NCBI taxonomy): Eukaryota > Metazoa > Arthropoda > Insecta > Hymenoptera > Cerocephalidae > Theocolax > Theocolax elegans. The sequence continues at coordinate 75,581,581 of CM047427.1, read as the reverse complement.
CAAATTATTTCTTTCTCCTTGACAATGTGTATTATATTGTATAATTGACTTACATATAGATGTTAGCCAAGTTTGCATCTTACCTAGAACAGAAACGAATAATATATATTTATTACAAATTGTATAAGTATTATAGTTAGAGTAAATAGTTAATAATAACGTCAATATGTACATTTAATTAATACCTTGAGGTATAATTTTTCATAGTATATCTACAAATTTTAGTGATTATATAATTATAATTTTATTTTATTAATATAACTAAGGAAAATAACTGAAATATTTCACATTTTTTCCATAATGTAAGAAGTTTCATTAATTGTTCAGGCATACTATAAAAACCATCTATTTTAATGAAAAAACACACCGACAAATAGACCAAGCCAAGTCTAATAATAGATAATGTTACACAAAACTAACCACCATCACCGATTTTTCACCCGATAAAGAGAGTCTCTCGCACCTTATAAATAAAGCCCCGAGCATTCAATTTTCCCACAAATCGATAGGAAAGCGTTATAAATACCCCCCAGAAATGCTTCCTTACCCCACTAAAAATAATCCACGTATCGATCAAAACTATACGTGAACCCCGAAAATAGAATTCCCCTATGCGAATTAAAAAATAATTAGAACAAAGAAGAAATAAAAAAAAAAGAGAGAGAAATCGCAACAATGCAAGGTTTTACGTGTAATACTTATGTGTGTATGTGTGTGTGTATGTATATCTGTATACAGATCTATATACATATGCATCATCATCATATAACACCGGAGAGTCTGACATTATTTCCGACCTCTCTTCGCCCACGCGCTTATCTCCGTCGGGGACAGGCTTTGGGAGTGCAGCTAGCGCGCGCGGATATGTGTAACGTGTCATTACCGAGTGAGTGAGTATGTGTGAGAGAGAGAGAGAGAGAGAGGGAGGGAGGGAGGGAGTAAGGGAGAGAGAAAACACGACTGGATGCAGTTCATTGTCACAGTTCAAGGTGCTGACCGTGCAGGCCTCCTCGGAGGGAGGTCGCGGCACTTATTTTGAGCTCTCGCAATCGATATGCACGTGACGCGAGCGCCAATCGCAGCTTTTAAAACTGAGACGCCGGCAGTAGCACCGCGTCGCGCGAATTCGGTAGTTATCGATTTTCTTGTTTTTATATACATATATACCTATACACTTATACTATATTATATTTTACTAACTTTTTTAGGGACGCTCGAAGGTGAGGTTCAAGTGTCAGGGATTTTCTTTTCTTTTTTTTTTTTTTTTTAAGGGAGATAAGTTTAAGACTGCGGGTTTGCCGTCTAATGCACGGTTTCGAATATACCAATAATTTTTGCGGTTGTTGCGGTTGTTGCGGCTGATCGATTGGAAATGCGGTTGCGCGTTTGTTTATTTGTTTGGATTGGGAACGACGATTATTTTTGTTTCGTCTCGTTTTGTTGTTACAGGGGACGTAATTATGTAGATTTATGCGTATACGATTATGCGCATATTTATTTTTACGTGTATCGAATATCGGTGCAATGGAGTCTAAAAGTTTATTAGCGATCTTAGTTGATAATAAAGTACCTGATTAAACCAAAAGTAGAAATTGACTTTATCGGCCGAGTTAAATAAACCTTGTAAAAGTATTTGCTATTTGCATATCGAATTTACGAGTCCTTCGTAATATAATAAAAATATCAATACTCTATATAACATGTGATACAAGGGAAATTACAAAAATTGTTTTTCCAATTAGTTTTATAGTTTCATTATTAGTTTTCAATTTTGTCCAATAATTTTTAAGAATATAATACAACAACGAAGGTTAAAGTTAAACATGTATCATATACACGTGTGTACATGTATATATATATATATATATATATATATATAGGTATATAATCAATGGTTGTAATAGAGGTATACACGCGCAAAAAGTTAACACCGCAAAACAATTAACAAAAACAATTTAATCTTTCTCTTTACTCTCGGTTTTCGTTGCAAGTAAAAACTAGTGTCAGGAAAAATTAAAAAAAAGTACAAGGGTAAAGAAAATTAAAGAAGCGTGAAAAATATAGTCGAAACAGCGTGATCGTTCTTTCGTGTGACTCGTACAGAGAAAGTGTTTCGATTCTTGTCTCGCTAATTTTTCTCCTTCGACCCAGTTGAAGGCCAGAGACAATGAGGAGATTATAAGTCGACCCCCTCCCTCACTCTCACTCTCTCTCTCTCTCTCTCTCTTTCTCTTGCGCTAGCATACGTGATCAGAGTCGAATGCCGACGGCGAGCTTTAGTTTCGTGCGCGGGGGAGTTTTTACAAGCTGAGCCAAAAGCGTTAAAGATTCCCGCGTGGCTGACGTAAGGACGAATGAAAACTAATGCCAATATTGCCTTGGCACTGAGCTTTCCACAAGATTCTTTTTTTTTATCCGAAAGTTTTTCTTTCTTGACGAGATGTATCTTTGTCATTTTTTTGTCAAATGTGTCTGCGATGTATTCAAAAGTACGAATCAAAATATGTAAAAAGATAAGCGAAAAAAAAAATTTAATTTTTTTAAATTAAATTAAATGTATTTATTTGTATTTATCTTACGTAAAGTGACAAAGATTACTTTTCTGACAATTAATTGTAAAGCCTAAAATGCAAAGTTACAAAGTTCGCATGTATGATTGTAATATATATATATATACGAAACATCTATTAGAACTTTGTTTTTAAAACATGGGATAATAATAAATTTTATTTTAATAACGTAGACAAATCAATATTTTTTATTTCTTTACTCGCAAGGGAAGGTCATACGCTTCGGAAAACGAAATTGTCTGTAAGACATATATATTACAAATAGAAATTATGAAGAAAGTTAAGGTAGTTTATGTCAAAATTTTTAAAATTACATAAAAGTGATATGTTTAATATAATATATAATACAAGTTTGTAGTACTATTAATTTATATTGTTGAATTATTTTCATTAATATATTTCACAAACGATATGTTTTAATAATTCTAATAAGGAAAATAAATACATTAATTAACAATTAATTAATATTTTATTCAATAAATTGAAAATATTCAACGACATTGTTCGCTAAAAGTGTACTCAATGGATTTTTTCAACAGAAAATTTTATCATTTCGAAATTAAATTGCAATTGATATCAAAGACCTCCATTCCAAAAATGATAAACGTCACCTCCGCAGTAATACGTATAGATTCAGAAAATAATCTTGTAGAAATTTTTTTTTTAAATATAGCATCACTCGCGAATAAAAAGTTGTATAGCTTCTCAAGCTAACGCGTAATGCGTGTCTATATACCTGAAATTATGATGCTGAAGCTGCCTCACAGCAACTTCGCATGCAGAGAGTATTAACGAAGGAACGAACCTCGAGGATTTCGTAAACAAAGAGCAGGATTAAGATGAAAGTGTGTCGGTGAAAATTTACGTCGCAGCTCTTGATACATAAAAAAAAACGAAGAGGAAAGTTTAAGGGATTTTTTTCGCTTTATACTTCTCGGCGGATAAATGACCCCGCAATCCTTTCTTTTCTCGTGTGCATTTTTTTACGACGCTAAAGTTATTACGGGAAGTTTTGCAGGTGGTATTACAACCTGATCGAATTCCAAGTTCTCGATAAATATGGACGAGATTGAATTTCAGTTTGAACAAATTTTCGCAGTAAACAGAGTTATAAAAATTTCATAAGGATGTAAAAGCGGGATAATAGTTCTTTATATCTGTATATATATCTGTGATGCACCCTGTAATTACTTGGTAATGTCTATATATATATTACTTTAAATTGAATATGAAAATTAAATGAGCAAATGGAAAATTTTTATTAATATGAAGAGAATAGGAGAAACTTTAAAGATATTTGTTAACTCTAATTTTAAAAGTTATATATTATAAAGTTGAAAGAATCTTACTACCTTTATAGATAACTTATTACGACTTCGGCGTAAATTTAACAATAAATGTTTATTATATTTAAATTTATCAACTCTGTATCTCGATGAGCTTTGTAGTATCTTTTGTATTTTTATGAATTATTTGTTCTTTTTCGTTTATTTTTATCGTCCCTTAGTTTTTATCGTTTGTTTGTGCACACTTTCTTTGATACTGCTCTTTCTTTGATATATAAATTAAAAAATAGTAATAAAACAAAAATAAATTTCAAAAAGATTGCTCACTTATCACAAATTAAGTCATTAAAATATAGTTACAAAGACTTTTTCACATTAAATTTATTAAACTGAATAAAACATTCGTAATTTACATTGTTAATTACACTTTAAATATACAAAGTTGACATTATGTAAAATATTTGATCACACGCCAAAGTAAATTTTAGTAACGGTTTCTTCTAAATATAAAATATAACTAAATTCGAGAAAGTAATTACTCAACGCACACATTAATTATTTTTCCCTTTTAATTTTTTATGAAAAACTAAATATAAATGATTGCACATTACTATAATAGAAGCCTTCAACGAATCATACTAGTACACACAATTCGCGTTCAATGTTGTGGCCACTTGTTTTAGATGTCAGTCTCATTTTCAACTTAATATTCATGCAATATTCGTAAAGTGTTCAGACAGTACCGAAAATCACCCCTTTTTGCCAATTTAACTCTACTCTAGTTGCGGGAAACGCAACGCTCTTCATGGCAATAAATAAAGGAGGACAGGCGAGAGATACCTGAGGTCTTTAATTAAAAGATTAAAATGCGCAAAAATTAAAAAAATTCACGTTTATCGTACAAAGCGCTAAAATAAAAGAAATACGAAGAAAGACATTTCTTTTATACACATGAATCTCTATGCGAATAACGGCATAGGTTCAAAGAGACGTATGAGAGGAGGAGGAGGAAGGAAATTCAATTCGAAGACTTTAATCGGGGACCCACCGTCCTGTGTTAGGTGCACTTCGTCTCCTTTACATCATTTACAATTCCAATAGCAAGACTTCCTCTTACTGACGAATCAAATTGTAAAAATATTAATAGAATATTTGTTGATATATAGTTAAATTTTGACTTTATTCAGTACTAATAACTAAGTTAAAAATTCATTATGTTTAGATCTGCATTTAACTTAAGATAACTTGCCTACATTTAAATGTTTTAAGGCACTTGTATATGTGTTAAAAAATAAACTAAGAAAAAAATTCTTTTAAATAATTAAACAATTACTTATGAAAAATGCATGCTACTTTCGCATTGAAATGCGAATTTTTAGATTCAAATTTTCAACGCATGCTTACCTTCATTTACACTTAGGGAAGGTACTTCGTTATATTATAACACTAATTTATTGTAATATGTGGAAGGAAATTCAAGTGAATGTGCTAAGTCAACAATTCTTCGACTAGGAAAGATCATAATGAATATAATTCTAAAGAAAAATATCATAATATTATATCTGTGTTATCAAAAAACAGTAGAAATTTAATTTTAGTTTTTGTTTTCAATCGCGAATTTTAGCAAATGTTTTATTATCTAATATTGCTTAATAAAATGTTAGAATCTGATTATAGAATTCAAGGCTTTAGTCATTTTATTTGATTCTTTATTTTTCTAACTAATAGAAATTACATAAGTATATAAGTTAACAAAAATTAGTAACAAGAGAAAGCACGATAAAGAGATGTATCAGGTATTCACAGTAATTAATCCTATTTGATATATTTGGTATTTAAAAAAGGATTTTACATTAACTGAGATGTAAATAAAATAATTTGTGTTAAAATGCAGACCGTTTTAAAATTTAAATTGCAATTTAAAAGCATCAGTACTTGTTGAACATTTGTAATAGGATCAATTCCAAAATAACATGCTCGTTACGTACATTATATATATAAAGAAAGACATCTCATTAAATTTCAGTTTTAAACTAAAACATACAAAATATCCTTTCAGTTTACATTCGAGCAAGTTTATTAATCCCAAGAGAAAAATCAGGTGCTGAATAAATTTTGTAGATAACTATTGTTAAAAAAATATGTGGAAACGTTGGGGAGGATGTGCAAAGAGGTTTTTTTAGATAAATTCATGGGAAATGCGCATGCTTTTATAATTGGCAATTTTATCCGCTGGTTATATATATACACTTTCTCGCAAGAGTAGAAAGGATTGATTTATCGAAAACTGACAAGCTCTGCTTAACCGCGCTTTAGTGTTCTGGCAAAATGTTTGAGTCGATCAGTAGTGAAAAGGGGATTTTAATGGGATGAAGTATAAGGTTCAAGAATAATTTTAAGAGTTTGACTTTTCGATCTACAAAATTATATTCACTTTGATATTTTCTAGGTCAATGTACAGTATATCCTGTTTTTCCCTATATATACAATACCGTCAGTATTTATTGATTACCTATCAGATGATTGTTTACGTTGCATTCGCAATAGATTTTGCTCTGCGTGACTTTGGATATTTCAGTTTCCATTAATATATTTTTTTTTTATTTTCGCGGTGTAACTTTATTTGTGTATTCACGAGTTACGTGTATAGTGATTAATCGAAATATGATGCAAATCTTTAAAATATTTGATGGAGTACAGAAATAATGCACTGGCGAAAAGGAAACAGTATTCAAAATTAATGAAAAATATTAAATATTTATATAAACGTATAGGTATATATTCTAGTATAATATCTAGAAATTTGAGAAAGGCATATCGAATGTACGAAGAAAGAGAAGAGTGCGAGCATCGTAGACTATCGGATTTTAAACTCGAAACACGTAGCTTTAATGGTTTCCTACCGCGAGCACAACAGAATGCACGAGCGTGGCGAACTCGACTCTTTTTTCATCTTTCCTTTTCCCTTTTTCTTTTTCTTCTTCCTCGCGCTTTTTGACGCGCAGATTATTAAGGTGAATAACGAGAGGCTGCGCGTTTCAAATATGCACCAGAAGTGAAGGTATGGATAGTGAATTTTCATTTGTTTGATTCTGTGTTAAAGTGATTCATATGTGTTAATTTCGTTACTTGAATTCCCAAGTTTTTTTTTAATATAAATTAAATAAGTTTTAAATACCTCGATTTTTAATTTTTCATTTTATTTATAATTTTTCTGTAATATATCATTCTAACTGTTTCGATAAATAAAATCATTCTCTCGCACGTTCTCATAAGTCTATATTAAACTCCACGTTAATTCAACTATAACCTCTTTCGTTAATGAGACTGAAAAAATAGTATTGCGCACTGCAACAAAATTATATACTGTAACTCGTACCGAAAAGTATAGTCAGCAAATAAATTTTCTTAATAAACATTCTCCAAGTTTGATGCATATTCAACATCATTTCCTATTAATTATTTGTTCGTCACGTTATTTAACAGTACCATCAACTTCACCCAAATTTATATTACACACCAAGTAAACAACAAGAGATCGAGTTATATATATATATATATATATATACATATATATACATATGAATAACGAATTGGATCACACCGTACGTAAATAGACACGAAAGACAAGCAATTAAAAAAAGATATTCTCATTTGAAGAAGAATAGACGCATAAGAACTTACGTAAATATATTATTTAGGCGCATGTAAAATGTGTTATATAGATGCAAATCGCATTCGCACCAAATGGGAGAGATGAAATATATATATCCGTATATAGTTTTAACTGCATTAAGCGATAGGTAAAACCGCTTTTAACATAATTTTCATTTCTCTTTTAACCGGAGGCAGGCGCATTAATTTCCCGTGTGGCGCCAGTTGCGTCTCGTCCAATTTCGCTTTGACCAGCTCTCCGAAAATTCACGTATAGTACTCTCGCTCTTTTACGCCGTATATACGCGATAATTAGAGCGACGCGGGATAATTTAAAGAGAAGACCGAGAAGGGAGGGCCGCATGCTGCGTACAATGAACGCGTGTGATATTTTCTTTCGTAGGTATGTATTATAAATGTGAATCAAGTGTTTTCGATCGAACGGAGAATGTTAATTGCCCAACGCGTTGATTTGTTCATTTGACGTTTTAGTATTAAATTGTTATTACCCGGGGAGATACGCTTAATTGGTCATAATATTTACCTTTAGTTGTAATATGCAAAAGTTAAATCAAATCATTGGTTAATTTATTTATGGAATTATTTTTTTTTAATTGATATCGCTTTATCCAGCACGAGATTTAAGGTTTAAAAGACAAATTCACTTGCTTTAACTCACTTGTTCAAAATTTTTTATTAAATATCCTATGAATTAGATAGTTTTGATGTTGGTTAATTTTGCGATATCGGATTCTCGACGCGAAATGTGTTTAAAATTATTTCAAACCTATGCATTATATTTTTGACATTAAAATATGTGACATGATTTGTTGCGTTCAATAATAATAATGCGACGGGATAGAAATATACTTGAAATATAAATATACAATACTAGGTTTATTTTACAATTTTAAAGTGCTTTAGTATATATAAGGTATATTCTGTATGCGTACGTTGTATTCTGTCATGTTAAACTGAAAGATCAAATATCAAGTAAATGATATTACGTTGCGCTCCATTTTATATAGACGTTCTTTACATTATTTGCAGTATGCGCAAATTTATTTAGAAAATTTAGACAGCCAAAGTGGGGTCAAGTGAAACTTTAATCGCAAAAGCGTCGTATTTAGCTTGTTCTAATTTTTTCTCCATAGATCGTTTATTTAATATACCGAAGAGGTCAAATACGAAAACGCAAAAATACGCGGTAACAAAATTCTATAAAGTTTTTTTATAACAATCCAGTGGTTCTAAACACAAATGAAAAACGCAAATGGATAAAAAAATAAAAAATATATTCCAATAAGCCATATAGTGTAAAAACATAAAATTCATGGGTTTATGCCCATCGGACTGGACAAAAGCCATCGAGGCATTATATGCACTCTAATCGTTCCCCTGCGCTTGTGACCTCACCAAATCGATCTTCGACGCTTCACGCAACACCGGGAGAGCAACCGATGTATTCGCTATACAAGAGCGAGCGGGTCAAATTCAATTAAAAAGTCGAACCACCGCCGCCGTGGCTGAATTCGCTCGGTAATTCGAATTGACCATTCTGTCTGCGCATGCACACCTACCCGTATTTACGCATGCTCGCGTCCGATTGCACCTATCCTCGTCTGCATGTGTGTCAGTATATTCTTGTATTGCCAAATGAGGATTTCTTGATAACGCTCGGTACGATGCATGAATACGCTAAGAATAACTATTCAAGATGTTATAACAGCGATTCGATTTTCACTCAGGTAATATGCGCGTTCTAAATATGACGATTATGAGTTATACAAGTGGACGGCCAGATCAGACTATAAATTTCTCAATCTTACTTGAAATTACTAATTTATATTTACGCGTTTGATATTTCATCTTGGAAAACGACTGCATTGAAAAATGTGTATTATTAAAAAATAAAATAAAATTTAAATTCGTATATCAGCGACAAATAACTTTTAGGTGAATAACCTCACTAACATGCCTATATATTAAAATATCAGCACGTACACGCAAAAAGCGATTGCCAAGATACCTCGAATTAACAGAGGCATAAAGGAATTTTGATTTAGGCGCATATAATTTTCCTAATTTTACTGCGACTTCTTTTTCGATCTATATACTCGGAGTATAACCGAAGCGTAAAATCGTGGGTTTGCCCGCGAGCTCAGTGCATTAAAATGTATGTGTGTCTGTCCCATGCATCAAGTCGACGACTTATTAAACTCCGAATATATATATATATATATATACATATAGGTATATATACACATACCTATAGAGTTAAAAACAATTTTCCACGTCTCTTTCTCTATCTTTTTTATTTTTTCATACCATCGCGTGGGCGTGTATATACATAGATAATTTAAAGGTATACATAGAGTTATATATAGAATTACATTGTACATATATATATATATATAAATCAAAGTCTTGATTTTACTGTAGAAAGGAAGTGCGATTCGTGTGTGTTGTTCGTTAATCTCATTGATATTATTTCTTTTTCTTTTTTATGAGTCTCCTATGTTTTATTCAATTCTTGCTTTTTGTTCGCTTGAATTAAGGAGACGCGAAGATTGCGAGGTTTTTCGCACGTGGATTTTGTTGATTTATGTGAATTGTCCGACTATATTACCCAAGTCATTTACCTGGTAATGGAAAAATTATGTATTTCTTTTTCATTTTAAGTATTAATGTTGTTCCTTTCATTTACGCATTGTCAATACATACGTATACATTCTAAATATTTTTTTAATTTATAGTATTTGAACGATATTTAAGTTTCATCAGCATCGACTTATGTAATACGAAAATTAATTGAAAATAATAATTTTTTTTGTTATGCGTCATGTAAACGACGAAGAATTCGATTATACCTAACTTGTGTGTTTTTCTTTTTTTCTTTTTCGTAATAAGCATAATGTCAAAGAAATACGTGCTTATAAGACGTTTCGATTATTCAACGCGGGTCGTTGAACCACCGATTTACGTCAATTTGTCATTTTAAAAGACTTTATTCAACGATTCGTACGTGTTACTTATAACATTATGCTAAGGCAGTAACCGTAACATTATGTAATCTTCTTAAAGCCGAATTTAGTTATGCATATACATTTAAAAATATAATTACACAAGGTCAGCGAATCTAGAGGCACTTTAAAACCTGCAAGTAAATCCTCCTTCGTGGTTTACTCTTTATAAGTATGTTATCTATGCCTCCAAATAATTTTTTATATCGGTTTAATACTTTTATTAATCGATTTCTATGATTATATATACATTTTATATTAATTGTTAATATCTTTCTTAGTACATGTTAATTAAAATAATTTTTGTATATCATAATATATCCTTGATTTATTTATCATATTAAGAAATAATCGTTATAAGAATTCTCCAATCATTATCGTATAGTCTTAAACATTACTTATAATAATTAAGTATATGTTAGTAAAGTTTCTACTAATAATAATTAAATAAATTGATTACATGTGACAAAATTACGTAAATTTATTGTTAAAAATTGAAAATATATGCACAAGCTACTATTATTATATTACAATTTTTACACACGCGACTAATCGAAACAAACAGTACCTGTTACCTTTATATGCTATTGTAACTTGTAAAAAATCTAATTAAAAACTTGTACGTGCAGTATCGATAGATAGTACATTTAAACAATGCGATTAATAATTTGAAACAAAATGAATTTATTCTAAAGTAAAGCATTTAGTTCGGAGAGACCGATATTATATACACAAATGCGATTAATAATTATTTAGAATCATGAAATGAAGTTTTCTATTTTTCTATTTGATATATAAAATGATTATTTACAAAATATATATATATATATATATATATATATTACTTCAAAATTAACTTTTAATTTTTAAGTATTAAGAAATTAAATACATTTCACATTTTAATTTCAAATAAGGTAAATACAAAATAGCATTTTAGTTGTTAACAACTATTGATTTGTTCGTATTTAACTCATCAGTTCTTAATAGTTAAGAACTATCAATTTTCGTATAAATTTCATAGTCATTTCTTCTTCCCAGTGAGCATGTGCTTTGTAAAAATAATTTTTGACATATTTTTTGAAGCTATTCTGTATACGTGCATTTTCCTCAATTTACATTTGGAAATGGGTGGTCGAAGAAATTTAGAAGCAACGTTTATTATTACACGTTAAACATCGTCGAACTAAAATCGTAATCTAAAATTTTTTCGAAAAGGAAAACAATTTCTATAATATATCAAGATTACGAAAACATTCTTACCCTAAAAAAATAGTCCGAGCCACCCTAGAAGAAGGAAAACAGATCCGCTATCTCGAGAAAAAATCCTTGAAACTCGAGGAAATCGCAAGTTCGTACAGTCAAAGTTCGGGGTAGTAGAGAAAATATAGATAACATCGTCTTTTGTGCTCGTGAAAAGTCGGGTGAATTCGTCGCCTTGACAGAGAGACGATGGACAAGGCCACAAAAGTTTTGCCGTCGCCGACCTTTATTTTTAGTCGTTCAGCACAGTATAGTTACCTAAACGCATATAAGGTTTACGTAATGCGCTCACACCAAAACGAGACTGAGAGAAAGAGAGTGTGTGTGTGTGTGTGTGTGTGAGAGAGAGAGAGAGAGAGAGAGAGAGAGAGAGAGAGAGAGAGAGAGAGAGAGAGAGAGACAGAGAACGTCAGTGAGAGATGCGACACTTTGTCTAGAAGCGCGAATAATGCGATTTTAAAAAGTCGATTTGAATAATATAATCGTCCGCGGAGTAGCATTAATAATCTTACGTAAAAGGGTTGCTTTTTTCTCGACACACGTGCAATTAACGAATGTCGAGGGTGTATATGTACGACGGTTAATTACCTAACCTCGAAAGATGAACTCAAGATTGTTATTATACGACTTGAGATGTATATATACATATGAAAGCTAGTTTGCAAACAATAAGTATTATAAGACACGATTCGATGAACTCAACCGGTGCTTCAAAAGTGCATCGTTATATTTTTATATTTGTGTGATTATTTATTGCGATTTAATTCGATCGTTAAAAAACAGCAGGACTGTATAATGTTTTATTTTATTGTATAAAACTCTAATGAGAGTACGTTGATTACGAAAATTTTATAAAATTCCAGTTACATTTGTAAATTTAACAAAATCTAATAATATTAACTGAAAAAAAATTCTTTATTACTTTAGATGTTGAAAAATCATTTCAATCTCCATCAATAAACCTTTAACTTTTATCGCTAAGTGAAAATGTAAATAGTTTTAATCAATTATTACCGAATACATTGGTACTTCGTGTAACGTAATATCTTAAAATAAAAAAAATCGATACACGACTTGTAACATTTATACGAATGTCAACCCACAGCTCCCTTAAAATAAAAAGTATATTTCCGATAAAAGAACTTGGAGTCTGTTTGCTGTGAATTTCTTGTTTCCGTGAAACCAACTCCAAAAATATGCATCTCGAGTGCAGATGAAGCGGAAACAAAGAGCTTTAAGAGTCACGCAAGATCAACTGCGATAAGGTATAAAAGATAAGTTTTGATTGGAATGGAACAAAAAGTATACTATTGTTTGTACCAGACAATACCACCTGATAAATTTTAAAATTCTCAATGTATGTAATTCATTAATCATATAGAACTAACAACTGAAATTGGAATTTGCTCGTTGCATACGCTTTTGTAGCTAATTCTTTTTTTCTGATTTATGTTATAAAAAAAAACTCGAGAAAGAACTACCATAAATTTCTATTTCTTTGTGCTCGTTTTTGCTACGAGTAATCTAGACTTTTATCGATGCAAAAACAGCAGCTTTAATTACCTACAAATGAATGATAAATAATGTATCTAAAATTTGTGTGTATGTATACACACGTGTACACGAAACTCACATTAGCACAACGTGTGATAGTAAACTAATCACGTTCCTTACCTGGAACAAAAAAGTAAAGCAAAAAATTTAGTTTGTTTAATATCTATATACCCCGATGTATTATGTAAATACATTCATATAATTTATCGATGATAATACGATACGTTGTTGCGAAATGTTATAATTAACTCGTAGACACAAATGAATTTTTGATGCCAAATCTATTATCTACTTTGAATCCAATTAGGCTTGATGATAATCTCTAGATGAATTTGGCAACCCTCGGTGAACATTTCTTACGTTTTTCTATTTTACAAAATATATCATTTTGTACCCTTGAATTGCGTGTTCAGTTGCGGAAGAGAAATAATATACATTTTGCAAATTTCAACTAAAAAGTTCAACCCTTAGATTTGTATACTTTCAAAGAGAAAATAATATGAATGTTCGCCAAATGTACTAATGATAAATAGTGTAGATGTAATATTTGAAAGAGAAAAATCTTTTGTATCCTTTTACTTTTTATATTTTTTTTAGGTATCAATTTCTATTATACGATTGTTATCACAATTATAATACATATTTTAATACTCGGAACACATATGGTGTAAATATTAATTTAATGAAAGTGATGCGATATCTAAATAAAGATATTTTTAAATCCTTCATTTTTTATTTACTTCAAAATTATATCTTAGAAATGAAAAATTATAAACTCGGCAAGATTTTTACATATTTTTAATAAATTTCTAAATCAATGTAATGCTAGAATATATACGTAGTTAATTACAAAGCAACCACTAGAGTACCTGGAAAGTACCTTTGTGAATTTGTATTTTCTCTATGCTGCTTGGCTCGTATTAACGTCTCCTAAGTTCTTTTTACACTCAGGAAGTAATGAAAATACATGTACTTTTGCAGATATTAACCGTCATCAAATGATCGCAAAAGTGTATTATATACGTTTATCGCATGCGGGAACTTGGCAATTCACGGTATAACAATTGTTGTACGTTAATAAAGGGCTGATTTTGTATTCTCGAGTTTACAGTTGGGGGGACACTTTGTTCATTATGCTAGTTTGAATTGTACGATTTCCAACGAAATTTGAATTCTAGGATTAGGTGACACTTTGCGGACGTAAAATATTACATTTTTATAAAATTTATATTTATTTGTAGAACTTATTTGGCGAATTTTGTACAGATATAAAAAATAATCTAAGTTATTAATTTTTTAGAAAATTGTTTATTTTAGAAAATTGTTCAAAGTAATGGAAAAAAGTTTGTTGTAATAAAAGATTAATTTAGAATTTAATTTCATTTATTAGAATACATTTGATTATCTATAGAGTCTTATAGTTAATTCATTAAATGAGCATTTTCGTGGTATACTAGCGTATAGTATTCATTAGCGTAATTCATTGATTTGTTAAAATAAACCTTCAATGTAAATAAATTTAACTATCAAGTACGATTCGGTTCGTTACATTTCGATCAAATCAAACTTTAATTATATATATATATATATATATATAGATTCATTTAATTATTTTAGATAATTTCCATTGATTAATAACATTTAATATAGTATTATATTAATAATATGATATTATTATGTGAAAATATGAACTAATTTTAAATTCTACCTCGGCAACTAGCAATACGACTATCTCTAAAATGAATATTCCTTAAGTGTAAGAAATGTATATATATATATATGTGCGCGAAACTAAGAAGCTTAAATTATCTAACAACGAATTTACCAAACTTAAGACCAAAATGTGAAAAGTACAACTTACAAAAATTCGGAGTAGCAAATACGTGTCTCGAAAAATTTTAAAACTCCGTAAACCAACTCGGAGAGGTTGAACGGAAGTTACGTAATTGATGCGGCCGTGTCAAAATTGGAAAATTGAAAAGTACTTTCGGAGAACTTGATATTCGTATAGTAATGTGATTTCGGATCTCACGTATAGGATATACATCGGTGCAACTTTCGAGTTTTTCCTTTTTGCTCGAACGAATTGTGGCTTAATTCGGTGTCGAGGCCGCGTGTCTGAATCGATCGGTAGAGAGTTAATGAAAGTTTTTTAGGTCGTTGATCGAAGGGGTGCCAAATCGTAGAATTAAATAGCATGATTTCCTGTCGAAAGTGTCCGATTAGAATGCGATAGTCAGGGTTATTACAACGTTTATTTTTATTTATTTCGTCGAAACGAATTTTTTATTTCGATAATTTTTACTTTAGAAATTTAATATGTTGATAGTTGTTTATGCACGTTTCGATGTGTTATTGTACGCTTTAAAAACATAATAATTCTCTGCAATGTCATTAGAACGTCAGAAAATTAATGGATTTCTCACAAACAATTAATTTCTCAAAATCCTACACAGTAAAATAATACAATATCACTCGATTCCCTATTTAATTAAATGAAAAGTACTAATTTAACCATAAAACCTTGGTAGTATTAAAATGCAATTAATTTGCTAATGTATAGAAGTTCGTTATGAAACTGTTCAATTAAATTAATCAAACGATGTATATATATATATATACAGACACACGCACACATACTCGCGCACGCACTCATACACACACACACACACACACATATATATGTATATATATAATTTGCTTATTTTATCAAAATGTAAAGTATCTGATTTACTTTATACAGGAAGCAATTAATTAATCAATTGATTTATTGCTTGGCGTTTACTCTTTCTTTCTTTATCAATTAACGTAATGTCCTACAATTTAAAGTTTGCTTATACGATAAAAAAAAGAGAGAGAGTACACTCAAAGTTGTGTGATCCAATTATATACACAAGTTTACGCTCGGCATCACGTTATCAATCATATAAAAAAAAATCCAATTCATCGATGAAATTAATGAGTATTCTCCGTGAGGAATTATATCAAGTGGTAAGAGTATATACTTAACATTTACTGTACACGCGATACTTACATCAAAAGAGGATCCTAAGAAACTTGGAAAAAACGTGAGAGAGTTGGTTCGATTTTCAAGGAAACCCATCGACAAAGGGAATAAAAAATTACAAAGAACTTCTTATATACATAAATGCATAGTAGAAACATTCGACGTGCAAATAGATGAAACACAACAAAGGAGCTCACTTTTTCTGTATATGCGGAAAATCGTTTCTGCGCTAGCGCGGATATATAAGATCATATCGAAAATGTACGTTTGAACTTGATGTTCCTCTTTAAAGATAAAAATTTATTTTAAAGGTAACACACTTGATGTCTCATTTTCACACTTTTAAATGTATTTATATTTTTTTCTGTCGATATTACAAAATAATACAAAAGTTGGCAGCCAGATAGATTTTACAGCGAGTTTCCATCAACAAAATTGTTAATTGTATTTTACTTAATTTTTAATTATTATATATATTTAATTTATAATGTACGTTACATTAAAAGATTAAATATAACACATTAAAAAAATTTTTGTTTCTATAGGCTGCTGTCTATAAAAACTTCCTGGCTGTAGGTATAGTCTGACTCCCGGAAACGAATTTCTTTGAAGCTTTGAAATATGATTTTTGGTCAAAATAAAAAGATCCGATTTTTTAAAATTTTTTAATGCAATCAATAAAATGTTTCTATTAATTTTTTAACTTATTTTTAATATTTCTTTGATTAAACATAACTTTTGGACATTTCGAATTATTTTAGCGAACCAAAGTTGGTATTAAAGTCCTTGATTACAACCTTCATTTCGTTTTTGATTGAAAATTGAAAGTTATTTTGAACTCGAGTTATTACTGTTTTCGTTGGGTCCTATTTCTCTTAGATTTGTTCGAAAAAGTCCAATATCTTTAGGGCCTATTGAACAAAGCCCTGAGTCACGAATCTTTTTCTTTTGGTCAAAAAATTATACTCCATATAGTTTTAAATAAATTCGTTTCCCAGAGTTCAAATACACTGTTCGTTAATATAATTAAATTCAGCAATTTAATTGCATGCATCATTTTATTGCTTGCGAGTTTTAAAATTTGAAATCAATATGTGAAAAATAATACCAACTCTCGATGTAATATTATGCGTTTTGATTTAAATAGAACACACTATATAATGAAACGTTAAATTAATTTCAATTGTTTCAAAAAATGATTTTTAGGTTCTCTCAAATATGATTTACACATGAAATTTCAGGAGTAACGTGAAACATTTTTATTTTTACCATTTCGTTTTTTCAAAGTATTATTATTGCCAAATGTTCCGAGCGTCGGAAGTTTTATTGAAGTAACTCGAAACGACTTGCAATTATTTTTTATCGCAACCTTATCCAATTGTGAGTGAATATTACTTTTTATTAGCATTGTTAAAATTTATCCATGTTTCGCTAATTACTTTTTTTATGCATCTATGTTATCGTAATCTTAATATAGTATTAATATAGTCTTTAAAAAAAGTAACAAAAACTACATAAATCACAATGCTAATTGAGGATGTTCAAATTTGCACTATATATAGTCGTGTTTAATGCGTTTTCGAACTTGTCATATTTTTCATTATTTTTAGTTGTAAACACACATGTGAAAAAAAAATAATTTTCTTTTCACGTATACAACACGTACAAATATTTTTCCCTCTACGTATTAATTAAAAAAATGGACTTTTGAAATTGTTTCAATTTAAAATATATATATACAGATATGCAAAAGTCGAAATTCATAAAATCCTTATTGAGTATATACGTTTTGGACAAGTGAATTAACCATCAATATTTCTGCAAAACCTTGACATTTCCCTACTAACATTCATCTCCTTAAAGAAAGATTAAAAATAATCGAATGATAGATCGTAAAAAATCCTTGGGTATAGAATCAAATTCTGGTTAGAAAATAAAATAGAAATACAAGCACGCATCACGGACTCGTAGTAAATAAATAAATGGACATTAACGAAGTTCGCGAGCGCATTCCCAGAGAGTAACGAGCATAATGCGGAAACCTTGAGATGCGTAATTGAATAATGCCTCCTCGCTTACGTAACGACTCGTGCCACACACATTCACACGTGTGCACGTATACAACCAGCCAGACAGCAGTGTTGTATACACGAGAGAATCTCCTTCGGGAGAAACGTAAATACACAGGCTCCAGGTGGGGATTTTGGTAGTGCATCGATTAATGGAGAGTATGTGTAATAAACGTATCTTATATGCATTTTCGGTACTGCGTGCGTGAACATCATATATATAACCTCAATGTTTATAGGGAAGCCTATGGAATGGCTAAGTTTCACCTCTCGAGTATGGTATACATACCTATACGTATACTGATGGAGGGAAAAGTATATCGAGGGTATATAATTGAATTTCGCTATCAAATATATATATATACATACATACACATAATCGACATTGTTTCAGATCACATGCGCAAGATTTTGTTTATGTAATTACATTGTATGTAATTGTAGTACGTGTACAATAATATACATTTCCTACAAGTTATTATCGCAATACCGCCGAAACGAACCGAATCAAAGTAAAAATAGCGAAAAGAAATTATATACTCTCGAAACGACAATGTACCATTTTTCTTCTACCCCATGATAATTTATGACTTTCGACGACTTTCGTATATATATATATGCTCGATATAATGTATGCAGTGATATGCAAAAACGCGTCGCGAGAGTACTGCTGGTACTATTATAGTACTACCTACGCGCGTTGCACGCAAGAAGATCGGGTCGCGCCACGCGATAAAACGCGGAAGCCGGCAAAATTAACAATGCCGAATTACGCGTCGAAATTGCTGTCATGATTTACGAGCGGTCGGCCACCTTAATACGCGCAGCGAAAAATATACGACCGGATTAATACGCAAGCGTTACGCGTATGCGTATTACATGCACTTGTTGCTTTTGCTACACGCACATACAAATATTTTGCTTTACTATTTTTTTTTTCATTTTCCTTCTGTTTTTTTTCAGATTCGACAGGGGTATACCTGAATGCAATAGTGTTGGGTAAATATGTATATACGTGTACGTAAAAATGTTATAATTATATATTTTACGATATATAAGTATCGATTAATTTTTGTGTTTTATTTGTCTGTGTAGGTATACCTGTATTACATTTCGAAACTATAAGCTTAATAAGTAACCACATAAAATTTTTATCAGTTTAATTTATTGTTGTTTTCTGTAATCGAAATGTGAATATAAATAATCGCGCGTTAAGCGATTCAAATCGTTGTAATATATACCGAATAAATTAACCGTTTTACACCGATGCCGATAAAAATCTACTTAACATCAAATAATTATACTTTAATTGCGTGAAACTGTTGATTTCCTGTTATTACATGTATATGTATACTGATTCTCCATTCAAAGTTAATTATTTAGTTTTGGGTAATAACCTACCGATTCATGGTATACTTTTATTTTTTTTTATCTCTGCAATGGTGATTTTTAATTTGTTGACCTTTTAAAATTCACATAGCGTCTTATCATACAGGTATTTATCTACTTAACGCTTATTTCTGACAGAATTTTATTAAATATTTTGCGACTGTTTCGATTTGTTGAGTTGACATTAGTTAATTTATAATTTATTAAATTATTTTAACTATTGTAAGTTTTAAGTTAAATAAATGCAATCGTTGGATTTTGGAAAAGTGAAATTTTTATGCGGTCGGGAACGACTTTCGCGAGGTTATAAGTAGCTACAAATTACCGACGTGTATATGTATTTGTGTGGTATACGTGAAATGATTCTTACATTATAATCTTTCATGATTATTTCTGATGTAATTCTGTAAAATAAAAGAGTAATTTTAAGAAATGTGCAATAACACTTGCTTTCGTGTTATTATACACTGCGACCAGGAAAATAAAGGAAAGTATAATTATTAAATTATACTGGAAAGTTTACGAAATGATGTTATCGTTTAAAATTTCAGTATATTTCTCTATATAATATTATAATAAAGTTATTTTTAAGACTTGTATAACTAATTTTCCAATGTACCTACAAGGCTAAATTATTTTTTTCTTGGTAACATGTGTGTTTTGAACATTTGTTTCCTATTTCAGAAGTTTTAATTTATAATATGCATATATTATTGAGTAACTGGTATATTACTCGAAAGTTCGTAAAATAGCGTAAATCAGTTATTAAAATAAAAAATTCTATCTATGTAACATGTATTCGCTTTAGGTTTTCGTAAAATATTTATTATTTAGAAAAAAAGGATCTACGCTTTGTACGATGTAAATATTTTCTACGTAACGCAAATTATTATATTTATTTAACCTTCTTTTTTTAAACTATGCAAACCACACGGAAATAATTATAGCGTTAAATTGCTCTATAGTAATTTGTAAGACGAATGCAAAAATATTTCATGTATAGCTATCCATCATAATGAAAAATAATATTATTGCTGACTATAATTTATAGAAAAAAAAGAAACGTGTAGTATTAAAAATGACAACCAATTATGGACAATAATCATTATTCATGCGTTTTTTTTTCTTCATCGTGTATAATTTAATCGTAAATACAATACACGCCTCCGTCAAAAATATTCCATCACCAAACTTTCACACTTTAATACGACTTCCATCGTCGCGAAAATCATCGAATTATACCCGAATCGCAAATTATTCTCGCCCTCGGTATAAATTTGCGCATTAAAAATAAAATGCACAAGGAAAGCCCGATAAAGAAAAAATACAGCTGAAACATTCGCGTGTCGTGTAAAAAGTATGGTCACACACGCGAAAGACCACCAGCGAGTATATAATACGTGTAAGTGTGTATATACACATGTTTTTCGCATAATATTCAGTTGGGAAAAGTATGCATATGACCTTGGTAAATAAAATGTCAATCGGCAACTGCCTCGCATCTCTCGGAAGTCTTAGTTGCATTATCTCTCTCTCTCTCTCTCTCTCTCTCTCTCTCTCTCTCTCTCTTTCACATACATACATACACACTCTCTGTCTCTGTCGGAGGCGCCGTTTTCCGACTCAAGGACATACTGTGTATTAATGCACATATGAATGGGTGGGTGGAAGGGACGATTATATCGAGCTTTGTCGAGATTTCCCGGGCGAAGGGCAATTTGAAGTTATCTTTTCTATTTTTTCGTTCATATCACCCGAAAAAGTTGTGGTTTTCATATGATGGAATTTCCAGCGAGACTTTCTGTTTTTGCGGTTTTGTGCATACCATGGGTGGGTCTATAACTGGTTTTCAAAATTGTTATTTCCCAGTAATTGAATGTTATTGATTATTTTTGTGTACATATTCATTTTCAATTTAAAAACAATTTTTCTCTTTTAATTCGTTAAAAATTTGATATATAATTCAAGTTTTTAATGTTATTTAATAATATCATTATGAATTTAATTTCATACTTATATGTATATTAATTTTAGCTATGTATTAACAACTGACAGATTTTTAGTGAAAAAAAAAATCCGTATCACCGTGCATTTGTTATTTAAATGTGTGGTCATAAACTCTAAACTATAAAATATCCAATTTAATATAACTTTTCTTTCTCTATTTTTAAAGCTCACAGCCTGTAGTTTATAAAAATATTCACAAACATTTATACTCCCATACAAATATTTGGAAGAATATTTGGAATCAAATAATGAAATAACGAGATTGAGGTACATCGGATAAAGCAAGTAAATACAACTAAATTGTTAGAAAAAGAATTAATTGATAGTTTCTATTAATACTACAAAAACACATCTAATATGATAACAATTTTCTTATAAAAAAGGTATGAAGAATTGGAATTGGTAAATTATATTTAAAGAGTATTTCTAGATTTACGATGTGTATAAAAGTAATAGAAAAAATGTAGAGCTAAAATTGAATCTGCAATCAGTTTAATAACTGAAAAATGGTAAAGTTTCGAAAACGAAAAAAGGATAAACTAACGGCTAGAGCATGTGGAAATCGAATGACAGTGAGAGATGAGAAAATAATCGTCAGAGAACGCACAATTTGTCATCTCGAATACTCTGAACCTACTTGCTATTGCGTCATAACTGATTTTTTTTTTATTTCAGTACCGTTTTACTGTCTAACTTGAAACTTTTCAGTGCGCACTCGATAAACCACGTTACTTCAATTTTTTAAACTAATATAATATTTTTTTTACATGTTTGCCCATATTAAATTACAACAACTTTTTGCGAGTAGCAAAATTGAATTACGTATTTTTTTTATCACATTTTGTAACTTGTTTATGTTATACGTTTGTAATTTAAATCACAATGTTAAACTTACATGATGATACAAATGGCTTACTAAGTTCATTACCTATAAACTCTCTAACTAACCTGAAACAGAAAAAAATATTATTTATTAATAACTTAGATTTAAGGAAAGTATGAGTAGAAACTATTCATATATATAATATGTAAATAAATATTTAATTCATAATTATTAATGCATCTAATGGGAGATGTTATTTTTAATAAATTTTTTAATGAGACCATTAAAATGTATTTGTATTTTTGTAGCGCAACGCGAAGCTTTGAACTTGTACGTTTAAACTAAAAATACATCGGCAAGATGCCTTGACTAGATGCGCGCAACACAAAACTGACGTAATCTCACTTACGGACAGGAGACGGCATGAACGGTATGACCGTCATTTTTCCACACCTGTTTGCGTTTTTTTTCAAATTAAAATTTTAAAAAAACACTGGAAGTTTATGGTTACGGTATTTTTTTTCTACGTACTTCGTATTACCTGAATTTTTTAAATTATTAAATCAACGAGAGCAGAAAAAATGTAAGTTAAAGTCTGCAGTTTTACTGGGAGATCAAATCAAATTTAATTAAACACACCGGGAAAAATATACATTTTTAATGAATAACAATAATGTAAATAATATAAACCAACGTTGTTGCAGTAGTGACATCTGACTGAATATCACCCGAAATAAATATTTTCATATAACTGAGGTGAACGAGATTATATCCATTTCTATAAAATTTTGCGCTCGGATATATGATTGTAAAAACCGAATGAACACTTATATCGATGTACCTATAAATGTATACATGTGTATATATATGTATCTATATAAGCAGAAGAACGATATTTTAGCCTGAGGGTAACAAGCCGATGAGTTACTTTTTTATTGCGGCGATAAAATTTTCTTTTGTCTCGAGGAAAAATATTACATAGTCTTCGACAAAGCAATCGTTTTGTCAGAGATGATTGTTTCCTCGTATACCAATAAAAACGTAACAGTCGTATGTGGAAATTTGAAAAAAAAAAAATTGACATTCCGTAAATCGATGGATTGCCTAGTGAGTCAGATCCTTTAAATGACTTTATTGTGCAAAATATATTTAGTTCTTTTAAATAATTCAATTGTTATACACGTGTATATTTTTTATCACATATTTATTTTTGTTTATTTTATATATGTACAGGAAGTATTTACAAGTTATGTAAGAACGCATCTTTTTAAAGATTCTTCGTATTAATGTTTATTAGGATGTATCATTTTTTCTATTTTTATATTGTACAATATTGTGAGCATCGAAATAAATAAATAAATTTACTTTGGAAAATTTAGCGTGGGTGCCAAAGCATACATATACATCGCTATATATATAATAGAAAATCGGATAATTTATATAAAGCGTTTAATCTATTATATAAAGTATATTTTTATTGAAATATTTTTATATTTACCTAGTACAAATTGAATTAATAATTTTAAATCTTTTAGTAGAATTAAATTTTAGAACATAGTAGGTTTATCCTAATATAAACGAGTAACAAAATCATAACTATTTTAAAATCGTGTTTACCATCCAACATTAAGAACTGTGCACTAGATAAGTATTAATTTGTAAAAAGAATTTTACTATAAAAAATTATTTCTAGAATACCGAGAACGCTAAAAATACACCAACGTATTAATAATGAAAAAATTAAATTGCATAATTTTTTGCTAAATCTATCAAACGCGCGAAATGAATCCAACAATTTTCAGAAAACTAACAAGTATAATCACGTTAATATCCATGGAATCGTTTATATGGTATAATAAAATTTAAAATCTCGACTAAAAAAAGTAAATTTATTCTAAGAACTTACACCAGATAGTTCAACAATGCATCATCAAAGAAGAAACCTAATTCGGTCAATTTTGAAGACGCTGACGAATATACTTCACACCGATGTTCATTATCGTCTTTATTTCACAACTCCATTGTTCGGTATACCCGGGAAGTTGGTACATTTTTAACAAATGAATCCTTCCACCTTTACGCGTTTATCGCGTGCCTTCTCTTTTTCTTTACTATTTCTGATTTGTTTTATGCATATAGGTGGATAAATTTTTTGAAGAAGAATTTGCGTAACTTTTATTATCGGGATACTTGGAGAATTTTCGTTGGATAAGTAATCTACGAAATTGAACAAAAAATTTATCGGAAAATAAGTTGGACAACTTTTTCAGTTTTTTTTTCATAGCAAGTTGTTAACGGAAAAACTTTTATGTTGAGGCATCGATCAATTATTTAAGACGTTCGTGACTTTCTTTGAATTTCTATCCGAAATTTAATTACAAGTATTAAGAAGAATTATATAGCATCAATTACTGCTTTTAGGTTTATATTATTTGTATTATTTTTGTAAGCAACATCATTTGTTTGGTATGTATAAGATTTTCCAGAAATATGTTTCGTTAAATTACACTATAATCGGATATATAAATCTTGTTTTAACAGATTCTTGTAGTCGCGGTTACATAAACGACTACTTGACTCGAAAGTTTGATAACCGTTCGAGGTTGACAATGGTTCAAAGATTGACGGATATTCTTGAAAAGTCCTCCTTACTGTTCGGTATATAATAATGAAAATCTAGAGCTTTCAAAATATGAAGTTTAAACTTTAAATCGTTGTCTAAAGCTTGTAAGCATACGCACACTCTGGGTTAAGTGTCTTATTGGATGAATTGTAGAAGTGCAAAAGCGTCAGTGAAAATTGAGTGGCTTTAGTTAGTTTATGACAGTTCCAATTGTTTTGTTAGTATCTACTTATCTAAATATAACACCGAGTTATTGGTTTGTATACAAAGTTAATTTCCTTATAACATTTTTCCACTTGTAATAGCCCAAGTTTTCAAAATTGTGGTTAAGCACCTTTACCTAATTAAATCTTAATATACTGTTGCAATAATACTATCTATTTTCTTTTTTAATAAGAATTTTCAATCAACTGTAATGTGACTACAGAAAATTAATCGCACATTTTTATGATTTAATAAGATTAATAGATATACAGTCTGTATTGCTATTGTATCTAAAAAAAACTATCATAAAATCGAATAACTGTTTTACATATTAAAAGTATCTATTTTACATATTGCAAGCTTTAAATTATGTACCTGATAATTTATTCAAAAATCGTACTATCTTCTCGAGGAATCCAAATTATAAAATTGAAAGCAATCGTTACGAAATCGCTCTACTTAACATAAACAGTTTCCGTTTTACAATGCTTTATTTAAATAAAACGTATAATATTAAAAGTTTTAATTAAACTCGAAGGGAATTACTTTCCTTTCGAGGGAATAACGTATCGTAACCATAATAAATTAATTATTCAAAATGCCGTATGCGTCAGTATTTTTCTCCAATTGACTAATAACAGAATTTAAACGATTCGCTTTGTTAGAAAAAATCAATTTGATTTTAATTTTTATTAATTTGACAAAAAATAATTAGATTTCACTCCTTAAGTAATCGAGAATTAGCTTAACTTGCTTTATTGAACGTATAACGAAAATAAATTTAAATTTATTTTTCATTTGCGAATTTGATCGGTGATACTTATCCTATACAATTAGTTATGGTCGACTCGGATCGCGTTGTCAACCTTTCAAAAACAAAATTTGCTCGACCAATTGCTAGTTCGTATATGCACTCATCCAGGCATAAATATGTACACAGTACAAGTTCCTCTAGGGTAGTATATGTAACAAGTTTAGTTTGACTTTGTCAATAGCAAGTGAATTGTACCCAACTCCTTACAACTTCGACTTTGATATTTCATGGTGAATTAATATAATTTAATTAATGTAATCGATACTAGTTAGTAAACATATGATTATTCGATTTTTAATTAATAATCATATTTTTCTATTTTAGATTTAATTGTTTAAGAATAAAGCTCATAGAACCGTAAAAGATATGCGATTGATATAAGTTGACGAAATTTATAAAAAAAATGCTCGTCCTCAAATTTGAAAGTAACATCGAGAAAAAAGGAAAGAAAAGTTTTCTAATGATAACACCCATAAGAATCGCCCGAAAGCACATGCGCATACGTTTAAAAGTACTAAACCAATAAATACCGCGAAAATAAAATAAAATAAAAAAATAAACTAATATCTCGCATGTCTGCGTTACGAGTTACGCAATCCTACACGACATCACCGTTGAAATCCAAGACAAATTAGCGGCGCATCGTATGAATAAAAGAGGCCCAATCGCGTTTGGCCGCCGCGATTAATTCAACGCTCGCATATAGTATACGTACATAAAAGACCAACGGCAGCGGCAAGTGCAAGGCCGTTACGTAATACCGACGCGAGTACGCGCGCGGTCTTTGCAAGAGGAATCGCGAAAGACGAGAGAAACCGCTTAATGGCCGATTAGCCGCGTACTCTCGGTATCATTGTCTTATGCGCGACCTTCGATCACGATCAATTGCGCACATATATACGATTACTACTATACTCTTCTTCCTTAATCTTATACATCTTTTTCCCCCCCGTATTTAATATACATGTGATACGTTTGTACACGACTGATATATACATTTTTCTTGGCTGAGTACTCGATTTTATAAGGATGCTGACGCGTGCGGGCTAAATTCTTTTTATCGCTCGGTTTTACGACCGTCTCTCAGCATATTATTACTCTTTAACTCGTACGATATTGTTACATTTTATACGGTGATTGTTATAATAGTTCGTCGTTCCTCTTACTTGGAGGGCTACCGTCTTAAGTTTTTTTTTCATATTTTGTTTGTTTTGACTAATTGTATATCGATTAACGTTTTCGAAAAATATTTTACACTACCTATACTACGACTGTTACTAGCCACACGATTTTTAACATTTTTGTATCTTTCTTAATTAACTAGAAAATACTTAGTTGGTAAAGTTCCATTAATTTGCCCATGTTTTAAATATAAAAAGAGGCGTTGACATATGATTATTTAAATATAGACTTGCCAAAGTGAAAATAACTGAAAAATATTTATTTTAAAGACTACTAAAACAATTTCTCAGAAAGTGTGCGTAAACTGTGAGTTTATTTAAAAATTTGATTGACTTTAAAGTTCATATAAATTTATTTTTAACGTCAATTCGGCGTAGTGTAGACTTAATACACTTCATACTTTATACGGAAATAAAAGGAACTTTTAGGAATTTCAATAAAAGTATATATAATGTCGCGATTAATATAAAAGCGTCCTGTATGCGGTGTATTAAAACTTTTAAATAATTAAATAGTATTTTAAATTAAAACAATTATAAGCACTCTATTTAAGGCAATTGAAAATGTTTAGTTCTCTCCTCATTTTATTCAAGAATTATGATTTTAGTAAGATTGATATTTATGAGGTTGATATTCGCAAATATGCCAAGGAACGGCATTTCTGGAATTTAACTTAAATTTTGTACATATTTCTCGTCATCCAGGTTCGTAGATGCAATATAAACGCACAATTTATACGTAACCTCTTTTAATTAATTAATAACTTAATTAAGTGCAATGTACGGTGATGCATATTGTATTTACTTTGATCAAGAGAGACATTTTCCCATCATGCATTTAAATGTTTTTTAAATTTACTTTATATAAACAAAGCTTAATTAAACAAAGTGTATTTTTTATTCAGTAACATTGACATTACATTCGTTGGATGGAAAAAATAATTAATTATAAATAAATTAATTATCGATAAAAACAATATTTTTGTATGTACGCAATCGTCCTGCCTATAGTAATTTAATTTATAAATTTTTTTCTCTTTTATACTGTTGGACTTTATAAATTGATGCATCGTTACGCACCTTATTTAATTATATAGCTGTATCGAGAGGAACGAGGAGATATTTTACGCTGCGTCAATTTTTATCTAAAGGAATGTTGATTACAATTGAACACAAGGCGTTTTAATAAATACTTCAAAATGTCTTACACAATATACGTATGAATCTACTGGAAAGATGCGATTTTTATTAATCTGATAATCAGTCTGTATTTTTTTAATTGCTGGTTATTACACACCTGTATATTAAGGAGCAAATAATCTTTTAATATATGTATATTAAATAATGTAAAAAAAAGTAAGTTAATATTCACTCAATTTTGATATTACCGAAATGAAAATATTTAAACTTTTTTAAATATTTAAAATATTTAATAACTTTCGTTCGGTGTAATAAAATCTTACGAAATCTTGTGAATTGAAGTAACGTTTCACCAACCTTTTACCCAATATAACCTCGACTATCGAAAACGGCATTGAAGTCAACATTGAAAACGGCAACCGTGAAAAATATTTCGCTTAGTCCTTCGCAAACACGATTTAGCAAATTAACTTCTCCAAAATTCCTAATTTTCCAAAGCCTTGAAACCTGCAAATTACAGTTCCCAAGTCAGCCGGAAACGGGTAATAATAACGAGGGCGCCAAGGGAAAAGGAGCCCGTATCCCCCTTGCAAGCTCGAAAAGCAAAACAAAGAGAGAAACAAACAAGTCAATCACCACCCACGCATTTACGAGAAGATACCGAATTTAGTTTAATAAAATATATATAATCCTTTAATACCACTTCTTCTTTTTTTCCTTTTAATTTATATTCTAATTCCGGATTTCATTCGTCGAATAGTTGTCAAATCATAGTATTATAAAGATTTATGTTAACAATCTCATTTACTGCAAATAATAATTAAATAATTACAAAAATGACCAGGTTGAAAATTAAAATAATACATAGAGAAAAATGTTGTATAAACAATTAGTATATTATTTAATAAGAATAGAAAAATTAGTATACTATATAATCAAATTTAATAAAAATGTTATTTAATTTTACTATACTTATAGTACATTATTTTTTTTACTCAGAACTATATCAATTTTTAATAGATTATTTGACTCTTTGTAGAATAATTACGTACAATTGGAATACTCAGCCATGGAAAAAATGAGAAATGAAACATTTGATCGTATTAAAATAATATCAAGCACACTTTTATGTCATTTTCATACAATTTCATCAAAAATAATCATGCGAATATCGTACACCCGGAAGGAAGTAGTACTAAGTACACAAAGTTTAATGTAACAGATAGAGAAACAGTAATCCACCCCTATACAATCGCGACATTAGACGCTCGAAGCGATTAGAGCGTGATGCGGACATAAAAAATGAAGAAGCCGCTTGGTGTATGTACATACATATATATATATATATATATAGAGAGAGAGAGAGATAGCGCGCAAATAAACCCGATTGATCCTATCGAGTCGTACGACCGCTCGACTTTTCCCGGAGGAACGTAATTGATCAGGCAAACATATTTTTGGCCTATATACACGACTTCTTTTCTCTTTCCCTATATATACAATTTCTCTTTCCCTGTTTTATTTACATTCTTGTAATGTTTTATACAGTCGGGGTAAAAATAATGACGATTTATTTGCCGGAGACAATTTTCCGTTTCTCCAAGTATATATACTATCGCAAAGTTCAGACATTATTTTATTTACGATGCAAAGTTTTTTTTTCGCTTGTTTATCGTCGCATTCATTTTTGTTACTTTTATTTTAACAAATTCGATAATTATATATGTATATATATATATCGAACATTAAAATAGTCCTGTATACTTGTAACGTACTTATACGTGTAATAATTAATGTAATCAAACTTCCGAATCTGATTTGATCAGTGCAGTTAGTTGGTTAAATGTGATACTAAACTTGAACTGTAATTATCATGCATAAATAATTTAACCAAAATTGCACTATACAAAATTTAATTTCACGATGTAATTAATACAGGTAATGAGTAATTCTATTTACATGTTCGTATTAGTAAATCGTTTAATTCTATCTTCGATACTGTTAAAAAATAATTTAATTTAGACATTGACGAGGCCTATCGAGGCCTATACATTATACACGCACAAAATTAACAATAAAAAATAAATTAAAATTGGTGTAGGATAACAAAAGTTTTTTCACCCGTAACTCATCAAATTTTCTAGGATATAAAACGCTCTGTGTAAACTACGGTAATGCATAAATGTCGCAAAGTTTCTGTTCATCGTTTAATACGTAAGTAACGTGATTACAAGGCTATACGATTATTGACTATATGTTCAACAAAATTCGCTCCCCTGATCCCCTCGAATATTCTACGTCAATTTGACACGCAGATAATGTATTTACAAGCTAACGAAATTACAGCTTAACCATTGGAAATTTTGAAGCCTACATTATATCTGTCACTTATTTCTATCGCTTTTTTTTTCATCGTATTTTAATTTCCTGCGCGCGGTTTCGTTCGTCTATAAGAATTTAATTTATCTTTTATTTGAAATGGAAATGGAAATGGATTGAAGCGAGACTTAACTTACCAAAATTAATTAGTACACTGTGTAACATCTCGCGGCTTAATTTGCATACTTTTGGGTCAAACTGACAATTCTATTTACTTTCGCACACAGAAATAAAGGGTATTTCTGTATTAGTACTAGGTAGATAAACACATTAACAACGGCATTCAATCATACGTTTTTTAACAAAAGTTTATCGGTGAAGATAAATTTGTGGCTGCCAAGAGATTATTAATTACATATTATAATTTATTAACTTGATTATGCGCATAGGTAGAATTATATCAAAATAATATTTTTAAATTATTCACTGACCATTTGATAATCAAAACGAATTAAAGATTCAATTTTTGTATGAAAAAAAAGTAACGCGTCAACTTCTCTTAGAATTATATAAATGGTTGAATCGTAATAAAAAAAAAATAACAAAAGAAAAAAAGTATAACAATTTCTGCAATTTATATAATAGAAAACTCATCAAAGCGCACACACACAAGTTCCATCAATAAAACCACACAATCAAGTCCATTTCGTATAGAAAATTCCCCAACACCCTCCAAAAAGGAAAATAATCTAAGGTACATCAGGCAAGAAAGAACAAACAGCGTGTCGCAATTCGTCTATCACGTGTGTATATATATATTTATCTTCGAGTCAGTCGCACCTCCAGTAAGTTCATAATGATCCACAAGCTGCAGCACCGACGTACGATCGATCAAACAAATGAATAAAACGATCTCCCTGTAAACACACAAGGCGGGGAGGGTCGGTGTGTATTATGTTATCGGCACGAGCCGATTTCGGACAGATTAAGTGGCGCAGAAGTGAAAGGATCGATTTGGAATTCCCGTGTTCAAATAAACAAACCGTCTCTCTTAAGTGCGACGCTGCAAATCAACGTGAAACTCGTCGAGAATTACATGTTTGACTGTAGTTTTTCTTTTTCCCTTTTCCTTTACCCTATAAATGGAATTTTTTGTTTTCTATTAAATAAAAAGAAAATTAAGTAATCGTAGTTTGAAAACTTGATGGACGATGTGTTGAAATGTATAAAATGTAAAACGATATTACATTCATTTATCAGGTACCTTTGTAGTTAATTTTATATAAGAGGCTAATCATTTGAAACCCATTGTAGTCAATTAAATTTGTGAGTACTGTAAATCTAATCTATATATAAAGTATAGGATAAAAGAATAATGGGAACCGATTAATGGAAAAACCTCAGCTATATCTGTCAAAAGAACTGTAGTTGATACAGTATGGGTTTAACAAGACATTTATATATACGTATAAAGGAAAATTGTACATTTTACTTTTTGAAACATTTCTCTACAAAGTTAATAGCTTGATTTCGAACGATATATAACTCAATTTATCTCTTGATCTTTCTTCTTCGAGCTTTGAATCACTACCAATGCGTAAGGGTATCATAAAAATTCATCGACAACCAGAAATTCAAAAAAGAACGTTTAATAAGCTAAGATTTGCTGAAATCCTTTAAAATCTCTGTGATACCTATATATTTTATCGCACTGTTGATTTTAGTACTAATGTTTAAATCCATCATAAAGTACAATACAAATATATCCAGTCTCAAAAGATTATTTTTGTTTGAACCATTATACATTAGTAATAAATCAAGCGTCAAGAAAGCTTATAACCCTAGATTATTGAAAAAAAAAATGACAAAGATAATGTATGAATGAAGCGAATGAGAATAACGAGGAGTATAAAATTAGTTGCCTAAGATTTCTATACCATCGTTTTGCAAACACGGTCTATTATAGTTTGACGGAGTGCCGCAAAGTTCTGTGTGCATAGATCGAGTATTGAAACGTGTATGGGTATACGTAGCTATAGAGCTATTAGCGACTGATACCCGTCACTCCATTACATAGCTGGACTGATGGCCTCTTGTTGGGTGAAAGCTTAGACCCACATCGTATTCCAAGCCCCTTTCTCTCTTTCGATTATTTTCACAAGGTTAAGGATACGTAAAGCCAGTGTGACGTAAGCGAAGAAAACAATGTGTGTAACGTAAACGTACACACTCGGTACGACCAATCGTTGATTCTTACAGTGGGTGGGTTATCGTGACGTCATTATACGTCACTATGGGTAACCTTTACTCGATGTTTATATCTCTTATCCTTTTATTCAAGTGCTTCTATATATATTGGGCTAGTAAATAAGACAACTTAAGGGCTTTGTTTGGTGTAACTAAGACGGAAACTCGAGGAAGTAGCCGAATACTTATAACTCTCGAAAACAAGAATTTATCTGTATTTACCGCAGACGATATTATCACCTACACTTGCGCCTTCCAATCGGATAAATCTATTTGAAATATCAACTTTTACTTTAACCACCACGGTGTTGTTATCGTACGATTCATTTTTCAATATTATTATTTATTTATTCTAATGTCTGTCAACCTTTTTGTTCTATATATTTTTATAAAATAATAAAGATATGAAATAAAGGATACTTTTAATAACAGAACGCGTGCCAAAGCATCGGTTAAACAGTGGAAACTGACGGTTTCACAGTCAATTGTGGTATACATGCGTTCTTTCATCCTGTATATTTTTCCTATTGTTCGAATTTCAGTTTGAAACAGCAAACCAACCGTTGCAATCAACTTCCCAAACACCATAGTTTAACAATTTTATTATCTGTCACAAATATTGAACGCACGCGCATTCTCGAGTGATTATTTCTTTCAAGCTTACACATCAATGAGAAACGCATGAAAAATATATACAATTTTGTCCCTTTCATCTCTCTCTCTATCTCTGTTTGCTTAAACATGTTAAATATTCAAACTGAGTGACGTGTGTACCTACTTTATTTTTTCACTGATTTTGTTTACAATAACTTTTTGTAAATGTCGGTAATACGCATAGGCCTCTGTTATTTTTACGTCGATTTCAACAAAACAAACTGCAAAACCGAAATAATTTAAGTTCACAAACGTATTAACGTTATAACGCGCACCGTTGTTATTTTAAACACAAGGGACGTACATGCACACATGGATATATATACACACATGGATAGTTTTATAATTCAACGAAAAAGGAAAAAAAAATGCAACTATATCAAGCGTACATAACTTTTACGAGATTGAACATTATAGTCGATAAAAGGAGGCTGACTCCCCGTAAAAGCAAGTTATATGCAGACCCTTTAACCATACACTTAATTCTCTCTTCGTGCGCATTTCTCGGTCTATCTGTCACCGCGTATAGCGCTTCATCGGTTATTCCGCGGTTTAACCGAGGGCTCGTAAGTATGCGACCTGCTGCGATCGTCAAACGTACACGCTTCGTTTCCGACTTAACCTCGTCTCCCTCTCTCTCTTATGTGTACTATGTGCGCGTATGCGTATGCAAGGGAGAAATAAACGATACTTACTTATTGTTCAGTTGCGCGAAAGTGTTTTTAGATTGATGCACGTATTCTGATTTAATATAGAGTGTATATTTTGTGACGGTTAGTAATAGTGAGCACTTAAATGTTTTGAATTTGAACTGAAATGACGTTTAGTTTATGACTTTATAATCGATCCAATAATACTTATATTTTGTTTTTACGCACATTTGTATAAAATAATTTTTGCTCAATTTATACCGTACCGAGTGACATTAATATTCTTGCTTGACAATTTCTACAGAATATTAAATAATCGTTATTAAAATTCAATTTTACCGTGGGACTATTTTCAATTGGCTATAAGTAATTTATTTTCGCATTTGGCGATGTTCGTACGTGTATAGAGGTAAATACCATGATGATAAAAGAAAAAACGATAGTAATAATAAGGAATAGAAAAAATGAGGTTATTAATACAACGAGAAAACGGAAATAGGGTTGTTGATTGTTGTTAGGCGAAGGGACGATTGATTGAAATTAGCATTTATGCTATGTTATACATTGAGTCGATAAACTTTGGCTATAAACTTCAAGCATTTAATGACCACATGAATTTTCGTAACTTGCAAGGCTATAAGAACTTTAGCCGGGGAGCCCTATAACCTCAATTGTTATATAACTGATATCGTTAATGTCATTCCCAAACCTCATCAATTATTAACCTACAAATTGGTATTCTTGACCTACCAATTGATAATCTCTGGTTACCGTAATTCTCAACTATACGAATCTGATATTCTAATTCTAACATCTAACATCAAGAGAAAACATTTCCATATCGCAAAATAATAATTTATTAGACCGGTGATTTATTAAATTTGATAATAGTAACAAAAATGACTGCAATTTCATGGATGCATAAAATTGTGGTAGAAAATGAAATTGAACTGAAATATTCCATTCGCGAATGGTATAATAATAGCCATATTTCATTCAAATATTCAAGTTATACGTTTTCTCTTTTTAAAACATTATATTATTTTAATGAAAAATCGACTAACAACAAATATGTTGTATAATAAATTATTAAAAATTATTCACTTATTACATTCGTAACGTATAATGTTTAATATTTGAATAATATGAGTAACTAAGCTATATACATTTTTAATTTTTTGTAAAGGGATTTCCACAAAATACTAAATGATGTGACCTACTATCGAAAACGAAGATCCCAAAAAAAATTATAATGATTCAAGGAATAAAAAGTCGGCGGAAGCCAAAATCAGCAAACGAAAAAAAAAGAAAAATAACGATGAAGATTAAAAAAGGCACTACAAAGGAAAAAAGAAAGCAAACCAAGTAAGCCGTTGATGCGCTTGCAAGCTCGATGGCTTTCACAAATAAACACAACGATTTCGAGGTTTGACGATTACACGCGTAGCTCTTTACGACTCGGAGTCGATTTACCACAGCGCATGCGGACTACACAAATTCTAAGTATGTTTTGAGACGGACGAATGGATGCTTTGATATAGTCCGATCGTTAATTGAGAGTGCTTGCTGCACTTGATGGTCGATTCTCTCTTTCTTTTTTTGTTTTTGACTTTTTTTTTTAGGCGATCGGTTAACACCCACGTTGATCAATTAAGCCCGATTTACGACTGATTGATTATCTTTTCGAGTAGTTAATGCGGAAAGTAGATTGATGAAGGACTGATGAGGTGGATTCTATTAAAAATAAAAGGGATTTTCCTTCCGCGTTTACGTAAAAAATGGGTTATTTAGTATTTCATTAATTTAAGTAGACACGATCTTTAAACGATTTTCGTTATTTTTATACAACGGTAAACCTTTGTTTTTAGTTGAACACAGAAGTTACAGTATAAGCGATTATATGTATTTTGAATTTATATTTTTTAAATCTAAATATTTACTACAAACATTGCTTTTAAATTTGTTTGATTGACGCAACTGCTTATACACACTTGTCGATATAATAAAAAAAAATTTGATCTTTCTATGCTTGCACATGTATATACATATTTACTCGGAAGAATTTATAACAAATAATTTTTCTCTAACATGCAGAGAATATAAGAGACCCACATGTCCATGAAGTTGATTGACGAAATCCGAATTTCCTTCTCCTTTTTGCTCGTAAAGAAAAATTTAGCGAGTAAACGGATGTCGAGTCATAAATCATCTTTAAGCGTCTCTCTGTCGCTCTCTCTCTCTTTCGCGAGTTTTGCCAAGCACACCACTGTATTGCTAATATTCCAATCGATTTTGCCGTCTTGTAGTACTCGATCGGGTGCTTTAAGCTGTCCATCTTAATACGCGGACGCGCGATCAAAATGAAGTTTGCCTCGGGTAAATTTGCAAATCTGTATACAGATACGCAGATACACACATACGCGCATGCGCACACATACGTATATGTATATATATTAAATTTACACAATCACGGACAATCGTATCGTACCATTCGAACTCGTTATGATGGATATCGGTGATATTATAAATATATCAAAATCGTAGTGTACGCTATATGGTCTATTTATAAGATTTTCGACATGTATAAATACAAATTGAATAACCCTATACATAAAGCAATTTATCAGTGGTTGTGTATAAGTTGTCACAACTGATTTATAGATCAACGCGACGATAATATTTAAACGTATCGATCGTAAATATTGAATTATTTATATTAACGCAAAAAATATTTGAAATTAGATTGATTTTTCGTTGTATATACGTAGTAAGCTGCAACTAGTCAAACTAAATATTCCCACTTAGCGAAGAGAGTCGCCAACTTTATGCGTATGTACGTGTGCAGACATCAAAGTTAATTTTTACACAACTTTTCTAATGTATAGACAAGTAAGCAATTTTAATAATTTATAACCACGAAGAGAAAAAGAAAAGAAGTTTAAAGTCGTCGTAAAAAAGTTGGTTTACACCTCGTGAATTTATCGCAACTTGCTTCACATTTAAATAGACTTTTTGATTTGTAATAATTACTTTAAGAAATTTATAACGATTTATACGAATCTGATGTTTAAAAGAAAACGTCTATTTTTCTTATATCTATATCTATATATATGTACAAACGCCAAGTTTATCGATATGCAGTATCGACTGTGCTCGTTGAGAATTGCATCGTAAAGAAGAAAGTTTTAGTTTGTCGATTCGGTAGTGCTGTATACAGATGCGCATACCAATGACTTCGTAAAATTCATATTTCCATTTACACACACAAATGAACGTCTTTCGCATTCCACAAATTAAATTTTCGTCGTTTCACGCATAACAGATTTTGACAATAGCTATGTGCTACCGTTTTACCTGTAGATATATTTCTCGTTTTTTTTTAATGGTTAAACTCACAGTCTCGTTGTCTTTTATTTTTACACGTACCGGTTTTAAACATTTTGACGCGGAAGAAAAAACAAGATGATTTTTATTAGATTTTCATTCAATTGACTGTCTATATTCGCCTTTGCTTTCTTTACTTATTCGACAACTTGAACAGTTGTAGATAATAAATGTATTTATATAAAATATTATTAATTAAATAAATTATTATCAAAAACAAGTATAAGATAGTGTATAATTTGAGCGGTCAAATCGGTTGGCTATTCACGTTATCAGTTTTAAGATGCGTTGCAATATCCGGTTACCGTTGCTTTTTTAAGATAGGATGCGACTGATTGAATCGACTAACGATACTTCAGCTTTAGTCAGCAAAAAAATTAATAGTTTTATCAAGAGTTCTTTGACATTAATGAATTATATATGCATATTTTGCTAGTAGTAAAAACAATACTTAACGATGATTGCGATAAATAAAAAAATCTTATTTATAATCATCATAGAACATTTCAGAGTTACAAGGTGATACTCTTGAAATATTATTTTTTTGCATACTACTTTTGTAAACAATTTTTAAACGATTTATAAATGTAATTTTTAATTAATTGGATAGATTAATGTGTATTTAATTCTACATGGAGAGAAAAATTTTAATAAATTTTATTAAACTTTCACTAATACGGTAGCAGATTGCCAAAACGCAAAATATTACTGAACTTTCAGTAAAAATTAGTAGCCTTTCAATAAAAATTGCTAAAAAGTTCAGGACGAAAAATTGACAAATAGTTCAGTAATTTTTGGGTTTCGACAGTCTGTTACCGCGTTAGTAAAAGTTTAGTAAAATTTAAAGGAAGTTTGGTAAATTTTACTGAAACTTTTCCCTCCGTGTACTTACATCCTAATATTTGCCACATTACATTTTTATTTAATAATATATTTAAATTCAATAAAAATAGTCTGCAAATAATTTTACACCGAAATCAATTAGACGGCAAGATTACAATTAACTAATCCACTTCGCCATATAATTATTTCGTTTTGAAAACGATGCTTCAACAGTAATGTCTTGTAATTCTCATATGTTGTGTGTCAAACAGTTCGCAACACAACAATCGGTTGGTATCAAAGTCGGAAAGTCGCCTTGATTAACTCAATTTTGATTACCCCGTCTTGTAGACAACGTCTTAAACTTCCTCTCTGACGAGAGACCAAGAGAGCAAGAGATAGATAGATAGATATTTTAGTAGAGCAATTACATTGCCGAACTTTGTTGCCTCTTGTTTGATGGTAAATTGAGCGTTCACAGGTCAGGGCGTAGATATGTCAATCGTAAGATGGAGTAAATTTGCACTACAATTGTTGTTGTGTTATCTCAAATTACTAGATTGAACATTAATTTCGATATCGTGTAATGCGTCTAATTATGGAGAATCGCACAAAATCATAGGCGATCGTATAAATTAATCAAATCAAATAACTAAGATATTAAGATTCTTATGATCTAATTTATAATCAGTATGGATATTGAAAGTAAGTTCAATATTTTACCAAATTTTAAAGAATAAGGTTCGTTAATCAGCGCAGTATGGGCTTTTTGCATTAATAATTTGTACAATGTTTTTTGAAATATGGTCGAAAACTTATTTCATAGAAAGTTTGAAATGATCGAATGAAAGAAATAAAATTTTGTGCAATAGTAAAGTTTAGTATAATTACTATTTAATAATATTCTTTCTCGAATAAGAAAAATGTATACAATCTACAAATAATTACAAGATTTATGTTAATGTTTGATACTCAAATTAATTTACTTTCCAACTTGGCATTTGAAGAAAACGAATCATCTTTAACCTAAGAATTTCCGTTTGACGGTGAAAACTGACAAAGTCAATAATAGAGTGAGGTCGAGGATTTATAGGCGCCTCGAGTTATTTACTGAAATTTTTGCGAAAACGAAATATTCTTTGACGTAAAATTTACAAAACGCAGTTAATTCGGAAAGATGATTAGTAATTAAGTAAACACATAATTCTAACCGTAAAACTAATTTTAATTTTATTAATTTATTAAAATAAAAGAGCTTACGCTAATAGTGTAACTAATATTGTTTCAAATTAGGTGTAAATTTTAAACACTGATTCTTACTTGTCTAACAGACAGTTTATTTTGCACCGTTTATCAAACCAAAATTACCATTAATAAAGCTTACGCAAAAAAAAAAATAATTTAAACGCGGCCGTTGCACAATATTTTATTTGGAGATGCACTGTGCACGTATACACATCTATACAGTGTTTGTAAATGTAAATTTGACAGGAACAAAAAAAACAATATGGAAATCCTGAAAGCAATAGACGAGAGCTTTCAATATTTATGTCGTCCCTTAGCCAAAAGCCGGCAATCATGCTTCCGAACCATACATTTTTCATGCGTAAACGCTCGTGTCTGTACGCGTATATCGATGCATCGTGATAAGCCCATCAAGCTTCAACTTAAATACTATTTCATGTGTAAACCGTGCATACATATATATGTATACATACATTCGCTTATATCGTTTGTAGTAGAAAAAAACGTATACCTGCGGAAAATTTTTCAAGTGATGGCACATGTATATATGTGTGTATTCATGTGTATGTGCGTGCTTGTTAGCTAAGTAAGCAGTCACGAACTTGATGGGATTAAAGTTTCATGTTACTATCCTTTATTAGAGAGTTCGGTATCATTGTGTATATATATATATGTAGTTTGTTCAATATGTACTTTGTAAAGACAATACTACTGTTGTATTATAGCTACCGTATACTGTATTATTTCCTTCTTACTTTTTGGGTAATTTCTTGATACTTAAATCTATTACATAAGATATTCTAATTTTAGTGGTGAATTACTGGTTATAAGAAGATATCAATTAGCACACCTTCAACGAGGTTTATGAAACGGTTGATTCGACCGGTTATGAGTGTAATATGATCACAATTTAAAGATATATAGTTTAATATTTGTGAATTTTTAATCATTAAGTATTTTGTATAATAAGTTTATTTTACATAATAAGTAATTATTTCTTACATAAAGTACTGATACCATTGTTAAGTCAGCAAGAATATTTTATTATTTAAATATGTCTATTTAATAATTAAACACCTTCCATTTTTAAATTTATATCTGTTTATTTATCTTAATATACATGTTTTAAATAAACAATACTACGTTTTGATGTAAATAATATATTTGTATTTTCTAAAAGTGTAGAACATACTTGCGTCAGAACTTTACACAATGATATACTTATTACAAAAACAATTAAATTGTTTATTTATTTTTTATAATGATTATACTATACTTTGTATTGAACTAAACAATTTCTAAATAGAATATTTTTAAAAAATTTTATGCTTCTATGATATAATGAATATTTTATGTGAGATATACTGTTAAAAAAT
Source organism: Theocolax elegans (assembly GCA_026168455.1). NCBI lineage: Eukaryota > Metazoa > Arthropoda > Insecta > Hymenoptera > Cerocephalidae > Theocolax > Theocolax elegans. Next base: position 75,540,280 of record CM047427.1, on the reverse strand, counting down.
ATTAATGTTAATTATTATGAGTTGTGAAATTGTACGAATTGAAATTGTATGATGAAGTAAAATATTTTGCATTGTACAATATTTCAAATTAAATCAATGAAATTTTAGTTAATTTGGAGAGTATATCGGGTTCGTAAAGTAACTTCGATATTTGAAAATTAATGAGAGTACTCAAAATTTAAAGTATAACTTTTACAGCCACCTGACGTTTACGATGACTCTGTAAATTATGTTACATTAATATTTAAATAAATTTAATTGTGTGTATATAAATCTTGATGTAAGTTAATAATTATCAAGTATTTATTTAATTAATAAATAAGTGTAATAAGTTTCGAATGCAATAAAATTTAAAATAAAGTGACAGCTGGCTGTAGTATTTGTTTTCGAATAATATCTTCGAGATTAAAAAAGTGCATTCCAGTTACTGCATTGCTGGTATTTTGAATATTTCATTTAATGGTTATATAAACTGTCAGTTTATGATTTTCGCTGGAGAATTGTTTTGAATCCTCGAAGATAGCATTTCGCTCGAAATAAAAATCTGTTGCGAGACGCTTTTATTAAAAATAAAATATAAACAATAAGATAGTCAAGTCAAGAAATACATTTTCGTGCTACTTTATATTACATTATTGGATTAATTTTTAAAACGTAAAAGTAATTGAAAAGTTTGAATTGCATGATTTATGATTTAGGAAAATCTACGGCAATCAACAAATGCATTATCAAAATTAATTTCATAATTTCGCCAATTAACCATACTCGCAGGCGTGAAATTAAGTCGTTCGAACATTTCGAGCAAATCACCAAGAAGCATATAGAATTAAGGAAAGTGAATTTTCCGTCCTCGTAAAGTGTACGTGATAGCCGCGTTAAAACAGAAACCGAGCACTTTGAAATCCTCGCTCTAGGATGTGTAATGCAAAATTCAGAATCAGTTGGTACTTGCACGATAAGTCACCAGCAATATATCTCGCGATATAATGTCTCTTTTTTCTCACTTCCTCCCTCCCTCTCTCTCTCTCACACACACACTTCTTGTATAATTTATCGAGTTGTCGGATGTAACCCAAGTTCTACAAGTTTGACTTTTGCCCTTCGTCCAAAAAGTTGATTTGCATGGCCAGCTTGATTTCCATTTTCGTGGCAAAGAAAATCGTGCGGCTTATGTTTTTTTTTTCATTTTATCTCGATCGGGCGCAAAGATCTCATGAAAGATGCAGTCATCACGGCTCCTTGACCTTTCAGCTGCCAAGGACCTCGCCTTCGCGGGAGGGTAATTAGCGGCCTCCCTCAAATCCGCTATCGATTTTTCCCCCCTTTTTTCATAAATTGCCCTTCATAAATTCTCTTGGCGTCTTATCCGCGCGCTCGTGACGATTCCTCTTCTCCCTTATATAGCTACTCTTTTAAGATCCTTTACTTTGGTACGACTTGGTTAAATGCTTCAGATTGATAATTATTGGTTTGAGAATAGCTTGTTAAAGAAGTAGAAGGACGATAGGTATAGCTATATAGATAACGAATGGGATCTCTTCAGGTATTAAGAGAATACGAAATTGTTCTAAACGAAATTCGCTTTTCAAAGATTTTCTAGATCGTGCGGATTATCGATTTTACAATTTAAAATATAAATTAAAATATTAAATTAGTTATTGTTAGTTGATACAGATTTTGTTAAAATACATTAACCACCAATTAAACAATACATCAATTGTACTACTTATCAGCTGTTTAAATTATTTTTTAATTGTGTAGGTTGCATAGATTATATACACACAAGAACAAGTTAAAAGGAAACTCATTATTTCAAACATTTATATAATCAATTATAAAAATGTTAATATTTGCATAATGATAATCTGTAGCCGTAATGTGACATAATTAAAATCAAATTCGAGACGTAAAAAGCAATTGTAAATAATCTATTTAAGTACATTTATTTTATTTCTGATAAGTATATACAGTTATAATTATGTAAAATGCTGATAAACATATCTATTTTTGTTGCAAATATTGAAATTTTTGCAAGTAACAAAATCAACGTTATCTCTTTAACAAATTAATTATTCCAAGCAAGTTTTACAAGATAAGAAAGTGTAAATACCAGTATAAGAAAAGAAAAGCAACTTGATACTTTCAGGCGCAATTAAGTATGCAACGTTCTTACAAACTCATCAAACTTTGTCCCCTTGCGATATCTTCCGAAAAAATTTATCCTCCCAAGTTTTGTACGACGCCGGATACGCATTATCACGGGTCTCGCGCTTTACGACGTTAATTTCCCCTCGGAGTGTAATACGTCGGGATGACTTTTGGCGAACGAGCGAGCCCGATAAATCGGGTTTTATCGCGTTGCGGCCATCTCCGCGGAAATCCGCGCGACGAGCTTTATGCCTGCCTCTTTGCGACGTTATGACGAGGTAGGGGTCTGACCCCTTTTTTCACTCAACTTTTCCAAATTTTTTCCTTTTTTCGATGGCTCGAACTAAGAATGGCATTTATTCTATATATCTTTAAGCGCCAACGATTTCGATATTGAAAGGGGATATTTCTTTATGAGACGTCATCTATACAAGGATTACTCAGAATTTTTTGGGGGAAGAAACAAGATAGTTTTTGTTTCCTCGATCTCGCAAATTCTTAAGTTGCATATAAGTATAGAATGTTTATTGAATATAATGATCATTTACATAATTAGAAAAAATGAATTTAATATGATCTGACGACGTATGTATCTTTGTCTAATCTATACGTATAGCAAATTATACACGTCAACAGTCTATATCAGAATGAAAGTGAAAACATAATTTTTCATAGTCAGGATAATATTTAAGAAAATGATGTAGCATATTTGTAGGGTAGAGGGAACAATCCCTTTATTCAAATTAAATGAGTCAGCGTAAGGTTACAGCTTTAAATGTAAGTTTCTATCTATTCAAGGTTATATTGCAAAATTCGTATAAAATATAATTTGATACAAAGTGTAATTAATTGGAAAATTTAATTAAAACAGAATTTATAAAGGAATTTAATTACATTCTACATTAAAAGAAATAAAACAACAACAATTGTGTAATTACCTCTTATAGTATCCGTGAGTGTTTAAAGCGGAGATCTGAAACAAAAATTAGAATAAGATTGTATTAATTTATTTATTTATAATGCTAAATCTTATGCAAAATGTAAGTATTATATATATATATTATTTACATTTGTGTTATGTGTTTAATACATAATATAAATAAATTAGTGGACGTATGTCAAATATTCATTTATTACTGTGTACGAAAATTGAGCTTGAATATCCATCAAGAAAAAAAACTTGAAAGTTGACTTGTAAAGTATTCAAATATTAAAAATAGTAAGAACATAAAGAAATGGTCCATTGATTTCGCATAATTTAGCATATTCTTGTCAAGTTAAGATATTGAATGAAAAAAAATCTGATTTTGTTAATATATGAAATAATAATAACTATTAAATTGCAACTTAAGCTATAAAAATATTCTTCATAACTAATTTCAATTCTAAATCAATGAATATGGGGAATCGATTGATAAAAATTTCATTTTATGCTAATGCAAAAATTAAATGGTTACGTCAATATCGATTTACATTTTTATGATATAAACTTTAATAAAATTGTAAAAGCAATATTTTATTTTGCATAAAATTTAATTTTCTTATTAATCCAAAGAGTAGTGAAGTAAATTTTGAAAACATTAATAAATATTGATTATAGATTATTTTGATATACTAAAAATATGTAGATATCGACAATAAATGGTAATTATGGTTAAAAAAAAGTAAACAGCTGACAGTCAAAAGATTTTATTACGATCGCACAAACAATCATTAGTAAAAAGTAATAGATTGCGTAATACAACTCTTAAACTTCAAAATATATCGAAATAAAGTGCACACAGAATAAGTCGCACTAAATTTTTCTCTTCACGAAAAAGAAAACGATCGCTCCGAATTCCCTAAAGGAAAATTAAGAAGGTTAGCCGGGTCGAGTTCGGAAACTTTACGACATAAACTTGCTCGTAAATTCTCCATAAATACGACGGTTCGGCATCTTCACCGTCCCTTAAAAAAAATTTCTCGCGTGGGTGTTCAAAAAAGTTCCTCGTGAGAAATGTAGCTAATTGTAGTTTGCGACAGGCCAAGCGAATCGTACCCAAGTTTTTCAAAGGATGGAGGTTCCATTAAAAGGTAACTCGCAAAATTCGAATTAGCGGGCTTTTAGGTATATACGTGGGCTGCACTCGTTTCCTTCTTCTTTTGAACACTTCCTTCCACGCTTTGAGCTTTTTACAGCGAGTTTGTGCTTTTATAGGGGCATACCATTTTTTTGGGTGGGGAGAGGGGAAGAGAAAAAGAGGGGAGTGAGATGTTATGGCGCAGTTGAATTTTATTGAAATTGTCCTTGTTATTGATATCGTTGTTGCTTTCTAGGGATGATGTGATTGGAGATGTGGGAACATCTAAAATTTCATGGTGTCGTTCGAATCATAAGTGTTATAAATAAAAACTATACATGTAGCCAGTAAAAATATATACTTGATTATGTTTTACAAGGATTTAGCAATACATAGAACTATAACGATTTTTCATACACTAATCATTGATACAAGCAATCGAAATTGTTATTCCACCAATTAATCAAATACTTAATTATTACAAATTAAATTTATTTAAATTAATTTAAAAAAATAATTGTACTATATATGTGATTAAAAATGCCTCGGTTTAAAATTATGCCAAGTATGTATTTGCGCGTATTTTTAACTTACGTATTACCACATGTCTCTTAAAGCCACGTGCACGTAGTCGAGGTCCGATTTCATTCAGTCGACGTGTTCATATGCAATTTTAAAATTATGTAACTCAACTCCTTTGTGCTTTCTACTCATATATTAAAAACTTAATTTCACAAACACTGTAACGACAAATACAAAAGCATTGATAAAATTCAAATAAAACTATAATATTCCTAAACAATTTAAATATCCATTGTGAATAAATTAAGTAAAAAAAAAACGTGTACACGGTAATGATTCATATTCTAAATATATACATATTTATACATATATGTATATTTATATGTATACATATGTACACAAATATGGTTAAAAAAAAATCTGTACGTAAAAAAAAACGAGTTTCGATTCATCGGTATCTTCTTTTGCGAATAAAATTTCAACACTAACGGGACTTTTTTTACTTCTTTCAACGTCGCGCGCGCTCGTCACTTATGACGACGACGCGCGAAAGGAATACGGTAGCTTTCGCTTTATACATATATATACGCAATCGAATTTTTATCAGATCTAAAAGGGGAGAAAAGTGACATATTCACTTGGGGATCAAAAAATTTCTTTTGAAAATTTACGAGTGTTATCGGTAATAAATAACATTTCGATCCGGATATACATCTGTACGCGTTTAGATTCGCGCACGAATCGTGAGTTAAGTTATTTTTAGTGATTCTTACACGAGAGATGCTATACGTTGACAGCGTGAAATCGCAATTTTTCCGTAATTTAAGGAGGTAAGCGATTTTCTATTAGTAGCGGTATTGTTTAATGTGTGGGCGTGGACAGATCGTTAAAAGATTTGGAGCGATACTGAAATAAATATGTGAAAGCGAATTTAAATATATATTTTTAATACAATGGTACGTAATGCACATTAAATACTGTTTTATCACAGTTTTAAAATTGATATAGGATGTAATTATTAATTATTAACTTAATTTTAAAAATGTTTAAAATACTAATATTATTATGAAATAGGTGAATTGTATCGATTGAAAAAATCACTGTAATTCGTTAATTAAAAATGTAGACAGTATGTTATTGTATTTTCCATTCGCCATAAAGTATATTCTCTGTCTTCTTTCACGTCGATGGACGTTCAAAACACTTGGTCGCGCGCAAAAATAATTAACATATTACCGTCAATTAGCTCGGTCGGGTGGAAAAAAGCAGACATGCATATTTAACCGAAGAAAATACATGTAGCACGAAAATATATATATATATAGCAATCGGTTGGCCTATATAAGTATATTACATTGGGTCGTTACATTAAGCGTTCGCTCATATCGGAATCATAATCTAACGGAACGATCTTTCGACGAGGGGAATCACACTATTATCTGGATCGAGTGCTCTCGATAAGGGTTGACGAATGAGCGCTAACGAAAAGCAAACAAAAAAATACAGACATAAAGGGAAAAACTTGGTTTTTATCGCTTACTTGTCCATATATAAGCTAGTCAAGTGGTCCAGTGGAAAAATATCTAGATATATATATAACCTTGTATATCAGTTTGGTTAAGACGAGGTGGTGCTTGACGTTGAGAAATTATTTATTATCAGATTTTCTCCGATTTAAGATAATGGATGATCGAGTGTCGATTGTTTCCTGGTTTTTACAATTATTTATGGTGTGCTTTTTTTTATATAGATAAAATACGCGGATGATCATCGTTTCAAGATTGTAGTTTGGTAATTAATTTTGGGAACATATATATTTATGTGTACAAATAGTCAATGAATAAATATATAACTAACAATCAAATTACTAATAAAATAAATTGCATATAAAAAGAGATCGATAAATTAATTAAAATAATAATGACGTTTTAAAGGAAAGTACCACATATATGAGTTTTGTGTAAGCGATGTTGACGATGGGAGAAATTGAAGAAGGTTGAAAAGGAGGAGGTCGTTAGGATGAGTTTTAGGACCTATTTGGCACGACTTCATAGTCTCTCTGATAGATTCTGGCTTTAATTACTCGAGGCGTCTCCTGTTTTCTGCTTCCCATAGGTTATTAGACGACATTGGACGTTGTTTGTGGAATTGTCCTTGTGATGAAGAACGTACCGTTGAAATCAGCTGTCTATTAAAAATTTATGTATCTAGTTGAACGCTATATCTGTCGATATTACTCTACATTGATACAGGTATATTAATATTGCAGAATTTCAAATATTTAATTCACTCGAATGATTTTTGAAATGACATATTTTACGTTCGATGTTAATAATAGAACATGTACTTCTGATGACCTGTACAATAAATATCAATTTTACATCTACGTAAGTTTTTACGAAAATTAATACATTTTTAGAAATAAACGTAAATATATTTATACGAGAGGTAAAATTTTATATATATATAGCTTCATACACGTAATACCGTAAAAATAAATAATCTGATTAAACTAAGATAAAATTTATAAATTATGTGTGCGGATGTAACTTTTTATTTATATTAATTTTGACTTAATTTAATTTAGGACATTTTTTCTATTAATATCGCACCAAAATCTAAAAAAATAAAATTTAGTAGTGTTTATTTTTAATATGGATGGTAAAAAATTTGTTATTATTAACGGAAAAAGGGATTTACAGAAATGAAAAAAACTAAATTAAATGCGCGTATTTGTTACACATTCTTTAAATAATATGTATAAAAAAGGAAAAGCTTGTTTGAAATAGTTATAAACAAAAATTGTATTAATTAAGTTTGAAAAAATTTGATTAATGAAAAAGCTTTTGATAATCAAGTAATATATAATTAAGAATATTTTTTTTAAATATTCATATTTATATATAATATTTATATCTATATTATATATATATCATAAAAGATGGTTTCACGGTTTTACCTTGGCTTTACCTATATTAAATTTGTGAGAAGTAGCAAACCATAAACTAGAAGAACATTTTGAATCTTATGAATAATATGATAACATACATATTTGAGCGTCCGACTAAAGCACATCCTTTTTCCACTTGTTCAGAAAAAGAACAAAATTTTGACACGCCTTAAAAAATGTTATTTATGTGTAAGTGTTAAATTGTACGAATATACGTGTTTTTTCTTGCATATTTTAGTACTTGCATTGTTTGAATAATATAACCTTTGCAATTTTATTAAATAGTAATATTATCTTCAAGATTAACAAAACCAACGAAATAATTATTTTGGTAAATTTAAGTGGGTATTTTTACATTGGATAATGTATGCACACAATCAAAAGGTTTAATCAAACGTATAATCAGAGAAAATCGTTGCAATTAAAAAAATTTCACCATATTCATTAACAGAAAAAAATTTCGCTTTACATTTCCTCAAATATATTTATTCGTTTGAATCCAATGACACAGAGAGCGAAGCACGCAAATAAATATTCATTCAAATTGTACACAAAAAAAAGAGTATACATATAAAACTCAATGCAAATTTGAAAAAAATGCCATCACGCAAGAAAATTTTGTTTTAAAGGCCTAATGAACTATAGAACCTTAAGACATGCATCGACGGCCTCACGACACGCGTTACACACGTGTATATACTATATATATATATATACAAGAACATAAAATACATACACGTAGACCAGCGGACAAGGAGAAAGCAACGGTAGGAAAAATCATCAAGCTAGTTGTAAAGAGTCGAGCTCGTGAGTTTACAAGGTTCGCGGAAATTCTCGCGGGTCAGGGTCGGCTCGGCCCTCGCGCACGAGAGGAGCGCGGAATTGGCAAACTCGATCATCGCGCGAGCGGCGCCGCGACGATGACAATTCAAGGGGACGACGACGTTGTGTGGGCGTTGAAAAACGGTGAGGGAAAGTTGAGCAATACGAGGAAGAGTCACTCTTGGAGGTATTAATTCCAATTGTTTCTTGGGTCTTAGATAGCCTTAAATATATACATATACATACTCCTATTAAATAGTCGGTTCATTTCCTTATGAACTTTATTTCACAATGCCAGCTGTTGATTTAAATAAAAATTTCCATTAAATTAACTTTTTTATGACGAAAACTTAAAAGCGATTTTAAATATTTGTAGCTCTTATAAATAATGCGCACTAGGTCTTACTTCGATAGTGTATAAAAAAACTATAATATATCATTAAGTGTAAAAATGGTACTAACGATGATAAAAGAAACCCCAAGACAATAAAGTAAAATATAACCGCAGTTTCATCCAATATTTCGAAAAGGTCCGAATAAATTCAACAAATGATAATGGAAACACTAAACTTCTTCTTCTCCTCGTTTCTTTTTTTGCCTACTTCCGAAGAATAAAAGAGGTGTAAATATTCGAAGGAATAGAAGAAAGAGCCGCTAGGGGTAGAAAGAAAGAGAAATTACTAGGAAAAAAGAAAATATACAGACGCGGAAGAGATAGAGTTTTAAATTGCTCGCTGTTTTAGTAGCGCATTTGGCCAAGTGATTCGCTCAGACATTTTTCTATTTTCGTTCTTCCTCTCTTACGTTTCCTTATTCGTCCTACATTTTGATTCTCTTAGTTTTCTGTCCATCTTACCTACATCTTTTATTTCCTATTCTTTCTCTTCTTTTTTATTACTTCGAGTGTGTGTATATATATATATTTATATATATCGTATTTCTTTCATTGAATAGATCTAACTATCCATTAGCTTTACTGTTATACGTTTTTTTCGGCGCGACTGCTTTTTCGGTCTTTTTTGGAATTGAAAATTCGGTGCACACTGCATTGAAGGTAAATAAAATTTAAATATGAAATGCATTGTATAAGTATACATGGGCGTGAGTGCGCGCGCATCTGTGTGTGTATGCATGTGCATTCGTTTAAATTACATAGGTAGTAGAATAATCTAGTCGCTACCCATTATCCCCTCATTTTCAATTTGAATGTGCGTGAAATATATTTAATGAATTGTATAGGTATTATCATTTTTTGTTACAATTAATTATATTTTTAATTTTTTTATTTTTATAGCGTACTTTTATAGAACCTATACTGTCTATAAACATTATTCTTCTTCTTCTTCTTATTTTAATGGCTGTAGGATTCGATAGTGTTATTAAACTTGCATATGTTTATAATGTTCTATCCATTCTAGAATAGATCAATTAATCCCCTTACAATTTTTCTAAAATCTGTTTTCAATATATATGGGCTATTTCACGTCAAGTGGTACGATGAAAATTTTAAATCGCTCCAAAATTTGAAAACAGGCTGGAAATATCTTTCAGAAGATAGAAAAAAATTTTTAGGTGTTAAAAATAATTTGCCTAAGAGTTATTCCACCATGAAAAATGGAAATTTTTCAATTTTTTAGAAAAATTTCTATTTTCAAAGCCATTTATCTCAAAATCTATTGATTTTTTTGAAAAAACATTAAAAACAACTTTTGTTCAAAATAATCCTTAGAACTTATCTACCTGGGCTACAATTCTTAATTTTAAAATCTCGAAGAGATAGGGCACTTGGAAATATTGAATATCAAAAAAAGGCGACCACGCCACAATCGATTTTGATCTAATACCGCTCAAAAGATCACATTTTTTGAGAACTTTCGAATGGCGGTGGTTAGATTATTGGCCAGGACCGCTGGTGTAAGTTATACCCCACAAACCTCATAAAATCACTCATTTTCATGTATTTTAGGGCCTAACTTACATCAGCGGTCTTGGCCAATAATCTAACCACCACCATTCGAAAGCTCTCAAAAAATGTGATCTTTTGAGCGGTGTTAGATCAAAATCGATTGTGGCGTGGTTGCCTTTTTTTGATATTCAATATTTCCAAGTGCCCTATCTCTTCGAGATTTTAAAATTAAGAATTGTAGCCCAGGTAGATAAGTTCTAAGGATTATTTTGAACAAAAGTTGTTTTTAATGTTTTTTCAAAAAAATCAATAGATTTTGAGATAAATGCCCTAAAATACATGAAAATGAGTGATTTTATGAGGTTTATGGGGTATAACTTACACCAACGGTCTTGGCCAATAATCTAACCACCGCCATTCGAAAGCTCGCGAAAAATGTGATCTTTTGAGCGGTGTTAGATCAAAATCGATTGTGGCGTGGTCGCCTTTTTTTGATATTCAATATTTCCAAGTGCCCTATCTCTTCGAGATGTTAAAATTAAGAATTGTAACCCAGGTAGATAAGTTCTAAAGATTATTTTGAACAAAAGTTGTTTTTAATGTTTTTTCAAAAAAATCAATAGATTTTGAGATAAATGGCTTTGAAAATAGAAATTTTTCTAAAAAGTTGAAAAATTTCCATTTTTTATGGTGGAATAACTCTTAGGCAAATTATTTTTAACACCTAAAAATTTTTTTCTATCTTCTGAAAGATATTTCCAGTCTGTTTTCAAATTTTGGAGCGATTTAAAATTTTCATCGTTCTACTTGACGAGAAATAGCCCATATGCATAATTCTTGTACATGCAACCTTTTTTTCTATAATTTTCCTCTCGTAGTTGAATAGCTTTAATGGACGTCCGTCGAGAGCACTAATACATTTCTTTTCATTTCGGTTTATTTTACTTTCAATTAATATATATATACTCCGTTTCGTCTTATAAAATAATCTCTCTTACTTGCTATATAGCAGGTTAAAGTTTAACTCTCGTAGTGCAATTAAACTTTTATAGACTACGATTTATATAATTGTACGTTATTAATATATTAGCTTATGCAAATTTCTCATACTATATTTATATAATCCGATGTTCTTTTAATTAACATGATTATAAACTTTAGTTAAGGATATACTATAATTTTAATGTAAAATTTATCGTGACTTTATTATCGACGTATCAATAATTTATTTCAAATTTCTAAAGATGATCAATAAAGTTTATCAATTATGTACAAGCTACTTAAGAATACGTTAGTTTTTTTCCAATTAAATATTAATAAGGGATTGATACTAATTAAATTTAATTTAAAACTGTGCATTTTGAAGTTCTTCGTACTTTTAAAATTATTAGTACAGTACCATATAAAGTGACTTTTAAATTATTTAATTCGATTAAGTTCAACTTTATATAATTATTAAAAATAGTAATGCGGTTATATCAAACGAAGTCAGAGATTCGCATTATGCATCATTTATAAATTTAATGAACTGTAGAATATGAAGTCGGGAATGAAAATAGATCTCTTTTAAATGTATAAAGTACGCGTTATAAAATAAAAATAATTTAATGTCAAAGTTATTCTTATTGAATATATGTAAGTATTATAAAGTTATTTAACGGCTAGAAACTTAAATTTAATTCACTTATAAGCGACACACGCGCTTAAAAAGTTTTCGTTTTAAACGTCAAATGTATGTATAGTTCACTGTAATAATTTGTTTTGTCGCTATTAAAACGGAATAAAAGATGAAAGTAGTGCAAGTAATATGATAAAAAACGGGAAATGATTCAAAAAAGCTCGACCGTTCGAATTATATCCAATTATTCTAAAGTTGAAAGCTTTGCGGGCGTATTTTGCACTCCCCCGTTTCGCGGTTTTGAGCATTAATTACCGAGACGCTATACACTCGTTATACAAAACCTGTCGCCTAGAAATCGCGCGAATTTAATACTTCGCAGACGTTCTCTTTGCTCGCGCACGCAACTTTACAAGATGAATTAGCCAGACGCGTTTATAAATAATATTTGGATACTATGCTCAAAGAGAGAGAGAGAGAGAGAGGGAGAGAGAGAGAGATGATAATATAACTCGAGTATGCAGTTTCTTTTCTCTGTGTACACACGGTCTTTTGAATCTTGGAAAATCATTTATATTCGTTCGTTAATGCCTCGGTTGACTGACTGCACGTGTTAACTATCACGTTCGGATGATTTAATTCGGATTCTCATCAGCTGGTTCTATACCTTGTTTCGCGAGCTCGTTTATTGTTCATTTGACTGAGTGGTATTAATCGTTCTGGAAAACATGCTTCAAGTTTAACTAGTGTATGTTAAATTGCTTGGGTCATTAATGCTGATGATATACCGTTTACTCTCCTCTCTGTATACATATATATGTATGCACATATATATATGTGTGTGTGTGTAAAATGTCTTATATACGAAGGATTTAATTAATCTAACAATGTGCTTGTGCAGGACGTTGAATTTGGAAGATGTTAAGAAGTTGTTGTGTAAAAGTTCCTAAGAGACGGAGAGAGAGAGAGAGAGGGAGAGGGGGTGGATGCTTCAGAAACTATGTCTTTAACAGTGGTACTATGATAATGTGAATAGAACGGTCAAAACTTTCTTTAACGAGTTGAATTCTGGTGTTGCGGTTTATGAATTTGCCAGCTGCCACTTTTTCGTTTGGTAACTTTTACACTATTATAGTTGTAAACTATATCGTGATGTACCCAGGAACAATGACAATGTTAATGCTAAGTTTAAACAATTAAACTTCGATTTTTATATTCATAAAGAATTTAAAAATCGTCCACTCTACCGTTACCAAGTATTTCCAATAAAGATTCTTACTATTAACAGTAATTTTGGAGAATGATTTTTTCAATTGACGACGTCTGTTTAATGAATTTGTAGGTAAATATATAAATGAATGTACTTGTTGCGTATATAGCTTGGTCGAAATTTAACTTGACGATCAATCAACTGAAAATTCGGTAAGAAACGCGAGATTATTTCATTGTCACTCAAAATTTAATCAACACAATTTTCTTAGTATAAATTTTCTCTGTATTTCAGAATCCCAGCGACTGGTGTAGTAAGAACTTGACAGTCAACGACGATGAGGAAATAATTGCTCAATCGTATCGTTAATGGATATTTAAAAGTATTTACACAAAAATCGATTTATAGATAAAATTCAAACAAATATAAAAGATATATAACATTTTTATGAGTACGGTAACATTATCTAAAGCACTTGCACTTTTATTGATAGATTCGAGATCAACATTTTAAGCGATATTTAAAAATAGTTTCGATCTTACGAATACATACACTTATAAAATATATTTTGTGCACATAGTTTAATATTTAAGGCTACTTTATTACGCTTTATCTATCGCTAATGATCACTTGTTTTAGTTAAGTATTTAACGCTCCTATAGTAGAGATTTAAATTATGATAATACATCATAGTCATTGCTAAATCATATGTTAACTTTACGAAAATTAATTACTATCAAATTATAAATACATTTTTTGACATTTTTATGAATTAATGAGGTTCTTCTCCAGGATTTCCGCGTTAAAGTGTCAGCACGCGTAAGGTTTTTCTCATCAGCGATTTCACGGGAAATTAGTGATCGTTAAAATATATCCCGAACAGAGATGCTGATTACTCAATTATAACATTTCTATCTAGATGATAATTAAAATTTAATTTTTAACAATTATACGGTAGATGATAATAATAACAACAATAATATAATTATTTTATTTATACGTACTAAATCATACATTTCACAGTAATGTTATGAAGTGAAGATTTGTATATACATAATGTGCTATTTATAATTTTAAAAGAAAATTATTATTTAATTCAATTATATTTTCTTTTTGCGAGCATTGTATTATTTATACTCAGATTAATTTTAGGTTACTTAATGCGCTATAAATTGTCGGAGGAACTAAAAATAAATACGCGTATAATTGTCCAAAAAATCTTTCGTTTAGCCACAAAGTGATAAATTTTTACTCGCGTTTAACAGTGGGGTAAGCAAATACAAAGCACAAACGGATTAAACGAATAAAATTTAATAGACCATATCCTCAACCCAATAACGCACTTCGAGCATAAATATACGAAACGCTCGACTAAAAATTAGCACACATTACAACATTTATTCTAGCAAGTATAGAGGAAAGAAAAAGTAATGAGCATTATATACGAACTAGTAATAAAAGCCATGAGCCACGTATGCATCCTTTATTCTTGATAAGACAAAGCTTAACGAGCCAACAGCATCTCTAATTGAGCGTGGAATATTCGGACCGTTCGACTTATATCCAATTATTCTAAAGTGAAAGCTTTGGGGCGTATTTTGCACTCCCCCGTTTCGCGGTTTTGAGCATTAATTACCGAGACGCTATACACTCGTTATACAAAACCTGTCGCCTAGAAATCGCGCGAATTTAATACTTCGCAGACGTTCTCTTTGCTCGCGCACGCAACTTTACAAGATGAATTAGCCAGACGCGTTTATAAATAATATTTGGATACTATGCTCAAAGAGAGAGAGAGAGAGAGAGGGAGAGAGAGAGAGATGATAATATAACTCGAGTATGCAGTTTCTTTTCTCTGTGTACACACGGTCTTTTGAATCTTGGAAAATCATTTATATTCGTTCGTTAATGCCTCGGTTGACTGACTGCACGTGTTAACTATCACGTTCGGATGATTTAATTCGGATTCTCATCAGCTGGTTCTATACCTTGTTTCGCGAGCTCGTTTATTGTTCATTTGACTGAGTGGTATTAATCGTTCTGGAAAACATGCTTCAAGTTTAACTAGTGTATGTTAAATTGCTTGGGTCATTAATGCTGATGATATACCGTTTACTCTCCTCTCTGTATACATATATATGTATGCACATATATATATGTGTGTGTGTGTAAAATGTCTTATATACGAAGGATTTAATTAATCTAACAATGTGCTTGTGCAGGACGTTGAATTTGGAAGATGTTAAGAAGTTGTTGTGTAAAAGTTCCTAAGAGACGGAGAGAGAGAGAGAGAGGGAGAGGGGGTGGATGCTTCAGAAACTATGTCTTTAACAGTGGTACTATGATAATGTGAATAGAACGGTCAAAACTTTCTTTAACGAGTTGAATTCTGGTGTTGCGGTTTATGAATTTGCCAGCTGCCACTTTTTCGTTTGGTAACTTTTACACTATTATAGTTGTAAACTATATCGTGATGTACCCAGGAACAATGACAATGTTAATGCTAAGTTTAAACAATTAAACTTCGATTTTTATATTCATAAAGAATTTAAAAATCGTCCACTCTACCGTTACCAAGTATTTCCAATAAAGATTCTTACTATTAACAGTAATTTTGGAGAATGATTTTTTCAATTGACGACGTCTGTTTAATGAATTTTTAGGTAAATATAAATGAATGTACTTGTTGCATATATAGCTTGGTCGAAATTTAACTTGACGATCAATCAACTGAAAATTCGGTAAGAAACGCGAGATTATTTCATTGTCACTCAAAATTTAATCAACACAATTTTCTTAGTATAAATTTTCTCTGTATTTCAGAATCCCAGCGACTGGTGTAGTAAGAACTTGACAGTCAACGACGATGAGGAAATAATTGCTCAATCGTATCGTTAATGGATATTTAAAAGTATTTACACAAAAATCGATTTATAGATAAAATTCAAACAAATATAAAAGATATATAACATTTTTATGAGTACGGTAACATTATCTAAAGCACTTGCACTTTTATTGATAGATTCGAGATCAACATTTTAAGCGATATTTAAAAATAGTTTCGATCTTACGAATACATACACTTATAAAATATATTTTGTGCACATAGTTTAATATTTAAGGCTACTTTATTACGCTTTATCTATCGCTAATGATCACTTGTTTTAGTTAAGTATTTAACGCTCCTATAGTAGAGATTTAAATTATGATAATACATCATAGTCATTGCTAAATCATATGTTAACTTTACGAAAATTAATTACTATCAAATTATAAATACATTTTTTTGACATTTTTATGAATTAATGAGGTTCTTCTCCAGGATTTCCGCGTTAAAGTGTCAGCACGCGTAAGGTTTTCTCATCAGCGATTTCACGGGAAATTAGTGATCGTTAAAATATATCCCGAACAGAGATGCTGATTACTCAATTATAACATTTCTATCTAGATGATAATTAAAATTTAATTTTTAACAATTATACGGTAGATGATAATAATAACAACAATAATATAATTATTTTATTTATACGTACTAAATCATACATTTCACAGTAATGTTATGAAGTGAAGATTTGTATATACATAATGTGCTATTTATAATTTTAAAAGAAAATTATTATTTAATTCAATTTATATTTTCTTTTTGCGAGCATTGTATTATTTATACTCAGATTAATTTTAGGTTACTTAATGCGCTATAAATTGTCGGAGGAACTAAAAATAAATACGCGTATAATTGTCCAAAAAATCTTTCGTTTAGCCACAAAGTGATAAATTTTTACTCGCGTTTAACAGTGGGGTAAGCAAATACAAAGCACAAACGGATTAAACGAATAAAATTTAATAGACCATATCCTCAACCCAATAACGCACTTCGAGCATAAATATACGAAACGCTCGACTAAAAATTAGCACACATTACAACATTTATTCTAGCAAGTATAGAGGAAAGAAAAAGTAATGAGCATTATATACGAACTAGTAATAAAAGCCATGAGCCACGTATGCATCCTTTATTCTTGATAAGACAAAGCTTAACGAGCCAACAGCATCTCTAATTGAGCGTGGAATATTCAAACACGTAGAGAAAAAATTCCACGTTAGTAGGTAAGTAAAAACAGAAAGGTTGCCTTGACGAATAAAATCGCGTATTTTCGTAACTTCTGGTTAGTCAAGTGTTGCAGCGGACCGCGAGGGGTTTGGCCACAGTCCACACATCATTTTAATGACAGGAGGATCGCTCAACGCG
The DNA here is from genome assembly GCA_026168455.1 of Theocolax elegans. Taxonomy (NCBI): domain Eukaryota; kingdom Metazoa; phylum Arthropoda; class Insecta; order Hymenoptera; family Cerocephalidae; genus Theocolax; species Theocolax elegans. Next base: position 75,522,795 of record CM047427.1, on the reverse strand, counting down.
TCTCTCCCTCTCTCTCTCTCTCTCCGTGTTTTAATGCGATTTTGGCAACTGTCGAATCGCTCCTGCATTGATTACACGCAAGCAGCCTTTCGACTATGCAGCGATACTATGCAGTCGTGATTATGTTCACTTCGTACGCATGCTTATAAGTTTATATATGTGCTGAGAGAAAATTGCTTGATAGCCATGAATGTTTCTTTATCATACATTTGTGTTTCTGCTCAACCACTATATGCTCACTTTTATTAAATCATGGAACAGGTCAATATGGATCTATATGGATAGCAATTTGTTTTCCGTTAGATTTGAATAATAATATAATTTTAAGGTAAATATACTATTTAAGGTAAATATACTATTTGTTTCACATATTTAATGTAGATATTTATAAAAAAACATAATTCTACATTCAATAAACTGCCCAAATAACTACAAAACTGTAAATTAAAAATATTTCAAAAATGTTTTGTTTATTCTGTAACAATTGAATTTCTCCCACATTATGATTAATCACCGACTGTTAGCAGTTGCTGCATAGATTCAATCTCCTACGTCAAATATCTCCAATTCTAAAATTCAGTTTAATTGCTGAAATACTTGACAAATTTGAGTTCTGATATAAGTTGTCATTATGCATGTTATGCAGTGCGTGCATAATGAGCATATGTCGAAACTTCTTGATGGGTGATTACATACCGTTTCTTAATTTAGCAACTGCCTATAGAAAATCTACTTAGAATTAAACATAGTTTGCTAGTGTATTAACTATTTACGATCTATTCCCAAATTAATATTTATTACTTTTTTTATATTTAATTATTTCTTGAGTGTCGTACATTATTTATCAAAATATTGTAACAAATTTTTAATAAAAATTAATTTATTCGTTAAGAGTTGGGAGTCTCATACATTATTTTATTACATAATCAAATGAAAAGATAAAATTAAAATTTCATGTTGATTTATCAAATTGTTGTTGGCTTAATCAAAAGTCGAAATGTACGTTACACGAACTTCGATTTAACGTAAATATATTTTGATGATTTTGCAGTATTACGCGGTAAAACTAACGGTGAAAATTTATGCAAGCATTGATGAATGTTTGTTTTCGTTAAATATAAGCGTAAAATCATTCGTTGCAAAACAGTAGCATACATTGATATCGAAAATAAAGTATTGTACTTTCAAAAATTACAATTTTCTTATACTAAAAGCACCAAGAGTAACCCTATAAAAATAACATAAACAATTCCGATTTTTGATGTGACGGCAACCCATTTACATTTATTTTACAATGTACTTTTGTTACGTTATTCCGCTAGCTTTGTTATGTCTAGTTATGTCGTTATTCTTTTTGTTTGAAGGTTTTTTCAAATCGTAAGATGCGATATCTTTTCCAAGGTGGAATTTATTTTAGGTTTTCTCGTTTCTAGTCGGACAAATTAGAGGAGATTAGACAAGACGTATGACGGATTGCCTGCGTGAGCTTTTCAAATAAACGCTCCTTTTTCTGTTTTTCTACACAACTGAGCATTTTATTATCTGATAATTTCATGATGAGAATTCAATTAGTTTGTCGAAAATTAATTATTAAAAACTAACAGTAGGGATGTTAATCTTTTTGGCAGTAAACGTTTTGAGGGGAAGACGGACTAAAATTGCAAAGATCTACCAAATCTGTTAATCCCGTTGAAAATTTGATTTAATCATATGAAAAAAATTTAATAGCATCGTTTAAAACACAATAAAATAACTCATGCACTAATTTTTTTATAAAACAATCGGGTTTCAATTAACGGGATGTCGAATCCAAATTATGTAGATCTATAACATTCAACTCAAAAATTATATTTAAAATATTAATTTAAAACAAAAATTGGAAAATTGCATACGGGTAGTTTATAATATACAAGAGGACGTGTCATGACTAATTTTTTGAAAAAAAAATTATTTTTGTAATAATAATTGAATAAACAAATTGTTGGTCGGTTTTCAGAAAAAAAAGTATAAACTCTAAATCCAATATATGCTAATGACTGATTTAAAAATTTTAAAATTTTTGTGGCGTTAAAATAATAAAAAAATACATTGTTTAAAGCATGCACAAAAGCCTAACGTAAAAGATTTTGAAAAATTATTTTTATTTTATTTTTAAGAAAATACAAAGAATGCGCTTTTGTCGAGTCCGACATCCTTTTATTTTAGGAAATAACAGTTAGCGAGTATTTTGAATTAAAAAATTGCATCAAGGGTATTATAAAAAAATGTTTAAATTATAAAGGTCTTTACAAAAAAAAAACTTCTTTAATTCATTCTCTTTTTAAACATAAAAAATAAAATAAAACAGATTTTTCAAATATGGCAGGTTTGAAAATATGTACACGCTACGTAGAATAATTAAACTCTATTATACTTTTACTATTGATTTGTATAAATAATCCATTTGCAACGGCGAAACTAAGTTTCAACAATGCAGTCAAGTCTGAAAAACTTAAAAGCCAAATCTATATATCATCCCCTCGAAAAACCCCCTCGAAACTAATTTCATCGTATACGAGAAAAAAGTATAGTTGCACATCTTCAAAAAAGTTCATCAAAATGACATCGTGGTCTTGCGTCTCGTGAGATTAATAATCGACATGTCCGTTCAATACGTATCGAGTGTATATATTTTTAGTCCTCGGTCATAGTATCCCCCCTTGAAACTTATAATTCTACTGGCGCTCCCTCGGTGCAGGTAATGCGGTGCAAACTTTCTCATCTCCCTTTCTCCCTTTCTCTCTCTCTCTCTCTCTCTCAGTTTTGCCCCCTCTTGATCGCGACGCGAATTAGCTCCAGCTCGGGTATCGATTAGCCGCCTATTTCAAGCGCCTCGCAAGAAGGAGGGAGGAGGCGGGAGGGGAGAGGCGGCGGGAGTTTGGCACGAAGCCCGAAATTTCGAGGCGGCGACCGCCGCGCGAATTATGAGCGGCACGTGAATTAAAGTGAGCGCTTGGTATTGGGAGCCCATGACTTCAAGGTGGATTTATCACGGATGGTACATACTCCACTCCTCTCCCTCACCCTCTCACCCTGTTTATCTATCTCTCTCGCTGGGATTCGGACCAAGTCGATATTATATAGGATGGCGCGCTTCCGTGTGATTACCGATCGGTTCTTAATAAGGAGATGCGATTACTGATATAGTGTATATGTGTATATATATATATATATATATATATAAGTAGGACAGATATTATATACTTACGGAACTAGAGGGTGAAACTTGGATGAAGAAAAGTGAGTATAATTCAGTTACATGTAGCGTTAGAGATATGTGTACGTATAGGTAGCATCATGTAATGATATATGAAATTATATATTTTTTTTAGAATTTTATTCAAATAAAATTGTAATTTTGACATAGGCAGCAACATCGTGATAAAAAAACAGTAATAAATTTACATAAATACGCTACCGCACGGAAAGAAAATTTTTATAAAATATACGTAAATACTTTGGGTAAAAACTGTACTGCCAGCATGGTAAAAATTTTGAAACAAAACATATGTTTGGGAAAAATGTTTATTGGGCATGGTGAAATTAATTCTGATTCTCACTTATTATTTATAATTCTGGACAAAAATTGTATAACTTTTTTTGGGACTTTTTAGTTATTTGCACATCTCCGTGTGCAAAAATAATAATTCACGTGTAAAATGCAAATGCTAAATGTTTGTTAACGTTTGTCTTGTAATACAATTCAGATGATAATACACTATCACGTCAAGGACGGAAATCTTGGATGTGTTTGTATAAACAAAGCATATGTAAATTTTACAATTGTGCTTGTATCAATCGACATGGACCAAGAGTAGAACTCGAGTTAATGAATTACAATTCCATTGTTGTATCGAAACCTAACGTATACGTTTCTATAGTTCCAAGTCGATAATTTACAAATGGTACTCAAGTCTGACCAAACGTTCACTACGTCTACTGATATACATATAGGATATGACAATGATAAATTCTTATCATTCTAATAAAAACTAATGCAGAATTCTTGGAAATAAAGAATATTTTGCTTTAGATTTATTTAATTACTGCATAACGCCTTAAATGTTTCCATTACGAATAAATCAATAGGCAAATTTTTTTTCTTTGAAATCAATTCACATCAAAATTAACATATTTGATATTTAATTTAATATTTTAATTTTCCAAATGTACAAATAATCATAACTTGATTAATAATGAAATGCGAATTGTGATTTAAAAAGCCTACTAGTACAATGTGTTTTCACTGAATCTTAATGTATTGTATATTATATTTACGTCGGATAAAAGTGATTTACAGTATATAACGCGCATTAAAAAGGAAAATATACGATACGATAAGATAAAGATCTGTACAGCATATAAGTGACCATAAAGAATAAAAATAGACTATTTCGGAGTTGAGTTAGTATAAGATCCGAAAAGTTATTTTTTTTTATCTCAGAATACTGCAAACACTACAACACGCAAGATGAATTTTATATATCATTTGGTTTTCATTAGCGATAAAACTAATGAAACGCGCGACATGATTCATTAACCATAGGAAGATCAAAGATTTGAAATATACTTTTGGAATTTTTTTTAAGAAATTCATGGGCAATAAAAGATTAAAACTATAGGATTTTTACGTGATTCGAGCAATAAAAATGGTTAAAAATAACTGTCTACCGTTTTAAACTTTTGTTCCCAAACATTTGACGAAATATCGTTAAAAGAAATGCTAACGACCTTATCATAAACAGTTTCTTTTTTCGGATAGTCTAAAATAGTCTGCGATTTTAGTAAAAATTATTATTTCAAAATTGATGTATCAATATCACAATCACTTTATTTTCATGTTATTGCACATTGCGCGTTTTATTCGGTTCAGTATATTATTTATTTTAAGCATTTTAATTGATTATTTTGGCTAATAAAAAACGTAGGTTTATTATTTGACTGAATCTCTATATCCTTCATTCATCCTCGATATTTCATACGAACAAAAATGCAGATTCAAATAATAAAAATGTTAATTGTTAAATGAAACAGCTATGTACAATAACGTAATGTCTTTCCTACCTACAGAAATTATTTATTTATAGTTTGTGAAACGCATTTAGCTACCCAAAAATGTATACATTGTAATATAACTATAATAATAAATGTAAATTTTCAATAATCTAATTTGCAAAAATCACGAGATAGGCAGATTCAGGGAAAGAGTGAGACGGCTTGAGAAACCATAACTAAAACTTATTTAATCTTCATAATTACACAGAAGCCGATAATAAAAGTTTCCTAATATCGAAGCACACAAAGTTTTATAATACGCAAATATTTGAAAAATCACGTTCGCGCGCGCGCGCACGCTCGGGTGTGTACGTAGATCGTGTATATAGGACGTACGTGTGTAGGGAGAAATGATTGTGTGCCGACAAATCCACGAGATGTACACCCGTATGTTACGCCAACAAATCGTAAATCCTCGATAAACAAACACTTATAATGACTGATAAATAGATAATAGTGCTTGGCTTTGGAAAATCAAACACCGAGTCATCAGCGCGTTCGCGCAATCACCCGACGATTTTCATTCACTCAAAATATTGCTTACAATCGTTATTTCCACGTAACCCTGGCGCACTCCTCAATTAAAATGTTAATGAGTCCATGTTTCTTTTCATTTTATATATAATTATAAACATACGGGCGCACAAAACTTTATAACGACTACCCTTTTTGTTATACTGTTGAATTTTAGATTATATATTAAAAAGTATATTACACATTAGCTACTAACAAATATTAATTAAATAATTATTAATTATTACTTAAATATTATTAATTGTTTGATAAAAGTACGTAACAGTATATATAAAAGCTTCGTGTAATTTAGATTATATGCGTCTAATAGTTGTAAATATGATACAATATATATATATATATACATACGTTATGCGTTAATTAATTATAAGAGAATTGCAATTTGAGAATGCACTCGCCACATATTAAAACGTATACACACATGTTTTCTAAAAAGGGATTTACTAGAGCAACGAAATTTTCTTGTTATCGAACTAATTAAGTCTTTTAATGAGAGCATATATTATTTCTAATAGCCAAAATTTTGCTACTCCAGTAATATAATATAAGTGTTAATGAAGAAACTAACCTCGATTCTTTCATCTAGCAAATCATTTCGTGCAACTTATATTCACAAGATCTGCAACTGGGTACATTCTAAAATTACCTACAATACTGCTATTTCAAATTAACTTTTTCATTGCTCATTAAATACAATGTATACAATCATAATTTTTTATAAGATAAGTACCTTTTTTTTCCTTTTCACCTTCGGTATAAAATTAATTCTAAAAATATCAGATAAGTATATATTTTATTTGAGGTGACGTGAAATATCAATCATTTAGAATAGTATACATCGATTATTATCGCAATATTGAAGTAAAATCATGTATATAAAACGTACTACTGAAATGAACCAGCAGATTATAATATGTATGGAATAAACATTATTTATTTAATTTTTGACCATTCTAACCTTTAAGAAAATCACTACGTACGCGCCACATTATACATTTAAAATATCGGCATTGTCATGGTTATGAACATTAGCATCTTTCTTACTCGTTGCAGATATTTTATTACTTTTTTCATCTAACAAAGTTAAAATTTCAAACATTTATAGTAAATCGCTTCTCAAATTTTTTTTATTCAAATGAAATATACGTTATAAATATTTTCGAGACGTTTTATTGACCGATGCAAGCAAAGCTTCCTAAAACACGCCCGATCAAACCTATGTGTGTGCTATGCTTCGTTCCCTTTGCCCTCCTCACCTTCGGGCAATACGACACACAAACGAAAAGCTCGTACGTAGGCGAATCCGGAAAAGCCAGGCTGTGCGCCGAATTGGCCGGGCACACGATTATTGATGGCCCTCAGCTGTTTCCCGAAGCCCCTTGGCAGCGGTTACTCGAAGCGATAACGTCAGCGACAATGTAAACGAGACCAAGAGAAAGAGAGAGCGCGAGAGCGAGAGAGGGAGAGGGAGAAAGAGATAGAAGTTAGAATCGTCGGGATGAACGCCACATCTTCACGCACGCATTATTGTTATTTCTAGCGTTTGCTGAAGGTTGGCTGACCTGTGTGTGTGTAAATCCTACTGACAAATGCACAGATTATTTATCACTTATAAGTTTATCGGTTAAATTTTTTAATTCGTTATTTTATACAAATGATTTTTCATTTTCGTTGAAATGTATTTATTCAATATTTCATTGAATATGCCGTCGTTACGAAATTTCATTAATACACATGTCAATCGATATGAAGATGTTTTCATTTACACGTTCACATTTCACATTAATTAACAATATCGATAATTCTTCTTTTATTCAGTTTGACACACATACGAAATTATTATGAATATTACACGTTATTAATAAATCGTAAATTTATTTATATTCGTATATTCATTCGAATGTGCATTTATCAACCTTTTTTTTCGCATTGTATACAAGTAAGGCTCTTGGAAAAAAGAACTACATTTTAATTACGTTTTAATATTAATTAAAATTTTAATGAAATACTGCATAACTTGAAACTTTTACGTGTAATATTAAAAATACTTGGCGAGTTTTATTAAATATGTATACACGTATATATATCGTAGAACAAAAAAGAAAAATTTTCATATTTCTTTTTGCCGAACCTATTGTCTGCGAGTATTTTCAACGATTTTTATCTTAAATACAATGTTATTTCATTAAAATATTTACATTACAATTTCCCAACAAAAATTATTCTCTCGTATCAAATTTTATACACATGCCCGAGCGAGCTTTGTTTCCCAAGGCTCTCCGATTATTTTCTTGCGGACTCTGGTATATATATTTTACGATATATCTGGGGAGAGAAAGAAAAAAAGCTGACTCTCTTGACGAAATACACAATCGAGCAAATGCTGCTGCCCGCGCCTCTAAAAATACATATGTATAGCTAGGTGTCGCCAGTTTTTTTCCTCCGAAATATATATACCTGGTGACATTTTCACGTTTTTACAATGTTTTATTATCTATGTGTGAATCTGTTTACTCGGAGATTACAGTGATGACAAAACCATACGTACTTTTTTGCCTGGAATTTCAATTTATTTATTTATTTCGATTAATTCTTACTTTTTTATTTATATCGTCGAATAATATTTAATAAATATGTATTGTTATTATTAATTAATTAAATTGCCAAACATTATTTTAAATCGAATTTATGTACGAGTAGATTCATAATTTCTTCAATAGTAACTGCTATAAGTACATTGCGATTAATTTGATATAATTTTCTATGCGAACTTTTAAAATAATTTAAATACATAGTACAAAAATATCGAAGATATTTAAGGCAATTAATCGCACGGTTTTAAATCCTTACTTACTTTCTAGATATATATAAGGAGAAGATATTTAGCTTCGATAAAAATCGTGAACACGGTATTTCAAGGGAAAATTAAGGCATGGTAAAGTGGCAAAGCACGGTAAAGCTTCGAGATAAGGCTATTTCTTTTTTTCCCTATGCGCTTATATAATTCGAATACTTTTCTTTTTTACGGTTGATACACTAGTTTCACAAAGTTTAACTGCTCCGTGATGATATTTAATTAAAGTTTTTGGTGCAATCGTAATGAAATATTGTAAAAACGAGAAATTTCCTTTGATTATCTCGAAATCGTAAGATGTTATTAAGTACATAAGCACTTACTAAACTTTCCTTGCTAAAATAACACGTTTTTTTATACAACCAATCGGTTATAACTATACAACAGTCTCTATACACAAACTTTTGCAATTTTCAATATAAATTTACGTGCGTCTTGACGAAACTCATTTTATGATAGGAAAAAAAGAAGAAGTGAGAGAGGCCGTATCCTGTATAAAATCAAGCTTGGCTTATCTCAACCGTGGTTTCATCACACTAACGAAATAACCCGGTCATTTCGCATTTTCATCCTAGCAAGCCGCGCGCAATATTATGCTCGAGAGAGGTCGTAACTCTCCTACCACCCTCTCAACTCTATTTTTTTTTCCTCGACACCTTTCTCGAGTTAACAGGTAATTAATTAAGGTGAAATCGCCTCGCGACACCCTCGGTACGCGATAAAAATCGCCGACTTTCTTAACCGGTAATAGCGTCGCTCGGCCGCATTACTCGTCGTCGTGTTTACCGAGCCTTTTCCAACTTTTTTTTTACTCTCTATCTCTTCTACTAGACGGTGGAAAATAAATTAGTTTATATTTTCTGGAAATCTATGTGAATTTGCGTATCCAGTAGACGATACCTATCCTGGATTCAATTTTATAGGTCATTTTCGTAACGAGTATCAGTTTTTTTTAACTCCTTGCCGGGAATATGAGCGTAGTTTTCTACTAAAGTTAACGGTTTGTTAGTTAGTTGCATGATTTAATCATATCGATTAAAATTTATTTTGATACAGTATTTCATTGTGCCAGTGCTATTTACTTTTGTAACATCGATAAAAACATGTTACATACGAACTTGTTTACAAAATGCATACGAAAATATCATTTTAAATAGGTTAGGTCGAGCATTTTTTTTAAAAAATACCCTCCAAATGATATATATCGTGTAAGTTAAGAATGCGCGACACTTTTTTTCAAGTAAATTGCAACACGAACAGAGTTTATTTTCAAACCCATAAATATGAAGAAATACACTTCTTTCAACCCAAAAATTTAATTAGCTATTTAAGAGCTGCGAGAAATAGAAATTTATGTTTCTTTCTTTTAATTAAACGTCCTCCCGATATCGGTCTCCAAACTTTTGAACATCCGAATATTTTATGCCACACCTCGTAAAATTGAGTTAAAACAACTGTTGAGCTCGTAAAATGATATCTTCAAAAAAAAAATGGTCATACGAAAACCATTAATTAAACATTAAATAAACGAGCGAATTCATCAAAAATTGGGGAAAAAAAGACGCGTCCTATTATTTTTTTTCTTCTCGTACTCTCTCACTCTCGTCGAGATAAGCCCAAGACTCACACTTGACGGCTAGTCGTTTTCGAGTCGCGAGAGAGCTGGTTCGTGCCGAATCAAGGTTACCCAACGACAAGCTTCCCTTCTTTTTCTTTTTTCTATCTTTCGTTTTGAATAAAATGCGGCACAAGGCTCGAGTCGACAAGTCGCAAGGACGAGATATACCCTACGTTATACTTCTCTTTTCGGTCTACTGTTTTTACGGATCTTATATGCGCGCGATAGTAATGAATTAGGCGAGATGGATAGAGTGTATATACGTATAAGCCGAATGTGTCCTTTTTTCTTGGGGGCAAACGACAGTCGGAGGGATCGTCCAGTTTTTGTGTCTTTGGGTCGAGGTTACGGGGGGAGAGGGTGATGGGGGAAAGGCCGGATTTGACCGGCTGTTTACGACGCTTGCGTAATTAGATGGCTCGCAGTAGAAAAAGCTTTCTTGGATCCGATAGTCCTATTTATGTATATATATATACTCGTGTGATTCCATCTACTTTTATGTTAATTATGTGATTTATTATTAGTCTGGTTGTTATTGTTGCTACCACTGGGTATTATATTTATGGTCATTTCCGAAATGCACTTGGTTCTTGACTAAAGATTTAGTTCCCTCATTCTTATCAAAATTCGAAATAGAAATATTTCCAGCGAGGATTGTATGAATAGTTTCTAGAAATTCGCAAAATTATATAAGGAAAATTTAAATTGAACATTATTAAATGTATAACAATATAAGATTTATTTATTTATTATCAAAAGGTATACACGTATAATGCACACGCCACAACCCACAATCAGCAATAAATCCTGGTCGAGAGGTATACGCGCAAAACTACGAGACAAAATGTATATACTGCCGCAAAAACAGATCCACGCGAAACAGGAGCATTTCCACTGGAAACAGCGACAGCCAACATGAAAACCTTCATTCACCGACTCATAACGTCTCACCAACTTTGTACCACTTGTCTAACCCAATGAATCCACCGTGTACATACGCGGCTTATTTCCGTGGGCATTTATTCATCTAATTTTCGCTCTCGGTGGAAATGAAACTAGAATGTCCGCGAAAAAAAAAGTAAAAAAAAATGTACACGCGGCAAATCTAATCGTTAAAGAGCAGATGTAATAAAAGATACTTGCGCACGCAGTCTTGTAATAGCCGTAAAGGTACTTGCGGGCGATGTATTTTTGGGAGAGACAAATGTGGCGTTGATTTTTATTCGTTTTTAGCTTGGCCTAGCTATTTTCGGGGGAGCTGAGTGAGGTGTGTTTATAAGTATCAGATTATTGGCGTAGTAATCCTCCTTTGTTGTGGAGCAAGGACTACTTTGACGTTTGTTCGTTAAACTTTCACGGTGGTAATTTGACATCGAAATTACATGATCGCTCGAACTGTAATGAATATATATGAATTTTGCATTGATCGTTGACGAAACGTGTATTACTTTATTCCACGGATTAAATAAACCTTTCATTCTATTACGCACAGTGTTGGCGTAACGTAATTATAAAAGTAATCGTAAAGATAACTCGGAAAAAAATTCCATAAAAAGTGCCTCTAAATATTTCACGTAAACAAACGTTCGCATTTCCCCTCTTCTAAAAACACATCAAGCACCGCATGAATAATAGTATAAGCGAAAATTGTCATGGATCCAAGTGACGCAAAATATGCCAAAAAATCCCATACGTACATCCGCGAAAATAGAAATTATTAATACTATGCGAACATTGTCAATGTTGTTTATACGGAGAGAAGCCCGGAAGTACGAGTACAAGACACATCCGAGACGAATTTTCCGAGCGGTATGGAAATTGAATGTCTATCTTGATTAATGTGAGGCGGGCGCGCGTGTACATTGCAAAATAAACCCCTCATTGTAGGGAGCGTATAGTCGGCACGCGCATTTGGCAGGCGAGTTAAGGTGGTATAAGCCAGACGCCGCCGGTTTTCATATTGTTGTTATTATTAATCGCTAAATTGATTTATTTACTCGGGCTCATTTATCGCACGTGCATTTGAAAATTATTAGACTCTCGACTGCCGTCGGGAAGGTGGGTTATACAATGTTTCGAAAGTTCTCGTTGAATCGCATGTTTCTTAAATTTCGTATGTAGTCGCGCTCAATTCAGATTTATTTATATTCTTATTCTTTTTTAAAACGTACAACTGTTTTTCAGAATATGTCAAATATTATACAATATGATATTTGCAATTTTTCAAGATCTTGCAAATGTATAGAAATCATTTGGAACATTGTTGGAGTTTATAATGAGTTGCTGACATTTTTATGTTTGAAGAAAATTAGAAATGATTAATAATATGTAAGTGTCTTTAGCAATAATATTCTATACATTTACTTATAATATCTAAGACCGTATTGTACTTATGACTATATATGAAACTTTTTTGCTATAAATTTCTAAATGTATTATATTTAATAAAAATTTCAAATATATTTATATACATGTATATACCGAAGTTCACTATTCTCAAATAAATATCTACACAAATTTTTATTTATAAAAGTCTATACTGCACATATTGGAAAAGAAGAACTTCAGCGTCAATATTGTTCACGGTACATCTTAATGAAGAAGTGGAAATTTATAGGGCAGCCCAAACGAACTACATTTGTTCAGTCGCTTAGACTAACCAATTCAAACTGGACGAATAAACGCAATTTCGTTTGAATTGACCAATACGAATTTCTGCAGCTTTATATGCAGTAGTGCATATAAAATTGCGATTCTCCATACCGGTTATTTATTGGATCATTTTTTTTTTCGTTGATTTGGTATAAAATTTATGTTGACGCTTTAATTCAAACGGTAGAAAGTTTGCACGAGAATTGAAATTTCGTATTATACAAAATTATTTTGAATGCGTGAGGGTAATTAGTATTAATTACATTTTAACACCATGTTTGTTTAATTAGCATACTCATCATATTCGTATTTATTTTTCCATTTGTGCAATGAAGTGTGATTTAAAAAATGTATTTTATTTTGTAAAACACAAAAGTATCGTTATCGCTAATTAGCGCGGTATTTATTTATTTACTAACCTATTTGCAATTTCAAAGCAACCTTCAAAAAATTTCGTAAACACGAATAAAAAGATAGTATTTGTCAGTAGTAACGAAAGTTGACAAAATGAGAATAAATAAATAGTTAAGCCATTTAAAATTGTTACTATAAATATTAAAATATTACTTAAAAATAACTAAACTATTGAAATATATTAATCAAGCGATTACGTGAACGAGTAAACAAATGCATGAAAAAAAAATATTAAAATGGTATATAATCGACAAAATATCAATACTCTGTTACAACAAAGCTGCAATCTCCAATTTTACAATATCGACCATCGAGACAGGAGATTACCTCGAAGAAAGAAAAAGAAATAAGCAAAGCCGATGAGAAGACCAGTTAATCGTCATGTCATATTGTACAATAAAACTAATCGGCATCAAAAACTCTGCCTTATATAGGCCCTCTCGCGACTTCGTATTAAATTGTCAGGCCGCACAAGGATCGATCCACGTACGTCCATTATCGGCCCTCGGAATTGCCTGCTACTTTTTTCTTCTCTCTCTCGTTAAAAGAGTATAAAGTCTCACGTTTTGGCACTTTCGCGATGACGATCGCAGACCAAAATAAGCAGCCGATGGCCTTGATGACACCGGCTGCGTGTAATTTTGGTGATCGATCCTTTTGACGGACGGTCTTTTTTTGCTCGGTTCTTATCCAATAATGTGCAGTTTCGTATATTTTTGGTATAGGAATCGGTTGCGTAAGGATGTTACAACGCGTTTTATGATGATGCACGAAGTACGAATTTTGTTTTGTAATTATGTATGTACATAGTAATAAATTTTTTTGATTAAAGTGAAATATTATTTATACTATTTACTTTATTACTTATATGCATTTAAATTGAACTACAAATTGTTAATTCATTTAATAACCAGAGCTATAAAAACCTGTTAGATAAATATGATTTTTAAATCTTAATTATAAAGCTTGGGTAAAAACCGAAAAGCTTCCATGCGCTAAGCCTAAAAGCTTCACTAAAATGTCTGTAATCTCCATCACTTTTCTCTGAATGTAAATGTACACTGAATAAATCAAGTCTTTAATTAATGATACACTCAACTGGCTGCACAATCAATAATTTCTTCTTCAACGCTGAATCGATGTAAAAAATTATTTACGCAATAATCGTTTAGGATATGAATTATTGTAAGCAGTACATTAAACATTACGCAAAATACAAAATTTTTAATAACTTATTAATATTACCTGTATAAAAAAGTTAGATGGAATAGTCGGCTGAAATAAAGTGTTGGAGAAAACTCAATATAATTTTCGAAAATAGGAAAAGTGTAAAGGTGTCACTTATATTCCTTGGCCTTTAGACATTTCACATTTTATTATCTGAATTTCAAGTCTGCTGAGGAAAATTCAATACACCGGGTACTTTCCACAATTTAATTCCGGTGAATTTCTCTTGCAGTAGCGCTGTTTAAATAAATGTCGTTTAAAATAATTTAATGAAATAATCCAAGCGCTTTGGACCGCACATTAAAATTTATAAGTACGCGGCCATTTTCAACGTTATTATAAATTACTATTCGAATAAATATATAAATACAAATATCGATCGAATTATTAGGCAATATTAATGTACTTTACAATAATATTTTTATTCGTTTACTCGATTATTTAACTGGTTAAGTATTATTAAGTTTGACTTTTACAAAGTGGTATTTTGAGGTATAATTCTTATTTATAGAAATACTAACATCCCAACAATTTCACCTTCAAAATAAAATTAATGAAAGAACAAAATGAGAGAAAGATTACGATCCTAACAGCATACCGAACTCTTCTGATTTATTAAAATTAAAAGGCTTTCTTAATTACACTCCACGCCAGTACAATATTCCACCATTGTCGGTCGTAGGGAAGGACAAGAAAAAAAAGGAAAATACTCGAAGAAAGGTGAAAAAAATACGAAACGAGGGGAAGAAAACTGTCCTCGGAGACGTAGTTGTTGGTGGCGTCGCGACGCGAAAAAATTCCGACGCGCGACGCCCGTAAAGAATAAAAGCGCCCCGTAATCTCCTGCCTCGCATATATAGTTCGAAGGGAAAGAGACATAAAAGCGAGAGAACCAGAGAGAGAGAGAGAGAGAGAGAGAGAGAGAGAGAGAGAGAGGCAGAGAGAAAAAATTGCGAAGAAGAACGAAATTCCTTAGGATCGGCCTTTCTTCCCTCCCCTCTCGATATATGAAAATTCTCCGAAAAGAACAAACAGCTCGTACAGAAACGTCGGCGTGAATTTTAACGGGGAAAATTGAAATTTTTTTTACAACGGTATTTGCGAACGAGGTTATTATTGCAACTGTAATCCCATCGAGATACGGAAAATTCGGAGAGAATGCGGTTTGTAACATTTTGTTTTTTCTTCTCTTGGTATCCGCGAGAAAGGAATTGAAATAATATAAGAATTTAATAAAGGTTTACGAAAATACAGAGCTGTCGTGTTTATGTAGTTGCAATATCACCGACATGTTGTTTTAGCGCTCGGAATAACCTGTAATCGGATGTAGAAACAGTGGGAACCGACGGAAGTAAATTGATTTTTATTCTGTTCTATGGCAACGCAAGTGACTGGTTCTCAAAACTTTTGAATACATTACAAAAGATATATTGTTTCTTTAATTGAAAACTTATCTTTAAGTCAAAATTTTTAAACACAAATACCATCAATTTTTATATTAAAGTAAGTTACTTACGAATTATCATAAGAAATCGTGTTGGTTAGAAGACACTCACCTGAAACAAAAATTCAAATACAGACATATTAATATTAAACTATTTATAATAATCAATATTTTACAGAATAACCTACATGCAGAAATTAATAGAAAAATATAGATATATACACGCATGTATATATTTTTAAAACGATAAATAATAATAGTAACGCATGATTAAGAAATTCTAAATTTATATTCTAAATCTACTTAATTTCTCAGCGTCATAAATTTATTTATAATGCCGACATAACTGTTTTCTACTTGCTCGAAATGTTGTTATTTTTCTAATCTTAAAAATACGTTATTTTGATATTATATACAGTATAATTGCTGCAAAACACGAAAATTAAATGTTTCTTGGAATCACAATTTCATTAGTGAAAAACTTAGACTAATTTGTTAAATCTCATAAACATACTGAGAAAGATGAATTTCTATTTACTTTTTCTATAATAAAATGTGATGAAACATTACAAAATCAGGCGTACGACAAATTAATTTAACTTCGCGGATGTCAGCAAATAATCTAAAAGTTTTAATGAGTTATTATCCACAGACCTTTCATCAAAATATCATTATTATATTGTATATAAATTAAAAATTTATGCAGGTGTATTGATAATAAATAATTATTCCGTTAACATGAGAAAATTACAAAGAAATGTGTATTAAAAACTTAATAAAAATAATAAAAAGTAACAATACACATAGAGACAATCAACCCAACTTCCAATACCCAATCAACACCAATCGACCGATTAATAACATTTCTTTCTTTTTTTCGTACCCTCGTCAACCCTTTTTTTTCCTATTGTTGGAAAAGAAATCCATCCATCCCTTATCAGCCGTTTCGCATCTCTTGCAAGCCATCTCGTTATATCGATCTTAGCGTATACACCGAGAGAGCGCCGTTATTATTAGCGGCGCGAATGCCGAAAATAGACGCCATGTCGCGCGTTGGCTTTGCTGCACGAGGTTCAAGCATTAGCGGCCCTCAATGAAACACGACGTACGACAATGTCGTCGAGATGCGTAGGTGCGGCCTTTTGACTTTTGTCAGATGCGCTACGTCAAAGATAATGCATAGGGTTTCCTATGCTTATGTCTATGTGTGTACGCCTACGCGTGTTATCTAAGGGCAGTTGATAACTACTTTATGTCACAAGATTTATCTGACTTTTATCGTGTAAATTTTGTAAAGGAACGTACGAATCAAGAAAAACGAAATAAATTACTATCGTAACATTTATACTACGTAACTCAAATTATATTGTTTACCTAACATCTTTTTTTCAATAACAAAAACAGTATATTTAGCATAAACTACTTAAATGCATATTTTTAACACTCAGCAATTTTGTTACGCTTACCTAACGTATTAACTATGCGTATTAAATTAATTCATAATTAAACAGAGTATAAGTGTAGGAAATCTTTTTATTTTTTAATGTAACCTATACACGGTAAACGGAATTCAAAACATTAACTTTATTTTAATAAAATTCATTTAAATTATATGCGCGATTATAATAAGTTGGAGATGCTCGGTTTAGTAACGTGAACTCTCAATAGATATAGTTTGTATCTACTTACAAAAATATACGTGTGTCAATGTTGGCAGTAATATTTGATGTTTCAAAAATAAACGCACATGTATTTAGATTTAGAATAAATTTGACATTTCGGTACACAGTTGAACTGCTTGAGAATTTTATTTTAGATATCTGTTGTTTAAAATTTTAGCATATACATCTTAAAATATTTAATACGATTGAGAAGAAAAAACAGTCAACATATTTTTTTTATAACTGCATTATTAATATATAAACAAAACTTTAAAAAAAAGTATTCTTATGTAGTAAATAATTTAAAAATACATATGGGTACTAAGTGAAAAATTAATAAGTTCGATAAAAATCTATATAAAATATAAAATTGTATTATATTAAGTTTTTTTTGGGATAGCGTGCATAAAATATTGAATTAAAAATTTATGTAAATAATTACAAATTTTAAACCTGTTTGCAACACTTTTGAGCAATGATAACGAGCTTTTATAACTATACGTGCGATGATTTCGACATTGTTCACAATCTAATAGTACATATTAATAGCTTATATTCATTTAAGTAATGAAATAAGGAGTATAACAGACTGTCCTAGTAGTTATAATTGTTCATCGTGTAATACGATTTTACGAGTTATCCACTGATGAATTCCAAGTTGACGAATTTTTATATAATACTACTTTTATTAAACGCATTCTAATTTCCCATACGGAAGATAGAAATTATTAAAATGATTTTTTAATTCTAAATCACAAGTAATTTTTCGATAAGCAATATCTTTCATTACACAGGTATTTCATTAAAATTCAGTAATTGTTGGGGGACGTGTTCGCTAAAATGGTAACTATTATTAAACACAATTTGAAACCAGAAACAATTACAGGAATTGTAACGAGAAAACTTGTACATTAATTGACTTAAATTATTAGCATGCGCACTAAATTACGAGGACGTCATTCATATGTATGTTTTCGAACATTGTGTTTTCGATTTTTTTTGTTGTTAAGGTGTTGAAAACAGTTGTTTATCAAATATCATAAGATCGATTGGCATCGGTTATAGCAACAATTCGAATGTAAAATATAATATCATTGGTGAAATTGTTCAAGAAAATGATAAATATATTTATTTATTTAAATAATATTTTACCCTCTCGATAAATAATATTTATCCATAGAAAACAAACGTTTATTACTTTCACCCAGGGTCGTGAATACTAAAAATAATAATAAACATTCATTAGAGTTTCATAATCTTCAATCTCTATAAAATATATATTTTCATTAAAGATAATTTTATGACCGCAAAGAGAGGGAGAAGAGTGGTAAGTTGTTGATTAAACCGAATGGTATTTCTTAGTTAAGAATGTCATAACACAAATGCTTAATTGAAAGAAAAAAAAAATTAGAGAAACTCTATCAAGCGAATACAGCGGTGGCGGGTATGCCTTTCGTAGTCAATTAGCGGTGATCCATGTTTCCGTCAAACCAATCCGCATGGATTATCGGTTTCCCACCGCGACATAAAAACTTTTGTATCGGGTCTTGTAACTGGCAAACGACTTTCGTACACTCACATCGAGGGTAAAACTGAGAGAAATGGGATACGTACACACACACACATATATATATGAAAAGGGCTTCGATCTTACGTGAACCCGACAACGAAAGACTCCAAAAAGAGAAGAAAAAAATATATATAGATATATACAACATCTTCTATACTGGGGAAAACTTCTGATGGAAAAAAATGAGTCAGGTTGAGGGTCGAATCGTAATGAGAAAGTTGGCAATTAATTTACTGGTTTTATTACTTTTGGTTATATAGAAAATAGTCTATACTTAATTATTCAGATGTTGTGTGTAACCTTGGATGTATATGCAATGATACACGTAAGACAATCGTATATAGTTTTAATAAATAAGTCGCATAATAGATTGAACGTATAAATAATTGATATTTTTAAAATATAGAAATATAATTTATTTAATAAAGTGAATACATATAATTTATTAAATACGAACTTAATATTTAAAAATTTACAAGCATATATATATATATTTCTTTATTCAAAATTTTTTATTTTTTATAATCACTTGGAGAAAAAAGTTATTGAATTGAATCGAAAGCACATTGTATACAAGGTTCAACCGTCCTTTTACATTTAAAAAAATTTAAGAAAGACCCAACTTAAAAACGTAAGATAAGTTTTTTCACTTGCTCCTATCTTTTATAGATGATCTTTACAGCCTGTACGGTGCTCAGAGACTGGCAACGTCTTTTGCCACTTTTTTTATTCACGGTATAGATTTTTCTTAATTTTTTTTGTAAGGGACTAAACCACAAAAGCGTTCTATAGTAAGATAAACTGAAGCGGGGGCGTGTTGTGCAGTGGCGAATGGTGTAGTTGTCCCATCCTATACGTTACCACCCACAGTGTATTGTTATTAAGCGAATTGATTGATCTTTAAAGTTCAATTGAACAGAGGCTATCTATCTATCAGACCTTAAGAATTTATCACGAACTTTCGCGTCAATGTATTTTTCTTGGTACAAAAAAATATCCCGTAGAAAAATTCCGTTGGAAACGATGAAATCACATCACACTTATAATTGAATTATATACTTCTGAACTTGAAGAATTCAAATTTCTAAATCAGACATATTAAATATATCTAAGCGATATATTTAAGACTGCGAATAATTGATATTTCCCTCCATTTATATAAAGAAAATAATATAATATTACCGAATTTCCCACAAATTTCTTTCTCGTTATTCGTTCTTCTGGCCCGCAAAAGTCAACCAATGTTTCACCGTCGAGTCCTGTCGTTATGAGTTTTACGATCAAGCTATTCAGAGAGCATACAAGAGAACAGTCAACACCGAGGCACAGAGGACGAATGGGTTTTACTACTCTTTCCCACCTGTGTATATATCTGTCTATCCACAATTTTTTGTCCCTCGTAATAATCTTATCCATTGGCCTTTTTCGTGTTGGGTTTTCTTCACATTTTCCATTGTGTCTTGGTTTAAAAAAGTGTCTACGAGGGATTCGTGTAATACCTCGCATTATTTGCGTGTCAGATGAACGGTTTTACCTTTTCATCGATTATTTGGATAAATGATGTAATCCTATGGATAATAATCGTGGTAAAGTTGAGCTTTCAAGTCTATTTATCATACGACGTTGAAATATTTTTGTTTTTTATATTTAATACAGTGAATAGAATTTAAATCTCGATCTCGTCGAAAAACGTCAACGATTAACTACACGAATTGAAGAGAAAAATTTTCTTAACAATCGCTATTTACATTATGGAAAGTACAGTAAATAGAAAATCAAACTTATTGATATAAATATAGGTGAGAAATATAAATATATATATATAACCCATTCGTAATTATGTATTAGTAAATATAAGACATTATGATTACTTGGAATCATAAATTTATACCTATACATATACATATATATATCAAAATTTATAAATAGCTACATATATATATATATATCCATTCACCTGAACTGTTTTACTAAACTTATATCTTATTTGAACTTTAAAACTTGTTATTATTAATTTATCGGACTTATCTACATAATTGATTTTGTTCAAAGTTTCATAACATACCAAGGTGCGATGGTAAACAAAACTGCGTGAATAGTAATTTAAACTTGAGGTATATCAATGAACGTTGTGATTTCAGAGGCGAGATGCTTATTTATTCAACAAGGAAAGTAAGATTACTGTAAAACGTAAATCCATTAATTCACTCAGAGGAATCTTTGTTAAATTAAAATAGTTAGGCTGAAATAATTTTTGATTAACGATTAATCTTAATTTTTCAAACAGGTAACTAGTTAAATTATGTATCGGATCATTACTTAATTTCGGAAATAAATATGTTTTAAAATGATCGATTAAGATATTAAATTTGAATTATTTATATACTTGATAAATTAATATACATGAAATGAGTCACTGATAATATGCTTTTTTTTTTTTAGGTTTTTGATAGTCTCGCAAATATCATTTCAGTATTTAATTTCAGCACAAACAGCGTGTAAAATTAGTATTAACATATATTTCTTGTCATGTTTTCTCAAAATTTCTACAAACTCATCAATTTTGACAAGAGGTAAAATTAACATAAAATTGACAAGTTTATTAATACTGTTAAGCTTCTCTTTAAATATTCTTATGAAAATAATGAGTGATAAATGTATGTTGAGATAGATTGAAATAATATTGTATATAATTATAGTGCAGAATAAATCTGTTTGTTTAAATTCAAATAATTGAATAAAGTAGAAAACACTTTAAAGTTATTTAGAATTCTGCTTTGTAATTAGCGTATGAGTAAAATATAAGCTTATCGTACATTTTTTAAATTCACTACAAAATGAATCACGCGTATATACATATATAAATATATAATTAATGGTTTACCGTGTCTATTTAAATTTTTTGTTTTTAATGTTTTTAACATAAAAATCAAAATGTATAAAATTCGGATTTTTTTGTTCGTCTTCATTTTAAAACTGCACTTCAACCAAACATCGGAAAATAATTTTATAAAAAAAATTGAAAAGCTTGAATCAAGAGCTTTCGAACGCACTATATTAACATTGTTTTAAAGTCCTTTTTACGTTTTGACTGGTGGTTTTCTTTTTAAACACGTCTTTTCTTCAACTTTATGTATCTCGGAAGGATTAAATTTAAAAAAAAAATGTCTAGGAGAAAAAATGTTTCATTTTATCTTAAGATTATGTACAAATTTTTTCAGATTGTTTAGAATTTTTTTTTTTTAATTTATATAGTTATATATAGTTTAGAAAATTCTTTATAATCAATTCATTTATCAAATTAAAAAAAAAAAATTCTAAACAATCTGAAAAAATTTGTACATAATCTTAAGATAAAATGAAACATTTTTTCTCCTAGACATTTTTTTTTAAATTTAATCCTTCCGAGATACATAAAGTTGAAGAAAAGACGTGTTTTAAAAGGAAACCACCAGTCAAAACGTAAAAAGGACTTTAAAACAATGTTAATATAGTGCGTTCGACAGCTCTTGATTCAAGCTTTTCAATTTTTTTTATAAAATTATTTTCCGATGATTGGTTGAAGTGCAGTTTTAAAATGAAGACGAACAAGAAAATCCGAATTTTATACATTTTGATTTTTATGTTAAAAACATTAAAAAACAAAAAATTTAAATAGGCACGGTAAACCATTAAAAGCCCTTGCTTCAAGCTTTTAAACGAGCTGTCGAACGATTATTTATCTCAATTTTTACCCAAGTTATGATACTTTTTGTAACGGGTAAAATTGAGTCGAAGTGGGCAAAAGCAATTGACCGGTAGTGTATACTTGAGATTATGTTCCAGGTTAGTAGAATGTACAAAGCACACACATAAATATCTTTATGTATACTTATTTTAAGTCAACGCTGTTCTATTCTGCCGTGATTGCTAAAGTGTTAAAAAAAATTAAACTATATATTAAACAAAAATTACAAAACGGTATATAAACAATGGACCCAACATTTTCGCTCACATCGCGCAATTCCTCAACTCGATTTTCTCTTATCAGCGCGCTCGTTCCATAGCGTTTTATCTCGAGCTCGGCATCTTCCGCACGTTATGTACATGTATACGTGAGCGATACAAACGCGCGTTTGAACTGGCGCGAAGTCAGACACGTGTCTTCGCTTTCTCGAGAGAACGCCTAATTGCGATACCGTCGACTACTCACGTGTCCGAGTTTTCTTGAATATCAGCTAAAATTTACCAAGTTGATAATATATACCTCAAAAATTAACCGGATACACGAGGTTTGAGCTTTTAAGCTCGTTAAAATTTTTTACCTCGCACACGCACATAGTTTTGAAATATTTGCGGCGAACAACAATATAAGTATCGATTGAAAAATATCTGTTGCATTATTCTATTTTTTTTTCATGATAAATTCTTAAGAGAATGAGAAAGAAATGGGAAATATAATCTTTACCATCACCCGAGAAGTTTGTGTAATTGAATCTCAACGAAATATTTCATTTATATGGGATCTTATTTGATACAGTGAAACGAACCGCTCGTAACTTAATCCTCGTTATAGTCAATTTAAAACTTTCGCCGAAATAATTGGCTGCGGCGTCTATGGATTAATATTGCGAGTATTTTCTTCAAGTTTTCGTTATATATAGTATATTTAAATATAGAAATAAATCTCTTCCTGGTCCTATTTATTTTAATATTTTCTGATGGACGTTATTATTTTTATCAAATAATCTGTTTATCGATTAGCTGCCTATATTTAAAGGTGAAAAATTGAACGTTAATTAAATGATTGTATCCCAATTATTAATGGTTTTTTATCCAACTTCCTCGTTATGAAACATTTAATTAAATCAATAATTATTAATGATACGAAAATAAAACTCTTCGATATATAGGGAAGTATATATAATTATTAATACGAATAGAGTTATAATTTTTCGTGAGGTATAGATATATAATTTTACTTTTAGAAATATCGATAATAGTGATTGTAAAAGAGCATCAAAATATACATGAGCAAAGGCTACTGGATCGCAAAAAGATTTATTTTTAAGAAGCATCAACAAAATATTTCTCTTTCTTGTCTAGGCAAAGAAAAAATGATGAAGGAAATAGAGGGCAAAAGTTTTCATAAAGCACCTCTTTTCGTATCAATACCGTAGACTATAGTAGAACACGTACCAACCTCTTATGATGCTACCCTATTCCCGAGTTTGTGCTCCTTGTTTCAATTTTTACGTGCTTTTTTGTATTACCCGATAGGAGAAGCTACACTTCGACCTCGTTGGAAGCCTCGGGGAAAAGTTAACTTTCTTTAAGAGAGAAGAACCCAGACACACGATACGTATACTTTTTAAACCCGCACCTAATCGCCACCACATCGATATTCGCATTCGAATACACATGCACACACACACGCACGCACGCACACACATACACACACATATATATATAATATCTATATATTTCATATGTATATATACTCGCTCATCTCTATAACATGTTCAAGGACGCTTTTGTAAAACTGGACAATCACCGGCACGTGTGCGCGTTATGCATACGTAAAACTTGATTAAAATATATCAGCCGACATTCTTTTTTTTTGCCGTACAATTTTATTACACCCGCGAAAATCGCCAAATACAAGGGTATAAAATCGTTTTATTTTTATATTTATATATCCATATACCTTTTCGGTCGTAAATGTTATAGTGAATTCTATGCGCATGTAAAAAGGTATAAATATATATGCACACACACACACACACACACACACACACACACACACACACACACACACACACATACACATATAAATATATGTGTTTTCATGATTTATTAGCACGTAAATTTATTGAAATAAATATGTATATCCAAAAAGGGGAAAAAGAAGAAGCGCGTTATTACATAAAGTTCAATGACAAATAATCACAGTATATATAGTATAGGGGTTCATGAAACTAGGACTCGAGAAATAAAAAAAAGAAGTATATATCCAAGAAGGCCGGTTATGAGTCGTCGCGTGCTGCGGATTTCGGATTTTATGAGGAAATATCGACACTCGCGAATATATATATGTATACATACATACATACATACACACACAGATACACACGTATATACGTGTATATGTGCACCAAGAACGTCGGATATTGAAGAGAGAGCGAGAACTCGAGCGCGCGTTGGCGAATCGATTTTTTTGCTTGCTTCGTTGCACTTGTGTGGGTACTCGTCTGTGTACGTGCATAAGAACGTCGCGTTAGCGACCGTTCGATCGGGTTATTTATAACAGAACTGACGTTATTTTTTCCGCTCTCACTGGTCTTTTTTTTTTTAAGTCAGGGGTGGTTTGGTTATTAAAATTTATGGCTATATTTGACTTATACGCGTGTGCGGCGCGGTGAGTAGGGGACTTTACGCTTTCAATGTTTACTGAGAGATACAGCTTGATTTTTATAGGTTTTTCTACACGGATACGTGTAGGTGCAATTTACTGAAGAGGATTATAAGTGCACGTTGATTAAGAAAACGTTAGGTGCTAATGAGAGTTGGTGAGAACTCGTAATTATCAATATATGTGTGTATATATATATATATATATATATATTTGTTATAAAATATAATTTTTATTA
The DNA here is from genome assembly GCA_026168455.1 of Theocolax elegans. Classification (NCBI taxonomy): domain Eukaryota; kingdom Metazoa; phylum Arthropoda; class Insecta; order Hymenoptera; family Cerocephalidae; genus Theocolax; species Theocolax elegans. The sequence goes on along the minus strand of CM047427.1, from coordinate 75,497,098 downwards.
TTTTAAAGTTAATATATATTTAATATTAAAGTTATTTAAAAAGTTGAAACTATTTTCACGTTTATCGAATGACATTTTTAAATATTTTATTCTATAAATGCTTTTAGTTCGCACACAGTTTTACTATTTGACGTAATACTATTCTACAGTTAAATATTTATCGGTTATAAAAAGTTTAAAACTATTTAGATTCATAAATAAATAAACTATCAAATTTTAACATAAAAATTTAATATTCTAATCTTATTTTAATTCAAATTAAAGCTAACTTAGGGGAAGAAACACGTAAGCAAGTTTTTTTTTTATTATAGAATCAATGAAAATTTGAAGTAAAATTGGTCATGCAATCAGGACTTGTGGGATCAATCTATATGCACAGAAGAGGTTTGAAGCAAAAAAACAACTGTTAAGCTGAATTCAAATTCTTGTTCCACAGGTGAGACTCAACCTCAGTTAGTAAATTATAAATGGAAATATGTGGTCGAAACTGTATGATGTGAGTTGAGTCGCGTATATTTTGTTAGTACATTACAGTCAAATAACTATAAATTTCATTAGCGAAACTATTAGTAGGGAAATTAATAATAAAGTAAAGTTTACGTTTAAAAAGCATACAAAATGTCGATTAATCAAATATTTTTTAAAATGTACAAGTATTTCGTTTAAATTGTATAATTTCAATAAATTTCATTAGTGCAAAGTAAAATTAATGTTTAAAATACAAATTTTTATGCACTATATCGACGATCGAAATGTAATTAACAAATATCGATTACTCGTAACTTAAATATATTTTGTAAAAATAATAAATACAGAATGTATTAAAGCGAAAATGAATAAAGCGTTGCGTAATACTCTAAATAAGTAATCAGAGAGTCTCGAACGAAAATCTACCGATATCACGAAAGCTATCAATTATATGCTATACTCTCATCAATGGGATAAGTGCATTGTGCATGTATACATAGGTGACATTTCGTTGTGAATCAAAACAAAGAAATTACTAGCCAAGATGAAAAGTGGAGAGGCAGGTGTGGAAGGTAACTATAAGAATTCAGCAAAAAAGTGTAACTTAATATCTTATTGCAATAACACGTATTTGTTTATATAAACTTGCATTATCGACATTTGTTGTACATTAAATCATGATAAATCATTCTATTCAAAATAATATAATAATTTAATCTCCAAGATTTTTAAAATTGATTTGAACTAACCTAATTTACAAAAATAATACGAAATCCATCAGATGCTTTATTATATTACATTTGTTCGTGTATGAATGCAGCGTTTACAATTGTTTGATGAATAAATATATTTGAACAATACAATTGTATGAAATTAAACAAACCCTTTTAAGTATATCTGGAAAATCATTTTTGAATATATGTAACATGTAACAAAAAAAAATATTAAAAGACCGAAATTCCATTACAGTATTAATCGTGTAAGTACCTTAACCGACAAAAACGGTTATCAGTTCATGCATACTTGATTCTCTTTTATAAATTCAATCATTACCATGAACATAATATTACACTAACAATGAGGACATCCTTTCACACACACACACACACACACACTGGATTAATTTACCAGAATTTCTCTAGATCGCGTAAATAACAGTTTTTAAACTCGAGTTCATGTAAATTATGATAAAACGATATCATCTATCACATGTAATTTTCAATATGACTCATAAAGAATGCAGTCACATATTATTTCCTGAACTGTATATTACAATCATTGTAATACCGTATGTACGTATATCCAAGTATTTTATTAAGACCTATATGCGATCGTGAACAAACAAATTATTGGCATTGTCGTTATAGTTTAAAAAAATGTATATAATCACTATACTTATATCCGAGATATCGATGTATGTGTGCCTGTGTGCGCGCGTGTGTATTGTGTTTGATAAACAGTAAATTAAAGCTGGAACGCGCAAGTTATACGAAGGTAGAATTGTAGCAATGAACGAGTTGATGGACGCTCGATTTGTTATTCCGTTATTACGTGTGACGATTTATTCGACTTGATTCGTTTACAAGGCAATCAAATGCATTCGATACACTTTTCTTAGTGCTTTTTGTCATGCTCGATGCATACCATCGGGCTGTCTTGTATTATACAGTAATAAATGAGAAATTCATTTTTTTATTACGATTATATACGCGCGTGTATAGTTGTATATTAATTTTTATACAGTTGCGAATACGTAAGATGAGAATTTGTTAACCTGAGAATTTGTATTTGTAGTTAATTAAAAATAATAATATTGGAATTAATTAGATACTTTTTTTTACATATTTAATTGGAAATTCAGGATATATAATCTATCCATTTCGGCAATACGTATACGAAATTAATTAAATTTACAGTGAATTACCATTTAATTAATACACCAACGTTTTGCAACACGATATTTGTAATACATTATGAAAAAAAACTAATATTTAATAATTACACTAAGAAGTAAAATAGCTGTGTCGCGCATGTAAAGTTTTATTTAAAAATGATCTAATCTTTTTCTTAATTTAAAAAAGTTTGATTAAGCACAAAAGTAGAAATATGTAGAATGTGTACAAACATTGCGGCCCGAAAGTTTATTTTTTCGAAAGTTTTAAACATATTGCACAAGTTTAATAATACCCAAGATAAGGTATTTTTACAAATCTTCTCTTGAACCAGAAATACCGTATACGTATATATTCTAAAAATAATAATTGTGCATAATAAAAGAATAAAAATAATCCAAAATACAATGAGGTAGTAGTAATACATATGTATATATATATATATATATATATATATAATTATCCGTCCGATTGATAAAAATGGTAATAAATAAAGTAGTAAGAAAGATAAATGTAGAATAAACGTAAGGTTATAAACAATAGTAGAAGAGTAACAATGAAACTGAGCGCATATAACCTTTATCCAGAGGCTATTATTGCTTGGGCAACTGCTCGTGAAAATCCCTAAAACGTCCATTATCTTGGGCTGATAAGTGGCGCGAAAATCTTGGGGGCTTCCTTATGTCGATTTTTCGAGTCTTCTTCCGTATAATATCGTAGCCGCCTTTCATTTTCATGAGAATGAACGCGAGCGAGCGAGCGAACGCGAGAAAGAGAGATCTCGGCTTTTATATGAAGGGGGATGAAACATTCCTCGCGTTGAGCGAATTATTGCTGTTATACTCTCAATGGTTCCCCGTGTAAATCGTTCTCGTATATTTCTTAAGGACACCGATTATCTTTGGATTGCGGGTGCGATTTTCCATTTATTCTTGTCTTAGAATATAAAACTGTTCGGATTATCCGTGTAGATGAAATACTTTTAATTTATAACGAAATCATGTTAATGCATTTGGAATTGTATATATATATATATAGATATACACTTAATAGAGCGTAAAAATAGAAAGATTATTTAGTGTAAAATTTCTTTTTATTTCCCTTTCATATTTTAAAAATGTGGGCGAGTCAATAATTTGATCGTTAACTGTAAGTGAATAATTCAAAGATTGACTTATATACGTATTATGTCGTGCCAATGTTTACATACTCTCGATTTACTGGATTAAATGGACATCACCCTGAAAATGTTCCCGACTATATGAAAAATTTGATTCAGTCGGTAGCATCTAATTTCGTCAGCGCGCGAAATAAATAAACCCAATGCGACAGTATAGTAATTTCTACTTTTATTTCGATCCGTGAGCCGAAAATTCGAGATTTTTTTTATTCGTTTCATAAATAGTCAGCGCGTGAACTGATATGACCTCAAAAAATTTAATTTCATCGTATCACTCATCGCCCGTGCGTTCAGAAATGTCGTAAGAATTATTCGAATTCTTTTCTATTTGTGTCGCCCTTAGTCATTTTTCAAATCAATGCGATTTTACAGGTTTTCAAATTAGAGGTTTCACGATTAAGAAATTCTTTTTCTTTTTTTTCCATCTATTTTATTTTATAAAATAACAATATATAAATTATTATTTATAAATATAAATAAATATCGTATATAATTTTCTTATTATATGCAGTTTTATCATTGAAATAAAATGGCACAGCTTGAACAAATATACTGATAATTTAACTCATATAAAATATAAACAGATATTTGTCTGATATAGGTAGTGAGTGTATAAAATCAATATGGCAATGAACACTGTGCACTTCATCAATAAAGAAGTTGGTGCAAGTTTAATGAATATTATTGATACAACCTCGAAATTTCAGTTAAATAACTGAATATTAACTACAAATGGAACGCGTAAAATATTTTTATATTTGAAACGATAGATTCGCCAAAATATTGAATGCGTTACATTTAATTAAAATAAGGGAATTCCAAATAAAAATACCATTCGTCTTCATTCGACACGAGGGTATAAAAAAAATTGACGAAACATATGTACATATATAGACGAAGCGACGCCAAGGCAATCCCAGATAAACATCACCAAGAAAATCCTTCTTCATTACCCCGCGACATTGAGTAAATCGTCTATATCAGTATATACGCGCGACAATTGAATACGATAAGAATCTGAAATACCCGTATATAAAGATAAAGATCGGACCAAAAGGAGTGAGGATAGAAATCCTATAGCGTATTGTCGTACTTCTTAGAGTTTAACCCGGTAGAATATCCTACCTATATCTCCTCACTTTTTAATTACCATTAAACAAACGTCAGAGAGCTCATTTATTAACCATAGCGAACGAAAGCGCAGATCTTAATGAATGACTCGTATTTTCTCGTTTACGAAAGAGAGAAAGACTATAAAATTTTCTTCTATAGAATTCGATTGTCTTAGTCAATGAAAAAGGAGCATTGATGATTCTTCTGCAGAGGTGAGTTGTTCGGTCTTTGTTAGAAGCGGAGTAAGTTTAAGATAAATTTTAAATGAAATTTTTTAAGAATTAAAGTTGCTTTTAAGACAAAAAATTCTTTATTTTCGAGAAAACTTCAAGTTTAAATGTAACTTGTAAAATGAAAATTACTTAACTCAGATTGGCCCATAAGAGATATTTAAAATAGGACTGTAGATAAAGTTTTAATTAAATTTTATTATTGTAGTGCCCGAATAATTTGTTGCAATGTAAAAACATGATTGTTTAAAAAAATAAAGTATATTAACATGAAATGAATGAAATAAACATCGTTCGCTCACTCTTAGTAATATCATACAACGAAATATAATATCATTTAAAGTTAAAAAAAACCGATCAACATTCGATAATATTTCTATAATAATTCAAAATAATACACATTTAATTGTTAAAATGAATTTTTACTGCCAATTAGTTAATTATTTTTTTTATGATTTCGGCCATAAAAAAATGACAATGCATATCATTCTTTATTGTGTACTGATGAAATGTATTGTTGGCTACCACACAGGATACAGTTTTAACCGACGAACAAATTTCAATCTAAGATTGTTCATTTTTATGCAAATTTATGTAATTCTCTACTACAGTTAATTACAGTATTTCATGATGTAGGAGTAAAAGTTTTAAAAAATATACGTAAAACTATTGATTCGTTATCAATATATATGTAAATATATATCCGATAACTAATATATTGATTTTTACAAATTTTGATAATAAAGATTAATTTCAACAATTAAAGTTATACCACGCCCTTAACTGAGATTGTAAATAAAAGTAATGTTTATACATACCTACTTTAGTCACCATAAAAATAAGCGATATTATTATCCAACGAGCGTTATACTCGTTAAGCGAACACAAACCAAAGAATAATAGAGTTTACACTTTTAAAGATCAGTCGGTCTTGCGATATGCAGGCAAATTTTAACGATCTTGGCGCGTATGAGTTTATTTTCGTGGCGAAGGCTTGTCTAACGTTTAACCTAAGATTTTCTACAGTAGCCAAGTGTGTTTTGTCATCGTCGAATCAAATACAACATCTATATATTTTTTTTTTCTTTCAAGTGTAACTCTTCAAGAGTGACGATTCGAAATTTTTGTTTCATAATAAAAAAAAATATATTTAATTTTTATATAAAATAAAATTTAATAACCAAGAAGGAAGTATATAGGGTAACGAGTGGAAAATGATGTATTTACTGCGGGTACGGTTTTATGCGGACTTTATTAATTATAGGAGGTGAATCTCTTATGCGGCAAATATGCAGGTGGCAGGTAATGAAACTGAATTTAACGGTCGACATTAAGTTCCGCATTGTATGAGCATGTTTGTTTTATAATGATGTGAACCCTAACTATTATACCGTATGACACGTAAATTTTTAATGGTCTAGCTTTTTCTGTATGCGGGTGAAGAATTAATATATATCGATCGTTATTATATTTTACGATTCATAACCGAGTTGTTTATTGATAGAAATTTTTGTTATAATTTGGTTAATAGATATATAAATTGAATTTTGAATGTACTGACAGACAATTTTTTCAAAATATCATTTAATAAATTTAGTGGGACAGTGAATTATAATCGAGCCAATAAATCATCCGAATCCTTATCCTTAAATCTTGAATTTCAATACCGAAATACCCATAATCGGGTGACCGACTATTATTCATCTAGTGGTCGTGTAGATAGACGACAATTCATTACCACGTGGGTTAATAAAAAAGACGCGGGAATAACCGAGCGAACGTATAAACCCGTGGATTATAGGAGAGACGTCGGGGAAGATCGCAGGGGAAGTCAATGTAGTCTGCGACGAGGGAAAACACGAACTGACGGCACCGAGGGAAAAGACGCTGATCATGATGTAATATTTTCTTTTTTTTTTTTTAAATTACTCTTCTCATCCCGAACTGCGTGGAGCCGTTCGGACGACTCGCTGACGAGGGATTTGTCGCGGGTAATTCTCGTGGTCGCGGTTTAATTTACCAGAAAGCAAGTGAGATAGAGAGCTTTTTCTCATCGGATTTGCTTATTGCTGGGGTGGAGCTTGGTTTAGTTACCCTCGTTGCGATGAGAAGTGATAAGGAGCACGAGAAGAGTTAATTAATGTTTCAATGTTTTTGTTGATGCTGTACTACCATTTCCTGTGGTTATCTGTGTTTATATACTTTATGAGATTTATGAAAGAAAAACCGTACATATTTCTAATTTATTATTACAATTGATAATGTTTATTATACTTATTTTATTACTAATATATTTTTCAACGCGTGAATTCACTTGATGTATATAAAAAATAATTATTCATAGAAAATAATGAATTAATATACTGTTAAACATATATATATATATATAATTCAATTAGATTATTTTATCTGACGAATCGGTTTAACAAAAATTTAAAGTAGCAAAGATAGGATAGATTATTTGAGCATTCAAAATTCATCAACTTTATTATATACCAGTACACGTGGGATTAATTGGTAAAATAAAGATAATAATAGAGATTAAAATAATATGTTGGTTTCTTTGTCCATACAAAAATTATTGGTGACGCTGATGACAAAGAAAATATATTCATTAATTTTTTATGTTTACGTACTGAAACAATTGTGTTATATATATAAATACATTTATACGTATATATGAATGGATATTTAAACAAGCAAATTATAATGTTAATCACAAGAAATAGTCGTCGACAAAATATTGGTAAACGCGATAATGGATCTAGTTTGCATATGTAAAACATTATTAATAAATTAATTATGCTGTCAACTACTTGCAATTTAATTGAAACTGAAATTTATGCTAATTATATTATATTTAAAAACAGTATATGCGTCACAGTACAATGAAAAGAATAAAAAATAATTACAAACACTGTATAAAATTAGAAATGTAGATACGAAACTATTAATTTTTTAGTGCAGTTGCCAAATGATGTTGAAGCTATAATAAGTATATTATTTAAATATATGATAAAGTAATTAATATACGCATCATGCAGATCCGAAAAACCATATGAATTATACCGCATATAATTCCGTGATAAAATGATTCGCACGTTTACGAACAATATAATTAATAACGCTTTTAATATACATATACATACAAAAGTAATGAAATTAATTTAGCTTTTATATTACAAATATCAAAGAGCTTTAATAAAACGATATTGATCAAAAGCCAATATGTACACTTAACTTAGAAGCTTTCCCTATAAATAAATTTTAATTTGCAAATTATAATTTATAATTTTTCGGAAACAAGACCAATCCTGGAGAGATATGAAGGGGTGAGGTAGGTAGATGGTCGGGGGTGGGCTTTTTCAATTATCACGCTCCCTCTCTCTCACTCTTAGCCAGGAAAGCTGGCGTAATATAAGCTCCCAACGAATTATGTATATTTATGCGAATGCATAACATTTTCCCGAGAGCGCGTATACTCGGTAATGAATGTAAAATAATTTTTACGTCGGGTAACTCGGGGAAAATATGTGCTAGGACAGGTTTATTGTTTTCTCGACGCGCCCAACGGGTATAACTACCATGCACCCGGAAAAGCGCTTTTTGATAAGTTCATTCTCTTAGTTTCTATACACTCGCTGATTATCAAGCGATGATTTGGTGGTTGCTTCTGGTATATATTTTAATTTCAAATACCATCAACTCGGTGTACATTGTTTTCTTTGGTCGATGAGGAAAAGGAAAGTTTTGTGTTGACGCTTTCAACGATGCTTTTGATGGATTATTTTGAGATCAGATTAATTTTCACGAAAACAAGAAAGAATTCGTTGTAAACTTGCGTTTGCCTTTTTGCATACATATGATGGAAAGGCATGATTAAAAAAATATATCTTGTGTTTTTTTTTCATAGAGTTTGGGAGTTTACGAGTTTAATTAAAAACTGTCGGAATTTTGTGTTCCAATTTATTTTATAAAGAAAAGGAATAAAATTTTCGAAATTAAGTTTTTAAATTTTTTTATTATAAATTTTAAGATATTATGAGTATTTTTTAGTGAAAAGGTGTGCCCGGTGTATAAGATATTCAAATTTTGAAATTAAAATTTTAGCACCAAAAAGATGTTGGTATATAATATATGTTACGTAATCGTAATGAAAATGCTTGTAGTAGAAGTTATTGTTTGTTTTTCTTAAAGTTTGTATTTTTTCACTGAATAATTTAGTATTCTAATCTCATTTGCACTCTTCTAATATAATTGAATTAGTTAACGATACTTCGTGTGCAAATGTGTAATAAATTAGTAACAAATGGTAATATTCTTCGAAACACAAAATGTATTTATTGTTTAAATCTCATTAACTTAAACAACGAACTGGAATCCCTGTGCAAATTCCACATTAGCCATATATAAAAAATGTAAAAGAAGCGAACCTCGTCTAAAGTACCAATTAAATATTTGTTTATCGTCCCAGTATACATTTACCGTGAATTCAATTAAACTATCGAGAGCTCCGGTAAAATGTATCGCAAAAAAAATACATATTCTATTAACCAAAAGTCAGGCAAGCATATGTATTTATATATGTATGTATATATATATATCGACGTCAAAGGCAGGGCATCAAGTAAAATCTATATTAACATACAACTATATATATATATATACCTGGGTAAAATAATTAACCAATTGAGTGAATAAAACGCCGACGAAATTTCATCTACACGTCGACATAATTCTTCGACCACGTAAAATTTAACGAGTTCTGCATTAGAGTCTCGCCGCACCGCGTTGCTGTCATTAACATCTAAACGAGATGCGCCTGGGAAGTATTTGCACAAGAGAAACGGAAAAGAGAGATAGCGTGCGATGGTAACGGAACGTCGCGAATTCAATGCATAAACTGGTGTTGTTCCCGCTCGTATATCGGCCCCAAGTTTTATACACACGTGCATGTTTCTCGCTGAATTATTCGACGTCGCGTGCAAATCAATGGTATACCAATGCTGCTCTATCGCTATACATAAACATATAAACACACACACACACATAGAGAGGAGAGAAAGAGAGAAAGAGAGAGAGAGAGCGCATAAAAGAGAAATTGAGAAGGGTCGATCGTACCTTCAGATATCACGAAAAATCGACCAATTTCCAGAGATTAATAAATTTACTGCTTGATGTATGTGTGTGTATGTACGCGTGTGCGTATGTGTGTGACCAAGGTGTTTATATGTGTGCTTGTCAGTTTACGCCCGACATATGCATGTGTTTGTGTTTACATCGAGAAACGTTTGTCCATATTTGCGTTCGCTAGGTATTGGTTCGTCTGTAATTGTTATCGTGTAAATATACGCACGGGTGTCTGTATGTGTGTGCGTGCGTCTGTCTCGATAAGGTCTTTTTTTCTATACACACAATCTCGCAGGTGTATACGTAAGTATGCGTGCGACCACTGTGTAGCATTGTATTCATTAACGGTTTCGCATGCGTATATTACCGCGTTTCCTTTGCTATCTATATATGTATCTCTCTATTTTTTTTTAATTCAGTGTCTAAGGACCAAATAATTGATACTATTGGAATTTTACGTAATTCCTTTTTTATTGTATCTATTCGTTTACGGATATAATTATGCAATATTAACGATCGTATCGTTTTACAATAATAATTGACTACAATTTTTGTGTATAATAAAATTAAGATAAAATTAATCGCCGGTAATAAAGTAGTACTCGTCGATCAGAATAGAAACAAAGTTTATTTATAGCGCGTTAAATACGATAAAATTTTTATTTTTAATTCTACAATGTACAGATGTCAGAATACACGTTCATCGATTGTATTTGCGAATCGTATGGAAATTATACGACAGACCAACGAAATGAGACAAAGATTTCGTTGGCATCTTTCTAAGAATAAGAGAAACGGTATATAAATGATGGGTTATGTAGATGATGAACAAAAATAGAATGTATATATATAGGTATACGTAGGTAGAAGGAACATTCGTATTAATCAAGAGTAAATAAGGAGAATCCAGGACAATGTACACAAAGGATCAAATATTCGCACTTAGCATATTTTCCTTGGAAAAATTTATACGAGGAGTTGGTAGTGAGTGCGCATGCGCAAACACGATGGAAAAGAGTAAATTGTAGGAAGTTGGAGATGTGGTGGATTATTACGTATATAACGCACATGTATATTTGGTCACGTATTTCAGACGGAGTAGAGGAGAAGAGAGAGGGTGGAATGCGCACACGTGCATGTGAGAGTGTGGTTTTATAGGATGGGCGAAAAAAATGAAAAATTGCTCGAGGGAGATAGCTGCTGCTGCTGCCCGGGAAAAACGCGAGAAAAAGACCGGAAGAGGAGAGTGGAAATGCCCGCCCGCGCGATAATAAATAAACGAGAAAACAGAAGTAGAGGTACGAGAGATGAAGATGAAGAGTATAGATGTGGAGTATATACGAGTGAGACCGAGAGGGAGGGAGGGACTACAGGTTGAGATGTATTGAAAATCGCTGCGGATCCTTGTGTGCGTGTATATATACACACATACATACACGCTGTGTAAATATCGACAAGCGATGTTTGCTATCGTAAACTGAAAACATTTTGACAGTCTTCTCTCTGTATTATAGTATGAGATTCTCCAACTGTTGACGATTCGCTTGGTAATTTTCTACGGTCTCGAACTTTGGCATTTGAGTATGTAGTAATTAGGTCAGATGAATGTAAATAATACGCTTCAAAGTTTTATAATATACCACGAGTATCGCAAAGACACCAGAATTGTAATTAAATATATCTATAATATTTATTTGGGAAAATATAGTCAATTTTTGAGCACTAAAGATTATATACGTATAGAATACTTTCGGGCTGTATTAAAAAACCTCAAATTCCACACAGGCATTTGGATTAAACATTGTACATTGAAAAGCTAAAAATGTTAAATTTTAACATATACTCGAGTATTTCGTAAATAATTTCTAATTCACTCGATAAGAAATCAAATTTATACAAAATCAGAATCAGATTCATTCGAATCAAATCCATCAAGTCCCCGAAACGTGAACTGATATACTTAAATAAAAAATATTCGTTACTGTAGTGTAATGATTATTTACGTGAAAAATATAACTTCCTTTAACACTTTGTGAATTTAATTATAGATATAAGAAAATTTGTAGTCACTTCTTGTAGTGCTGACACGTTAACTAAATTAAATTTATAATTTTTATCGTACAATGACCAGAAAATACGCAATATCATCGGTACAACAAAATGTATATATAATATAATACATATAATAGTCTGTATCAAACTTAAATTGATAAGAATTAACAAAGTTGTGGTATTATCGGACACGATACCAAAACAAACACAAATAGAAATTAGTTGTAAATTGTCATCGTATCATTATTAAACGTTACCTTCATTTTCCTGACAACTAACAGTTATTTTTGTTTGTAGTTATGTTTGTTACTTTCAAAATTTATTCATTAATATTTTTGAATGAGTAGAGTAACCACTTGTGTTAGTACTAATTTATCATCAACTTTTAGAATTACGTAATCTTTACATAAAATATTATTTTCAATATAAATACGAATCATTTAATAATGTATTTTATATATATCTATACAATACGACATAATATATATAACAAAAGAAAATTGAAAAAATGCATCATTACATAATTTTTATTTTACGACTAGCGATTGTAAAATTTTTACGTATACTCAACAAAAGGATTGGCCTATTAAAACTTCCGATACAAATAATAAAAAAAAAATACGCGTATATAGATCTTTTATAAATACAACGAAAAAAATGCCCTTTTAATTGAGCAATTAAACGATCGGTAATAAATCGATAACTACCGTCACAAAATAAAAGAAATGATTCTTGCGAATTTAAAATAAAGAAAAAAAAGATGAAAATAACGCTGATAGTTTCCCTAACACGTTTTCCGGTAGTCGATACTATTTCCTCCAAGGTAACAATCGTAAATCGCTCAAAAATAAAAATAGTTATACACATCGAAGACGAAATAGTATACCTCAAATAATTTGACTAATAAATATACGAAGGAAAACACACACACGCACGCTCACGAGAGAATCGTATAGAAAATAGATTGTATAATCATTGCGATGCCTGCGTCACTTTCGGACGCAATTTTTTTGCTCCAAATATATAAATAAAAAGAATAAGCGTGACATATGTGTAAGTGGTCGGGTAACAATTGTTACAGGTACGTCAAAGTGATAATTGCCCGGTACGCGGATTTTTTTTTTTCTCGAAGTCATGCGTTGCACGCTGCGGTATGATTCATTAATAAGCGTATAATCATAAATTCGAACGTGCTGTTCTTCGATCAACTTTCACGGTAGGCTCGTAAATTGTTACAAGATTACAAGGGTGGAATTTACTTGTACTTTTTAAATAAACATCGTATAGGAAATTGTTGTTTGTCTGGCAAAACATTGTAAATTACAAAAGAGTAATTATAATGCATGCCATTTAATATTTTATTTATAAATTTAATTTTTATTAATAAATAAATGATTTTATTTCAATTGACACGTATTTCTAGCGTATTTTATTTATACATATATATTTTTTTTATTTTAATGGCGATCCGATTGTCGTAAATTGTTGATAGTATCGCGTTGGATAAATGTTGCTTTGAAAAGGAAAAAAATACTTTTTTTGTGCATAAAAATGCAATTTTTATTGAAAATTAATATCTACAACCGATAATCATCGTATATATTACATTCGCACTTTGAGATGTGTTCGAAAAATCTATTCATCAATTGCAACGAACTTCATAACGATGTTCATTAAAAAAAAAATATTTACATAAATTTTATGATCTTTATGAAAATTGAATAACTCAGCAATTGTTACAGTATATTAGATGAACACTTTCTACAATTTGGATTACACTGCAAATATTAACAAAGTGCATACGTCACAAGTGTACTAAAATGAAAAGTAACTAATATTTACAAAGCGATTAGGTTTAATTACATGTCTGAAACTTAAATAGTAGTGGTGTACTATTATCTTTAATTATGACACGTATATGTATAAGGTATTATTAAATTATATTACAAATTCATTCGGATCAGTGAAAATTTCATAATAGGGTATACATATAACTATATAGTGTATAAGTAGCCTGGTCAGTATACGTTTAAACCTATTAGTGTGTTTTGCCTATATATACAACATGTATGCAAATCACTAATAGATCCAGACACATTGGCTGTACTGTCTATCATAGATTATCATGTTCAAATAAATTGTTAAAAAAACATTCGATAATTGCACTCTCGTTGGCACTTATTATTTACATACTAATCCGAAACACAATTATTACAATAATTCGAAATATTTTTTTACGCGTCACGAACGAGCAAAAAACAATTTTTTTTTTAAATTTACATTGAAATGAAAATACCAAGAAACGTATAAAATAAAGTATGTATAATAATATATAATCCTGTATTACAATTGTATCGGCAACCTTAAATAATCATCAATCTATGCTTTATGTAACAATTGTGAGAATTATCATAAAAGTAACGTTACACTTAACGTTTTATATAATAAAAAAAAAAGAGAGAAGAGAGAGTCCTTAAACCGTATTAAAAGAAAACGAGTGTCGTTCGAACAAAACGCTTTAAATAGGTAAAGAAAAAAAAAAGGCAAAACAGTGGATCTGTGCAAAGATACCGTGTCGTATAGCGTATACTATCATCCTAATCACCAGTCCGCGCGCACACCAATCCAATTTACCGCGAGCGTCGCATAAAAAGCTGCAAACGCACTCACGTAGACCTCCACCCACCCACCCACCCACCCACCCACACACACACATACGTCTATAATTCTAGCATATTTTTTCGTTTCTCCCAAAACAAACGGATATAACATAAAAGCAAAGAGAAGAAAAATTAAGGTTTCGTTAAATATTTTTGTTTCCGCACGCGCGCCAACCACTTTGTATATTAATTCGTTTGTTTGGAATTTTAATGCAATTGCATTGAGAGAATTCATTTCTCATAGAACTATCTGCGATTAATTATACACACACAATTTCTAAAGTTAATATAGTTGAAGTTCATTAGTAAACAACGAATATATATATAGCTTTCATTTAAGATGTCTAAGGTATAAAGTAAATTTCAAAAAATCAACATTTTCTATATTCGTTGCTAAAAAAAACATTCGTTGTAGAAGGTAAATGGTAAAATGAGGATAATAAAATATTAAATTGCAGAACAGTTACAAGTAAAACAGTTGCAATCGTACGAGAAGTGAGAAAAAGAAAATAAATTCCAGAGTCAAATCTAATACATAAGTTGGCGTGACACGTGTCGAAAACCCCGGTGCTTACGGAGTAAAAAAGAGGGAAAACTCACCGAAAGCACGCGCGTCCTCTTATCCTAAGATTACTCCGTATCCACGGACAATTTTCACGAATCTCCGTCGAGCATAACATACATAACTAAGGTAGCCACAAGAAAAAAGGAAATAAATAATAAAAACACTCGTTAAATCTCCATCCTCGCGTGATACGAGTAACAATTACTGATAAATATATAAATATATATAAATAATCGAGGCATCCATGTATATATATATATAAATATATTTATGTATTCGCGTGTATGTGACGTAGGATAATGTACGATAAAAAACACAAAAGGTTTTCCGTGTTATTAAGCCGACACCTTTGATTCACTATATTTGATTCACTTGGTCATCACACCGTGGAGGGCACGGTTAACCTTCCAAGTCCCACTCATCTCGCTAAGGGGTTGGTATGCACGCACGTACACTTAAAAAAAATTAAAAGAAGAAGGGTTAAGCGTGATACATGAAAGACCGTTTCGGTACGCTCGGCCGCGAGTGACTGACTGGCTGCTCGCGACCGCGGCGCTACTCTCTCAACGGGGAAGGAGGGGAGGACGGGCACGCGCGCGAGAGAATCGTAGAGGTTAGGGAGGGGCAACCGGGGTTGATAGGGTGGGGGTGGTTCATTCACTGCCGCACGAGGTATGTGTGTGTGTGTGGTTTTTGGTTTGTTTTGACTGGTATACGTATACGAGTACTCAGCCTGCGTGTGTCGAGTCCGACGTATGCGTCGTGCATTATTGTTTTTTTTTTCCTTCGTCTGTGGGCCGTTCACGGGGGTGGAATGTAGTATCGCTAAAGAATTTCACCTATATTGTACCTATTTAATCATTTTTTTTGTTCAACTTATCCTTTCTTTTGGATTGTGTTATTAGTGTGAATGGTGGTTTTCAAGATTTAACAATTGAAAATTTAGAGATTTTGGTTCACTGATTTTTCGGCTATTATTTCAACTATGGTATTCATAAAATATCAAAAAAATTTTTGTTAAAATGTTTAATATTAAAAAGTTTAAAAGAAACATCCGAAAATCGTATTTTTAATTTTTTACTACTTGCATACAATTGCGACCAATCGCGCATACGTATAAAACAATGTATTGGTTAAAAAGTGTTCATCAATACAATCGCTCGACAGTTCTTACCAATTGATCGTACTTGTGCACATTTGTTTATACCGATAGACCGTACGCATGCGCAGTTGGTAGTAATATAATTTGATTTAAAAAAATTGTCAGCAGAATAAAATAGTATCATTTAAGAAAGCTAAGCATACATTTAAGATCTAAAAATGAAATACTTACACGAGAAAGGTAAGACTTTTCTAGAGTATATTATATACAAATGCCAACTTGTATGTCGCATTAGTTCCCATATATCAAATTTCACCAAGATATTTTTAGCCGCGAAAAGTTTAGCTCCCACCAGTAATATGATGAAACTAATGATAATATAAAATACACGCACGCTTATAGACATATATATAGAAATTTCTAAAAATATTTATATGTACTGTACTAAAATTATTCATATTATTCTGTAGCATGTATAGCTATCTTTTTATTATGATAACGATATGTGTTTGTAAACAGAATTATAATTTTTTTCTCATTCATGATTTATCGTTGTAGAGTCACGATAAGATGCATTAAAATACAATTTACATGTGACATAAAACATAATCTTAAACCGTAATTAGATAGATCAGTCTCGTATAATTAACAATGCAGTTAAATCATTTGAAAAAAATGTTATCTATTTTAAGATAATATATTATTATAATTTTTTATCGTTTCCATTTAATGATTGGAATTCGCATTGAAATTAAATTCCTTATCGTATTTATTTTATGAATTCCTCACTCGTCACGCGATTCCAATTATACTATGTATATATATACAATACATTCAATATATTTCATATTATTTCTTTTTTTATTTTACGTTACAAATTCTGGACAGTATTTAATATTATACTTTTTCAATATTTTTAATCAAATAAATGATAAACATGGCTTATATATACACGTATATATTATACGTAATGGTATAAAAAGCTAGAAAATATATATATATATTTTAATCCCACCACGATTAAAACAATATATCTTTATTTGCTTATTTAGATAAACATATTCGTAATGCATATTCGAGTGACTATTATGTCACCTGAAAAGAAACTTTCACTAATATGCATTAATATAATACAGGAACCGGGTAAATTAACGAGATACACACTAAAAATAGAAAAAATCAAGGTGGAAAAAAAAAGTGAAAATGTAAAATCAAAAGCAAAGTTTAAAATGAAGGAAAACTACGAAAGTCATCCAACCAAAAAGACAGATGGATTCAAGCGAGCGCTCGCGCATCGCCTCTGGCTGACAAGCCGCGACCAACTGACTGACTGAGTGATCGGTCGAACTGTCCATCACTGTATACACGCGAGTCGCACATAGGCAGTCAGCTGACGCGCGCATCGCTATATAGCAATGCACCTGTCCGTTCGCCCTCGACCGAGGTTAATCTTTGTCCCGTGCAAGAGCCGTGCGCGCGCGAATAATGGCCTTTATGACGCGCCAAAATGTCCGTTGTTTCGATGCTCTTTTCTCGCTCTATACGTAAAATCGAGCTTCTACTTTTCGTTAATGAGATAAAGGATTGGTCATTAGGTTTCTTTAGTCGATTATGCAATTCACGCGATAGTCAAACTAATTTATTGCTTTCTTTCTCGTTACCGAGTACCGAGTTATAAATAAGTTTTATTATTATTATCGATTATCGATTTCGGGTCTATACGTAGGTGTATCGAGTATTTTTCTGGTAATATTAAACCATATATTTTTTCACGTTATAATATCTTTCGATATATTGGCGTGTGTATTATTAACAAAGTTAGGCGTACAAAAAATTTTTTTTCAAATATTACTGTACGAATAAAAAGATGAAAGTGGAATATTATGCGTTAAGTACGTATTGTCTTGAAACTAAGTAAACTTATGTAATGTCAATTAATTATGATAAAACGTAAATTATCCGAACGTAAACTATTCTCATAATGCAGAAAAAGACGCTCAACGCATCAATTAATTTCATTTACCGCAGAATATGAATAACTAACCGTTACGCTGAGGTAAAAATAGAAAGTGAATTATTTCAATCGTATATAAGAGCGAGAGACTCTAACAGGTTGTAAATTCACCCGATATAAGGACAAGTACAGTATACGGTTAATATATAATTTTTACACTACTTTGTTTAATTATGTGGTTGTTAAATAATACGAGGAATATAGTCTTTAAGCGTAAATAGAAGTTATATAAATACAGTTAAAATGTGACACGTGGAGGAAGTTTAAATAAAAGAAAAGGTCGCAATTTTAAAAATAAAACGGAAAAATATATTGTTTTAGTATGTCTACAGGAGGTTGTGCGGTGTGAAAAAGAGATTCAACTAGATAAGACCATTCCTTAATTTGAGAGCGTGACCAATTTAAGTTATTTTATCTATATGAAAATTTTCCTTCTATTTTTTTTACGAAACATCACGAAATCAATATGTTCATTATAAATTATTATTGATATAATTGTTGTTCATTATTAAACATTTTTATTTATTTCTTATATCCTAGATCGTTATAAGTAGTAAGGTTAGTTGTATTCGCTTATAGAGAGTCTTTCACGAAAGGTCAATCATCGCAACGTTATTAATAAGTTACGTAAAGTTATTTTTATTTTTTTTTCTTATAAAAAGATTGTATTTAGGGAGGTAAGTAATCAATCGTATAAAATTATATATCGAAACTTTAACTCGTTATTTATAGTTTTTAATAAAAGCATTTTAAATTTGATTATTTTAGTATTCCAATAAGCAAATATTGAAAATTAAGCGACAGTTAAAATATACGTAGGCGACGGATAACCTTCCAATATTATTTCGAAGCCTGCCTTACTAAACCGGAACTAATCTACTTAACACGCGTAAAATACCATTGTGATATATAGAAAATAATTCTTTAAAATGTATAACGCGTACTAAATACGAATTAATTCTCTATCCGATAAATGCAAACGTTACAAATTCTATAGAAATAGCATTTATTGTTATTTTAATAACCATCTTAAATGCTTATTGAAATAGCTATAATACAATTTATATACCATATAAAAATTAATATTTTACTCGATACTCAACTACATACAATTAATTTTTCCATATTAATATACGTGTCTCTCTGCATTACATAAAGTATGTACAATAACGTAGACATCGAGTGCGCGCTCAACAGTCTGTCTATTCCGATCCAGTGCAAAACGCATATCGTCTAAGTAAACAACTGTAAGTCATCCCACGTGATCCCTGATTAATCGGATTCAATCCCAGCTCAAATAGTCATTTACAAGAACACATTGGGTGCGAAAACGGGAAATAAAAAAAGAAAAAAATTTTTTTAAGAGAGCATGCGCATCTATATAGGTATACAATCTGGTTTTACGTATACGAGCGACCTACAACGTTACACCGACACAGAAGCTCGACTGTATAAGCACGCGCTTGCGCCCAGCAGCCGACCGATTTTTCTCCCCGTCGTCGCGTCTTTGCCGTTAGAGTGATTCGCTCGATGCTGACGAAGGAGAGGGAGTTTAGATGGGAAATTTTAACGGTCCTTGACTTATATATGTATATATGTATATATATAAGTCGATCGGTGGATTTTCTCGAATGAAATCTGTATTGTCGAAATTTTATTTTGATTTTAGGGTTTGACGATGGAATATTGATCGCCGTCGTTTAGAAGGTGTATGTCAAGAGATTTCGAGAGGTTGCGCTTGATTTTAGGGGAGTTTGATATGTAGTTTAGAAGTGCTTTTAGCTTTTGATGACTATTACATTAGAAAATTCTATAAGATACTTTTGCATATAGATTTACACTTATTTCTTCATAAGCTTAAAACATTATTTTATTTATATTTTTACATATATATTTGTCAAAATACAGTGGTTTTAAATGGTTTAATTACGAGTTGAGAAGTACAAATTGCGAGTGAATAAATTTGTTGTTTATTTCGTTTCAAAAAGAAATTTGATTCCAAAACATATATATTTAATATTGTTTAAATTATCAACGTTTCGTAAATAATTCAAAGATTTTTAATGTATATTGAAATATTTACAAATTGAGGTAAATCAAATAAGTTTTCGCTATATATATATATATATATACAAAAATAATAAACAAATGAAAGTTTGTACAATATTTATTGCATTCATTATGATTTCATATAAATATTCATGTGTGAACAAAAATAAAATAGACAATTTTAATTCTGTTATTAAATTAAAGGAATTAATTTTTCGTGATGCTTTTAATATATTACACTTTAATATTCATCAATAATTTTATGATGTAACCAATACATTTATAATAAAAATTATTAATAGTTTCAGAATAATATTTATTGATGTATTTAACAACAATGAATTATCAAAAATTAGTTTTCAACATTTTATACAATGGTTCATAAGTAATTGTATTATTCCTAGGTGAAATAATTTTTCTTGCTAACAAGTGAGATAGTAATGAATCACTTTAATGTTTAAAGTTTCGAGGATCTCCTCAAATGCATTACTTTCGAAGAGTTTACTTTTTTAAAAATATATATCCCGAAAAAAGTTTCAACTATATATCTATATACCGATTTTACAAAAAGTATCTTCACTGACGTAACAATAACGTACTAACAAAATAATATGTATACAATTTAATACAGAATTGTTACTATTCGCCTAAAGAAATCCTAATGAGAGGCATTTGACGAACTTTATAATAAAAAGACACAGAATTAGTTTAGCTATATGCATAAACTGTGTTTCACGCTCTTCATTTTTTTTCAACTCCATGGGCTGAGAGAACTTTATGAATGGATTTTGCAAAATGAAATCGAATGAGTTACGACGGTATATTGCATCTGAAGGTCGAAGTGTACTATACGTATACACCGAGCAAGTCGTATATTCTAATTCACCAGTCTTTAGGAAGTTGTACTTAAATTACAATTTAAAATTTTGAATACTTTTACATTTCAAAATTTGTGATGGAAAATAGAATAGGTTCCTTTTTTTGGTAATTAAAATATGACTTCACAGGAGGATGAGTTATACACATAAAATTAAGAAAATCGTTTACATAATCAGTCTGTATAATAGAAATAAATTACCAAGATAATGTAATATTAAGTAGTACGGTAAATTTATAAGAAATATCATTAAAATTTATTATAGTTCCATTATCAAAGTTAGTAGTACTATAAAATACTGCACACTTCAGTTGATCCGATCAAAATTACAACCATGAAAAAAAAATAAAATAAAATTATAAATATCTTAACGACTGTTTAGTCATGAACCAATAAAAAAAAGAGTACAGCTCATTACTTAATTTTTAATAACTATGACGCTACGCGTTAGAAAAATACACTAATGCGAATTTTTAAAGATTTTAAATTAACGCGTATGCTTTAACGTTGGACTATTCGTGTAATAAGTGTGAATTACAGAAAATCCATTTATTTGAGATAGAAGGGGAGAAAAAGAATACCGGAATCAAACATTCATTTCGGTAGGCTATAAAAATAAAGATTCAAATCTTAGGGACAGCTCCTGGAGACATCGGTTTATACGCGCGAGGCGCGTTAATTCGATATTAAAAAGGTAAAAAATGGTCGTTAAAGTAAGGAAAGGAAGATATAAAAGAAGGATTGAACAGCGGACGAGCGAATTACTTTTTCTTGCGCGCGCGCGCGTGGGCAATTAAGTTCGCGCAAGAGAGGTCGTTAAAATCCTTCCGCGCATTTAACGACCGACGACAATAAAAGAGTCCCCGGCATTGCGCGCACGAGGGACTAATTCGGGCATTTTGTCGTGCCATCCTGCGTTACGTGCTGTATATGCAATTTTTTTGTCTTTTTACTTTTCCCGAAACGTGTGTCTCTTATCGTCCTTTTCTTTTTTTTCGACATTGTTAGTACAACTTTTAAGGGATTTCGACTGGTTTAATGGCGGTCGTTTCAAAGTTTTTCTTCGCGAATTGCGAATCAGACTAAAAATTTGTAAGTACGAGTAATTATACCTTTGTGGAAAAATCATAGTCGTAAGTGTACAAATTTATTTCCGTACCGAGATATAGGCAACATTGCGTTTGCTCGTTAAAACGTATTATATAGCCTTGTTAATGCAATCAGTCATTTATGTCTATAAAAAAGATCGTGATCAGTCAGGATATTTCGAGAGAATTGAAAATTTCGGATAATGATAATGTGACAAGGTTAGAATGATTTATGCTTGTTTCGTATATAGCATTATTAGCGAATCGTAGAAATTAACAATGTAACGATCAACTCGTGATTTATTTCCATACTCATTAAACTACCTACTAAGCTTATAATATTGTTTTATAGTTTACGTTTTATGTAATACACACCAATCAAATAATTTTCGACTATCCATATGGGATTTTAGCCAAACATCTGCATATGTACATTTGTATAATCATTTATTTCATTTATAGCCTTAAATATGCCTCTTTTATATACATATAATTGAAGTACTTACTTTTATTTACTCAATGGTTTGTATATTTCAACCGTACAATCGCAAATTACGAGAAAACCGCTTTTCTTTATTACTTTATTCGATAATGCATATAACATATAATAACGTTCTTTAAGTACTTTCATACTTTATTTGCGCGTCTTTAATAATACGTATAGCTACCATTTGTAGGAAGATAAAATCGTAAATTTTTCTTTTATCTTTTTACGATTATTTTTTTATTTAATAGAGTATTATTTAAGTTTGCGTATGGTTTATTAACTGCTAAAGGTACTTTAATACGTATCTTGTTAGAAAAATTAAGAAAATCTGATTAACAGAATCAAAATATTAAGAAAATAATTTGTAATTAACACTTTCTGGTAATACTGAAATTGTCACAGAAAATTGTATAATATACCGTTTAATAAATTGCAGTATTAGCTTTAAAATTATGAAACTCCAATAAATTTTCACACCACAAAGAAAGTTAACAAAAATGTTAATTAGACGTTTTTGTTTCCGAGTTTATTACCCCTCTGAAAACTCGATTTTACAATGGCTGATACGTAGGGAACAAGGTAATTAAATTTAATTCCAAATGATGAATCTTAAATTTTCTTAACTAATTAACTAACGACAAAAATAAATTTTATATATCGTGCGAATGTGCTACTTAAGCAGCGTGGTATACAAATCCATTTCGAAATATTCAATGAAAACCTAATAGAAAAAGCTAAAAATATTTTCCGAGCACTCTTTGGAAAGTTACGCGTCTGCGAACCCGCTCAAATATGGAAGATAATCTGTATCCTTTTCTATACACATATATATCCCTTCGGCCATTCACCATCACGAGTCAATATTTCACTTTGGCTTCGGACCGGATAATTTCATTAGGAAGGTCGTTACACTTTCATATACACACCCTCGCATCACCCAAAATCGTGGAAAATGCCAAGATGTATATATATATCATTCGCTGGTCTTTTACCAGTCTGATATTAGGACAAGTGGCTTCATCTCCTCACATATTTTTTTCATTTCGAATCTTTTGGAAAAATTCAAGTGCTCTTTTCATGGAATCTACGTATACTCGAGGACTGTGCTTGCGGCTATGGCAAGGATTTCATTAGGACGATAGTCTATTAACTTTCGTGGCTCTCTTAGTAGCTTTTTTTATTCAGTTCGTAATGTTGAAATTTTTTTACTTTTATAACAATGCTATTTTTGTGGAATAAAAGCTTCAACATTTTTTTATTACGAATGCGGCGATTTAAAATTGAGTTGTTAAATTTTCAATATAAATAATCCAATTAGGCAACCAAAAGCTATCCGAACCAGTAATTTACAATTTCATTGTTATATACTTATTATATATACCGAGTGCAGTATTTAATCAAAGTGATTAAATTTTAATGTTTGTTAATAAATTCATTTTATTGCAATTGATTTTACTTCTTTTATCGAAACCATAATTTCACACGCACGTTTATATTAATAAACGAAATCATTTCGAATAGGTCGAATTTAGGTTAAACGCATCAAGATGATTCGCGACAATACTTGGGAAAAGCTTTTTTTTACGAGTACTGGACACGTAGCAGTCACTTGACATTCTCAAGGTAATAGCCGAAAGAAAAGATCCTGATCCTACAACTGGATCGTAAAACCAACAGAGTGACAAGAGAGAAGCCATAAGGAGATCTCGAAACAACTCTGATTCGTCACAAGTTGCATTAACATATATACTCACTTGAGACAAGGTGCATTTGGGCTACCCAACGGAGGACGATAAAAAAAAGGAAAAGTGAAACTCTTGCTGTCATCCAGCTCTTTCAAGCAATGTCTTAAAATTTTGTAACAAAATGTTAGTAAGAAGATTTACGTCTTTTTTATTCAGTACACTTATATTATTATATACTCTTATTTTTTATTAGAACAATATAACATAAAAACATTCAGTAACAATCATTTTTGTCCATTCGTTTATATGTAATTATTTTCTATTTTAAACAAATATCTTAAATAATAAAAAAAAACTTGCAAATGAAAATATATATATATATATATACTATCTATAAATAATATGACTAAAATCGGTATCTAACATCCTCGTAAATAAAAAAAAAAGTTTACCTATGTGTACAATGTTTCAATTCAGGTACGTTTGAAAATAAAAAAAGTGTAACTATATATTGGTAAAAAAAATACAGTATCACAAAGGATCGAAGATAAATCAAATTGTAGCACGTGTAAGAAAAAAATCAGAAAGCAATTCTATACGACAAAAAGAAATTTATCGCTTTGTTTCTCGCAAAAAAATAAAAACATAACATATGTATAGTACGACAATAGGTATGAACAGAAGTTTATTTCTAAAACTCACATAATTTATTGTTGTGTACATAGTTACTTTAGTTCTTCTCTTCTTCTTTTTTAGAAATAAATAATTGTTTCATATTGGTTTAAAGAATTGTATTTGTAAAACACTGACGTACAAGTGGAACCTTCGATAGAAACTCAATTTTTAATATTAATTTTAGTTGGAAAAAGATTTGATTAACATTAATACCGAGAGATCAATTTTGTAAAATAACCTTTTACACATATATATTTATGTAATATATATTTTAATATTTGTAAAAACTATACTTAATTTATAAAGATTTTTTTTGTAAAAACTTTTTTCAACAAATATTTATCTCAATTATTATTAAGTGAATATTAAAAAAAAATTCAATTTATAAGCTTTCTTAGAAAATTGTAGATAACGAAAAGATATTTGTTCACGGTATGAATATGAAGTTAATTGGAGAATAAAGTAAACAATTTATAGACGTAATCGATTGCATTATAAGTGTTTAAAATTGCTTTTTTTATTATTACGAGCTATGAATTATTATGAGCTCAATCAGTACATATTTACACGATTTGATTGCATCGTTTTATTCATTGTTTTCAATCTTATACTATATTGCTATAATGACGAAGTTAATGTTCTTAAACGATGATATTAATCTAAACAATTATATAACATTACAGCATCTTTAATTAAATTTATAATTAAATTATAATGTTTTTCTTATAAAACCTATAAAGAAATAATTTATTTATCATATTATTCCGAAAGGTTATATAATATTTTATATGTAAATTAAAAATTTATGAAAATTCTCGCAGTTCTATGTTTGTAATTTTAATGATTTCTTACTTTTAAATTGACTAGTTTTAAAAATAACAATTTGTATAAAAGCTACATGTGTATAGGTAATGATATATTTATTTATATTTTATTTTAGACATTGAAGTATTGATATATAATGTAAATAAGCTTCTCAGCAAAGAAATGTTAATTTTACAAAAGTCATTGTATCAACCGTGAAAGAGACGAGTTTAAAATAAATCAACGAGTTACAAAATTTATCTATCTATTTTAGAGTACTACCGAAGGGCTATTTTTAAAATGATTATACAGAGAAAAGGTTACTTCGATCCCTGACTATATTTCAATTACTTACTGAAAATATACAATAACGTTACAAACTTTGCAATTGCTATAGTAATGTAATAAACTATTTTTCAGTTTATTCATAATACTTTCTGATATTTTTAGCAAGTAAGTTTTCCCATAAGTATAGATATAATAAGAAAAAAATATTGAAATAAATTTCTCAATTTCCAGAGAGAGATCTCGAGCACACCTTGGTCATACCTATACACAATGAAAAAAAAGCTTGACTCCCACTCCTGTCATGCTTTGAATTTCCTTATCCAAGGCTCGCACGAGCGAGTCTCATGCTGTCGAAATATATAACACCGTGTTGAAGGAATGGCATTTGAAATGCGCGCCCGCGTGCGCGACGCCTCGGAAGAAGGCAAAATTCGCCTCGACGATCGGATTATCGGAGTTGCGCTCGCGCGTCTGATGATTTATTCGTACGGCTCGACTGGGCAGATTTATCGAAAGCAATTTAATTCACCAGGCAAAAATGCGGAAAGGAATTGCGCTCCGTCTATTTTTCTCATGGGGATTATACTGTGGTTGTTGCTTCTCTCTCTATCTCTATCTCTCTCTCTCATTCTCGCGTATACTCGTTTTTTTCTATCGTCTATTTATTTTTCAGAAGCTTGGTCGTTTTTTTTAAAGGAATTATTTATGATATTTTTATGTTACGGTGTGGAAAATATATCGATACAAGGTATAGCATTTGATGCGCATTCGAAGTGACGTGTAAGAAAATTTTGATAAAAATTCACATTTTGATTTAGGTCTATTAAAAGTACACTTCACTTATAAGACATGATTATTAAAAATATTTTAAACTGCCATGTATGTATGAAAAATAATAGATCGTGTAATTACTATTGATAGAGAATATTTTGGATAAAAGTACATAGTATAATAAATCATTGTCCGATAAATTCAAGGCTTTCTTAATACCTTACGAGTATTTATTCACGAAATATTTATTACTCCAAGTGGCAGCCTAGGGGCAGACGTTTGAATTATGAATTCTGTTTGAAGACAAATATATGTATGAATATATAAACAAATATCAATGCAGGAAAAACCACAATTTGTAATTCATTATATAATTTTAGCCTATTTTCATAAATATAGTCAAATTTAAAATAAAAAATAATGATAAATTTTACTTACGATAAAGTATCAATACGTCGTATTTTAAATACCCACCTGTAATCAAAAAAAGGAAATATATATTAATTTATTCATATTCATTTAACTTATAGGTTAATTATAGAGTATACAATTTTAATATTCGTTGTTAATTAATCCAGCTCTTGTTCAAAATATGTCTAAAAATCATACATTTTCTGATGATTAATGGTTGTTTCATTCACGTATACATTTTGGTTATTTAAACTTTTCGACAAGATATCTGCATGTATTGTTCGATGATGAATAAAAGCAATAGTAAAATATACAATTTTTCAAAGATATTACGATGCATCGAATAATATTTGAATGCAACGTATAAACCATAGCGATACTAAATATAATATTCATATATTTACAAATTAAAATTTATATTACAGAGTATTATTTAAGGTACTGAATACTGATTAATACAATAAATGCACAAATAATTTATTCACTCTGTTTATTTTACAGAAAAAAAACATCCTCAACAAATTTAAATAATATAATCATCATTAAGAATTTAGAGAATAGTACTGATAAAAGTAGTAACGATCGATCTGTTTAATTAAATCAGTTCAAGGAAACGGTATCTTTGTCGAAATAAATTAATTACAAAAGGATTACCTTAATGAAATATTACTCTTGCGATCGCGCTTATTAAAAAAATTCTATCTCGAAGTATGCGAAGTAGGTGATTAATAAATTTAATTAAATAAGATTTGTATAAGTATACTTCACTTATTTCTTTTTTCATATAAAAGATTCAAAAATCTTCAGCTTTGTTTTTGTAAATTAATAACTGTTTCTTCATTCAAATTAAGTATATGGTGCGCGTTGAATAAGAGAAGGAGCACAAAAACAATGTAACTCAAACTCGAATTAGATAGCGTGCAAAAAATCAACGGGTCCTACAATTTTCTTCTTTTTCTTTATCACATGGGCCTCAAGGCCTCTATATATTAAAATACTCGCGTGTTTTATTCCATTTCGATAGGGCTTGGCTGATTAACGGACACTTTGCGTGTCAATAACGACGAGGAGTCGACGTGATCTTGATTTTCTATCCATTTTGGGTTTCTTAATCTCAGTTATAAAATATTCGAAGTGGTATATTATAGACTGCACCGTTTTATCAGTCTAACTATTTGGTAATTACCTTACTTCTGCTATCAGAGATTCGTAACGAACCAAGGTGTTGGAATAATTGACCACGTTGAAATTTTTATTAGGTTAGAATTAAAGTATTCGTTTTTATTTACTAATTGCCAAGTTTGTGAATAAATCATTGC
This sequence comes from Theocolax elegans, assembly GCA_026168455.1. Lineage (NCBI taxonomy): Eukaryota > Metazoa > Arthropoda > Insecta > Hymenoptera > Cerocephalidae > Theocolax > Theocolax elegans. The sequence continues at coordinate 75,468,238 of CM047427.1, read as the reverse complement.
TTTTCTTTATTTGTTAAACTTTATTTAATAATAACTTTTCTTTTCAGTAAAATCAGACCTTTTTTTATTCGCATACGATTGTGTGTAAGAAGAAACAGATTAATGATTAGTTTGTCTTGTACAAAAGTTCTTGGTGTTGCGCAATTGGAATAATAAGAAAAAAAGTTGTGTACCGGATCATTATATTGTGGACTGAAAGAAAAAAAGTTACGACTTGGCGCGTACAATAATACAATTATGAAATGGTATGTGCAGGAAAACCAATTTACACATAATTTATTAGGTAACGCTCTGACTACTTAAAATTTTTTTTTATTTATTTATGTAAGTTGATACAGAGATATTTCAACTTTTATAATACTAAAAGATATTTTCAGTGTAGCATATCTGATGTATGATTAACTTTTGTATCTTATACATTTGATCTCTGGGAGAACTCAATATATTTAAAGCGGCATTATTACCAGGATACGTCTATGAAAAATAGCATATTTTGGAATGAAATTTACCTAAAAGCATTTTCAGTCTTGTCATAATACTGTACGCTTAGACATTCTCCATCAAGATCATTTTCGTAAGGTTCAAAATAGCTTGTATAAATTAATAATTATCGCATAGAATAGTTCATTATATTAATAAATAAATGGAAACCGTGAGAAAAATTGTTGTATTTATTTCTACACAAATTGTGTATTTCATAGTAAATAAATGATATTGGTTTTACCAGGGATTAAAATTAGGACACTATAGATTAATATAAAATTAACCTCACAATTAACCAGTGTAATCTACAAATTGAAAGATAACGAACCCTATCCAAAAGCTGATTTTATACTGTAAACCTAAAATTTCAAAATTCTACCTCTATTTACTCCGAAAATTCGAAACACCGCATAATCACGAAATAAAAATGAAAAAATAACCGTAATGGTTAGGTTATAACTGGCAACGACACCCCATAGGCACAGGACCTCTATTAATTTAGAGTCAGACGAGTCACCTAGCTCCTTTCAACTGGCGTTTATACTGGCGAATGATTGACGGCGTTATTAACCCCACGTAGGCTTGACGCGTGATTAAACCTCGCGGCGGCCAATGCGATCAATCGCCACCCCTCTCCCCATTTATACCTCGTTAATTTATGCGTCCAATTAGCCAATGAACTTTGCTGCCTTGAGCTTTTGCTCTCTCTCTCTCTCTCTCTCTCTCTCTCTGCTTCTCTCCCTCTCTCTTTCTCTCTCTTTCTGCACTGGTCGTGAATGTTTGCTCGGCCCAGGTGCAACTAACTACAAATTGTTCAAACGAGTAGAAGTTTTTGTGATTCTTTTTTTGAAGGATTGATTGGTCATTAGTAATTAGGTTTTACCAAAAATTCTAATTCGTACGTATATCTACTATTATTTTGATCAGCTTTAAATAATCAACGTAATTAATATTTAGTATCAATTTCTAATCAATATACAATTATTGCTCATTTTTAATATAAATAATAATAATCAGTAATTTTGGATCTATTAAAACATATGAGCAACCTTGTATTAAATTGATTATTAACTTGTTCATATACGTATCGGTGTAATCAGAAATTGAGTATCATACGGTATAAAGTTAAATATTAAAAGAAGAGAAATATTCTCAAAAATTCAAAATCATACTAAAGATAATCAAACATTTAAAATATACTTATTGCCTTGAATATATAATTATTATTATTTCCATTGCATAATATTAAAAATAAGAGAATAAACTCGTAAACACGTAATGAAGCAACGAAAAAAAAATTACTCCAATCAAGTTGAATCATTATCGATTAATGTCCTTATTTATAAACATGAAAGAAAAATATGGCAAAATAATTCTCGTTAGCCATCATTTTCGATAATCCGATAAACCAAGTAGAGTATCCGCGCCGTAACCGAGTAATATTCGATCGTGGTAAGTATCGCAATTACGAACGCTCAACTCTCGCAATAATCGCTAAATAAAAAGGAGTCAAAAAGGTACAATAGCTGTATATAAACTTCAAATAAGAGCAAATATTTTAGTACAACGTTGTAAGGTTAAGTATATTTCGTGTACATACGTTTAACTTTGTGTTTTAAAGTATTTATTGAAATTCTTTGAATTTTGAGGTATCGTTTTATCCATCAGAAGTTTCACCTTTATTGCTTGGGCTTAAAGTTGCGTAATAACAAAAAGTTCAATCGTCTTTATTGCAATTTAACTACGGAATTGGTTTGGCAAAAAAGTATTTTAATTTCAGTGAAATATGTAATTTAAAAGTGATTCCCTTTCTTTGATATAGCAGGAGTATATAACTTCTTTTCACGTTCATGCATAATAATAAAATTTGAGGAATGTTGTATACCATGTTTTTTAATATTCCATGTAATAGGTAATTTCTTAAGAATAAGTTGAACTTTATTATTAATATAAAATTATCTTGGTTAAAATTTATATCTTTTAAATTTCTAATAGAGAGTTTATGTAAATAATTATGTTATAAAATTACGCTTTTTAGTGTGTTGTGTAATTGTAATACAAATTTATTCATTTTTTAACGTATCATATCAGAAATTTAAGGAAATATTTTTGTACTTTGATTGTAGCATTATTTTCTTACTGTTTTAAACGATCAAAGGTAAACTAATATATGCATATCAAATGTATACAATAAATTTCCATACTTAATAATACTTTTTTTCTAATACCTTGCATTAGGAAGAATAGTATACGATACGCGTGCGCATAAATAACTGCTACATTCGTCTTTCAACTTGTACTCACAAAACGATCTAAATTTTAAAATACCTCTCGAACATATTCTTCTTCCATGATGCGAATCAAAATAATGTCTAATAAAGTCGCAACGAATTTTTGTGTATAAGTACTTGTTGATGAAATAGTAATAATAACTCATACCCATCATATACAAAATTCAAAAACATCCTTCATTAAAATAAAATAACAAATCGAAAAAAGTAAAAAGTAGAAAGAAAAATAAATCCAAACTTTCCCAGTGGCTGAAAAATGTGCATTTGACGCCGACAGCTCTTTAAATGTCAATTGCGCGCGCATAAATATTGCGCCGTTTGGAGGCCGCGCGCGCACATACAATAATGTCTCTCGCTCTCGCGACGTGCGCAGGTGCCCATTACGTAATGCACCTACACGCGATCGTTACTCCCTCTCTTTTTTCCCTATGATAGTTTGAGTATTCTCTTCATAGTTTGCGCATTCTCCTCCGTTATTATTACTCTTTTTTTTCCTCTGCTGATGACTATCATCCTTTTCTCTAAAAGTATTGTAGGTCTACGTTGTCGGTTTTCGTACAACACGTACACGATTTTCAATGTTTACACTGTTAATTGAATCAATAAACTTTTTTTTTATATTTAACAATGATAGAATAAGGATGTACATTATCTTTTTCTAAGTAACGATAGCACACAGTAATTAAGCTTCTGAGGATATCGGTTCGTTAATTTATCACTTTGTTTAATTACGATAAATTATGCACTATCGGTTTGTGTCCAATTAAATATAGTTACATGCATAAACATTAATAACAAGAAAATTAAATTTTTTTTTCAATTTTCGCGAAAGTTTAAATTAAAAATGTAACATTACACCTGACGAAGATAAATGTAGATTGTTTAATAAAATAATTTGGTTAAATATTTTATCATGCTATAATACAAGTGAATAATTAAACTTACATCTATTTTAGTATTCGATTTTCGAGTAGTTAATAATCAATTATGTGACGTGTGTCAGAGTATTATATATCTTTATATAAATCGACATGACAACCCTTACAGCGCAACTGTCAAGTCGATATTCAAAACGTTAAAATTGGTATATATACGTATACATAAAATAGTTTTAACCGATACTGCATAGACAAATGAAAATTCGTATTCACATTACTTGACGGTTTGTATATTCGAGATAATTTAACGGTGCTGTAAAAAAGAGCATCGAGCAGTGATGACTAATTGGATCGCATGATTTTTAATTATTGTCAACATATATTGATTGTTCGTAATTCATATTTTAAATGAATTATAATATTATCTCGAGTAATTTGTACGGATTACTCATGAAAATGTCATAATTGCATATTCATAATTGAATGACATCACGCGTGCAGTCGTGAATGCAATGTGCCAAAATAAAAATTTACAATTTTTGACGGTGAAATAAATTTTTTTTATCATAATTTATCGTGAGATGAATTTACTCATCATTTTCTATACGACGTTTAATTTTGATTTTATATCTTCGATATACATAAATTATATTATTTACTTGAATCAGAGTGGTCAGATGCATCAGTATCAATCAGTTCGGTTAATGTGGTCTATTCGTAGTTCTAGTAAATTATTACTATACTATACTGCACTCATCACTGTGGTTTACGGTCTTATTTCATTTTCACCTCTAATCATCCAACCGTCCAACATTATTACTAAATTTAATAAGGTCTTTAACGGTCTATCCGAACTCATTCTAATTTTATATTGGAGAACGTACTTTTTACTCTTCGTCCACTATTGTTATAGGAATTTTCCAGAGTATGGACTTTTCGAAAGTTATAGGCATTTCGTCCTCGATCTTCACTTTGGATTCCTTATGTAAGAAACTGGAGATTTTCTGCGTCTATATATGCAATTATTATTATAATATTTTGTACTAATCTATCCGTATACGCGTAAATGAAAAGATCTAAACAAATCGCAAGCTTGAATAAAAATTTAGTATAATAAAAACCTCGCATCAAGAGATTGAGAACGGTTTACTTTGTCATGTAAATATTCGATGTTAGGCTATTAATTAACGATCGAGCAGGTGACTTAATGGACAAGAATCTCGATGGTCGAACACTTAGAATGTATATGTATATACCCCCTGTAGCTTTAAAGTACCAGGAGTCACGTTCTCTTGGGTTAACGACGGCGATTTCCAGGTTTTGCGACTCTAAAGTCTTTGGGTATCCTACATATAGGTGATGTTGCGCGTTTCACTAAAACAGGAGTACGCTGATGAATGCAAAGGAACTTTGAATCGAGGCTTTCTTGGTTTACATCTCGTTTTGTAGTTCAATCTTATTTTGTTTTGGTAATTTTTATTGTCACTGGGTTGTAAGTCGTGCGTGATTTTGAGGGTACATTACAAATGTGTTATAAACTTTTCAAAAGCTTTTCTATGCGTTATCACTGAACAAACTGAAAAATACATTGTTTCTATTCTTTTTTTTCGAACATTTTTCCTAGCGGAAATTTTGGTATAAACATATTACTAAAACTGTGTTTTTTAGACAATAAAATGTAGAGCTGGTATAAACCATCAAATAATATACCAACATTATAAAGAAATTATATTTTTGATTAATTCCTTAAAATTCTTAAATTTCTTCATATCTAACTATTTTTCTCAATTTTAAGTTTATATTTTACTATTCCAGGGTATAAAGTTTATACAAAGAACATGAATAACATTTCAGTAAGTTTAATTCATCAAAGATTAAACTCCTACGTATCAATCCCGTTCTAAGTGCAAAGCCAACAAATTCAAACGTCAAAACTCGTTATACTCTTTTTTTTCTCATCGAGTGTCACTACACTCAAACCGATTCGTACCACAGTGTACACGTACGTAAAAAATATTCCTGACCACTTGAGTGTCTGGAAAAAAAAACAAAAACAAAAAGCTCGATTTTAACAGGCCGTCGGTCTAAAAGGTTCCAGCGATCATCATTCACCCGGACTCAAGCGGTAAAACAAAAAGCGCATCCGAACCCGATCAGTCAGCGTGGACTGAATACCAAAATAGAAGGACCCATACAAATATACAGGAAAACCATTGCGAAATTTACGATTTTTCCCGTGGATAAAGGTATACATTTTTTTTTACTCAATGCACCGTATGCGATTAGTCATTCGTCTTTTTTTTACTATTTAAGATATAGACATTTGACGTTTTTTACACCGAGTTCACGAATGCTTGCGGCTTCTTATCCACTACCATTCACCTCAATGTTTTCCTCTTCCGTGGGAATTCTTTTTCCGTGATGGTCGATATTTCAAAGTTGAATGGTTTATTCGAGATCGATTTTAAGTGATTCCATTATCGAATTTTTTTTTTAAGCAACGGCGTATATAAAGATCGAACGTAATTGAACTTTATAACATATTTTTCCTAAAATTAATATCAATTTTAATACGTTTACGAACAACTTACTTTTAATGTCTGCTGCTAACATAATGATTTTTTCGAAACTGTCTGTTCACTCAGCAAATTAGGTGAACAATCTAAAACTACCACAGTAGTAGTCGGACATTATAATGTAAAATGTAACGAGAATATGATATCACGTTAGGAACTATTGTAATTAAAACTTTGGTAAGTTATAACAGCATTCAAAAAATATCATAGAGAACTTTCTGTTCTGCTCTACTATCGTTACATTAATTTAATTAGTATCCAATTTTGTAGGAAACATTAGAACTAAAGAAGAAACTGAAATTACTATACATACACAGATTCAAATAATTTTTTTAAACATTTTTAAACGGAGTTGATTAGAAATACTTTCATTCTACATATACAAAAGTCAGTATTATTGATCTAATGATAAATGTACGCAATGATAGTTTTTTCATCTTAGTAATTATTCTTCTCTGATCGCGTTTTTCAACTTGTTAAGTTATATTTACGTATACTTATTTGTTTATCATTCTCTAATTCCATTTCACCGGTTTTTTATTCGAATCGTGTATTTCATTGCTCTGATTGGTAAAGCCAATTTTAATTGTTCTCGTGTTTTTAAAGATATATCTAACTATGTAGAAATTTAAATAAAAACTATGTATTTCTCGGAGGATTACTGAAACAAGTGTATTATGTCATTAAGAGTATTTTTTCAATAGCATTTACATTAATTATACTCATGGCATGCTAACTTGAAATACATTCTCGAGCTTTATTTATGTTAATTTAATGCGTTAGATATTTCATCGCATTAGTTTATTCCTCGTTTTAATTTGTCAATTGCGTGGATAATTAGTGAATCAAGCGTGTAATTTTAGTTTTTGTTTAATTAAACATGTATTACTTTTTATTTAAAATGATTAGATTTTTAGAATATTATACTTTCAGTATCGTATATTTTTGACAAGCAAAAACTTTTTAATTGAGTTGGCAATAAGCCGCACATGACACGAATAACACGCGATTTAGCTCGTCAAAAGCTTTCTCCTTTTTTTCAGGAAGCTGTATATATATATGAAGAATTATTATTAGATTCTTGGTGTCTTATCTAACGATAATGGCATTTTTCCAATAACAATTTTTTTATTTATTTCTATTCTTCTCTGCATGTATCGCCTTAAAATTATGAATATGAATATCGTCTCGGTATACCTTCGCGTGAATGAGAAATATATCATTTAATTAGTAGCTTAATAAATATTTGACGTGAATTGAGTTGAGAAAGTTTTTCGTATTTTGAATATCGTGATTCGATTGCAAGCTCTTGATCGACGTGCGGAAGTAAGTGTCATAATTTTACAAAGTGAGATTTAATTTTCGTTCCGATACTTCAAATGATTCTTTTTTTTTAATAAAGTAAAAATATTAATTTACGAAAAATGTTTTTTTAGTATCCAAGACATCGAACGTAATATTATTTTGAGTTTAGATCGTAACTTTTTAAACGAATTAAGTTTTTGACTTTTAATAGATCCAAAACAGTTTGAAAGGTTATTTTCACATACTTTTAGAGCTTGCTCTTCTTCCTCTTATTTCGAAATCATTTTCTATATATTTATAGCAAACTAAAAGTTGCATCTCTCAAGATCTTGATAAAATTTGATTAACTTAGTTTCTAGTGTATATTAAAAAATAAGTAATAAATTACCATATTTTCTTTAAAAACTGTGTAGCCGTATTACGTCACTAATTCGATAAATTTGAAAAATTTGCATTTAAGATTACTAAAGTTATTTATCCTTTACATGACGGTTGTATATTTTTATACCTAATTTAATTACGTTTGATGTATATGAGTTTTAAGTGTATTGAACCTTAAGTATATATACACATATATCTTGGATGAATAAGTTGATCTTAAAATAGACTATAAATAACGATTAAACGATCATAATTATCTGGATGTTATATACATTATTCATAACCAGTTAATCTTCATCTTGAAAACTTACAAACAGGTTTCATTTGTACTAACATTGAATGGTACAATCGCGTATGATTACCATTTTATTGATGTCCGTTTAATTATAACATTGACATTATAATTAATTTTAATAAATTTGGTTAAATTTGTATCGAAAAAAATCATATATGTAATCGTGTTTAAAACGTGATTAAAACTCTGTTTTCTACGAGCTTATATGGTACAAAATTAATAACGGATTATGCGAACAGGCTAGTAAATGGAAATACCAGAATGACTCAATAATTGACCAAATGAGAAAATATATGGAATAATAACGATCTAATCGATGAATCGTCAGATGTATCAGTAACAGAAATAAAATTTCTACATACATGCACGTCGTCCTATGAAAGTTAATATTATGCAACTGAAAATGTCCTATTCAAAACGATTGTGTCTAGGCGTTTGTGTTATATTGTAATTGTACCCCCTTCCCGTAACATAAGGTAAAATTGGGCTTATCTGTGCGTTAGTGACAATGTTGAGTATATATACGCACGACCGTAATAGAAATACAATACGCTGATCTGGCAAATAGGGTTTGAAATTATTATTCGATATATATTTGTGTGTCAGTAAACAATTCCATTGTTAACAAATAATTCATATAAAGATTTTATTAATTATGCGATGTTATGATTACCATCGAGCAATGGTAATGCATGTAATTCATTCAAAGTTACATTTTACCTTTACGGATAAGCTGCTTTGTTTGTATTTGCAACAATCACTGTATAAACACTAAATGTATACGAAACATTTCTATGTGATGTTGCGTTTCATTTTAGATTTTCCGTAAAAGATTAATAATTTTTTTTTTTTTAAGTGTGTATCCTTTATAACGGAAATGAAATTTTATTCAATAGAATTCATCATATCCATAATCTTTTGTTTAAATTTATTTCTTGATGTAACATATTTTAGTAAGTGTTTACCGGGAGTTCTAAACATAGATTTTGGTGACACTTTAGTATCATTTTTAAAACATAAAACAATATATTTCAGTTTTATTTTACATAACGATAGCTTAAAGATTTACCGTCTTTAAATTTTTAGAAAAATAGATTTTTCGTAATTGTATGTTAAAAAGATCGTCTGTACTTCTTAACCTTAACAGTAGATAATTCACATTTTGATAAATCAGTGAGAACTTTTTGTTATCAAACTCCATCGAAAATATCTATTTAAACACGAAGTAAAAAAGTTCCTGTTATAGTTGTTTTACTTAAATTCGATCAATATACGTAAAAAACTTGAAAAAAAAATCGATCAAAATCCGATATTGATTTAATTTTTGAAAAATGCACTTGCCTTTTCTATAAGAAGAATCTTCTGAAATAACCATAATCATCAATAGATACGCGAATATCTCATGAAGTAAAAAATATCCAACTACTGTCACTGTTGTTTGTTTTGAAAGTTTTGGCACTGAAAAAAAAATTTACTGAATTCAAAAAAATTTTTTTTGAATTAAGTAAATTATTTCTTTCACTATATTTGAAGAATCCGTTTTGTTAAATTAATAAAATATATTTATTTGAACAAAATTAATCTATATTAAAAATAAATAAATATTGCGTTGTATTGACCAACATATTTCTTTTAAACAAGCAAATTATTCATTGAATTAAAATCTGCTATATTAACACACAAGTAAATAATTAGTTATTTGTAACAAATATTTAGTCACTTAAACCAAACAATTTTATTAAATTAACAAAAATTTTTTTCGATCGAACAAAATATTTCAATGTTTTATAAAATTGATGTGTCAGAAACAAAGAAATTATTTAATTGTTTTAAAAGATATTTATTTAATCCTATTAGTTTCATTTATCTGATACTAATAAAATATTTATTCAATTTCATAATATTTTGTAATTATATTAATAATAGTGTTCTTTGCTTCAAGGTAAATATATATTTAAAACAAAATTAATATTACTGCTCTGTAAATTTTATTAATAAATTTATTTATTTTAATGAAACATTTATTTCATTTAATTGAACTATACATTTAAATCAAGAAAATCTTTTTTTAAATCAAATAATTTTTTATTTAACATAAAAAAAAGTTATTACTATTTTCGTTTCTTCGATTATGTTCAATGGCCCATTGAATCCAATGTACATTTAATTACATCGAGCATCCTTGAGTTTGTAGTTCTAATGCACTTGTTTTTTTAATGTAACGCATCTTCATCTTTTATGTAAATTATCTGTTACTTGAATCCAGTTTTCATACGACGATCGAAACACTGAAATTGAGTAAATAGTTTATTTAATTGGATGAAACGAAGAGTATTTGATTCTATAACTGTATTTAATTAATGTTTCTTACTTACCTTAATATAGTGCAGCGAATTTTAGTAAATTATTTCCTTGATTCAAGAAAACGTTTTTTCAATTCGCTTCTCGATTTAATTTTATACTTTTGAAAGTTTCTTTTATATGAACCGATAAAATTTTTGGCCGCTTGCGGGAAACTTGGATCCCCCTAGCGGTCGTTGCCGAAAGCTCTCTTATTTAAGTAAATGGTTTATTTAACTTAAAGAGCAAAAAAAATTATTTTAATAACTTTATTTTTTTCAAAAATTGATTGGAATATTTTTACCAAAACCAGTGAACATTCAAATAAATTATTCCATCGTTTCAAAAAAAAATTTATTTAATTCAATAAACCAATATTTCTTCGTTTCAATAAAACATTTCTTTAAAATTACTTTATTTCGTATGAATTTTATTTTTTCTAATAAAAATGCATTTAATACAAATAAATTATTACATCGCTTTAAAAAAGTATTTATTTCCTTCAATAAACTAATATTTCTTTGTTTCAATAAAACATTTCTTTAGAATTACTTTATTTCATATGAATTTTATTTTTTCTAATAAAAATGCATTTAATACAAATAAATTATTACATCGCTTCAAAAAAGTATTTATTTCCTTCAATAAGCGTATGTTTCTTTGTTTTAATAAAATCTTTCTTCAAAATTACTTTATTTCATACGGATTTTATTTTTTCTAATAAAAATGCAGTTAATACAAATAAATTATTACATCGTTTCAAAAAAGTATTTATTCCATTTAAAAAGCGTATGTTTCTTTGTTTTAATAAAATATTTCTTTAAAATTAATTTATTTTATCAAAACTTTTTTTTTTAATTACCAATTATAACGGGTACTGTTTAGAGAGTCGGTGCAGGTAGGTCCCTGAATTATTATAAGTTTTATAATATAACATATTATTTTAAAGCAACGTAAAACTGAACGCGTTTTATAATTTTCAATTCATTTAGTTACAAAAATTAAAGTAATAAGTACATACCAAATTAAAAACACAAATTTTTTTACAATTAAAATATTTAATTATTTATTTCACTCAAATGGAGTGTTGAATTAAAAAAAAAATATAGTTGAATTAAGTAAATTTATTATTTTAAAACAAAGATTCCTAATTTAGTTAAAATAAGTATACATTTTATTGAAACAATAAAATATAATTTTAACTTTAGCAAATCCACTTTAAAAAATATTTATTTAATTGAAAAACATTATTTTTTTAATGTTACTTAATTGTTCGAGTAAAGTTATATCATACTAAACCCATCTTTTAAAATAATTTACTTTTTTGCTTTTATAAAATCAAACTTCTCAATTGAAATAAAAATAATATTAAGAGAAAAAAATTATTTATTTAATTTAACAAAATAATTATTTTGTATAATCAAAAATTTTTTATCAACCCATATAATTTTTTTGAACAAACATTTACTTGAATTAATTTAATATTTGCATTAATTTAATGAGTGAAAGAAACATTAATTTATGTAGTATATTTCGTTAAATTAAAAAATTATTTAATAAATTTAACCAAATATTCTAGCATTTTGAAGAAATATGTACTTATATGAAAGAAATATTTTCAGTTAAATCCATTTTTTAAATTAATGCAATTTTTTCATTGAACTAAATAAATTATTGCTTGATTTATGTTTACCATTTTATTGGGTATTTTTAAAACATGGGAAAAAATGGGTTTTTTCATTTCAAATAAACGATAAAATAAAATTGAAAAAATATTTTAATGATTCAAGTAAAATTTATTTGATTTAAGTAATAATAAATCAATAAAATTGTGTGCATGAAAACAAATAATTAGTTTTATTATTTCAATTAAATTTTATTTATATCAAAAAAATATTTATTTGAATCAAATAAACTGAATTCAAACAAATATATTTTTTTGATTCAAACAAATTTTTTTTTCTGTGGGTATATACATATAGGTACAAAACTAACGAGAACGTACGGCTCGTTAAAACCGCGTGTGCGCGCGGTCCTCTTTCGCATACCTATATATATATATATATATATACATCGAATCGCGCTTTTATCGATTGAAACGCGCGCGGCTTGACTTGCTTTAGTCCTCTCTCTTTCTCTGTTTCTCTCTACCTTTATTTTTGCGCGCGTGGGCGTTGGAGTCGGTGAACGCCAAGTCTGACTAGTTCCTTCCTGTTTCTACTTGAGCCGGATTTCACACCGACGTTTTATTTTATGGGTTTGTTTTGCGGTTTACGGCTTGGGCGTGGACTCGAAACGGATTTTTTTTTTCTATTCCTCTGGGTGGTAAACGCAGCAATTTCTAATTTTTCAATTGATTGTTATACAGGGGTTTCTCAGTTTTCGATATTGAATATGTCGAAATGTTGATATATTCCTAGTTTAACTTTAGTTATGACTACAAAATAGATTAGAATTATTATTTACTATTTTATAAGCGCTTAGTTATATGCTAATGTTAAATATTCCAGTGTAATTAAATTGGGATAAATTAACTTGCGTTTTGAAATCAGATTACGTTTGAATTCTCGTGTTTTTGCTTATAAATTTTGGTAATTATTTGAGTTTATACTTTATAAATCTTCTTAAATGTACATTTTTGTGTTAATCTTTGATTGAAATTTATTGAGGTGTTTTTTAATTATTTTATTAATTACATTTTGTTCATTCAATGGTTTTTATTATCAATATACATACAATATACATGTACAATGTACAAATATAAACCATTATAAATGCAAAAATTTATACATATACAAAAATTTTTAATTATATATAAAGAATTATGTACATAGAGTTAATTATTTATAAAAAAAAGTATATATCTGGTTTATACTTAAAAATTTTTATGAGTTATGGAAGTAAAATTTACGATTTCTCGAAAACTACGACAACGTCACATTTCCTTAAATCGTATCAGCAATCATTCATTTTTCAAATTTTCGTTTTAAACGAATTTCACTAAATCCCATTTCCACAGCTTATGCTATTCGTACGGACAGTGGAATTTGCATAAAAATGTAAATTTGTAACATGCAGTAATTTAATATATATATGTAGATATACACATATATATATATATATATATATATATATATATATGTAGGCTATGACCTTTATCCAATTTAGTATTTTTGACAAATGGAATATAAATATATCGACGTACGTGCAAACGTAAAGTTACAGCATCGCACGTACCGCACACGCGTTAACGAAATTATCGATTTTGGAGAACCGATAAAAGCTTAAATGAACGATATTTATATAACATTAATCGGCATTTCAATATTGCATGTATATGAAATTTATTATACGCGTTCAGTTTTCCATTATTACAACTGCATTCGATTAATATAATGCAAAAATTGAATGACTTCTTTAACAAAGAAGAATGATACGACATAAATAATAAAAAGATAATCGACAATTAATACTCAAGTTGTTATAATAAATGATTGTTTAATTCAATCTACGATATTTACATAGATTATTCGTGTAATCGATATTTTTCACTATAATTGCAATAGAAATGTACAACAAATTTCTTGCGACTCCTTTTACGGTCTATAAATGAATAAAAGGAATTCGTAAAGTTTTGATCGATTGGTTTAATCAATGCGATAAATGATAAAATACATGAGAATAAGGTACTATACCAGTAGATTCCAAGTCTCTGCCAGTTTCGTGCACGCGTCGAGGTTCGATTAACGCTTCATGATGCTACAGACATTTTTCAATGTTTTATCGAGTCTGTCACTATTTGATGAAGATGGATCAACTTTTTGAAGTACATCAAGTCCATGCATTTTCATCAGTTGTGAAATACTTGTCAAAATTTTTTGGAGCGCTTGAAATGTGAACTATAACGTTATTTTGCATGCTCAACTTGGTGATCCTTTTTTTACCATCTATTTTCCATGTAACGCGTCTCTATTGTTAATTGTGTATCGAGTGATATTTCTGTTTGTTTATTCGAGTACCACTGCGTGTTTGTGTTATTTTTAGGAAACGTTAAAGTGTAGTTTGTAATTCGATTAGAATAATACCCAAAAAAAATTGCATCGGTAAAAACTTAAAATACTCGGAAAAAAATTTTCTATTTTGAATTATAGCATACACTTATGCCAAAACTTTTTAATACACAACTTTTAATAAATATTCTATCAAACCATCTAAATATCCATCAATAAAATTAATACCAAATATTTGATTAATGGCGCATGTATATACAGAAGAAAAAACTCGCAAAAAAATAACGATCGAGTTAATAATACAGAAGTTGTGTTTTTTCTCTATACGTTAAAGATCTGAAACTTGTCATTCTTTAGCCTCTTACTGGAATTTATTTTTTTCAACAACGGGCCGAAACTGTCACTTTCGCTCCCGGCGCCCGAATCGCGAAGTTGCAATTTCGGCCTCGTTGTTGAAAAAAATAGTATACACACCACGGGAGGTAAAATGGCGACCCAATAGCACACGTTTGCCACCCTCGCCTTCGGCTCGGGGGGCAATTTACGTGTACTATAGGCTCACCAATACTTTACCTCCCTAGATGTGTAATATACTATTTCGACGTACTTTTTTTTACCTCTCACTTCTTAACTATACTGTTTCTCTCCCGTCAAAATGTGACACTTGAGACTCGTGCGAGTCATCGGTTCGAGAGTTTTTTCTCTTCTTGAGCGCGCCGAGAGTGAAAGAACGATGAAACAAAAACATAAGATAAAAGACGGCTGCTGCTCCTCTCGCTCAATTGCTTTGGACGTCATTAAATATATAAGCAATCTTTCACGCTTCTTTTTCAAAAGATAAACATTCAAGATATATACCAATATATTCAATTAACTTTTTTTTATTCCGATCAATATTTTATGTACATTTATGAATCGCCTTGAAAAGTAATAAAAATTTATTAAATTTCTCTTAGTTTATCTTTAACGAGAAATGTTTTCTCGAGAGATAATTAAAAGAAAACATTATATCACTGTGTGTGTTTGTTGTATGTGTATTTACAAATATTACGTAAACGGCTTATTCTATTTTTGTCGGAAATGTAAAAGCAATTTCATAATTACTTGAAAAGTCTAACTATAAAAAGTGCCAATTTAAACTTGAACTTTTGCATTAAAGCTTGTTGAAAGAGAGTTTTTTCAAAATAAAATTTTCGTCGAAAACTTTAATTTCCTTCGCTTTTGAAACACACTTTTCTCTCTTTACTTTTTGATAATCCGCAAAAATAACCTCAAAAGCTAACCAAGAACAGTTTTGTAATATTAAGTCGCACATAGTGCGTATAAATGTATAACATTTTTACTTGGCAAGTTCCTTTCATCGTATCAAATAATAATTTTAAGCCTTATTAATTAAGAAAAAATTAATTGATTTTCAATTTTAATGAGTTGTAAGTATGATTAAGTAGTTGTAATTACAGTGGATAAAGATTATTTCATTTTTAATACAATGATTAAGAAATAACTTTACTCATAGCTAAACTTTTCGATTTTAAACGTTCAATCGAGATGTTCGTTGACTTTACGGAATTATTTATTTCATATCTCTTTAATACGCATTTAACCTCTAATTATTTTCATTTGTTTACAATTTGTAGTAAAAGTAACCTGCAATTAAAACTAATTTTGTTATAAATGCTAGCTTATTAATAATTCGAATATTACCTACTCCAATCAAGCTTATTATCGAAATAAGGTGACCGAAGATGAAGTGAACGTGAAAGTAAGGGAAAAATCTTGTGGCATGATTTTTGGAGAAGCATCCTTTAAACGAAAGGGAAAGTACATAAATAGATGGAAATAAGGAATTTTTCTTAACGAAGTCAATGGAGCGTTTAAAGAAGAGTTGCAGCCCTAAGTTAAATCATCAACTCAGTGCTCTGTTCGGTAAGATTGTACAAGTTAAATTACAAGTATGAGCTTTGAAATTGCTTAATATCTTTTTTGACTGTATAGTTTTTGAGGTCATGTGGATTTCGAGGTTAGATGGAGGGATCTTTTTGGACCATAGATTAGCGAGGTTTCAAGAGTTACTTTAGGGAATCTAGGTAATGCGTTGGTTGTTTCAGTTAACTATGCGGGAGAGTTTAAACGTTTTTTACAGATAATTAATTTTTAAGATAATTCCGGAGTAATTGTTATACGTAATTACAGCTTACTTTTTTTTTGTTATATATACTTTTATTTTCAAGAATTTAACCGCAGCTGTTTAATATTAATGTCTCTTTCTTCTTTCTTTTTGCACGCGGAAATTTCAGGCCATGTGAATCCATGAGGAAAGTAAATTAAATTACGGGAAGAGGGTATTATTAAAAAAAATTGCTGACCTCATCATCGTTAACTCTGTTTATTTAATGTAAAATAGTCAAATCATCACGGTTAATTATTTTATATTTATAAAAGTTTTTATATATAACAATTAACCTGTAGCTTGAAATGTAAATAAAATATTCATTTAAAATGATAAATGTTACGTGGTTTACACTTGAAACTACATGTAATTATATTTAAAACTTGTGTTACACAGTAATAATAATAAAATTTAATTTAGACGTCGTGCATATAGTTAAATACTTTTTTTAACAATAAATAATAACGAGGAGAGTAATTACTATTTTACATTAAATGTAGATATTTTTGAAATTCTTTTGTAACGATTCGACAGTCGATAATCGTTGGATAGCATTTCAATAAATCTGTAAGTACGTCAGAATTAGTTAACGTAAAAAATAATAATTTAAAAAAGGAGTTTTTGAAAACTGTTTCTTTGAACATTATTATAGCGATACGAAGTTAAAAATAGTAATTTTTACAATATTAAGTATAAAATTAAATAGAAACTGTCGCGCTAAAAGCAACTTTTGATAAAATTTCTAATTGAACTAATACGCGTAAGCTCATTATTAACAAAGTCAAATTCGATTAAATAATATTTCGCAACTAATAACCTGTTTAAAATACGTCGCTAAGTCGAAGAATAAACGTGTAATACAATCTACTTAAATTCCGACATGAGGGTGTTAATCGATAACTAATTAAATAGCAATTACTTTGTACTTGGATGGAGTGCACAACACAACAACTTAGATGTGTACACCTGAACCATCTCTCATTCGTCAACGTGACTGAAAGATGTAAGGATTAATAAGCTTTCGTACGATGATAAGAAAAATCAAAAGGAAAATTCAGTAAGAATGTCGAAAAGGGAATACTTTAAACTTCTTGAATCTTCATTCTGTTACGCGAACGAATGAGGGTTGGATAAAAACCTTCTGTATATAATGCAAAGTCTCTTGAAAGTCTCACTGAGACTCCGCGCAATTTGCTCGCGTTTCTATTAACCGACTCGTCTCGTGGTTACTTTTTTCCTCTCTCTCTCTCTCTTTCTCTCTCTTGCTCTATCTCCCTCGTTAGTTTCTATTGTATATGAGATGTTTTATTTTAGTTTCATTATTTTTAAACCAGTAGTTTTATTTGAAATAATTTAAAGGGCTATACGCGACTGTACATTGTGTGGGATTAGTCTGGACGTTGTACGCAAGATTCAATTAAGACTATAAAGATATACGCGTTTATGGTTAATTATTAAAAAAAAGTAAAAGTATCCGCTATATATAATATCATATAAAAGAAGTACAACTATAAAAGTTTCGAGTATGAAAAATTATACTATTATAGAGTAAATTTTTCACTTTTATTAATCCTTCAATACGATCGATCATGTTTTCACTATTCTATCACGTGAAATATCCACTCTTCCCCGAGAGTCATTCATCAATTTAAATGAGTATAAATAAAAGGCATCTTCAGTTTTTTTTTATTTGATTTCACGCTATTTAAAATTTTACCCTGCGTTTCACATACCCAGCTGTAAAAATTCAATTGTTTAATGCACTTGTAGGAAATTAACTGGGTGTACAGATTATATAGTGACTTGCTTTGCTAGTTCTCTTAACGTACTTAAAAAATATTCGTAAGAAATTTGAAAAGACTTGAATATCCTGAGGGGATATTAAGGGGATGACGGACCCCAATTACAGAGATTTTCAAATATCAAAAGATAAGTTCAGAACATACAGCAGGGCTTGTCGTTTTTAGTAATATAATTTCGTCGGTAATTTGAAGCTGATATGTAAACACAGCGGATAATTAAAAAAATGCGCGTGTATTACTCAGAGCAAATAGCAGTACGTGACGGTAAAAATTTTCTAAAGAAGACCTTCCCTTTACGTGTAAAAAAATAAAGGGAATAAATAGATTTAAAGGTTCGAGTTAAACGAATATCACGAAAATAAACTGAAAATTTAATAAGTGTACATGCAAAAGCATGTAGGCATAAACGAAAATGAAGGAATCTCATCTCATCTCTCCGAGGTTGTGCAGGAGGCAATCTATTTATTTTGCGGTACGGTAAATCACTATCTATCAGTCTGGATACCTACTCCCTCTCTCTATCTTCTCCTGTCCTCAGAAACAAGTCCCAGAGCACGATCAAGTCCTCGGATCGCCGGGTTGCTATATTGACCGAGGCAAAGTCAAACCCGAGAGATTATACCAAGGCTCTTCTCTCTCCCGCTCTCTTCAACGGGTAGCCGCGAGACTCAACTTGGTAAAGTTAAGTCAAGGTAGTGAAAGCCGTGTCGTTGGTATATATAGCATATAAGATGGTGGAGAGAGAAAGAGGGAGACAGATGACTACATACGTGGGTACGTTTCTGTGTGAATGTGATGCAAGAGACCTCAGTGTGGGTGGGTTTGAGTTGAACGGGATGTACCCCATACTGTGAAACTCCATGTGCACGTATATATATATACGTATATGTGTAGCTCGGGAATTAGGGGTATAACGTAGCACAGGGGTATAATACAACAGTCGTTGTAAATAACTTTCCGCTAAGTTAGGGGCTAATTTCCATTACTCGAGCAGGTGAGACAGACTGGAGTGACTATACCTATATGCTAAATCTTTGCGGAATGCGTGTGTTTTAATTATTTTATGGTGAGTTACGCGTGACATTTGGATTTTCAAAGATTTAAACTGGATCCAAGGGATTTGGAATATTGGTTAGTTGGTTTTAGTTCGCTCATCGAGTTAGAGATACATTTCATTTGGAGTTCTACACGGTCACTCTGACAATCTTTTCTTTTCGCATTTTTATGGGGATGCGCTTCATCGATAAATGCACACTTTTTATTATTAAGTTTAAATATTTACAATAAATTTCAATATTATATATTATGTAAAATGTACTGATCGGATTAAGGTGATATTATATCCAGAAATTAATGATACATTTCCTTTTTTAAATAAATCTCTTCGTAATCAGGTACACATTTTCTTCATATTTTTATCCTTGAATTACTGAGATATTTGCGTAGCCATAAAGTACGATTTTATAACGAATTATTACCACCGAAACGTGATTATTCATTATTTATTTAGTTAAAAACTAATTATTTGGAATAATTTATTTCAAAAGAAATTTTACCAATTTTTTTCAAATTTTTAGTTCTATAAGTTTATTGAAATTGTTTAGTATTTGAAGATTTTAACTACATACATTTAATAAAATCCTTTATTTTTCTTTCGCATTTGTAGCATGATAATTTTTAGTTAAATTTGTTATATGGGGTATAAATTTATTATAATTTTAATGGAAAGCGGTAACTTTAGGGATACTTATATAACGTTACCTGTACAGAATATAGCGAAGTTTATGTTATATATAGTTAATTAGAATTCCGATTCAATTAGAAATTCCGGAAATTAATTATTCATTTAGATAGTTCAATATAGATTTCGAAGCAATACGGAACTAACTTCACTTAAATTATTCTCGGGAGGTACAGGAAGCGCTTGTCTGATCTACCATACGCGTTATACACGTAATGAATAATATATTTATTAATAATATTGTAAAAATAAAAATATTTATCGAAATATGAAATGTGTAACTTGGGAAATGACTTGTTACACGACGATACACATCTCTTCGCACGTAGAAGCAATCAGAAGTATTTGGATGAGAATTCGCGTGTTATTGCAGTATCGACAAGCGGTTTTGCCGTAGGCGTATCAGCTTGGTTGGAGCTCGCTAGCGGGTCAAGCGTTAGGAATAGCCATCGGTTGGGAAACTCATGAAGCATACCTCGTTGTCATCATCCTGGCCGTTGGTGCGGCTATTGGCGCGATCGCGATGCCGATATTCTTGGCAGCTCAGCAACTCCTACCTATGGAACGTCGAGGTGGTAAAAACGTTATCGTCACTTTTGTAGCATTGCCGTTTCTCGCTGCTGGATGGATTTTCCTTTGCATCGCTGACTACACGGTATCTACATATTTATTTATACATCTACTTAAATTTACCTATTACCCTTTTCACAGTGAAATCTTGATTTTTCCTTTCGGAATACTGGTTAATCAATAATTCACAGTGGACACTATATAAATATCTAAATAATGAACTATAAATATAAATTTTGAAATCTAAGATGTGGCCTTTAGTGTATATATATCTTGGTATACATACCGCACCATAAAGAAAATGCTCGCAGGTAAGTCGCTTATTTATGTTACAAATGGTCAACCTAAAATACCAATACCATCGATTAGATTTTACCGAGCATACATTCTACAAATTTATACTGTATATTTTTATTTTAAACGCGTTACGTATAGCCTTTACGTGTAACAAGCTTGCAAATAAAATTGAAAAATATTAATCCTTATATTTATCAGGAATGTTTATAGTTTTCTTAACTCTTGTAAGTAGAAAAAACTGCATGTCGTTGATAATGGATATTAAAAGTCTGCTATATTTTCTACACATAAAAATATGGTCCAGTATCGATAATCATTTTGCAAAATAAAATAACTATTTTTAAATCTTCGAAAATTCTATAATGTATATGTAATCTCATATAATAATGATAATAATTTTTATTTCAAATTTATTTAGCAACATACACAGTCACTACATGAAAGAAAAAGCATACACTTTATAATAATTTATCATTTGATTAGAATTCAAAACATGTAGCTTTAATTAAGTTCTGCATGGTCCATCGGTTTTCTCAGTCACTCTTCTGTCCGTATTTTGTGGAAAAACCATCACCTCACGTTTCTAAATAAACCATCAATACCATCGAATTCAAGCTTGGTCACGCTTCGATAATATATCAAGCAATCTTTAATACCGCGCGCTCTCGAGAGCCGTACACTAAAAAGTCGTGTCTTTTTAATCATCTCGTATATACACGAAAAATCCTAAACACACGCTCTCTTCTCTCATTTTCATCCATATTGACAAGTTAACAACTTGAACCATTCAATTTTCGCAGTAAACATTCGCGTCTTAAATATATGCGTCATACGGTTTATGCTCGCATTTCGAGGGTCACTGGAATTCTAGAGGTTGGCCCTTCGAGATTGACGATTGCCAAGAGAGAGTGAGAGAGAGAGAGAGAGAGAAAGACGACGCGTCGACGAAAATTGGTTCTCGCCCCAGGAATAAAGTATTCCACCGAGATAATTAAATGTCGGCTGAAAAATGTCGGGAAAACGGGAAGTGGGTCAAGTGATTTTGCTGCGCTCGGAAGCTACCCGAGAATACAAACGAGGAGACGGATGAAAAAAAAATAAAAAAAAAACGAGGTGTTTATTAGGTAGTCGAGTTTTTGGTTACTCTTATTTTCTCTTTTAATTTTGATAATTGCTAGGTTCAATTGTACTAAACATATGAGATTCAGTCTATTTTAATGACAGTATAAGATATATAAATGTTAAATTTGTATTAATATGACGTTTAATAGACGGTTGTGGATAATAATGTTAATTTGCGTTTTAATTTAGTTTTGCGGATCAGGATCGAGGGTATGGAAATTATGAAAATTACATTTCTCTTTCAGATCTACATAATAAATATAGGAAAGAAAATCGATCACTGTATATCTATACACAAATATCGCATAATTTATAAGTTTTATCAAATGTCTGATTTTATACAACTCATTTTCGTGACGTTACATGCTACAGGTGTAAAATAATTTTTTTGCCAAATTAATAGATTTTGACAGCAACAAGTTTATGTAGGTAATTTAATAAACAACCTTGGCAAAATATCATGCATACAAGTATATAACTTTGAAATATTAAACAATGAATATTTTAATGCGACCCAGAGCGCCTCTCAGTTACATCGCGAATATCATGATCAAAGTCAGAAAATATAAAATAGTTTTCGTCGAAAATTATTCGAGTACTTATATTTTTTCCTTTTCTTTATGAATATACACGTCACAGCTTGGTATAACGAGTTATTAAGAGAAATATTCATAAAAGGAAGGAGGTATTAAATTATATTGAATTTTTGGAATATTGTGAAAATAATTTTTGTTATCTATAAAAATCGAATTTGCACAACATTTTATCAGTTACCCAGCTCAACGTATATAATCTCATCTGCATATTATACGAAAAATTCACTATGTAAAACATTCATAATATTTCCAATATTTTGTTCAAACAACGAGAATCCTATTTTTCATTTAGAAAATTATCAAAGCCACTGAATCCTCTTTCCAATAATTCCATATTACACTGCATCGTGTCCTTCACCGTTAAATTGCCGACAAAATCCGCTCATATTACACTCGTAAGAGAGAGTACAGCTGAAAAAAAGCGAAACAATATCTTTCAACGCAGCAAAATTTCGATTTTGAGTTATTACGCCGACGGCTAAACGACCTAATAAACCTCGTTTTTTTTTCAACTTTTTTTTTGGCTTCCATACCGCAACGAGGTTGGTTTTCTCAATATCTCCTTTTCATTTCGCGCTAATGTTACCCTTAGAACACACGCGGGGATAAATTGCACGTTTTCATCTATATATAAGACGAGAGGTCGTTCGCTTCTCATTTTCTCATCTCTCAGTCGGTTTCGCACCGAGTTGCGACGACAAGTCGTTCTGACGCCAGGGGCATAAATATATATACATATATACACACACACATATATATATGATCGAGGGTGACACTGAGAAACTCGACTGATGTATTTTTTATGAATTTTTCCGAGTGTTGCGAATATACTTTATTCAATTTAATTGTTTTAATGCCACTTTTACTTATCCGATTGTAGCTCTTGTTTTTAATTTTCAATATCATTCTGAATTCAGCTTAATTTTTAGAAAAAATTTTTAAAGCACAATTGAAAGAGTAACAATAAATTACAATTTTAATTATAAAAGTAAATAAAGGGTTAATGCAATAATAACTATAAAATTGAAAAAAATCAAATTAATGAGTAATTTGAAAAAAAAATATAATTTAAAGTTTTATTTACTAATATTCTTTCTATTTAAGATTGCCATTTTAAGTTTCTGTTCTCTGTATCATCAATTTTTCAATTTCTTATCAATTGTTATCTTCTTACTTACGATCATGTTATATTTTCCGTCTTGTTTTCTTATTTTCAAAAAGAAAATTGTTTAAAGACTAACATTTTCCTTTATTTTATTTACTATTACTATTCTTTATACTTTTATAAAATAAATCTTTGGAGTTATATATTGCGTATTGAGAATAATAATTCAAATATACATGATAAAACCATTAGATCGTCACGGTAAATGACTACAAAATTGATTTGTATGCCTCACTTTTATTATTGTTGAATAAAAGTATAAATCTGCGCAGCCATAAACAAATCGATATGAATTGCTTTGTTTAGCCTGGTGGTATTCCCAGTTTGATTCGATACGAAAATGCTCATTCGGTATATTAAAAGCAGAAAAAAAGAACAGCTGAGTGAAAACGGTATACACTCGGAGAAAGCACTTTTCTACAAAGCTGGAAAAGCAATTTTCGAGAACTCGATGAAATTCCATTAGTCGCGTTTTTCTATGTGTACCGAGTCAAAAAGTCGCCCTTGAACGCCTCCCTTTAGGTTTTTTCTCCTCGCCGCACCTATCCTTCAAAAAAACCATAGGGAAACAACTTCTTTTGATACAGATAAACTTAGCCGCGATTTTTTCTTCCACAAAATTTAGAAATCACTTTTCACTAGACGTGTCAAAGGCTATTTACGCGCCCACTGAAACTTCCGTTAGATGTACGTTCGACAAAGCAGACGCGCGCGTATAATGGTAAATTCTTGCTGAAGAGTCAAGGAAACAATTTTAATGAAAGTTTCGAGAGGCCCTTTGACGAATTGCGAATAGAGCCATAGCTAGGTTTATATCATTTTTTTTTGTTGTTCCTCTTAAGTCTGGGAAAGTTTCTGTTTTTCTTCACAAACTTCCCTTTCTTTAAGTTGATGCAGAATCACGAGGGTGAATTTTAAAGGGCTTTGAAAAATTGATTCATTACTATTCTTTCCAAGTCCGGCGAGACGTTTAAATATCTTTTCAAAACAATTAAACTTGTTGATCGAGAGAAAAATTTAAATTAACCCTTCAAGATTTATGCAAACATAATTACGGCTTATCAGTTCAATGTAAACTTTTAATTATACAATTCGAAAATTTAGTTAACGAATATAAATACCTTTGTCGAATTTATTTTATCAGACTACTTTTTCTAGAAGAAAAAACTATTTCATGAATTACTCGGGTAAAACTAAACATTTTTACGTGACTATTGTACACACACAACTTTTTTTTTGTTATTGAAATAGCTTATTTCCTTGGAAAACCAGCGATAGCCGCTACAAATACAATCTGAGGTCACGTCCAATATTTCACTATCGAAACAGAAAAAAAAATATTGAAATATAGTTTTAAAACAATCGACAAATGTTTTTTAAATTTCATCATCACTTGTTAATTGTTTAACAAATAGGTTATTTATTGGAAATATGAAAAAATACAATATTTTAATGTAGTGTTTCTATAATTTGTTAGTTGATAAGATAGATATATATTAAAATACACTAACATCTCCTTATTTCACCATTACTCATTGAAAAATAGATGAAACCAGAGCTGTAAAAGTAATCGGCCTCAAAGTTTTATCGAATACTCTTTTAATATTCTACATATTTCTGATTTGTTTTCCATTAGGTTCAGTGATTTTTCCCGAACACCCAAATAAGATGATGTAGACGTTTCTAAAAAGTGTTCGATACACGTCATCGTCTAATACTTTCCTCGAAAACTTTCAGCGAGTACTTTTTAAAAACGTATATCAGGGATCGGGTGTGAGTAAAAATAAGAACTCAGTTAGGACATTGGTAATCTAACGATAAATTTGTCAGAATTTACTTGTAAACTGAGTTCCTGTTACTCTAACCCGATCCCTGATATGCGTTTTAAAAAAGGACGACTAGTTGTTTTGAATACTCAGTATTCAAATCGAATACTTTTTAAAATAGTATACATCATCTTACTTATACGTGTTCGAGTAAAATCATTTGACTCAAATTGAAAATAATTCACAAACATGTAGAATATCAAAAAAGTATTTGACAAAACTTTGAGATAGAATACTTTTACAGTTTTGGATAAAATAGATAAATGTGTGTATTTATTATTAAGATAATGTAAAGTATCATATAGTAATAGTGTAAATATATTATATTATATTAATGTATATTTGTAATGTAAATGTATATAAAACGATTGGTAGCGGCATGTAGATCTAAACAATTAATTAAAACTCTAGTATACGCTCCTGTTAATCGGACGTCTCCTGATCGGGTTTAGCGTTGGTTTGCTCACCTCCATTATACCTCTCTACATCTCGGATATCTGCCTAAACAATAAGCGAGACGTGCCTCTCCTCTACTTCAACTTGATGGTCAGCGGAGGCATAGCCTGTTCGTATGCCATCGCTACGTTCACATTGGACGATGATGACTTGGAGATACCCGTGGCTCGTTACAGCTTGGGTTGCGCAGCTTCCTGTCTACCATCAATTCTATGTTGTGCCCTTCCATCGAGAATAATAGCAAGTTCAAATAACGACGAAAATGATGACACGACGAACCGAGACACTCGGATCTTAAAACTTCAAGAGAAACCGATTTTGGTGAGTTTAATTTGATTAAGAGACGAAATTACATCCTCGATAATTTTAATGAAACTTTCCCAACAAGTTTCGTGGTTAATTACGGGATAATCGGCTGCTCGTCCTTTGCTCGATATGTTCCAACTTACTGATCATTTTGAGGTGAATTTGAATATCTTGAGTTGGCAGCACCTGATCGACGGGTTCGGTTTCAGTAACTTAATATTTAATTTTAGTACATTTCTTTCGGCGTAGCTATTTCGAAACTTTTACACCCGATCTATATTTCATCCATCATTCGAATAAAATCTTTTCGACTTCTATTTAAAATCCTAATAAAAAAGGGTTTCAATTAATTTAAAGTTATGCGACCACCAATGGAATTTATAGGTTTTACTTCTTGAATTGTAAGGAGATGATCTTGTTAGTCTAGAATCCGCAACTGTTAATCGAATTGCATGGTTGTAAAATAACTAATCTATTATAGGTGCCCCAATAAATATCTCTCAAAATTGTAATTTTTTAATTGTAGCTATTACATATTATTTTACAAAACAAAATCTCAAAACAATAATAACGGCATCTCATCAAATATTTTATTGAATTTGCCACTCCTTCACAAGCAACTAATAATTATTTATAAATTCATAATATTTATTCTAAATATCGGGTACACGTTACATTTTTACTGCGAAGTATATAAGCTAGCCAATAAAATTGCCGTAATAAGCATAAAGTACACGTATATATGTATATATATATACCGTAACCGCATATACATTTGAAGAAGTTTGAACTGTAATAATCGTACAAGATGTCAGTCGTAATAATTTTTAATAGACTTTTTAAAACCGAGTCGTTAACCATCACGATCCAGTTAACCATAAAAATATCAGTTTTAACTCATTGAAAAGATTAAAACTTTCGTTTTTCAAATGATATGTAATTAATTTCCTTTTTTATTAGGTATTATTATACCCTTTCGATTATTCCATTCATTTTATTATTTTTACTCTCCTATACGAGTTATATATTTATTAGTAATTGAATTTTTCCTTTCAAGCCGACGTTAAGTTATCGCTCGAATAGTAAGGGAAAAAAAATCTACAATACAATACTGTTTACAAGGCTTTTAGAAGAACGGTGAGATAAACACGCGAAAGCACGATCAACGAGTAGATTAGGTTTTTCAAGACTAAAGGATGGTAGTGTATACATGTATTACAGAGGAGAAGGAGGAAGAACGAGGTATAGGTGGGTGTAGGTATAAAAGAAGCTTTTCATTCGCGTTCTCTCATGCTTAAAAAAAAGATCACTGCGATAACTAGGAAAGTTAAATATATAGCGTTTATCGGGCTGATTTTTTCCTCTTTACGCGGGAACAAAAATTAAGTCTTTAACGTCAAACGTATAATGCTTAAATCACGATGTATTATTACAATTGATATACATTATTAATTAGCGCGAGTGCACGCAAAATTTCATTGATTCTTTTTTGATAAAAATGTCAGATTGGATAATAAAATCAGCGTATGTCGAGTCTCTTATGTTTTCAATGCAAACAAGTGATGGGACGTGTGTTCTCTTGAAATTCACTGATTGAATGATTGCGATTTGCGTATGGTCATGTGTATTACAAGCGTTAAAGCTTATTTGCTTTTCTTTCTACAATTAATTCAATAACACCTTGATTAAAACTTGTATACGATTAACTGATACGGGCGTTAGTGTAAATATAAGAACGTGCATTTAAATTTTAATTATTCCTATACATATTTATGTTTCCAGTCTTATCGTGTACTATCAGGTTTTTTTTATAAGGTGCAAATCGCGGATATTTTTTTTCTTTTTTTTATAAGGTCTTTCCTTTTCCGAAACTTATTCACCAATAGAGAATTATTTTAAAAAGTAAGAAGTACCACTTTAATCGCTTTTAACTCGTAAGCAATTAGAGATAGACGTTCAAACTAGAATTTGAACGAAAGCTTAGAGAAAGTAGATGCGATTTAAAAAGATAAAACTGAAATACCTCAATTAAGACCAAAGTTATAAAGAAAGTATAAATTATACAACGTAGACAATTATATTTTTGCTCAAAGTTTTGTATAATTTTTATTTCCATTGTAACTTTGGTTAAATTGAGGTATTTTAAGCTTTTTTAATCGCATCGACTTTCTCTGAGCTTTCATTCAAACTTTAGTTTAAGCGACTATCTCTAATTCCTTACGAGTTGGAAGCGATTATGACGATACATCTTTTCTTCAAAATTTTGATTTTTTGGTGGATAACTTTTTAAATAAGGATCGTTGAACTCTAATACTGTAATAATTCCTACAGTTACAACTAAATTATTTATAATTACAAGTTTTGGGTTTTTCCATAAAGATTTAAGATTTAGTGTTCTTTTAGATTTTCAAAGATGTTAAATCATACAAATATAATTTCTATTTAATAACAAATAATTGAACGCCTTGAGATCAATTATTTAATGATCAGAATAAGATTGTTAAGAAGAAAATTAAGGTAAAGGTAAGATTCAAAGTTAATTGAATAATAAAACTCGATAAATCGTTGCGCGATAGAGTGATCAATGAAAAACCTCGCGTTTGGAAAGAAATTAATTTCTTGCCATTCTAACTTTATTTATTTCCCTTCAATGTCACGAGCTCGCAGAGTACCAATAAATCCCATAGTATAACCTTCCAAAGTATGCAAACAAAGGGAGCTTAAATTAAGGACTTGAATGTCGTTACCTTTTAGCTTCCCCTCGTCGTTTATAGGCGATCTTTTGATTATACAAAAAAAAATGCTGTACAAACACTTTATTTTATAAATTACCAATCTTAGATTTATACCTAGACATAAAAAATATCTTCTTTACAGTCAATAATTAAGAGATTATTGTCTATTCGAATTTAAATTTTTGTATAGATTCTGATTATTGTTCAAGAAGTTTTTCAATATTAACTTCTAGACAATGAGAATATCTGTATTTTCTTTTTATACATTTCAATCGTATTTACAAAAAATTTCATTATTTCCAGGATAAATTAGAAACGTTGAAAAGCTTAAAATTTTGGAGGGTGTTCATATTGATTACGTTTCTGATGGCCTGCCAGCATCTAACCGGTGCAATTTCCATTATCTTCAACGCCTTGACGTTTTTCGACTTTACGGGCTCGGGTAAAATGACTTCGAGCGAGATGAGCCTCATTGCCGGTGTATTGCAAGTATTTGGCTCAATGCTTGCTATACTATTTGTGGGATTTTGCCGACGACGCATATTACTCACAATCTCAGCTGCCCTCATGTCTTTTGTTCTCTTTGCTTTGGGTACGTATGATTATTATTATTGTTTCAATACTGTTTAATCAAAGACGCATGTCCTCCAAATCGAAATCAGGCCATTTACTAGATTAATAATTTATTTGTTTCCAATGAAGGCGTACAAAATTTATTATATATATATATACGGGATTGACATAAAATAACTAAGGGAAAACTTAATTTTTAAAAAAAAATTTAACATTATTCGTATACATTAAAAGAAATTCATTGAAATATAATTTATCATTTGTTTAATTAAAAAATGGGAAAAAATGTAATACTTTGAAAATTAACCTACAAATAATGCATATTCAAATGTATATACCATTGAAATACAACGTATACGGCATAAAATATAAAATGAATGTATATAAATATTCTATATTAAACAAAACCCATTGAATGCTTTATTAGTATCATAAATACGAAGTTAATGTAAAAATATTCGTCGAAAAGGTAGAAAATAACATTGGATCAAACAAACGCATCATTTTAATGATGTTCGCGTCCTTTTACAAAACTCATTGATACGTCATCATAACTTTACTGTAATTTTCAAAATCGACAGAATACGGCTAATTGAAAATGCATTTGTAACGCTTCTACAAGGGAAAAAACAAATACCATATGTAATATCTTTCAATTCTACCTATAAAATACCAGTTGATTATGTATATATGGAGAAATCGTAAAGCAATATTAAATTGGTTTTCGTTCGGTCTTTCATTAATAAAAGTGAATAAAAAAAACGAGAGGCAAGAGAAAATTAATATACTCCCATTCATTTTTTTCTTTAAATTTTAATGAAATTAAAAGCGTACTAGTTTTATAATGAACAATTTATTATTGTTACATCAGAGAGAGTTTTAATATCATATAGCTACTTCATAAAATACTCACTTTCGATTAAATTGAAATTTCAAAGCTTTTGTTCATCAAAGTAAATGCGTATACGGTACAAAACAGTTGTTTTTTTACGATGGTTAATATAAATTTTTATTATATACTTAAAAATTGTGCGAATATATTCTAATCAATCCTAATACTCGCAAAGTTCTTTAAAATTAAAACGTGACGATCAACTTACGTGTTATTAAACTAGTACGAATATGTGTCGGTACATCACGTTTTTAAACAATTTAAAGTTGCCTCACTTTTTTTGAACATAGAAGTTATGTGTCTTAAGGTTTATGTATATATGTATAGATAGGAAACTGGTGGAATGAAAGTTTTTAATTTTGTAACGCTACCTTACATGAATATGAAAATTTTCACAAAAGCAAACTCATTCCACTTTGTGCATGATGTTCACGCGAGACAATGCAATCAAACTTTGCAAATCGATGCCGAACTCATCGTGTTTTCATTCGGCTAAACTTTATTTCACCCTTTCCATAGTATAACCTTTCAATTAAATTCTCCTATACTTACAAATGGGACAGCTTTGTGTTCAACTTGTTTAACTATGTAACGGTAGGGGGATTCTTTTATATTATTGTTTTTATTTTCGATGGGTTGTTCTTATAGTTTCCTGCTCTTATGCACAAAATTGTTTCCAAGATGATTTAAAATTAGAATACTCGATGAGCTTATATAATTTATCAAAAATTATAATATTAAACACCGATAGAGGATTAATCGTTTTATCGATTCAAAATTCATATATGCGTATAATAATTGCCATTAACTTTGATTCAACATCGGGACTAATAGTATAGTTAGAATCGAAATCAATAACATTTACATATTAACGTTATTTCAACTCTTTGGCATATATACGCTCAAATGCAAACACTAATTATTTACATATATTTATTGCGCAATCGCATTACAGCGTGGTACGTAAAAGCGAGGGAATCCGATGAGGAATTAGATTTGCAATATTACTGGATACCGCCAATTTTAACAACGTTTTACTTTTGCGCCTATGGATTCGGACTTGGTCCTATACCATGGTGTTTACTAGCAGATTCTTTTCCCATCGAGTTACGTGTCGCTGCTTCTTCGGCGATTAGTAAGTTCAAAAGTGATCATTATTATATCCGTATATTTTTTTTTGTTGGTATTGCGAAAATTAAAATAAAATATAGCTTGTTTTATTTGACACAGTAAGCAGTGGATGGTTATCTTGCCTAATCGTCAATAGTCAACTGGAAGCAATGATAGTGCACATTAGCTTGTACGGAATTTTGCGTTTATTTGCTGGTTTTAGCGCGTTCTGCGCTATAATTGCTGCCATTTTCGTGAAGGAGTCCAGTGGGAAGAGTTTGAATGAAATACAAGAGACCTTTCGGATTAGGTGATTGTGTTTATAGATCTAATAATTAACATCGATTAACAATACTTATATACAAATTAAAATATTGTTCGTTCCTCGATCACTTATAAAAATAAGATGAATAGTGTTATATGTTTAAATTTTATATTGGATATTCTTATTGCGTCGGTATTAAAAAAGTTTATACCTAATTATCGTTACAAGCGATACTTTATCAAAATTACCCGAGACAAATTTAATATAAATTAAAATTCTGCGAAGACGCGCGAACACAGCAAGTTCTCCTGGAATTATGTAAATCCATAATACGAAACATCTTTCAGGGATACCCATACTGAATCTTTGTCGTAAAGAGAACCGACAGCAGCCCAACAAACTTGTTTGGGTTTCGAGTTTATCGCATGGTACCTCCCCTATATAAAGGCGTGTATCGCCTTTTCGTCCTCCTTCTGAAACACACATACACACACACGCGCGAATACTCTGTGCGAATTAAGCTATTTTCCTGGGAGTGCATTTGAATTAAGATATATACGTGTATATATGCGCGTCTTACCGTGTGTCAACGCAGTATAGGATTTCTAATTGAATTTTCGCGACTCCCTGAACCGTGTCCCTTTGAACTTTAAATTTTCAATAGGAAAAGAGAAGGAGTAAAGGATGTCTTTGTATACGCTATGGATTTCGTTTGTTCAATATTACATGGAACGAAGGGTATGGGGATTTGTACTTTGTGAACGTTTTGTCATAAGGGTATTATTATAGATATAAAGAGTGTTCGAATTGTTAAATGCATTTTATTAATTAAGTTGAAAATATATTTACACATATAATTGAACATTGCAATTTGATTTTGATAAAAGTAATAAAAACGTGAAATGTAAAATATAGAAGATTTTTTTGTAATATACTTTTCTGTTTGTAGCTGCGTTGGACGTATACTTACTTTGAAAGAATATGTAATTTTAGTATTTTCATATACATGCTATTCAGAATTACAAAAAACTATTATTAAACCAAAAAAAAATATAATTATTTATTATATTTTTATTATATTTGATGTAACCAAATTAATTATGTATCTTAAATAATTAAAAAATTCGTAACTATTTGTACGTGATATTTAAATAATTAAAATTAATCATAAATTAATTAATAAAAATCCTTTTTCGTGGTAATGATTAGACATATATAGGCTTTGCAGCTATTCGATAAAAAATTTATAAATGAAATTCAAAGCCAGTAGAACGTTCGAAGTTTTTGTTAAAAGAAGTGTACTCATTATTAATTAAACTACAAATAATAGCAATACCGTTATTTTAGTTTTAAGAATTCCCTACAGATAATTATTAATTTTTTATTTAATTTGTAGCAAAATATATTATGTAGAACACGATTCATAAAAATCTATTTTCAATTAATTTTCTTGTAAAATTTAATAAAAATTACCGCTATTATATTACACTCATATTAAACTTTATTTAATATAATATTTTTTTATTTAGTTATACGCTGCTTAAATTTCACTGCGGTACTTTAAATTCCTTTTTACGCTTTGAAAACCATGCAGCCCTGTCATTATTCCCAGGCTGGAAAATTTTCATTTTTTTAATGAAATATTTCAGCATTGAAAAGGTCTTTTAAGTGCTCCAACCCTAATTAGCCTAGCATTTAGGAATTCATTGATTGGATACAAAGGCAATGTTCTTTTCTTTCATCTATCTAAATTGTTAATAAGATAAAAATGGAAATAAGCCAACACTTTTTTTACGCAGATTTATTATTACAAATCTCATTTATTAATGTTACTCATTTAGATTGCAAATTTCGGTATTCTGTAGTAAAATATTCTTGATCTACATTTCAATTACTAACACGAACATAAATTTAAAGGCAATTTAAATAATTTTTACATTAGCATACGCATCTTCCAACACGAGTTGCTTATGTGACGTGTTTGGAATATTATGAAATAAAAAAAATTTGAATTATAAAAGAAAAT
This sequence comes from Theocolax elegans, assembly GCA_026168455.1. NCBI lineage: Eukaryota > Metazoa > Arthropoda > Insecta > Hymenoptera > Cerocephalidae > Theocolax > Theocolax elegans. The sequence continues at coordinate 75,434,027 of CM047427.1, read as the reverse complement.
TAATATAACGAATCAATATTTACCGTTGACGTACATAATTTGACGCGTGAATGACCCTTTATATATCATTAATTGCATCTAAAATGCATCATTTAGTTTATTGCGTTGATAAAAATTCCAATAAAATTATAAAAAAAAATCGAATAAAAAATAAACTACGACTCAATCAAACTTTTAAATTCTGAAAAGCGAACAAAAAGATCATTCCCTACTCGCTACCGAACGAACTAACGCGATTGCGTTTCCGCATGAAAAGAGTCCGCTAATCACGCGATTCAATCGTGCCGCGCGTACGGTACACGAAAATTAAAACAATGGATCAACGCCGCTTAAAATACGAGGTTAAAAGTAAATTGAATCTCTCTCTCCCTTTTTTATACTATCTCCATAGTAGAAATCGTTAAAATACACAGCTTCTAGAATATAGACTCACTTTTTCTTTCATTCTCTATTACTTGAACTTTATTCTCTCGCTTCGTTTTTTTTTTCATTGAATTTGTCTTCTTAGTCGTTTTTCACACAAAATCCCTCGCTATCTACATTACTAAGCTTCCTAAAGCTTATCTAGAAATAAGGATCAAAGATTATACTTCGCGAATAATTATCGAGGTATGGACCATTTGGAAATCCTCGTAAAAAGTCAATTTAGCTAGTTTTTATTGTATGTCTTTAACCTCTTACCATTTTAGCATATATCTGAAGAAGAGTGGATTTCTCTTTCTCTTTTTCTAAATCCCGCGAAATTTCGCACTTCATTTGTATTCATAAATACGCACGACCTTACGTAAATTGTAATTTCGTCGAGTTCTCTGATTTTCTTTATAGTATTATGCAATTATAGTTCATGACTTCGCTAAATTGTGCATAATTAATTTAAGAAAATTAATTTTTTTAGGTAAATTAATTAAACACTCCTTTTTATAAACATCACTTGTTTTCTTAAGTATTTGATTTGTTATATTCTATTTTCTGATGACGCATTTAATAACATTTTGAATTAAGTAATTGGAATAATCATATTACTTAATAAAGCATTTTTACTGCTTATTCTTCATTTTCACAAGAAAAAAAAACTGTATAGTATTTAAGATTATGAAATTATAAGAAACAAAGTCTATTTAAAATATAATTTACAGCGTTTGATGATTCTTTTATTTATTAAAATTGCATTCTTTAATACTTAGCTTGAATAAACATAAAACATGCGCATAATAAAATATGCTTTGCTACGTTTAATATATGTGTTAAGCTTGATGTATTATATCAAACTGATGTTACTTGATAAATTGAATGAATTTAAAACTGTTTTCCCGGACATAAATGATGCATTTTTTGTTGTCGTCGTAAAGCTTAAAAGCATATGCAAGTTTTGTCTATCCTTGCAGGGTTTCACAGATAAAACCCGATATTTGTCTTGAGCGCTGAAAGAATTTTTCTCATTTTTATATTCCAAATGAAAAATAATCCTTGGATTAAAATCTTGAAATACTTGACGATATTTATTATTTCTCGCATGGTACATAATGTAAGTGAAAAAAAATTTAAACCCGTAATTCAAATGCGTATTAATTTCGTTATAATAACAGGACCATACGGATAATTTATATTAAAAGGTAATAAATTTTAATATTCCTTGAAGGTTCACTATATTATTAAAATTTTCAAAAGAATTTAAACAATTTCACTTTGATACGTACCGCGTATCGATAATTTTATTACGTATTAATAATATTGTAATATGCACGTACAAACTTACCTAATTAAAATTTGTACAACCACATTTTTCATCAATGCCTTTAAAACAAAACCAATATATCAACTTATTATTAGAACTCGGATAGTAATTTCATTACTCTCCTTCGCTCGCCAGAAATTGAAGATTCGCAAAATTTATATACGTCATTAATATATCGCCCACGTGTATAATCATCCCTTCTAATTAAATTCCTATACTTGTCTCTTTCATTCAGCGAATAATTCTATTTTCATGCGAAAAGGGTGTAAAGGGCTGGATTAAGTAAATACGCGGTTCGCCCGAGGCAAGTTGTACGGCTGGGCAAGCAATTTTCCGCGCGCTCGCGCGGTTTAAAATTTTCCCTTCGTGTCGTCGTCGTATATACTATCGAAAAAGAGAAAGACTTTAATATTGGTTTGTATATGCAAACGTGAAAATTGTCGACGGTAAAAATTTTTTCGAAAGAAATGCTTCTGTAACTTTTACAGGTGAGTCACCAGTTTGGTTTAATTGATTCTTTACACGATAAATAACAATCGTTGAAGTTTGTATTATTTTTTAATTTACAAAGAAATATTGCTTTTAAGAATTGTTAAGGAAGATTGTAAAAAACGTGATCCAGTTATCGCATCCTTATAACTTGTTACTGTTTATAGAAACGCTATAATATATGTTAAGTATTCCAATACTGTGTGACTTTTTACTTTTTTAAGAGAGGAACTTTACGAAAATACATTTTAAATTAGGTTCGGAAAAATACCAGAAACATTTGGAATTCGAATTGAGTGTGAAGTGACATATACGAGAGAGTACAGTACACACAACGCACGAGGAAAAGAGATAAATATTTAGAAGATGAACGGAAGACGGGTGATGGATTTTATTTTAAGGATCCTTCTACCCTTTTTACGATGCCATACACTCACTTGCTCGATTGTCTTTTCAGACACTGTTGCGCGATTGTTCGTCCTCCTTATATATTTTTTTATGTACTTTTTATTTGTAAACGTTGCGATGACGTGACCGATTGCTCACTGGATTACATTTTCTTCGAGAGCACGTAGTGGGGATGATGAATGACTTCTTTACATTTTTGATAGAAAACGGAAGTAAGTAATTTAAAGTACTATTTGTCAAATGAAGCTTTAAAACGCCATTCTTCACTATGTCCACGCGCGCGTGATATGAAAATGTCGGATGGAAAAGAAAACATTTGGATATTTCGATTTGGTTCGCAAATGAGATAATTTAATTTTTAATCTAAACTTACGTTTTCTTCACTTGATACATTGAGTGAATAATTATTATGTAGTACTTATATCTTTTTTTTAGAAAACATTAATTTTGTTGAGATTACACAAGTATTTCATGAATAAAACAAACGAAAATAAATATATACTCGAGGTTAACGACCCGAGAAGCAACAACGAGAAAAGCCTTTTTAGCTGCGTCAACTTTACCTTCTATACTTTTTCATTTGCTGAATCAACTTCATATGGAAAAAAAAACTTGAAATACAAGGTATTTTTTTTCTCGAGTCCCATAAATTCCTGAAAGTTGTTACAAGACGTTTCAATGGTAATACTATATTTTTTTAAGAAACGATCCACTTCGGAAAAGAAACCCGAAAATACACGCGACGAGTCTTATGTGTATACGCATTGAAGTACCCGAAAAAAAAGACGAGTATAGAAGTAGAAAAAGTGTTCTCGAGAGAAGGAAAAACAAAGGTGAAAATACGTATTCGTATATATACTTTCTCGAGGGAGAAATCATTTTTTATATAAAAATGGCTGAGGTGCCACTATCACCCGATGCGATATCTTGATAACGATTTACCATCATTGGCAGAGGTTAAAACTTTGTCATCGGTAAAAAGAACACTTTATTGATAGTCCGAAATGTATTAGTTTGGAAAAATTTGTTTATATTCATTTAGATTATCTGGTTTGAAACATTAATACATTATGTTTTATTAGATATTAACATGTTTTTCATTAAATTAAATATTAATTGTTTTAAATTTTATCTCCCAATTTTATTAAAAACAATTTTCATTAAGTGTGTGTATTACTTTCATCCTCTAACTCCAGTGTGTAATTTATAAAGTTAACAAAATTAAACTTGGAATCTCGGTAGATTTTTAAATGAAAATTTACATTGTAAGTGTTTAAAGAAGAAAGAAAAAATTACAAATCCTAAAGTGTAATAAAAAGTTCTTTTAAACACCGTTATTATTAATTTCGTTTAACTTTGATATCGCTCTCTTAAGCTATGAAAACACATCGTACTTTATATTTTTACTTTAACGGGATGTCGGACCCAAGTTACAGGGATCTACACCTTTCAACATAAGAATAATGTTCGAAATATTGAATTAAAAATCTGAACAAAATTCATATAGGTAGTTTAAAGCAAAAGCGAGGGCATGGCATTTCGATTTTTTAAGACAAAGTAAATTTGTTAATAATAATTGAATAAATAATTTTCGGTCGGTAATTATTGATCTAAATAGGCATGAATTTTCAACACAAACATCAGAATAAAATTCTAAATTTAAAAATCTGAAAAAATTTGAGGATACTATTTAAAACATGCCTAAGAGCATGGCGTTCAGGATTTTTTCAAAAATATATTCTTTTGTTTATAATAAATATTAACAATTATTATTTTCTGAGTCCAATATCCCCTTAACAAAAATTTTACCTCCAATCAAACTACGTAAATGTTTTGATGTTACAGTTATCTCTTCAAATTCATGAGTGTAGTTCACATTGACATGTGTTCATAAAAAAAATAAACATTTTACAAATATTAAAAATAAAATAATAACAAATGAATTTATAAAATAAACGACATAACTAGTTTAAAAAAATATTTTCCTATCGGGAAAGCGTAATATATATAAAATGGAAAATAGCAATAAAGGAGCAGTGGGTTGTAAGAACACCATTTGACCAAGATACGATTCGAATAACTGGATTGCGGTATAAATATATGAAGGGTGGTATCGACGAGTGGGATGAGATTATATAGTGTATATATGTATACATGTATATACATTGGGTCAACTGGTGTAGTGTAACCCTTACGAAGGTCATAATCAAGGACTCTCGACCCTACAGATATCTAATATACCGTTATTATACGCGTATTGTCCCATAAAGGGTAACGTATCGGTAATAAGAGAAGGAGGCAAGACCAAGTGTGAAAAGTATAGATAAGTGACGGTGTGTTAAAGTATATCAAAGAAATATTTTTAAATACTTTAAATCAATAATTTTATTTACATAAAGAAATTTTAAAATATATTATATATGTATTTATCGGTTTATCCAAACATAAGTCTATTTTATTTTCATTTCCTAATCGCTAGAGAGATGGTCGTCCATTTTTATTACATATATAGCCGGAGAACATCTTGCTGGCGTTGCAGTTCATCTTGCGACAAGCATCTGAGGTAAGATCTCGAGTTCCTTACAGAGAAGTCCAAACTGGAGATCGAGGACGAAACGTCTATATAATTTATAAAAGGCCATGCTCTGGAAAATTTCACCGACCATAGTGAACGACGAATATAAGATAAATTTACTTACTTTACGTATATAATATCCGTTTTAATAAAAATTTGCGAGTAGATACAAATACCGTTGTTTCGTGTTATTAATTTTAGACACAAAAGGATAGAATTTTAAGGTTGACGTATATCGGTCATACGTTTAGTAGTACACCCCGACGAAATGGGTGTTTTAAATTACTCGGTGTATTAACAAAGCAAGGGTCATCAACGTCCTTTGTGAAATGAATTTCGGTGAAACTTAGAAGATTGTTGTGGTTCCTTAAAATATGTCGCTCACAACCGTAATTCGATCGAGCGGGATCTCTCCTACTAAACTCGAGACACGTCCTAAAACAATAGTTCTACTCGTATATCCAATTATAACCATATGATATTATAATCACGTGGATTAATTAATTTTGATTTATTAATTAGGTTTTTCACCGAAACTTTCTCCAAGTTTTTAATGATTTTTAATTGTCCAAATTATCTATGGGAATATTGAATTGATACACGAAAGAAAAAGAAAAGAGAATAATATCCAAAAAATGCATTATAACTATATACATATATACCGAAAACTACTAACAATGAAATTTTGATGGTTAATTATAGATTTTCCTTCGTTTCTCCACATTCTTTTGAAAATGAAATGTCATGCTTAATTTTTGCGTTCCACGACATTTCCACGCATATGGGCATCTTCCATTTCTATGGGAGAAATCGTTTAAAAATTAAAATTTCTATAAATTCTTCATTGACATTAGTCAACAGCATAACAAGTGTATAAAGACTTTAGAATAAAAGTTATAAAATAATAATTTAATACTAAAAAGCGAGCATGTAATAATGTTAATTATTGTATATAACTTCATGTGTAACTTGAGTACAATGTTTAACATTCGCACTCGCTCTGTAAACGAGTACTTTGAAAAAGTGTTTATTAACTTATCACATTACTCTCGAAAGGAAATAAAATTTTAATAACAGGTAATGTCGAGGCATAAAGTCTAACAAAAATGTATAATGACAAAAATACGTCGCGGTAATAGAGGTTAATAATATTCTCAATTAAGCAAATGATCTGAAGTTTTAACTTGTCATTTCGTTATAAAGATATTACGAACCAATTAAGATTGTCGTTGTAAAAGCGCTTCTACAATTACTTCGTAGATATATAGATTTTCATGTGCGAATAAAATTTGGTTTGAAATTTTCGCACTCAATTCGTCATTGAAATTACGAATAGTTTCAATTAAACCTAACGTTTAAAATTTATAATGAAACCTAATTATCTATCCATGAAATAAAATATATATTACAAGTGACTAATATTTTATGGTGTACTTTCGTTTTAATTGTTATGCGCTCATTAGAAATTCGCTTGATACACTCGTACATTACGAGAGATAGGTGTAAAAAAATGGTTTTACTGAAAATTATACTGATAACGACGTTTCGTAATGTCACACAATCGTTAAAATGATCTCGTTTGTAGATAATATGTGAAATAGGGGTAACAATATACACGTGCATAAAATGTAAAAGTCTAGGATAGATTGAAAAAGTATATACGATGGAAAACAAAAGGTCTCCTGATACTTATATATGTATACATGCACAAGTTTGCGTGGAAATTTCATTATTAACGAGGAGATTCGGTACGACAAAGCAACACGACATTTGACGCTTGATTGCGGGAAATTACGTGCAACGCTCGAGCGAAAAATCGGTTACGACGATGGAAACACGACGTTCATATCTTTTGCTTCACTAAACGGTTTTGGAAAAGCATGGGTTTAATGACGTTCACGCTAATTCTTCGTACGTATAACAATTGAATTGACATTTTTTTAAGAAACTAGACTTACTATTTTGAAAGGAATACATTTTTCAGTATATGTATATACATATCATCGAATCGAATCGCTTATTCGTTTTGTCTTTCGCTGAATAAATTAACCTGCCGTCAAACATCAGTTTTTAATCAGAATCATGACAGCTGATTTAAAATTGCTAGATTATCTTTGGTATACAGTATTTGTTTCTCCTTCGACAAGATATTGATACTAAATAAAATATGACAGTTATTCAATTAATGTTTTAGAATTAATTTTTGGAATATGTATATACGCTCATTTAATTACGTTAACGTGTCTTACCTTTTTTCCAACATCGAAGCAACTTCCTGAAACATAAAGAAATAGATATTTTTATAACGTCATTTACTTGTATTTATGTATATATGTATAATTTGAAAATCTATCAATTGAAAAAAAATTTTGATTATAATTTTTCTGACTATTACACCTATCAAACGCTATAGCTTTTTACATAACAAAATGCTGCGTGTTATGCACGAGTACGTATAACATGTATTCCATTTTATCTTAATCAAACCCAAATGAAAAAAGTGATACAACGCGTGGAAAAAAGAAAATAGAAGAGAGGTGGCCGAATGGACCCTGGCCGAGGCCTTCCAAACCAGGCTATTTACGCTTTCCGGCTTCATAAAACAAGGAGGCCCCCCTTTCTAACGTGACTTACAAGCAGGCAACTGGCACGTATATACGTGTATATAAAATGTACGCCCGCGTAATCGCCTACGTAACCTTAAAGGCCGTAAGTCCTTGCGAGAGGTCAGTCCTGTATGCCGCGCGCGACGCTGAGATAATGATCGAAAATTCGCGCGGCTGCTCGCTTTTATTAGCGGATACAACTGTATTTCCCTACAGGCCAAAAAAAGCTCGATGGTAAAATGATATTTATTCGCGACTATGTTTGATATGTATAGCCATTAAATATATTTATACGAATCCCTATATACTTACAGTTTCTTGTAACGTTTTTACACTCATAAATATTGATTTCTTTTTGTATTTTTTGTGAATACGAGGGTATAATGTAGACTATATCAATATTTTTTTGTTATGTGTAATATTCAAATATTATACGATTGTATTAAGATGATAAGTTATGGTACGTTAAATGTAAAACTTAACAAAGGACAGATTTGTAATCAACGATCCTGAATATTTCAAGGTAGCAACCCTCGTGTCAACAACACGTAAAAGAGCTTAGTTCGTATTAGAATTTTTTTTCTTAAGAAATAAGGTATTTTCATTGTTATCATTAATATTCTTTAAAAATCAATACAATTTTTATAATAGTAATCTAATATATTACGATTATTTTATACTATTACTTATTTGTATATTAAATCAACTATTTACCCGATGGAATTATTATATACGTCAAAATCTAAAACCAATTGCAGCAATTTATTTAATGTTTAGAATTTATACCTAATAATATCCCACACCCTCTACACGAATCATAATCATCATATTTGTTTCCTCATTTTTGACCAAAAATGTTGCGCAATTGACTATATATAGTATGATAATTCCTCTCGATGATATTAATACAGATTATGAAACAACGCGAAATTTGCATTAAAATGCGCAAGTGGCATTTAAACAAATATCATTCAAGATACAAACTGGGAATCATACTAATTAAAGTACATAGAATAATAATATTTCACTTATTTGTGCAATAATCTACATCCGATTTGTTTGAGAAGCGATTATCTAGCAAATTAAAGTAGAAAACTAAAAATTTTAGATCTAAATAGTAAAAATTCGATTATATATGTATACGTATAAGAGTTTTAATGAATTAATTCCGATAGAGTATCGTTTGGATTGATGTGAAATGAATGAATTAATTAAGTGATTTGTTCGAAGAATATTTATCAAACAACTTGAAGAACCAACTTTTTAACTTGAAAAAATACGGTTTTTTCCTCACTTTATCTGTCGGCAAGGTACGGTTTAGCCCACTCGTCCTTATGTTTACACGAACCTTCGTTCACGCACTTGAGCCACGGGAAATGACTTTTGCTAAGGTGTTGAAACGGGCAGTGGCTCTCGTAGGTGATTTTTCATAGCCGACGACGGATTGAAATGTTTAGTCGACAGGAAAGTGAGCTAGGAAAAAACCGATTGGTTTGAAGTAGGCCAACTTGGGATCGGAAAGCAATGAACCCAATATATCTATATACGAGTTGAGCGCTAATATTAAGACTGATCAAAATTATGAATCTACGTTTGCGAAAGGTTATACGTATATACGTGATAATATTTATTTCATTTTTTCACACACATTACAATTTTTTTTAAGTGACGAATGTGGCCTTGAATTCAGAATAAGGAAAAAGTAATAAATATATGAAGTTATTTATGTTTATACTTTCACTAAGCGTTCGCGAAAATTTACAAATTATATCCACAAAATTGCGAGAGGGAAAAGGCGATAAATGTCGAGGTTTCTCGTTTATATATCAGTCATGTTTTACTTTAATGGACAAAGTGGACAGTTCGGGATTATTTTTGAGAAATGAATCTTGTGGAAAAAAAATACGGCTTACCACAATACACAGCATTCGTAAGTAATAGTTTAAATGTGTTTTCATTATACAAGGTTTAGTATTTCCCATTTGTTTCTACTATATTATGTATGGGATTTAATTGAAAATACTTAAGAATGCGTCATAGTACTTTTTGGTATTAGTGTAAAGTGTTGATTTTGAATTGAGCGAAGCGAGGGTAATAATACTTGTACGAGCTGAAAATCATTTTTACACGAGTATCGAACAATATTTTTTGATACAGAAAGTGTAATTGTGATTTTTAAATATATACAGTGCTTAAAATTGTATTTTTACGCTCACTGTCTCAAAATAGTCCCTTTTTTGGAAGCGAACGTTTAAAAGGTTTATCGCGAAAAAACATTTTTTCTTCATTGTCTATTCCAAATTGTAAATCGCTCTCCCAAAGTTGAAAATTAAGAGAATCCTTTATAGCACCTCTATATAAACAACATCAAAATTATCTCATCCTTGTTGATCAACCAATAAATTCCTGCCTTAAGAGAAATAGAGAGAAAGTCGCGTGGCCGTCCTTGAAATAATGCACACCTGTCGGAAGAATGCCGGGCAAGGCCGATCGTACGTAATCACGCGAAATTACACGATTACCCTTCTACCACTTAAGGTATATATAAATTGCGCAGCTGCCCGACTTTCGGCGGTCTTTCGAGTCAGTCTTTCGAATCGATTTCAAAATTTTTCCCTATCCTTCTTGAGTGATGGGTAGAGAGAGAGAGAGAGAGAGAGAGAGAGCGAAAGAGAGCTAAAACGTATAGGGGAAGATGTTGGTCGAAATTGCTGGTAAAGAAAGATTTTTATCGATACGATTTATGCAAATGTTGAGGCTAAATATAAATCAAGGATTCGTTACCTGTACCTACTCTCGTGGTTAGGTTTAATTATTTTTAGACTTGGGCATTTACATGGATGAGACTCTGACGTAAATTGTTGGGGGATATCACTCGAAATTTATACCTTTTTCCGCACGTTGGTGTATTTTTGATACCTTTTGCACCTCAGGTAATTTACTTACTTTTGTTGGTTTACGAAGGATTTAGGAAAAATGTAGATTAATTGACTTACTTAATTGTACCAATGAGATTTGACCAAATATCAATAATTTGGAAAATAATAATTTTCCAGCATTCACAGAATACAATTTGTATTTTAGTTATTACTTCTAAAAAAATTAATTTTCTATTCGAATTAAAAACTATTGTGTCCTTAAAACTTAGTTTTTTAATAAATATCTTATCCAAATACAGCAGTAATTGAATTCTGTGATAACTAACAAAAAAATTGAATGGGTTCTCACACTAAAAGAAAATATATTCTATTAGAAATTACTATATTGTTTAGTAATTAAGATCAAGACAATCTGAATAAAAGAATACCAACTAATAATCTAATTCAACTACATAATATAGTACCTTTTTGTATTCAGACGGTCTGTACATCCATTGCTAAACAATGTAGTAATTATCAACAGGAAATTGTTCAACGTTACGTTTCTCCACGTAATAAAACTATATGTGTACCAAATTTGAATAGAAAATTTAGGTAAGATAAAATTAAACGTAAAAACGTTTTGATTGGATGCGCATTGATTTTTGCGTCGGTGCGATATATGTACGATGGAACGCGAACAATTAAATTTTGACCTCTGGTCAGAAATGAAACTTCCTAGTTCGCATTATAGGTATATACGTACGCGATTCAGCTCGAAGATCAATATTAGTTTCCATTCAATTTTCTATTTATAAAGCCCTTTCATTCAACTTTTCTTCGGCAAAGTGAGTTTTAAAACGAAAAAAAAAAAATAAAACAAAATCCCAAAAGAAATGCATGTATATAAAATGGATCAAGTAGGATTTGCAAGAATTTTTAAAGTAATTTTTTACGACAGCTATCTTAAACGAAAGAAAGTTTAAAAACATCAAGATGACATGCTAAAATATATGTATATATACGTATGTATATGTGTGTATGTGTGTGTATGCGTATCAAGTAGATATATACTAGGTCTGGTAAGACGTGACACAATATACTCGACATACTTTTGCCGGCCGCACACATACGTGCACGTAGACGTAGACGTCTACAGTGTTAACTTGTGAATTTAAACGTGCTATTCTTCATTTAAATGTTCTCTTTATCGGAATTTTACTTTTATATAAAACAGATCAGCAACCTTTAGTTTAATTCGAGTTCACCGAATAGAAAAATATTAAATGAAACGTTTGTATCGCTTATAAACGCGAAAATTCGCATTACTCTAAACTTGCTGTCAGGGGTATAACCACATAATATTTATGAAAAAAGTGTCACTTATTCTTTGACAAACACATAGAAGTCAAACATTAGAAACTAAAATCAATCTACGATGCGTTTTAACTTGGTAGGTTTTTAATAAAGCTTGTGATGCTATCACCCTGTCAACAATACGAGTTTTTTTTTGTTTAATTTACCAACCTAGGATGTATATATATACACATATACGTACCAGAGGATTCTGGATTTAATAAACGTCTGTGCCGACGACAAGGTTTTATAATAAGAATACGGCGGTAAGTGGAATAATGATGCAGCCCAGGGTGGAGATGAAGCTTCCCAGTGGGACAAAGGAAAATAGCGTGTATAGCGCTCATAACCGTCGACGATTATAGAAGGGTAGAGAGATAGACATAGAGAGATGATCGTCCCTTACGATGAATCAAAGTGTAATTGAAGTGCTGAAACGGTCTAATTGAGTCAATGCTTCGAGAACCGAGAGCGTTCGATTTGAGGCTTGTTTGTCCGCTCTCTATCTTATGTGTGATTTCTAAAATGTATGCACACGTGAGACACGTGTAAACCATTTGACATTATGGGTTAACTTGGATTTCGATCTACACTCGATGGATAATGCGGAAACAATTAGTGGTCTTCGTTTCCCGCAAACGTTCGTAAGTCAACGTTTACATTTATAAATGAAAATTCGGAAATTTAAATCAATTATTAAATGTGTGAAACTAGGCTGCGTACTATATGATAATGTGCTATATAATAATGTGCTATATAATAAAGTGATCATAATTGTGAAATTTACTTTTACAAAATCATTTGGTGATCTAAGTAATTTTTATTTTCTCCGTGATATCGGATTACCTTCCATATTTTATTTTAAGATTATTAAACTCGGTCTATTCTATATGCAAAAAGTGCATACTCTCTAATTCGGAGTGGCTCGGTTTTTCCTCCCTAAAAGTGACTTTTCACTCCATTGATTTTAGAGAGAGCACATTGTAACAGCATTTATTATGCACGAACAAATGTAGCACTATCACAAGTTGTTAGAAATATTTAGGCGCTAAATCGAGTTGAATCTAAAATCTAACTTTTTCGTTTCAAAAAGAATTTAATACGTAATCGCGGCACTTATTTCAAGTTAGTTCTGAAAATTAAATTATTTTTACTTACATAAGCGTAATTGCAATTTTAATATGGCCATCAAGGGCGTGAGAAAATTTTTTAATTAAACGTTACAAATATTATCTCGAAGAGATTGCAATCAATCATAACGGAGATTATTCTACAATTTTAATTAGATTAATCACGTCATCGCTGTTTCAACTAGTATACGAAAACTTATAACTTTCAATTAAAACAATAATAACGTTGGTAAGTACTTTGATATTATTATTATTTTTATTATTATATAGCTATACTGTATATCTGTTAATCTTATATATCGAGTAAATTTACTTTTCCGAGTGTTCACCGAGGTATCATCGGGCATTAAAAGATATACTAAAAAAATAATTGATTTTTACATTGAATACACTTGGGTAAGCGAACGAAATCGAATAGAATGGAAGAAAAATGAATCCTCCGTTGATTCAACGTATGTGACTCCATACGTATTCGCGCGCACACGTACACACACACACACATGCACGCACACACCGATCGCACGCATCCGTTTCGTGAAGCTTGCCTTTTATTTGCTTCTTCTTCTATACCTACTTGTTCGTTTCCTTTTTTTCTCATGAGCGAACTCAAATATGCTGAGATCTCTCGTATTATCCAATGTTGGCTCTTTTCGATTTCTAGCCAGCTGCGTCTGTATAAATCACGATTTATATATTTATTTATGCGTCTTATGTATCCACATTGTGTATCGCTATACGGATTTTTTCTTTCGCACCTATACCCGGAGCCCTTCGATTTCAAGAAAAATCACGGTATTGTTGCGAAAGCTTCGTTTTCTTAAAAAGCTTCCTTTTTTCTGAGTCAATACGCGCGGAAAGCGAGAAAGACACGTATGTGCGCTTCAGACTGTGATAAAATTGCTAAGATGATTCCACGAGAGAGAGAGAGAGAGAATGTTGGCATTTTATAGTTGATGTGTTTATGAAGCCGTTGATATCGACGATTTTTCTAAATATAAATGTTTTTAATTTTACTTTTTAAATCCACTTTATTTATTGATACTCGAAATTTATTAATATAAAATCTGTTAAAACATTTCGTTTTCAAAAACTTCTAATCTATTAAAAGTGAGAAAACTTTTTATTGAAGCGATACTTTTATAACTCCAATTAATTTATTTAAATGAAATATTATAATTCAAGTGGAAAGTAGACTTTTACGCTTTCAAACTGCCGTAATATTATGAAAAAGTTGAATGACATAAAACCTATTAAAAATTGACGTCACAATTCCATTAGCATTATCTACATTATAATATCGAAGTTTTAGAAATTTTTACATCATGGCACTTACTTTATTTTCTTAGCATTACGGTGAGCAAAAAACAAATGAGAAATGATGAAACTAAAATTCTGATGGGAAAATTGAGATCAAACAAGTTTCCATCGTTAAGCCACTTCATAACAAGAATCTGGTAATTCAATTTCGATAAGTATAAAACATTTTTTTAATTTTTAAACGGACAAATTTTTATTCTCATTCGAATTTTATTTTAAATTGTCGAAAAGTTAATTAAGACTGTTTCTGTATATATTAAGTTTTGTTTTTAAGTTTTGAATAATAAATATTAAAACATATTTTAGAAAATAAAAATTTTACTTATTGGGTTTAATTATCAACATACTAGGTACCACAGAGGTCGGTTGTACGCATTGAATATTCATTGAACGAATATCTTACAACCTTCGTTTTGTTTTGCAGAAAATATCCTAACTGAATAAATTGGCTGACTTTTTTTTCAGTGAATTCTTCTATAGCGTGTATGTATTTATATTTTTTTTCACACGTGTGTTTCTAAATAACGCAGAGAGAATCGACACACCAAGTGTTCATACAAGAGAAATATATTTTTATTCTCTAAACCATATAACCGAGCAATATTGCGTGTACACCCGTACTTGCTTCAACAAACTCGACGATAATCCTTGAAATTTCAAAATCGAGATCCTAGAACAAACAGTAAGAGACACACACTCGACACGTGCAAAGCAAAAAAAAAAAGGAATTCAAGATTGGGACGAGAAAGAGAGAAAAATACCTTGGGAAATAAAGTTATCTACTTTATCTCGGTCGTTATGTGTTAAACTTTTTCTTTTTTATTCACAAAAATTCCTCGCGATTTTAAAATAAAAGCCCCGTAGGAACCGATACGCAAATTTGTAGATATCACGTAGATTAATCTCTTTTTACCACACGGTGGTAGGAGAGATAATCCGATTACGGGTCTCGAGGTGTCCTATGAGCCAACAGCCAGCTTTTATTTTTTCGCTCTCTCATCCCTAAGGTCGTGAAGAATCTCGAGTTAGGGGGATGAATTTACGCTTTTCAGTATCGTATGTACTATATACACATACTTCGTATACCTGGACTCGTTTGTCTTTGTCATTCGCAAGTGATTTCCTTACATTTCTCATTGGTTCTCTTTCTTTTTCCCTCGAACGATCGACGTATTTGTTTATTTATACGGATACATTCTAATGTCGAGCTGGTTAGATCTAAATTACTTTTATTAAATTAATGGCCATCTCGATAAATGGCCGATTAAGGTAAATGTCCTAGTGCTTAAACGCTCTCGAGCAATCAGAAACCGAGATACCGCATATACACTGTGACAATTTAATTACTGGTTTTCACATTCTCAACTATTCAACCATAGAGACATTCACCTTTATACGTAGCGAAAAATAAAAGAGTTTTATCGGTACTTTTCAACGTTTGCGAATGAAATGCATTATTTCAATTAATTGCACGATATTATTTATAAATCATTTTGTTTCTTCATTTAAAGTTTAAATGGAGATTTTAGGACTGTATAATCAAAGGAATGATATCAGTATTACATCACTCGATATTACTCAGCATTCGGAAATTTGGTCACTCGTAGGTTTAAATAAGACAATTGTTCACTTCGTATATTATCACGACTAAATGCCTTATAATCTTTATGAATCATACTATTTTCTAGAAATTTTTCGTTCGCGTATTTCTCGGTAACGTGAATGTGAACCTCGTTACATTATTAACAAGATTAGATTTTAAGATTTATGACTTTTCTTAAAATCCATTTCGCATTAAAAACATTTTTATTTCTTCTCAAGGAAATTATACTGATTTTTCAGTGGTAATTCCACTAAAATTGTCTAAAATTGTACTGTTTGTAAATTAAATAAATTTAATTAATAAAATAATAAACTAGTATTTGAAATACTATATTTTCACTGTAAAAAGGTTCTCGTAGAGGCATTGAATTTATGCAGTATTTTCGATTTGCGTAGACTATTCCAACAAGTAAATTCCCTTCAAAAACTTTAGTGACACCTACCTAATAAATCTTTTAGAAAATAAATTTGCTTAAAAAGTTTATTAATCACAGTCGAAGAAATAAAGAAACCGAGCGAATATATCATCAATAAATAAAAAAAGTTTTGCGCAGAAAACGCGTCTTCGGGACAACTAAAATACGAATAATGCACATTTTACCCTCCTACGTTTATAATCATAAATCTCATCCCCTCAGCATTATACCCCATTATAACCTCAAAAATCCAAACAAAAAAAAAGAGAAAGAATCCATTGAGCGCAACATAAAAGAATATCCCTTCTACCAATCAAAACCTTAATTCTCTTGTTCAATAGGTAAAAAGAAAAGTGAGACGATAAATCGTAAAGGTCCTCATCGAAGGAAAATTGTCTTATCAATGATTTGTAGGACATCCAAGAATATATAACGGACAATTCAAATTTTCTCGAGCGTAAATATAGTCGAAGATGTGGAATAATAAATTCCTCCTTATCCCTCTCTCTTTTTTTTCGGAAAGTTTGTAGGAATGAAAATATTCGCAAGTGCATAAATAGGTTAAAAAAAAAAAGAAAATAAAACGAGTGAAAAGTGTGTGTGCGACTGTTGAAATGTATGTGCATAAATAATACGAGGGGCTAGTGGCATTTAATAAGGCAGACGCTAGCACAGATGGCACTGCGTACTCTCTGAGCTTACACGAAGAGAGATAGAGAGAGTCGATTGCCGGATGCACGTCCCCCGGGTGAATCGATGGAGCGCCCCTCGCCTCCTGTGCTTCCACTCTTAGGCGCAAGCTTTCTCCCTCTTTTGCCCTTCCATATATATATATATATATATATATATATATATATATATATATACAGGTCTATCTCTTTGTCTCGACACCCTATACTTTCTCGTGTCTTCGAGAATGGTTCTACTACCTTTTTTTTTGAGTCGTTGGATTCGTGTTCCACTTTTTTGGGGACTGGGTTTATATATTTTTGAGTTTCGCAACATTTGCGGACGCTTTGAAATTGAACATGATTTTTTTGTGTGATTGTGAGTTTTAGGAATTTAGAGATAATATTTTAAATTATTGAAATTCAGAAGGTTGGTAAAATTTAAAAATAAAGTCAATGTTATTCCTTTTTTTTTCTTGTTACCTAAATCTTGATTATATATATTTTTAACTTACAAAAAATCCAAGCTAGACACTAAAGCAAATAAATATGTATTGATTAAATAAACAAAATCTTTAAATTTTCTTTGAAATGTTTTTTAACATTATGTATATAATTTGTAATTTTTATGTTTACCTAAAGGTAGTTCCAACTTAATTTTACGATAGAATAATTCAGCAAAAAAATTCTACCATGTTTGTATAATTTACAATTTCGTACCGTTAGTTTTATACACATTGCTTTACTGCAATATTAAACAAAGAATTTTAATCTTTTTAAGATGCGAACTACAATCTAACAAAGCGATGATTACGAGGTTTCTCAAGTTAAAGGAAAAATTTTAATAAAATTCTAAAACTCTTCTATTTGGATAAAAACTTTTGTGTATCTTTCAATACAGTACGCCTTTTTTAAGATAATTCTTAAATTGTAGATTTCCAACATTTTATAGATATTTCTGCACAATTTATTTTTTTTATGTACATAGATGGTCGTTTAGTTTTGAGTTTCCATTTTATAATTTACAACCAGGTAGATTTTTCAAAGAAAAGTTTTGAATACGAGCTGCAACTCTTAACGAGATGAAAATTTTTCTTCTTTTCATTTTACAAGAAGAAAGAAAACGGCAAGAAAAGTTTCTTTGCGAAATCAAATACAATTTTTACGTTTTAATATTACACCGATTGATATAATAAATTATATATGTATATATTTTTTTTCCAAAATGATTTTCTTTAAATTTTTATAAATTTAAAATTAAAATGCTACAACGAAATTTGAATTTGAATTGTATAAAATTTTATTCTACGCATTTTAACGTGAACGAATAGTTTTAATTAATTTAAAATGATTAAAATAAAATTATTTTTTCATATTTTAATTTTTATAAATATTTGTAAAAAATTACTACGGAATAATTTATTACTAAGTTTTAAAATGTTTATCTAGTTCAATTTGTTTATGAAATCTTCAGCGTGAACTTGTGGTTATATGCATTATAAACCTTCTAAAGATAAATAAATTTGACAAAATGCGTCAGAATATATTTTACAACTTATGGTTAAACTTACTGTTGAATGGATTTACTATAGAAAAGTTCATGTATGGATGATAACTTTAAAGTTCAATAATTTAATGCTAGACTAAAGTTCTATACTTCCTAAAGAGTTACATATTTTATATTCCATATAATATCAAAAATATAATTTATTGATTTCACCCCTTTATACACCTTTTCCAATATTCCTTTTCATTTTTTGCATTCTTCTCTTTTTTCGAGTGTCGGTGAAATATCTTGGAATTCATAAAATTGAAAATTAAAAAGTTGCGGTAAAATCACGCTGTTGGATTTTCGTACCGTAATTTTTTACTTCAGATTATCGAAGATGGAAGATGGAAAATACGAAATAAACCAAAAGCAAAAAAAAGAAAGAGTTGTACTGAATACGTTTTAGATTCTAGCTTTTTACATTCCTTCTTTTCACTATTCCATTTAATCTCCTACTTGAAGTAAGAAAAAAAAACAAAAATTATCAATATTCATGGAATTTTAATAACTTACTTTTCCAAATTAACACGTTGGAAAGATTTGCCGATTAAACGGAAAAATTATTGAAAATTAATGAGGGTATAAATATATACTTATAAATTAAAAAAGGTAGTTAAATGTAAATAAGAAAAATTGACTTTCTTATCCGTATGTATTTTCGTATCTGCGTCTAATAAACCTCTATCAAACGCCCAATAAAATGGTACACTTTTTGCGGTCGACGATAATACAATATCGCCTAGACACATCGATTTAACGCAAAATTTAACGCGCACAAAATGCCGATAAGACCAAGCCTGCGATAAAACACGTCGAGTTTCTTTTTTCTTCTATGGTCAAGCTCTATACTTTATCTATATCCTTCGTAGTCTCCTTTTTTCTTTTTTTGGTAGTAGCTTCCTCGGACCTCTTTATTTCGGCAGCGTATCTTCATATTCTGAGCACGGCGCGTTAATCACGTTCGCCAAGAAAGGGCGCGAAGGCCTTGCGCGCATAACGAATCGTCTTTTTCTGAAAGCTCTCGAGCATATACTGTCTTGTTATATATATATATATTTATTTTTCTCTCGCTGCCCTTTTTTATTCTTTTGTTTCAGGAAAGGATCAATGTCCTTATACTTCCCTCTTGGGTATTTGGTTGTATTGTTTATTTATGATATGTAGCATGTAGGTGATACATGATTTACTATCGAAGTTACTTTGGCGCGTTTCTTCATTCGATTATGTTTTATTTGAATTATTGGCCCGACAGGCGAAACCGTTTAAAATTAACAATCGCTTCGAAAGACAAATATTTACTTATAAGTAAAAATAACAATTAATTGTCAGTGTAAGCTTTACTTTTGTAAAATTGAATAAACATTATTTTTTTTCCCATATCCTTGAATTTGACGTACCTTGTTTTCCACCAGACTCGGTTTTTCTCGTGCATATTTGCCTCCATAGAGATTTGTTTTTCGGTAGAGCCAGTTTGCTTATGGTAAAATACTTCTGGATAACTATGTAAATATAATGTAAATATGAATCCTCTCAGCGCATGGGTTTATATTGCATTGTATGTAAAATAACCTTCCTGGAAAATGTATATTAAGGAGCTATTTTATGAACGCTATTCTGCATTTTCGATGATTAAACGTTCTGCAGAAAATTTGTGTATATACGCATTACTTTAAACGAAAGTGTTTGGTAAGCGACGCTTATATTTATTTGTTAATGAACAGTATAATTTGTAATAATTTTCTAAGTTACATAGATTTTTCTAATTAAGCACTGTACCTTTTCAAAATGTTAAACAGATACTAATGGATCTCTATATTATTAATTCGATCTTACAATGTTTGTTTAACGTTGATAGGTGTATGCAATTTTATACTCCCATTTCTAAATCTTAATGATTGAGGTACGTAATCACGAAGGCATATTTAACACACTTTACCCGTTGAACGTTATAATTAAGGGTCAGATGTTACAGTTGGCGCGGAGGGGGAGAAAAAAAAGCATAATCGTAAACTGTCGAGAAACTGCTGTTTTCACACGCAAAACCTCCATAATGTTACTTAAAACTGCTGTTTTGTTAATTATCTTTAGTATGCGCTCGTAAACTGTTGATTGCACCACAAAAGTACTTAATATATTATACCTCATATGCATGTATTATATTTTTAATGGATGTGTTCCTTGTAATGCTGCTTTCATTTTAGGTTATACGATATCAGTTATACTCTTCCGATCGTTGTACAATGTTTTATCTAACGTTATCGTGCAGAAAAAATGTTCCTCTTAAAATTTCATAGTCGCTCTATAAAATAGAGATGCTTTTATTTTTGTACTTCTTAGTTTTGTTTCTGATTTTTCCTCAAGCTAACGATTGAAAATTCAATATATTTTACTGATAAATTGCATTTAATACATCAATGCACAACATAGTTGTCTTGATAAAAAATCAACTATCGAAAAAATAAATGTACATAAGAGTAAACAAAGACAAAGAAGAAAAGCCCTTAAACCGAAGGTAAGAGGGATAGTATAGAAAAGTATACTATTACGATCGCGTGACACAACAGTCGAGTTGTGTGTATGTGTCAGGGTCGATGTATATAAGGCCGCGGGCCAGGAGAAAGAGCGAGAGTGCACGCACTGCCCGATAAATATTAATCTACTTAAGTGGAGTCGACGAAAGTTAAAGAGAAAGAGAGTGGGAAAGATGAGGAAAAGCGCGGACAGAGTTACAATAAGAGAACGGAAGGTATACCGGTGACGATTAAAATCTCAGTTGGACATTTTGTTAGAAAACGTGCGGAATGAATTATGTTTCTCGTTCCTTACTTTGATTGAACGACTCGTTTCTTTTTTTTTATTCTCTCTCTCTTTCCTCCTCCTACTCAACTTGATCGCTTTTATTATCTACATCCATTAATTCCGGGATATTTTAAGTATAGCAATTTGTGTTTTCGTAATTATAGCTTGATTATATTCGTGTTTTATTATCATAATGTATCCCCGTTGTACATTCAAATGCGAGGATTAATTTGTGGTTTTTTTTATTAAAATGTTGAAATATATACGTACACGGTGAAAGAGAAAGAGAGACAGAGGTGGAGCGAGTGAATATAAACTTGTTGATTATCAGCTGAAACTTTTTTTACTCCTTTCAATAAGTTTTGCTTATCTAGCTGAGTAACTTTGCGAATTAGACGTATCTGAAAAGTTTTGCTGTTTCAGCAAATGAATTTCTATTTACGCGTTCCCGCGCTCTAAAATCAATGACAAACTTTTCAATTTTCCAAATTTGTTAAGCTCATCTCTCTTTTGGATTTTTTTTTTTATATTTTTTTTCACAATACGGCACTGAGAGGCTGATGAGTTTCGAACTTGTTTTATGGACTATAAAAGAAAATTTAATAAGTTTACCACTTAGAAGTTGACTTTTCTGATTGTTGGTTATTAAAACTTTACGTCGTATATATACATTTTACAAATTTTTCATTTTTTTTTAAATTGAGTAGTTAAAATTAAATGGATTGTGAAAATTTTAGCGATATCATTGTTATTTAAAAATTTATATTATCAAATGGTATTTGACTGTACTTATTTATTTTTGTTCAAAATCTTCGAATGTCCTGTATTAATGAGATACTTTGATTTGTGTAAACTTATCCGCTAAATTTCCTTATATTTTTCGTCAAAATTGTCCACTTCCTTTAAGAATAGGTTGATTCTACGAAGAAGGACGATTTTACAGTTGTTCGACCCGAATGTGTTTATATGTTCAATAGAGAGTAGACGTTACTATTGAATTCTGAGTGGCTCAGTGATTTTAGAGGCTGCTTCTGCGGTTGAAATATTTTCTAGATTTTTACAAAAGATGGGGTCTTTTTATGACGTTGTTTTGTTAAGGTTATTTCAAAAGTTGTTCTTGAAATTCAAATTGATCTCTGCATATGCGAACCTTTTTTCGGATAAGCAAAATACTCGAGCGTACAACTTTGCTGGGTTTCTTCTTACTTACGTAGTTATACATTTATATAAATTTATTAATGTAAGTTATATATGTAACGTAGGCGAGGAAAAAAAATTAATGATTCAAGGTACGATATGTATAAAATTCGTCACTTATTTCGTATACGTACGAGATGCTAAAAAAGTTACTCGTCCGATCGACATTTGAATATTCATTAAGAAAAGTACATTTAGTCAAGAATAAATTTAACATTATTTGTTGAATAATTTTCAATAAGTAAAAGCTATCTGCGACATTTTCAGTCAAAATTAAAGAAAATACTGTAATTAATCGATAATACAATAATTGAATTTTTTGTTGTAAGAAGAATTTTTATTTAAATTTATTTATTAAATTGTTCTTAATTAATAATTACACATTTATATACATTAATCCTAAAATAAGTATATATAATAAAAATTTGTAACTATACTTCGATCAAAAACAAAAGATTTTTTTGAATTTACATTATAACATCGTACAAGAATAGATCAACTATCGGATTTAACAAAAAAGAAAACTCATCAAAAGAATGAAGTTGAAAAACTACAGTTACAGCTAAGAAAAACTACATCTTAGATTATTCTCCTCCATCACAAGGAAGACAGAGATACAGTACCCTCCTATAAGAGTAACAATTATGTTAAAAGTGTACAGCTATCGCGAAGCGTAATTTTTAATAAATGTCAACGTGACCTCGACGACAGGGATGAATTAGTGAAGAGTATAGCGTTGAATTTTTCCACCACAAAAAAAATATATCTTCAAACATTTCGAACGTTTCTACCTCTTCCCTTTTATTCAGAATTTCCACAAAAAAAATACATGTATATGCATACTAGTTATTTGCGTAAAAGCAGATAAATCAGCATTTTAGCGATCGTTAAAAAGTAATTGATGTCGCTTTACTTTAATCGACTCTATAAAATTCCATCGTAAAGAACACGCTGTAATCTCTCGCAGAAATATAAATATATCTTATGCGATATTGATGAAAGGTGTAGTGTGTGCTACCACGGAATAATTAATTTTAAACGATAATTAAAATCCAACAATATTAAATTAATTTACATCGAGGCTGCGAAGAAAAATTAAGTATATATATATAGGTATATGTACAATATATATAATTAAAAGAGTATTTACTTAAATAAATTAAACATAAACAAAGAAAGAGAAAAAAAAAACAAATAAAAGTAATCCCTGACTGTTTAAACGCGGAAATGCGAATAAAGAGCTTAAGCGATCCGGTCCCTTTCTTCGTAAGCTTTTCTCCGAATTAAAGTTCTTTTAGTCTGTCATATCCGAGGTAAAGTCTATCGACATTCTTCCCAAGTTCGCTACGAAATCCCAGAGTTTTCCTTCCTCCTACGAGTGCCACGAAAATATCTAAGCAGATCGACCAAGGTAATACTACTCTTTTTGTCTACGTTGTACATGTACACACAGCGCAGAGGGTGCCAAGGGTCTCGTTTAATTATGGATGACGAGTGAGAGGTTATTCGTAAATTGATGAGTCCCAAGCGTAAGCCAGTCGATAATTAATTTACGTATGATAATGCACGTGTTGCCCGGTTAACGAGCTGCCAATGGAAATTACCTTTATCATTCCTTAAATCTTTGTGCCTCTTTAATTATTGATCAATATATTCTGTTTCTTTAATTTTGATATATCGTTGCTTGTTTTATTTAGATTACTCAATTTAATTAAGTCAGTATGAAACGTATATGCGTAATTGTTATTAGTACGTAGTGCACAACCCGTTCGTTTTTTTTTATTAATAGTAAGTAAGATAATTTAGGCAACGAGATCCATATATAAAGCTAATTTGCTTTAGTAAAGATTTCTCTCGTTGTATTAATCAAGCTTATCTAGGTTTATAAATATTACGAACACGACTGATGTTGAATCGTGTATGTCACGATATTTCACGAACTAAAAGAGAAAGTTGCGTTTGCAATATTTACGAATTTCAGATAAGAGTAACGGTAAATACAACTAATATTTGTGAATCAAAATTGTATAAAATCACACAAGTGACTGCACGTCGGTATAACCATTTTTCTCGATTTATTAGTCTCATTTTTGTAGTATTTATATTCATTAATTTATTCCATGTCCTACATATTATAATAATTATTCAAAAAATTACCTAATGTTAAATAACGAATGAAAAAATTAAAAATAAATTGCCATGGGTAAATGGATTTATAATATTTTCTTGGCGATTATCGACGTTTTAAAATATCCGGCGATTATACTCGAATTTGTTTTAGGAAGAGAATGAATCTTCTTTTGAAAGATTTTAACTTCTACTTTAATCCGAGTGCCAGAATAAATTTCGATATTGGTTAGATATTCAAGTGGTAAACTCCAATAGAAGAGTAAGAATTTTCAAGAAAAGTTTATTTATTTTCTCTTTTTCTTAATGTACACATACTTCAAAAATTTCTTTCCATCATTTCTGGATCATAATCGCGTAAATTTGTTATTTATTGCTGTATTTAATATGCTTCAAATTACTCCATATCAAACTTTTTTAATGTAATTCCTGGTAAAATATTTATTTTTAGAAGCAAATAGTAAAAATTACAATTAAATAACCTACGATAAAATGCATTTCGATGCAACTTTTTAACATTTATTATAAAAATTCCTTTCAATTCTGTTAGTTTTTTAAAATGATATATTAATCTGTAATATAGCACTTTAGATGTCAGAAAATTTTTTACAAAATTTATATATATATATATATATATATATATATGTAGTATATCTATGTGTGTATGTATATTAATATAATAAAACATTTATATACAATTTATATACAAATAGAAATAGAGTAACCTTATTACGTTATGAGAAGGTACCATATTAAACATTGTTAAAAAATTTTCTGCAGTATATGTTTTTGGTATTTATTTTTGTTACATAATTTATGTTTAAGGCGAATGCAACTCTTTTTTCAAGCAATTTTTTTTTTAGGTAGTAACTAAAATACTCTCTTGAGTAAATAATTAATTGTTTTTTAATATTATATTTACAGTAATATATTTGAACGCAGCTTCTCAATTGACATAAGCGGTCTTTATAAGTCCATAATCAGTTCAATATGTTACACGTATGTAAAATTTTTTTATATTAGTTAATTCATTCGTTAATACAATGTATTTCGTATTTTCAAAATATAAAATATGATTAAATACATTTAATCCGGTGTACGTTAAAAGTTGTAAAGATTATATGTAAACATTGCGTTTAGAAATACAAATTATTTGTGCACATTGTCCAGAGACCGATTTAAGCTTAGATTCGTAAGATTATAACGAGATAAATCGTGCGTGGGATTTATCCTGGCTGGTTTAGCTAAGCGGCATCTAGTTATTAGAATCGAAGTAGCCATGCCGGAGTCACCGATGAGCCGGAAGAGCCTCTTTGCCGATGTCCATGAAGTTAGCGCTTGCAATTGTGCGGGTTATAGTCTCGCGGGCGCGATTGCGGAAGACGCGTACATAACGCGAGTTAACAGCTATATACATAGGGATGTAACAAGAGTAATACGGTTATGTCGACTCGACGAGTTTTGATGAAAAACTGAGGTTCGTTTATTGATACTAGGCACGTATGTGTAACCGTATTGACTTGATGTTGAATGTATCTCGAGAGTTCGCTTACTGTAACAATTTTAATTAACTTTGTTATCATACGAAAATTTATATAAAATTATTAACTATATAATAATAAAAAAAAACTTTCACTGTTAAGATCAAATTAAGTTGTAAATAGCACATTTAGATCAGAACACAATGTAAGTATAATTTCGAGTGCACCGTATGTGAACCAGCGATTCAATCATCGATCAATTTATCAATCAGTGCATGTAACTGCATAATTTCAAACTGCAGATTAATAGATTGATAAAAATTGAATTATTTTACGCTTAAGTGCATGAGAAAGGACAAACCGTGGATGACGATCAAAAATTGCTTACAACAAACTTTTATCATTTTCTTAACAAAGTATTAACTTTAACCTTTTAGAATGTTATTAAAAAAACAATTATTTACTAAACTGCATACAAATATTTGACAGAAGTTCTAATTTGTAATTAAATTGCGTTTGTGTGAGTTTTCATAAAAATCCCTATACTTTTTACAATAAATTAATTTCTTATATTAAGTTATCCAAATATCGCATCAAAGATTTTTTAAGTTGTTTTACTTATAGGTTATATTATATTTTAAAACTAAAACACGTTATTATTTCACTATGCATTTCATTCAATTTTTTATTAAAAATAATCAACCAATTTTAGAGCTATCCCATTTGTCTTATATTTATATTATAATAATCAAATAAAGTTTTAATTATAGAAGATATAAGAAAGATATATATTTTATCATTAATCGTCTATTTTATGACCATTATATCGAATTGAAAAAATTGTGAATAAAGAAAATCATATTTCATTATGGAATTAATTACAATTTTTAACATGTTTTAGAAATATTTAATAGAATTTATATATTTTGTATTTACTGGTATACGTAAATTGAGTTTCATGTAATGTTTGTACAATGTAAAAACGACTTTGCCATAACTAAAGCACATAGTTGTGAGTTTTTCAACTATCAACTTTTGGTTTGGATAACTACATTATTCTAGTAAAGTAAGGGCCACTTCAACATTTTTTCCGTGTTTAAAAGTCAAACAAACTTTAACTAAATAAAAATCGTCAAGTCAATTTTGTAACGTAAAAAATTATCTTTGATGTACAAAGAGTACCGACATATGCAGAATATTGGTGTATATTCGAGTGGATATAAAAAAGCACGTTCACAAACGTACATAGAGAGAGAGAGAGAGAGAGAGTCATTTTCTCAAAGCTATCAAAAAATACCGCAATAAACGGATCGCATGCATCTTCTAAATCCATAAACCCTCGATAAATCTTTCAAAATCTAGGTATAGGAAAAATTCAATATAAACTTTGCGTTCGCGCAAAACACAGTCTTGCAAAATAAAAAAAAATATAATCGAGAGAAACGCATACCGTCGTAAAACTATAGGGATATAATATAAAGGTCAACTTTGACTAACCACGTGTATACGACGGTAATAATTCTATTTCCGAAGATAAAGTTATAATGAGATTCCTTCGGTTCGTTCGCGTCTCTAATAATCCGAGATGAAAAGTACATAGGCGAAAGCGCGAAAATTAATGATAGTATATCCGATATTTTTGGATAATTAAACCGAGGTCTCTTGTATACGTATATCGCAAAAATTCGATATCGTATATTTTTAGGTTTCTCTACGTTTATTTCTGTATACGTCGATTGAAACTTTTATCAATATATACTATTTTCAATGATTAAACCGGCGGTAGATCATGCAGTATTAATAACTAAAATATATTTATAAATTCTTCGAATGATTTAAAGTGTAATTATATAAAATTTCTATTAAGGTCGCCGGTTATTAAGAAATATTCCGTAGAGTTAAGTCGAAAAGACATTGCATAAAATGCATATGTGTTACATCCTATAACGATATGTATATCACTAGTTATAAACAAGAAATTAAAGATTATTTGTTAAGCCATCTAATGTCGTATAAATTTTATGCGAACATTGGAGGTAGTTATTCTAAACATACAACTGCACTCAGGAATTACCTGACTCATAGTTCAACCGTTAAATTATCATATATTTTAGATGAACATTTCTAAAGGGATGAAATTCGTAGTACCTATTTAGTTATCATAGAACCAACCTCATAAATTTAATTTTAATATAAATGTATATGGTTATATTATTTTAAGCATTTACATTTCAATGGTCGTTTCAGCAATTATTCGAACTATATAAACCAGGATTTATATATGTGCACATACTACTGATGTTCCCTCGTGAATGATTGTGGTCGAGGAAAAAGTGATTACCGCACAACCATAGCGGCTAGAAATGTAGCTTAAAAATGAGATATCGATGAGAGTCGTGATAATACCTCGAATATTCATGAACTATTTTAACTAATTTATTTCGAAACCTTAAAAATTGATATTTATTTATCTAAAATTTCTACAGTGTAAAACGAAACAACAATTTCAATGATGCGAGGCGAAGTATCAGCTGATTCAATGAGACGGGCGCGCAGTTAAAATAGGAGACCTAGCATATTAACACAATGAGCCAGACTAAACAGAAAGTGCGCGTATATGCAATCTGCTATTTACTCTCTCAGTCTTCGAACAAAATAGAACATTATAAAGATTATTCTTTTTTACTTTGAAATATTGAATGACATATTTAAGTGACACCGCGGCAATGGAAAGCTCGTTGGTAAATGAACAATCACGCTAATGCTTTATAAATTATATTGTGTTTATTTTCCACTACTTACAATTAGTTCGAAGAGTACACGAATACAAGAGGTGTAAGAATTAAGAACATTTGTAAAATTAGTAGCAATTAGATCCTTATTAAGGACAATTATTTTTCCTCTCTCTTTCGACTTCCAAAGATACACTTTACCGGAAACGTGATATAGCAAAATTTAATACAGACTTAAGTATATCCAGATCGAATGTCGTGTATCTATAAATATAATAACGTCCGAAAATTAAGATATACACATGTATCTTAATTTACCCGACAAGTTAATTTTGATAATATTTAAGGTATGATTGTAATGTTAAACAATTCACGTGCGACCGGATTAAGTAAGTAGAACATGACAAGCTATTTTCTCGTAATTAGACATATACTGTAATGGAAAATTTTCGTTCTGTACTCGTAAAATTAATACATTTCGTATATACAATATAACATTTATAATTAAATTAATTGTTAATTATAATTATTTTAAATAATAAAGAAAATTTAACAAAATAGTAACTTATAATTAGACAATAATTATTTTAATTTACGCATTTAGTTAATGCATGTAATTATAAAATCTTAATGATGAATGCATCGTACTTAAATTCTTAAACTATAAATTGCAACATAAATTACATCTTACAAAATTAATTTACCTTGACAGTTTCAGTCGGTTAAAATTATAGTGTCAAACAGTTGAAGTTTAAAATTCTACCAAGAATAATGAGATATTTAAATAAAAGCGAATTGGTCAATTTTTACATTCCATCTACATGAGATAAGTAAAGAAATCGATAAAAATATCGAGGTTTCGTAATTATATTAATTTTTGTAATAGGTTCGTAATCTACACAGCAAACACGCACAATCCAAGTAAAAATAAAAGGTTAAATCATACAAAGGAATCTTAATTAACCTAACAATTAAAATTGGTAATGCAAATGCTCAATAATAATGGAATAATATCTTAATACTTGATTTTAATATTTTCCTGTCGGTACACCGTTCATCTGCATAATTAATTTGTTAACTTCATTCTCGCTTGAAATAATGGCGGACAAAGGGAACCGTTGGAGAAGAAAAACAGAGTAAGAGAAGACCAGCGGTCTTTAATAATATTTTAAAAATCTAAATTGCTCGTAAAGATCCTCTTTGCTTATTATGAATTACGACAAGCACCTTATAAAGATACTCGATAATTAGTAGAGAATATGAAATTCTACAATACAAAACAACAATTTATAAATTGTTTCATGTTTCTAATTCGCAGGTAATTTATTATTTGGTCCTATTAATTATATTTTAAATTGTATTTGCCACGTGTTACAGGTACTTTTGGATGAGTAACACGTGGTAGAGGAATAACCGCGTGTTACAACACACGGCGAACAAGTACTTTAGAATGATACTTACATAAATGAACGATACATTAATTATTCTACCTTTTTCTACTTTTTTAATCCTTTCATTTAAATTATATCAGATATACAATATTCCGTAGCAAAAATCTTATTATCAAAATAAATAAATAATATTTTTATTCGATAACTTATAAAATTTTAATATTTTTTGTTATTAACCTATAGTCGAAATTAAACATTTGAAGGTTAAAAAAACTCTAATTTTGTCATTAATTGAGCATTTGTTCTGTGTTTTATGATACTTTGTCATTTTTTGGCTTAAAAAATATTACATTTATGATCAGATTTCTACGAGGGGCATATTTAGATAATTGTGGCAAAAATGAATAAGATTAATCAAATAAACTTATAATTTCATGGACATGATTTCATACACGTTTTACATCATTACATCATTTCATTGATCAATTGCTACATAGGAATATGTGTGGTAATTTAATTTCTATTCATGTGTGTACATGTAAATGACAAATTTTATTTATTCAGTGTTGACTTGGTAACAAATTATCGAAAACTTGGCGAATGAACGATTAATTTAAATAACATTTAATTTTGATCTAGTTTACAAATAAAGCAATTTGCCAATTAATAAATACACGATTACAAATTTTGAATGAAATATATAGGAGATAATTAATATGAACAGTGAATTATAGTTGTAACATTTCAATTAATTAATGCATAATCTGAGTGAGTGCGTATTTATATAATTATATAATGCATTACTAAATAGCTATTTAGATAATTGTAATTTTGTTTTTTTTGTTCATACCAGAAAGTAATCAGAATTTAAAAAAGATCGTATACAATTAAGAAATATAAATTACAAGAATATTAACAGGTACTGCTAAGGTTAAATTAAATTCCATTTTGCTGTTCAAATAATTAAATAATTTGTTACATTTTTCTAATTGGTCAATCTAATTTTTAACCCTACAATTATTAGCCCGAAGAACATCTTTGTTTAAATAATCGGATCTATCGCGATACAAGAAAAGGTCAAGTTTGTAATGTCAAAGTATAAGAATACTTTGTAATTTTATATCATTGTATTTTTCGACACTTATCCGTTGACTGAGATCTTGAGTAGTTCCACTTTCATATACGTGAAACCTATCATTCCATGCTCAATTCTACCTATCACTCTTATCTTACGATGAGATCCGTCGAAATTCGAGAAAAGATACGGTTTGCTTAGGTAATACTATATCCTTCTCGGTTTTGTGCTTGTACCCGCAATAACGAGACCATTGCTACTTATATATAAAGTGCCACTTCGAACTACAACTAGCTTAATTTACCGTAATTTTATGCAATTTATATATAAATGGATCATTTTTTCAATATTGCGATACGTCGTAATAATCTCTAGATTTACAGTGCGTTATCTAAATTCACTTACTTAATTTTTGTTCAAATAAAGAAAAATACCCTACGCTGACGTTATTAATTTATTCTTACACAAAAATTAAATATCACTAAACCCGTGAACACAGAAGACGAATTGTCATCACAAATGAAACGAGATACAAATTTTGAGGGAGGGAAAGAGAAGGTATTCGAGCCGTATGTTCGAGAGAAGCAAAGGTATCCAAGACAAAGGAGCATACGTATTAATACGTTATACCCATACACAGAAATGCAAACACACAGAGAGACATACAAATACTGTCATCAAAATATATACGTACGCGCATGCATTGTGTAAACGTATCTAATTTTACGTGCGAATTGTGTTTTAGTCGCGGTGGTACATAAATGTTCCGTAGGTACTCGCGAATACAATTTACACACACACACACACACACACACACTGATACTCACGTATATATATGGGCTATTTCACGTCAAGTGGTACGATGAAAATTTTAAATCGCTCCAAAATTTGAAAACAGGCTGGAAATATCTTTCAGAAGATAGAAAAAAATTTTTAAGTGTTAAAAATAATTTGTCTGAGAGTTATTCCACCATAAAAAATGGAAATTTTGCAATTTTTTAGAAAAATTTCTATTTTCAAAGCCATTTATCTCAAAATCTATTGATTTTTTTGAAAAAACATTACAAACAACTTTTGTTCAAAATAATCTTTAGAACTTATTTACCTGGGTTACAATTTTTAATTTTAAAATCTCGAAGAGATAGAACGCCTGGAAATATTGAATATCAAAAAAAGGCGACCACGCCACAATCGATTTTGATCTAACACCGCTCAAAAGATCACATTTTTCGAGAGCTGTCGAATGGCGGTGGTTAGATTATTGGCCAAGACCGCTGGTGTAAGTTATACCCCATAAACCTCATAAAATCACTAATTTTCATGTATTTTAGGGCATAACTTACACCAGCGGTCTTGGCCAATAATCTAACCATCGCCATTCGAAAGCTCTCGAAAAATGTGATCTTTTGAGCGGTGTTAGATCCAAATCGATTGTGGCGTGGTCGCCTTTTTTTGATATTCAATATTTCCGGGCGTTCTATCTCTTCGAGATTTTAAAATTAAGAATTGTAACCCAGGTAAATAAGTTCTAAAGATTATTTTGAACAAAAGTTGTTTGTAATGTTTTTTCAAAAAAATCAATAGATTTTGAGATAAATGGCTTTGAAAATAGAAATTTTTCCAAAAAATTGAAAAATTTCCATTTTTCATGGTGGAATAACTCTTAGGCAAATTATTTTTAACACCTAAAAATTTTTTTCTATCTTCTGGAAGATATTTCTAGCCTGTTTTCAAATTTTGGAGCGATTTAAAATTTTCATCGTACCACTTGACGTGAAATAGCCCATATATATATTTAGGTATTTGCTTATGCGAGACAAAGATACTACGCCTTCAAGTATAAGATGCTTAGCGAAAGGACGTCTGTGATTATGCATTAACCGTAATATGGATGCAAGTGTCGCTTTGTTTCTCTTCAAGATTATTATATATAAAATGACTCGGTAGACACATTGTATCAACGTTCTATGCAGGTATATAAATATATATATATTATATGTCTGATTACACATCACAAGTTACGAGAACGTATAATTTTAATCAGTTTATCACAAAATCCAAATTCATTCGTTCTGCGCAGTTTGACAATCTATCTCCGTAGAAAGTTTCGCAAATGATAGAAATGAAGTTTCATACCTAAAGTTTCTTATGCCATTTCCACTCATTTCAAAACTTTGTTGTATAACCGTTTATAAAGACGTGTTGAAGTATTTGTAGGAAATTTTCTGGATTAACGCGGATAATTACAATAAGGAATTTCGGGTCTTTGCATTAATATTTTGTTACGCAACTCGTGATAATTATTTTTGTTTGAATCGTCGTGAGAGAAGAAAATATATCACGTAGCGACACACAATCGCAATCTCGATTATCTTGAATAAACGGGAAAGGTTTTAAATATACTTATTCGCGGATAATATAATTTATAAAAGCAATTTATAAGTCTAGACAACACAACGTTAACTCTCAGGATTTTCCTCTCCCGATGTACTAATTTAACATTTTTTTTTTCCTCTCCCTCCCCTCCTCTTTTAATTTAATACCCGTGCGTAAATGTATATTCATGTACTCGCGCGTGCACGTACGTAGGTTTGTTTACGTAGCCAAGCGTGTAATAGTGCATGAAAAAGGTATACGGATGATGAAGAGAAGCGGTGAGTACACATACACGAACGCATTGAGAGCTCGAGTAGCTATCTATTTAATTAACGAGCCTCGCACCAGTGTGAGTGCGTGGGAGAAAGGCAGCGAACCAACATAACCCTCGGCTTTCGTTTGAGCTTGGGTTGATACTCATCTTTGCAACGGCGCGTACACCTCCATATCTCTTTTCCCTACTAAACCTTTGAGCTCCCCACCCCCCACCCCACTCCAGCCATCCCTTCTCACCCCAGCCAACGTCACCTGGACGTTAATTTAACTTTTACCTTCCTTTTCATTATCGTGATGCATCCAACCGCGCGATATGTCCCGTTTAATCAGTCGCGCGGTTATTAACTACATAAAGAGATACGCACCGATTGAATTTGAGAAGGCAAGATTATATAGCTTTGCGAATAGATTCTACGATTCCATGATCATTATCGTATGTAACGGTGAATGCTTCAACATTTTGGGTTTTTACGAATATTGGCTATGGTGTATGAATGAACTTATTTATGGAGGTAATTCGACTGGATAATTTATTTTTTAGGTAGCGTAACATTTTCTTTTATTAACCTTACTGGACTCTTCTAGAGAGTTGTTATACAGCTACTCAGACTAATATTCTTTTTTTAAATTGTTGGTATCAAATTTTATTATCTGCCTTGTGATCAGTCTTATAAGTTTCAAAATTTTGAATGGATATTGATTGATATTAAATACAATTGTACACCTATACATAATAATCTAAAAACTAAATTCTTTCGATCGTGACAATAAGATATTAAAATCATATAGCGATTTAAAAACTTGATAAAGTATGATATTTACCTATTACCCATACAATCTTAAGAAAATGTAAAAAAAATCCTTTCTATACAAAGAAGAAATGAATCTTTGGAAAAATGGTGTCGATTAAATTTGCATCAAATTTTGCATATTTTACGAGGCGGTTCAATAACCACTTCTCTGATTTAGTGACTCTAGACTGACAGTTAAATTATTCACAGGGATTCGAACACGATGAATATTCAAAATACATAAATTGGTTCTCTATCGCTATTCATCTTTGAGAATGTTATTTTTACATTTCATTTTGGATCTTTATCGAAGATTCAGTTTGAAAGAAAGTATATTAAAAAATATATCTATATGTATTTAGAAACTAATGTACACTTCAATGGAAAAAGAATTACCCAGCGAAAATATCTTACAAAGATTTATGAGAGTCAAGGCTTGAAAGCTTCATCAAATAAAAATATGGGTCATTTTATTTACGATGTTGAAAAAAAAAATAAGTACGAAGGAAACAAATAAAACTAAGAGGAAAATTGTATCCTCAGAAAAGTATATCCGAGGGAC
The DNA here is from genome assembly GCA_026168455.1 of Theocolax elegans. Taxonomy (NCBI): domain Eukaryota; kingdom Metazoa; phylum Arthropoda; class Insecta; order Hymenoptera; family Cerocephalidae; genus Theocolax; species Theocolax elegans. The sequence continues at coordinate 75,398,511 of CM047427.1, read as the reverse complement.
TATTCGATACTTTGGTATCGCGAGCGCAATTGAGAAGGAACGAAACTTTTAACTCAAGTGGCAACTTTTCAGATCGTGTATTTCAAAACTAGAATCAAACTACATAAAGGAAAGCTGCTAACTTTTACTTTACAGAATTATAGAAACTGATTCGCTATACTAGCTTGTTTATAGTCTCAAAAATGTCAGGTTTCGATGATGTTAATCGAATTTCATACTGCAAAATTATTTGCTTTTATTACACTTATTTTATTAGTTTATTTTTCATGGACAGCTTGTCTTGAGTATGGTATTTAAAGAAATGGAAGTAATGCGTGGATTTTGGATGCACATAAAACGCTAGTAATAAAATTCTAAGTGAATGGAAAAAAAGAAACAGTTTGATTCGTAAGCCGTAAAATGTTTTTATTTTGCAAAAGGAAAAGTTTATATTTTCAAAATGCTGATTTTAAAAGTTCCGTACAATAAAAAGTGAAAAATACGCATTTGGAACAGTGTGCGTAAAATGTTTCGATGTACGCGGATAACCATAGATTATATTATGAAACCGTTCGGATCGTACCGTATAGTAAGATATAAATATTTCATTTTCTTGAAAATACGTTGACTACTAGAGTTTTTTTCTCTACCATTCAATAAATAAATGGAATATTCAGCTTTTGCATTTCAATGAAATTACGTTATCATTGTCGAGAAGAATATTATTTTTCGAAAATTGAAAAACATATTATTACCAGTCGAATATTATTCCATAGATAAAAGAGACAAGGAAAATTTAATAAATTCCACCATAGGTGTCGTAAATAATATTCAAACAAAGCATATAGTCTGTACCAAGAGGAGCATACAAGTAGATAATATGCATATTCGGTCAGGCAGCATTTTCTTTTATAAGTTTTTTATAAGAATGAAAAATCAGACTGATAAAATTAAATTCGAGAAATAAATTTTAAATTTATTAAAGTTCTTTATAATTCCCATAGATTCTATATTACTCTATCAAATAAATACACTTACTTAAATATTATACCTATTAAATTTTGTAGAACTGATAAATTAAGTAAAAAGCATACATAGAAAGCGTTTAACAAAGCTTTCGTAAACTCCAACATATTTCTCGTTTTAGGTTAGAAAAAAGCAACTAAAACCTCGAGTGTTACGAAACAAAGGGTAACGCGCACGCGAAACACGTATCAAGCAAACGCGCGAGCTTGAATCGTTCGACGTTCGACGAGTGCTACGACGAATGGCCACTGTATTTTTCAGTCTGATCGCGGCATTCGACGTCTGTATATACACGACTAAGTGCATTGAGACTAGCAATTCTTTTTTTTTCTCTTTCGCATGTCCGTTCACTTGTTACTACTATACAGGTTTACCTTTTTTTATTTTCTATATCTCATCCATTGCAGTTTCGGGTACTTTTCGTGCGAATTTTTCCACTTGGCCGCGGTTAAAATATCCCTTTGTTTATTACTTTTGAATTCACTTGCCTTTGTTTTGGCTGGCGAAAATGTCTTTGTTAAGCTGAGAGATTATGTGTGTGTCGATCTACATACACCGAGAGGTATACAATTTTATTACTCCTTTTGGAATTTATATAATTCGACGTTTTATTTTTGAAGTAAATTCGTTGAGTAGTTTTCAGAGTGGATAAGATATAATTTGCAGCATCCAAAATGTTTTATATTTTCACTTACTAAACGTAAAATAGTATTTTTGCTTCATTAAAAACTTACGAAAATGGTAGAGTAATATTACATTGCTGCAACTCACCTGTAACAAAAAAAAATATATAATTTCATATTGAATAGTATTAATAATAATAGTATTAAATACTAATAATAAAATTACACACCTATCTTTGAAACTAAACAATTTGTATATTTACAGAGAGTTTTACATCAAAAGTGCTTTACAAAAACAATTTCACCTTTACATAACTTGACGTTGCGTCGTTAAGATTTTTGTAGCAAACTTTAAATTCCGTGCCGAATTACTTTAAAAATTCCCCGTTACTTCCATTTTGTAAAATCCTTCCTTTTTCATAAATATGTAAAATGCTCTCCCGTAAATAGGTATACACCTAATATTATAAATAACGTTGTACGCTCCGTACGAAAATAACATTTTGAAAAACCGAAAAATGTAATTGAAATGGCCCAGGTATGGAATCGACGTTTTCAAAGTCCATTTACGTCACTCTGATCCCCATGCGAATACATCTTGAACATCCACCTTACAATCTCACGAATAAACTTTACAAGATATTGCTCGTTTTAAAGAAATCCCACTGGATTTTAGCAAACAAAAAAAAAAGAAAATTCGTGAAACCCTGAAGAAAATTTCAAAGGAAAAAAAGTAAAGAAAGACAATGGAGCAGTAGAGAGAAGATGTAAGACTAAAGGGAACTGTACTGAGGGAAAGATTTAATCGAGAAGATTAAAACGTTTTCTACTTTATTTATTTCGTTTGAAATGAAATATAACGCGATAAGCGGCCAATTCACTTTTTATGTTAATCGGCTAAACAAATATTCACGTGTTTACAATATTATCCTAAGAAAAGTGTAAGTGTATAAACTCGAACGAAAAATGCGTTGTTTCTTAGTTTTATCAAGAAATAAAGGAATTGTTTTCAATTGTAACGAAAGATCATATTAATGTACCTTTTGTAATAATGTTAAGTCACTGTAAAAAATAAATATTTAAAATGTTAAAAAAAACGCTGTCGGATTAGCCAAAAGATAATTAATATTTTTTCGTAAAAGATCGTCGTAAAACAACATTGTTTTCCTTTTTAAAATTATCTTGGAACTTAAATTAATGCAGAAACAGAATACTATACATAATAAATGAAAATATTCTGTATCTCCATGAAATATAATAATTTCATACCAGTGGATAATAAATTTAATAGAAAATTGCAATTATGTATTCGGATAAATATTTCATTGATATCTATATAACGAGCATGCGTTACGAGGCACCTGCGATAAGAAACTATTTATTGAAAATGATAGAAAACGTAATTTCCATGAAAATATATCTGCGTGAAATACAAAATATTATAAAACGTGAATTGTTGTTGAATAAAATAATTTTTTTAAATCATCTTTTTAATATTTCTTTTTATATTTTAAAATATACGATTCAAAAAATAAAAATAGTTTTCAAAAATAAATATAAGAGAAACTTAGACGGATTGAATTATTCTTTTCACCTACTACCCACATTTTTTTCGTTTTTCCGAGTGATAAAAATCCTGCAAAATAAATATATAGATCAGGTCAAGTGGACTATTCTACATTTCATACGGAAGTTGTGTAATATCTTGCAAAAGGTGAAGATTAAAATGTTTAAAACTTTTATATTACGAAAAAAGACAAATTATTAGTTTAACACGTTAAAATTAGGAAATTATAAATCACATTAAGTCATTTTCATATGTAACACAAAAAATTAACCATGTTATTGTAATGTATAAAAAAACTGTCACAGCCAGTATCATTAATCATTAAATGTTACGTACTATAAAATGATATCATTTATTTTATTGTTTATACAAAAAAAATTAGAAAAAGAAATATCATGTATTGAAAATATTATTTACAATATAAAAATTATGTTTTGCACTAATAATACGTACTATTAAATCTAAAAAAAGATAAAATATAATTTATAAGGAACAATTTTTATACTTACTCCCTATTAACTAGGAACATAGAGATACTTGCTGATCTTTTTCATTTTATTATGGTAACATTTTTCAAAAGTTGAAAAATGTTGAAACACAATTTATACGCTATCATTATTTTTGAAAAATATATCAAAATAAACGAATCCTTTAAATAAAAAGCAACTTTTTACAGTGATATAACAAGATTCTATTTCATTTCTTAAGATAGTTACTGATTATAAGGATTAAAATAAATTACAATAATCACAAATACATAATAATAAAATTTTTTAAAAGATATTAAACTGAAATTTGAAATTAAGTTGCACATGTATAAATTTGATTGACAATCTACATAAAATGTTCAGAAATTCATTTCTAATAGTAAAGCATTCAAATATCCCTTTTCAAAGATTTTCAACTTTTTTCAGTTATAGGTCACTGCGTTATTTTATATTTTAATATTAAAATACATTTATTAATATTATTACCCGATAATAAATCTTTTTTTTTTTAATTTCTTTTAATGATTTTTAACAAAGGCTAATTGAATTACATAGTAAAGTGAAGTGTTTAATATTAAAATTTCGGGGATCGCTGTTATCTATAAGTAAATCAAGTTGAAAAAACTTGAATATTTCATTTTTGGTTTAGCGGTTCCGAGTGAATTTTACGAGTGAATTTTGAAGGAGGTGCCCATTGAATGGATCTTTACATTTTTGCTATAACAAATAATTTTCTGGATCTTTTATGAGAATTTTTAACAAAACTTATACATATTTTGAAAATTCTATATTCTATTCAATTATATTAATTGCTATTTACTCCAAAATTTAATCAATATTTACCCTCTTACTTCGTTTATCAACTGAAAAATTATCGAATTATTTGTTTCGCGCGATTGGACGAAGTTATATAAAATGTCAACATAGGAAAAAATTGAACTGCATCTAAGAATACATAGTAAGACATACGGGAAAGAAGTTGCGGGTAAAAAGTTTCGAGTATAAAGTATATGAGTATAAGAAAGATTCACGCGGAATTTCGTTCCTACTCGTTCTACGGGTCTCCTTGAAATTCAATTCTAAAACCCGAATTCGATCCGTTCGTCAACGAGCCATTCACTACGAGACGGATCCTCGAATGTCGGTGAGTAGACGAACCACAAAAGAGCCACGCGGAAATGAAAAATCTCCAATGCACTTTGCGCTCTCTCACCTGTATGCCCACGAGTGCGTCAACGGCGATCGAATGAAAAGGGTTTCACTACGACAGATGAATCGAACCAATTGATTTTATTCCATGCAAAGATTCTCTATTCGCTGAGTTTTTTGAATGCACGTTTGATTGATTTTTTCGTATGGCTCAAGCGATTGATGCTTCCGAAAGTGGAATTAAAATTAATTAGTAATAACGGCTTTTTTTTCATTTCACTGTCTTGGGAGCAGCTCGATTGGATCAATCGTGAAGTTATCGACTTTTAATAAATAAATTCGGGGGTTATTATTATACTACTACTTTTAATACAACAACATATATTTAGAATTATAAAACAATCTTAAACATATACTGCATGTGTACAACAATGAAAATAAATAACTGGACAAAAGAGTTTGAAAAAAATAATGAAAGAATAATGTGAAAACTTTTTATCCTAGATAATCTAAACTTTATAAGTGCATTGAACAAACTTTATTAGAAAATTGAACAAAATTTATGTTCAATGTTACACCTTCTTTTTTTTACTTTAAGTACAATAACATACTTGCTCGTAGATATTTTAATCTTTGCATTCAAATAAAATATTTATAAGAGAAAAGATTTTTACCAACAAAATCTTCAACACAAGCCTTACACAATAATTGAACTATTCAATTTAAAATAATTTTAAAAAAGTTATCAAAATTTCCTGTATTACAATTGCAGACCGAAAAAAGAACTTTTACAATGTACTGGTAAATTTATAAACCGTGGAAAATGGTATTTCTAGCGAAATTCCCAAAATTTCTACTACATCTTCCAGTAATTCGAATTTCTAGGACATATTTTAGTATATTAAAGGAAGTTACGTTCTGAATTTTAAATTAGAATGATATATTTTATCGTATATTTTCCAGGTTTTATTAAAACCAGTAAAGTTTAAAGATTAAACTAAGTATCGCTTCTCGAAGTATTAAAAAAGGTATATTAACGAAACAACCGAAAATTAGAAATCGTTGAAAATAAGAAAAATTGACTTGTATTACAATGGTACAATTACAATAGAAATTACAATAGAAATTACAAAAAAAAGCTCGCGTCATAAATCAGTCTCTTACAAAATAATTAAACACAAACATAGGGATAAATCACGCTAAAATTCAAGGTCTCGCGAACGTCCTTAGAACCATGGAAAACAATATACATACACATTTCGATAGAAACGTAACAAATTTTTTTGTTTTCCATTTAAGCACGCGTTCACGCAAACGTCGAAAAGGCGGAGTGTGAGAGTTGAATTTTCGCGGTTGGATTGCCAATTTCGTTTGCACGACGTATCGCGCATAAATACGCGGCAATGTTCGAATGCCGCTAAACTTGGCTTGTGTAGAATTAAAAAAAAAATACGAGATTAACGAGCCGCGCGGCATTGTAAAGGATCACGTTTGCGAGTTTCCTGTAATTGTGCTTTGTAATTTATTTCTGTTTTCAATTGGAAATACTCTCTCGTTTCTCGGGATTCTTTGTTGTCGATCCATATACCTCTGAATATTGTCTAGTTGTCCCTTTTCTTTAAATTATATTCTCAGTTTTATTAGATTTCGTGCACGTTCATCTATACTTAAGAGATTGATTTGAACGATGTAAATGAATATTGTCACCGGAAACGTTCTGCCACAAATCTTTCATCATCATTTAATTACACAATCGCAGCGTGTACACTTATACAAAGTGAATACACTTTAATTTAAAAAAAAAAACTAAAATAAAATCCGTATTTTAATCAACTGAAACTCTTGACACTTCGGAACACGGTAAATTTAATTACGCGACAAAAAAAGATAAATAAAGAACTAGAGGAAGTCTCTTAAAAATAATAGTCCAACACCAAGGATATTACCAATCGTATACGCGCGTGTGTGTATGTCTATGGAAGTAGTAAAATTACTCCTCTCTGCAGAGAGTCGTAATAAAAAGAGAAACTCAACTTGGAGCTCCGATGGAATCGGTCTTGCAAATATTTTTTCAGTCAAGTTGGCGCAATGCATTCAGTCGATCCGGCAGCTCCTCGGGCGACAAATTGCCACTCGGGTGAGGCGACAGCTTTCGATGCTTGGCTTACGATGTATATATTCATCGCGCTTGTCAATCTACAACGCAAGAGAGCGTTCAACAAAACTCCGTTGATTGCCTTGGGAACAAACGCAGGAGGAAAATGCGAGAGGCGGAGCTAACACGAGGGAAAAAATTGATTGACTTATTTATTCGAAGAGCTGCCGAGATTTATGCCAGCTTGTAAATGCGTTTATCTAAGAGTAGGCGTTATATTATACGACGAGTTTCGCAGTCTATGTATTTTCAGTTTCCTTTCGGTTGAGTTTCTAGGATAACCTTAATTTTCTACGATAAGAGTTCAGGGTACGTGCATCTCGAATTGTGTATCTTGGACTTTATTCAAGAATACTAGTTTAATGACGATTTTAATAACTACTCTTTTTAATTACTATTTGAAATTATGGACGACTAAATTAAATTTGTTGAACTGTGATCGAATCGAAACGGTAAGTATAATAAAAACGTTTATTAAGAAATTCAGATAAAGATATCTATCGACAAGTAGAGCATTCACATCCTCGTTAAAAATCAAAATCGACGTGTCATCTCGAAGTAAAAATTTACAGCGCTTATACTGATACGATTTAACTGCTACGAAATAAAGACGCAAACTAAATATTTTTCTCTGGTATACACACGTCGGTAATTCTTCGAGCAGTAAAAGTCCCGTAAATCAATAAACAATATATCTAGAAACCCCGTTTCCTTCTCCAAACGAGCAGCCGAGAGAGAACAAAAGGAGCACAAGAGTTATCGAAAGATTGACACGCTGACACAGTATGAACATAGCTCATTAAACCTAAGGAAAAAGAAAAAAGAGAAAATAAGAAATTGATCGGATACCGATGAAACACGTGATATGTACATACATCTCTCTAAATCCCACGAGGAAAGGAATAAAACGGTCGTAAAAATCGGAACAAGTTGACAAGGCCTTACTTAGGCGCACCCCTTTCGCGTACGTGCTCTTTTCATGTGCAACTGCCATTATTGCGATCTGGAGGTGCTGATTTGATGTACCGCGTTATAAAAACAATTGCATGCGATAAATGCATACGAAAGAACATATCGATAAATCTATGTTTTTATATTATATATAAGTATATATGGGTATACATTTGGGTATATACATTTGGGTATATTTTCAATGATTTGAAATATTAGTTCGCGTGTACAAAGTGTCAAATGTGCATAGCAATGATACGAGTTGCGTGTCGAATATATTTTTTTTCGTGGGTACCTTTCGATACACGTAATCTTGAGTAACGAGTATGTACATGTGATATAAATTCAATCAAATTTAAGAAAATATAATAAATTACTTTTTATAAAATGATAATTCCATGAAACGAGCTAAAATTTCAAATGTAAAAGAGCGCAAGAAAGTTTATATAGTACTTAAATGCGTATACAACTTTTGAAATACCGTTATCGTCGTTTCTACGTTACAATGGTTCATTAAACAGTTCATTCTACGCTCCTCCAAAATTAATTTTAATTTAGCATTCTCTTGATATGAAAATCAGTGGGTATAAGCTAAAGCGCTTGTAAAATTGAACTTTAATATTTGAGAGTAAGCTAAAATTTTGATTATTGTTATGTAAATCCATGCACTGATGAATTTTTGAGTTGTCTATTAATCAAACCTTAAAAATTCGAGATGCGACTGAATCACCTTTAGTGGCTAAAGGCTAAGGTTGAATGTCACATATTATCGATTAAAAACCCGAGATTGGATAGGTTCCAGAAGTTAATTTTGACCTTCAGACAGATGCCTTTACTTTTTTCTCGGTATGGAAAATTTAGTTTTAAGAGAGACTCAACTATTGTGGTGCAATTTTTTGCAAGGAACGTCGATTACGGCTTTTCCACAAATTAAAGATTATATTTATTTATATATAGACATTGATATATTTAATTATAAAATTAGTTTCATTAAGAAGTAGTAAGTAATAACGAATCATAATAATTATCTTGTATTGCATTTTTCTTTTAAATGTGCTATGATTATTTAAATACATACACATTTAAATAATTTCGATTATTCTTACGTACCTCCATTTAAAAAATTTATTATTTCAATTTAATCATTAAAGTTAATATTTTGAATAGGCGTTTCTTTCTCTTCAATCTTTCTACAATTAAAAAGAGGCTTCTCATATTGCACAACAGTACGAGAACGTAACAATAGGTCTCGTGAAATTTATTGAGGTCATGAAGAGACCAGTAACAAGATCTATCTTGACCTGATAAAAATTCATATCCACGTGTTAAGATGTAAAAGTAGTCGAACCTGAGGGAGAAAAAAAGAACGCCAAATATTACTGATTTTAAAACTAAATATTACTCATCATCAGACTTAATCAATAACGAATTTAATTGCAAAGCTACATAATAAAAACATAAATAATTCATTGATACGACAATCACATAATTATATTAACCGTTTGAAAGAACCAACCGTTTTTATGTTCAAGGTTAAAAGACCCAACTTCTTAAATGACGCGGCGATTTATGTAGGTCAAGAAATGAAAAACATTATGTAAAAAAGATTGGGTATTTCTCATAAATTTAACGTATACGTGTACATCAAATAAAGTATACGTATATATAATCTTTCATGCAATTTCTGACAAAATGTTCATCAATCTTACAGAAGATCCGATCAAGTCGAGATGTAAGAAACTAATAAATATTTATAATTAGTAATCGATAACAATGTTAAATTACCAGATTTTATTGTATGCTGATTATCAAAAAATACATAATAATTTTTAATACTCAGCGTCATATGTTAATTAAACATACACCCCAAAAGAATTATAATATTTTTCATGTGTTAGGTATAGTTTATAAATTTCATTTAATCCAAAAGTCGAAAGGTTAATTTTCTCTCTATAAGCAGGCATTAAATTTCCTATCGTCGAGAGAAGTCAGTTTATACAAACGCAAGTTGCACATATCTCGAGTGGCACCTTACGAAAAAGGGCAAAGAAGGTCAAGAAGAACAAGAGGAAAGAAAATATTACCATTCAAAGCTCGTCGAGGTTTCGCTTTCGAGACTCGGCGTACATACACACACACACACATACGTATATACCTATATGTATAACGAACCTGCCACGAGAAATAGGGTGAACGAAAAAGAGAACCTAGAGAGAGATAGACTCGCGAAATATTACGGCATCCAGGTCGTAGTCGACCTTAAATCATATTGGATGTTCCTATCGATCGAAGGTGTCAGGGATCGACTTTCTCTATCTCTTTCTTTCTTTTAATAGAATGCTGCGAGAGTTGCGCGAAATCCATTCACTCGCCGAATTAATATCTCGCAAAACTTTCTCGACGGCTAACTTTACAACGCCAAGTTGGAAATTTGATTTTCGTAATTCTTATCGTTGTACTTTTATTATTTTTTAAAACGAATGGTCGACTCGGTGAGAATCTACGAGATCCCAGTGGATTTTTATCGATGGTGAGTTTTTTTTTTAATTTGGATAATGCGTCTGCTGAAATTTGTAATAAATTTTATACTCGACGCTATCGATTACTTAATAATTGATTTGTACCGTCAAATTAACAGCAATATATCAGATGCAACAATGGGAGGTTTATAGTCAATATGGTATATTATGTTGGCCAAATATATGACGGATTTGTGTGCAATCTATTACTACATATATATGCATATACTTGAGCGGAGGTCGACAAACCAATCATTGAAGTGTCGTGTAACGCGTAATCTATTGCTGTTAATTAGTCGATCAATATATATCTCGAATCACCTAACTGAAACATATGACTCTTAACTGATTTTACAAACTGAGGATCAATAATAATTTCCGTAAACCGTCGAATTTACGTATCACCTGTACGTTCATTACCTAATTACACCGTTTACATTTACGATGGACAAATTATTTTTACCACGAGTATGGTTCAAATTTATTGAAAGTAAGAAAAATTCGCATAATCTTAAGTAATTGCTTGGTAGCGTTAAATATTACTCGAAATTGCGAGACTGCGAAAGCTACGTGCACCTACTTATCCATTCAGTAATTAAGCCAGTCCGTCCTTTGCTCGAACTTGTACACACACCAAACTCGTGCACCGCGATAAAACAACCGAGAGCCTCGTTCATCGTCAACGGGTCGACCAATAGAAATCCCAGGCTGCGGTGCATCGCTCGAAACGGTATTCAATGTTTCTCTCTCTCTCTCTCTCTATCTCCCTTTCTCTCTTTCGTTTCTGAAAAGGGGCGGTGAAGGAAGTGCCGATTTTCCGTTACGACTCAAGATACGACCGATACGCGACGGATTGCGTCTGCGCACGATTCACCCTGTATATATACCCAGGAAAAAGCTCTCTGATGGATTTCAGTCTCGCACGAGAGAGAAGGAGAGAGAGAGAGAGAGAGATGAAGTAGCGACCCATGGAAATATATGCTTGCATTTTAGACTAAGCGAAGGTATTACTGTAGTTGACCCAATTACTGTGGAAATTTATTTAGATAATTTATTAGCATTTTTTAGTAAAAGTTCCTTTTACTCTACAAACTTTTTTTAGTTTTTTTTCTTTTTCATTCGATGCACGTACTTCTACATTCTTAAAGTAATTAATATACTGTAGAACAAAATGAGTACAAAAGCGCATCTCATGGTTTTGAAAAGACGATTGATTTACAATTGAATTTGAAGAGTAAAATATAATAAATGTAATTTATAAAATGTACACTTTAATAGAAAAATCTAAAAAATAGATTAACGATATGAAAATCTTCTGCTAAACCATTAAACAGAAAGTTCTTTCCGTTTCGGGTGTTTGCAGCATGCGCACGCGGTAGATTTTACTGATTTATGTATTTAAGCGTATTTTCTGGAATTGAGTAGATTAAAGGTAATTAATGCCGTGCCATTTACTCGTTATTCAGAAATTCTGGTATTCGAAAAATGTTTTTAATGCGTTAATCAAATAATCTTGTATCTCTCGAAATTAATGTTATTAAGTTTTATTATGTTGCGTATCAAATGTTAGCATTTCAAACATCGGTTAATTATTTCGTAAAATGTTTAATTTTTATGCTTCAAAATATTTATTGGTGTGTTATAATACACGTAAATGTAATGTACTTATAATATTACACATAGGAACATATCCCGTAGAATGTGTACATTTATTTTAAAATTGGTAAATTATATTCTATTTTTACAGATACTATCTGTTTCAATAATTCGACGATGTATTTATAGCGTGAATCTCAATATTAACAATATTTAATGAAAAATACGATAATATATTCCGTAAATTGAATACGATTGTTTTTAATATTAATTCGAAATATATATTTTTCGTTTTAAAAACTTTTTGATCGAGTGCCAGAGTGAACGTTTCAAATTTATTGAAATCCGAAGGCGAAACTCTTTTTTTCTTTTAATCTTCTTGAGGTCGTCATTGGAAATTAAAGCTCAAAATGTATATTTGATCAATAATCTTAAATAAAAAGATACAATTCGTATTTTCAGGCACGGGTAACATTGTATTTGAATATTCGCTTCAACAGTTGTATGATTTCGAATGAAATATTAAAATTTAATATATATGCATACGTATAAAGGTTGACGTGAAAAAATCGATTCTTCTTAATAATAATTTAAAGTAATCACCTGGTAAGTGAAAAAAATTTACTTCATCTCAGGTACGTTTAAGAAAATGTATACGTACCCCAGGAAAAAATTTTTTACTTAAGCTTTACAGTTTTTTTCAGTCACTTGGCAACAGTTTTACGAAAAGGTTGTCAGGCTCAACAAGAAGTACTTGTAAAGTCGATAAAAGTTTTAGTCTTCACTTATCCTTTAAGCATTTATATGGTAAAACACGATGAAAACTTATAATGGAGGCATTAAAATTACCTCGAAATGTTAAATATATAAATACATTTAACGAAGAGATAAAAAGCGTTGGCTAATAACGACTTAAACAAAGATTTACTCGCTTTCAAAAATAAGTAAACATAATTGTTTTCTACATTTGTTATTTATCTTTACACTGATATAAATGAGTGGTTTCAAAAAATTTAATAATTAAATGAAATTCTGGTAATTTGATTTTCAACCTGAATAAATCCTACATTTTTCTTTTGGTTTAATATAATATTTATTAAATACAGAAAAATTCGTTAGAATTTCAGTTTTAAGGTAAAAATGACATTTGGACCAAGAAACCTTCTCGTTTTCAATTATTTCGGCACTTACGTTTCATTTTATTTTAAATAAGCGACAAGCGAACAATTTTAACGACCGAACTTCTATACTTGATCAAGCTCTATCAGTTGAATAAAATGCTTATTTTTCTATCTGTTTAACGAACACAGTTATCGATCGCGAAAGCTATCATTAATCACGGCTTAAAGAAAGTAATCAAAGATTTTTCAAGCATCCATATACAAGGTTACATTCATTTATACACACACAACAGTGTGAATTTCTTGTAAAATATTCAGGTATACTCTGCGGTCTTCGCAGTGATGTTTATATGTTTCGGATACACGGTAGAAAGCATCTACAATTCCCACAGGTATGCTTCTTCGAGAACATCAATCTTATTCGATCTATTGTGATGGCGAATATGTAGTTCGAAATTGGTAAAACGAAAATTTTGATATATCGTCGCATTGAAAAAAAAACGTTGAAGGTTGAACTATCGCACACCGTTGTACACAGCAATCGAATAAAATTAATGTTTTAGCGTGAAAAACATTTCAAGTATGCGTATTCGGTGGGACGCATCAACGTACAATTTACCTACGTGCGCGTTGCAATATTTACAATTTTATTTTATTGATTATATATAGTTTCAAAAAGAGATGAAATACTTTTTGTTTTACTATCTATAGAACGTTGAATTCAATGATATTGATTTACATGCTACTGTACAAAGAATAAAAAGTTACATTATTCGTAACTGCAAATTTAATAGTATATTTATATATTTTATTAAAATACTTTAATTTATTACGTCTTTGTGTTATGCTTATTAAATTTTAGATATTACAATTAATTATTACAGCTATATTCTTTTTTTTACATTTTTGTTTATAGTAAAATTCCGCCTATACATGGTATTTATACGAAATATCCGTTTAATAGCTTTTATTAGAATTAAATATAAATAAATAAATATAAATATATATGTTTTGCACACATCAGGTTTAAATATTTTTTAAATCAACGGTTAACAAAATATAAACAAAAATGTTTTTCATTGTATGCTAGATAAAATCGATAGACGGACAAACAAATAATTGACCACGATACTCAAACTTAATACGCTCGTGAAAGATAGGAAAAACAATTCCTACTCTATCCGCCTTAGCAATTATGAGAGACTAACATTCGAGAATCGAAAAAGTAAAAATAATGAATACCAAGTAAAGGTTTTATACGGCTTGTTGTATAACTCGTGGACGGCTGACCAAACTCGGACCATCGCTACTTAACAGATTAAAGACACGATTTCTCTCTCTCTCTCTCTCTCTCTTCTTTACGGTTTCTCGCTCGGCCGACGTTGAATGCGTTATCGGGTGTAATGAAATTTTCCCTTTATCGGCTTTCGTTTTTATTACACATACCCGCGATACGCGAGCGCCAAGATTATCCTTTCGAAGGAATAATGTAAGAATAACGTCGAATATATTTTATAGCTGAGCGTGACCTTCGCAATTGCTTTTCGCTGTATATATCGATATAAAAGAACATTAAACTTGTAAAGCATCACTTGCTCTTTTTTTTTTACGTTGAATAGGCTAATTTATCACTGGCATCTGTGTATGCAAATATGTTTATTGTCGTTTAATACTATGGTGATTCCATAATTAAAAAATTTATATTAGATATTTTTTGTAAATTTTCAAGAATTTTTAAAAATAAACCTTGATGCAAATCTTGTATGAAAATTTCAAATATTTTAGCTAGGACGTTTCTGATAAATTTTGTGGTCTCGATGAATCGAGCTTGATCGGCTCTTTCTTCTTTGATTTTGTTGGTGCCCAGAAAAGAGTCATAAAATCCAGGTCAAGAGAGACAATCTGCCTTTTAGGTTCATGTTCCTTTAAGTTCTCAGAAATATATATTAACATGTGATGTGCTCTCAGAATAGTATTTTTCCATTAAAATATTCAATAAATGTTACAGTTAAATCGAAAATCGAAAATCGACTAAATGTTAAATCGATATCTCCGTTTAATTTAACATTTTTGTTAATAATTTAATTGATTAAATTGTACTACTTATTTAAATGATAAATCACGTTAGAATAAGACATAACACTGTAAAATAAAATGAACAAAATTTGAAAATGCAAATATTATATAACATTCATGTAATATTCAAGTTTTTCATGTTTTATTTTATCACACGGCTTACATTCGCAGGTCTTTCAATATAAACTCTAAAAATTATGAATTCATTTTCGAAATATTTCCTTGGTACTTGGTGTAGACAAGCTTGGTACTGAATTAATTACCACGTACGCATAATTCATAAAAAACGAGGCTAAAAGAGCGCGACTCCTTTTATAAACACTGAACCAGAAGGCTGAAAGTAAAAAGGAACGTGCTAAAAAAATCTGTGGCAAAAGGAAACTAATGCGAAATGTATCCTCTTAAAACATTAGCTTATATTGTACAAAAATGTTTTATGTAAATTAAAATTTTTATAAATTAAGAAAATTAAAAAAACATTTTTATTTTTAAGGCCTTCTGTAATTGTATCTGTAAGAAAGATATTGAAAAAATATAAAAAAATATCCTACATTTTAATCTAGGTATACAAATAATGAGTATTAAGTACAAAAATGTACCATACATCCGGAAAAATTAATAAATTGCCATGCTTAATACGTCTACGACTCTTAAAACTTTATTTTTTTCATTAATTTACATAAACACTATTTTTAACACATGTGGGACAAGTCGAAAGCAATATCAATTGCACGTGATTCGTCGGTGTATTCAAAGTACGATTGGATATCGATATTCTTAGATTGAATCTTTCGTAGACTTTGGCGAATGCTTTTTTTTCTTCTTAACATCCGAGTGGGACAGAAAAGTCCAGCTTCTTTTCATCGTCGCGACCGTCGGCGCGCACTCGACTTTAAGCTCTATTCACATTCATGCCTCGGTATGCATAGCGAAAACGAGAGAAAAGGATAGAAGAATCAGGTTAAATCTCGAAAGGGGATCTTTCCAATTTGGTAAAATGCGATTGCGCCTCCCGATAGAAGAGTCTTTCTTACTCAACGAATCATCATCTCTTTCTAGTGCTTTATTTTTTTTTCTCCCTCTCTCTAAATTGTACGTACTGTATATGCATATATAGGTATTTATTTCGATCCAGTGCATTGGTGTACGCGCCTATCTAGTCCAGGTTTCGATGTATTTTTTTTCGACCCAAATATTCTCGAGTGTTGAATTTTCTACTTTTGAAATGGTTTTTTCGTATATTTCTATGCCTATACTTTTTATTGGTAGTGTTTATTTTAATGTGCAATATGTATTAAACATATATAAGATGTATTTATTATTTAATTATCGTCGATGCTTTACGTTTTAATCGTGTACCATCCAATTGTTCAAAATTCATTACAAAGTACATTTTTTTCAAATTATCAAATGAATAAATAAATATAATGAATAAATCAAATTATATTAACAAATTGATTCATACTCGTGTAACGACTGTTAACGTATCATCAACTAAATATTTTTCTACAATAGAGTAAAAAAGTTAAATTTTAAACAATTCTAAAACCATAAATTTCAAAATTTCTCGGGGTAACCCCTATCGACTATTTATTAAAACTACATATTACACGTACATCTAAACCAGCCACAAAAGCGTTAAAATTTGCAAAACAAAAAGGTGAAATATTTCACAAACAGTGAGCTCAAAAACGAAATGTCATGACAAAAGCAAAGCGCACACAAAAAAAGGGAGAAATCCCCTCACGAGTATCATATTTCCTCGTGACTGCATTGTCAGATCGTAAATATATATACACGCCCGCATCCATCGCCATGTTAAAATATATATGTATATAGAGAGATAGACAAAGCTATAGATACGAGAACGCGCCGCAGGATAGTATCGCGTCGCTCAGCGAAAGCAGCTCGGCGCATATGTATATATATATATATGGGCTATTTCACGTCAAGTGGTACGATGAAAATTTTAAATCGCTCCAAAATTTAAATTCAGGCTGGAAATATCTTTCAGAAGATAGAAAAAAATTTTTAGGTGTTAAAAATAATTTGCCTAAGAGTTATTCCACCATGAAAAATGGAAATTTTTCAATTTTTTAGAAAAATTTCTATTTTCAAAGCCATTTATCTCAAAATCTATTGATTTTTTTGAAAAAACATTAAAAACAACTTTTGTTCAAAATAATCTTTAGAACTTATCTACCTGGGTTACAATTCTTAATTTTAAAATCTCGAAGAAATATAACGCCCGGAAATATTGAATATCAAAAAAAGGCGACCACGCCACAATCGATTTTGATCTAACACCGCTCAAAAGATCACATTTTTCGCGAGCTTTCGAATGGCGGTGGTTAGATTATTGGCCAAGACCGTTGGTGTAAGTTATACCCCATAAACCTCATAAAATCACTCATTTTCATGTATTTTAGGGCATTTATCTCAAAATCTATTGATTTTTTTGAAAAAACATTAAAACAACTTTTGTTCAAAATAATCCTTAGAACTTAACTACCTGGGTTACAATTCTTAATTTTAAAATCTCGAAGAGATAGGGCACTTGGAAATATTGAATATCAAAAAAAGGCGACCACGCCACAAACGATTTTGATCTAACACCGCTCAAAAGATCACATTTTTTGAGAGCTTTCGAATGACGGTGGTTAGATTATTGGCCAAGACCGCTGGTGTAAGTTATGCCCTAAAATACATAAAAATTAGTGATTTTATGAGGTTTATGGGGTATAACTTACACCAACGGTCTTGGCCAATAATCTAACCACCGCCATTCGAAAGCTCGCGAAAAATGTGATCTTTTGAGCGGTGTTAGATCAAAATCGATTGTGGCGTGGTCGCCTTTTTTTGATATTCAATATTTCCAAGTGCCCTATCTCTTCGAGATGTTAAAATTAAGAATTGTAACCCAGGTAGATAAGTTCTAAAGATTATTTTGAACAAAAGTTGTTTTTAATGTTTTTTCAAAAAAATCAATAGATTTTGAGATAAATGGCTTTAAAAATATAAATTTTTCTAAAAAATTGAAAAATTTCCATTTTTCATGGTGGAATAACTCTTAGGCAAATTATTTTTAACACCTAAAAATTTTTTTCTATCTTCTGAAAGATATTTCCAGCCTGTTTTCAAATTTTGGAGCGATTTAAAATTTTCATCGTACCACTTGACGTGAAATAGCCCATATATATATATATATATGATTTTCTCTCGTGTCTCTTGCGCCACCTTCTGACCGAGAATTCCTCAGAGAAGAGATGAAGAATATTGAGCTTTCTCTCTCTCGGTGATATTTTACCGTACAGCGCTGCTGACTTCCCTTGGCATTTTCTTGTCTCTTCTCTTCTCTTCTCTTCCTCCCGTTGCCTATTATAACTGACTCCCTCAAGTATTCGCCACCGAGCGGTTTTTATTTCGAATTTTCTCTTTTTTTTTTGCTTTTTCTCACAGTCTCCCTATATATAATCTTTCGCCGCCTGGCCTCGTCAGATTTTATCATCGATCGAATTCTCAAAGGTGATCTTCTATATAAATATCAGGTGAATTTTAGAATGCGGAACTCTCTGCGGTTTGCGATATTTACAATTTTAATTTAGCTACTTGAGTGGATTTTGTAAACCGATACTGATTTTTTTAGTACATGGATTATAAAATTCAGGCGGTTATAAAATACTGTAAAACTTTCTATACTCTGTAAGACACTTTTTACATTAAAGTCTCCGTAACGTGTAATACTCTCTATTATAATTTTAACTGATCAATTGGAAGGTATCGTCAAATCCAAATGTGCGTACATGATCTATTAATATCTCTTAATAACATTTTATATGTAACAAGACAGATACGGCAAAATGTTGAAATGCTGATATTGAATTATTGGTCAACTGGATATTCGTCCATCAAAATTTTGCCGGATGACATATTAAGGAAATCATACGTTGTTAAATTCACATGACGTTTACACTATTACACAGGTATTCAAGTTATTGCTATTCTCACACACAAAATACATTAATTATTTATAAGAAATTTTCCAACAACTAAAAGTGAATTTCGTAATATACATACGTAGACACTCGATGTGATTGATTCAAAGTATTGATTCAAACAAAAGGGTGTATTAGAGTTTCGTAAAACAACGAAACTACTTGAATATTAATGTTTGAGTAAAGTGTGCCAAACCAATGTGATTCACCGCAAGACGTAAACATTGATCATCGGGACAATAAAAAAAGTACCTCCTCATTTGAGTTTCTTTAGCGGTGGAAAGTTTTCCAAGCGCATCCGATAATTAAAAGCCGAGTAGAACTTGGCACCGATTTGATTGCCGCAAACCGCCAACTTGGTCTTGGGGAAAATTCGATAACGAATCCTGGAAAGAGGGCGTAATTAAATTATTTGTTAACTTATTGGTTTGGGTTTATAGAGAAATAGTAGTAAAGGATTCGTTAAAATGTACGTTTAAATTAACCATTCTTTATTTGTAGTGTAAATATATATTTGATTTTTTGCTTTTTCTCACAGTCTCCCTATATATAATCTTTCGCCGCCTGGCCTCGTCAGATTTTATCATCGATCGAATTCTCAAAGGTGATCTTCTATATAAATATCAGGTGAATTTTAGAATGCGGAACTCTCTGCGGTTTGCGATATTTACAATTTTAATTTAGCTACTTGAGTGGATTTTGTAAACCGATACTGATTTTTTTAGTACATGGATTATAAAATTCAGGCGGTTATAAAATACTGTAAAACTTTCTATACTCTGTAAGACACTTTTTACATTAAAGTCTCCGTAACGTGTAATACTCTCTATTATAATTTTAACTGATCAATTGGAAGGTATCGTCAAATCCAAATGTGCGTACATGATCTATTAATATCTCTTAATAACATTTTATATGTAACAAGACAGATACGGCAAAATGTTGAAATGCTGATATTGAATTATTGGTCAACTGGATATTCGTCCATCAAAATTTTGCCGGATGACATATTAAGGAAATCATACGTTGTTAAATTCACATGACGTTTACACTATTACACAGGTATTCAAGTTATTGCTATTCTCACACACAAAATACATTAATTATTTATAAGAAATTTTCCAACAACTAAAAGTGAATTTCGTAATATACATACGTAGACACTCGATGTGATTGATTCAAAGTATTGATTCAAACAAAAGGGTGTATTAGAGTTTCGTAAAACAACGAAACTACTTGAATATTAATGTTTGAGTAAAGTGTGCCAAACCAATGTGATTCACCGCAAGACGTAAACATTGATCATCGGGACAATAAAAAAAGTACCTCCTCATTTGAGTTTCTTTAGCGGTGGAAAGTTTTCCAAGCGCATCCGATAATTAAAAGCCGAGTAGAACTTGGCACCGATTTGATTGCCGCAAACCGCCAACTTGGTCTTGGGGAAAATTCGATAACGAATCCTGGAAAGAGGGCGTAATTAAAATTATTTGTTAACTTATTGGTTTGGGTTTATAGAGAAATAGTAGTAAAGGATTCGTTAAAATGTACGTTTAAATTAACCATTCTTTATTTGTAGTGTAAATATATATTTGAAATTATTTAAAAATTTGCTATGAATTTGCATTTGCCTTTAATTATAATAGATGCATTAAAATTCCAAATAAATACTGAAATAAGACATTTAGTTACGAATCTGTAAACTCGATACTTTTTCTTCACCAGTATCAAATAAAAAATAATAATGATATGCCTCAAATATACCAACCCTACCAGTGAAACTTGTTTCTCTTCCCCCTGGGTGAAAATAAAGCGCCTTAAACTTCTCAATATCCATTGGCATTTCACGCTCGATCTCCATAAAATCTCGTCTCGCATTATTCAATAACTCACTCGAAAAACTGAAGCTTTCCTCGCACGCTGTATCCGTCATTAACTCATTCGCCGATCTCTAACTCTTATTTTTACCTACAACTATTTTACCTCATCTTCCATCTCTTGTTATACGAGAATTGCAAGTTCTTTCCGTCTGTATGAATACATTCGGTATTCGATTAGCAACGCAGGAAAATCAAGTTTATCGCGCATACCGATTAAATTTTCATTCCACGCAAGGCCGAATTTACCTGCTCCAGTTGCTACAGTATTATGATAAATCATCAATAACCTCAAACCCCTCGATAATGCTCGACCATCCGTCGCTTCTTTAGCCCCGTAGATTTCTCTTTTCCACTTTTATTCACTTTTATTTCTTACGGGTGCACCTTGGAAAAGAACTTTGTTGTCCTGTGGAATTGCGTGCTATTGTCGTTGATGCGCTCTCGTTCCGTTTTCTACTCTACGTAGCGATTAGTTTTGCTTTACTCTTTTCCTTCGATTACGCGGATCGAGACTCTTTATTTTTGTAAATATAACGACTAGTATTAACTTTATAGTTTTCATGCTTTAATGTATGAGTTTTAAACGAAGGTATTCGGTAAGATGGATATGTTTGTCGTAAGTCGGATTCGATTTACCGTGGTTTATTCTCAATTATCCAAAAAACTGTGTGGAATGAGATTTTGAAATTGCGCTTGGCAAGGGCATGTTAAATCGGTTCCAGGACGTCGCGAATACATCAGGACCGAGTGAGGTTAGACTGAGAGTCTATAAGAACTAGGAAACAAACTACCCATGGTACTTGCAACTGACAGAAGAGATAGAGAAATTGTCAAAAAAAAGAAAGATTGGAAAACGTTGGAAAATTAAAGTGCCACAGGTAGAAAAGAAAATCACATTATTTCGATTTTTCAAATAGAATTTCGCGGAGTAAATGCGAGGTAATTGTTTTTTCATTTCTTGAACGTCTCGCGCATATACAAGTGCATATATTCGTTTATACGAGTAACATATTATAAAAAAATGAATACTAAAATATCCATTTCACAAATTGCGTAATTCTCTTTCTAATGAGTAGCATCCAGAAACAAACAAATGGAAATGGGAGAAATCAACAGTCAAAAACGTTATTAAATTGTCTTCCGCAAATAAAATGTCAACATAATCTAATTTGAAAAAAAAAACATTCTACTGACCAAATAATTGTTTCTAATCGGATTATCTAAATTCAATTTTGCGCTAAAAAATATTTAACTGAATATAGTTGATACCAGTGAGTATTAGAAAATTGTGAGACGAAGAAAATGCATGCTACTGTATATAGTGAACCAGATCAATCAAATTGAATCAGTGAAAATGAGAATATGAGGAAAAATTATTTCTCCAAAATTAAAATGATTAGAAAAGGCATTTCCTATGATTGGCAAGTTAAGAAAGATACAGAGAATCGTTACAGTGATAATGGACGCCTTGATTGGTAAGGTAGATGAAGATCAAATGGTATAATGAACCGAGTAAGAGGTTCGATAAACGAGCGAAAGAGCAATAAACGGAAAGTATGATTCGTAAATGAGGGAAGATAAAAATGAATCCGCTATAGAATTACTTCTTTTTTTAATATTTCATATATATTCATAGTTATTTCAATACCTTTAACATTTTTAATTTACAAGATTAAAGAGATAAATATTTATGCTTATATGTCTATATAATATATTTTTTATTCAAACAAATCTGATGTAATACATAATCCAATCGTTAAATAGCGAAAAACACCTTCTGCGAAGGTGTAAAAACTCGCAAGTATGGTGTAATTCCAATCACACATTTACAATAGATATCTAATATTTAACAATCTAATTTTAACGCAATATATATTTCTACTTAAAATAATAACTTACTCAATTTTTTACTTCTTAAAATTTTCACAATAATAAGTACTAAAATCAAAATGGAATCGACAAGTGTTTCTGTTGATAAATGACACATTGTTTTAGAAAGGTATATACTACACATAATTTATTTTATAATTTTTAGCCTCTCTCCCATGTCTTACAGTGATAAGTAAACAATAATATTCATAATAATATTCATATGTGCAAAATTAATTTCTCCAAATCTAATAAAACAGAAATGTTTCTTTTTATTGTTTTTAAATAAAATAGTACTTGCACCACACGTTGATATTATTTCTCAATTGGCTCTCATAGGAGTATTTACATTATGAAGGACTTATAAATATTTTAAGGTGAAGTCTGTACATCGTTACAGCGGTTATTTGTTTCTGTGCAATTACATCAAGTGCCAAAACTTATTTATTATTTCATATGGTATGAATAGATCTCAGAAGAGATAGAGAAATTGTCAAAAAAAAGAAAGATTGGAAAACGTTGGAAAATTAAAGTGCCACAGGTAGAAAAGAAAATCACATTATTTCGATTTTTCAAATAGAATTTCGCGGAGTAAATGCGAGGTAATTGTTTTTTCATTTCTTGAACGTCTCGCGCATATACAAGTGCATATATTCGTTTATACGAGTAACATATTATAAAAAAATGAATACTAAAATATCCATTTCACAAATTGCGTAATTCTCTTTCTAATGAGTAGCATCCAGAAACAAACAAATGGAAATGGGAGAAATCAACAGTCAAAAACGTTATTAAATTGTCTTCCGCAAATAAAATGTCAACATAATCTAATTTGAAAAAAAAAACATTCTACTGACCAAATAATTGTTTCTAATCGGATTATCTAAATTCAATTTTGCGCTAAAAAATATTTAACTGAATATAGTTGATACCAGTGAGTATTAGAAAATTGTGAGACGAAGAAAATGCATGCTACTGTATATAGTGAACCAGATCAATCAAATTGAATCAGTGAAAATGAGAATATGAGGAAAAATTATTTCTCCAAAATTAAAATGATTAGAAAAGGCATTTCCTATGATTGGCAAGTTAAGAAAGATACAGAGAATCGTTACAGTGATAATGGACGCCTTGATTGGTAAGGTAGATGAAGATCAAATGGTATAATGAACCGAGTAAGAGGTTCGATAAACGAGCGAAAGAGCAATAAACGGAAAGTATGATTCGTAAATGAGGGAAGATAAAAATGAATCCGCTATAGAATTACTTCTTTTTTTAATATTTCATATATATTCATAGTTATTTCAATACCTTTAACATTTTAATTTACAAGATTAAAGAGATAAATATTTATGCTTATATGTCTATATAATATATTTTTTATTCAAACAAATCTGATGTAATACATAATCCAATCGTTAAATAGCGAAAAACACCTTCTGCGAAGGTGTAAAAACTCGCAAGTATGGTGTAATTCCAATAATCACACATTTACAATAGATATCTAATATTTAACAATCTAATTTTAACGCAATATATATTTCTACTTAAAATAATAACTTACTCAATTTTTTTACTTCTTAAAATTTTCACAATAATAAGTACTAAAATCAAAATGGAATCGACAAGTGTTTCTGTTGATAAATGACACATTGTTTTAGAAAGGTATATACTACACATAATTTATTTTATAATTTTTAGCCTCTCTCCCATGTCTTACAGTGATAAGTAAACAATAATATTCATAATAATATTCATATGTGCAAAATTAATTTCTCCAAATCTAATAAAACAGAAATGTTTCTTTTTTATTGTTTTTAAATAAAATAGTACTTGCACCACACGTTGATATTATTTCTCAATTGGCTCTCATAGGAGTATTTACATTATGAAGGACTTATAAATATTTTAAGGTGAAGTCTGTACATCGTTACAGCGGTTATTTGTTTCTGTGCAATTACATCAAGTGCCAAAACTTATTTATTATTTCATATGGTATGAATAGATCTCGGAATAGATACGATCAATTCAAAATCGTACATGATTTATAAATAAGAATGATCTGCTGAAAAACATAACCAACGGTGGTGCAAGTATTATTTTATTTAAAAACAAACAAAAAATAAAAATTTCTGTTTTATTAGATTTGGAGAAATTAATTTCGCACAAATGAATATTATTATAAATACTATTGTTTATTTATCACTGTAAGACATGGGAAGCCTAAAAATTATAAAATAAATTATGTATAGTATATACCTTTCTGAAACAATGTGTCATTTATCAACAGAAATACTTGTCGATTCCAATACTTTCTATTTATTCTTATTCTATTTCTATTTATTTTACTACTTTTGATTTCAGTACTTTCTATTGCGAAAGTTGTTTTAGAATTAAATGAAATTAAGTTATTGTTTTAAGTAGAAAATAGATTAAAAAGCTACAAAATTACTAAATTAAAGTACTATAATCAGGATGGAGCACGGTAAAGCATTCACTTGACGGGATGTCAAACCCAAGTTACAGGGATCTACACCTTTCAACATAAGAATTATCTTGGAAATATTGAAATAAAAATCTGAAAAAATTCATATGGGTAGTGTAAAACAAAAACAAAGGTATGGCGTTTTGATTTTTTTTTACAAAAAATAAATTTGGTAATAATAATTGAAAAAACAATTTACGGTCGGTAATTATTGATCTAAAAAGACATGAATTTTCAAAAAAGAAAATGTATTCTTTTGTTTATAAAAAATATTAGAAATTACCATTTTCTGAGTCCGACATCCCCTTAAGTCCACTATATTATTTTTTAAAATTATTTTGGTCAATGTGGAAAATATTGAGCTCAAGATAGATAAATAACTAGAGGGCCCAAAATATGTAAAAGGTGTAACGCTTTTACATTCCAGGCGCGAATGTTAAGTGCTTTAAAAAATAAACGACTATAATATTTAGAAGATACTATAAAAATAAATTTTAGTCAAATGGGTAAAAAAATTGACTGAATTTTTCCATTGACTTGTTTACATACATAGTACATACATACAAGCATACATACATTTTCAAAAACAATTAAAAGGTAAACAAAAGTTTACTTTTGTGATTCTTCTTTAATTCTTACATTTAAAATTTCTAAATGTAAAATTAATATTTATTTAATTAATTTAAGCTTCTTTTTGTTTTTAAATCACATGTATTTAATCTCAACTTTTTTTTAGATTTTGGATTGAATATTTATCTTTGTTTCCAAGTTATGTAGTACGTAGCCATAACTTGGGTAAATTAACGCGTTAGGGTCTAAAAATCTAGGTTTCCTTATAATTTAATATTATAAAACATATCCTAGAGTTTTGTTAGATCTGTAATCCGAAGGCCGTGGCCTCTCCTAGTAAGCAAAAAGTGTTGTATATAAAAAAGTTTTATTTTATTAAGATAAAGATTTTTTACCTTTGAATTTTTACAGTACAATTTATATTTGTCTTTATAAAGTAAAAAAACGGTTTTTTTGAACTATTTTTACACTTTTATGCGTTTAACTTGCCAGTATTTTAGTTGTACATAAAAAGTTACAATACAAAAATTATCACATATTTTATGTTTAAATATTTTCTATATTTATATTTTAATTATTTAATTTTAGAGGCCTGCGATGGCTCTGTCGGTTATGGCGTTAGGCTCGTAATCTAGAGGTCCCAGGTACGATTCCCGGCCCCGGTCGATTGATACAAGCACCACTGGCAAATGTATTTTCAACAACTGCTTTCTTCACCAAGACATCGTATGACCTCCGT
This sequence comes from Theocolax elegans, assembly GCA_026168455.1. NCBI lineage: Eukaryota > Metazoa > Arthropoda > Insecta > Hymenoptera > Cerocephalidae > Theocolax > Theocolax elegans. The sequence goes on along the minus strand of CM047427.1, from coordinate 75,371,726 downwards.
CGCTGATTAGCACCGATTTGGGAGCATAAAGAGAGCGACGTTATAAAATAATAATAAAAAAAATTATTTAATTTTTTTTATATAATGTCGTAGAAAAACTTTTTAGTGCCAGTTTAAAAAGTGCTACCGTTCAAGACCTATTCGACCAATTTGGTCCAAAATAGGAACGTTTACTTCTCTATTTATCTAGAAGATATCAAATCGGTTCAAAATTGGCTGAGTTATTCGGTTAACTTAACTACATACATATATATACACATACATATTTTTTCAAAAACGTTTAAAATGACTTATTTTCTGGGCGAAAAATGTTTTTACGTATAAATAAACAATTATTTATGCCTAAAAATACAAGAATCAATACCTTCAAATAATAAAGTTTAAAGCAAATACATAACATTATGTAAATAAAAGATGATACAATAATATAATATAATAAATATAATTAATATATGTTATAATATAAATTTATTTTTTGTACAATTCATCATGTTTGTTAAGATTAAATAATATTATAATTTAAGATGATACAAGAAATACCAACACTTGCATGAAAATATAAGCATAGTTATTATGGTTAGAGTTTTATCTTTCTTTCTTTCTCTCTCTCGCTCTCTTTCTCTCGTCGAGAGATGTCTAAGGTTGGCGTACTAGTATACGATACGGGCGAATATGAAGTCTTCATCTTGTAAGGTGTTGAAATAATTACGTAAACAATTAAATTTAACTCTTAACTTTTCACAACACAATCGGCGAGACAATTCAGCTGTGATGAAAGTATTCACTTGTTACTAGCTTACTCTTAGGGCCACGTTACAACTTCTCCTATATGTTTTTATCTCTGTACGCGTTTTTTCACGGGCTAGAAAAGAGTGTCTCTCTTTCTCCCTTATATATTCGCCCATCGCTCTGTCTCAACTTTTTGTGTCGAGTATAAAAATAGATATACTTATACGGGTGATGAAAAAAGGGAAGAAGCAAAAATCGAGTAAAGGAAATCTACATCCAATTTCTTTATCACGACTTTTCTTAATTATATGCGTGAATTAATTCGCACAACACTTGATGTAAATCAAAGATAAATAAATAGAGAAAGCGATGTTTCATAAATTTCATAAAAATAAATAGTACATAACAAACGGTTATGAAAGGAAAAATACGATGACCGAGTTAGTTGTATAATAAGGCTTACGCGCCCATACTTGGGTCGGGTGTTATCGCGCCCTTTGATAAATATTTTTCAGTTATGTTTAGTTAAAAAGATGTACCCACCAAGCTCAAATTTATGGAATAAAATAAAAGCTGATTGGAATAGAAAATAAATGTTCAAGATACTAACAATATATACACAAATTTCATAATAGAAAGAAAAAGATGCCATTGGTCGTTGGAAACTTTTCCAATTAAGTTCAAATCCGACGTTGTTATATCTGTATTTACTATATTTGTTGTATTTATATTTACGTATTTACTTAGCGATGAAAGATAAAGATTCAGAATTGATTGAAGAATAGGTTACATTTTCATATAGATATTATCTTTACAAAGTTAAACAATTGAGAAAATAAATAGAAACAGAAAGAAAAAATTCATTTTTAATTCATTTTTTCTTTACATTGATTGCATTCTTTTAAAAAATACTGTAAATATAAATTAATTTTATTGGTATTAAATGTACAAGTTACATCAAATGCGTAACTTACTTGATCGTTCAAAGTTAATTGCTTTAGCAAGTTTCGTACTACTGATACGATGAGAAATTTGGAAATTTGTCAGAGAAACCATACGTCAGACTAATGTAAGTTCATAGGCACAGGAACTCGAGTTAACGATCTATCAAGTGCTCCTTACTTAGAGGTGCGGAAACAATGAAATAATTTAATGTAAAATAATTTATTTGTTCAAAAATTTAAATTAATTAATTTAACAAATATTTTACTTTGAATAGACGTAATAAATATTTTACACTATTGTAAATATACGTATACAATAGAGAAAATAACCATTAAAACTTTTTATTGCTCGTTGCATTCTAAATTCTCGAAAAAATACAAGAAAAGTTTTATCTGTTACTTGATATATTTGTACAATAGTCAAAAAAAGCTGCAAGCAAAAAGTATAATAAAAACCCATTTGTCTCACTTAAATCCAGCTCGACGTGTTTACATTTTTGATTCGTTCGATGAAATAAAAAGCAAAGTTAAGCGGTAACACAAAATAGATTTAAACAGAGTTCTGTATCAATTAGACATTTTGAAGAAAAAAAAATGAAATCCAACTGTTTTACTCACAGTTATCTTTTACCAACAGGCCCGGGAGAGATTAAAAAAAGTTTATACTACAGGACGAGGATCGTTTGGCTCGCTTAATGAACGAAATAAATAAAGTTCCATAGAGCGATACGAGTTTGCGTAGCAGCTGGCTCTATGAATTACCCTTATATATTATCCTTAGCTGCTCACTGTACCATTTATTTCTTTTTCAATTCTTCGTCTTTATCTATCCTGGGTATATAGTCGGGTTTTGCACTTTCTTTTTATTTGACGTCTTATTTAGTATTTGTCGTGGATACGAATGCAAAAGCGTAATTCGCTCTAGAAGCATATATATATATATATATATATATAGAGAGAGAGAGAGAGAGAGAGAGAGTGGATGCAAATGCATGAGCTGTATGGTAATATAATAGGGGTATACTTATAAACGTTTAAGTGCTTAGAGTTTAGGTAAATAACAGGGAAATGTTTGCATTTCAGATAATATTGCTTGGGAATTTCAGGTAGCGTGCATTGTTTTTTCTTAATTTATATACTGATTTTAAAGACTTTTCTTTATGGTTCATTAGCGTGTTAATTCTTTACACATTACCATGGATTAAGAATACTCGAATTTTATATCTACGCAAAACGGTTTCGATAAAAAATTCTTAACTTCGTAACCGAAAGAACACTGCGAATAAATTTGACGAAAGATTACATTCTTTAATGTGAAAAATTAATTAATCTCAATATTTAAAAAAAAATAATAATAAAAGAGTGCCCTGCACCAACTTTTTATAGACACTGAACAACGTATCGCAAATACATGAAAAAAAAATTGAATTTAATATTCTTTGCAATTAATAGCTTTCATAGGCGTAAACATTCGTACTTTATTGCTTGCAAAATAAAAAAAAAGTGAAATTGTATTACATTTATTGTATTATTTAGCGGAGCGATACATTTTTCTACCCTGCCGGTCTATAATATATTCGTTACAATGATTATATAATTTTATTGATTATATAATTTTAATATTCTTAACAATTTTACATAGGTCTTAAAATAAAATTCTCTCTCACACTCATACATCCGATGATGGGATCTTCGTCTGCGGGCTCCTTTTCCGGTAGATTGGTATTATTTTCTTATTTCCAAAGATTGGTCCGGCCGGTTCTTTCCAGTGATGTCAAATTGGCTTTCACTTGTTTTTAATTGTTCGTGCACTATCTTATAATATACAATATATTATTTTTTCGTAATGCTAATTCTTAAGAGAGAAAGACTATCCAGAGTGACTAGATATAAGTCTCGCCGCGGCTCCGGTTCAATAGCGAGTAACGCCCCTCTTTCTCTCTTTCAATTGCTTAGACTCTTTCGGTTTTGATTTCCGAGAAGCCTTTGTCTCTCTTACTTACTTGATAGAATGTTTAGATACATTACATGATCCCCCTTTTCAGGGCATAAAGATGATTGATCATATGAAATGACCTGAAAACCTTATATTTGACTTATTTTTAGGTTAAATTTTTTTTTTTTCCCTTTTCGTTTTATTTTTTTTTTCTTTTTTTTTTTACTAGGTATTACTCTTCTTTCTTCATAATGTTGTCATCTTCTTCATATACGTAAAATATACACACACATTCATATACATTCTTACATAAATTAACAATTTTAATGTTTTATACATAATGTCCTAATTTAAATTACAAGTATAAATAAACTATCCCTTAACACAATTAGTTAATACCATCTCGTCATAATTATATTACAGATATGCCAGGATAAAATTACTCATCATTTTGTTAGCTCTTGTCATATTAGATACATTTATTTACAATAATCGTTATAAAAGTATAATAAGTAGTCTAATGATTAATATGTACATAATTTTATTTTATTGTTTTTTTTTTTTTATTTTTAAATCGAATTGAGTGAAATACTTATTAACATGCAGAATTATCAATATCTAATTTTCTATAAATACGTAGATCGGCTCTATTGAACCTTCCTATGATTTTCTTTGGATTTTCCATACTTACTATTTCATACGCATTTGCATTAAAGCAGCGACGAATTCTGTAAGGGCCGTAATAAATGTGAAAGAATTTTGAGATGTGTTTATTTAATGCGTCAGATTGTTTGGGGATACGAACAAGTACTAGATCATTCTGTGTTAAAGACTGCGTGCTGTAGTGTTTTTGCGACTTTTTATTGCGTTCATGCTGCTTCTTTGTTCGTGCATTAGCCAATTCCACCTTTATTTCGTATGGTTCGGCATCTTCGATCGGAAATTTAATTTTCTCTCGTATTCTTTCAACCGGTTTTTCTCCATAATGGAGTTCGTAAGGGCAATATCCCGTAACCGTGTGTATAGTAAAATTAAGCCATGTCTCTATTTGTTTTAAGTAACGAGCCCAAGCAGTATGCTGGTTATTACAATAACCTCTGAAAAATTTACCCAACTCGCGCATTGTCCTTTCAGCTGGATTAGCTTGCGGGTGGCGGATGGAGCAATAGACAGGTTGTACATTAGATTCTGTTAGAAATTTTGACCAAACTTTGGATAAAAATTGGGTTCCATGGTCACTTAAAATGCGCTTTGGTTTTCCTACTCGTGTAAAGTATTCTTTAAGTCGGTTTATGCTTGCGAGGGCTGTAGCGCGTTTTAGCGGATAAACAGTAACTAGTCTAGAAAAAACGTCTACAAGAACGAAAAGATATTCTACCCCACCCGTTGATCGCGGCAACGGTCCGTAGTAATCTACAGAAAGTAATTCGTTGGGCCGTTCCGCCTTAACTTGTAAATATTTACCTGCCATGACATTATTCAAAGGTTTTATTCTCTGGCATAAATCGCATGCAAGGATAATTTTTTTTATTTCGTCTCTCATTCCGGTCCACCAAAAATTTTTCTTTATTTCGGATATAGTTTTATGAACTCCTAGATGCCCTATTTTTTCATGAATTTTAATCGTTAACTGTTGTTTTAAAGGTGCAGGAACGACTATTTTCCAACCATAATCGCGAAGTGCTTTATGAAACATAATATTATTATATATTTGAAAATCATCACGTTTTTTATCAATGATTAATTGTTTTATTTTTTCTAAATTTTTGTCTTGGTTCTGCATAGTCGCTAAATTTTCTAGTTCTGGAAGCCACGTGTTAAGACCATGAATCGCAGCTATTAAATTTTTTTGTGAGTCTAAATGTTCATTTTTATCTTTTATTTTGTTCTTGCAAGGGCTTTCGTCAATAGATTTTTCTAAACCCGTTATGCGGCTAAAATAATCAGCGATTACGTTCTCCGTGCCTTTGCAATAAATAATTTCATATGAAAAAGGCGTTAATATTAGCGACCAACGTACCAAACGCGACGTGTGATATGGAGTTTTTAGAAGAAAAGTTAGTGCTTGATGATCAGTAATTATTTTAAACGTTTGGCCAATTAAAAAATCCCTTAACTTTAATACCGCATAAACAACTGCCAACAATTCAATTTCGGTTGCGCTATATCTTTTTTCGTAATCCGTTAAGCAGCGACTAATTAATGCAATAATTATTGGGTCATTATCACCATTTTTTTGGTATAAGACTGCACTTATCCCTTGTTTGCTTGCATCCGTCTGCAGTACGAATGGCAAATCGTTGCGATAATGACTCAGTAATATGTACTCACCCAACTTTTGTTTTAAAGTTCGGAATGCTTGCTCATGTTTTTCAAGCCAAATAAACTTATTTTTTGAGCTTAACAAATCACGAAATTGATCAAGTAACACAGCATATTTGTAATAAAAACGACGATAATACGTGCACATACCGATGCATTGTTGAAGTTCCCTACGGCTTTTGGGTACGGGCATTTGAGTAATACCGTCAATACGTCTAGGGTCCGGTTTTATTCCCTCTGAATTCAAAATAAATCCTAAGAAAGGAATTTCTTCCCGACAAAATAGCGTTTTTTCTAATTTTAATTTCAATCCCGATTTTAATATTTTACTGAAAAATAATTCTAAATTCTTAATATGTTCACTAAAATTACGTGATTTTATAAAAACATCGTCTACATATATTACAATTGATTTTTTATCTTCCCTACTAAATAATGAATTTATAGCCCTTATAAAAGCACTACCAGCGGTTCGAATACCAAAGGGAACTCGACACCAGTGAAAGCACCGACCTCCCACAATAAATGCGGTATATTTTCGGACATCTTCGTGCAATTTTATTTGATAATATCCCTGTACAAAATCAGTACTAAAAAAATGGGACGTTCCTCGGTGTGCCTGTAAAATTTCTTCAACCTTAGGCGGCCTTTCGTTATCGGGTTCAATGTATTTATTGAGATTTCTTGCATCAAGGCACAGTCTTACACTACCGTCTTTTTTCGGAACTACGTGTATCGGATTGCAATATGGGCTGTCGGATATTTCTATGATACCCTCGTCTAATAAATATTGCAATTGTTTATCAACAGCGTTCTTATACATGATTGGGATCGAATAATTTTTATTTATTTTAATTTGGTCTGTATTCAACTTGAATTTATATGTAAATCCCTCAAAACACCCCGGTTTATCCGAAAAAACCTCACGAAATCTCGTAACCGCATGCAATAATATTTGCTTTTCTACATTATTAATTATCGAAATGTCTTTTATACGTTCCTTAACTCGATTCGCAAAATCGTCTCCGGTACGAATGAAAAAGCGGTTCTTGTCCCCCGCCTCACGAGACAAATCACGATTATGTAATTCCTCTACATGAAGCGGAGCACATGCATCCCCCTTAAACGATGCCTGAAAATCGAGTAATGGTACTTTTTCATTTATTTCGGGTAAGCCCATCGAAAAACTAATATACGGCTCATTAATTATCGTATCGTGTAGCGCTAATAAACGCTCCCGTCCATTAATAATTACACCATTTTGCAAAAACCAATCGATTCCCAAAATAATATCAAACGCTAAGCCGGGAACGACAAGGAGAATAGCTTTAGTTTTTGTGTTTCTTATTTCTAAATTTATTAAAACTTGTTTCTTTACCTTACACGATTTTTTGCCGAATGCTCCAGTTAAAGTCATATTAGACACAGGTAAAGTTTCTATTTCTTTAATCCCTTTAATTTGTTCAAAAATAATTTCTGACATGCACGACACTGGGCTCCCTGTGTCTATTAGGCTCTCGCAATTTATATTATTAATTTTAGCCCATACTCTTGGACTACGCAATATTTGAGTTTTTTCAGACCGATTTTCATTTTCATCCCCCATGATATCAAAGGCAAGGTCCTGCATTTCTACTACGCAACTCGAACTGGGACCTATAACTTCCGAGTCGCACATTAGTTTACCGACGACAATTCAACTATTTCATTTTTATCGCTTGTTTGCTCGTGGACGTCAGCTTGTGCAAGAAATGAATTACCGTCATTACTTAATTTTTCATTTGTATTAATATTTGCAATTTTATTAGAATTAGCAGTATTATTCGAATTACGATAATTATTATTATTATTTACAAATCTACTCTTCCCGTGATTAAAATGTTTGTTATGATTTGGCTGCTGACGATAATCATAATTTATAAAATTAGATTGTCTCTCATTGTCTCGATTAAATTCGCGAGGTTTATTTACGTATTGCGAATCTTTCGTCGGTCGCAAATTTTGCGAGTCACGCGTCGATGAATTCGAACTATATCGAAAATTGCTTCCTTCGTAAGCGCGATGTTTTCCCGCGTCTTGACTCTGCGAATATGAATGCTTATTTACATGTGAAATATTCGCACAATTTTGTGTTTCGTCAATCCTACTAAGTGTACGCACAACTTGCTCGGTTTGAGACAAATCCGTTGCTGCTAAGACAATTTGAATATCATTTGGGAATTGTTTTACGACTTGTTTGTTACGTTGATAATCAGATAACGGTGGATTAAATCTCGATGCCTCACCAATACGCGCATAAAAGTACTTTAGAAAACTTCCCGAAGTATACCTGTTCGCTCTCCAAAAATCTTTAGCACGTTCTTGCATTTCTTCTGATAAAAATTCGACTTTAAATCTTTCGCGAAAATCATTAAAACTATTAAATTGATTTTTTATCGCCTCAAACCATACTTTCGCCCGCCCCTTCAATGCATTTGCAATTATTTTTGATTGATAAAAATCTGGAATTTGTTTAATTACAATATATTGCTCTATATCTAATAAAAACTGATTACAATTATCGTCCATTTCACCCGAAAAACTAGGAAGGACCATTTCGCGGGCTAATGTCTTGTTTATTTCTCTTTCACGATCTCTCTGCATGCTTCTAAATATTCCAGCCAATTGATTCTTAAATGCGCGATTTTCCATTTCTAAAGATTCTATTCTTAAAGTTAAAGATTCAATAATTAACTGAATGCTTCGCTCAGGCGGAACTTGCCATAGATCCGGCAATGAGCTTCGTCGGTTCGTCATTTCACGAGTAAACTTATAATAAATTGATAAAACAAATCAACATAAAACTAATAATTATTTGTATACAAACAGTTAAAAATTTAAATTAATTACTTTGAAATCTCGTTTCTCGTAAAATGCCTCTGGTTGAGCGCCAATTATAATATATTCGTTACAATGATTATATAATTTTATTGATTATATAATTTTAATATTCTTAACAATTTTACATAGGTCTTAAAATAAAATTCTCTCTCACACTCATACATCCGATGATGGGATCTTCGTCTGCGGGCTCCTTTTCCGGTAGATTGGTATTATTTTCTTATTTCCAAAGATTGGTCCGGCCGGTTCTTTCCAGTGATGTCAAATTGGCTTTCACTTGTTTTTAATTGTTCGTGCACTATCTTATAATATACAATATATTATTTTTTCGTAATGCTAATTCTTAAGAGAGAAAGACTATCCAGAGTGACTAGATATAAGTCTCGCCGCGGCTCCGGTTCAATAGCGAGTAACGCCCCTCTTTCTCTCTTTCAATTGCTTAGACTCTTTCGGTTTTGATTTCCGAGAAGCCTTTGTCTCTCTTACTTACTTGATAGAATGTTTAGATACATTACAGGTCGTAAACACTCGTTCTTTTTTTTTCGTCATATCTGTTTTATATCCATCGTCTCACCACGGACGCATATAACGAAAAGGCCCTTTTACAGGCGATGGGGCTTCTGAACTCTCGTGCCGACGCGCTGGATTTCAAGAGCTTTGCGGAGTTCTTCCTTTCTTTTCCGCGACTTTCGTATCTCTTTCTCTCTCTCTCTTTTTTGTTCTATGACGCGTTGCGCTCCTTTTTATCTGCATTTTTATTATTTTCTTCTCCACTTTTTGCGCCCTTTGTTAACATTAGTTATCATTTTGCTTTCTTTGCTTTCTCTCGTTCCTTCATTCCTTTTTTTTCACCCAGTCCGTGGGAATAAATATTTATGTTCGTTATCGTCGTTATATTGCAAAAAAATAAAGTAATAGTTCCTTTGTTTTGCTTCTGAATTGTACTTTAGTCTTATTAAAATTAATATAATTGCATAGAGAGTTTTATGTAAAGTACTATTATTGATGTAGTTATTTATTCCTATTTTTCGTATTTAGAATGAATATACAACCTATTACTTTGTAAACTTTTTTTATTATTATTATCAAGCTAAAACAATAACCCATTAATTTCTTCCACTGAGAACGAGTATAGTCTTGTAATGTTACTGTAACAAATATCAGAATTCAAAAATTTAAAACAGTAATTTTGCGTTCATGTTTTTCAAATGGTGATATAAATGATTGCTCATTCCATAAGTGTAAAGCAAACAGAAAGAACTTTATTTCACATTACAATACTTTCGTGAATTTTAATTATAATCGAGATTTTTCTTCCCTTAACTGATCAAAGCGACATTTACGCGAAGACTTTTTTGCTCTCTTCTTTCGCTTTCTCTTGGAAATTACATTTATTACACAGTAGATCAAGTAGAAAAGTTTCTACGCACGTGGGCGACTCCGAAAGTTGTTTAATAATACATGAGACGCGGTAATTTCACAAAAGAATGTGTGTGTGTGTGTGTATACACCAAGCGTAAATACGAGCCGTTACCAAGGTAAAATGTATGCGAATTTATGGTAATTTCTTAGATATGAGGTGGAAAAAATAACACCGAGGATTTTTCTTATAACCAACGATCGAGTCTTCTTGATTTATGGGTGAGCATCCTTTGGTTATACGAGAATGGCTAAGTTTTGTCTTTTGGGAGTGAAAACGACACTTTTCAATTTTTTTAACTGAATAGTGAATTCAATATATATGCTCATTGTTTATGACTCTTCTTGGTAAGATATATAAGATTTTTTATAAGTAGCAAGTTGTTTAAGATAAAACATTGATAGAAGTAAATATGAAATAAATTTAACGTAAATACGGAAATCTTATGTAGGTTTTAATATATTTTTGAGAAAGTTTAGGTTTATTTTTTTAATGAATAGAATCAGTGAATATTGAATTAGATTTACACAAAAAATATATTTTTACTCTTATCCATAAAATGTAAAAAAATTCTATACTATTTAGAGAGAGTTTGACTCTATTTCACTTTTCATTTTTTCATGTAAAATTCGATTTCCACCGATTTGAATTTGAAAACATTCTAATCATTTTTTTAAAAGAGTTTTCAAAAATCTGTAAACTTATATATTTAAAATATACATTTTGAATATAATATTTATTTAAATTATTTTGTGTACATGTATGCAAAAATAAGCAAATGTTATTATTTAAGTCTAGGTACATAAGGTGTCAAAAACTTCTTATCCAAACATTTCTTTACTTTTGCGTAGGAAATATAAAAAAGTAATGTACCTGGAAAAATTCTTATTTCATTTTTCAAGGTTTACATTTTAATTTAGAAAAATCATGTTTTCAGACGTTTTCGAGAAAACTGTATTTTTACTTCATTCACAGTCACTAAGTCGAAAAATATCATTATCACATATTTGAAATTGCAATTGTAATTTATCATTCAGTTCTAGGAATGTCAAACAATACGGAAAATCGTTACTTTTATCAATTATTATCAACTCTTCAGAAACACAAGCGACTGGTAATATTCATATAATAGTTGGTTGTGCCTTACGAAGACTAGAACATCTAAATGCTTTATTAAATGTAAACGAGCTACTCTTCGTAAATCACGACGAGTCGATAATGATTGTGTCTATTGAACATTAAAATATATTTCTTCAATTATCTATGTTATTATCAATTTTTTCTGAACCACTTATGTATATATAAAATAAGAACAAAATTAAAGTAATAAAAAGAAATATAAAAATTGGATACTTGTTTTATATAAAATGGAAAAAATATAATACTCACATAATAACATTTTGTTTGCAAATGGATTTGTTTCGTTCTACATGTTGCAACATATGACCTACCCTTCTATTTCCTTAATTTTTCTGGTTCTAATAAATTTTTTAAACTAGAAGCAGCTTTTATTTACATTTGAAAGGATACAGAATTTTTGCGTAAAACAGTGTAGAGAAGTACGGTGAAAATATGTGGAATGACGTGCAACGTTTTCCGTATATATTATGAAATGCGTTGGTTTACTTACGAACGATGTAAAATTTGTAAATGTCTTAGAAACATACGAAATGCATTAAACACGCATATATATAGTCATATTTGTAGCCAAGGTCGGGCAAAATGATAAATGAAAAACATAAGTTGAATATCCGTGTGAATAAAAATTAACGGAACAGTAGGTAACGTCTTTTAAAAAGAAGAGGAAATACTCACGTATTTTCCAATTAAATATTTACGCCAACAATCAAATTTAAACTTCCTCATCAATATTCCTCAAGTGAGTACATAAATCATCATTAAAATGCAAAATTTATATCCGCCATATTGATAGTACGCCCAGACGGCATAACTAATCCGAATGAATTCTTAAACTGTTCGTGTAATGAATCTTGTTAGAACTCTTATATAAGAATTCAGCAAGACTTTTTAATGAATTCATTGATTTCATAAAGAGCTCTTAAAGTATTTCTTTTATATATAGAATGTAATCGTAAACAAAACTTGAAGAGTTTTTAAGGAACTCTCGTTATGTCCGATTATTGGATCGAATAGAACAGGAAAAGGATTCATAATGAACTATTTTAATCCCAAATGAGTTCTTAAAAAGCTTTTATTGAATACATTCCGAAGCTTTAAAGTATTCTTAAAGGCTCAATCAAGAATTAGCGTAAAACATTTTGTGGCCTAGATTTGTTGTATAACAAAGTTCATAAAGAATTCATTTACAGGTCAGAATGAGTACTTACATTAATAATTTTTTTATTTTCATTCTGAATTCATAAATCAAAGTTTAAAAGAGCTTATATATTACAATTCTCACATATTAAATATA